>OZ004600.1:48290793-49701231 GCA_963924605.1 Malthinus seriepunctatus
GTAACTTATAGTACTCAAGAAGCTTGTTATTTTTGTCAATTCAAAAGTACTAGTGGAATTAAAACAAAAGAGTAACGTTAGTTAGATTCCTTTTTTTAAATGGAACGTGTAGATTTTTTCTAGATATTCTTCAAGAGTATCAAATTCTCTTTACAGTGATACTAAATAACAATACAATATTTGGAAAAATAAAGTCGTAATAAGGTTTTAAAAAAGGAATCTAGCAACCCTTATAACCATAGCACAACAATCGATAACAATCAAAAATACAAGAACATCTACTATCAAGTTGCATAAGTATTAAAACAAATAAATAACGACTGTTTCGATTGTTATCGATTGTTGTGCTATGGTTATAACGTTATAAGGGTTACTAGATTAATTTTTTTAAATCTTATTACGAGTTTATTTTTTGAAATATTTTATTGTTATATAGTATCACTGTAAAGAGAATTTGATACTCTTGAAGAATATCTAGAAAAAATCTACATGTTCCATTTAAAAAAATGAACCTAACTAACGTTACTCTTTTGTTTTAATTTCACTGGTACTTTTGAATTGACCAAAATAACAAGCTGCTTGAGTACTATAAGTTACCTAAATAAGTTTTTTTTCTATCTTTAATAATAACCAAGAAATCTGCATTATCACGTTTTTTCAATCACACTGTATAGTAGTATGCCTAACCTAACATAACCTAACCTAACCTAACTTTCTTTAGAAACAAACCGGAATTTTTTATTTTTTGTTTATTTTAAGTATCTATATGGTTTCTTTATATTCAGAAAATTATATAATATCCTTTTTGTTCTGTTTTTTTTTAAATAACTTAAGAAACCTTGATTTTTAGATTATTACTGTCCCATTATCATAATTTGGCCAACTCAGACCTAATTTGACCGTAATCAGTAATCACACATCTTCAAAAATAAACACTAGCATCCAAGTAATTAAAAATTACCAAACTGTAGATGAAATTTTTTTCTAGTAGGTACCACAAAAGTATCTAGTATCTTGAGTGTTGCTCGTTCTCGAAGTTGAGATTTATGCACTTTTCAATTTTCTTTTAACAAGTGTATCATATAAAAACAGTTTTTCTACTGTAGATACATTGCTGTATAATTACTAGTCTCAGAGTGTCTTTTTAGTTTTTACTAAATATTGCAAATATTGAAAATAAGTTATTACGCCTCATTAATAGATAGATATAATTAGAAAAAAATTGATAATTGGAAAAAATTAATATAGTTGGAAAGAAAGTTAGTTCCTAGTACATACAGGTATTTACTATTTCATAAACTATAATGTTTGCAACAAAGTAATCGAATAAATTTATAAATAGTAAAACATAAAAGAAATGTATAAGCAAGTACATTCTTGAAAGTAAATCTTGATAAATCAAACTGGAGAACCGTAATTAATTATCAAATTCGCATAATACTGAGAAAACTAGGCTAAAAGTTGCATAGATTGAGCACAATTCAACTTCGCTTTCAATTAACAGTTTGAAGATCTGCAATTCACGTGATCTTCATCATCATCATCAACGACATCGAGTAGGTACTTACTCTTCAGAGTACAATATGCAGCACAGAATTTTAAAAAGGGGGGCACATTTGATTTCGTGGTCTGACGGAAGTATGTTAGCAGTGCTCTTCCCCCCACTTAACAAAACAGGTATGTAACGGTGTTTTTCACTTATACGTGAGTAATGACGACCAAGATTTATCTGCTACACAAACATCCTTCCATTGTTCATTTTTTAAATAAAAACAATTTTTGTTGTACACAAAGTACTTCTTGTTCAATGTTAAGAAAATTGAGTCCACCGTGATCACGCCTGTGGAAAAAAATGCGCGAAATCGTTTGACACTTTTATTTAATTTAGCACTAGTTTAAAGCCAGTTTTATTAATTAAATAGATGCAAAAATATGCAAAATACTATTTGAGATGTTAGATTGATACTCGATATAGTAGGTCAGATAAAGCATAAATTGAAAGAGAAATTTTGATGATTAACACGCATTAACTATAAGCTTTTGAGTATTAATAATTATTAAGGCGTTTGATCATAATTCAAGCATAATAAAAAAAAATCCAGGTACATCAACAAAATACGCATTTCTAACCTATTTACTACAACTTTTTTTATTAACTTTCTCCAAATTAAACACTTGGAAATATTTTTATAATATATTTTATGTGTGCAATTTAAGCTTTATGTGTTCTGTTCACGCTATTGTTTATTTAAAGTTTATTATAGTCTTCATTTTTATGTTTTTAAATGAACATCATTATAATTAAAAACATTAAACCAAATTTTAAATCGACACGAATAACATTTTCCAAATTGCCCTATAACAATCCTTTAATGGACACCCTGTATTTGTGGCCTACATGAATCGTAGATCGCTCAGACCACCACTTGTTTATTTTTATAAAACTTAATATCAACGAAATCCTTAAGAGGGCGGTTCTAACGAATGGGCGGGAAATTTGATATTTAAACATTCCGCTCGTAACCGTTAGCGATTTTAATATCCGGTTAATATCACTAGTAGTCATAATTCCTGATAGAGTGAGATTCAAAGAAGGCAATGACAAAAATTTGTATAGGAAATAACAGCCTAATTAGTGAGAAAAGTTTTAACAGAACTCGGTGGAATTAAAAAAAATAAAGAAAGTTGTTTTTACCCAAAATCCTTCAATTGCACTTTTCTCACTATTTAGGCTCTCATTTCCTATACAAATATTGTCATTGCCTTCTTGGAACCTCACCCTATCAGGAATTATGACTATTGGTGATATCAACCGGATATTAAAGTCGCTAACGCTTACGAACGGAATGTCTAAATAACGACTTTCCCGCCCATTCGTTAGAAACCTCCCTCTTAAGATATATTGTAGCTGTTGTGTAGATATTTACAGTATGTCTTCAAATGAAAACAGATTTGTATTGGGAAAAACTTATTTTAGATGATTTACGAATGTTGGAAATCAAGAGGGTCGTAAAATTTTACAAAATAAATGAACTTCTTTGCAGATAAATTCTCTAAATCTGAATGTTAAATTAAACTTGAATAAAGAGTGTTGTTTTGAAAAACAAAACCTATGTACTCATTACATAAATTTTTGCTTTCCACAGCCATCTTAATGTGTTCAAATTTTATTCAAAACAACTGAATTTTAAATAAAAAGTAGTCATAATAAAACGCCTACATAAAAAATTAAACTAGAAACAAAAGGGAAAATGTTTTTCTACATTTCCATGGCTTGCTTAATTTTCAAAATTTGAGCTAAGTTAGTTGTAATTTGAAAACAATGACTATTTAAAAATTTAATCTAAACAATACTAGTTTTAATTCTAGACAACCTGTAGATTTAACTCAGATTCCAATTTAGAACAATAAATAATAGTATTTTTTACAACATGAGATGAAACATACGTTTTTTTCGTGAGATAGAATTTAATTCACAAGCCCCGTAGGGGCGAGTGAATTAATCTTTCGAACGAAAAAAACGGATTTCATCTCGAGTCGTAAATGCTATTTTTTCTACGACGATAATTAGTACATTTTAAAAAAATAATTCTTTTTACTAAAATGTGAACCGACCACAAAAAAACTGGTTTCACCTCATGTTGTAAATAACATCTGCTTGTAATAACACTTTTTCTCACTAGAGACGAAAATGCTATTTTCGTAACGAGTAAGTGATGACGAAATGCTTAGTTTCACATATGGGAGTAGAAAAAAATAGTTTAGCGAATAAACTATTATTCCAGCAAGTGTGTTGTGTCTAGTTTTATATTGCATCATAAATAAATTTTACTGTACCTACTCTACTGAACCGACCCTATTTCCTTCTTTGAGTCAACCTAGAGACTACTTTTAGACTAAAGCGCTTTAGGTGTTACAATTGGCGCCCGAGCAGGGGCGTATAGCAAAGCATCTTATTTACTTGTTCGGTGATCACGGATCAGGCATTATGAGTCCACAATGTATAATAGTTGGACATGGGGCTAGTCTAGCCAACATAAAAAAATCTCGAAGCACGAGCGTGAATTAATTAGAAAACGATGTTTTTAAGTGAGGATTCGAGCATCGGTATCGTATAAGCCAGGGGTGGCCAAATTCATTAAGTATATGTTCGACTATTTTTCTTAAGAATATGTCGCGATCTACCTACTAAAATTTTGACGTCAACTATGATACAGGCAGCTGTTTCGTCAGCCATTTTGGTTCTAACGTCAAAGTGAAGTTTAATGTCATTTGCGCTATTTCGATTTTGGGAGCAGCAAAATGAGAGCTTACATAATGTTGTCTTATATTTTAAGGTCTGTTTTCATCAAAAAATTTAACAATGGCTTAACCTCATGTAAAATGATAGGGTTAGGAATAGCGCAAATAACATCAAACGTCACTTTGACGTTTGACTAAAAATGGCTGAGGTGATAAGTCAGCTATGATTTATTATAGTACTTAATTGTACCGTTGATTGAAGGAATTTTATGAATATACGCATCGCTTAGTTAAAATGTGTGCCTGTTTTCCTACCAATATTTAAAAGTTTCTTCTCCCCGCTGTCTACAAACTAGCAGCGTGGGTCGAGATGCTCCAATGGCAGAGCACCATCGTCACAAGGTCGACCCATCGTACGGCACATTTTGTTCCATAAGCTTGCGTATCTTTAAAAGTCCTTCAATCAACGGTTGTACAATATGATACTAAAGGAGCCACGACCGTTTGTTTCTATGAGTCACGACTAGGTTGCGATTGCGTGTTGAATCGTCTCCTGTCGGCTATGATCTACCAAAAATCGCTTCGCGATCGATTTGTTGCTATAAGCAACCTTTAATAAAAAATCGGTCAACCAGTTTTTAATTATAATGCAACCAGATCACTTCTACAAAAGTGTTCTGATAAAGAGAATTAACGTAGAAAATGAATGAATGTAATTTTCCATTTTATCAATATTTTAGAAGTTTTGAAAAAACTTGCGACCCTCTAAAGTTTGATAACTCAATTCTAAGCAACTTTTGATCATTTACGAATTAATAAAATTTACGTTCTTATATAATTTTCCATTTCTTTTCTTTTCAGAGTAATCTGGAAGGAGGTCAAATTCGTCCATCAGAGGTAGCAGAGGATCCCAACTAAAAATGTTAACGGTAATACATAATCAAAATCAAAATGTACGTGAAAACCAAAAGTTATGAATTTATAGATGTCAACAATGAAATATCCAAACATAGCTGGTGGAAGTAACATGGCAGTTAATGGAAATGGAGGTCACGTGGATGATGTCGATTCCCTATTTTCATCATCTTGCTGGCAAAATTCGACGAGTGTACCTAGTGATTTTATGGACACGCAGAAGTTAATATTAGATAGTTCGATACATAGTTTAGGTTCGGATAAAATTCTTTTAGACGGTTCATTAAGTCAAGATAATGAAATCACGACGAAAACGACGATGGACGTATTAGATAACCTATTAAATCCTAATTTACACGAATTAAAGCCTTTGCCACCTTTTGCAGGATATACAGGACATCTTAGTATAAACGGTATACAAGGTCACCATTATCACGCGTTAGCTCATAGACTATCGGAAGAAAACAATAATAATTATAGTAGTTTTCACGAACAAAATAGTTTAGTGTCTAGTTCGACTTGTAATTTAAGCACAGATTCTGTCGAAGAATCTGATTCAAAACAAATGTTCGGGGTCGACGAAGTTAAAGTAGGGTATACGGACTGTGTAAATCCGGATTCCGTGTCCGGTTCAAAATTGTATAACGAATGTAATCAGCCTAATAATGTAACGCAAGTAAAAACAGAAATGTCGGAATACGATATAGCGTCGATCGACATATCGACGTTAATAGGTACGGCGATAGCGGACACAAAAGTAGTTAACAATACGCACGAAGGAGAAGACGCCTCGGGATCTAGAGATAGTTGGATGGATTTAGACGCGTGGTTTGAAGAGGAATGTAACGATCAACAAAAAAGTATAATAATTAGCCACGAAGGTCTTTCGGAATTTTCGATGCAACACTCGCCTCAAAATAGCGTCGAATTTTCAAAACCCTCGCTAGAATACACGAAAAATAATTCTTCACAGGGAAATTCGACGCTGCAGACACTTTTAACGCACGGATATATGCCTCTCTTGCAAAACAGGTTACAAAACGGACCTCCTATAAAACAAGAAATTTCCAATAATACCACGAATTATGGAATAGAAAGTTCTACGTCGAGTCCACCTGCAGTTGTGTCAACAACGGATAATTTAATATTAAGCGTCAACGGTCGTTTTATGCACCATTATAATATTCACGGTCTAGGCGACGATAGGATAGGTAGTCCTGATATTTTAGGTCAAAATTATCCTCACACCACAACAACAACACCAAATTCAACCAAAAAATCGAGAAGTAGATCACAGAAAAAACAACAAATAGCTAGTTCGACCGTATTTCAAACAGAACAAAATTTAGGTTTATTAGGAAAAGAAAAACCGGTTCATAGGTGTACTATTTGTAATAGGGGATTCTTGAACAAATCTAATATTAAAGTGCATTTGAGGACTCACACAGGTGAAAAGCCTTTTAGATGTGAAACCTGTGCTAAAGCTTTCAGACAAAAAGCCCATTTATTAAAACATCAACAAATTCACAAACGCATCGGAAGAGATTAGCATTACGAAAAATTTTCTTTATCGATAATGTTTGCAGTAGTAAGTATTATTTTAATTATTTGCTTTGTCCTCTTTTATAATTTATTTAAATGTTAGTTATTTCTTTAACTGCTACTTTTTCAACAATTAAAGTTCAATTCTTTACATAATTGTCATAACTTGTTAAAATTTGCAGTCAAACCGTCTAAACTTGTATAAGTCGTAAGTACATAATATACAAGGTGAGCCATTAATTTTCTAATTAATAATTAATAAAGTCAATATTTGATAATATTAAATAAGATGAGAAAATTTAGATTAAATTGTTGAATCGAAAGGGAACAAAATGAAAAGTTTTACACTTCTGATATGTAAAATGTAGTTCAACATATTTGGTGAAAATGCCCTGCAGGATTTAAAATTGGTTTAATATCAAATTGGGGGATCTATCATCTGTTCACACAAATTTAATAGCTATAATTGCTGCCGAATTAATGTTGACACGATTCACAAGTTTAGGCTTTCCAAAATGTGAAGCGGACCCACCCACAGTTTAAGAAAAAGAAATTGAAATAAATTATGATTTAGTATTATCAAGATATTTGGCTTTATTTTTAATTATTATTTGTTGAGTTAAATTAATAATTTTTCATATCTGTATCAGCATCACAATCAGGCAATGTTTGGATTAGTTTAAAACAGTGTTTTTCAACTTGCGGTTTGCTTTCTGATTTACAATTTATTAAAATCAATTTTCCACAATTTTTATACTTGAAACACACCAAGAATTAAATACAGCCTCTTTAATCCGGATAAACTTAAAAACAGGATCCGGACTAACGCAAATTTAGGTGATTAAAAATATGAAAATTTTAGCCTTTAATTTTACTCAAGTGCGATGTTTTAATCCATATTTGGGAAGGTCACCACAGTTGATCTAAAAACTTTGATAAGTTCACGATAGGATCAGAAACCTTACAATTTAATGTCTTTATTCCTTTAGAATGGGGAATTGGACTGTACCGGAATTTGTAATTTTTGATAATGCCAATGTATAGAGCAAATAAAAGCCATCAATTCTCTTTTTTTCATTTTTCTATAACTTGTTAATTAAGCCCAAAAATAATTTTTTAAAATGCCTTAACCGAAAAAGGTCGTTTTTATTCATGTTGAAACAGCTGCAAAAGCGAGTGAGATATAATACAATTGAAAGTGGTTAGACAGAGATAGACAATGTGATTGTTTTTTTCAAAAATGTAGTTAAAAGTGATTAGTCCAATCACATCAAAAAACAGTGTAAAAACTGAGTAAAAACAGGGAAAAAAGTCTACCGTTTTTTTTTGCATAAATACAAAGTTATAGGCCATTGAAGAAAAAGAGGGTGTTCTGCAGTGCTTTTTTGCAAAATACTTGAAAAGGAAACCAAATATCGATAAAATGTAAAGGACCAATATTGTTGAGCATAAAATTACTAACAAAAAATATGTGACATGTTTTGAGTTTTGACAATCTATTAAGGTGGTACGACCGTTTTCTTAAAGTAGTCATTTTTCCAAATTGTTAATTAACAAAATAATGTTTTAACCTATTTGCAACGCAATTACAATTCTGAAAAAATTCACCTGTTATCTGACATTGTTAGAGAAGATATTCTATGAGTTTCAGATTGTTTCAAGCTCATTTGCCTAAATTATGGTTTTTTATTCATTAAAAAAAAGTTGTTTTTTTCCGTTCTAGTTTTTTGCAGGTTTTACAACTTTAGAATTGACTGATACTAATTAAACTATGATAATCTTGTTCCTTATGAAATTTCCGACAAAAATTGTCCTCTCCAATTTTCTGTGTCGTCATTTGTTTCTGTTTTATTCGCGTGCAAACTTGAAAATTAGTGTGCACGCGAATAATTAAGAAACAAATGACGATACAAAAAAGTGAAGTAGACAATTTTTGTCGGAAATTGCATAAGGAACAAGATTAACATAGTTTGATTAGTCTCTGCCAACTCGAAAATTGTTAAAACTGCAAAGAATAAAAATTTAAAAAAATCCTTTTTTTTAATGAATAAAAAACCATAATTTAGGCAAATGAGCTTGAAACAATCTGAAACTCATAGGATATCTTCTCTAACAATGTCAAATAACAGGTGAATTTTTTCAGAATTGTAATTGCGTTGCAAATAGCTTAAAACATTATTTTGTTAATTAACAATTTGGAAAAATGACTACTTTAAGAAAACGGTCGTACCACCTTAATAGATTGTCAAAACTCAAAACATGTTACATATTTTTTGTTAGTAATTTTATGCTCAACAAGATTGGTCCTTTACATTTTATCGATATTTGGCTTCCTTTTCAAGTATTTTGCAAAAAAGCACTGCAGAACACCCTATTTTTCTTCAATGGCCTATAACTTTGTATGTATGCAAAAAAAAACGGTAGACTTTTTCCCCCTGTTTTTACTCACCAAATGAAAATTTTTAAAAGTGGTCCCGTCCTGTTACTAATTAGTTAGAGGTTGACCCCTATGAAAATCACTAAGCTGATTGGACTAGATGTGTAAAATCGAATTTTGTTATATTTTTTATCCAAGTTGTTAGAAAACTGACGGAAGTATTACATAGGTTATGATTTTGCTGACACTTTTAAAAAAAATGCAGTTTTCCACTGGTTTTTTGAATTTGATTATAAAGGGGTGTGTAAAACCGCATTTTTTCTGAAAGCTGTCAGCAAAATCATAACCTATGTAATACTTCCGTCACTTTTCTGACAACTTGAATCAAGAAATAATAAAATTCGTTTTGCACATCACTTTTAATTACATTTTTGAAAAAAACGACCACATTGTCTATCTCTGTCTAACTACTTTCGATTGTATTATATCTCACTCGCTTTGAAGGCGCTGTTGCAACATGAATAAAAACGACCTTTTTCGGTTAAAGTACTTTTAAAAATTATTTTTGGGCTTACTATAGAAGGTAGAAAGAAATTAAAATAGCCAAAATTATTCTTTTTAGCTCTATTTTCATAAAAAGAAGTAAAAAAAGTCTAATTCCCCGTTGTAAAATAAAATTATATGATTTGGGAATATAATCTCTCCTGCCTTGGAAAATCATTGTTAGTAAATCTAAACGTCACAAATAAATGGATTTCAAAAATTTGACGTTTTATATTGTTTTCCATGGCAAGAGAGGATATGTGCAAATCATTTAATTCTATTTTAATATTTTTAAGGAATAAAGGCACAACGTAAAGTGTGGCGGTCATCCCCTTCGCTTCTAAGTCTAAATAAATAAAAACAGAGAGATAGAATGAGAGAGTGACGGTAGGAGTAGGATAGAGACCCAGAGAGAGTGGAGGCCATCAATCATACCATATGTCATTTCATCTGTCATTTCATCAGTCATTTTATCTGCATTTGAATTTGAACTTTATTCCTCTCCAAGTTGGCTGGCCTATTGCAAACTTGACATAACTGATTCTACTTTTTACGGCCACATCGCCTTACCCCCTCCCCCCTCACCAAATACTGGATTCTTTGTATTAAAAGCCATCGGAATAAATAGTGGCCATTAAATGGTTGACTGTACATATTGACTTATCTACGGACCAAAGAGAGCTTAGTCATAGACAGGCAACAGTACAGTGTGTTTCATTTTACGTGAGGACTCCTGCATCAAATTTTTGTTTTAAAAGAAATCAGAATAATATTTTGACTAGTTATGTAGGCCATGAAGATCTATCTTTTTGTAAGAATAGAAAATGTTTGAAATTTTAGCGATTGAGATAGAGTAAAAAAAATATTAGAAAAGTTATTGCAAATCCCAAAAAATCTCCAAAAGTGAAGATGAACAATTTTCAAAAGAAATATGAGAAAATACTTCATCTTTAAATTTTGTGAAATTTTTTTCTATAAACTAGACATTTCATCGCTTCAAATAATTTTCAATTGTTTTGTTGTTTCATGACACACTTGTTATTGAAATTACAAGTTATTACAGACTTCGCGTAATAAGGTAAAAATATTAAAAATGAAATTTTTAATCCAAACTTCGTATTTGAAATAACTTTTTCTTTCTTGCTCTATATCAGGGTTTCTCAAACTTTCTTTGAAAACTTCAATTTCCTTGAAATCTTTAAATTTTGGCTTTTGACAAGGTGCTCCTTGTGTAATTTGAAGGGTAAGTAAATAACACATAATCATTTAAGCTTTGTTATTAATATTTTTTCGCGGAGCACAGTTTGGGAAACCCTGCTTTATATCAATCGCTACTACAACTTGACCTGAAATGCTACTTTTATTTTAACTCTAGATTTTGGCTACATTTTGAGTTTTAAAAATTTTTTATTCTTATGAAAAGATAGATCTTAATGGCCTACATAAAAATATTATTCCGATTGCTTTTAAAACCAAAAATTGACGCAAGTGTCCTCACGCAAAGTGAAACACACTGTACTGTAACCTGTCTATGAATAAGCCCTCTTTGGTCCGTAGATAAGTAGATACGTTCATACACGACATCTCCTTGAAAGATGTTGAGAAATTGATGGAAATGATATGTTTTCATATCAATGATTGATACTTTGAAAATTTGACCCTGGACTTTGCAATCTGTTATCTTTGATCTGTAGAACACTGTCCAAACCGACATAAAAAATGGACGTAATCCACACATGAATACACGGAGAGACGTCAGCGTTCACAGTTTTTTTCCACGTAAGCTATGTCTTAAACTTTCATATCTATTGGAAACCATACATCGGTAAAAAGAAAATTTAATTCTACGTAAAATAAAGCGGATGTTCCATTTAAAATAGTTTATCGAAAAAAATAATGTTTTGGGACAAAAACAATAAATTAAACAATAAGGTATTGCAAATTGTAATAAGAATTGCTACATTGAAAAATTATATAAAAAAATTACCCCCTAACTTTGATAGTTCATATTCCACCCATTTCTAGGTTATTAGGTCTTATTCCATTTATGACATAACAATCTTATATATTTTTAAATTATTTTAACAAATTTTTCAAAAAATGCTCTGTTGCATAAGAAAAAACATAAGTTCGGTTTGTCCGTGTTTCGTGAAACACCCTATACATAAATAGGAAAATAATTTTAATTTATCATGATAGTGTCCTAGATCTTTTGTTAACCAAATGTTCTGATACTTGTAATAATTGAGCCATAATCCTGTACTATATAATGCTCTATGTTGGGTTACCCTGTATATGTATTAATTATCAAAGAGCTGGGTATTAAAAAAAATTTGCATAAAAGAGGCTGTACTATACTAATAAAAAATTAAAATGGTTTGAAAAGTTGAAAAACATTTAACAAAAAAATAATAAGTACAAAAAATTTATATTTTTCAACTTGCAGCGATTTTTTGAAGAAATCCACACATCTATAAACGGAACTGCAATCCACAATTTATTTTGGTAAATTAATGGGAAACAATTTTTAAAACAATACTTTTTTGCACAAGTATAAAATGAGCTCTGATGAAATAAATAAAGTTACCCCTTAATTTACCAAATTTAAAGAAGTCTTCAAACGTGCTATAAAAAGGTACCTCAAAAATCAGAGCTATTTATATTTCCTAATTTATAAGGACTTAAAGTGCAATTTTATTTAGTGAATTTGTGCAACGAGTTTGAAGAAAACTAAAGCTCCAATCACAATTTGTATTCAAAAATTCTTTAAGTAATTTGTATAGAGAGAAAGAAAATTAATAAAAATTAAGAGCTGTGACTGCGAACTTAAAATTTCTTAAAAATGTTTTTTTTAAATCTTTGCCACTTGTACGTTATTCTTAATATTTCACTTTTATATTTGTACCTATACTGTACGATAATTTGTATATTTATAATTGTTTTTAATTGTAAGAAAAGTCTTATTTATTTTTATTCTTCCATTTTCGTATCTCTTTCTTTTTAATAATGCTACCGATTATTTAATGCATGAAATTAATTTAAAGCCAATAACTTAATTATATTTTCGATATTTAGGGGAAAAAGATAATAAAAATAAAGGTAATTGTTAAAAACTTTCCATTTCAAAAATATGTTGCGTGAAGACACAATCTGATGAGTAGTAAATAAAGAAAACGACAAACTAAGTGAAAGTCAAGTACAACAAAATATCATAAATTATTGGCAATAAATTAAATAATATTTAAATATGCGTCTTATAATAATTATTATTTTTCAATTGACTTTTATATCTCAGGTTAGCTACTTGTGATTTAAAAAAATACGTAGATACCTGTCGATTAATAATTAAAAAAATCAAAATCAAAATTTTTTTTATTTATGAATCGAGCGTGTTCTCAAATTATTTTTTAACTTAAAATTTTTAAAATAAAAACACTAAAAATGAGCACGTCGGTTTGGATCTCAATATTTAATTTGTTTTTTTTTATTATATTACAATTTTTTTTAATATTTGGATATTGACATCTTTATTATAAACTAGTCCGATACGTAAATTACTTTAGAAATTAACAAAAATCACAATTTGAAATTTCGAGTTGTTAAAATCCAAATATTTTGAGAATATATTATATTTTGTCTTTTATTTTCAATTTTTTTTTCGTGAAGCTTTAAAGACCTTTTTCAGTATTTGCGTATATTGCATTAGATAATTATTCTGCGTGTGATAATTAACCATTAGTTGTGTATATTAAATTGTATGAGTACTTTTGAGAAATGTTTTATTTCTGAACGAAAGCTATGTTTGCTTAATAGGTATAAAAACAATTAATATAGTATGAAAAAAGTACCTATAGTTATAATAAAACATTATGATTAGATTGTAATAGTTAAATTAATAATTGTTGATTATTGTTGATTATTATTAGTTAGTATGTTAAATAATAAATACTATTTTTAATTTTGAGATTTTTTATTTTTTTGGTTAATAATTATTTCCTTTTTAATTAAAAGAAATGAATTTCTTTCATGTGGAACATAGTAGTTCACGGTGTGTACGTGTACTCGTACACAAAATCTATTAGAAAGTGCATATTTATTGCTAATATTATACTAATTTAAATCAAATTACTAGTGATTATGTTAATAGAAATACCTACACTGTTAATCATGAACCACCCAATGTTTCGAACTAATGCCATTATTACTTTTTGAAAAAGTTTTCACCGATTATCTAAAGAGGGTTTTTACCTAATATGCCATTTAATTTTAATTAAAGTCAATTATACAATATAAAATAGTATAGATTTCAGAACGATTTTATTAAAAGTAGACATTTTGGTAATAAACCATAAATAAATTATAAAATGAATTCATCCACATACACGATCTGCAAGAGCAGTATTTACTAAAAGGTAAGTTCTGTAACTTTAAAAAAGTTATTTTATTTAAAAATAAAAAACCGATAAAATATATTTTTAAAAATGTATTATAATTTCCAAAAACTTACAATAAAAATTGCAACATCTTTTGCCACACTGTGGCTTCTTCGGACAATGAACATCAAGTTATAACGGGAAGGGGAGCTTAGTCCCTGCAACTAAGTGTTTTAGGCAAAATTTATTTTACATTTCATTTTCAAGAATAAAAATTTAGTAACCTTTGAACTCTTGAGAAATACATTTTCATCTTATCGTGAAACTAGCCTGATATAAATCTTACGCTTAAACTCAATCTCGTCATGAATTATTTCCTTTAGACAGGGGACTAATAACAATAAGCTATGAAAACAACCGTAATGAAAACATTGGCAGGTGCATTTTAAGTACCAAGTATATGGTACACACTACACATTGTACCCTACCTACTATGTACTTAAGTACATAAATACAGCGTGTTCAGCATAACATAAAATTTAAAAGTAATTATTTTGAATTTTTACAACTTTTAAAAATAATTTTTTGACAGAAGAAATAACTAGCTCCGCCACTGGGTTCGCGCAGGTTTGGTCACGTGGTGTACTCGTCTTACGTTGGGCTTACTCTACTACTCTGTATATACAGAGGAGCACCAGCCTCATCAAGCGCGTTCTTAGAGGACGAATAATAGGGGTAATTTTGTTAAATCTTAGTCCAGTAGGTATTTGAAAAAGAAACCTTTATCTCTAATGTTTTACCTAATAATTTCGATTATAGAAAATCAATGCCCTCAATATTCTAGGTCTAAATAAAACTCAAGTTAATTTTTTGTTTACATTCAATTTCTTTTCATTAGTTTTTAACCTCTTGCAACTACATCGTACCATGTAATTGGGGAATTGTGCTCATGCTCAATTTTTTTATGAAGTGGGCACTTTCTATAAAATGAGTAAGTTTTAAGGGAAAAAATTAAGATCTCAGTACTCCATTAAATTCTCAATACAAGATGAGAAGAGCGAGGCGCCAGTACTTTAGTCTCCAGTATTTCGAACAAACAATTTTTATAAGGTTACAGTGATGGAGAACAAAAGCAAGCGTGCCAAACTAGCACATACTAAAATTATTGCTGTCATATACACGTCTTACGTCCACATCAAGAATTTTCTACATTAATTCAGTTCATAATAAGAGGTGTCAATCCAGATGTAGCTACCAGCAATATTTGGTATAAAAACATAACCTCACTTGATTTTAACGTCAAAGCGCTGTCAGAAAATTTGTTTAGGTACTAACTGTGCTATGATTGGTTCCTTAAATTTTGAAATAGAATTTACGGGAAACTGCACCAATCATAATATATGTATATAATACCAAACATCGATGACAGCGCCACTGAATGTCATTTACACAAGTACAAGGTTTATTAAGGAGTTTTCATTAACATTTTTTTATATCCACAGACACAATAGGTGCCCAATTTAGAGATTTTAGAGTGACTGGAGCTGAAAGATGTAAAATTGCAATTGCATAATTAAATTCCAACTCTCATTATATTTGTCCATTAAAACTAAAAGTTTGATGATTTGATAAATGACTTGGAAATAATTGAAAATGGTCTTATTATAGGGCTTATTTTTCAAAAATACACTAGGTCACAATTTTTAACTTTAGATAAATATAAATTTGACACTATTCAGCTAATGATTTGAAAATTTTTGAATCATTAGGTCGTCTATTCTAAATCTAAAACAAATCTATATAGTTAGCCATGTCTATTGTCTATCTGACACATTGCACCAGTGCATTCAATAGAATAAAATTGAGTAATTTTAAATAAAATGCAACATAAGGAAAAAATGCATTGAATGTCGTTGTCATGGTTTCTTATACGTTAAATTATTAGAAGCTGTCAAAATTACCATTAGCTGACAGAAGCTATGCGATTTGATTTTCCGATATTTCATATTATTCTATAGGAAACTATGACAACGACGTACTCGTTGCACTTTTCTCTCTAATTTTATTTCATTGATGTTACGTCTTAAATTATTTTTCCTGCATAGATTCACAAAGTGAAGTGGAATTTAGGTTAGCATTTTCAATTGTTCTACGACAGAATAGCAGACAACATAATGTTGCTGATTTTTTTGCAAAATAACATTTTACATTTTGCATTTTTGCATTTGCGTTTTTAATTTTGATTTTACAGTTTTTCTTTTTACTGTAACAAAATAGAGAAATATTAGGTGCTTTCCATTTGTTGAAAAGTACAGCTCCGAATAGTTCCTACAGTACCTGCTGAATATTTTGGTGTTCCATTTGAATTGGTACGACTAGTTATTTTTAACTGTTCCGAATTACATTCCCCTACCCCCTATCGTACCTACCTATTTTTTGGTACGACTAGCTGTTCCAAAAATACAGTACGGTACAGTTCAGAAGATCAAATGGAAAGCACCTATTGTGTATAAACAACATGAACATAAAATCTGAACCTCTGCAGCAAGCAAATTCACTCAGAGATTCAGAGAAATAGTGAGCATTGTCTATTGATATTGTCCATCAGCAAAGTTTCTTATGACAGTACTTCTAAAATCTATTAGTAAAATGACTGTACCCAGGATATTACTTTTGATATGAAGTTTCAACTTAGCCCTATCGGCAGAGATGGACTCTGAAATCTGATAGTCTGGGTTTATATTTTAATTTTTGCAATATATGTTTCTCTCTGTCACACCACGGGCCACTTGGAAATTCCCGGTAGCTTGCCGGGCCAGTCCAGTTCTGCCTATCGGCCTTCTTTCCATTTGAGAGCACAGGCACTATTATTATTTCGCAATTCATATTTTTAAATGCTTAACTTAAAAATTAAAAACAATTGAACTTCTTGACTCTATTAAAGCTCTGGTATTTGAAAAATGTTCCAAATAATTAAGTGAGCAATTTTATAATACCTAATTCATAAGTAAGTGATTGTATCGGAACAAGATTTTGAAGTATTACCTAGCTATTCTTGCCCAATCATTTTAAACACAGCGGTGAAGATCAAATACTAATGATTACACAATGCTAGGTGCTTCAAAATTTAAAATTAATATAATAAATTGACTTTGACATTAAAATTCATTATTCATAGCATAGCATAGAGATGACGAGCTAAGTTCATTTAAAATATTTACATTTTGTTTTCTACGAAGTGAGACCGATATACTAACAATAAAAGCACATTCCCTAAAAATAGAAAATTTACCTACATATTTATTATTATGAATTTGGATAATATTGCACCTATATCGATCAGTTTATTAATAGATACAGTATAATATGCGTAGGTATGTACCAAGAGTGTTCGGAAAAGAATAAGGAGCTTGAAATCAGCCAAAGTTCTGAATAATATACAGGGTGTAATTATCAATACCCCTAGAAACTCATTAAGAAATAATGTGCATCTTATATGTTCATTATCTAAAGTAAACTTTCGGTGAAAATTGCGGATAGGCTGATGATGATGATGCGGATGATCCCACTAGGTGGCGTGCAGATTTAACTGCATTGGATTACTGTCTTTAAGGCCACTTGAAATCTATGGTGTATGACACTTTAGCTAAGTACCAAAATTTAGAAAGCACGTCACCATATTACTCCTAGAATTTTAGAAACGTCTTCAACGCTATTACAGAAGCTTTGATTGTAGGTACAAGTTGATGATAGCTCATTTCAACACTTTTGTTTTTCCTTGTTAAGCCTGTTTAGTACTAAAACCAAAATGTTTCAGAATATGTAGTTGATTATTTATTGATTAAAATTTAATGAAAGTGAATATTTCTGCCTGCTGAATTTTTGATATATGAAGCATTTGTATCGAAAAGTAATGAAATAAATATTCGATATTATGTTTTTTAATACTTTTTTAGCTATAAAGCATGAGCCACCTTTTTCAGTTTTTACTATCCAAAATAATTCTTTTTAAATTCACATACGATTCATTCTGCTACAACTATCCATTTCCATCTTCAACTTCAAGACCCATGAAGTGGTCCGAGTATGGAGTAAATTATACGTCCATCAAACGGTAAATGTTTTATAGTTAGGTGTAATACTATTATCAGAATCTAGATACATACATCAACCCGATCTGTTAGCTATAAAATTTGTATTTTTCATTTAAAAACCGAAATAAAAATTTTTTATTAGTAATTACTACTAGTGTAGTCAACGAACCAAAATTTATCCTGATTTTCGGACTTTTTTTGTAACAGCGAGTTTTTTTCCTTAATCGGTCGAAACCATTGCTGTGAGTTTGTGTATAAAATGTCTCAACTCAATTTTGACCGGAAGGCCCTTATTCTTCGACTTTAGTGTAAAAGTTTGACTTTTTCAAGTTTCCGTTTCACTATTTTTTGAATAACATCGCTTGTATTGGTATGATCGAGACCAAAAAATTTTCTTTTCGTTCGTAATGAATCTCTCTTTGAAACTGCCTGAGTTAAAATTATTTATATTAATTTCCTAACCCAAAAAAAATTCAAAACTGTCGTCATTGGTCGGTTGTAGTTTTTTCTAGAGAACTTGAGTTTTAATTAATGTTATGGTATGAAACTTTAGGAAGTTGTAGCTGATATAGCAACAAATCCATATTACAAGTTGGGTTCAAAAATATTAAGAACAACGGCTAAAATTTGCATTTTGTTTCAAATTTTCTTTTTCATATTTGTTGTGAGCAATTAGTGCTATCCCAATAATTCTTCTCTTGAAATGTAGGAAATTTAATGCTCTTTCAGATGAAAACAAAAACAATCACACCAGACCATTTTTTCTTCCGATTTCTTTGAAGATAAAAAGAAAATCTTTTATCTGTTTGTCTACAAAACCAATTTTAGTGGTCGAAATTTAATTCTTCTCTTACGTATTTTTGAAAATTAATCATGAAGAACTCCTATAAACTATTTTTGAATATTAAAACTGGTTTTAAAGTCAACTATTTCCACCACTAAAATTGGTTTTGTGGGTAAATAGTTTAAAAATTTTATTTTTCTTTTCAACGAAATCGGAAGAAAACTTGGTCGAATGTGATTGTCTTTGGTTTCATCTGGAAGAGCATTAAATTTCCAACATTTCAAGGAAAGAATTATTACGATACCACCAATTGCTCATAACAAATATGAATTAGAAAATTTAAACCAAAATGCAAATTTTAGTCTTTGTTCTCAATATTTTTGGACCCAATTTGCAATATGGATTTGCTACTATATCAGCTACAACTTCCTAAAGTTTCATACCGTAATATTAATTATTACTCGAGTTCTCTATAAAAAACTACGACTCACTAATGACGGCAGTCTTGAATTTTTTTTGGGTTAGGAAATTAATATAGATTATTTTAACCCAAGCAGTTTTAAAGAGAGATTTATTACAAATAAAAAGAAAATTTTTTGGTCCCGATCTGACCAATACAAGCGATGTTATTCAAAAAATAGTGAAACGGAAACTTGAAAAAGTCAAAATTTTACACTAAAGTGGAAGAATAAGGGCCTTCCGGTCAAAATTGGGTTGAGGCATTTTATACACAAACTCACAGGAATAGTTTCGAGCGATTAAGAAAAAAAACTCGCTGTTACAAAAAAAGTCCGAAAATCAGGATAAATTTTGGTTCGTTGACTATACTATACTGAGTAATACGGAAATTTAATACAATATGCATGTTTTAAACAGTTACAAAATAGTAGTAAAATACATATTAAAAAATTATAGATTATAAAAATGAAAATGAAGACAAAGAGTCAACTATAAATAATGCAACATTCAGTAAATATACGAGTAACAATAACTAAATAATAATAATCCCGATGTAGGAAAAAAGGGATAATCTAATTGTATGTAGAGTAGTATCTACTTTAATTCAAATAACAAACAAATTACTAAGTGCAAGTAAAAAGTTTTACTTTTTTAAGAATAAAAAAGAAGATAGTTGTAGTTAAATTATTAAAAAATAAAAGTTGCTAGCTTGGTTGGTTGTAGAGATTTGTTCTACTTTGTCTGACACCTGGTACACGTACCGTTTTACCAATGAATACTACTAAAAACTAGAAATAAGAACTTTTAATTTTTCAACCGATGAATAATAAAGACATTAACAAAAGAAGGAGGAAAAAACATTATTTGTAATATCTCGGTGTGCTATAAAGTTATTGAAAATGTGAAAAGAAAACGAATAATAGTGGAATATTATACCTAATATGGTGTTAGAACCAAAAAATATTTTTCTACTTATGTAAATTAATGCCTTCTGCACCGGTAACACTAAAAACCGGGTGTTGAATTAAATCTCCCTTAAGCGTCGCTCGGTTGAATCGGGATGTTCGTAGCAAGAAATAAAACACACTATGGATGGAATAAAAAATAAAATATGTTTATTCAAAATTAATAAAAAAAGTAATAATAGACCCGAAATGACAAGTACAAAAAGAAAACAACTTTTTTTAAGGAAAAATTAATATACGATAAAGGAAAATTAACTAAAGACAAATAAATTTTCGCGGGGATAACTATATGACTAGGCCACTGTTTCCTCAGACCACTAGTGCTCGTCTTCAAGATCCTCAAAAAAATATTACTAAGCCTGGACAAATACGAACGAGACAGAAGTAATCTCAAGACTAGTCTTCTCTTTAAGATTCAACGGGCCCTCTAAGAGAGATCACTAGGCCTGGAAAAAACTCCAGACGCTCTTTCCCACCAGATCACTTGCCTTCTCTCCTAAGAAAGAGATCACTGGACCTAATGAAAAGAGAATGTTTACTCATCAGATCACTAGTCCTCTCTTCAAGATCCAAATTGATCTTCTAAGAGAGATCAATAGACTTAATCAGGGCAGAGAGGGGATTTCTTTTTCCAGAATAATAGTCGTCTCTTTGAGATCTAAATTGGTCCTTTAAGAGAGATTGCTAGTCCTAAAAGGAAGTAGTCCTCTCTTTAACGTTCAAAGCGGTCCTCTAAGAGAGATCAATAGTTCTGATGAAAAACTGGCACGGAGACTTCTCTTCCCTAGATCAATAGTCCTCTGTTTAAGATCAAAAGCGGTCCTCCAAGAGAAATCAATAGTCCTAGGGTTCGGAATGTAGATCCAAGGGCTTGCTGAAGGCAACAGGATAAACAAAATACAAATTAATTAATTAAATCAAATCAAATAATTAATTTAACACGGGAAACAGTTAACAATAAGTAGTACAATAATAATTAATTAATTAACATGGCTTTGCTGAAGGCAAGGGGAAATTGACTAAAGGCACATTAACAAAAGCGCGCTCCCGCTCACCACGATGGTGAAACGAGAAGTTCTTAATCAAAATAGAGATGGGACTTTTATTGGAAATCCGACGACAAACTCTGATTCACTCAAAAACGAATAAGAACGCAGCAAATGGTATTAAACACAAGAGCGACAATCAATTAAGTGTTATAAATTAAATTAATAACTTTTAAATTAGCGTGAACTCGCGGATAAAAGTTAGCTCAATGGAATCGCACTAAAATAACGAGCAATTCGGTATAAAATTTGTCATTGTAAAATAAAATTTCAGGTTTAAAATAATTAATAAAAATTATTTAAACGGTGGAAAATAATCAAGGATAACAATGAATTACGGAGGTAAAAAGAAAAAACACCAGTCCACTCCTATCACTAATTACAACCCTTTACGTGGTTTTTAATTGAATAAAAACGATTTTTAAAAAGTTTAGATAAGTAAATAATCAACTAATTTGTAAAAGGGTAAAATTGACTCCAGAGTCACACTAAAAATAAAACGGGAGCTCTAGCTCTTATGAGTGCCGAGTTATAAGGAAATCAGCTGTTATCACTGATAACGCTGATAGTAAAAATAAAAAAATTAATGGGGTCAAATGACAAATGACCACGGGAATATAAAAATTAGCTCCATTTTGATCTCAAGGGTGGCACTAGGGAAAAGCTAAAGAAAAAAATGACAAGTAGCTGCTTTAAACGATAGAAAATTTCCAAGATGTTGTATACTGAACAAGTATTTCAGTCCAGCATCCGGATAAATTGTAAGTTGTGAGACTGAACGGACGCGTCGATGAAATTAATTTCTAACTTCAAGAGTTAGCATTAACCAACAGTCAATAATTCATCGTCCAGCTTATCTACGTAATCAGTCCACGTTAGTTGAGCAAATTAAATTGTGTTGGTTATAGAACCAATAAAGCCCCATCCACACGCTTGGTGATCAGCTTTAACACTTGGTCTCTCCTTTCATAGAGTGGTTTCATGGTCAGGTGGAAGACAGGCACTGATAGTTTACGGGATTCAGTGGTTTTCCTTGTCAGAGGAGGGTCTCGAGGTCTGGACAACTACCAACCCTCTAGTTTCTGGGACTCAGTGGTCTTTCTTGTAAGAGAAGGGTCTCGAGGTCTGGACAACTACCAACCTTCTAGTTTCTGGGACTCAGTTGTTTTTCTTGTAAGAGGAGGGTCTCTAGGTCTGGACAACTACCAACCTTTTCGTTTACGGGACTCAGTGGTCTTTCTCGTAAGAGAAGGATCTCGAAGTCTGGAAAACTACTCTCCCTCTCTCTAGTTTCCGGGACTCAGTGGTCTTTCTCGTAAGAGAAGGGTCTCGAGGTCTGGAAAACTACTCTCTCTCTCTAGTTTCTGGGACTCAGTTGTCTTTCTCGTAAGAGAAGGGTCTCGAGGTCTGGAAAACTACTCTCTCTCTCTCTAGTTTCCGGGACTCCGTGGTCTTGCTCGTCAGAGTGGTGTCTCGAGGTCTGGTGCGCGACTTCTCTGCGTTCACTAAGACTCTGTGGTCTCGCTTGTCAGAGTGAGGTCTCGAGATCTGGTGCATGACTTCCCTGCGTTCACTGGGACTCTATGGTCTTGCTAGTCAGAGTGGGGTCTCAAGGTTTAGTGAGCGACTTTACCGTGTGACACTAGCCTCAGTAGTCACTCCATAAGAAGTGGTTTCGTGGTCGGTCCTTAGAGCGGAGCCAAGTATTATCGGGAAGATTGTTTGAGTTGTACTTGAAAATACAATTAGTTATATTTCTTTTGTAATAAATATTTGTATATAACTACGTATTGAGTGTTTAATTATTTCTTTTGGCGAACCTACCTCTTTTTCCCAACTAAGCTACCCCCGTGGCAGTATGTTTTAGGGTTACACTATGCATATTTTGTGTCAAATTTATATTCTGACACGTATGGCTCAAAAAAATTTTTAGAGGTACCCTGTAGAAATTTTTAAATGTAGTCTTATACATTTATTTTACTTATTTTGACAACTATTCTCTAATAAAATGCCAAAATTAACTTGAGAGATGAAAAATGGGTTACTTTCTCAATAAAATGTTTCACAATAAGTTTAATACTTGTAATCGATTTATTTTAACTTATAGAGAAATAACTCTTAACTAAAACCTTGTCTTTTCAGAGCATCCTGTATAAAATACAAAGGCGAAACAGTTAGGAAGGAACAGATGAAAACCTGCAAGTGACCTTTTCTGTGATATTGACATTGCATTCGAAGTCATTTATTAAATGTTTGCAGGGGTTCAACTCTCAATGAAAAAATTGTTACGACATTGAAAATTAGTGATTAATATTTTTGCTAATTAATTGTATGTTTCACTAAAAGTGCAACTCAAAATTCACTCTTGATGATATAGAAATCTCAATTCTCAAATGTGTCAGTTTATGATTCTTAAAGAAATCCGCTTCTGTTTATTCAATTTTCAAATTTATACCTATACCTACAGAGAGCGAGTTCTATAAAATCATCAATTTGAAAAATTATTCTCTCACTCGTTTTGAAGGTTTACAATGTGTAGACGTAAATGCAAATTAACATTGGAATATTGAACTAACATTATTATAATGACATTTAAGAAGCCCTTCAAAATATTTATAATTTTTGAGAAGTACCCTATTAAGGGTTATATTTTGTATTCTCAAGTATCATTCATTTACATAAACAATTAGGTCAATAACGTCAGGAGTTCTACTTAATGTTATTCTTTTATGATTATGATTTATAAATGTATAGGTACGCTAAATACACTTCCTATAAATTAATTCAACTTACAACTAAGTTTAAATTTATTTTAAAATTACGAATCAGGGTTTGTTTTGATTGCATCGACGTAAAAGCAAAATATATCTACAGTTTACGTAGGTATTTAAAATGAAATGCTAAATTTAACAACTTGAAATTAGATTATGCTGGTATTAAAATTAATTATTTAATTATACCTACAAGACATAAATATCAAAAAAGTTTATATTAATAAAAAAAAATTTAAGATTAAACATTACTAAATGTAAACCAGGTTTGTATCTTATCTATCGTTGAAGTGTATCCATACTAAATTGCATTATAGATGCAGTAGGTATAGGTACAGACCACGTATAAACTGATCTTTTGGATTTAATAAAAACTAAATTAGTTGTAATGTTAAAAAATGTCGATTTTAACAGAAATTCAATGACGTCATCCATGAAAATTGAAAAATACGTCAGTTACTATTTTTCTGCTTCTTAACTCGCTCGTTTGTGGAAAATGTGCGAGAATTAGAAAATTATTATGTCATATACGTATACATTAACGATGGTACGCTTATAATACAGGGTGGTGACCGGAACTCTCGATCATATATTGTTATTTTCAGGTATTTTCGACATGTTCATTTGTTCATATCCAGTTTCTTTATTTCTGTCTTTACTAGGCATAAAAAATCAAATTTGAAGCCCTTTTAACTAAAATAGTATTATATAAAATAGCTTATAAAATACAGAGTGGCGACCGAACTTCTCGGTCATTAGGTAGATGTAACATGTAAAATCATACTTTGGTGATTTCCTGCTTTCCAATTTATTTTAGAAAAAAAGTCTTTATAAGGGTGTTCGAGCATAACAATGTGCATCTAAATCAATAAAAAAAAAAAAATTTTGGATGCTTTATAACGCCAGAAATTTAATTTGATAATTAATAAATTGGGAAGCAGTAAACCACCAAAGTGCGATTTTACATGTTAAATCCCTATCAGTTCAATGACCGAGAGATCTGGTCACCACCCTGTGTATGTATTTAGCCAACATTGATTTTCTGAAATAGGGGAAGGTGGGTGAATAGCGACCACCTAAGGCATTTTTTGTATAATATTTATAAATTTGATTCAATAAATCTGAAATTTTTTTTATATGTCCAGTATACTTCAACGCTTCTTAGAATTAT
This sequence comes from Malthinus seriepunctatus, assembly GCA_963924605.1. Lineage (NCBI taxonomy): Eukaryota > Metazoa > Arthropoda > Insecta > Coleoptera > Cantharidae > Malthinus > Malthinus seriepunctatus. The sequence continues at coordinate 48,316,076 of OZ004600.1, forward strand.
TGTAAAAATTGAACATATTAACACATGCAAGTGTCAAGCAAGATTTTGAGAGGTAAAATCGACCAATCGACCATCAGGTAGGATAATATCGACCTAAGTATTAATTCATATAATTATTATTTATATTAGAAAACATTTATTTTAAAAATATATAAAACATTAAAAAACATTAAAACTATCCCCTTAGAGTGCCTTAGACGGTCTTTCACCGTACTATTACGGAACTTGGTACATAGACGTCGATGCCGCTTTTCTAATTCCTCGTTCATATTCTTGTACGGCTTCTACCGTCTTTTTCGTATTGCATTTTATACAACATTGACGAGATGGTTTCCTTACATATTTTTTAGGCATCTAGGTACATAAATCAACATAAAAATCGTTTAGTTTAATATCAACGGAGATGGTCGATATTACCCCATGAGCTGTGGTGAGGGCTTTTTCCAAAATATAATACAGGCCGATTGTTCATTTGATTTTATTTTAACTCAAGTTGTTAAAAACATAGCTGTTTTTTGATTTGAAATAGAAATATGCAAGTATTTCTATTAAAAAAGTTTTTTTACTTTAAAACCACGCAGCAAAATATAATAAAGAAAACCGTAAAAACTTATGTTTTAGCACTGTAAAGCGCATGTGCGATACAAACATTTGTTATGAGTAGTCAATGTTTGCAACATGAACCAAGAAATGATATAGTATGGTTTATTTTATTTTTCTACGCTTACGCTGATCTGTAGGGCACTGATCGATATTGGACAAAAGTCGATATTCGCCCACTTTCCCCTACATATTAAAAAGTTTAAATAACGCTAAGGTTTTTCAATTTAATTAATTTGGCCATATTTACCTAAAAGAAGATTTATACCAACCAACTTATAACTTTATGTTAGCGCAAATCAGAGAATGCATGTTAGGGGAATATCGGCCTAACAAGGTCAGTATCAACAACCAAGACCTCTTACCCGTCAGTATCATTTCGTTCATTCAAAAGTTGGGATGAATTGAGGACTGAAGGAGCGGAAGGAATTTAGTTTATTATCCACCAGAGTGTGTAATGATTTAATAACTTTCGTTTCTTTATAGGTAAATGTAAAATAGTTACACATAGATAAACGTATCCAGATTGAACTAAGCACAAATAATTTAATTAAGAATAAAAGTTGTTCGAGTATATGGTTAATTGTTAATGGATTAATTTAAATCGTAAAATAAATCTAGGAAGTAAATTGAATAATTAATTACTATTCAAAAACTTTTTATAACAGATGTAAAATGGTTTCTGGTACGCAGAGAAAAAGCACATAAAATTTTTTTCCCTAATGTTCACTACCCCAATCACTCCATGGTACAAGTCGTCACAGAAAAGTTATCGAGTTCAGATAGTGTTAGCCATAACTTTGACAATTATAAATTTTGTGAGTAATTTTATTGCTTTCTCTTCTGTAATACACGATATTCCATCCTAAGATCTACAACTGTTTATTCTTTGTGCAACAACATGAAGATCATTACAAAGCTTTAGTTATTTAAAAAAAATTATAAATGTTAAAGTTATGGCTAACATTAACTCATCTATAGAAGATAGTGGGTTCTTCTCTGAGCGAATGAGCTATACCTAGTTTTTTTTTAGAAAAAGACTATACAGGGTTAATTAGAAGTGTGGAAACGGTGATATATTGGCGTTAATATTCATTTTAGGAGTTAATGTTCAATAAAAAAATTTTTTATGAAATTTTTATCTACATTTGAAAATATTTTTTAATTTTATTTTTATAACACTTTTTCGTTAAAATGCCGGTTAAAGTATTTTCGAATAGGTACAATAGTAGGTACATCTAAGATAAACAAAAGCGAAGCGATTACCAAACTCGAGCGAATTAACTGTCATTGGTTATTGTTTACTCGCAGGAGTTTGTTTATTGCTCTGCTTTTGTTTTGCTACTATTCCTAAATACTTTAACCGGCCATTTCGTCAAAAAGTGCTAAAAAAATTAAATTTATTTTTTTTTTTAATAGTATTATAAAGCGAACAAAATGCTCTATCGAATGGTAGCACAAAATTAATACGTTCCCATTTAAAAAAATTTAGGGGATAGGCGTAACTCAAAAATAATTGAAGAAAAAAAAGTGTTCTCAAATATAGATAAATATTTCATAACAATAGTAGATTGTTTTATTAGGAGTAAAAATGTCACTGTTTGAGAGCCAAAAAAAGTATTTTTACTCCGTATGAAACATTTAATTTTTTCTTCAAACGTAAAACTTAGAAAAACCAAAAATAAAAATTTTTGAAGTGTCGCCATCTCTTGAAAATTATTTGTACCTAGTTCAATTGTCAAATATTTTTAAAAATTAACTTTAACTTGTAAAAAGAAGCTACGAATAAATTATAACACAAAATGTTTACAAATATCATTTTACGTTACAATTTGTTGTAAATATTTAGGGTTAGAATTTACTTTTAGCTCCTAGGAGGTAAAAGTATAACTTTAACCTTACTTGTTCAGTAACAAAATGTCAACTTTTTTGACGTTTGAAGAAAAACTTTTATATTGAACATTTTTTTCCTAAAATGAATATTAACGTCAATATATCGCCGTTTCCATACTTTTAACTAACCCTGTATTATATTGGTAACCGGAGCTCTTGGTCATACCGGTTTTTCAGTTTTTTCAACCAGAAATTTCGTGATTCAATTTTTAATTTTATGGTTAAAGGTTTTTCAGTTGACGGTTAAATTTCATTATTATAACAAACAACATTAACCAGGGATACGTCACGTGTTTAAGTAACCACTATTTTAACCACCAACTTAAAAACCGGGCCATAGTGGTTTAGAAGATAAAATTACACATCCGTAATTTCCTTTTCTTCTCTTTATTTTAGAAAAAAAATCTTCAAATAAAAGTTTTAGAGTATAAAATTTTACATTTAAAAAAGCAATCAAAATTATTTTTGCATGTTTGTAATGCCAGAAATGTAATTTGAAAATTCCGAAAATTAGCAGAAATAGCAATTTCAAATAAAAATTATCAAACGTTTCGCTTGTTTTAACCATGGCAAGAGATATTATGTCTGAATTGTATCATTTTAATTTAAAAATTAATTCAATACAGTCACTAGACCAAAAATTTGTCTTTGTCAGCCTTTATGTTAACCAATATAATTTTTAGGGTTATTTTGAACCCTACCTCTTCCAATAAACCATACTATTTAATACGAGACGACGACATAATTGAGTAAACCTCTCGAGAAGCTCTTGTTTTAATTAGTCTACTAGGACTGGGGCATTTGATGGCAATTAATCTTATACGTATTCTAATAAAACATTTTGATCTACATATCTACTATAAGACCGCGATACCCAACTGCTGGCAGATATTTTAATATAAATCAATCTTAATGAGAACTTTATAATAAATCATGACACATAAAGATAATTGTTAAAAAAATAAATTTCTTCTTTTTATATTTTGTTAATTATAAATAAATTAAAACTTCGATATGCAAATATTTAGTCGAAATGTAAATGAGAAAAGTAAACTAAAATTCTAATTTATTATTTTACTTTCTTAAATTTTTAAAACATGGCATTTTTGTTAAATGTTAAAATTTGTAATTTGTAGGCCCCCCAAGAGCACACCACACAATATTAGTTTTTATTCAAATTTTGTTGTTCGAGTTATGAAAAATAAAACACTTTCTTAATTATGTTGTAAGATGTTTTTCTTTATAGTGATAATGATATACCTATAATCGTCGATAAATTAAAATTAAAGATCCGGGTTCCTTTTATGCTACTGCATTACTTATTTTTTAATATCCTACCATTTATCATATATTCAATTGAAAATTTAGAGGAAACCTAAAACAAGATTGGGTCTCTTTTAATATTTAAACTAAAAACCAGTTTGGCAAAACGTGAGATGAGAGACAAGACTAGATGATGATGATCACGAGTGTCCTCAATTGCGGAGCTTCGTCTACCGATGTAGGAAGCAGTTCCGCATAGTTGCCCTCCTCGCACGCCCCTGTCCCGCAGAAGTATGTCGTGTGCCACTTAAAGCCCTTGCTGCAAGCGTTTAAACGTCATAGGCGTACAAGTTGTTTTTTGTTCACATACGACAGAACTACATTTAAAAACAATACAATAGCAATTAAATAAACACTTAAATATACGTTCGAAAACCACTTATGATATTAAACTCATGTATAAAAAATTAATTATAAATTATTGGGTTAGTAAAAATTGAATCTGATGTGTAATAAATCTAATTCCTATAATGAAGTCATTAATATTTATTCAACTTTATTGCTTGTAACCCATTTTTTAAATTATATATTTTATTCGCGTTAAATAAATTATACTATAGGTAGTTTTTATTACACTTTTAATGTGCTGAACGTAAAGTTAGTTTAAGAGGTATTAAAGAAAATTCATTTTAACTGTTGTGTATAAAGACCATTTAGTTTTAATTTTATAAAAAAAATTTTATTTAATCGAGAGCACTGCAATAAAAGTGGTAAAAGTCACCCCTGCAAACACCACTGCGCTGGGCCGCGGATGGGTCAAAAGACTCCACGCAAATAACAATGCATATATTATGTTGTACACTAGGGTGGCCCTTATTTTGGGCGTTGTCGAATTTTAATCGCCCCCCCCCCCTTAAAAAGTTACGAAATAGATAGAAAAAAATCGAGTAAAATTTTCCTCATTTAACTGACTTCTTATGTATTACGGTGTCCGAGATCCCCATGTTGTGCATGTTATACTGGACACACTGTATAAACTCCAATTTATTCTAAGAAGCGGAATTACATTTATTTTTGACTTTTGATACATGCCAGAAGTTTAAGTTAAGTTAGAAGTAGGTGAATTCAAAATTATTCGTGCTCGTGTCTAGCTAGTCATACAATGAAAATATGAATAAGCTAAATTATATCTAGAGCTGTGTTATACATAAGGTAATCTGTTTGTATAGTCGTAATCACGAAAGATTTTAAGTGGGGCAATGTCTTATTAATAAAAAATGGAAGTTATTAAATATATATTTATTACACTTTAATGGTGGCGTATGTGAGAATATAAACAAAACTTGTCAATATTGTGTTCCACACATTTCTTAGCGCGTCCCCCCCCCCCCAAAGCTCTCGTGACTTTGACTATATTTATGGTAAGTTAGCGTTTGTAAGTTTTTGGCTCACAATCGTCAATTACTTTTGGCACTGGATCAGAATTCATTTTCTTGAATTTTTAGATCTTACAAACCTATAACATAACTAGATAGCCCCTAGATCTTGTGTACATTAAGGGTTCATTCACAATGAACGTCAACGTTATGTAGACATGTAGAGCTAACGTAAATCTATGGAAATCAATACATATTTTTTGAAATTACAAAATTCAACTGCCGGGATATTATAAACAAATTAAGTTGCAGGTCAAAAAAAATGTTCATTCTAAGAAGTATCCTGATTAGAGTCTAATTAATATTGAAGAGTTAATAAAGTATAAAAATTTAAATTTTAGTTTTTAAATGCTAAATTTTCTTTTTTAAGAGCTACAATTTGCGATTTTTAAAATACTAGAAGTATCGTAAATGCTAAAAAAAGCTAAATTCTAACTGAATCTAGTTATGAGTTATGACTCGAAATTCTCAAAATATTTTTTATTTTTATAAAATTTATTGATTATGTGTCTGTTAAGTTTTTTTTTGTTATACAGGGTGGTTGATTTTTTACTGTCCAGCTAATATCTGCTAAAATATTGAAGCTACTTAAAAAAGTTAAATTATAAACTTTTCAAACAACACCTCATCTACAAAAAAAACGCAACAATTTTTTTCCATGGCCTACTTGTTTTGCGGGAAAATATGTAACTTTGGTTTTTTAAATAGAACACCCTGTATATTTTTAGAGAATTGTATTCTAAATCAATTTCTCTTTACAACGATATATCACAAGTACCATTTTGCTTTCTAATTATTTCCAATATTTAAAAACTTTTTAGGATGAGTGTTGCAGAAAACATAGTCAAAGAGGGCCAAAAATTGTTGAATTCCATGGTGGACAATCTGAACAATCATTATAATACATTACGTGTTAGTTTGTTCCGAAATTTCTTAGTTTGTTAAAAAGTAAATAAATTAATGTTAATCAAAAGTTAAAACAACCCTCACATTGTTCCTTTTTTTGAAATATTGGGCTGTAAGACCGATCTTAATATCGGGTCTTAATTAATCTCCTCGGTATCACTCTAGTCGAAGACGGGAGGGTTCGTAGTAATAAATCAGCAACAACAACACTTTCTACCCAAATAAAAATATTTATTCAAATAAAAAAAATAAAATTAACAATTTTTGTTAATTACAACGTAGTTTATGTTTATAACACAAAATGAACGTAAATATCAAAGATTGTTTCGAAAATAATAAACGTTGTTTATAAAACTCAATAAAACTTTATGTTTATTAAACACCAAAAAACTAAAACTTCCTTTGGATGTCGGTCGTTCATGGACACCACTCGGATTTACGGAAGTAGCTCGCTCCTCGAACGTAATTGGGGACGCGTGGTTGACTTTACAGCTAACCAGCGTTCCTCCAGATCAACAGTCGGTCCAACAAACCCAAGACTGTAATCAAGCCCACACTAATGATCGACAGTCGGCCAAAAGGTCAAGACTGTAATCTAGTCCTTCACAACGGTAACGTACTGCGGTAGCCGCGATCGGCTTATACCCTACAGCTGCAACTTATCTCAGCCGCTGGTGCAGGGACGCCAGACCATCAACTACCCACAGCACAAGACGATCTCACTGAGCACAAGAACACACGATGCACAGTGGATGCTTACGGCTGGTCACGGACTCCCCTAAAATCCATGCACGTCGAATATTTATTAATTCTCCACCACCAAGTTCCTAGCACCAATAGAACTCGCTTGTTCGATTTATCTACGAAGTGGGAATGTACATGTGACTCCGTACGTTTCGTACTCATATCTCTACGATTATCACTCAGCTACTACATGAATGCGTTTCATGCGATTATGTAGGTGGTGATAGATGCGGGCTTAAAATATACATCGAATGGTATAAATTTCGAGGGGTTACGTTAATTATAAATAATTTTAAAAACATTTAAAATAATTAAATATTTTAAATGAGTTTAAAATTACGAAAAATGAATGATAATATTAAGGACATTGACAAGTAAAATTAAAAAGATGAAAAAATTTGGAATGCCTGAAGGGCCAAAATAAATTAAAATTAAATAAATAATTTTAAAATTAAATAAATAATTCCAATTTATCGGGGACATTGAAATTAACCGGCGACCTCGAGTACATTTGCAGTACGTTGAAGTGCAAACGCCGGATAAAAATTTATACCATTATCGCAGATGGTACAAAAACGAAATCAGATGGTTGCTGATGGATTACGTACGAATCATTTTTTTAATAAAAAACGCTCGGGCGCGCAAACGATGTTAATTTTTCACGTATCAGAAGCAGAATCTTACGGATTCGTAACACTCTGACAGGTGTAGAAAAATGCGTCGTTACAGGGCATAATTCTTAGAAAGCAAAATGGTACTTGTGAAGTTGTGATACATCGTTGTAAAGAGAAATTTATTTAGAATACGATTCTCTAAAAATATACAGGGTGTTTTATTTAAAAAACCAAAGTTACATATTTTCCCGCAAAACAAGTAGGCTATGGAAAAAAATTGTTTGCGCTATTTTGTAGATACGTGTTGTTTGAAAAGTTTATAATTTAACTTTTTTAAGTAGCTTCAATATTTCAGCAGATATTAGCTGGACAGTAAAAAATCAACCACCCTGTATATAATATAATCAAGAATGTGAAAAGGGATGAAAAAACAAGCGTGAAGTATTAATATAAAAAACAATGTCACATGTAAAATTTCATAAAAAATGATATATAATAATATCAATAAAACGTTAAACAAGATAATCCAATTAATTCAAATAAAAGCTACATTCAGGTAGTCATCCTAAATATAAATAGGGGTTACGGCCTATTTAAGGATAACAAAAATTATAAAAAGAACCAGTATACGAAACAATAAAACAAACATACAGTGTCATTACCGAGTCATTACCTACCCTTCAAATTACACAAGGTGCTCCGTCAAAATTCAAAAACGCTCAAAGTACTCCATTAGAGAAAAAGTTTGAGAAACCCTGCCTTAGACTACGAATTTTACATGCACTTGGCTTTTTGCAAAAAAAATTTAAAACCAGAAACTTTCTAGAAATAATTGTGTTCCTCTATCTGTTAAAAGCAAGCATTACCTACGCTAAGCTAAAGAACTTAAAATTTGATATACCTGCAAGATTTCTGAAAGAATTTTAGGTAGGAGCAGAAACGTTTCTACAATTTAAAGAGAAATTTGCAATTTAATTATCTGTAATTAATCGCTTCCGAACATTTTCCATAGAATGAATCAAAACATTTTTACTACCAGGGCGTAATCAATTCTGTTCGCAATTTACCATCTCACGGTTAAAAAAAATTACACAGTTAAAGACTGATGTTAGATATCTATACATAATGAAATAAGACTTTCCATTTTCCGAAACTGTAAAAATCGATGAAATAAAACTTTTATAAAAAAACCGTGATGTTATGGAATTATTATCAAAAAATGCCACACTTCCATTTCTTTAACGTTTATTACTTATTTAGTTCAGTTATCAGAAGAAAAGGATTCTAATCTAGGAAAAATAGTGGTGGAACCGTCTAAACTTGGTGCATGGTTTTTTTGAAAGCATATTCTTCAAAAATCAAAAATGTGTACATTTTTAAAGAGATTTTCTGGTTTAATTCGAAACTATTGAAAATTACAAACTTCAGAGTGTTCTCTTTTAAAATCAATAAACCAAAGAGGGTTTTCATTATTAGAGTATTAAAAATATAATCCCACAAGAATTATTAATTTTGATCCATTTTTAATGATAAAGCAACATTGTAAGTATAAATGTAATTTTTTCAGCAGAACGATATCTTTAAACTCATATTATAGCAGTATTGAATTTAAATGATGAATTAATGAATCTGAAAGCTTATGCTTTCAACGAAAATCTGGTTGGCTGCCGCAGACACTCTAGTTTAAGCCCTCACAGCCTTTCAATGAAGTTTGTTAAAAATATTCGGTAAAAAAGTTTACCTACAGATAGTATTCGGGTTGCCACTTTTCCATTCTTTCATTTAGGTAGATAAAATTAATGGACCATTAAATTGTCATCCCTCCACAGTGGTTTAGTCAGCGTTGAAGCTGGGCTGAAGTCAACATTTTCAGACGATACAACTCCCTCCCAAACAGTATTCAGGTCACCTTTTGGCATATATTAACTATTTTTGACCTATAACGAGTGAGAATTTGCATCCCTCTCAAGTGGTTTACCTGCTCCCCCCACTAATTAAAATTTGTGTGTAAAGAGTTGATTACACAGTATTAAAACTTGTTTAAAAAAAGTCTAATTTTCAAACTTGATTTATTTCAGTGAAGTGGTCACTTTAGGGTAATTCCACGTCAGATCGGCCACGTTTGACCCTTAGGTCTTCAGATTTTGACGAAATTAGGTGTATCGGTTGGAAATACAGGGTGTCCCACTTAGCATGCTCACTATGGGGATCTCGTAAACTGTAAGAGATACGAAGTCGGTTAAATGACACCAAATGTAGCCTCTTTCATGGCCAACTCGATCCTACTTTTGTTTTTTGAAAAATATTTTGTTGATTTTCTTTAAATGTCTATAACTTTTTTATTAATCAAAATAATTTCAATTTTCAAAAAAGGGATAATAGGCACTACTAAAATCAATAAATTTAATAAACAAACGAATTTTTTTATAAAGCCGTTTTGGGGATATGATGCAAAGTTACATTTTTTTTAATGCCAACCTAACCTCAATTTTATCTTGTTGCAAAGCTAATTTCTTTCTCTTTTCAAAAATATACGTTTTTAAATTTTTTAAGTTTTAAAATTTTTTAGTATTTTTCTATGAATTTTTTTACAATTTTTTTTGATATTCTTATGTTTAATTTCAATTGTTTTTTTTATTCGATTGTTTCAAGGGATATTTGGTTAAAAAATATTTTTAACATTAAATAACTTTATTATTTAATTTTATGTTACCAAACAAGCATTTGAAAAATTAAGCCGATCAACCCTTATATTTTTGAAAAGAGAAAAAAATTAGATATTCAATAACATTATATTAATACTAAGTTTGCATTTAAAAAAATATAACTTTGCATCATATCTCCAAAACGGGCTAATAAAAAAATTTTTTTGTATATTAAATTTATAGGTTTTATCCCTTTTATAAAAATTTAAATTATCTTGATTAATAAAAAAGTTATAGGCATTTAAAGAAAATCAACTTTTTCAGTTTTTTCTAAATATCTAGAGTGCTAATAACATTTTTCAAAAAACAAAAGTACGATCGAGTTGGCTATAAAAGAGGCTACATTTGGTGTCATTTAACCGACTTCGTATCTCTTACAGTTTACGAGATCCCCATGGTGAGCATGCTAAGTTGGACACCTGGTATGTTGAAACTTAGTGTACAAAATGGTTTTGCGAAAAAAATAATTTTGACCTATCTACGGTCAAATTAATTTTTGAACTATTTTGAAAACATGAATATATGAATAAGTACTTCAATAATTCATAACTCGCGATCTAAAAGAGATATATTTCTGCAAAATACGCCTATTTAAAGCTAAAGGAACGTACTATTTATTTTATGCATCGCTTCTTTGATTTAAAGCCTTTTTGGTCAAACTGTTCCAGTGTCAAATGTTCAAGTCGAAGTTTCCAAAATACACCCTCTTCGATTTTCGCAATTTTTTTATATGTTGAGTTCTTATGACTTATGTTTAAGTGAAAAGGTTCAAAACCGTGGGCACTCATCAACTCTTGACGCTACACGATCTTATAGGAGAGTGGAAATAAAAAATTTTTCAGAAAAGATTGAGAATAGCAATTTTTATTCAGGAATCGCTTTATTTTGAACCCGTTATTATGGAAGGGATTTTTAAAGATCAGGGGCGTGGGGGACCAGGGTCAAAATTACATTTGTTCTTAGCAAAACTGCTAATTTTGAAAATATCTTCGATCACATTGATCACATTGAAGATAGAAAAAAAATACGTCTTAGATATTATTTTGTAATGTATAAAATTACCAAGAGAATAGAACGCGTCCGAGGCCAAACAGATAATTTGTATATGCAAAAAAAATAAAAACCGCGGAAAGTTGAATAATGTTATATTTGTTATGTTATATTTATAATAAATTTACGAGTGCCCACGGTTTTCAATCTTTTCACTTAAACATAAGTCATAAGGACTCAACATATAAAAAAATTGCGAAAATCGAAGAAGGTGTATTTTGGAAACTTCGACTTGACGACTTGAACATTTGACACTGTAACAATTTGACCAAAAAGGCTTTAAATCAAAGAACTTATAAGCGATGCATAAAATAAATAGTATACGTTCTTTTAACTTTAAATAGGCTTATTTTGCAGAAATACTTATATCTCTTTTAGATCGCGAGTTATAAATTATTGAAGTATTAATGTTTTCAAAATAGTTCAAAAATTAATTTTACCGTAGATAAGTCAAAAATAATTTTTTCGCAAAACCACTTTGTACACTTAAGTTTGAACATATTTCCAACCAACACTCAAATTCAACAATATAAATTCTTTAAGAAAAATATGAACATGTAAGGGCTATCCAAAAAAAAAAGAAAAATATTAAAGTTATAAAAGTCACAAAAACAAACTTTCTACAATAACTTTGCAACTGTATAATGTAATCCACTCATATTAACATTAAAAGTAGTTCATATCACCATCATTTAAGTGTCGTATTACCAGACCTAAGGAACTGCACACAACGTGCTGACAGCTGTTGTTACATTTGTACCGCGTTACAATTGTACTCGCTCTCCCCTACTTGTTAGGGCCTTGTAATTTGTAGGGTTTTAGGAACTGCATTTGAACCACACAGTAAGTCACAATCTTTAATTCTGCTGACCACAAGTTGATAGCTACTTTTGACATCCAAATTCTAATTGATATTTTCTGATTGGAAGGCGCTACAGTCTCTACACCACTGATTCAACTTGGTTTTTTAAATTTTGCTTTGACTCTAGTTTAATCTCTTCCGTGAATCAAATGTTCGAGGCACTATACCGAGCTCGGCTACACGGGGTGTTCTTTAATCTTAAGGATTTCTGTTGTCATTTTAAAAGATCAAAAGCAGGCTCTTTTCTCCTACCCGAAGATGAATATTTCACCTGCCGATGAAAGGTAAAAACTTGGGTTTAAGGGTTTAAGTAAACTTGCTGTGTCTCAGAAAAAAATAAATATTCACTTCCTCCAGAAGTTAATATTTCCACTTCCACTTCGCCAGTGACAAATTTTGTCAAAATCCGAAGGCCTAAGGGTCAAACGTGGCCGATCTGACGTGGAATTACCCTATAGAAATGTGAACATTTTTGGTTTTTAAATAAAATTTTTCAAATGTTAAAAGGAACCTTTCAAAAAGACCATGCACCGAGTTTTGCCCGTTCTACTATTTTTTCGAGGTTAAAATCGCTAATAACTGGACTATATTTAGGTAATTACGAGTATTTATTATGCGGTTTGTTTGGGACAATTTCATGGCATCACTTTTTTAAGTTAAAATTGAATTTTGTTGATTTACTATTTCAGAAAATGAAACATTTAGGCGTTTACAAAAATTGGAGCAGTTTAACTTTAAATTCCCGTTGGATCCGGTAAATGTAGGTAATCACACCCTGTCTGTACACCTTAATCTTAATAATTAAAGTTACCCAATTAAACTTTTGTTTGCATTTAAAAAATAATTTACACTTTGATATTATACATGAGCGTGTCTCATATTAACATTATTATTTACATGTGTGAGATATTTGCCAGTTAACGTTCTCTTGAGAAAATAACGTTACAACATCATTTATTAAACAGAGTTATTAGGTATAATTTTCTGTACAAAACAATTAGACATAATATTCTAAAATTTATGAAACAAAATAAAATTTTTCCTCATAAAAATTTGCCAAAAACACGCAAACACCCAAAAAATCGTTTTTTCCGTCGATCGATTGTTAATGCATGCGTCATTAATCAATAAGAAATTCATCGTTAACAACCCTTATTAACGGTCAATTTTCTATTAACGATTAATTATGGTATAGGCAACGATTGGAAGTCTTCCCGCAATATGAGAGTGGGATTATTAACCCACCCTTAATAATCATTCTACTTGACCACAAATCGATTTTATAACAAATTTTAATACTAAACGATGTTTTGAGGACCTTTTCTATCCTGTGGCCGTCCCGCAACGCGGGCTTTGTAGGCCTGTTATTTACGCCACTACAGTCCATAGTAGGTATACCAAAATTGATTTTGATGTGGGTTATAGGATACAGGACTCTATATCTTTAACGGTCCACAGTTCTCGAGATAGGGGAAGACGGGGCACAGAGGACCGGCGGGGCGAAGGGGACCTCCCCCATTAGTTTAAAACCACGTACTTCATCTATAAGTTAACAGTCAAAATGCATAATTTACACATTTTGTAGTATACCTAGCAATTCAAATGGTTGTATTGTAAACAATCTTAGTGTGTACAAAATAAATTCACAATTTACGGGAAGTGGTCTAATTTTTCAATTACGTTAGTTTGTTGTTATCTTTAATATGAAACGTGGTTAATGATAGCTCATCGTCATAAGTTATTGTTAAGATACTAGTTTAACATATTCAAGTGAAAAGTTTGACCTAACCTATAATCTTTAGCTTATGAACCTCCAAACAAAGAAAAGCGCGCCAATGGGGTACAGAGGTCCGCTGGATTCAATATGTGTTTTATATGGTATATCAGCATCTGTAGTTGTGTGTCTTCGTTTATTTTATTTACGAGGGAAAAAATGAATCCACTGTATAAAAGCGTGTCCAGTAGGGTCTTTTGGATCTTTTAACGGTACTGGATATATGAACAATGCCTATTTTATAAAATACTTAGATCATTTTATTCAACACACTAAAATGAATAGTTTCTTGTAATTTCTCTTTTTAAAAACTTATCTTAAGTTGTTGTTATTTTGTCAAAATTATAACATATGATGAAATAAACTGATAAAAACAATATCACAATCATTTATTCAATTAATTGGCAAGTAATGGTCCTCTTTACCCCACTTGCCGGTCCTCTTCGCCCCGTACATCGGGGACCACCAGGTAATCGCTCTTTTATCTTTAATTACAGCGATTTGCAGTAGCAGTTAAGAAACAATATTTTACTTATGTTTCAGGTACCTAGGTGATTAAAGAATTAGTTTCCCATTAATTGAATAAGAAAAAGAGAAAATGATAAAAAAAGGTTTACTATGTCCTCTGTGCCCCGTGTTCCCCTACATGTATTTTGAAGGAACTGCCCTGATGTACATTATTACATTAATGGTATCATCAATCAGACATATTCTTAAAAATTACGATCTTAAAGCTCGTCTACACACACAGGCTTTGCCTTCCGGTTTGCACAGGCCACCTGAACGCTGTCCACACGCTCCGGTTTGGCCTGTGCAGGCCGCCTGCACAGGTAAACCGGAAGGCAAGCTTGTGTGTGTAGAGGAGCCTTTATTGTCTGATTTTTATTTATTTTTTAAATTTCATTCCTCATATCATAACGGAGTATCACGTCTAACGGAGCTAAACAATAGCCTAGGATCGTCACAAATATTCAACAGCTCCTAATAGTTTGATCATATCTCTAAAATATGCAAACATTATTTATCTAATAGCAAAAGTAAATCTATCAGTACTGTTGAAGACTGGTTTAATTTTACTAGGAATCACAAATCTATTAGCTCTCTAAAAACTAACAAAAGCGTTTTGAGAGACTGTGGAAAGTGGAAGACAAAACTTCCCGATTGCCCCCCTAATAAAAATTATCTAGTTACGTGTCTTATACGAATTTATTCAAATTCAGAAATAACTTGAGATCAAATAAATAACCAATCCCGAATATAGCATAACGTTCGCAATTTCAGGAACTGGGATTTGATTTAAAAGAGAACCAAAATTTTCGGAATTTTATGAAATTGGCAACTTTTTATTAGAAAAATTGTGTAAATTCGGTATAAAAGACCTTTTCAAAAAAAACTCTTAAAGACTGAAGTTATTTTCATTATAAATTGCTTATTATTAAAACTCAAAAATAAATCCAAATTTTACTTCATACCACGAGGTATACCTCCTAATAGTAGGTAGATAGAGAAAGAGATACAAAATAAAATAGCAATATGCAAGCTTCATCTTGCATTACAGGTGTTAATTATTATTAACAAAATGAAAATTTTGATAAGGCTATCTTTATCTTACTAGTGTAAAATTCATGGTTTTGTTGTAGAATAAAAAATAGTAGGGAAGTTATTTCAACTTTCCGTATTAATCTTGACTTAAATTAAAAGTAAATAAATAATAAAAATACTAAAAATTTTTAAATAAAAAATGACTTACCTTTACAATTGGCAGCAATTACTTGATGAGTTACGAAAAAATAAAATCAAAGCCATCGTTTCTTAAATTGTTCATTCATTTTCTAACGCAAAAAGACACTAAAATCACAATTTTTAATTTAATAATCGTCTAATTTGATTTATAACACCATACTAAGACATTTATTTATTGTTAATAATACTAAAAAATCTTAAATATGTTATTATTAGTAGATACACAATTTGCAAAACCGATGCTGTAAGTATATCGCGTCACATGAATATTAAACAGCAATAATTTGTAAACAAAAAACAAATGCATGCAGCACGCTTGTTTATTTTTTTAAAGAAATTAGTTTTAAAATTTTCGACATTTTTAATTTAAATGAAACATTACTTGTAGTAAAATTATTGTATTTTATTTAGAAAGAATATTATAATTTGATATCAGAAGTATTAAAAATTTACACTTTTAACACAAATATTTTGTTTATCTTAAATTAATTATTTGTACGCCGCCACGGCCTACTTAAAAGGGCAACTAATTTCAATTATTCATGCCGAATTGCCAAATCGCCAAATCTAAGGTATCACCATTGTTGTCGTTTTGTTAAATTAATCAAATAATTTAAATTATTTTGCATCGAGTACCTACTTATATTTTTGATTTTTGGTAAATTTAACGTTTAGCAACTTTTTTATTATTTTTAATCAAAAATTACTATAATTCTAATATTCTGATCATAATGTAATGAGATAATTGAATCTTTAGATTCGCTTTCTAACAATTTCTAATTAATGAATAAAGCACATAAAGACTTTTTGCAAAGCGCAAAATCTTTCGATTTTCAATGTAACCAAAGCCTTCTTGTAGCACACAACAATTAATACTTTGTGATAGATTTATTTTCAAATTTTCAAATTTTGATTTAATTATCTGAAAAGAAATTGTCATCTTCAGAAAATCAGAAATCCGGTTCTGGAAATAAAGTAGCCGGATCCAAAAATTTAAAAAAATGATTTTGAGGTACCTAATCAATTTTGAAGTTTTCATCAACTTTGGCCCCTTAAATATAGGCAATTTTTATTATTATTTTTTATTATACATTAGGTTATTGTTATTATACATTAATACCAAAATTTAACATTAGTAAATAAACAACTGCAACATAACATGTAAATCCCAAAATAATTACAAATTCGTAATTTTGAAACAATTTGAAAAATCGCTTACGATAGATACGTTGTCTACAGACTTTTTTAAGTTTTTTGCATTTTTGGAAATTAAATTTTAAAAAAATTAATTTGAAATTGATATAACTTAATCAATATCCTCTCGTATCGTTGAAGTAGAGAAGATTTTTCTTTCGTCTAAATAGTTCACTGTTTCCTGATTAGAATTAAATCCTGATTCTTCATTTCTAAACAGTTGGTAAATAAAGAGCTAACGACACAATGAATTTGAGTTCATCGTTTAATCACAAACAAGTCCAGTAGATTTCCATGAACTTTAAAGAAGCAAAACAGATCTATAAGATATCTTCATCACATCATCACTTATTGTAGCTACTCTGTAATTCAAAAACTATTATACTAGGCCATAGTACTATTTAATATATGTTTGAGCATCTTGAAAGCTGAAATGGCTTAAGATTCTTTTAAATTTCTAAACCCAGTAAGCCAGAAAAGCTTGCAGCTGGAGCTCAGAATTTATTGAAGCCATCAGGAATTCAAATAGAATTTTTTTAAATAGGTATTATGGACTGTATGGTTTCTGAAGAGGCTTCTGGTAAGACCTTTAAAGCATTGAAGAGCAATGTCAAGTACAAACATTCAAATCCAAAATTTTATTTGAGCCATTATTGTTTAAAATTGATAACCATTACATTTAAGAACAATAAGATTACTTGGAGTTAAAAATAAAGTAAGGTTGAATTATTATATTTTTACTAGGTATTACACAGTGGTTAAGGAATAATCAGGCCGTAAAAATGCAGTGCATAAAACCACAATTTATTACCCAAAAATCTGAGTAACTTTCATCTTGTACGACGACCTACATAAAAAAACGCTTAACCAACTGTCAAAAATCATTAAAACATTTGTAAGATGTGCGTAAACAACTGATACAACATTAATAACATTAATACTCTAATGGAGAACTACTGTACGAGTACGAGCCATACTCAAGGAGAAATTATTGACCTTGTTACTTGACCTAGAAATTCGAAGACATACATATGGCAAGGCCGTTAGCATTCAAGAAACGAAAAAACGAGAGCACAGTCATACATGTGCAATACACAACTCTTTAAATATATTGAGCAAATCGTTGTTTACCCTATCAAATTATCAACTTTCCCTTTTGTAGTCAACTTCTAACAACAAACACACTTCTTTATCTTTGGATTCAATAACTCTTTTACACATTATAATGTTAGTGTTCTGCTTCATAAATTAGTTATTAAAATTATAAGGATAGTAATCAATTATTATTATTTCATCCAAGATGAAAGCTGAAAAACTGTTAGTTAACGACAAGCAAGTCAAATGTTCTTCGTTTTATTATCACCTCAATAGTTAACAATAATTAGCGACCTAAAGAAAATGGAAAATTTAGAAATCATAACATGAGCATACGATTATCTTCAGACAAGAAAAACTAAAACATGAAAATCGATTTAATGAATTGTACTGAAACCATGTATAACATCATTTTCAAGAACTTACTCTGCTAGTTCAAGATGGATTGGGAATATACAATTTCCCAATCCAATTCAATCCAAGCCATAATATGATTAATATGACACTCTAATTGACTTTAAGCAAAAAATCCATACTAAAGCAATAAAAAGAAATAATACAATGATGAAAACTAAAATAAAAATGTACAAAAAATTAATTAACAATTCTTTATTAAAACCAACCACAATAATAGTCAATCTCTTAAACATTAAAATACTTAGTAAAATTACTTTTAATAGCTCATTCATTAGTTTTAATTTTTTTAATAAATTCAATTTCATGTGGTCGGTAATTAAACAAAATAAACTAAAAGATTATAAAAAAATATCTTCATTTACATCTTAAAAATGGGAATTATTAAAGACAATCAGTCCCTGCTACCACATACAACACAATAACGATAAATAAAATAAATTAAAAAAAATATAAACGAATATTATGTTCAATTTAAAAATCGTCTCAATTCTTCTTGAGTGTCGAATATCATAACATGAAACGCTGATCCAGGTATATGTTCACCGGCCCACTTAACTTCAACTCTATAATCACCAGGTTCAGTTGGATCATACTGTAACAGAATAAATTTTAAATTTAAAAAAAAATCTCTTTTAAATAATTTACCTTGCACAAAATAGTTCTATCTTTTTGACTTTCTCTTTGCATTTCGACACGAAACGCGCCTTTCGGTCCTCTAACTCTAACTGTTAATTGCCCTGCACCGGCTCCACGAGTATCACAAATAAATCTTGATTGAAATGTAGCTAAAACTCCATGTTCCACTCCAGGACCATAAACTCTCACCTTAAAAATTAAAACAAATAAAAAAAACGTTTAAAAAACAATTTTAAAATATTACTTTACTAGCATCCGGTGCTCCTGCAACACGTAAAACAAAAGGTGAACCAGGTGCGTGTTGTCCAGCATACTTTATTGTTAAAGCATGTCGTCCTGCTTCTTGAGGTTTGACATTTAGAGTAAATGTCGCATCTCCGTGATCGTACAGTTCACAATAAGCAACTTTGCGTGGTCCAGAACAATGTGCTGTTAATTCTCCAGGACCTGCCCTTCTGGTATCTATCCACGAACGTATTTCCTTTCCAACAATACCTTGTCTAAGACCCTCTCCAGAACATAATACCTAAAACAATCAGACTTAGAAAACAAAACAAATATAAGAAACTAGAAACAAACCTTTGATGCATCAGCACCTCCTTTTGCTTCAACCATCAAAGGACAACCTTTAACAGGACGTCCACCCCACAAAACTGATAGTAGGTAATTTCCAGGATTATTAATCGTATATGTTGCTCTCCAAATTTTCTCCCCGGCTAAACTTATCATAACAGGAATAGGTAAATTTGTATCAGATGCATGTAGAGTTACTTCAGGGTTTCCTTTTTTTGAAAACACGATTGTTAATAAATTAAAAACGTAAATAATTAAGTGATTACCTGATCCAGCTTTGGATCCATCTATGTTAAAAACAGATGGTTCACCACACTGTGCTTGAGAAAGACCTTTACCAGTCAACACGACTTGATCGCCGGTGCTAAGGATAACTTTAGGTACTTCAGGAAGTGGTATATTAGCAAATTTAATGTCAAAATCGTGTTCGCCAGGATTTAAACCATCAGGAGTTAATTCAAATCGCATACGATTTCCACTCTTTTCAGCATTAATCTTACGACCCGCTATTTTACATTCCAAAGCGCCAGGACCTGCGTTACTGATGTCAAAACCCAATTTGGCCGGTAGTCTTATTCGTCCGGAATCGTCTAAATATTGTGACCACCCTCCAATTAAACGCACTGCTGTTGGGTCAACAATAACAGCTCTAAATGGAGAACCTGGCAACTAAATTACAAAATTAGAAATTTAATAAATTTTGTTCATAATTAAAACTTACATCATTAACTCCTATACTTATAATGATGTCATAAGTACCAACCCATTTTGGAGTATATGAAACAATGTATTCTCCGGTTCGAGGACACTGCATATGAGCATCGATATTGCCTTCGGCTGCTTCAATTTGAATTCTTGGTTGTATTGCACTTGTAACTATAAAGCTAGTACGTTCTCCAACTTGAGCACTATCTAATCCTTTTCCTACAGCTCTCGGTGGAGGTGTAGGTCCCACAGGTCCTACTCCAAGAGCTAAAGGAGACCCTTTTACAGGTATACCACCATATGTTATAGCCACTTGGTATAATCCAGCTAGAGTAGGCAAAAATAGAATCTTTTCAATATCATCATCTAGCTGCGTTTTTTGTACTAATATAGTCTGAGCATGAGGATTTGTCACCATAACATCTAATTCTGCAGAACCGGTGTTTTTAGTTTGCACTAGAAAATAAAACAATTAAATAAATACAATTTGTTTGAATACCATTACATACCATTAAACGTAATACTCTCTCCAACATTACTTTGTGATTGAGGAATGTCCAGTATTTTAACATTATCGACATCAAACACTTGACATGTAAAGGGACTACCGCTTAAAGCTTTGGACTGATGTAAAACTTCAACTTTATGAGGTCCAACATCTCGAGCAGTAAATTCAGCTTGCAATTTACCAGTTTTAGTTTGATAACATCTAACAGGTAAAGCAGAACCCATTGGGCCACTAATAACAACATCAAATTCTCTAGCTGGTTTTCCAAATGTATCGATGTGAAATGATGTAACTTTTCCAACTCGAGCTTGAAACAAACCAATACCACCTGCCCAAGGTTCATTTCCAGGAGCTTTAACTGGAATTTCAAGAGCACCAAGTTTTGGCACTCCATTATATAACAAAGAGATTCTATGAGGTGCAGAATGTACGGGATGAAATACGACTTCCCACAAGTTTACATTATTAGGATTTTGACGTACGCTATGAGGCACCTCTCTGTTGGCAACTTTAACTGCTGCGGTTAATTTTCCCGGGCCAGCTTTACTAATGTTAATACCGATAAGAGCTGGTCTATGACAGACTGCTTCAGGTGCATTGACAATATCAATTTTAGAAGTGTTGAAAACGTGAATAGTTCTTGTTGTAACGACTTCGTGCAAACGTAAAATTTTAATATTGTAGGTTCCTATATGACTAACTGTAAATTCCGCTTTCGAATTATTAACTGTGTATTTAACATTGTGATTACTTGGATCTGTAACTTCCAAACGATGCTGCTCATTAGGTAACTCAACAGATATCAAACTACCAGTTTGAACATATTGAATCGGTTCGATAACAGAACAGTGGAATGGACTGCCAGGAACAGACATGTCGTTGAACGTAATATTTACATAATGATCTTCGTTGGCCTGTGGTACAAAAGTTACATCGTATAATCCTCTAGCACAAGCAACCACTTCTGCTTTAACCGTAGTATGCTGAGTAGATACAACTAACTCGAGAGTACCTTCGCCTGCTTGTGCAGCATCAACATTAAAAGTAACAGCTTTGCCAACTTCAGCTGGTTGTTTATCGTGTAAATGTAAATTTTGTAAATCGTGACTTACGTCACCTCTATATCCTGGCAATCCAGAAACTAAAACTTTATTAACGTCGTAGACGTTACAACTAAATGGAGAACCAATCACATGTTGATCATTAATAAGAATAGCTACTGAATGGCGACCAACAGCTTCTGGTGTAAACGTACCGATGTAAACATCATTCAAAAGTGCTACTTTTGTATTTATAACTTTTCCTGATGGAGCTGTTACAACAAGTTGTGGTTCTGTACCTAAACAACGTTACTAACGTGAATTTGTCGATTAAAATTTTTGTAATATTTACCCATAAGACCTTCAATTTTAATTTCAGCAAGATGACCAATTGCAGCTAACTCGATTCCAGTTCCAGAAACTGGTATTTTTGTTTGGGTATTTCCTGGACTTACTTTGCAGTTGAATGGAGAACCAGGCACAGGTTGTCCATTAAATCTAAACAAAATTATAATCAAGAAAAAATATAACACGATTGAAGATTTACCTAACGCTTAGAGTGTGAGTAGCTGCTTCTGTAGGTTTAAAATTAACTTTAAATCTAGCATTGCCTTCACTTTGAACAAAATTTGGTACATTTCTACCAGCAACAGCTACAATGATTTCTAAATTTCCAGCTCCGGCTTGTGAAGCATTAATGCTGAAAGATACAGGTTTTCCAACAGTTCCATCAGTTATATCTGTTACGCTGACTCTATTGGCATCATAAGCTTTTACTAAGAACGGGCTTCCTTCGATATGACCAGCTGGTAGACGTACCTATTGAGAGTACTGTTAATTTGATACTTTGATTTCTTATTTTTAACTTACTTCAACGCTATGATCGCCTACTTCAATCGGTGTAAATTGTATGAGGAATTGGCCTGGATTGTCCAATTGTGGAGTAATCTAAAAAATCATTTTTTATAAAGGCTTCAAATTAATAAGGAGAATATTTTTTACCTGTGTAGGGACCGAGCGTCTTGCAGGCCCTAACACTTCAACAACTGGTGGACTTGGACTTTCCACCGAAAATGTACATGATCGACCGATAGATATTTTATCAAGAGCTTCAGGAGCAATAATTCTAGCTGCTGGAGCAACATTACACTGAAATGGACTACCGGGTACATCTTGACCATTAAAACGCAAGTCTACCGAATGTGGCGTAGCTTCTCGAGGTGTAAAAGATATAGCGTATGTATGAGGACCTTGGGCTTGAGCAGAAGTTGGTACTCTGCCTCCGTTTACTGTTACTTCTAAATTTCCTGGACCAGCTTGGCTGGTTTCAACTGATTAACAAATTTATTAATTTTTTTGCAAATTCTCGCTTATGAGTAAGTTACCTAAGAATGTAACTGACTTTCCAACTACACCAGTAGCCGATTCTTTAACCTTAATAGCCTGAACATCATATACTTTGGCTGCATAAGGACTTCCAGCAGTAGGTGTATCATTAACACTCACAGATATTCTATGTTCGCCTACAACTTTTGGTAAAAATTCAGCTCGAAACTGTCCATTTCCAAGAGATTGCACTTGTGTGGGTACAGCTTGACCTCCTGGGCCTTAATTAAGTTTTTTAAGTCAAGGTCGCAAGTAATGGTAAAATTGTTGGAAAAATTGTGATAGGGAACAGGGAATGTTGTTTCGAGTTAATAATGTTCTAAACTATGTAGTATTTTATTATTGTCTTTAGGGTATTAATTTTATTTAATTGTATTTAGTAGCAACTATTTCTAATTAAGTTTTGGTTATTGTTATTCTACTTTCACTATAAAAGCAGTTTAAATTACTTCAAGTTAGATTTTTTAATTAAAAAAATAGCTTATGGTAGTAATAATTTTAAATTTTGATTGATCGATATTGAAAATTGCATAAAAAGCTAAGCTCTAATACTACAATTTGGCATTTTTATGGCAATTATAAGAAAAGCAGACTGTAGCAATTAAAGATTGGTACAGAATTGGCAATTAATTTTGCGAACAGATTTATCAGCTTTTTACTTTTACTGATCATGATTTTGCAATCGATATCGACAGATTGCCAAATTCTTTTGTATTGAAAGCTAATAAACCTGTAATAAAAACCATACCTGCTAAGGTACTTTCACACATATGTTTTTTGTACTTTGTTATATTTTCATTACTTTCTTTTAATTTTTTACATTAAAAATAATAAATTCATTTTACCATTTTTTGTTAATTAAATACCTGCATAAATTAATTCTATTTTAGGAAAAAGTTTTAAACAACTCTTTTTATTAATTTTACCTTCAACTATTTTAAATATCTACAGTGTATTTTTAAAATCATGCAAAATTAAAAATTTAAATACTAAACTCATAAAATGGCACTTAGAAGCTCAAGTAATTTGAAACAATAGATGATATCTACACAAGAGAATTACAATAAAAATGGATCATATAACGACTTTTTTAATGGTCTGGGCAGAAAAGAAAACTTAAAAAAGAAATAGTTAAGACGAAATTATCTCATTAGACACAAATTGTAGAGAATTTACTCCTAATAAGGTAGGGATTTCAATTCTAACAGTACAACAGTAAAAAACAGAATATCGTAATAAAGGCAGCTATTTAGGGGTGATGGTTAAAGCGTCCACTTGGAGGTTCTGTAGAACAGCTATTCAGAGGTTTAAAATGCCCCTCTGAAGGTTCTGTGCAACAGCTATTGAGATATTTGGGAAATAGGGTCTACTAAACCATCCATCTGAAGGTTTTGGAAGCTCAAATAATTTCAAACAATAGATGGTATCTACACAAAAGAATTACAATAAAGATGGAACATATAACGACTTTTTTAATGGTCTGGACAGAAATAAAAATTTAAAAAGCAATAATTAAGACGAAATTATCTTATTCAATACAAATTGTTAAGATTTCACTCAAAATAAGGTAGGGATCTTAATCCTAACAGTAAAAAACAGAATATCGTTATAACGGCAGCTATTTAGGGATGATGGTTAAAGAGTCCACTTGGAGGTTCTGTAGAACAGCTATTCAGAGGAGGTTTAAAATGCCCCTCTGAAGGTTCTGTGCAACAGCTATTGAGATATTTGGGAAATAGGGTCTACTAAACCATCCATCTGAAGGTTTTGGAAGCTCAAATAATTTGTGTAAATATAACGACTTTTTAATGGTCTGGACAGAAATGAAAATTTAAAAAGAAATAATTAAGACGAAATTTTCTCATTCGATACAAATTGTTAAGATTTTACTCCAAATAAGGTAGGGTAGAGATCTAAATTCTAACAGTAAAAAACAGAATATCATAATAAAGGCAGCTATATAGGGTTAATGGTTAAAACGTCCATTTGGAGGTTCTGCAGAACAACTATTCAGAGGTTTTTGCAGAGCTATTTGAGCGCTAGGGCCTTTACGTCTACACAGCCCTTCTGAAGCTTCTATACAACAGCTATTTGGGGAAGGTTTAAACCGTTCATCTGAAGGTACAGCAGAGCCATATTGAAATATGGTAGAAGATCTTGGATGTCTAGCCTCTAAAAGTCTCGTGTTCTTTTTAATAGATAGTGCTAGCCACATATTCTTCATTATAAAGCAGAATTCATGAATAACGATCCATACTCGCTAAATCGCTAACACGATAAACTGCATTCAATTACCCACTCCTCTAAAAGTCTCGTGTTCTTTTTAATAGATAGTGCTAGCCACATATTCTTCATTATAAAGCAGAATTCATGAATAACGATCCATACTCGCTAAATCGCTAACACGATAAACTGCATTCAATTACCCACTCCAAATAAGGTAGGAATCTCATAATTTTGACAGTAAAAAAACAGAATATCGTAATAAAGGCAGCTATTTAGAGGTGATAGGAGTGTTAAAGCGTCCATCTGAAGGTTCTGTAGAACAGCTATTCAGAGGAGGTTTAAAATGCCCATCTGAAGGTTCTGTGGATTGAGCTATTTGGGAAGTAAGGTCTACTAAATCATCCATCTGAAGTTTTTGTAAAAACAGGTATTTGAGAGGTAGAGGCTTAATGCCCTTCTGAAGGTTCTGTACAACAGCTATTTGGGAAGTAAGGTCTACTAAATCATCCATCTGAAGTTTTTGTAAAAACAGGTATTTGAGAGGTAGAGGCTTAATGCCCTTCTGAAGGTTCTGTACAACAGCTATTTGGGGAAAGGTCTAAACCGCCCATCTGAAGGTACAGCAGTCATATTGAGATATGGTAGGTGATCTTGTTTGTCTAGCCTCTAAAAGTCTCGTGTTATTTTGAATAGATATTGCTAGCCACATATTCTTCATTAGGAAACAGAGTTTATGAATAACGATCCATACTCAATAAACTTACAGAAAATAAACTGCATTCAATTACAAGTGACGTACAATACTTTGTTTGAGAAATTGCAAGTTCAACAGCATAACTAAAGTCGGTTGCATCAAGGATCGTTTATGCAACGGGCAGGGGCGGATCTACATATGGACTAATAGGCCTTAAACCCTGGGTTCCCGAGTGTCAAGGGGCCACAAAAATTGACTTATTATAAAGCAAAAATGAATTTTAAACCTACATTTAAAGATTCTTAATCTAACAAAAATGGAGCCCCGTTAAACTTCAATAGTCCTGGGCCCCGAAAATCTTAGATCTGTCCCTGGCAACGGGCTGTAAATTTTGTATAGGTAATAGTCTCAAACTGAGAGAAAATAATGTAAAAACGGAACATATTTATGTTTCAAAAAATGTTTTCGAGGCACAACGACCCCAGGGCAGAATTTGTAAAAACTAGATCAGATTTTTGATATTCTATAATGTGTTTCCATTGCACTTCGAGAGAAATTTCATAAATTCTTATTTCTATACCAAAAAGGGTGGATTTCCTCTGAGAACCTACTTATTGTGACTATTAGCAGAATACAGGAAAAATATTTAAAAAATGCTTTTCGATCATTTCTTTGAATAACTACTAAAAGATGAAGATGTCTTATGATATTGTAAATGACGACTTGATTATCCAGCAGTTTTCAAAAATTCAAAATTTGAATCAAAGAATATTCTTTTTATTAAGAATCAAAAATTTGAACTTATCGTTAAAGATCTTGATCTTGTGGTTCAAAATGTTCCAAAATTTTGTATTCTTTCTTCTATACTTAGTTAACAGTCCCAAATAACTGAAGAAGAAATTAAAATCTCAATCTTACGAGCATCGTATGATAAATAGTTCATAACATTTAGAGCAGAAGAGCGGAAGACTTAAATAATAAAAATATGAATTTAAAAATACACTGCCTTTTTAATTCAAAATAGGACAACGAGAAATAAAACCAAGGAAGAAAATTTTTATGATACAAAATATAGAAAGTAACTAAATAAACAATTTAAATGCAGAGCACACAAAAGCACTAAACCAAATTAAGTGTTAACTACTGGAGATTTCTAAATCCACATTTAATGCTTTCATACAATTATAACAATTAAACAAATGTTAAAAAAGGCCATATAATAACAATATTACTTTTAAATAGCACCATTATGCAGAAGTAGTTTAATCTACAACCAATTATTAATAAATTAAATTGTTAATTAACAACAGTAGGTATTGATTTGTTTGTGTTAAATGATCAAAAACTACGCTTTGTTTATTAAATAAGCACCTGAAGCTACCCAAGTTTAGATTAATGATTTTTAATAGTAATGTAGAAGAAAAGGCAAGAAAAGGAATAGTTAAAAATGGTAATAATAAAGTATAAATAGTCCGTCTAATATAAAGCCCTCCGGTGACCTGAAAAAATGAAAAATGTGCCAAAAGATAGCTAATTTATTTTACAGAAAAATACAAAATTCCAGAAATAGAAAACATGCTGTATTTAATACACAAAATATAACAAAGTACAAAACATCGTAATTACGAATTCTAACAATTATTTACATACAAATTTCTATAAAATAATACCACATAGTACAATCACTAATTATAATTTAAAATTTGTTGTATAAACTTCCAGCAATTTGAGTTTGCTAATGCATTCTATTTTTAGAAATGTCCACATCAAAATTTATGTTAATATCAGGTAATTAAATGGACAAGCAATTTGTTGTTTACTCCAAGTGCATCCACGTCAATTAATTTACATAAATTGAAGCTCACAAAATTGCCGATTTTAAATATTGTGTTTTAAATAAAGTTTCCTTTTCTCTGGAGAAAAAAATCAGTCCAAAAATTTGGTAATCTTCAATTACAAAACAATACTGTTACGCAAAATTAATAAGTAATTCCAATGTAGCACAATGAATGATCAAATTGCAGAGAAATTAAGAACAATAGCACGCCGTTCCACAATAAAAACAAAATGGTACATTTTCATGTAAAAATATAACTTGATTTATGTGTTTCCCGTCCATAGGGTCACTTATAAAAAAACTCAAAATATGTTCTTTACCACCTTTCGAACTTCCTGTTTTCACAGACAAATGATCTAATGTAACCAAATTTATTCCAACATTCTCGAAGACCTTTTAACTTTCTAATTAGGCAAATTTATTTAAAATCCTCGTTTATTAAAAATTCAAATGCATTTTCAAACTCAAGTATACCAACCAAAAGCACCGTAACCCCAAAAATTGTAAATTTTCTCACCCTCAACATTAACTTCTATATCTTCTAAACGTCCGGGATGGTTAATTAACAATGAACTAGGTTTATGAATAGGTCCTGGACCAGGTAACGTAACACTCGGTCCATTACCACCTCCTCCAACTCCAACAATTAAAGGACAACCAACGATGGGACGTTTATTAAACGCAACATTAATTACGTGGTCGCAAGCTTCCGCAGGTACAAAACTAACTGCAAATTTTGCATTTCCTTGCGGATGAACTTGGGTCGGTATATTTAAACCTCTCGCAGAAATGGTTATTTCTAAATTTCCTTCACCCGCTTCACTTGCGTCGACGGAAAACGTAACAGGTCTACCGACAGTCCCACGAGCTACTTGCCCGACACTCACTCGAGTCGAATCAAAAGCTTTCGCAACGAAAGGAGTTCCTTGAACAGGTCGCCCGTTATAATCGACGTTTATTTGATGCGCTCCAACTTGCGAAGGCGTAAATTCTGCAGTAAATCCAGAATGAATATCTCCGGTTACTTTTACTGGTAATTCTCCTGCAGGTCCTCGAACGGCTACAGCTAATTCGGCCGCACCGCCGCCGGCAACTCCCATATGGAAAGAGCTCGGTTGATTAACAGGTATTAGTTCTAAGTTTGATAAGCTTAATGTAACTCGGCTCGTATCGGCAACTGGACATACGAATGGGCAGCCTTGTATTGTTTCGCCATTAAATTTGATATCTATAAGATGGGGTTTTGCCGTATCTGGTGTGAAGGAAACTAGACATCGTCCACCTCCGACCACTTGAACATGGTTAGGAACTTCACCTTCATTTATCGATATTTCGAGTTGACCCTCGCCTGCTTGACTCGCATCAACTAAAATGGTTGAAATTAATATTAATATCGAACAAAATATATTAAAGCCGGTATTACAAATTGTCAATCAGTAATCTTTGGTAAACAATTAGAAGATTTGCTCGAAAGTTATAGAAAACTCTTTAGTAATTTGGATTTAAGAAATTAACTCGACACTTAATACAACCTTTAATTTAAGTCTTTTTTAAGGACATAATTTATTAAATCGAGTTGAAAAAAAAGTGTAAATGTGGATGTCTTGCACATAGTTTAAGTTTATAATACACTGACACTAAAATTAGCCAACTATGAAAGTCAGGCATGCAATGATCCACTTAAAGAATAAAATTTCACGCCTAATAATTATTTATCAATAATTACTTCTTTTAACAATTAATTAAATACCAGTTCTTCAATATAAATATAATTACTTACCTCTAAATTGCACCGGTTGTCCAACAACCCCACTACTAACATCTGCGACTTGTATTAGACCGGCATCGTATACTTTTGCGACAAGGGGAGAAGGTAATTTTTCTCCTTCGACTGAAACTTCGACAATATGTGTTCCTACTTCGACAGGTGTAAATTCAACACTCTGTACACCGGTTCTAGTTCCTGATAATATTCTTGCTTGTACGACTCTTTTACTTGGCGAAATGACATTTACGGAAATGTCTTCAGGCAACAGTGTTGCATTGTTGATAACTATTTCGAAAACTGCTGGGCTATTTGCTGGTACAAGACGTGTAGATTCTCCCAACACAGATAAAGGTGAGTTGGACATGATATTAACATGCCAGGGACTTCCTTAAAACGCGATAAATAACAAAAATTAAAAAGAGGTATTTTTTAAACTTTTAAAACTAGCACTAAGCGTACACTTTTAAATGTTACCGTACCTGGCACAGCGGCAACCTGTTGATTTCAATATCCTATCCACGTATTTATTTAAAAACAACGTAAAAACTTCACTTTAACTCTTAAAATGTCGACTTTTAATATTGTAAAATATTAAAACGACTCACGAATTAAAAGAATAACTTTCTAGAAAGCGCCTTGTACTAAAAATTATGTGAACAACTCGATGGTACGAACTACTTGCAGTAACTTGGAGGGGTCAGGGACGTTCGACATTCCACCGCTCTACCAACAACCACGCAACTACTCAAGACTCCGACTTGTATTACAATAATAATTTAATAATTTAAATTCATTTTTGCGGTTTTTCTAACTAAAAAGTTGCTGGTTTGTATTCAGGTAGAGCTTAAGAAGTTAGAACAATTTTCTTATGAAGGATTGAAGCCTTTCAATTTGACTTTTTCTAAAGTTCATACTGAATTTATTACTTACTTCCGTTATTAAAAATAGGTGTATTTACCTCTTTAAAGTCTTTTAAGGTGTGACTGTTGCAAAATACAACTATGAATGTATACTTAACATTTTGTTATACAAATATACCTACTTCACCTCAACAGGGAAGTGGGAAGTGAAAAATAAATAAATAAACACTTCCAAGTACCTATCTACTACATAGGCACAAGGCACTCCAATGGATATGAGTCATAATCAAAACTTGAGGATTATTGCCCAACATCCCCATAAACCCAAATACCTTAAAATAGCGACAGCCATGAACGTGTAGGTCGTTTTTCTTTTATTAAAATTTATAAATTTGACACTGACAGGTGACGGATAAATACTGTCAATCAAGCATTTGTTTACCAAAATTCATGGCTATCGCTATTTTGAGGTGCTTAATTTTCGATACCTTCAGATCTAATTTCTGCTATTCCAAAGCATGCAAAATTTTGTTTATTAATTTAAATGCAGAATTTTCTGTCCTACAGCTTCTATTTGAAGATCTTTTGCCTAAAATAATTGAGAAAGCAGCAAATTCCGCTCTCTATGAAGGACCATATTATGCACTAGGCTAAAGTCTAAGGCGCTTTTTGCGTTTTGCCTTTCTTATATGTGGCAAAATAGCCCTAAATATTACAATTTTGTACCAAATTTTCAAAAAACAATCCCTCAAACCCCCCGACGACGACGGTGGTACGCCACGACCCAACAAAATTCTCAGGTGGTACTTAAATAGACGTCAAATCTGTATTAGCCTAAGGGCGCCAAACAGACGTAATCCGACCCTGTCTCTATGCCCAAGAACAGAACCCTGGTCGTGGTAATCACCCTGTGATTTTGTGTTTGCACAAAATTGTTTCAAAATGGCTTTAAAGGGTATTCCCAAAACAGGTATAATAATAACTATAATAATTAAAGCTAAGGCCCAATCTATAGGTAGCTTTTAAAATTTTGGAGCACCCCTGGAATAAGCTTAATTTAATTTTGATGCTTTTAATAAATGAATAAATGATGCTTATGAAACGCTTCAACGCTTTCAAGTAGATGACTAGTAAATTAAAAGGTCAATTAATAAATTCTTTGAAATTAAATTTCATTTAATTGCAAGCGAAACTAAAAGTAATTAAGTATTTAATGAATCTTGTTTAAAAGTAGTAATTCGTTTTTCAGAAAAAGGATAAATATCTAACTGCTGACTTGATAGCATAGAAAAACTCTCCAGATATCGAAACTATCCTATACTTTTTTGAGCAAAGTTTTCTAACGAGTCCACTTTGAGTATTTTACTACCCTGTCGTTGTAGCTGGTTAATTTCTAAAGAACACTTGGCGATCTTCCTTATTTTTAAATTACTATTTGATACCTATACGTATATAGGCGTAATCACGAGAACTTTTGGGTGGAGGAATCGAGGAATGTGTTGTTAATGGAAAATTTAAGTAGTCAGATATATTTTATCTCACTTTAATAGTGGCATATGAAAGAAGATAGTAGCAAACGTCGGCTGTAAAATTCAACTATAATTGTGCATAATTAGCGCATCCTCACCCAACAGCTCTCGTGATTACGACTATACCTACACAAGTTCAATTTGCTTGAGCTCCTTTTTCTTTTCAGGTACTTATATTCAGAGTGTCTCACTTTTCATAAATCTTGATCTTGAAGCCTTAACTTGTCAAATTTATCTATTGGATCCGTTGATCCAATAGATCAATTTGCTTTTAATTAATTTAAATCAATTAAGCTTTTGATACGCATCAGGAAGCTCATCCGCTCATGAGATAGTTGATGTATAATCGTGATATGAATAGTAAAATAAAAAATTATACCATACATTTCGGTCGCTGAACTGTAACGTAACTGTATATGTTGTACACAATTTTGGCTACTATGTCCTCTAGTGCTAGTGCTAGTCAATCTTCTATTTATAAATGAAATAATTCATATTTTATGGATCCATATAAAAATAAAAATTATCATGGTTTGTTTCTACACATTTGGAAAAATTTCATAAGATTTGTGCTGGGTGGGAAGTCAATTCTCAACGTACACTGAGACAAATCACAAATTAATATAACTAGAGAACTGCACCTCCACTACTGAAACTACATCTACTTTGCACATTCCAAATCTTCTTAAGATACACGTTTTTATTTCTTTTTAAATATTTCTATTGATAATAGGGATAAATCAGTGAAAAAGTCGTAAATGAGTCATTGTGTTACTTATGAGTTGCTTATCCCATAGCTCTAGCAGTTACCTATAGCACCACGAAATTTGCACCATAAAGGCTGGTAGGCTCTATCATCCAAATTCAAAGCTCACACTCAATCTCCTTATGATATCATAATCCCAAAACGTTTAGGCTAAGAGAGAGCTGGTGGTTATTGAAGAACTTGCCACCGTAGTTCATTGATTTTCTTCTGAGTTAATCGTATGAGGTTTAGCATTGTAGTGATGGAGCAATACTCTTGTAGCAACGTATATGAACCTATTATATATTATATATATATTATATATACCTATATATTATATAGGTTCATATACGTTGCTTGTAGTCAGTAGACTTGGACGTTTGTCCAAGTCCAATTTCTACGAATTGAACTGTCGTTAAACTGGATTGTACGGCCATTGAATAGTGTCATTAACTTCTGTTATCAGCTATTCTACGTCAGTTTGTGACCTATTTACTAAATATTTCTCCTATTATGATATTTCTTTTCCTAGTTCCTACCCTTGGACTTAAATGTGTCCCACTCAGACATTTTTCCTGTTATGATATTTCTTTTCCTAGTTCCTACCCTTAGACTTAAATGTGTCCCACTCAGAAATTTTATTCGGGCTAGCCTAGCAGCTTAACACGTTAAGTGCCATGAGGTGTAACATGTGTGCCTCACCTGGTTGGGACCTTTGTGCGGTGAGGCATACATATAGTGCCTTACTGCATACTTTTCATTGTAAGGCTGAGGTATCTCGGCCTGTAAGGTCGTATTTTTAATTTTTACCTCTTATGGTGGCACTCTACGTGTTAAAAATAACCTTTCGTTGATTACTTATTCTCAATAATTATTAAACCATTTGAGGAGTCTCCAAAATTTCAATTCATGAGTAACTTGAGCCTTATTACTCATTAGTTGCATTTCGATCCGTCTCTGACAATCTTAACTTTTCAAAAGAACTACGTATCTATTGTTTAAAATCAATTACTATATTTAATACATGCATACATGAATAAGTAGGTCGCAAATTAAATTACTCTATAACGCAACAACAAAAACAATTTTTTATCCATCACAAATTTTAACCTTTGTGTGTGTAGGATGAAGTTAATTGATACGTACTAGAGAAACTAAAGAATATTTAATTGTTTATAATAAATAATTTGCCTCATCTTTATGTTGAATTTTATAACGCAAATAAAATTATAATAATCGATTTGTTAATATATTCAAAGATGTGCGCTTAATCATCTTTTGTTTAAAAGCAAAAGTTCCAAAAATTTATTCCACATTAGGATTTGTGATATGAATAGGATAAAATGTAATTGATTTCACTCTTATTTTCGCTAAATTGAATAATTAATTGCTTAAACAATGCACTTTCGAAATACATATAAATTAAAATAAAGTGCATTTGGTTATGGTGCATTACCACCAAATCTATGTCGACCAATATCAGAAATTTCTTTATTCCAATTTTATAAAATACGATGTACCAGCAATTACACTGTGATATCACTGTAAAAAAAATTTCGTTCTCCTCTATAATTTTCTACAATAAATTACACTTTCCACATGGTCAGAGACGGATCTGTACTTAGAGTGGGAAAATTTGGATGTTTTTGTAGAGGGGAACTCGGTAACTAAAACATGGAAAAATGGATGTTGCACTAACTATTTCTTTTTTTAAAAGAAAATCCATAGTGGAAACTAAAATTGGCTATCATATTTTGTTATCGAGATTCGAGTTAAAAAGAAAAGTTGGATGCTTCAAATATGTGGAGTCAACTCCGTCATATTCATCAAAAATTCCTAGTTTTCAAAATAAGACGCCATTACTTGAATACTTTTGCTAGAGGTCATTTGTCTAAAACTCGAAAATAAAAGCTAATTTCGGTTTCCACCATGTTTCTCATAAAGAATACGTCATCCATTTTGCGTTCCATATCATGTAACTGCTTCCCATATAAAAACTTCCAAAGCCCACCTTGTTACTTTAACTTCAGCACCCAATACATAATTTCTAAAAATATTGTTAGTAAAATACTGTTTAAAAAACTTACCAGGTACGGTCTCCCCATTAAATCGAATATCCACACGGTGCGATAAAGCTTGATGTGGTGTAAACGCAGCTTTAAATCTTTGTCCACCTAAGCTTCTAACGCTAGAAGTTACCTTACCACCTTCCACTAAAATTTCTAAATCGCCCGAACCAGCTCCGCTACCATCAACTAATTCAACATTATTACAAAATACATCAACGAATAAAACAAATACCTACTTTCAAATTCCACAGGTTGTCCTAAAACTCCATCGGGAACAGGTTGCACTTTAATAGCAGAAGCACCAGTTTGTTTAATAGACGATATCGGTTGAAAATTTTCATTATTATAATTATTACTTGTATTTCTTGTAGAATAGTTTTGAGAATAATTTTGAGAGAAACTTTGAGTCATAAATTGTTCGCGTTTTATTGCTGATTTTTCATTACTTTGAAAGCTTGTTTGACGAGCTTGATTATCTAGTTGAGAATTGTTTAAATTAGCCACAGATTCCAAACTTCGATTAGATAAAATGTTACGAGTTTTTGCAATTGCATCCCAAGAATCGCTTCTTCCAGTATTTTTATCATTAGCATCCGACACCTTTATTATTGGCGTTGTGTCAATTCCAATATTGTTGCGATCGTAATTATTAGAATTATAACTTTTGCTTTCCGTTATTTTCTTATCGTAATGCGAGCTCATGGTGTAACCTGGAGTTGGACTGCTTCTGGTTGGAAATTTAGAGTTGTGATTATCAGATACTTGCAAAGATGACATTCTATTAGTGTAGTGAGAATCGTGTTCAGTTTTTTTAGGAGTTGGACTGCTTCTGGTTGGAAATTTAGAGTTGTGATTATCAGATACTTGCAAAGATGACATTCTATTAGTGTAGTGAGAATCATGCTCAGTTTTTTTAGGAGTTGGACTGCTTCTGGTTGGAAATTTAGAGTTGTGATTATCAGATACTTGCAAAGATGACATTCTATTAGTGTAGTGAGAATCGTGCTCAGTTTTTTTAGCAAAACTAGGACTCGAGGTTTCGTATCTTCTTTCGTTTAATTTTTTGCTCGTTATAAAGTCGGGACTTTGAGTACTACGATTAAAACTTGGGCTCGAAGACTGAATATATGGTGGACTTTGAGAACGTCGAAAATTAGAAGCGTAGGTTTGGTTATAACTGGGACTTTGTGCACGTGGAGCAAGAGATGGGCTACTAATACGAGGTATAGGTCCTGGACTACCCGGTCTTAAGTTGTGATCAAAGCTTGACGAATACTTTTCAGATACTTGTGAGCGTTTGTAAGTACCATTTACAGTGCTCTCTTCATGTTTGGTATGAGAATTATTTTTTGAATTGTAAGACGTATTTAAATTTGTTGTGTAACTTATAGGACTAGGGGTATTATGGCGACTAGACGAAATAGGACTCTGCCTATATGATGCGCTGGGACTATTATTAGACGATTTTGATCTTCTTTGAGTTCCAACTCTCATCATAAATGGTGAACGTTTAACATCGTATCCATTAAAATAAACATATACCTACAACAAAGTTAAATAAAATTTGTAATAAGACATTTAAGGGCTCGTTTATGCTGGCCGTTAACTTAAGCTTTAACCTTGAACCGTAGCATTGGTTTACTTAGTCAACTCAAGGTTAAAGCTTAAGTTAACGGCCAGCATAAACGACCCCTAAACCGGCTTACTCTGTGTTTTCCGGCACTTTTAGGAGTAAAGTGGATCCTGTACATGAAACCAACACCATCAGCTTTTTCGATGCGACAATGAATAGATCTCTTATTATGCACAATGTCTGCACATACTTCACCTGGTACACCAACACCTCCACAATCTACATCGATTATATGTGGTACCAAAGGTAAAGCACCTTCCAATCCAGATACTTCGACTCCGTTCGGATCAAATACTGAACAGGTAAATGGGCCACCCTTAAAAATAGTTTTTTTACTAAACCACGTGGTTCCACAATAAAATAGTTACTTGTATTTGTTTTCCTTGGTAAGTAATTTCAATTCTCCATACACCAGGTTCGTCAGGTTTAAAAGTTGCCGTATTTACCCCATCTATAATTCTTAAAGGACAATCTAAAGGTCGCCCATTGGGACTATAGGCTATTACACAAATATCTTCTCTTTTTGGTGCACCTATTAATATTAATTATTGAATTATGCTTTCGATTTTGTTTAAATTTACCTGTGGCGTTAACTAAAACTTGCACTATAGATCCCAAAGCACAAGGAGCTATATCAGGAGGTGCAACTTCAATAAGAGGTGGTAATACACGAAAGTAATGCCCAGATGAAACTTCTTGTGAATCGTACGATACAACTATTTCATGCATACCCACTTTATGGGGAACAAATGTTCCATGGCCTTGATTTAAATTTCTCACTATATGTACTTTGTTATCAGGAATTTTAATATCTGCACTTAGATGATGGTATGCTAAGGAAGAATCCAGTAAAGTGATTTGAAATTGTGTCTAAAAAAATCAATTTAAGATAATTTATGAATAAGTTAGGAAATTTTAGCTTACTGGTTCGCCTACTCTTCCCGATGTGCTATCCAGTCTGACATTAATAAGATCATGAAGAGGTGGTCTTTCTGGAATCCATTGATAATGAGCTGCATAAGCCATCACTCCAAGATGTTCGACGTTTGAATCGGCCATGTCTCTTGCCGAAAGTATTGGTTGGACTCCTAAAATATACAGAGGATAAAATTTGGCTATTATTAGATATTAGCTAATAATTAATTTAATGAACAAATAGTACCTTACAAGAAAATTGAAATAAATACAGGGTGGGCCACGAAACTTGTAGCTTTGACGATTTTTGACTGCAACTCAAATTACAAACATCATTAAAGCAAAGAAAAGATACCCTTGGAATTTTATAAGGAACAAGAAACGACTCAGAGATGGAAAAATTAGTCTTCGCCTAATGCGCATGTCAGCTGGATGTGTCAGTGTCACAACATAACCTTATTAATTATACATAGATCATAGACATACTAAACAAAAATATATTTTTTGTAGGCCACCAGCATTTAAAAAAATGTTGGTTTAATTGCATTTAATCAATTTAATAAATACATAATAGACTCAATTTTGATAAAAAAAACCTTTAATAAAGTGATGCTTGATGAAAAAGATGCACAATTATGACACACTGATGTGTAAAATTGAAGCATATACAAACATCGTCGATTTACATTCTCTATGGTACAGTATTAATGTGACATATTGAGTAGTAAAGTTTTTGACATTTGAAGAGAAACTTCATTTTATTTAATTATTTAAAAAATGGCGCGTATTTCAAATGATATGATTGGTTTAGGAGCAATTTCTGACATATCTGACATTAGGGTGCTTCTTATTTGGCCTATTTTTGAATTTTAATTCTTACGCCCCTTCAATCAACTCCAAATAATTAAAAAAAAATTATCCATATCTTAAAAAAAAATTTTTTTTGATAGCGGCCATTACCAACGGGGTCGAAGTTTCTTATGTAAAATACATAGGGTTTTTGGATGAAACGGAATAAAAATTCGTTTTTCATTAAATTTTTGGTCTAAAAATCTGAAACTTGGTAGGTAGCAAGTTCATGGACAAATAAACTTAATAAAATAAAAAAAAATATTTTTTTTCAGCAAAAACTTGTATTTTAGGGGTTTAAAGTTA
Organism: Malthinus seriepunctatus; assembly: GCA_963924605.1. NCBI lineage: Eukaryota > Metazoa > Arthropoda > Insecta > Coleoptera > Cantharidae > Malthinus > Malthinus seriepunctatus. Next base: position 48,354,651 of record OZ004600.1, read on the forward strand.
GGGCCACCCTCTGAAGAGGTAGTTCTAGTGGTGCGATTTTCATGAAATTTCTACCACATGATGACTTTTATAAGATAAGCTTACTGTATAAAAATCATTAAAATATTTACAGTATTTTTGGAGATAAAGCCATTATTTAAATTTTAACCCAAACTTTAAGAGCCTACAACTTTTTAGGGATGCGTTTTTGGATAAAATTGCAAGAGGGGAAATTGTCTTATTTTGAGCCCAGGAAACCACTGTAGACGTTTGTCAATGTTATTCCGTGTTATTCGGGTATTTCTAACTTTTCAGGTATTATTTGTCAATGAAAAGTTTCTGATGAAATGGAATGGCCCATACATATTTTTAGGGTAAAATATAACAGTTATAGGTTTGTTTGTTCATCAACATGTTATCTACCAAGTTTCAGATTTTTAGACCACGAATTGATCGAAGAAAAACATTTTATACCGTAATATCCAAAAACCCTGTGTATTTTACATAAGAAACTTCGACCCCGTTGGTAATGGTCGCTATCAAAAATAATTTTTTTTTATGATGTGGATATTTTTTTTTTAATTATTTGGAGTTGATTGAGGGGGCGTAAGAATTAAAATTCGCAAGTAGGCCAAATAAGAAGCACCCTAATCTGACATATCTCATAAAAAATTAACATGGGATTTTGCGCTTGAGTCGTTTCTTATTCGTTAGGGTATATATCCTTTGATTAAAGTCTAGATCAGTCTAGATATACACTGATCCATTTTCGATTTATAAAAATATGACTATCTAATGTAAGACTGTAATGTTGTTTGGGTTGCAATAAAAAATCGTTAGAGGGCTTAGAGGTTACAAGTTTCGTGGGCCACCCTGTAGAAAAGGTTGGTGAGAAAATAAACTTTTAATAACATGAACCAGAGGTTCTTATAATTAATAAAAAGCAAGTCATTTTGATTAATTACGCTTAAGAAAACATCGGTGAGAACATGACGATTTTTTTAAACATCTGACATCTAATTCAAATTTTACTGTTTTCTAATTAATTGCATCTTTAAAAGAGAAAAAAAATTAATACTCTTTTCAATCGGATAAAAATTTATAACAATCCTTAAAATTAAGTTATTAAAAAAATGACTGAGTAAATGGTCTCTACATATTATTACCCAAACGTTTTCCAGCATCCAAAGCTTGTTCTAAATTGGATTCCCAATAACTTGGATCAGTTCTAAGTTTATCGGGTGCTGGAGCAGAACCGCCCAAGGATCTTATTACTTCACATATGGCTTTTCCATTATTCCAATCGGACTAAAAATTAGAAAATCAATATTCGTCCTTTATGTAACTTAGTTTTTATAGTAACTCATAAAACTCTAATCATTAACTCACTGTAAAATTTTTAATAGGCCTCTCTAGCCTTGAATTGACCCATCTTAATGTAGCATAAAATCCAGGTGATCCGGGCTTCATGAAATAAGACAAATAAGTCATTCCAGATAATTCGTCCAACCATGGTGATGCTAAATATTCTGGTTCTAAAACTGCAGGAATTCCTAATTCTTGTTGAGCAATGTTCATCGAGCGACGACAGTTTTCAATTCCATTATTTTTATCTGAAATAAATTAACTTTATTTCGTGTCTATTGTTTTAAATAATTATGGTTAATTAGTTTCATTTTATAAAAAGTTAATCAAAGTGAATTCTTTCCAAGTTTGTGAAATTTTTATTAGTTTTATAATAATTAATCAACTAGTGAACTGAACGATACATAAAAGGCTTTTATGTAAAAACACATTTTCTATCAACTTTCTAAATGTTATTGTCTTAAAATAATATTAATAAGCTTACAATGTTTTTCTTAACTTTTACCTAATTTTCTCCAGTGAGGGAACAATCCAGGTTTACAATAATCAACAAGTGCAGATAATAGTACACCAGAATTCCAATCGGTTGTCAAATTATGAACTTTGCATTCGGGCAAAACAGCTTGGAGCCATGCAAGCATCAACTTCCTCGGTGGGAATTTGGATCTTCCAATTTGATAACGAACAATAAGAGACCATATGAGACCCAATATGAGCTTTAAATTTCCATTAACAATATCTACATTACCTACAAGTTAAATTTTTTAATTAGATAAGTCTTAGGTATAATAAATTAACAAATTAAACAATTAAAGTTTTAAAATTAAATGTGAGAAAATGGTTTAAATCTTCTAACTGTAATTTGTATAATTAAGAATGAAAACATTCAGTAGGTTACCTAGTCTTATATAATAGATCAACTTGATAATAATAAGGTATAATAATCCTTGCACTTCTCTACAGTAAATAAAATTAAATCATAAGGTAAGGTTAAAAATAATTAACGTGAGATTTTTTTAACTTGTTAATTGAATATAATAAGTTTTTGATTAATTTTTTAAATTTTAAGTTTACGGATTGTTATAATCAGTTATAAAAGAAATTGCAAACTTCCTTGTCATCAGCTTAATTTTAGAGCATCAGGGATTAGTTCAGTCAGATGGAAAAGGTTCAAAACCTTTGAAAAAAGTAAATTCCAATCCTTTTAACATTTGCCAAGTGAGAGTTTTTCTTCTTTATTGTGAAAATTAGGGATTTCCCCTTTTTTTATTTTGAAACAACTGTAGATATCTATTGAAATGTTGGCTAACTAATCTGGACAACATATTGTATATATAAATAGGAATTTTTCTCCATTTTTTGATTGCAGGGCCAGTATTATAAAGCCTAATCAACCGAAGGTTGACTCGATTAACTGTAGGTTGAAATTATAAATAAAAGTCAATTTTACTATTTTGTCCAATTATATGTCAAACTAAAAGACAGCCAACCTTAGGTTGATTTTAAATCTCAGGTTGAGTTTCAACCTACGTTTATAATACTGACCCTGTGATAGAAATATCGTGTTTCAAGTTTCGTGGTCCACCCTGTATTTACAAAAGACGTATAAAAAATCATCTCTCTCATTTATTTCGATAACCTCCTCTTTTCTGAGTGACCACTGACCAGCCCGGTATACCTCTTTCAGAGTTGTAGAAGAGATTTTTTTTTAAAACACCTACTATGGGGTAATATAATTGATCAATTTGTATATATTTTTAGAAGTACTTTATACCATAAACGTACAATAATTTATGTAAATTGACTAAAAAGCATAAATAATCAAAGGCTATAATTAAATTTAGGAAATACCGGAAATACGCTTAAAAGTTTAAATATTGTTATATTGATTTCTCTTTAACAAAATTAAATTGGAAAAATTATAAAGTAAAATATTTTAAAAGATGCGAACCCACGATCGCACATCTTCAATTTATAATTTAAATCCTTTGATAAATGCACTTTATTCACGGTCAGTGATTATAATTAAAACGATTTTGTTTACTCTTCATTGTTATTAGAAGTTCTTATAGTGCACCTATTAACATTCGACACAGTCTGTCAGTTGAAAAATTGCGACAAAAAATTAAAAGGGAGCTAAGGACTGGAACAACAATATCGAGTTGTAGCAGAAGAAAATTTTGTAGATATTTTAATTTAAGCTACCAATTGACAAGTAAAGAAAAAATGGCAAAATATTACAACATACCGGGTGTTCTAACGATGTGTATGGAAGGTTGTGTGTGTACGGTGTGCCTCTACCATAAGTAGAAGTTACAAAAAAATTAAATGCATGGTTAAATTTGTTCTAGTTGTTCACCTTTATTATGTAGAGTATTATTCAACGAGCGTGTAATGATGGCTATTACTCACGAAGATGAATTGCTCACGAGCTGCAGACGAAATTTTATCTTTAAAGCAACATACTTAATTGTTAAAAATAAATAAATTATTTAAGAAGTCAACTGTCCCCGAAATTACTGTGCCCCAAGAGGCCTCACTGGCCGCTTGTACAGTCAGCCTCACAATTATTATTGGCCACCCTAGCTATACGCCAGGGTGGTTATTAGCCAACAACTTCACAGAAGGACAGTAGGGGAAGTTGTTGATTTACTACTTATTGGCAAAATAAAGTTACCTCTTAATTTAAGTAGGGGGTGTTACGATGATTGCATCCACAATTCGTGCTAGACGTAATAGCCAGGGTGGACATTAATTGTGAGACCGACTGTACATCATAGCGACTTAACTGTTTAATACACTGTAGTTAGCAAAAATGTATTTTAAAATTCAGTTTCAATGTTAAGAAAAATCATCTGTTGAAAAATGAGACCCAAGAAAATTTATTTTGAGTAATTTTTCTTCATCTTCTTTAAAGGCCTCTTAAATCTAGACTCTAACTTTAGACTCTAATGTTTCATAAACTTTTTCTCTAATGGAGCACTTGGAGAGTTTTTGAATTTTGACGGAGCACCTTGTATAATTTGAAGGGTAGGTAATACAAATGATCAATAAATCTTAGAAAAATAAAAAATAGTTTTGTTATTAATAATATGTTTTCACGGAGCACTTATTGCTACCATCCGGAGCACGGTTTGTGAAACCCTGATTCTAGAAGGTCCAATTTTGAATATAGACCTTTAGTAAACTCTTCCGTTTCTCAGTCTTTTTGGCAACTCGCAACGTGAACACCAGAAACTAAAGATCAACTGTAAAATCTATAAAGAGCGATGTAACAAGAGTATGCCTAGATTCAGTTTGAAGTAAAAAAAACTAACAGGTACTACATAAAGAGGAATAGTAAAGATGAAAATCATTAAATCACAGCGAATACAAAATGGCTATCGGTAGAACACATAACGTCAGAAGAACGGACTATCGATATCAGAGTGTCAGAGTTCTTTTAGATTTTCTTTAACCTCTCGCCCCCCACCCCAGTTTAACTAATGAACGAAAATCACTCGTAACGATTTAAGTTAAAATGTGATCAAATAGATGTGATAATCCACAGTGATCATTCGACGTTCAATATTCGCAGTGGCAGCTGCTCTCGATTAACTAATGTCGGCATTAAATTTAACATGGAACTTTTGAATTCTTATCGGTTCAGAACAACTGTGAACAGGCTGTTAATATTAAAAGCGAGAAAGCAATGCTATAATTTTTCCTGCGACTCTTCCTCAACTTTCCGTTTTCAAAATCTATGTAGAGACAACGGACTATATCGATATCAGAGTAAGGGGTGGATCTACATATAGACTAATAGAGCTTAAGCCCTGTGCCCAAGTGTCAAAGGGCCCACAAAAATTTAGTTATTATAAATTATTATAAAGCAAAAATGAACTTTAAACCTAAATTTAAAGATTCTTAATTTAACAAAAAATAAGGCCCCATTGGATTTCAATGGCCCTGGGTCTCGAATATCCTAGATCCGCCCCTGGTTTTAATTGTGCTGAAATCGTGGCAAAATAGTATATAATGAAGATGAAGAGAGGGATAGACCATTGTCTATCGTAATATTAATTTTGTATAGATGGAAATTCACCACATTAAAAGAGTTCACTGACGAACATATGGCTGAGAGTCGTCTTTTAATTCAGAAGAAATTTTAACATTCGGTAACATAAAACTTTCGATATATTAACTCGATCTGCCTACAGTTGTCTTTAACCAATTAGAATAGATTATTAATTTAACGTTTCTGTACAAAGACAAAGCAACAGTTGCATGTTAAATTTAAAGTCGACATTGGTTAATCAGGAGCTTTATAGTACCGTTTCTTACCCATGTATACATTACTATTAGGAAATCTAATACCTATTATAGTAGGTAGGTACAGAACAGAATCAATGTCAAGATAATTGATCAAATGATGTAGGTATTTATAATAGTTCTACTTATGATAAGAGGCGTTTCCCTATCTATTAGGTACTATGTTTCGTGTATTTACACAATACAGTGGTGATGTGATTCGAAGTCCCGATTATACAAAATATGTACTTCAGATGCACAACATGGATGTTGAGACGGAAATCACGTCTTATAAAAAGAATAATTTACATGGGGTTGGGTCGTTGATAATATAACTCCAATGGAAGAGAGAGAAAAATTTAGATTCCGAACCTTTGAAAATTAAAGTCAAAATCAAATGCTTGTTAAAACCATTAATAAATACCTAAGAAATTCGAATGGATTTCTTTATCTACTTCAAAACAGTGCATTTCACTTCCGGATATGTCTAGTTAAATATTTCTTCTGTATCATAATAAAATTATTTTACTTCTGCAAATTTAAATTATTAATATAACGTAGGTACATACAATATATGAAGCAATGTTTCAGCATCTAATTCACGTACTCATAATACCATAAGAACTTTCTTTATAATTTAATTAAATTATTTATGCGAACATAAATTTATTTACTTAGTATGTTGGGAATTTACTTTTTTATTAGACATAAAATTTAAATTAACAGTTACAGTTAATTTTGCGGAAGATAAACAGAATTATAAAGAAAATACTGGAGACACTTAGTAGGCAACTACCATTAGTTGAGCTAGGAATTAATTCCAACGATTTGTTTAGTTAAAGACCCTTATTAGACGTACATTACCTACACCCGCAATTAAAAATGTATCTCCAAGAGTATAGGTAAATATTTGAGTGCTGATGTAAGATAGAGAAAAAAAATTCCACTTGAATATTATTGAAATTTGCATAAATATTTAAGGTCAAAAAAGTAAAGATGAAACCAAAAAAATATATGACTATTTACAGTTTTTAAAAACTGTACTGGATTTTATTTTATATGATCTAAAGGAATTTTAAGTAGTTGCTTCTTTACCTTATTTAATCTGATGATGTCACTTTGAGGCAGGTATATGTGTTAAGGAGAATAACAAATAAATAAGTGGGTTAATGTGTGCGTATTTGTAGCAAAACAGAGTTTTAATATTTTTTAAATTTGGTAGAGCCCATTTAAATAAGTAGTCCAGAAAAAATGATACAATTTGGGTAAGCAGAAAGAACATAGAAATATGGCTCATCACGATGGATTCTGGATGTGCAGAGGATGAATGGGAAATTAAATAATAATATAATATAATAATAATAATTTGATGTTCCACTATAGGTATTGGAACAGTTGGTTGGTATAAGTTACCAAATAATACCTATCTACTCTACTGTCTACCTATGAGATTTTATTATAAACCCTTAAAACAGAATCAAAAATATTATGATATTTACCAATATTGACTAGCTTTACTCCATCCTGTTCAATGGCATTTAAACATGCTGTAACATTCTCGATATAATGATGTTGATTCATGGGTCTTTTATTCCAGCTTGGTTTAATTGGGTGACCCTGAAGAGCTTCAACAAGAGCACATAACGTAACACCTGAACATAAATCTTGAGATAAATCGGCAACCCTTAAATTGGGTGGTAAATGTTCGTTAACCCAATTTCTAAAAGTATTTGCTTGAATTTCCACCCACACATCTTCGTTTCCTTTAATTTGCATTCCATGTGCGGCATGTCCTTCAGGACTTCGCGCCAGAAGGCCACTGTGTGATATTTTTCCTTCCATTATTAGTTATAAACAAATAATACCTTTGTAATATTTAACACCAACAAATAATTTTAAATAAACCTCCCATTATGCATGTCACAAATCATGAATTACGTAATAATAAGTGCTTTAAAAAAATTTCAAATTACATAGCGCGATATAAATTAAAGAGTTAAAACACCAAACTATACACAACTTTCTTGATTGCAATCTGAAACTGAACTATACTACGAGTAAAAACTGTGCTCGTATAAAAAGTTATGTTGCGCAAGAATTGTACCTGTATGGCGATCTACCTATAGAAAGTGGTTTTGATTCAAATGGATAGGTATAGGTATCCCTATAGCACTATATTTCTGTATCACGTTGTATTATTTAAACTAATTTTTTTTGTTCAAATTGTATCAAAAATCTCAAAATACTTTGTATTCGCTCTCAAAGAAAAGTAAATTCGTTACTTTAATGACTATTAAATGAGCGATTCAACGCAAGATTAAGAAAGAAACCCACAATTTTATAAACGGCTTGTCACTTAAGTTTCATTACATAATTGCGTCAAGTATCGACATACCAATTACCAAGTTTTTTTTTTATTATTTAAAGGTGATGTTTAATCTAGATAAGCGTTAAAACTTTCGTTTTCTTTTAACATTTGAAGATTTAAATTTATAGGCTTCAAGAAGGCGTTTTTTTGTATTTTACATAAAAAAACAAATTTTAGATAATAAATAACAGAAGTATTATTAAATTATAATTTTTATTTAATTAAATTATTGTAAAATACGCCTTTTTCCCACCAAACCAACTCGCGCAATATACAAACGTATTATATAAAAATCCTAAAAAGGAACTTTGTAACAACTGTTCGATCAATAACATCAACAGCCTTAATTATTACTAATTAATAATTACTTTTTAATTAAATTAATTATAAAAATCACAACGCCATTTGGTACCTTGGTACCTTAACTTAATTATTGGTCTTAATTTTGTTTCATAATTAATACTTATTATTTAAAAATAATGGTCATAATATGTATTAAACCATGCTCAAATATTAATTGATTTTAACGTTTTCCAACCAAGAAAAATTTGTTATAATGGAGACAAAATAAAAATAATAATAATAATAAAATTTCAAAATTTTTGTGTCCAAAAATAGTTATTTTGGGCGCATATTTGTAAATTTGGGCCAAATTCATTTCTACTTGACTATAAGATAGTACATGTAAGCCCCAATTGAAAAAAAAAATTTCAAATTTTTTTATTCAAAATGGTGGCCAATTTTGTTTTGTGGTGGAAAAATGTGGTTTTTCCCTTATAACTTGGCCGGTAATTATTATTATAAAAATTTCAAAGCGGCATTGTACAGCCAAAATATAGGGCTTTCGTCCTAAACAAGTCGATTATCAAAATTGTTTCAAAATTGCCTTCCTTTAAGGGGTCAAAGCAGGTCAAAATTTTGAAATGGGTTTTCTCAATATTCCCTCTGCCATATTTTTTCTTTTTTGGATATGCGACAGAAAACGTAATTCTCTATCGAAATATAAATTTTTATCAAAATCGCTAGAGCCGTTTTGGGGTATAAATTATTTGAATGTCAAAACTTCAAAAATCGCTAATTTCTTTTGTATTAAAAATAAAACTTGAAAATAGATATTTATATACAATAATGTATATAATATAATATAATAATGTATGTCAATAAGTGGCGTAGAATTATTTAATGCGAAAAGGTATCTAAAGAATAAAGACGTACGCCGCTGGATTTTTTGAAAAATTCTTATTTTTCTAATTCCCCATTTTGTTTTGAAAAGAAGATAATAATTTGTAATTTTTTGATTAGGCACTCACATCCTCAGGTGTAGAAAACTGTACTACTGTTCTACTGTACTGTAGAAGACTGTAGATTATGCTTATCAAACATATCAAGCGACACCGGTATAGTGTAATCAAGAAGAATTTTTTGCTATTTTACGTTATAAATTTATTCTTTTTAAAGCCTTTGTTTAAAAGAATAAAAAAGAAAAAGAATAAAATAATAATCCCTTGTTTATATTAATAAAAAAATTTAAAACAATTTTTTTTTTTAATTGCTTTCGTCTGGGATCGAACCAAGAATTTCTGCGTGTAAGCAGAATTTTTAGACATAAATTGTCTGAAATACTAATTTCATTTTTTTTTTAAATTTGGCATAAATAGAAGTTCAAAATATACATAATTTTATATGTTCAGAAAGATAATTTTACCAGCTTTCAAAATATTAAAAAATATACAGTGTTCCATTTAAATTAAGAAATTTTATTCCATTTCCGGTTAAACCGAAAGTCAAAATATAAAGTATTTGGTATCGTGTAATAGCTAATTTTAGGATCTTTCAAAATATTAAAAAATATACAGGGCGTTTTTAAATATTTTGATATTTTTGTAATTTCCGGTTTAACCGGAAGCGTTTTGTTAATCGAAAATAGTGTCAAATAATAGATATTCATTGGATTGATATAAATATCCAATTTCAGGTTTTCATTTTTATTACAAAAACAATTAAAGATTATTGAAGTTTTGACATTCAAAAAATCATAACTCCGAATCCGCATCATACAAGTCATTAAAAATTTTGAGTTAGATAGGGAATCACCTTGTCTATAACATATTCAAATCTGTATAACTCGGCCAGACCAGTTTTTGAGAAAATCCAATACACAATTTTTAATTTTAATTTTAACCCCAACTTTAAGAGCCTACAACTTTTTGGGGGTGCGTTTTTTGATAAAATTGCAAGAGGGGAAATGGGGAACTGGACACTTGTTTTTTTATTTTTTATTTTGAAACTAGAGTTTATTTTGATCTCATAGCATTTTTTATTTTTTCTCTAACACGAATATTAAGCCCAAAATAAATTTTTTAAAAACGCTATGACGTAGCTACTAATATACTTCTTCTATACTTCTTACTATAGTAAGAAGAGAGCTGGATATATATTAGTAGCTACGTCATAGCGTTTTTAAAAAATTTATTTTGGGCTTAATATTCGAGTTAGAGAAAAAATTTAAAAAAGTGATAAGTTTTTTGTTTAGTTCTTTACGTTTTTATAGAAAAAAGTACAAAATTCGATTGTAGTCCAGTTCCCCATTGTCATATTTTAGGCCCAGGAAACCACTGTAGACGTTTGTCAATGTTATTCCGTGTTATTCGGGTATTTCTAGCTTTTGCAGGTATTATTTGTGCCTTGGGAATTGTGGGAGCTCGCGTCTCTTATGAGTCAATTTTAACGTCATTTCAATTTCTAATTTCTACTCGGAAGTAGGCTCTTGCAGTTCTTGCGGGGGCGGGCTGCGGGTCCTGCGGTTCTGCTCGGGTTTGCGTCCCAGATCTGCGGGTGCCTAAAGACTTGTGTCTCTGCCCGGAATTTTCATCTCATCCCATTTATATAAATAATCATTATTGTTTCTTTTGTCATTCATTTTATTCATTGTAGCAGCCTGATACTGCTCTGTTCAGCTTGGAAGGGAAGGGACGCCGGCACAGGATTACTCCTTGGCGTCCTGGCGCATTTTTATTTGTCTTAGGCTCTATATAAATCATTAATTAAATTTATAATAAATTTTCATTTTTTTGTTATACATACAAAATCACTTTTGTTGTAAAATTTTTTTATTTGGGTTTTGAGATGGAAATAAATACCTATATTGTATTGTATTGTATTATATTTGTCAATAAAAAGTTTCTGATTAAATGGAATGACCCATACATATTTTTAGAGTAAAATATAATAGGTTTGTTTGTCCATCAACATGTTATCTACCAAGTTTCAGATTTTTAGACCACGAATTGATCGAAGAAAAACATTTTATGCCGTAATATCCAAAAACCCTGTGTATTTTACGTAAGAAACTTCGACCCGTTGGTAATGGCCGCTATCACAAAAAATTTTTTTTATGTGGATATTTTTTAACTTTTTCCAATCCAAGAAAAAGTTATTGTTTTTTAATTATTTGGAGTTGATTGAGGGGGGTAAGGATTAAAATTCGCAAGCAGGCCAAATAAGGAGCACCCTATAAAGCTGGCCTTACATGCCAACTTCTAAAAGCTAGCTTTTTTTTCTAAGCCAATAGAAACCTTGCATATCTAGCGGCAGACGCTAGAAGTTAAACTTGAACCAACTTTCTAGCTTCTGCCGCTGGAAATGCAGGATTTCTATTGGCTTAGAAAAAAAAAGCTAGCTTTTAGAAGTTGGCATGTAAGGCCAGCTTAAGGATTTTTTTTTTTAAATTGCGTTTTTGAAGTTTCATAATGACAGCGCAGGGTTGCCACATACCAGCAAATCAAGCTAAAAAACATTGAATTTCAAACAAATTAAATTGTAATGTGACAACTCTGTACAGGGATGCCAAATTAAAATAGTCCCTAACTGCATTGTCTCTTCACATTTCTAACTAACTTTAGGTTTGTTCCGGTAAGTGTCAAAAACGCAATCTTAGAAAAATAATCCTTATACCCTACATGCAGTGGCGTAGCAAGTAGCGACACTATCATCACACTATCATGACATCATGAGTATGGGTTCCAAAGATTTCCCACAGGCCCTCATAGCGCTGCAGGCGAAAATGTTTGAAATTTTCAAGGTCAACAAGCTTAGAACTTGAGGAATTTTTGAACATATTTTTGTAGTGTAATATTAAACAATTCATTAAGCAAAACAAAAAAGTTATGCATGTATCCTCATCTAAAGTGAAACAACACTATGTTTATTATGAACTTTTTTCTTCATTTTGATTTTTCCATTTATTTTGATTGGCCCCACCTGCAAACGCTGGTAGGGCCAGGGTCCAGTCCGGGCCTCCATGTATAAAACATAAATATAGCACCAAATAAAAAAGGCTGTTTTGTAGTGCTGTAAAACGCGTTCCTATTATTTACCTACGCCGAAATCTTGAAATAAATCCTTAATTATACTGTGCTATACGTCTCATTTCTTTTTATCACAAGCTAAAATAACACTTTGTGATATCGAAAGCACTCATTTAAAACACATTTTTAAATTACTTTATCTCGATTAATCCACCACTGTAACTCCATCTACAACAATTGCATATCATTAACAGAAAATAAAATGAGTAAATGAACGAATAGAATCTATTAATAACTTACAATTCTACTTCTAAAATTATTAATAATATACAAACTTAAATTATTCTTAACCGATGTGCTGATTTAATTAATTTCTACTTATTTATTCGGCTTTAATAATTGTCATCAATAAAAATACGTTGAAAATTCTGAATTAAGTGCTTATATTTTGCATCACTTTACATTCGTCTGAATCATCTTATTGCAGTTATTTTAATCATAAAACGTCATTATTACATCTCATTTGTTTTATCTTTTTTTTAACCATTGCATTTACATGCATGACATTTATGATGTCGGTAAAGTCGTTGTCTGCCCATGTAGAAATATTTAGGTACGTAAAATGTTGTCTGACTTGAATTTGCTTGAATGTACTTGGCTTTTTAAGCAGTGTGAATGATGTTCTTTATTACCGCTAGAGTTCATGTAGTCGACCTACGGCTTTTTTTAACAAAGTATTTAACTTAAGAACTGGATTTAATGTCGTGTGTAGACATAAGTTAGTAGTTGTTAAGTAGCCAAAATATTACTTGTAAGGTTACACAAGTTGATGCACTTATTAAAATATGTGAGTAAATTTTACTTTCATTATTATTAAGTTAATTATCTGTATGCCAATTTTAGTAATAGAAGAATGTCTACAAGCGAAGAAGAAAATGCTCGAGATAGCACTTTGGATGAATCAAATGTCATTGAAGACAACTCGTCTGATATTGATTCACAACAAGACGATGTACAGCTGGAAAATACAGAGGAACTCGACGATATAAAAGAAAGTGAATGTGTTGTTGATTCATCTGACAGTTCTTTAAACAATCAAGGTAATGCCAAAACCAGTAAAGAGTTAAAATCAATACTAGCTCTATCGAAAGAAGCTAAACTTGATACCAACATCGCTCATAAAAGAAAGAGTGTTAATCCTAATGTACGACGTGCATCTGATAATAATGTGGAAGGTTTAATAGATAAAGGCAGCGATAGTGAGCAGGGTAAATTGTCCTCCAGTAGTAATTTAAGCATAGAACCCAGTGTCGACTCGGATGATGAAGATAACAAAGAAACAAAAGATAAAGAAAGTCCTTACTTAAAATTAGGTAAAAGAAAAAGACACAGTATCAGTGACGTGAGTGTAGGTGGCGCTGAGAGTGAACATGTCAAGAGGATTAAAAAGACAAACCAGGTCATCATAATGCATAATAAGGTAAATGTTAATCTAATATAGTATGTTCATTAATAAAGAGACAAATTCTAATTACATTTTAGCAAAAAGATCCTTTCTGTTGGGTATGCCATCATGAAATTCCTAATGTATTTTGTGAAACTTGCCCCAGATCGTATCATCAAAAATGTCTCAAGCACGTCGTATCGGAAGTTAATAAATTTTTGTGCCCCGAGTGTATTACTATTATGAAAGCCGAAAATTTAAAGCAAAGGTGGGTTATTACTACAGTAGTATTAAACTTGACTGAATTCTCAATTTTAGATCTCCAGCTATGCAGGAAATGTCTCTTGAACATCTCTGTGGTCTTCTGAAATTCGCCCTAAAAAGAATGCAACAAGTTGCCGGGGTACGCATGTTGTTACTCATGTTCTTACTTTTACAAAAGATATCTTCTTGCAGTGTGAACCATTTATTAATCCTGTAAGCGAAGCTGAATTTCCTGAATATAAAACTTACATTGTACAACCAATGGATTTAACTTGTCTTGAGAAAAATATTAAAGATAATGTTTATGGAAGTACACAAGCATTTGAGTCAGATGCAAAATGGATTTTACATAATAGCGTTATTTTCAATTCTTGTAAGCTCTTACACTTATTTTTAATTGTTAGTCTCAATAAATAATTGTAGCTCAATCAAAATTAACGTCTGTTGCAAAAGCTATGCTGAAAATTTGTAAACAAGAAATGGCAGAGATTGAAAATTGTGCTTCATGTTATTTAAATGCAAATACTAAAAGAAAAACTTGGTTTGTTGAAGTTTGTCCAAAACCACATTTATTAGTATGGGCCAAACTAAAAGGTACAATTTTAATAATTGTGGTGTCGTGTTATTATAAAAGTATTTTTAAGGCTTTCCCTATTGGCCTGCTAAGGCAATGCGTACAAATTCTTCTGGTATGGTTGATGTTAGATTTTTTGGAGCACACGATCGAGCATGGATTTCATTTAAAGAATGTTTTTTGTTTTCATTAAAAGATCCTAATTCTAATAAACAAAAAAGAAATGATATTAATGAAAGTATTAAGGTAAATAAACCTTTTATTAATAGATTGCTGTTGTATTTAACTCTTATTTTAGGAAGTTAAAGTTTATATGGAGAATTTGAAAAAAGTTTATGGACAAGTGTGTTATGCAGAATACAGAACTAAATTTGAACCTGGTGAAGAAGTAAAATACCTTCAACAGATGTTACCAAAATACACACCACATTTCGAAGTCAAAATTAAACAAAATCGTAAAAGTTCAAGTAAAAGCAGTTTCAATAGCGACGAAAGTTCATTTGAATTAAATAGTTACCAAAAAGTAGAAAGCGTAGATTCTAAAGAAAATGAGAATGAAACTGTTGAAGATGAAGAGCAGGAAGAAGTTAATGGTACTGAAAGTTTTGAAACTTCATCTGTGTCTTCAAAGGGTAGTAAAAGTTCTACAAAGAGTAACAATACTGAATTAATTAATGATGCTCAAATAAAAGAAGATCATCTTAATGGTAAATTGATTTATAATAAAATTACTACTAAAATTCTAAACTTTTATATTTACTAATATTAAACTCATTAATTTTTTTAATTTCTATTATAGAAAAAAGAAATGTAAATATTGAAGTTATTAGAAGACGATCTGATGTTTCTACACCAAGAAAAATATCTCGACACAACAGTGATACTAGCAACTCGAGTCGTATTTCTAATTTATCTGATAAAATTAACAAGGTTGATATTTCTGAAAACATGGAAATTTTACTAGGATCTGAAGAAAGTGCAAATTTGTCCAATTTATCCTCATTTCAAGAGAGCGAAATCGTTGATACTAAACGTGTACCTGTTATCCAAGTTAATCTTGGATCAATTGATAATGCTGAATTTACCATTTCACCTTCGAGTAAATCTAGTATAGCAGACCGTCTTATGAAAAAACTTGCAGAAACACCATTAGATACAGAGAGTTCCAACTCTGCAAATATTAAAGAAACTGTTGAATCTAATAATGGAAGTTTTGTTAATTCCAATGAGATACACGAAAATAGAGATAAAAGAATTAGTGTGAAAAATATTTCTGAGCTATTACCTAATCCGGAAATTTCTCATAAAAATGAAGAACCAGTAGAAATTAACCCAGTGAATGTAGCTAGTCAAAGTGATAGTAACGCTGAAAAAGAAGTAGTAAATGAGAAAAACGTCAATAACAAAAGTTCAGAATCAGAGTTAATTAATAATGACAACCCAAGTGAAAAAACTGCTCAAGAGTGTGATAGTTTAAAAAATATTCAGACAGAGAGTATAATTAGTGATGCTCTTTCTGAAAAATCAATAAATCAAGAAAGTGACTCCAGTGAAAGTGATAAAACTGATAAAGATGTAACGGTTAGTTCTTCAAGTGATGGGAAGGATCCAGTTGTTTCTGTCACAACGTTAGGACGTGAAATAAATGAAGAGAACATTATAGATAATTTGATGAAAAATGTTGAAGCACAAAGTTTAAGAGGTATCTAATTTTATACATGCTAATCTCTTTTTTGTTTTCTTTGGTTCTAAAGCCATATCTCAGAAACTGATTATACTTATTATAATCCTTAATTTGTAAGTGACCTCTTACATTAAGTTTTAAAGCATGGGTAACCAAAAACTTATAAATGTAGTTAGAGCCAAATGTGTACATGTGTACAATCAGCTGTATATAAAACGACGAGGGATTTCAATGTATAATGTGCATTCAATTGTTTCAGATAAAAACACTAAGAAGAGAAAGTTAAGTAGCGACTCGAATGTTCAAGATAAAGAAATACACTCACAACCAAAAAAATGCCCGAAAACTGCAATTACAAATCAAACACCAATCACAAACTCTCAAATTAGTAATAAAGAATCAGAAGTAATTTCAAACTCCATTTTACAGAGTAGGCTAAGTAATAATTTAAGCAATGAGAAACAATCTCAAGTAAATCCTTGTCAAGTTTCATCAGATTCCAACAGGACTGTAGATATTGACCCTCTCTTAATCACTGTTAAAACTGAACCTACATCTGAAACTGAACCTAGTGATGATGAGTATAAAGAACTCAAACGAAAATATTTCTCTGCGTTAAACATTTCCGAAAAATTACCTCAAAAACAAAATATGCCTTCAAAACCTGAACCTAAAAAACCGTTAGATAATTTATCAAAAACAATTGACGAAGTTGCAACTAATTCATGTAGTCCAACAATGAATAAGGAAATTACAATTACTAGAATTTCTAACAGAAAACCAGATATTTTTGTTAAACCTTTATTTAAAATTCAAGGAACTCCGAGGGCTCGAAAATCTTTTCCAACAAGTAAAGTTAGAAAAGTTATTTCTGCGTCACCCAAAGACCCGCTTTTTTTAGAAACTCAAAAAAAAGACACATTTTATGTGTCATCTAAAAAGAAAGATTATACGAAAGTGCCAAAATCTGTTGCTGTTCCAACACTTATTAAAAGCAACATAATTCAGAGTAAGACTGATAACCCTAACGTTTTGATAATTAACCAATCGTCGGCAAATGTAATTCCTTATTCTGCCCCAATACCGTCTAATTTGGGAAATCAATTACAACATCCTCTTAACTCGGTTGCAGTCACAAGCGCACATAAAAGTACCCTTCCTAATAACGAAGTAGGAAAACTGACTGAATCACAAAATTACATTCCTCAGAGTGGAGCAGCTGTGTTAAGCAGCGGTTGTGTTACAAATACAACGTCAGTGTTGAGCCTCGAGAATTCAATCATTAGCTCCACAACTCTCCCAACATTAGCACCCCTTACCTTACCACCACCTGCAACTTCACAATCTCTTTACACAAACAACGTCATCGATTTAGTCAATGATTTGCAACCTTTAAATTCAATCGTTTCCGAACCTTTGGGAAAAGCCATCAGCGAAGTTATGCTTAGAGCACCACCCAAACTAAAACCAAGGCCTCCTGGACCCTTAAGCACTGTATTTGATGAAGGATTGCCAAGCAGTGCCGGATCTGTCACAAGCAAAATTAATTCTATATCTCACAGGGTAAGTTGTTCATAAACGTTAATCAGTAAATGAGTACTTTTAAGACTGCTTAAAACTTACCGATTAAAAAATTGTTTCAGCTGAGTGATTACTTTCGTGGCATGTTAGTAGAATTTTTACAAGATGTAGGAGGAACGCTTAATCCAGAAGGTGAAATAACAAAACTTAAACAGGAAATTGAACGATTGAAACATGTTCACACAGAAGAAATACTAGAAATTAAGAAAAATATTTGCACCATATTAAAAGATGTACAAAAGAGTACTTTAGAAGATAGAAATCGATTAATCGAAGAAACTCGTGCTGCTTGTGAAGTAGAATGTCTTAAAAGAGTCGAAGAAGCTAAATCTAAGCAGTGGTGTGCTCACTGTTCTAAGGAAGCACAATTTTATTGCTGTTGGAATACAAGTTATTGCGATTTTATGTGCCAACAAGCGCATTGGTCTAAACATATGTCAAAATGTGTTCAAAACGCCGAAAAGGCTCAGCAACAAACTTCTAGCAATTTAGGTAATAAACCTGCATCTCAACAACTCGTACTTAGGCCAACTGCTCCACCAAAAGGATTAAATGTATGTGATTAATTTCTCTGTTGTTTATTAATAATTGTATAATTCGGATTGTGTTTGTAGAAAACCATTGTTGCAAAGCCTACCAAAGTATTAGTGAATAGAAACATGAATAACAAAAACTCTTATAACTTTGTAAGTTTTTAGAATTTCTTTAATTTATGGGATTTTTCTATTTATTTTGTTAACAGACAACAGGAAGTCTTACTCTAGTTGAATCTTCTCCTGGAAGTTTTGAATTATTAAATAATGGTGGACCAATATCAGTCGGTGGAAAAGTAATATCTGGTATAGGAAAAGTTAAAGCTGGTAATTTAATATCGGTTTCATCTGCACCAGCTGTATCTAAAATCAGTACAACGGGACAAAAAACAATTGTTATTTCTCAATCAAATTCGCAGGCAACCTCAACACCAATACCTAAAAGTACTTCAATAGTTTGTGACGATAGTGAGTAAAATATTTTAAATAGTGTAAATATTTAGAAATAGTATTATTATTATTGAATATCATTTTATTTAAATTTCGATTTACTTTTTTATTATATTTAAATATTTTTAACTTTGCTTAAGAATTTACTAATAAGTAAATATGATGGCATGTAAAGTAATTATATTGGCTGTACAATTAGAGAATCACTTGTGTGAACAACTTTATTTAAGCGCTTTTTGTAAAACTAAAAACTGACGAAAAGTCAGAACTATCAAAAGAAACAGCACTTGAATAGATTATTTTAATATAAGGCGCCCAAAGGAAGTCGTTAATACGAAGTACAAAATTTACTATTAGTGAATTCTATAGGTATTACCTAATATTATGTTATTTTCTTAACGCTTATCGAAAACACCATGTTGTTATGCACTGAAAATTAGCTTAAGTTTAATTTTTATAATTAAAAGCAATAAAGTATTGAAATCCATTAGCAACTCTTTGATGTTCCTTAAATTTTTGAAATAAATGTGTGTAAATAATATAAAATAGAACTGTACTTGTAAATAATGAATTTTAATTATACGTAATGTATTGAATTTTATACTCAAAATAAAATATAAATCTAATTCTTTTGTATCTAAAATTGAAACATTTAATTACGTCTATACGCTTTCTACCAATTAGTGTAGGGCCAAACTAGACGCTGTTGGCGGAGCGGATAGCATAGCTGAGTGGAGAGCGGAGCTTTCCACTTTATAAGAATATATATAGATGGACAGACATATCACAGGAGGACAGCGGAACGTAGAACGTACTTGCTGACTGGCAGCGGAGAATTCAGATTGATTTAATATTTTAGCTTGTAAAGGCTATGGCCAAATAAGACGCTGTTGACGGAGCGGATAGCATAGCGGAGTTCAGAGCGGAGCGTTCCACTCTATAAAGAACATATATAGTTGGCCAGACATACATAGGAGGGCAGCGCAGCATAGAGCGTTGTTGCTGACTGGCAACGGAGAATTCAAATTGATTTGATAATTCCGCTTGTTTCCACCTGTACTAGTACATATTTGCACTTTGATTCATAAACATGGAATGTGAAAGTCTAATTATTAGTGAAGTTTTTACACACACCTTTTTGGGACATTTCCCATCCCCATCACCATAATCGGAACGCCCTGGATAAACTTTGGGATGAAGTTTCGAAGAAAATGAAAGTGAATGAAATGAAAATGAAGAAAATGAAATGACCGATGTTTGATGTTATAATCTTATAATGAACCCTTTATTGACCTAACCATTATTGTTAATGGGACGGTCCTTGAAGTAGTCGGTAAATTCTTTTCTAATCTCTTTGGCAGCCACTGTAGGATTGTGATTTCTTGTAGAGAGATTTTGTGGAAATTGGTCTACATTAAGTTGAATATTAACATTACTAATAAAATCGACATCATTGGATCCATCTAATTTAATTCTCTAACAAAGTTGTGTAATATACACGCTGCTTTTATAATGTCATTAGCTGATGTCTTTGTATGTGTTTCAATGTCTCGTTAATATTCTCCACTTAGCAGAAAGAATACCAAAACCACACTCTACAGATCTCCTAGCTCTTGACAGCCTATAGTTAAATGCCGTTGTTTCTGGAGTTAAATTATTTCGAGGATATGGCCTCAAAAGATAGGTTTTTAATGGGTAAGCTTCGTCACCGAGCAAAACGTTTGGAACTTTAATTAATGTGTTTGTAAGAAAATTGTCACCAGGAACGTTGAAGTTACCGCTTTCTAATAAGTTGTATGTTGTTGAGGATTGAAATGTACCCCCAATCACCCTGTCTTCCTGCTCCTCCGACTTCAATCACAAGAAATTTGTAATCGGCGTCTGCAACAGCTTGCAGGACTATTGAGAAATATTTCTTGTAATTATAATATTCTGAACCGCTCTTGGGGGGACATTTAATTTTACAATGCTTCGATATAACGATATATATACAGGCTGTCTCACGAAATCGGCGCAGCATTGGGATATCGGAAACTATAAGAGATGCAAAGTCGGTTAAATGGGGAAAAAACTTTTATATTGTGTGCCCATTTTGAAAGTGTAATTAGATTTTCCAAAATTATCAGAGCCAACTAGATATGAGGTAAAAACTGAAAAAGTGCGTATTTTTCTTTTGCTAATAACTTCTAAAGTAATGGAAATATAAAAAAATAGTTCAAATAAAAAAAATAGATATTTCTAAGCTTTAGTCAGTGGCGTAGCAAAAAAATTTTTTTAGGGCTTAATTTGAAAGATATGACACAAACTTACCTTTTTTTAAATACAAACACTATTTTATTTTAACTTTAAAAAAATGCTTATTTTTTTCTCTTTTCAACGATATGTAACAATCAATAAGACAATTTCTTGTTTTTTTTCAAAAAAAAATTTTCTTATTTTTTCAAAAATTCTGTTCAAGTCGACTGGTACAGGTTACTGACATAAATTATTTTTTTACAAATGGTAATTTTAATAAAAAAATGTACCTGTACAGTCGACTTGAAGAGAATTTTTGGAAAAATAAGAAAAAATTTTTTTTTGAAAAAAATCGAGAAATTGTATTATGGATTGTTACATATCGTTGAAAAGAGAAAAAAATAAGCATTTTTTTAAAGTTAAAATAAAATAGTGTTTGTATTTAAAAAAAGGTAAGTTTGTGTCATATCTTTCAAATTAAGCCCTAAAAAAATTTTTTTGCTACGCCACTGACTAAAGCTTAGAAATATCTATTTTTTTTATTTGAACTATTTTTTATATTTCCATTACTTTAGAAGTTATTAGCAAAAGAAAAATACGCACTTTTTCAGTTTTTACCTCATATCTAGTTGGCTATGATAATTTTGCAAATCTAATTACACTTTCAAAATGGGCACACAATATAAAAGTTTTTTCCCCATTTAACCGACTTTGTATCTCTTATAGTTTCCGATATCCCAATGCTGCGCCGATTTCGTGAGACAGCCTGTATAAGATAATGATATTTTAAAAAAGAATTTTCGTATAGAACTAAATCTTTGGACAGAGACATGATACTGCTGCAATGGAATTCACTTTATGAACGATTTTTAACTGCAATCTCGAAACGCCTTCCAATCCGCCGATTGTGTGGACTCTCACCCGCACTCATATCCGCTTTCCGCTATGCTATCCGCTCCACCAAAAGCGTCTTGTTTGGCCCTAGCCTTAGAGCTCGCTTTTCAGTGTAAAAGCCGTAAAATAAAGTTCTTCACATAAAAATGTTATGCCCGAGTGCAGTAGTTGTAATAGAGAAGAAACTTTTATGAGCTTTCAAAATATTAAAAAATATACAGGATGTTCTATTTAAATTAAGAAATTCGATTTCATTTCCGGTTAAACCGGAAGTCAAAATATAAAGTGTTTGGTATCGTGTAATAGCTAATTTTACGAGCTTTCAAAATATTAAAAAATACAGTGTGTCCCCGGATTGAGTTCACTGTAGGTGTAATGGACAAAAATTTTCGGAATTTCATTTTGACGTTTTGGAATTCAACCCTGCTTGGTCTGAAATGAATTTTAAGCATATTTTCAATTTTTAAAAATGAAGGCTCTCGTGACAATTGAGAGAAATCTATTTTCTGTTTAGGTAAAGTGTATTTTTTGGCAACAATGCAGCAAAATGTCATTAACAAAAGTTGTTCAGAATACGAAATTACGGCTCTATGCAAAATTTAAAAATGATCGGCACACTTTGATTAACACGTTGTTCTACAGTCAACATTCAAGAAAATAACTTTTGAAACATACAAAATGCCATGCAGTTACTTATTTCTTATTTATTTTCACTCTAAATATCAATATCGCTCAAAATAATAGCAAACCACGCCTGATCTATCAATTCATTATCTCAATTTACAAAGCAATTATGATTCATTTCTTGTTCGGTGACACCCCAATAAAATAATATTACCACCAGTTTTCTGTTATGGGCCCATAGTCCATACGTACGATGCGATTTTTCGTTGATACATACAATCAAAACCGATTTAATCAAAGTGTGTCGATCATTTTTAAATTTTGTATAGAGCCATAATTTCATATCCTGAACAACTTTTGCTAATGACATTTTGCTATATTGTTGATCAAAACGACACTTTACCTGAACAGAAAATAGATTTCTCTTAATTGCCACGGGGGCCTTCATTTTTAAAAACTAAAAATATGCTTAAAATTCATTACAGACCAAGCAGGGCTGAATTCCAGAACATCAAAATAAAATTCCTAAATTTTTTGTCAATTACACCTATAGTGAACTCAATCCGGGGGGACACTGTATACAGGGTGTTCCTAAAAAATATGATATTTTTGCAATTTCCGGTTTAACCGGAAGCGTTTTGTTAACTGAAAATAGTGTCAAGTAATAGATATTCCCCGGGATTGATATATGTATCCATTTTCAAGTTTTTATTTCTATTACAAAAGAAATTAGAGATTTTTGAAGTTTTAACATTTAACAAATCATTACTCCAAAACGCCTCAAGCGATTTTGATAAAAATGTATATTTCGATAGAGAATTATGTTGCCTGTAGTATATCCAAAAAATAAAAAATATGACAGAGGAAGTTTCGAGAAAATCCATTTCAAAATTTTGACCTACTTTGGCCCCTTAAAGGTAGGTGATTTTTAAACAATTTTGAAAATACACTTTTTTAGGACGAAAGCCTTATATTTTGGCTGTACAAGTCAGTATTATAGGTTTAACTCTATGGGGAAAACACACTTTCCTTCAAATTTTCAGACAGGCGGAATTTTTTCAAATTGAAATTTTGAATTAGAAAAATATATAAAACCAATACTTTAACAAAACAAATTTGAATTAGCTCCATAACTAATCTTAAAGATTCTTGTGTGCTTAACTGTTTAAAAAGTAAATATTTATTTATATTATGTATATGGAATTTTGTTGAACGTAACCATTCTCAAGTTTTGACACTTTGACAGATAAGTATTAAGAGGTTATGATATCAATAAACTTTTAAAAATGACTTCAGTATCGGTATTTTGTTGTTTAAAAGGTTGTTTGAATGGAATAGGATTTAATTCTTCAGTTCCACACATTCCTAGAGAAAATCCCATACAATTAGATACCGCTTTCATGGGTAAATTGATTTAAAAGTGTACCATATTTGTATAACTGTTATTGAATTTTTAGGATATGAAGTTGTTATAGTAAAAGGGGGCCAAAGAGTATGTGGTGCAGGAGCTGCATTAGGAAATGCACCTTTAGTACAATCTAAATCTTATTTCGAAATTAAAATACAACAAGGTGGTTCGTGGTCGATAGGATTAGCTACAAGACAAACAGATTTGAGTTTAACACAAGGTATTGCTTCGAAGATTATTTTTTAATTAGTACATAAATAACTTGATAAATCTGCAGGAGGTATGGATGAATTTTCCTGGGCTCTTTGTAGTGATCATGTGATACGTCACAACAAACAAGACTTATATCGATTAGGTACAACAACTTTAATTCCAAATGGTAATACAACAACACATCAGGTTCCTCAAGAAGGAGATGTAGTAGGTGTTTCCTATGATCATATTCAATTAAAGTTTTATGTAAATGGAAATGAAATGGAGTTTCCAATTGTAAATGTGAAAGGAACCGTTTATCCGGCTTTATATGGTAAGTTAATCGCAAAATAATTATTTTTATGTAGCTAAACAAAATTTTTAGTTGATGATGGTGCGATATTGGATATAGTATTTGAAAATTTTAGTCATTCACCTCCACCAGGCTTTGAAAAAATTATGTTAGAGCAATCTCTTCTCTAAATTATTTTATACGTCATATTCATGTACCCTCAAAACTGAAGTGATACTGCAACAAATTTAAACTTTATATAGTCAGGTGTTTATTTAATTTTTACCTAATACGATTTACAGTGCAACAATATTTTAACCAAAGCGCCATTAACATTTATTTAATATTTATGTCTTATATTAAGTAATTATTTTAAGGTTGTAATTTTTGAAATAATTTGTGAGTACTTGACTGTTACAGTGAATGAAATAATCGTAATTTTAATTTTTTGGATACTATAAGTACAACATGTAAATTTACAAATCTCAACAAGCTTTAGTTTGTAGAAAAAAATTTTATATTTATTAATTACTAATAATAAGCATTTATTTATTTGATTTTGATACTTGAATTTAGTTTCTATGCTTAACAGTTTTATTGGTAAATCATATTTTTGAACTGTACAATTAATGAGAAAGCTAATAATTATAGAGAAAGAAATAATTATAATGTCACTCTGCAAGTAAATGTTGTGACGATAAACTTACGTAACCCACATTGTCCAATTATAGTTTATTAGTTTTCTTAAAATTCGCATTATTTTTTAATTGCTGTGTATTGCTTTCAATTCGTGTATGGTGCAAAAAGTGTATAACATTAATAATGTATTATTTTTTTAATTGTTCATTATATATTTTAGTTACATTTTGCCAAAAAGATGTTATAATTACTAAAATTTTATAGAATTATTTTATATAAATGTAATATTTTGCAACTATAAAATAATTGGTCGTCACTGTGTTTTTAATTTATTTTAAAAAAGGCATATATTTTACTTAAATATTTTAAAAGAGCACCGTTTTATCATTTGTATTTTCTATTCCAGCTATCGAAAACTAAAAATATTACTTAATTATTAATAATAATCAATCATTATATTATTAATATATGAAATTAAAATACCGACCAAATTAAAGAATATTATATAAATAATAATTGTTATTACAAAGTAAACGTAATAAGTTTAACTGTTACATAGTGTACCTATAATTTGTAAATTAGAAAAAATTTAAAGTATGTGTAATTATAACAAAAACATTATGACTGAAATATATAAATAAATTCATATATTACTCTTGAGCTTATTTATTAGTAAATAAATAGTAGCTTTTAAACAATGAATTGCCAATTAATAGCAGAATATCACTCATTTAAACTTATCGAGGAAGTTAATAAATCAAACAAATCAGCATTAGATATAAATAAATTTTTTTATTTACGAAAATTACATTTAAATGAGCTAAATTACATATATTACAGTTGAATATCAAAGGTTAGTACCAACTTTTTTTGCAGATTTTTACATTTAATGTTAAAAAATTATCAAAAATGTAAACACATAATAATATTCTTTCTATTGCAATAATACTAATACAATAAATATTGCTAAATATGAGCGTTAAGAATTATTATCAATAAAGTAAAGTTTTAAAGTCTACCAGCACACTGTACAATTTTCGATATCTGACTAGTACAACTTAAGAAATTATATTTTGTGTCTTCCTTTGTAAAATTTAAAATAAGTAAACATAAATTCTTAACTTATTCCTTCTCAATAAATTAATTCCGACTACATTAAATGTTAAAATGTGCCACAATAAATTTATTAATGTAATTCGTTCTAATAATAATCAGTCGTATAAATTTACAAAACACAAATTGTAATTATTACTAAAAATTACATCTAATTGGCAGTATTACAACAAAAAGGTACAACACTTTACATAAAATGCAGAGCCTCGACTATGTAACAAGTAACAACTAACCTTGATTTCAAATTTAATAAACTAAAGTGTTTTTTGTTTAATTTTACTTAACCCTGTGATATGAGCTTTAAGTGAGCCAAGTGATTAATTACATGTACCTATAAAATTAAAGCACATGCATTGTGACGTACTATAAAATATGCAAAATATTGCAGATTAAAATAGTTAAGGCCGATCTTTTGAAATATTACATGATATATTATAATACCTGTAGGTACTACTAGTGCCGTTATTACTAATGGTATAAATTAAGAAAAGTACAAGTGGTCATACTGGAGGATTTTATGTAACTAATTATATTTCATATATTGCTAAAGAAGCTGCTCGTGATTTTCAAGTTAAAAACTAATTTATCTGATCTGAACATTTTCTAAAAACGACGGATTTATTTTAGTTAATTATTCACACACATTTATATTGTTTTTCTTAAACTTAAAAACAGCAAATAATTATGTTTACATCTAAATCTATCATATTAACAGCTGCATTATTTTGTAACAAACATTTAAACTAACATATGGTTTATTAGGCAAGTCAGAACTATTTTATTTAATCACAATTAATTAAATTAAAAATGTTGTGTTTATAGCTTTAAATTGTTTAATGAAAATGTGCATGTTACTAATTGGAGTTATTTAATTCATTTCAACTCGAGTTAGGTTTAAAATAGATAAACTATATTTACACTGTAATGCTATTTTATTGTGCTTGTGACTAAAAGTTGGAAATCATCTATTTCAAACCTCAAGTAAAATTGAAATTTCATACGATTCTTTTCGATGTAACATATCGTTAAATTAGATCTAATATCCAATCCAAACACAGGCCTATACAAACCAATAAAAATATAATTCATTATTTTACAAGTCTTTGGTTTTCAAATTACTTACAAGACATCGTTTTAAGATTTAAATAAGCCTTCTACAGTCAATTGATTAATAAAATAATAGTAACAAATTAATTTAGTAATATCATAATTTTTTTAAACTTAAATAATTACTATAGCAAATAAATGTGAATCTTTCTAAGACGCTAAATTATAAGTCAAATATGTAAAATAAATGTATAAATATAAAAGTAATTAAAATGTTTTTAGAATTCAAATTATAAGTAAATAATATGCCATTTAAAATAATAATTTTAATCTATAAAATTAATTTGAATTCCGTTTTAAACGGTTTTGAATAAAAATATTTATAGTTTTGTATTGATAGTCTTTAAACTTGTACAAATTTTCATTCCCTTCTACTACGATACTAAATAATTTACAATCTTTCGATGAATTTGTTCTAAAACAATTTAAATTATATATCGCTTATTTAAACTAACATGTCACTTTATGAGATCAAATAATTAAAATACAAAACAACATAGATTTCGTCCATTAAGTTTTTTGTTCATAATGTCAAGTCACTAATCTCTTACATCTAATGATAAGATTTATACTGATCGTCACATCCGATTATTAAAATAATATACTCTTTTATCGAGTAACCTATCAACACAATTTGTACTTTATTAATTACTATTTATACTTGGAGTTGTATCGTCACTTAATTTATCCCAATCATAATCTGTAACCCCATTCTTATAAGGCAACTCCCCTAAATGTTGAAACCTTTGTTCGAAATTGCTATCTCTGGATTTTAATTTATGAAATCTATCGAATAATAACTTTTTAGCAAAATCATATAGCTCGATATCTAAGGCATTTAAATGTGCAACTTTTGCCGCTTGCTCAGAACTTAATGTAGGCATTGTCGAACTCGAAACGGTTACATTATTTTGTTCAAATGGTATAGCAAAACGCAAGTTAAATGTTTCTTCAAAAATATATTGAGATATTTTTTGATACTCGGTTAAGCCAAAGTATGACATAGATGCTAAGTTTCTCTTAGCGCTCGCTAGCATAACTCTATCTCTTTCAGTTTGTGGCATATATAATCTATTATAACAACCTACTAATTCCAAATCTGACAACATATGTGTTTGCCGATTTATAGCTAAATTAGACTCACATGACATAAATTCGTCTAAACTCACACCTTCCCATGTTTCTGCATTAAAACAAGCGGGAATTTCTTCTAACGTAGCTGAACGTCCATTGCAAAAATGTCTCGACCCTTTCCACGTTGCACCTCTTTGTACATGTCTAAATTCTGATAGATATCTAGCGACGGGTTCTCTCAATAATGTAATATAAAAATATCTTCGTTTAGCTACATGACCTTCCAATTCGTCTAACTTTTCATCGACACAACTGGTAAGTTCCGTCCAATCTGCATGTAAACCACATTTCCAACCTGTGGTGTATCTACTAAACAACCAACTCTGATTAGAATGGGGTCGAAAGCAGTAACAACGTTTTCGTACTAAAGGGCACGTACATGGTCTTTTTAAATCTAAATCGTGTACTAAATGTTTACCAAACGATGTTCCACCTTAAAGTTTTAAATATTAGGGAAATTACGCTTTATTTAACATTAAATAATAAAACCTGTTTTTTGCATATGAAGAAAAACCATAACATCGTGTGAATCCATGTCAAATACAAAATCATCTTTGAACATTTCGTCATAACTCAATCCAACTTTGCTATTGAGATTTGCAAGAGGTTTTCCCATGCCATCATTAGTTCCTACAGGTGATGTTAATAATTCACGATGCGAAAGAGCACATACCTACGGTAACAATGATAAATGGTGATTAGTGAAAATGCTTGAGAACGTACCCTGTCTGGACAAAAATATCCAAAACCAACAATTCCTGATACAGCCAATGCGACACACAAAAATGCGATACTCTTTAATCTGGATTTAGGTTCCATTGGTTTAATTTCATAAACGCCGTTTGGTAACAGCAATGCAATATCGCTGTCTATTGCCTGTACTGATACACTTTTAAAATCCTTCATTATTCATGGCATTATAAATTGGTTTTAAAAAAAATAAGTAAAGCTTATTATGGGAAAAAAACAACCAACAAAGTACCACGAAAATGTAAACAACACAACCTCAATCTTCCATCTTTAATATTTTCAACTCAGAATCATTTTTTATACAGCAGCTGAATATTATACATACACGATATAATACCGTAAAATTTAAAATTCATGAGTACTATGAACTATGAATAGTGGTTAGTGTATTAGAAATTACAATTAGACACGCAATACTGCAGTATTTTTGCACAGCTTTTAATAATGTAAAAGTTTAATGTACTTTATTATATGTAACAAGAATCCCAGTCAGGTTCTATTATATAATCTCTATTTTCCGGTTCTCGTAATGGTGGTGTATATTTCAAAGGTGGTTGATCTAAAGCCAGAGCTAAAAAAACATGCACTTAAAAAAGAAAATTGTTCAAAATCTACAACACTTTTTATTTATTTTTGACTTTAGAATTTTATAGTACCTGATCCACAAGGGAAAATATGAATAATATGCAACCAAAATAAAGTTTGAGCAATTAACCATCCTACAAAGCATAATTCTTTTTCCGAATACAATTTTTTAGGTTGTGGCCATTCGAAGATAATTCCTTTTTGTGCAGGCTGAATAAATTCACCATGAGAAGTAACTTCTCGTATATGATAATTGTTGTTTATTCTTGGATGGTTAAATTGGGGTGTAAAAAAAGGAGCTGGTCTTATCACATTTGAAACGTTCAAAGATTTGCTTACATTTGAATCGTAATACCGAAAATTTGCTATATTTTGAGCTTCACTTAAATCGTACAGATCCATTTTAATTTTAAAGTTCTATATTTTGTTAATAATTATGAATTAAATTTTAATACGTAGTTATCTTATTTTTAATGTGTAAATAATAAACAATAATTTTTAAATAAATAATAACAATTACACTCAATTAAAAAAAATAATGACATTTTCATTTTATCAAAAAATTAGCTCCCTTCCATACCCCCTTTTAGCTACACCACTGGTAATATCATAAATTCTGTCAATGTCAAATGTCAGATTTCAATCTGTTGTCAAATTCCCAGTATTTAGTTTTTAATTTTCTTCGTGACGTACTATTTAAGCAATTTTTGATTTTTATTTTTAAACTTTATCGGAAACCAACTTTTATCTGAATTTAACCACAACCGCTTGCTTAATGTTACAAATTACAAAATATCAACGAATTGCCACATTAGTTAGAACTGCCTGCTGTTTGAATACAAGTAAAATTGGCCTACATACCTCTGCAAGTGCGTTTTGTATCCCTTATTTAGTGTGATGACGTTTTAAAATATTTTATTGGTTTTAGGAGTATTCAAAATGGAAATTAATAAGAATGAATTAAAAACTAAGCTAACACCGTTACAGTATCAAGTTACCCAAGAAGCAGCGACTGAAAGACCTTTTACTGGTAAGTGTTTAATCTTTAGTACACGAAGCTAAAATATAGATAACCTTAATAATTTTTATTATCCAAATTGAATAATCAAATGGGATAAGAGAGATCCAAATCTATTTTAAAAATATTTCTGTATATTACTTTATTTGAGACGAAATCAAAATTGTTCATTGAAATCTTTCAAGGATGACGCTTTAATTAAAAAAGACTTAATTAATATTAGGTAATACAGCTTTGTAGTAAGCATTGCTAATGTTATAATATGGTCATCGTAATTATAACTATGATTCAGAACATACCTGTCCTTTTAAAGCACTAGTCATGCCCTTAATTTAAATTAGACATGCAGATTGCAGATATTAAATGAACTATTTGAGAATTTAAATTGTTTTTATATTCAATGATAGTAAAAATATTTATATTTTGAATACAATGAACGTGTTGTGCTTAGAATTTTTAAACGGTTTTCAGTTTATATTTTTGTTTAAATTCGTTAAAATGATCGTAGGATGTTTTTATTACTTTTTATGATACATTTACGTTTTGGAAAGCAATAACTTTAATTATGACATTCCCTGTTTAGTTGGCAAATAAATTAAAATACATGCTATAAGTACATTTCATAAAGATTCTGAATTTAATTATTTCCAGGTGCTTACAATAAATTTTATGAGTCTGGTACTTACGTTTGCATAGTATGTGAACAGGAATTATTTAACTCGAATACAAAATACGATAGTGGATGTGGTTGGCCTGCGTTTAACGATGTTTTAGATAAAGGAAAAGTCAAACTAACTCCGGACACTAGCGGAGGTATGAATAATTTTAATTCAAAGTTAATTCTATCCGTTTTGTTGATTATATTTTAAAGTTTCATCTATTAATATAATTTAGGAATTACATGAATTTTTAAGATAACTCTTGTCAGAATTTGTGATAAGCAGTTGTGTCTCTTTTCATATACTATAGAAATGAAAAAGCAATAAATTATAAAAATAGATGAAACGTGATAAATGAAAATAAATTTTACACTTTTGAATGGACTTATTGAGAAATTTAGAAGATAACTAATTTTGGGTTTTACTAATAAATTGGAATTTTTATTTAAATAATAGTGTAAGATTTATTTAATTAATCAGAACTGATTTAATATCCTCTTGATAAGGTGTATAATTAAACAATATTTTTTATTTGCTTGTGTTCGTAGTACATATTTTATGTTGTTTAATAATGTACCGCATTTTATTCCTCACAACCTCGTCTCCTAATTGTTTATTTAAAATGACTAATACTATTTTAACCTTTTGACAATGACACTAAAACAATAAATTTGGCTACTACCTATAATTTTGTCTTAATTTTTTACTTAAATAATTGACTTAAAAATTTGTATCTTTAACATTCAAAATTTTTTGTTTACGACATTCAAGTCAAAACAGCAATCATTTCACATGTGATTCAAAAAGAGTACCTACATTTTGTTTGAATTTGCAATTGATTTTGATTTAAGCTCGTTTGAATATTTTAAAATTAAATTTTGTTCCTTGAATTTTTCAACCTAATATTATGTGCATGAAGTGTTCATTAGGTAGAGGTATTTCTTTTACGGGGCTGTGCGTGATTTGCTTAAGTAGAGTACTAATATCATTGAACTGTAGGTTCTTAAAATTGCACATTTTTACTACTAAAAATATTGAAATGTGTTTGGGATTTGATAATATGTGAATATTAGTAAATGTGGTTTGGCTTTAAAAATTTCATTTGTATTTTGATTGCTCGTACTTTGGGACTCTAATATGACTTGTTTTCTTTTCCTGTCCCGTTTCCGTTGTGTCCTTAAATTGTTTATTTTTTTTCAATCTCTTGGTTTACTTTGGTTAAAATATAATCATTTTCCTTTCGTAACTATTTTTTCTTTTTATTATTATTTGATCAAAAATCACGTCTTGTCCTAAACACTCTGTTCTGGTCTCTTTTAACTATAATTAACACGACCCCGTATTATCCATTCCTGTCCCAATTATACCACTAGTTGGAGGTAACCTACTACTCCTAATCTCCCAACCAGGACGAATGCGCACGGAAGTTACCTGTTCGAATTGCAAGGCTCATCTAGGACACGTATTTGATGATGGTCCAGCACCAACTAATAAACGTTTTTGCATTAATTCGGCGTCACTCAACTTTATACCAAAGCAGAATGCCGCTGGTGATAGTTAGGAATGGTACAAAGAGATGGATATTGTATATTTTTTTAATGGAAGCATATTATAAATGAATTTTAGTCATGGCTTAAAAAATTTATTTATTTTTTAAATTAATTCAAATTTGTAGCCTTATTCGAAATAGATACTTCAAATTGTGATTAACATTTCTCTTTTGGTTTGGTTGTTGTTTAACTGTCTGTGTAAATTTAAAATGTTGTTCTTGTTAAAATAAACTGGAAATATATCTTGGAGTTTTCATAGAGGTATTTAATGATCCTGTCCTTTCAGTTAGCATTAATTTTTCCTCAACATTAAATTATATTAATAGTTAAATCGTAATTTAATTAGAAAGGTTTTAACAATAATACTTGATTTTTTTATTTCATCTGGTTTTTGAAGCTCTAGATTTATATCTCTTCACGAGTTTCTTTGTGTCTTAAAACATGAAATAAATGAAACACTTATTTAAGTACTGCGGTAAATTTTACATTACTACTCGAATAATATTATTTTAACTTTTTCCAATCCAAGAAAAAGTTGTTGTAATAGAGAAAAATACGAGGCCATACGAGGAACTTCTTCCGTCCGTCAAATCTTGTAATTTTAAAGCATAATTTTTAGGTATAAAATATTTCAAAAATTATATTTTTTTATAATTTTGCCATAAATTGAAGCTTAAAATATACATTATTTTATATCTTCAGAAAGCTAAATTTACGAGCTTTGAAAATATTAAAAAATATACAGGGTGTTCTATTTAAATTAAT
This sequence comes from Malthinus seriepunctatus, assembly GCA_963924605.1. Classification (NCBI taxonomy): domain Eukaryota; kingdom Metazoa; phylum Arthropoda; class Insecta; order Coleoptera; family Cantharidae; genus Malthinus; species Malthinus seriepunctatus. The sequence goes on from OZ004600.1 coordinate 48,388,455, forward strand.
AAATTTGATCTCATTTCCGGTAAAACCGGAAGTCAAAATATAAAGTGTTTGGTAACGTGTAATCGCTAATTTTACGAGCTTTCTAAATTATAAAAAATATACAGTGTGTTCGTAATAATTTTGATATTTTTGTAACTTCCGGTTTAACCGGAAGCGTTTTGTTAACCGAAAATAGTGTCAAATAATAGATATTTATATGATTGTTAAATATATCCATTTTCAAGTTTTCATCTCTATTGCAAAAGAAATTAGAGATTTTTGAAGTTTTGACATTCAAAAAATCATTACTCCAAAACGCCTCAAGCGATTTTGATAAAAATGTATATTTCGATAGAGAATTACGTTGCCTGTAACATATCCAAAAACGAAAAAATATGACAGAGGAAGTTTCGAGAAAATCCATTTCAAAATTTTGACCTACTTTGGCCCCTTAAGGTAGGCAATTTTTAAACAATTTTGAAAATCAACTTATATAGGGCGAGAGTCATATTATTTTGGCTATACAATGCCGTTTTGAAATTTTTATAATAATAATTACCGGCCAAGTTATAAGGGAAAAAACACAAAATGGGATAATCGTTCTATTGGCCGCCATTTCATGTACTATCTTATAGCCAAGTAAAATTGAATTTGGCCCAAATTTGCAAATATGCGCTTAAAATAACCACTTTATTTTTGGACACCCTGTATAGATTTCTTATAAAAACTTATAAAATTACATGGAAGAAATAATTTTAAAGTGGTTAAAATCAAATTTCATCAATGTTGGTTCAGTAGTTTTTGCTCTAAGGGGGGGGGGACAAACCTACAATTTTTTTTTTGGAATCAGGAAGACCCAAAACGTCGAGAAATGCAAAATAATTTTTTTATTATTATTTTGTCTCAATTTTTTCTTGGATTGGAGAAAGTTAAAAAAACAAAAAATTTTTTTTATTGAAGTTCTCCACGTTTTGAGTCGCCCTGATTAAAAAAATTTTCGATTTTTTGAACCGAAATGTATATCTGTCTGTTACAGCTGTAGAGCAAAAACTACTGAACCGATTTTGATGAAATTCGATTTTAGCCACTTTAAAATTTTTTCATCGGCAAACAAGCTTTTATAAGAAATCTATACAGGGTGTCCGAAAATAAGGTGCTTATTTTGGGCGCATATTTACAAATTTGGGCCAAATTCAATTTTACTTGGCTATAAGATAGTAGAAAAAGTTCCTCATATGGCCACATCCGTTGTTTTTTAAACCACTTTAAGGCAGAAAAGACTACACACGATGTTTAAATATAAAAGTTTTATTAGATACCACACTTGGTACATTATTTAAAACCTAACTGGCAACAATGCACAAAGTCCTATAACATTCTAGAGCAATCACTTTATTATGAAATATATTCATTCATAAATACTAGTGCAAAAATACTATAACCTAATTTTTCATTCATACACAATCGTACATATTTTATACATGTTTTCAACAAGTTGAACTGAATTTAGCTTAATACTTTTGTTTTATACAATAATAAACGACTTAAATAAAAGTAACTAAAAAACCACTAATGAATGCAAGTTAAAGTACAACTTGTTGTCAAGTTAAAATTGTCTTACATAGCAATAATTTATTACAGTTGGTAGATATAATTTTCTTTAAATTTCTTTAATTATATATTTTATCGCATGATTGAAAATGAAATTATTTGTAATGGAAAAATGAAGGTATATGCAGCAAAATTACAAACTCGCATTTACTAGAAAATTCAATTAAATTCAATTTTCTAGTAAACAATCAAATTTTGATATTATCATAACATATATTTTTTTATATAGCATCTATTACATAGAAATATCATATTTTGCTGCTTTTATTGTGAATTAGGCACACGTCATTCGTCACTGCTGTAACACTATTAAATGCTTTGTTATGTTAAAAACTAAAATCTAAATAATTAGAACCACAAAACAAAAATAATATTAGTTATCTAAAATTAAAATAGTAAAATGTTTATGGTTCTAATTAAATAGCTCTTTATAGTCTCATTTCTTAGCCTCGAAGGCTAACACTGCTACCGCTAGTGTCCTTTAGCTACATCTTTTGCAGCAAGGATAAGTGGAGTCAAACTTGCTAGAGGTCTTGCAGATTTCAAAAACTGATGCTAAAAAATAATGAGGCAATTAAAAACTTGTCACAACAAAAGCGATATACCAACCTTAAGAAGATCTCTAGCAGGTGATCGTTTATCCACGTCAACAGCCAAACATTGGTCTAAGAAATCCTGAAAGGCGGGAGACAACTTGTCTTTATCTTTGATATCTGGTTTCCCATTAGTTGCAATAAGATACAATGCCCTTAAAGGATTTTCATTCAAGTAAGGTGGTTCTCCTTCGATCATTTCAATTGCCATAATTCCTAAAGACCATACATCGACCTACAAAGTAAAGTTTTAAAATGCGATCCGACGTGTTAAAAAATAAGTTACTTTAGGACCGTATTGTTTTCTAGTCACGACTTCAGGTGCCATCCAATATGGAGTTCCGACCATTGTGGTTCTTTTCGATTGCTCTGGACTTATTTGAGCGCAGAAACCAAAATCGGCTGTAAATTCAAGTGTTAAAATCATTTATTTTAATAAGAGAAAAATTCTTACTCAATTTTACAGATCCATCTAGGCCAAGTAAAATATTATCAGACTTAATATCTCGGTGAATGACTTGATTACAATGAAGAAATTCAAGGGCTTGTAATACTTCTCTACATACAGCTGCTATTTGGCCTTCGTCCATACAAGTTTCTGTTACTACATCGGTTAATGAACCTCCAGGTAAATATTCCATAACCACCCATAATTCCTTCATAAAAATAAATATAAAATCTTTAAATGGACACAAGTGAATAGCATACCTCATTTACAAGATAACTATCTAAGTAGTTGACGACATTCATATGTTTATTTTCTCTCATGACTAGAATTTCATTAATAATTAGTTCCTTTTTAGGTTGTTGTGATAAATTCATTTGTTTTATAGCGACTTCCATTCCTGTTGATGTTTCAATTGCTGTGTATACAGTTCCAGAAGCTCTATAACATAATAATTTATATTACTTATTTAAAAATTTTAAAAACTCAAAAGTTATTTCTGGTGTAACCCACCAACTTACTTACCCTTGCCCAATTTTTTCCATTTTAGTATACTTTCTGTTAGGATCACCAACAGAAACAATACTTCTAAGTTTTTCTAATATTTCTTCGTCGGTCATCTTTTTCTTTCTTTTTTCTGAAGCTGCTCTCGACATTTCTGAACCTGCTTGATTTTTATTTCTATCTAATACTGGTGCTCCGGGTGAAGTATTTGCATTAGTACCGTGGGTAGGAGTTGTGTGAATAGGACTTAAACTTTGTGTTGGTGTATGTACATGTACAGTGTTATTGGTGTTTTGAATTTCTTCGATCGGTTTTGTATACTGTTAGAGAATACACAATTAATAAGATATGCTGAAAAGTACAAAAAGAATACTTACAATACTTTTAGTTCTTTCTGGTCGACTTGCAATAGGAGGTGGTGGTGGTTCATCTTCGATTTCTAAATTTACAACATGAACAGGACTATGATACGACTGTTGGACACAATCTGCTTCAGTCGGAGTTGTACTACTCGGGCTCGAACTAGATACGCGACTTATTGAAGACCCTTAAAAAAGATTCCGTTTAGTTTTTTTTTCAATTATACAACATTAAAATTTTACCAGAATGTGTAGTAGCCGTAGTTTTCGTCATATATTTTGCATTTGGCGGTTCTTTCGAACTATTATCATACCAATTGAGAACATCTAATACAGCTTGAGGATTTTTCTTTTGCTCCTGTTTACTGATGTTTGAATTCATTAATAAACGGGACCATGCTTCTGGCATACCCTTGAAAAAATTTTTATTATTAGCATCGGTTTCAATAATAATTAATGAAAGGAAAAAAAAAATAAGAAAGGTAATATTGGAACTATTCAAAAATATACAGGCCAATCTTTTACCAAATTTTAATAGATTTATTCTTTGCCTTTAAACACGGTGAAAACAAAATTTTTACTTCTATTATAATTTAGTTAACTTTATTGTGGCCCCCTATATCTAATTGGCAACTAAACAAAAACATGCTGTACTACTTACTTTCAGTGGCAGCTTGAAAACAAAATTTTACCATTAATAGAACTCAACAAGCAAAACAAGCTCCTAAATTTTGAAATATTAATAAATTCGGTCATTAAAACACATTTTGAGTTGAAAAATTTACAGAAAATTGACAATTTTGTAATAAAATTTCTTACATTGGGTGCTATAAATAAAGCGAATTTAAATTCTTTAAAAATTATGAAATTTGAGTGTGATTTAATTTAATCTTCACATAAACTTCATCAAGTATGCGACAAGTTAACTTTTATCATAAATGCGTATAAATACTTAAATTTGCATAATGTAAATATGCAACGCTTTAACTCATTTTAACACTTGAAATATTTTCTGTATCATTAATATTTGAATTAAAATTAATTAAATCGTGTTTACAACGATGGTTTCACCTTTTGATCCGTTGCAATAAAATAAATTGAATTAGGTAATGTTACAATCATCAATAATTTACATCGTATCGAATAACTTACATAAGGACAAATAAATTTCTTTATTTTGAATGTTCTTTTTTGCATTCAACTTCCTTTCAAGATTAATTTATGAAAACCTTTACTTACTGTAAATTCACCAGATATAGGGTCGAAGCCAACATGTACGGTATGTTCGAAATTGGTAGGATAAGAGATATTAGGTTTATCAGACATGTGAAGTGTTGATTTGTTGCTTTTAATTTTCGATTTTAGTTTCTTTTTACGTTCGGCATCGTCTGGTTCTTTCGGTAACGGTCGATCTACTGTCAAAGCACTGTTGTTTAAGTCGGCTCCTCTATTAGAAGTCAACCTTACAGGAGGTGCAGGTGGCTTTTCCTCATCAGAAGACATGGTTTCTAAAGTAAATAAAGCATTTGGTGTCAAAAACTTGGAACTTAATGAATGCATAAATATATGTAATGGGCGAGTAGTTATTGTTTCTAAACTTGGTACTAAGATTACACGTTTGGATTATCTTGTTACAGGTGTAAGAATGGGTGCGCCGTATGCGTCAGCGGCCCTTTCTTCTAATACCTACACACTCATTACAAGTTATAGAGAAACAATAAATGAAATATTTACCTTCAGATAACAGGCACTAGAAGAAATAAATACCTCAAATTGTCATAAAATGAAATCTTTAACTACCGTCGCTTCCCAAATACAGTCATTTGTTGAATATAAGAAACTAATCGGCCTATAAAGTACCGATTACATTCCTCAAGCTGAGTACCCCATTACTTGGTGCTAAAATTGCTAAAATGAATAAAATCTAATAATAATTATTTGCTTGGACGTCACTCTAACTGTCTCTCTCTTCTATAAAGAATCTATGTGCATCGTTTGAGAAAAATATGTATGCGTATGTCGATACTAGTTTGAAAATAGTACAATTTTTCTTTCTAGTTTTGTATTGTTGGCCATACTGATTTATACTTAGGGATATTTTAGAATATTTTTACAACGACGTATTTAAGTCAATTTGACATTTCATTTAGCTGTCAGTTGAGTTCCTCGAAGTCGATTATTTATTTTTATCTCTGAAATATTATCTGTGTAATTAGAGCATATTCTGTTGAAAATTAATCTTACTGTAAAATTCACATAAATTCGATTTAACAATTCCAAAAATGAAGAAGAAGGTAAATACGCAAAAGTACTATTCTTGAAATCCATTAATTTATATTTTAGGTATTACTAATGGGAAAAAGTGGGTCTGGAAAGACTAGTATGAGATCAATAATATTTGCTAACTATATAGCCCGAGATACCAGAAGATTAGGTGCAACAAGTATGAAGTAATTTCTTTGTTTTGTGTAGATTTCTTAAGTATTTTTTACAGTTGACGTTGAGCACTCGCATGTTAGATTTTTAGGCAATCTTGTACTTAATTTATGGGATTGCGGTGGTCAAGAAGCTTTTATGGAAAACTATTTCGCGTCTCAGCGTGATAACATTTTTAGAAATGTAGAGGTTTTAATTTATGTGTTTGATGTAGAAAGTCGTGAATTGGAAAAGGATATGCACTATTACCAATCTTGTTTAGAAGCAATCTTGCAGAATTCTCCTGAAGCTAAAGTATTTTGTTTAATTCATAAAATGGATTTAGTTGCTGAAGACCAAAGAGATATTATATTTCGCGAACGCGAAGCCGATTTAAAACGCTTATCAAAACCACTCGAATGTACCTGCTTTAGAACCTCAATTTGGGATGAAACATTGTATCGTGCATGGTCTAGTATTGTTTATATGTTAATTCCGAATGTAAAGGCTTTAGAAAATAGTTTACAACAGTTTGCAAACATAGTTGATGCCGATGAAGTTTTGCTATTTGAACGTGCAACTTTTTTAGTCATTTCATATTGTCAACGTAAACAACATAGAGATGGTCACAGATTCGAAAAAGTTTCGAATATAATTAAGCAGTTCAAGCTATCTTGTTCAAAATTAGCGGCTCAATTTCAAAGTATGGAGGTGAGAAATTCAGCTTTTGCCGCTTATATCGATATGTTTACTAGTAATACGTATGTTATGGTTTGTATGTCTGACCCTTTAATTCCATCTGAAGTAACTCTTATAAATATTCGAAATGCAAGAAAACACTTTGAAAAATTGGAGAAAGTATCTAGTTCAGCACCTCCTATTACCCACCGATAAATGAGAAAAATAATCTACATATGTAAATATACAAACTAATAACTTTATATAGCCTTTATAAGCCAAAATATTCATAATCTTAAGACTTATACCAATAAATTGTAATTTTTTATCATAAACTTTATTTTTATTTTTAGTACCTTACACCCTTTTTTATAAAACTGTATAAAAGAAACTAATTTTTTACACTATAATGCAATTAAAATTTCAAGGACTTTGAACCATGGGAAGAAAAACTTATTTTAGTATGTTGTGGTCTGATTTTAAATGATTAGACCCAAAACGGCTTGTAAGTTGTATTAATTTTCATAAATGAATTAAAACTGTGATAATAAGATAAACTTACAACCTTGAAATGCGCGAAAAACTATGACTTTCAACATTAAAACCACGATAATTTTTATTTAACCTGTTGATTCATTAAAATTTAAAAAAATGGATCGTATTTTAAAGGGAATAATGAAATATCGTCAAATAGATAAAGCAAAAATGGTACAACAATTCCTTCAAGTTAGAGATAATCCAACAGTACGTATTATTTGTATTTATTAATTATTGTCATTGATTATTATTGACCCAAATTTAAGGTTTCGCTTTGTAATGCTTGATAACTTAATACTGCGCATGCGGCAATTGAATTCAAAATTAAATATTTTTTTTGTTTATTTAAATTTTATTTATAGCCCAAAGCTGTATTTTTTACATGTATAGACAGTAGGATGATTCCTACACGTTTTACTGAAATGAACGTGGGAGATATGTTTGTAGGTGAGTTTGGCGCAAAATTTGAAATCCGAAAATTGAAACTGAAATTTTTAGTACGAAATGCTGGAAACGTTGTGCCTCATTCTCAACACTTTTTAGACGAAATAACTGCAAATGAACCTGCAGCTTTAGAATTAGGATGTATAGTTAATGATATTAGGCACGTAATTGTATGCGGTCACAGTGACTGTAAAGCCATGAACCTCCTCTATAAATTACAAGATAGTGAATTTTCGTCTTTGGTACGTATTTAACAGTATAAATTAATCGAAAGTTTAATTAATAATTTATGCAGAGAAATCGCCGAATATCACCGTTAAGGGCATGGTTGTGTACTCACTCACTTTCAAGTTTAGAAAAATTTCAACAATTTAAGTTAGCCGATTATTCAAAACCATTATTATTTCAAGCCGAAACACCTATGAGAACATTTGTAGCGTATATAGATCCAGAAAATAAGTTTGCTTTAGAAGACAAATTATCTCAAATTAATACTTTACAACAATTACAAAATATTGCTAGTTACGGTTTTTTGAAAAAAAGATTAGAAACGCATGAATTACATATACATGCACTTTGGTTTGATATTTACACGGGGGAAATTTACTATTTTAGTAGGCAAGCTAAAAGATTCTTAATTATAGACGAGAATAATTTTGATAAACTTTTAACAGAAGTTGAAACTTACTACATGTAATTAAGAAAAAAATTGCCTAATCGTTCTCAGACAATACTTATAAATACTGTATAGGGGTAGGCTACAATTTACATAAATATTTTTATGTATTTATAAATAATGGTATGATAGTGCAAATTATGAATGTTTTTTATGTTGTAAAAAGTCATCGAACTAAGACTAGCAAGGCATTTACGATTCTAAGCCTTCTCAACATATTTCATTATTTACTTAAAATGTGTACAGTGGAAGCAGAGTTGGGCAGTATCTTTGATACTTTTGTATCTATTATGATACTCTATAGTTCAGTTTCACAAATGTAGACAGTTATGTCATTTATAGAATAAAGACGAGATTACATCGAGATTTTTCGGTCCAGCATTATGAACAATCGTTCGTACTCGGATCCACTTCTACTACTAAGCTTCTGTCAGCTTTTGTCAAATTATAGTAAAGTACGTTATTCTATTAAAGCGGCACGTGTTTTCTGCATCTATCTCAATAGAAGCCGCGGTATAGCTAGCTAAATTTTGTGAACACATATTAGGATGAGTCACTATCTATAATTGTGAGATTGGAGTATAGGTGAAAGTATCTTGTATCAAAGATACATTTTATAAGTATCTTGCTCAACTCTGAGTGGAAGTTTCCAAGAGCGTAACTCTTTCGAAATCTAGTGGCGTTAAATTGATTTTTTAACAATCTTCGAGATACTTCTCACCAATTTGCATGATGCTAAATAACGATATATTTTATAATAAGCTTATTTTTATAGCGTTTAAAATGTCTTAAGAGTTTAGTTAGTAGGTAAGGATCATTATTGTGTGCTCGACATTGGCATGGTCAGCACTATTCTTTAAATTTCTTTAATCACTATAGGTTTTGCAGTATGCACCTGTGTACTCAATTTTAAAGATCGAGTCGATTACCCATACCTGGATTATTTTTACTTTTCATTCCAAATATTCGATTTTATTTATAGTGCGTACGGAAGGCTTTAAGTAGATATTAGTACCTATACCTATTAGGTCATTAGTTTGTGAGATGTAGATAATTATGCTGGTGCTAGAAGTAGATTTCTCTAATTTTTAAATAGTTAAATTGAAATAAATAATAAATAACATTGAAATCATAAAAGAAATTAGAGTATCTTTTAACACTCATTTTTGCTTATGAGTTTTAAATTGTTTATTCTGTAGCTTTAATTTCAATAGTCATATGCAAGTTTGTAATTTTCATTTATCAACTAGAAAGTTCACTAATTAAAAGAAAATAAAAGTTACAAGTATCACTTGAAGAGAAATTTAGGGGTACCTATAAGAATTATATTTAAATTAAACAAAACTGGCTTTTGAATACAATTTTTTTTATATTACTACTTGTTTTATTAGTGTAGTTTTTAACAACTTCCTCAAATTTGTTAATTAGACCTTTCTAGCATGTAGGCGATTCCTTTTAACTTTTTCCTATCCAAGAATTTTTTTTGCATTTCTCGACGTTTTGAGTCCCCCTGATTCCAAAAATGCAAAAAAAATTTCGATTTTTTTAACCAAAATGTCAGGATGTATGGATGCCCCCCCCTAGAGCAAAAACCACTGAACCGATTTTGATTTTAACCACTTTAAAATAATTTTATCGGCAAAAATAGCTTTAACAAGAAATATATACAGGGTGTCCAAAAATAAGGTGGTTATTTTGGGCGCATATTTGCAAATTTGGGCCAAAATTTCTACTTGGCTATAAGATGGTATATGTGAAAAAATTGAAAAAAAAATTCAAATTTTTTTATTCAAGATGGCGGCCAATAGAACGATTGTCCCATTTTGTGGTTTATGCCTTATAACTTGGCCGGTAATTATTATTATGAAAATTTTAAAACGGAATTGTACAGCCAAAATATAGGGCTTTCGTCCTAAATAAGTAGATTTTCAAAATTGTTTCAAAATTGCCTACGTTTAAGGGGTCAAAGTAGGTCAAAATTTTGAAATGAATTTTCTCAAAATTTCATCAGCCATATATTTTTTCTTTTTTTGATATGTTACAGAAAATGTAATTCTCTATCGAAATATAGATTTTTATCAAAATCTCTCGAGCCGTTTTGGAGTAATGATTTTTTGAATTCTTCAAAAATTTCTAATTTCTTTTGTAATAGAAATGAAAGCTTGAAAATGGATATATGTATCAATCCTATAAATATCTATTATTTGACACTATTTTCGGTTAACAAAACGCTTCCGGTTAAACCGAAAATTACAAAAATATCAAAATTTTTAGGTACGCCCTGTATAATTTTAAATATTTTGAAAGCTCGTAAAATTAGCTATTACATGATACCAAACATTTTATATTTTGACTTTCGGTTTAACCGGAAATGGGATAAAAAAATTTTAATTTTAATGAAACACCCTGTATATTTTCATATTTTGAAAGCTTGTAAAATTAGCTTTCTGAGCATATAATATAATGTATATTTTGAACTTCAATTTAAGCCAAATTTATAAAAAAATGAAATTGGTATTTTAGACAGTTTGTCGAAAAATTGTGCTTAGACTCAGAATATTTTTTATATTAAAATTTAATTTCTTATCTTATAAATGAAATACATTAAAGAAAATTTTAAATTATAAACTTTTAAAGTGCACAAAAAACAGGAAAAAGTTCCTCGTATGGCCACATTCGTTGTTTTTGATATACAATTGTACATGCAATAATTTTTCATATTTATAAGAAAGCTTCGTCTTACTTGTAAAGTAAAGCACCCATTTCCACGAGGGCTGTTTACTAGGATTATTTTTTCTGGTTTTGGTTTGATCAAAATTATTCAAAATATCAGAATTGTAAAATTTCATTATAACAAAACAAGAACCGAATAGGTTTTTGAAAAGTCGTCCTATGACTTCAAATATTTAAAACTACTTCATTTATAGTAAGTTCTTTGTAGACAGTACCACAAGTAATTTTTATTTTATACGTGATAAAACTATAAAAGGTCCAAAATATTACCAGTAGAAAATAAATTTTTCACTGAATTATGAGTAGTGTAAAGTGTTACATAAAATTTATATTTTTAAAGTTGTCTTTGCTTTTATAATTTTAGAAGTTATTTCACACCATCCATTTACATTCATTAAATTTTATATATAAAAATTGTAGCGTATTTTTGAATATTCACTACTGATTTTCAGAAATACAAGTTAACTCATTAAGAACACATTATGTGTCTCATGTCTAGATTCCAGTTTTTAATTTTTATACTTTTGAAAATGAATTTTTAACAACATTCTCGGTATTATACTTTTACGATAAACTGCTTACTTAACATGATTAGTATTAGTTCAATCAGCTTAGTGCTGTTTATAGGGGTCAACCTCTAACTAATTAGTAACAAGACGGGACCACTTTTAAAAATTTTCATTTAGTGAGTCAAAATAGGGGAAAAAAAGTCTACCGTTTTTTTTTGCATACATACAAAGTTATAGGCCATTTAAGAAAAAGAGGGTGTTTTTTGCAAAATACTTGGAAAGGAAGTCAGATATCGATAAAATATATAGGACCAAACTTGTTGACCATAAAATTACTAACAAAAAACATTTAGCATGTTTTTAGTTTTGGCCATCTATTAAGGTAGTACGACTGTTTCTTAAAGTTATCATTTTTCCAAATTGTTAATTAACAAAACAATGTTTTAACCTATTTGTAATGCAATTAAAATTCTGAAAAAATTCACCTGTTATCTGACATTGTTAGAGAAGATATGCTACGAGTTTCAACTTGTTTGAAGCTCATTTGTTTAAATTATGGGTTTTTATTTATAAAAAAAATGTTTTATTCTACTCCCATATGTGAAACTAAGCATTTCGTCATCACTTACTCGTTACGAAAATAGCATTTTCGTCTCTAGTGAGAAAAAGTTTTATTACAAGCGGATGTTGTTTACAACATGAGGTGAAACCAGTTTTTTTGTGGTCGGTTCACATTTTAGTAAAAAGATTTATTTTTTTAAAATGTACTAATTATCGTCGTAGAAAAAATAGCATTTACGACTCGAGATGAAATCCGTTTTTTTCGTTCGAAAGATTAATTCACTCGCCCCTACGGGGCTCTTGAATTAAATTCTATCTCACGAAAAAAACGTATGTTTCATCTCATGTTGTAAAAAATGTAGGGGCGAGTGAATTAATCTTTCGAACGAAAAAAACGGATTTCATCTCGAGTCGTAAATGCTATTTTTTCTACGACGATAATTAGTACCTACATTTAAAAAAAATAATTCTTTTTACTAAAATGTGAACCGACCACAAAAAAACTGGTTTCACCTCATGTTGTAAACAACATCCGCTTGTAATAAAACTTTTTCTCACTAGAGACGAAAATGCTATTTTCGTAACGAGTAAGTGATGACGAAATGCTTAGTTTCACATATGGGAGTAGAAAAAATACTATTTTCTTTCATTCTAGTTTTTTGCAATTTTAACATCTTTAGAGTTGGCAGAGACCAATGAAACTATGTTCGTCTTGTTCCTTATGAAATTGTCGACAAAAGTTGTCCCCTTCAATTGTTTCTGTCATCATTTGTTTTTTATTAATTCGCGTGCAAACTTGAAAATTAGTTTGCACGCGGACACCAACGATAGATGTACATTGTCCATTGTTAGGCTACTTTTTAATTTGTATTACCTGTTTTATTATTCCTCGATCTTCATTGCTTCGTTGTTGAGTGGTATCAGTGATGAAGAAATTGAAGTAGACGATGGACAATATAAAATCATTCAAACTAATTTTCAAGTTTGCACGCGAATTAATAAAAAACAAATGATGACAGAAAAAATTGAAGGGGACAACTTTTGTCGACAATTTCATAAGGAACAAGACGAACATAGTTTCATTGGTCTCTGCCAACTCTAATGTTAAAATTGCAAAAAACTAGAATGAAAGAAAAAACCATTTTTTTTATAAATAAAAACCCATAATTTAAACAAATGAGCTTCAAACAAGTTGAAACTCGTAGCATATCTTCTCTAACAATGTCAGATAACAGGTGAATTTTTTCAGAATTTTAATTGCATTACAAATAGGTTAAAACATTGTTTTGTTAATTAACAATTTGGAAAAATGATAACTTTAAGAAACAGTCGTACTACCTTAATAGATGGCCAAAACTAAAAACATGCTAAATGTTTTTTGTTAGTAATTTTATGGTCAACAAGTTTGGTCCTATATATTTTATCGATATCTGGCGTCCTTTTCAAGTATTTTGCAAAAAACACCCTCTTTTTCTTCAGTGGCCTATAACTTTATATGTATGCAAAAAAAACGGTAGACTTTTTTTTCCCTGTTTTTACTCACCAAATGAAAATTTTTAAAAGTGGTCCCGTCCTGTTACTAATTAGTTAAAGGTCCAATGTCTAATGTGAATGGACTATATTGGAAAGAGATGAAATAAACAATTGGGACCACAGAACTATTATTATAAAAATATTGTGATAAGATTCTTTAAAAATCTACCTAATTGTGCATCAGTACTTTCAATTAACAATATGTATTTCTGTTTAAATTAAAATTAGTGCAATAATAACAATATTTGTGCAAAGTAAGTACATAAAAGGTTAATTAAATTCCTTCGGAATTACTATTATTTTTTACTCTGTGATAAAAAATAATATACAATAGTAGAAAAACACCAGCATCAATTAAAATTTATTTATTCTAACTGAAGTTTAATGAATCGAGCTATCAACAAGATGCCCACTTTTCGGATCTGTCAATTTCAAAAGTACAATCAGTAGTACGTATACACCACACGGTGTAACATATCAGTCTAACTAATTAGGCACAGAGTAAAATATTTGTTACGACCACAATGCTATGTTCTTCCAACTCGAGAAATAAGTACATTATACAATTTTAAATAACTCGTACACTTTCAACAGTGTACAATTAGACCAAGTTTTTTTCTTAGTTTAGCATACAATAAAATATAAAAAATATTAAATTTTAAATACCTACATTATTACATAATTTATTTTTCTGCCAACATTTTATCTAATTGTTTATCCACAAATCTATACACCTCGGCAATGGAAATCAAATTTCTACACATTACAATATAACATCAACAATATCATAACCAATTGTTTAGCTAGGTAGTCATCATAATATATGATACAATTCAATATAGAATTTCAAAAAATAACAAATATATTCAATCATTTTATACAATTTAATAAAAGAGAACACATCAAAAAAGCAACTAAAGTAAATCTTAATTGTTAATGTACGCCCAACATGCAGATGGAAATGAACACAACACCGTATGGCCGAACAATTTTAATTCAGTTTCATAATTAAACTATATTATCGTTTTAACAAATATTTCTAGTAGACTGCACATCCCATCTCCTATATTACAAAATTGAATAACTGTAACATATAAATAAAAAAATTAATAATAATGTTCGTTCATTATTAACTTAAATTTAGCCAATTTGTTGAGAGTCCTTTTTTTGTAATAGTCCCTAGTTTTGCTGATTTTACGAGTGTCACTTTCACAGCGCCATTGTTCAATTACGGTAATTAGGAAGAATTTCTCGGAGATGTCTTTCGTTGCCAGTCCGCATTTAATATTTATCGATACACACTTGGCCGCTCGGCAGATATAAATCAGTCCACGAAAATCAACACTTTCATTTAAACAATTATATCATAAAAGTTTATTTATACAATATATATTCTTTTTTTTTAAATTTATTAGAAGTTCACTCGAGTGTAAAACTGTTTAAAATAAATGAGCACTGCACTATCTTCGATTGTGTCTCTAGCTCGATCCGAACAGTGGGCTGCTATGTAATTACAACTACATTTTGATCCATATACCAGATTTTAAAAAGTTTCAAATGAACATTTTTTAGTTTATTATATCCCACACACACGAATTAATCGGTAATTAATTGATTAATTAATATTTTTTGTTTAAAAATTAGCAATTTTGCGTTAACACCGCATAGAGCAAGTTGAAACTGGAACATGGGCTTTGCTCCAATTTAGGCATGATCACATCAAGAATATTATGAAGAAACTAATAAATGTAAGATGCGAGCAATCACAAAAAAGCAAAACATGAAGCAAAAAAATATAACCTCGATAAAAACTAATTACATAATAACAAAAAGATGGACCACTAATCTACCACCATGCAGACAAAAACATGATGTAACCAATTAAGAACATCTACATGATGAAATAACAAGCTAACAGTATATGACGTTATATAATAAACAACAGGCATAACAGTGTTCGTATTACACATAAAAAATTAATTAGTTACGACCGTTGCGTCCACCCCGACCTCTATTATTATCTCCCCGATCCTGTAATGGTAATTGAAATCAATTTTTCTCAAAAACTCTATTGCTTTTTACGAACATACCTTATGATTATGATGTTCGACGTTACGATGACCCGATCTATGATTTTCTCTTTCACCTTCACGTTCGTGATTACGAACACGGTGGTCATTTCTTTCTTTATGTTCACGAACACCTTCACGATGATTAGGAGGACCTTCGGTTGTCTTACGACAATCTTCTTCTTCTTGACGTTTTTCGTAATGCACAAAATCGTCAAATATAGAAGTCGAATGGCGATAAGAATGCATTATACGTAACACTTGAAGTCCTCTAGCATGAGGTACCTCTTGGGTATCCCTCGAATTAGTCACAGGTTTATTTTCATTATTTTCCAAACGAATATGACGTAACTGCACATTAGGCACATCTTTAACATAAACCCAACGCACTTTAAACTGTCCCTTCCACTTATCTTGAGACCACACTGAGCTATTCGAATTGTAGTCCACAGATGACATCATTTGTGCCATTCCACAAAAATGTCCCGACCCATTTACAGAAAAAAACAAATAAACAGGCCCATTACCTTCACGTTCACGAAAAGCTTGATCCAAACGTTTATTTCCATGTTCGGTGCTACACCAAATTTCGTACTTGATACTCCTATGAATATCGTCCTCCGAATATGATTTTATCACAAAAAAACGCGCGTTTGGAGCAGATAAATCGTAGTCCGACGGATTGTAATTATTTTTACCGCGTAATTCGTCCAGTACAGGATGAGAAGGCGCTATGGGCGCAACTAAAACTGGCATTGGTCCGCCAGGAGGTAAAAGTCCTTGTACATGAGCACCGGTCGGAACACTAACTGGCGGCGGCAGATGAGGTGGCATCATTGCTTGAGGTTGATAAGACTGCATAGGAGGACCAGGTCTAGGTGCTGCCGGTGGAGGCCTGTTGGTTGGAGGTCCATTCCATCCTGGACGTACTGGTAAAGACGGCGCCAAAGATTTAGGAGCGGCATTAGTTATAATAGGAAGTTGAGGTGGAGTGTTCTTGCTGGTATCCCACGTACCAATGTCAATATTATGCTTTCCAGGAATTATGGGTCCCGGAGGCATACCTGGACCTTTCTTTTTTAATCCTTGACTTTGTGCTGCCAAAGGAGGCTTAGCAGGTTGACTAGCTATGCTTGCCCATGTTGTCTTCTTTGGCTGTGACATAGAGTCTTTACCATCATTTGAACCTTTAAAGTCTTAAAAAAAATTATTAGTTTAATATCGACTTTCGTTCGTAAGTTTGTACCTAAATTTTGCATTGCTTGTTCGACGCTTTTAAGTGCCGAATCGGGCATAGCTTGAGTGTACATACTCTGTGGATCTCTATAATAATCATCGTACTTGCGCTGACCTAATTGACTACCCCATGTATTAAAATCTCCATTACTATGAAAGTAGTTGAAAGATGACGGTTGGCCGAAAGCTGTTGGAGTGGAAAATGTTGTAGATGGACCAAACATGCCTACAAAATTATAATTATTGGATATTGTGTCGGCACAACAGAAGAAAATTACCATCCATTGAGTATGATTCGTGAGGATATCCGCTTAGAAAAGTCATTCCATCTGTGCCGTTTGACCACGTTCCATCGCCTACTCCATATGCTTGATAAGGATATGTTCCACCACTGCCATAATAACCTACAAAATATTTAATAAAACATCTTCACGTAGTTCTAGTTGAGTTCGTTCTAATCTTTAATGCTATTTAATCTTAAATTAGACTAAATTGTTAATCATAGAATTGAATACACATGTTTAGTATTACAAAGTTCTATACTTAAAATATTTGATCCATTGTAATTATAACAAGGTTTCGTTTGTAAATGCCTTTCGAGATATAAATATTTATACTCGTGTAATTTAAGTTTCAAAATTATGTATTATATTTCATAAACAAGACTTTAACCTGCAGTACTCATGTTGTAAATATCGGTAGCACTTGAAATAGGAACTGATGCCCCATAAGCAGTGGGAGCTGCAGAATTCTGTTGCTGAGTTCTCCATGGTTCAAATTCTTCGGAACCAGTTGCTCCTTCACCTGCACCTAACTGTTCTTTAGTGCCATTGGACACTACAACGAAACATTTATAAAGTAATTGAAAACATACGAATTTCGACACTACTTTATGATATAACGTTTGTATCGATATGATTAGATAAAGAAATGTCAACACAAACCTTGATTTCCCTGTCCTTTCATCCGCTTTATATTGACCCCACATGAAACAGATTAAAAAAGTTTCAACCATGTAGATGAAGCCAAATATTTCACATTAATAAATAAGAATAAGACAAATCACCAAATCAAAGATGTGTTGACTATACCTGATCTGACACGCCTGCTGACATTGACCAGTCTCTTCACTTGTTTTTCAAACTATTAACTTATCTGTCAGTTTTGCCACAAAAGCACTAATTCACTGTTAATTTAACAACACTTCACTCTAAATTTTTATTACTTACAATTTAAATTTATGTTTTTATTAGAAGTCAATCACTTACAATGGCGTTCACCACAATGCGCAGCATCAAGGCGCATTCAACAATCAACAAGTTCTCATGGTTCTGTCAAGATGGCGCCATCGCACTCTCGTTCAATTAATTTTAAATTCAAATTTCGAAATTGATATTTATTAATTACACATAATAAACATATAAAATATAATAACAAACATACAAAACAATAATAAAATTACTGCTATTTATTACTGAATTACTATAAATCTATTATAACAGGTATCCATTATAATAGTCCAGTGATTAGCGATTTTAACCTCGGAATAATAGTAGAACGGGTAAACATCGGTGCATGGGCTTTTTGAAAGCCTATTCTTTGAAAATCAAAAATGTTTAATATTTTTTAGTGGTCGCTTCATTGAAAAAATTGAGGTCGATGATTTAAAAGTTCAATTTTTCGAAACATCTCGGGAAATATCGATCATATAAAAAAAAGTTCAATTATTTTTTAAAGAAGAGGATATTTAGAGAAGAAAAGGTCTTATGACTTTTTTTCGTAGGATGAATAGTTTTCGTAGAAAACGGAATGAAACCACAGTATACTTATTTGCTACGCATATGAAACTGCGCTCTGATTTTGGGAATCAACTCGTGCGCGTGAAGCTTCAATATTTAGAAATGTCATAAACGCTTCTTCGTAAAAAGTGTCAAAACTCTCTCAAAAATGAACATACGAACAAAATTAAAAATTCATCTTAAAGAAGAAGACGTAAGCTTTCAGATTCACTAATTCATCATTTGCAGACATTACTCCTGAATGCTGTAATATGAGTTTAAAGATGTCGTTCCGCTGTAAAAATCACATTTTTACTTAAAATGTTGCTTTATCCTTAAAAATCGATCAAAATGAATAATTCTTGTGGGGTTATAATCTTAATACTATACACTAACATTAACATTAAATAATAGTGAAAACCATCTTTGGTTTATTAATTTTAAAAAAGAGCACTTTGAAATTTATAATTTTTAATAGTTTCGAATAAAAGCAGAAAATTTTAATTAAAATGAATGATAATTTTGCCGAATTTACTCCTAATTAACAAGTAATAGGTACATGTTCATTTTTGAGAGAGTTTTGACACTTTTTACGAAGAAGCGTTTGCGTTTATGACATTTCTAAATATTGAAGCTTCACGCGCACGAGTTGATTCCCAAAATCAGAGCGCAGTTTCATTCCGTTTTCTACGAAAATTATTCATCCTACGAAAAAAAGTCATAAGACCTTTTCTTCTCTAAATGTCCTATTCTTTAAAAAGTAGTAAAACTTTTTTTTATACGATCATTATTTCCCGAGATGTTTCGAAAAATCGAACTTTTAAATCTTCGACCTCAATTTTTTCAATGAAGCAGCCACTAAAAAATATTAAACATTTTTGATTTTTAAAGAATAGGCTTTCAAAAAGACCATGCACCAATATTTAACCGTTCTACTATTTTTCCGAGCTTGTAGTACGTTTTCGCCTGTAGAAACTGAACTATTACTTTTTAATCAATTTTAATTTAAATGTAAAATCAAATAATTAGTTGAAAACATTTCGAGGTATTAATAATTTAAGGCAATTAGTCGTAAACTTTCATTGTACAAATTGAAATTGTCAAAACGTTTTCCTTCAATACTTATGCTTTAAAAGAAAATAATATAATGTTATATTTGAAACCTTTATATAATGCTATCACTCTTATTACTAGATGATATTCAACTATAGACAAGTACGATAAAATGTAATCGTTGTGTATTTGATTTAACTTTAAAAAAACCGCACAATCTTCTCAATTAATTTGGTCCTCCACTATAGAAATCATAGCTACTGTTGAACTCAGTTTACAATTTTTTATAAGTAAATAATTTTACAACTTCATACAGAATTTTGAGCGTAAGAAATAATCAAACATATTTTATTGCTAGTGTATAGTGCATACATTTTTAAATTGAGGGGTTAATTAAGGTACAGTTTATCAGTCAATAAAACAACTTAATAAACTCAGCTTAAGTCGTAAGTCAGGTACTTTATTTTATTCTGCTAATTTTACCTGCTTGTAAAAGACTAAAATTACCGTATTGTATATACAAATCACTTAAAAATGGAATATAAAAGGCTCTAAAAAAAGCACTCGATTTTTCAGTATTTAAAAAAGGCAAACTTTTAATTACAATCCACTTATCCTTCCTTCTAGCATAAATAGGTTCCATTCTAGTTTCTTTATTTAAATCTAAATCTAGTAAAAAATGACACCTATTTACATCAAAATATACACTTGGCTCTTCGCGATTTTGATCATTAAAATGTTTATGTACAATTAAAGTACCATTTTCAAATTCAGAATATGGTGCAGGCAAAATTCCTTTAAATTCTGATTGTATAAAGCGAATGTTCCAGTTTGAATCGGGTAAAAAGAACGAACTTGGAAACCGATGCCAATCTTTTCCAAAACAAACATTAATTTGTTTATTTGTATTAAATTTACCTTCTGCTGGAAATCTATTAAGCTCCATCATTAAATCTAATGGAGCGTGATAGTTTTTGTATAATGCAAATATTCTAGATACTCCTAACAAACTAGACACTATAACTACTCCAACCATAAGAAATAAGGTGGAGTCTAAATAATGAGATCCACTAGTAATTTTTAGAAACTTGACTAAATAAGTCTTTAATAAACAAAAAACTCTAAAGTAAAGTTTTTGTAAAATATCTACTGTAACTGCTCCACATAGACAAATCATTGGATAAATTGGATATAAAAATCTGAAAAAAGATGTTTCAAATATCATTTTCAATCAGGTTTTCAAGATTATTTAGTACTGTTAATACGTACCTTTCTTCTTTATGAGGTTGGAACAAAAATACCAACAACCATAAGTAAAATGGTGAAAGTGAAATTATATGAGGTAACGAGAGAGTGCTCTTCTTTTTGGCAGGTACAAAAAAGTAACATAATGTTAAAGCAACTGGCGATAAAAGAGCAAAAATCTATTAAAAAAATGATTACTATGTATTATTAAAAATAAAAAACAAACAAATTTACCCATATGATGTTAAAATTTAAAAAACCATTAATAATATAAAATGAAAAAGGTTCGGTTCCGTATAACTCAGGACCAGCACCACCCAAAACATTATATTTAATAATATTCCAAGGAGCCACAACTAGAGTTCCAAAATAGCTTGAATCGATTGATATCATAGGTCCTAATATTACTACTGCCGATATTGCAGACCACTGAGCAAATTCTTTATACAACTTTTTCATGATTAACATATCAAATGCTATTGGTAAACCCAATACGGCAGCAAAAGGCCATCCTATAATATCGTATGTATATTATTTTGTACACTCAACTTAAGTAATTTACCAAGTAATGATCCTAGAGCTGTTAAAAATATAGCTAAAGAATATTTCTGTTGCCACCAAGCAGCAAAAGCAGCTGTACAACCATACATTGCCCAACTTGATGGTAAAAATGCGGTACTCGATATAAACAATCCTGGAGAAAATAACTGGAAAACCAAACACAATCTACCGACATGGACACCAAATTCTCGACAAACAGCTCTAAAACATTTGTGTAAATAGTCACTCATTTCTAATAGTCAATTTTACATACTTGTAAAAGAAAACCTCGGTAAAAGAACAAACTAAACCAAGTAAACATCTAATAGAGTAAAATATTAATAAAGGATTTGGTTGTAAGAGCTTATGGTAAATAAAAGCTGGTGTTGCATGTAATAAGATGTAAGTGTATGATCGCAATGCATACTCTGGGCTGTACTCCCATGTCTGTAATCCTTTACCAAATACTAAAATAAAATAAAGTTTTACTTGTAGAATGTGGCAAATAACCTTTATACCTAAATAGTGAGCAGGTTCCCAATAATTAAAGGTTTCATCACAATCTGTAATATGAGACCAAATTGCCGCACAAAATCTAGCTGAGAGTATAGCTTTAAAGGCTGTATTACCTCCAGGATAAACAAGTCCACCTGAATCCTGTTCAATTTTTCTACAAGTAATTGAAAAACATTAAAAATATAATTTATAACATAACCTATAAAATGGCATTTTCTTACTTTGGTTGTGTGTTATTTACTTTTTTGTGTTCTCTTCTTGTACTTTGTGAAGCATTTTGACGAAGCCTTAACGAAGGAGGGCTCCTTACCATTATTTATTAATTCTTTGTGCTTCCCAAAAACCGGCTGGAAAAAATTAATGAAATGCTTGATCGAATTAAATTATTTTAAGATTAAAATCGTAAATGAACTACAACAAAATATTGGAATAGTACTGTATGCCGTTTTTTGGAAGCAATGAAAAGCAACCTCCAGCAGCCTTTTAAAAAGTTAAAATTTTTTGTAACACTTTGTATGTTTACAGCTGATCGTTTGACATTGACATAACCGATAAAATTTGGACATAACCTTAAAAAATTTACCTGATTATCGCTTATTTAACTACTTTTAGTTTTTAGCATAAATTTAACAAGTATTGGGGTGATGAGTGATAAGAGGAAAAAATCTATGTAAAGTGTTGTAGTAGTTCTATCATAGCTATAAAATTTACAAGTCAATTGAGGTGCATTACTTCCCGTTCCAGATAAAATGTAACTGCTTTCAATAAATTGGTGTGAAATTACAAGATTAACACCTTTTTAAAGTGCAAAGAGGAAGCAAAAGATACTCTTCGTCGACGCTATTTAAGTTATTCCTAGAGGTAATATTAAAATTCTCCCAAGATGTGTTTTTTGAAACACGGTCCCACAACACTGCTCTTGAATTCTCAGTTCCTGTTATTAGCATACCAAACGTCATTGATAAGTACTGATAAAAATTGTCTTCATTACCTTTGAAAACTACTTGTACTTATAATATAAACAATTAATCGAGAATATTATTAATTTATTTATGTGCATTGATCACTATTGAACTATTAATTCCAAATGAAACGTTGGTTTCATTATTGGCGCAATATTAATGAATAACACTATACTATTTTAGAATATTTATAGCCAATATTAATTATTGTAGAGTAGGTATTGACCTACATAAACTAATAATGTTCAGTATTCTGTTCCAATTTTATTTAAAAAATACATACATCGACTTACTATTTCAGTAAATTTCAACATTTATGTACATCACTATTCGACTGATATAAAACTTAGTTTACATATGAAATCAAAACAATATTAGTTGTAACATACATAAGGAATCTAACAATAAAAACTTATTACAAAAAAGCTTAAGAGATTCCTGAGTTAATTACATAATTTAAAATATGTACAAAAATATTGACACAATTACACTTTTTGTTAAATTTGGTTAGTAAATATCACATTAAAAAAAGATCATTAATCTGCAAAATCACATAGTTCACAAAATTAGTCTTTACAATAACAATATTTTCTAAGATTTGGAAAAGTGTTTTCGATACATTGAGCTTGTGTTCCATACATATTAATCCTACTGATATCACTTAATCTTAATTCTAATTCACCGCTATTTAAATAATGTGTAATGCTCGCTTCAAAAAGCGAGTTACCTGGTAGTAACTTAGCTTGAATTTGATAAATTTGGCTTTTTATTACCATTTTTGAGGACATATCAGCAACAAAACCATCAGTATCAGCATTTTTATTAAATTTTACCATCTTTTCATTTGGCCACGTTTTTGTCACCCACATTATTTGTCCTACAGTTAAAACTGCACATAAATTGCGATGGGTGTTAGTATAATTGTTGAGTGTATTAACCAGAATGGTTCCTAATTTTTCTACTATAGGGTCAGTTTTAAGATCTACTCTTTCCCATTCGAGACAAGCACACCAGTGAGGTTCAATATAAGCATGAGCACAACTTCTTTCAGCAGGTATCTTGAAAAAATAATCGATTTCAAATAATAACAGTTTATTTTGTTAAGCAACTCACCTTGCTAAATAATGATAAGGACCTTTTTTCTAAATTAGCCATACCAATGTTGTTTAAATTTAAAAGGCTACTTAATGTAGCGTGTATATCAAATGGTGTGGTTAGTTTATCTAAGTTACTAACGAAATTCTCATAAGCTATTTTATGTTCATTTTTAAAAGATTGTGGAAAAGTGAACGAAAAGAACGGTAATCTTTCTTCTTGTTTTCCCTGTATTGTACTTCGTATATCTGCAAATCTAGTAAAAATAGGAAAACAATTATACTGTGTAAAACCAAAGACATAGTAGACAAACCTATGCCCGTGATCTGCCATAAGAATTAAAAGTGTATTATTTAAAGCACCTGAATTTAACAAATCTTTTAAAAATGTTACTAAATCATCGTCTGCAGCACCAATTAAATTATAAGAATCATGTGAAAGTTCACCATGAAATCCAAATATAAACTTGGGTTTGTATTGGTAAACAGTAAAAAACTGTAATAAATTAAATCAATAATAATTTAAGAAAATAAAAATTAAAGCAACATACGTGTTTTATATGATCGAACATAACTTTGTGTCTAGGAGTTTCACCAGCACATAGTTTCGGTCCACGTTGCCATTCTTTACTTGCTGCTAAATAATAAGGTCTCATATAATGATCTGTAGGAGGTTCCTAATAAATAATGTAAAATATAAATAGATGTATAAATGATTAAATACACAGCACATACATTAAAGCCCCGCAATCTGTAAGTAAAGGTTCCCACATGAGGAACATCTTCAAGGAAACCGGTAACGTACCCAGCTTTTTTAAAATCGTTCCATATAAATGGATAAACATTAACATAGTTAGTTTTAGAAATTCTTTTACGTGTGTCAGGTAGTTCTAGTTCAGTTTTTCCAGTAAGAATTGGAATGAGAGCTTGTGGAGTTCCATCACCTACTATATTGTACCTAAATAAAAAAATAATTTGATTCTAAATAAACTTGTTTGAAAATATTACCCTTCTAAAACATTTCCTTTTAATGTTTCCGTTAAATATTTATAACTCTTTGGTAGTTTTCTTATAAATGTATTTCGAGAAAGAGAATCAAATCCCAACATGAGAACGTTAAGTTTTACAGCATTTTCTGGTAAAAAATTCCACCCCGATTGATTCCATATTTTTTTATCAATTCTAATGCCCGTTAGAGTGGCTTTCCAAGAATTGCCTTTTGCTGATTTGCACGATACTCTTATCTGCAAGTTTATTTTGACTTTAATTGACTTTTGCTTTTTAAGATTATTTAAATGTCCATACCACATCGGATTTTTTTAATTCATAAGAAGTATCAGACATGGTTGTTTCACCATCAGCTACATAATAGTCATCTTGGCGAATCAAATCGGTGAATCCACATTTAATTTTTCCAAACTTTTGTTTGGCTTTATTTCGTATTGTACATGTGGAATCCTAAAATACAAGTAGCTTTAATGCATGGAGGAATAGATGTAACATTAAAAACAACGGATGTGGCCATACGAGGAACTTTTTCCTGTTGTATTTTTTTTGTGTACTTCTTTAAAAGTTTATACTTAGTATAAATTTTTTTTAATCTATTTCATTTATAAGATATCAAATTAAATTTTAATAAAAAAATATAAAATTATAATGTTTGACAGACAGGAAAAAGTTCTTCGTATGGGCACATCCGTTGTTTTTTATGTAAACTTTCGTCCTGTAAAGGTTCAAATTTTGTATCTTATGGTTTAGTAAATGTGCACGTAGCTCTAGGACTAAAATTAAGGGCTAAAAAATTTCAAAATTGTATTTAAATCATATTCATTTTCTACGTTATTTTGACACTAAAATTATGTGAAATATACAGTCATGCTTATTTTTGTGTGCTACATCCAAATAAAATACTTAAAAAGTTTTTATTAAAGTTAACTTCAAAATATACATTATTTTATATCTTCAGAAAGCTAATTTTACGAGCTTTCAAAACATTGAAAAATATACAGGGTGTTTCATTTGAATTAAGAAGTTTGATCCCATTTCCGGTTAAACCGGAAGTCAGAATATAAAGTGTTAATTATTGTGTAATAGCTAATTTTACCAGCTTTTAAAATATTGAAAAATATATGGGGTGTTCTTAAAAATTTTGATACTTTTGAAATTTCCGGTTTAACCGGATGCGTTTTGTTAACCGAAAATAGTGTCAAATATAGCTATTCATGCGATTGATAAATATAACCATTTTCAAGTTTTCATTTTTATTACAAAAAAAATTATAGATTTTTGAAGATTTCACATTCACAAAATCATTACTCCAAAACGGCTCCAACGATTTTGATAAAAATTTATATTTCGATAGAGAATTACGTTGTTTGTAACATACCCAAAAAAGAAAAAATATGGAAGAGGAAATTTTGAGAAAATTCATTTCAAATTTTTGACCTACTTTAGCCCCTTAAAGATACGCAATTTTAAAAATTAAAAAAAAAAATTTGGCTCGTCAGTAGTTGTCAGACTCAACTTCGTTTCGTCTGACAAGCCCTACCGGCTAGCCTAAAAAAAGTGACATTTTTACTCCTCTCCTAATCAAACAATCTAAGGTACTATAATTTTTTTTTTTTTCTCGATTACTTATAACTAGAGAACGGACTTCTAAGCATAAAAAATCTTAAAAATAGCTCTTAAAATAGCATGAAAAACTCCAATTATATGCATTAAATATGCATCAAAATTACATAACAAGCTTTAAAAATGAAAATTTTTGACTAAGGAATAATATTTTTATTAACAAAAATTTTGATTGCAACAGAAAGATGTAAAAATTAATTGATTATTTTAAAAAATGCAATAACTAATGTATTTCTAAACTTTTCATTAAAAATTAAAATATAATAATAAAAATATCAGTAATATATTACTGATAATAATGATAATTACTAGCATAATTAGTATTGATAAAACTAATGTTTTTATTTTCTAATTACCTATGTATTTAAAAAAGAAACATATAGGTAAGTAATTCTAATATTTTTGATAAGCAAAAAAAAAAAGAAAATTATTAGCTAAAACTTAGTTAATTTAAATTTTTTTTTAAATATTGCGAAAATATGACCTAAAATAGCACAAAAATAATTCTAAGCATAAAAAATGAAAAATAAGCATATAAGCATAAAAAAAATTTGCCATGTGAGAGCGTTTGAGGTAAATCGCAAAGATTTCAAGTCAAATTTGCTCTGCTATTAATTTTTACCTCTAGCAAATTTGCTAGGAATTCGTTCTCTACTTATAACAACTTTTTCTTGGATTGGAAAAAGTTAAAAGAACAGGCACGTAACTAGTTAGCTTCCTAAATCAGGTGGGCACTTGGTTGCCACAAATTTTTTTGGATGGGCCAAAAATACATAACATGTAACTTGTGCCCAAATCCCACCCTTGCAAGTGGGCCAGCAAATTTTAGGTGGGCCCTACAGTAGTTACATATTATCTGACTTTCTATCAAAACAAATTATGTAATGTCGTGGTCAAAAATGTGTTCATTTGTCGTGTGATAAATGAGACTTTAGAGGCTAAACTTACTTCACAGACAACCCAATCTAAACCTGCCGAACTACAATCAATCGGAGGTACATATTTAATATATTTCATAATCTCTGATGAATTGATGGGTAGAAAAGGTTGCTTACATGGCTTGAAACTAGCATGACCTTTAATTAATTTATCGATGTTGTCACTAAAATAAATTACTTACAATAAGAATGTTACACTTTTATTACTTAAATGTACTTACAGTTCTAAATTTCGATCTCTTTCGGTGTAGAACGAATTTATGTAAATGAAAACAAGAATGGCAACGAATGAAAATGTTAATATCAGTCGTCTCCAAACAAATTTTCTCATGTTCTTCTTAATTTAATGTATTAGGTTTCAAATATATAAAATTTATCTAAGCTTAAGTGCTATCTTCTTATATCCTTAATAGTTAGAACAAAATGTAACTGTTATCAATTTATCATTTTAAAACAAAATGTTACAACGAAGCAAATATTAATAGCAAAAGAGGTTATAGTAAAAAGTTTTGGTAAGTGTAATAGTAATTATTTCCCTATGTTATGTTGTAATTGTATCAAAATTGTATTTTATTGTTTATTTTTCTTATACACACAGCATTAACTGGCATTAACAATCACAATCACGATTTTGTTTTTAGTAGAGACCGGATTTCTTTTATTTGCGTATTCGCATGCGCATCACCACCGAATTTTACTTTTAAGATTTGAATTTTGAAAATAGTTTGCAGTGAATGCAATGACGAAATTGTATTCAAAATGTGTAATTTAAGACGTTTCAGTGGTTAGTGAAAAATTAATTTCATATGCTAAATGATAAGAGAGGAAGCAATTTCAAAAATAATTTCATTTTATATTGATCACAAACTTAATCAACAATAAAACATTTTACAAAAAATAAATCATTAAATTACAATTACAAAATACTTTCATAACAATGAAAATAACTTAATCACTACTGCTACTTTCTGACAATTCTGCATCTTCTTTAATTTTATTAAGAAGAGTATTTCTCTTTTTGACATAACCAGGACCCTTTTTGGATTTTCTAAAGACTTCGATAGCCTTCATTTTGCTTCTCAATACATTTAATTTATCTTTTTCAATTTGAGGAATTACTTCTTTTTTGTGCAAAGAAGCAACACTTCTAGGTTTCTTTTTTATTTGCTCTAAATCTTTTTTAACTTCATCTTTAATTTTGTCCATTCTCTTTGTAGACTTTAAACAAACATTTTTCAATTCTTGAACATCTTCATCAGATGATAAACCAGCAGTTGCTTTACTAATATCATCAGTAGTAGAAGAAACTTTTCTTTTCCTGCTTTGTTTTTTGCTTGGTTTAGGTTTATCATCGATTTCGATAGGTAACTGAAGATCTGTTTTAGAAGCAGTTTCTGCTTTCTTTCTAGTCCTTTGTTTCTTTTGAGGTTTATCTTCATCTAATTCATCTCCTTGATCTATTTTTTTAATTGCAGTTTTAACTCTTTTACTCATTTTATTTACTGCATCTTTGCTTGCTATTGTATGCTTTGTATTAAAATAATCTTTAATAGATTTCTGCATACGAACTTCATTAAGTCGTTTTAAAACGGGTTGTAAAATTTTTTCGCTTTTTGTATGAGGCCATCCGAACTTTTTTCTAGCAAATTCAATTAAACCTGGTATATCAGGCTTTGCCCAAGAAAATGGTTCGTTACTAGTATCAACTGATGGTTCTAAATATGCTTTAACTACTTGTAAACTTGGAAAACTATCAATAAATGAAATATTTTTTAGTTTATTACGTAATCCAATTCTATTAGGTCCGACATTTTTGTTTCCCTCCAACCACTTGCGAAAATCTTGTAAACCTGAGATTATGTAACGGTCGGTGAGTTCTGAATTAAGCTTTTTTGGTGTAGGAAAAGCTGCTAGTATTTCTAAAGCAGTAACAGGACCGATTCCTTGTAAACCGGTTGTGTAATCGCTTCCAACTAATAACGCTAATAAAATCATTTGTTCTCGACTTAGTTCTAAAAAGAATATTGTAATTAATAATGAAATAAGTTACAATAATACCTACTGAAATGCTGTAAAATATTTTCGGAACGATACTCCATTACAAGCTTTCTTTGATCGAAAAAATTTTTATACACAGTTTTTCCTCCAAATAACCATATGTCACTATCATCCGTTATTGTTCCATTTGTAAATCCGATATATTCCAAAAAGGCACACTGCGCTTCTGCTTCCATTGGCGCTACAATGTAAGGCACGCCAAATAATTCCAAAAGTTCCTGAAAAAATATAAAAGTAGATGAAATTGATATTCTAAATACAATTTCTGATTCCAAAAATTCAAAAAAAATTTTATTAATTTTTTGAACTGAAATGTCCGTCTGTCTGCCTGTTACAGCTGTGGGGCAAAAGCTACTGAACCGATTTTGATTTTAACCACTTTAAAATTATTTTATCGGCAAAAATAGCTTTAATAAGAAATATATACAGGGTGTCCAGAAATAAGGTGGTTATTTTAAGCGCATATTTGCAAATTTGGGCCAAATTCATTTCTACTTGGCTATAAGATAGTAGACGTAAGCCTCAATTAAAACAAAAAATTTCAAAATTTTTATTCAAAATGGCAGCCAGCAGAAAGATTGTCCTATTTTGTGGTTTTTCCCTTATAACTTGACCGGTAAATATTATTTTAAAATTTCGAAACGGCCTTGTACAGTCAAAACATAGGGCTTTAGTCCTAAACAAGTCGATTTTCAAAATTGTTTCAAAATTGCCTACTTTTAAAGGGCCAAAGTAGGTAAAAATTTTGAAATGGATTTTCTCAAAATTTCCTCTACTATATTTTTTCTTTTTTGGATATGTTACATACAATGTAATTCTCTATTAAAATATAAATTTTTATCAAAATCGCTCGAGCCGTTTTGGAGTAATGATGTTTTGAATGTCGAAACTTTAAAAATCTCAAATTTATTTTGTAATAAAAATGATAACTTGAAAATGGATATATTTACCAATTCCATGAATATCTATTATTTGACACTATTTTCGGTTAACAAAACGCTTCCGGTTAAACCGGAAATTAAAAAAATATCTAAATTTTTAGGAACACCCTGTATATTTTTAAATATTTTGAAAGCTCGTAAAATTAGCTGTTACACGATACCAAACACTTTATATTTTGACTTCCGGTTTAACCGGAAATGGGATCGAACTTCTTAATTTAAATGAAACACCCTGTATATTTTTAAATATTTTGAAAGCTCGTAAAATTAGCTTATTATTAAAAATTAAATTAGTATTTTGGACAGTTACAATCTAAAAATTCTGCTTACAAGCAGAAGTTCCAGATTTGATGACACGGTAGATAGCAATTTAAAAAAATTTAAATTTTTTTTAAAATTAAATTTAAAAATAAAAACAACGGATGTGGCCATACGAGGAACTGTTTTCATGCCTAACTTCAATACCCAAACGTTCCTTTAGTGCACTTTTTAAAGTATTTTTATATTTGTTTATAAGATATTAATTGAAATTTTAATTTAAAAAAATACAAAATTCCAAGATTTGACGGACGGAAAAAGTTCCTCGTATGGCCACGTCCGTTGTTTTTACCTATCAGATCTAAGGATTGAAAATAGAAAGAATGATGAGAAAAAACCTACTTGAGCTTCTTGGTGAATCTGGTCTGTTAGATTATTAGCCATTCTAGTTTTTGTAAGCATTTCGCTAACCAACTCATTCTTTTCTTTATTCAAACCACTTTTAATTTCCTCCAATTCCTCAGTTGTTAAAACGCGTTTTTCCTTTTCTAATAGAGCACTTTTTTCTTTTACGACTGAAAAAGCATTACTTTCTTCAGGCTCTATAAATTTTGGAATACTGTTTGTATCTTCTTTGCTTACATCCATTTCTTTATCAACAAATTTTTCTTCTTGAACTAGAGTTTCTTCTTTATCATTAAGAATTTGTTGACTTTCGATCACTTTTACTTCATCTTCGGTTGCTTTATTTTTATTAATACTACTACATCCATCAGATTGTTTAATTATTTGCTCACTTTTGGAACAATCGGTAGTCTGAATTGTATCCTCAGTACTCGAGTCTTTTTCAACATTTTTTTCAGAAATATTACTAACGTCTTTAATGTCTACAAATACATCCCCAAACAAGTCATCATCCAAAACATCTTCAGGTTTTATTACAATTTCCAATTTCTTCGCTTCTACTGACTTATCGGTACTCTCACAGACTTCCATAAACTCATCAGAATCTTCAGAACTTGACATAATTTCGACTGTTTCACTTTTATTACTTTTTGGATCAGTTGTCGGAACTAAAGTAACTACACTGTCATTACTTTTTACTGGATCACTAACTTCTATAATTTCTTCAAACTTATTTTTTAAAATTGGTTCATAAAAATCTTTAAAGCTTGACATAACTTCAACTGTTTCTTTTTGATTATTTTCTAGAGCCTTAACTGGAATTACATCAGATACTGTATCATTACTCTTTATTGAAGCACTAATTTTAGATTTATTTTCTTCGACAGCTTTTTCTTTATAAATTAGTTTTCTTTTACGATTATCAATAGCACTACTTTTGTTTGGTTTAGTTGCATTATTATCAATAATTTTATTTATTTCGTGAGAAGTTAATCCACTATATTCCATCATGTAATTTCTTGCAGTACTAAAATCATAAACTTCTTCTTCAGATTCATTGGAATCAAGATCACTGTCTTTTATATATTCCAAAAACGAATGCTCTTGTGTCATCGATAAATTGCTTTTGGATGTAGAAGGCACATCTTGTAGTGATAATTGAATTGCCAATTCTAAATCTTTATCATAATCTGAAGGTTTACTTTTATCTTTTTCTTCTTCTACTATTGCCACTTCTGGCTCTTTCCCACCCTCATCTTCACATTTCTTTTTTTGAGCATCCAACTCTTGTTGCTTTTTTGCTTGATCCATAGCCTTTTTAACATCTTTTATTAATAAGTACTTCGTATTTTCATCTGAAGCTATGCGGCTTCCTACAACATCATTAGACAAAACGACACCTTGATCTTGTAATAATGTTTCGAGTTCTGCTAGTGACATAGAGCAACCTCCCATTTCCTTTTGAACTTCTTCCAAAGAAACTTGTACCGAATACCTTTTCAAAAGCCGCTTCATTTGATAAGTGGCAAAATCGCCGCTTTGCTTTGGTAACTCATGAAGTCTACCCCACGACGATTGTTTTCGTGTTTCTTTTAATTCGGTAAGAATTTCATGACGAATATCTACCGGTAGAGACTTAAAATGAGAACTTTGCTCATCAATTGTGTGTAAATCCCACTGTTTTGAAGGACTCGAATCGCTTGTTTCACTCGTGTCTTCCTCATCTGTAGATGTTGTTGAGTTAAGGTTTGAAGGTGGTAGTTTGTAAATATTTTCGGCTTCTTTTTTTTCTTCAACATTAAGATTTGCTTCTTTAATTAACTTTGATTTTGCTCTTTCTGAAAGAACTTGATTAATGGCAGAATGTTTTAATAGGGTGGTTAAAAGTTGCTTTTGAATACGCTCAGCTTCATTTAATTTTCTTGTTTTTTGTTGGTTCCTTTTCGACTATAAAATAAAATATTTATTATTTCTCATTTTTTTAAAATAAATAATAATAAATATTATTATTTAAGAAATATTTGGAACAAGTTTGGAGTAAGTATGTACACTTTTTTCAATATTTTTGCTTTAAATTATAAAATTTCTGTACTCAAATTAAGGTTCAGATGTAGAGGTCAAGATCTAATGGGCTCTGGGTTAGTTTTTGTTGCACGTAGTTCTTGAAACGTTTGTAATTTAATGATATTACATAAAAACATAAAATCCATGATCTAAAAATACTGGGTGGCTACGATCAAAGCGGAACATAGCCAAATAACACAGGGAATTAAATTTGCAGTTTGCTGCTTACTAGTTTCATCTGCAAGAACGGTAAAGATATTTATGTAAAGAGAATTATTTTCTTAGTCTGTTGACACCAAGTACTTCTTAATTAATGACTTTTTAACTTTTTCCAATCCAAAAAAAAGTTGTTATAATCGAGACAAAAAAATAATAATAATAATTTTTTTTTTTGCATTTCTCCACGTTTTGAGTCCCCCTGATTCTAAAAAAGCAAAAAAAAATTTTTTATCAAAATGTCTGGATGTGTGTAATGTATGTCTGTAACTCTGTGGAGAAAAAACTAGTGAACCGATTTTGATGAAATTCGATTTTAGCCACTTTAAAATTATTTCATCGGCAAACTAAGTTTTTATAAGAAATCTATACAGGGTGTCCAAAAATAAGGTAGTTATTTCATTTATAAGATAGTACACATGAACCGCAACTGAAAAATAGAATTGTCTATAGAACGATTGTCCCATTTTGTGGTTTTTCCCTTATAACTTGGCCGGTAATTAATATTATAAAAATTTAAAAACGGCCAAAATTTATATTTTGGCATTGTACAGCCAAAATATAGGGCTTCGTCTTACAAAAGGCCATTTTCAAAATTGTTTTAAAATTTCCTATCTTTAAGGGCTCAAAGTAGGTCAAAATTTTGAAATGAATTTTCTCAAAATTCCCTCTGCCACATTTTTTCTTTTTTGGATATGTTACAGACAACGTAATTCTCTATCGAAATATAAATTTTTATCAAAATCACTCGAGCCGTTTTGGAGTAACGATTTTTTGAATTTCAAAACTTCAAAAATCTCTAACTTCTTTTGTAGTAAAAATAAAAACTTAAAAATGGATATATTTATGTATCTATTATTTGACACTATTTTCGGTTAACAAAGCGCTTCCGGTTAAACCGGAAAGTACAGAAATATCAAAATTTTTAGGAACACCCTGTATAATTTTCAATATCTTGAAAGCTCATAAAATTAGCTATTACACGATAGCAAACACTTTATATTTTGACTTCCGGATTAAACGGAAATACCCAAACTTCAATACCCAGATATTAAATGAAACTTAAATAATAAAAAAAAACAACTGATGGTGGCCATACGAGGAACTTTTTCCTGTTGTATTTTTTTGTGTACTTCTTTAAAAGTTTATAGTTTAAAACTTTCATTTAGAAGATATCAAATTTTAATAAAAAAAAATATAAAACTATATTATTTTACGGACAGGAAAAAGTACTTTGTATGGCCACATCCTTTGTTTTTATTATTATGTATTTAAAAAAAAGTTTTTTTAAAACTGCTTCCGTCCGGAATTGAACCTGGGACTTGTATGTAATTAAAATTTTAGGTATAAACTGTTTCAAAAATTTCATTTTTTTGTCAAATTTGGCATAAGTTGAAGTTCAAAATATACATTATTTTATATCTCAAGAAAGCTAACTTTACAAGCTTTCAAAATATTGTAAAATATACAGGGTGTTCCATTTAAATTAAGCTTTTTAATTCCATTTCCGGTTAAACCGGAAGTCAAAATATAAAATGTTTGGTATTGGTATCGTGTAATAGCTAACCTTACAATCTTTCAAATTATTAAAAAATATACAGGGTGTTCCTAAAAATGTTGATATTTTTGTAATTTCCGGTTTAATCGGAAGCATTTTCTTAACCGAAAATAGTGTCAAATAATAGATATTCATGGGATTGATATAAATATCCAATTTCAAATTTTTATTTTCATTACAAAAAAAATTAGAGATTTTTGAAGTTTTGACATTCCAAAAATCATTACTCCAAAACGGCTCGAGCGATTTTAATAAAAATTTATATTTCGATAGAGAATTACGTTTTCTGTAACATATCAAAAAAAGAAAAAATATGGTAGAGGGAATTTTGAGAAAATCCATTTCAAAATTTTAACCTACTTTAACCCCTTAAAGGTAGGCAATTTTAAAACAATTTTGAAAATCGACTAGATTAGGACGAAAGCCCTATATTTTGGCTGTACAATGCCATTTTGAAATTTTTATAATAATAATTAATGGCCAAGTTATAAGGGAAAAACCACAAAATGGGACAATCTTTCTATGGGTCGCCATTTAAAATAAAAAAATTTGAAATTTTATTTTTTCAATTAGGGCTCACATGTACTATCTTATAGTCAACTAAAATTGAATTTGTCCCAAATTTGCAAATATGCGCCCAAAATAACCACCTTATTTTTGGACACCCTGTATATATTTCTTATTAAAGCTATTTTTGCCGATGAAATAATTTTAAAGTGGCTAAAATCAAATTTCATCAAAAGCGGTTCAGTAGTTTTTGCCCCACATAGTTCCGCACACACACACACATACATAAGACATTTTGGTTCAAAAAATTGAAAAATTTTTTTTTCGATTTTTGGAATCAGGGTGACTCAAAACGTCGAGAAATGAAAAAAAAATTTTTTTATTTTTATTATTATTTTTTGTCTCGATTATAACAACTTTTTCTTGGATTGGAAAAAGTTAAAAAGAATATAAAATCCCAAGATTTGGCGGAAGGAAAATGTTCCTCGTATGGCCACATCCGTTGTTTTTAACATTAAAGAAGCAATTTAAATATTTTTATAATTTGAAAAACTATGAAGAGCATAATGTCAAATTACTACAAGTGCTACAATTATTTGAATTTGACATATCATGGCTCTTCATAGTTTTTCAAATTATGAAAATATTTAAATTGCTTTTTCAATGTTAAAAAAGTCATTAAGTATTTCGTGTCAACAGACTAAGAAAATAATTCTCTTTCAATAAATATCTTTACCGTTCTTGTAGATGAAGCTGTTGAGCAGCAAACTGCAAATGTAATTCCATGTGTTATTTGGCTATGTTCCACTTTGATCTTGGGCACTCGGTATAGAGCTTACATAGTTATACTCAAGTTGTTCCAAATTGTTACTCTATGCTTTTTGAATATTCTATTTGTTCTTATAAAATAACTTCTATTTGTCATACTAACATTAGTGCAACTCCAGTATTTAAAAACTCGGATGAAATAGTTTTATTCGGTCAAAGTTAGTAAATTAATTATGACAATGATACAACTGGAATTCTATAATCGAGATTTATGTATTAACTTACTACAAACTACAACTTACAATAGTTTCCTTTTTTAAGTTTGGAACGCCTCCATCAAATACAAAAATTGGTTTAATTTTAAAATAGAGTAATTTACAAACTCGATGATAGACACCGAGAAGATGAGCATTTGGTAGTGGGGCGCCTTGTGAATCGTGAAACCCTTTAAGAGCTTGATGTAACCAAATCGAAACATCTAAGAATTTCGTTAAGAAAAAATATATAAAAAACAAAATAACAAAAACAAGAGAAATTATAGGTTATGATTAAACGTCAAACAAAGGATACCGACAGCTAAAACTTTATTTTCTAGTGTTTCCAGCGGCACGGGCTTTCCTGAAGGCTCGATGAGGCGCCAGAGCCCTGTTACTCCCATGATATCATAAATTAGAAGTTAGTCTTGTAATTAGTTAAAAGTAAATAAGACCTCATGTTCCCACGCTGTCGAGTAGTAGACGGCAATAACCGCAAATTTGAAGTGGTAAAGACGCGCAATGCCAGAAATATTCTCACGCTAAGACGCGAGAATCGTCAAATCAGAGGAAAATGTAAGTTAACATAATCTTGCCAGCAGTCTGAATTACATCGCCTGTATCAAATGTTTGAGAATCGCCGAGGCCACCCACTCTTTCCCACACGATGATTTTCCCACGGCCTAGCTATAACCCCAACATCCTTTAGCGGCATTACGGTGCGGAACGGGGAATACAAAAGTACAGTTCATCACAATAAATTGCGCTACCAATGTAATAATAATGCGTTAATTAAATTTTATCTGACAATAATCAACAAATTGTTTAATTTAACAATTAAATTTATGTAAAAGTTTTTTAAGAGGTGGCGCTGTTTTTAAAATAAGCTTGTAATAAAAGATGAAATGAATTTTTTACCGGCGATAATGATTATATTTATGTTTGAGGATATTGTGTTGGTTAGACTGTCGGAAAATGCAGATCGCGAACAGGTGTTTTTGAATGGAATGAGGTAGCTGGTAGGAGGGGAATCATCAAATAGCAGTTGTTCTCACCTTCGAGTATTTCTCACGACGTATTCGGGTAGCTGTGTCGACTTTTGAGTTATTGCAGTACATCGGTGTTTACTAACAATTGTTTTTGATAAGACAACCCGGCTTTAAATTAATTCTAACCACAGAAATTATGAAATTGTGTGATATGTGAAAATCGGAAATAATTAACGCCTAATCGACTCGTTTAGTGTTGAAAACTATCCTCAAGATGCCTCATCAGTACGGTCTTCCAGGAATAGCTCATGCTCAATCTCCTCCAACTCCACCGCCTCAACATGGAGCCATGTATCCTAGATTTGCAGGAGCTGTTGTACCTGGAGGATATAGGGGCGAAGGTAGAAAATTAACTCGAGAAGCGATGGAACGATATTTGAGAGAACGATCTGATATGGTTGTAGTTATTCTTCATGCTAAAGTTGCACAAAAATCGTACGGTAACGAAAAGCGATTTTTCTGTCCACCACCTTGTATATATTTAATCGGAGACGGTTGGAGATTGAGACAAGAACAAATGTTGCGAGAAGGCGAATCGGAACAAGCCGCACAATTGTGTGCATTTATCGGTATAGGAAATTCGGATCAAGATATGCAACAGCTCGATTTAAATAATGGAAAACAATATTGTGCAGCAAAAACTTTGTATATTTCGGATTCGGATAAGCGTAAACATTTTATGTTATCAGTTAAAATGTTTTATGGTTCGGGACACGATATAGGTGTTTTTCATAGTAAGCGTATTAAAGTTATTTCGAAACCATCGAAGAAAAAACAATCTTTAAAAAATGCTGATCTCTGTATCGCTAGTGGAACTAAAGTAGCATTATTTAATAGGCTAAGATCTCAAACTGTTTCGACAAGGTATTTGCATGTGGAAAATGATCATTTTCATGCTAGTTCAACTCAATGGGGTGCGTTTACGATACATTTATTAGACGACAACGAATCAGAGAGCGAAGAATTTCAAGTACGAGATGGTTATATACATTACGGAGCTACAGTTAAATTGGTGTGTTCAAATACAGGAATGGCATTACCTCGACTTATAATTAGAAAGGTAAATAAAATTTATTTTATTGACAATTCATATTTTTAAACAACGATATTATTACAATAACTAATTATCAAATTACTATATGGGTTTTATAAATTATTTTTGCTTTAAACAATGATTAATTATTTAGTTAAAATATGTTTACAATAACTAATAAATAACTTGGTGGTCTTAATTTATATTTCACAACACTTTAAGTTTAAGTTACCACTAAAAATTGTTGATGTTTTAACAATTTTATGGGAATAACTTTATAATTTACTATTAATTGTTAATTACAAACTAATAAAAATTTTCATGATAAGATAGTGCCTCTATTATAATTTATATAAAACAATTTTTTTGGGTGGGTCAAATTCATAATATGTAGCCCAAAACACTTTTTAAAGTTGAAATATTTTGTGTACAATTCAGATTACACTGTAAATATTAAAATTTTCCCTTATTATTGTCATTTTATCAGGGTGGCCACAAGGGTGGTCTAGCAAAATTTTAAGTGGGCCTGGGCCCACCCTGGCCCTCCCGTAGTTACTTGCCTGCTCTAGTACAAACCAGAAACGTTCTATTCTTGAAATAATTTAGCACATGAATATTCATGAGCTCCAAGTATTCACTGGCACCTTACTATAAGGTATTTGCAATAAAAACGTTTTTCTTTTTAATGTTTGATACATAACGCAATTTAAAAGAATTTTTACTTTTAAGGTGGACAAACAACAAGCCCTTCTAGAAGCAGATGATCCGGTATCTCAACTTCACAAATGTGCATTTTACATGAAAGATACAGAAAGAATGTATTTATGTTTATCTCAAGAACGTATAATCCAATTTCAAGCGACACCTTGCCCTAAAGAATCGAATAAAGAAATGATCAACGATGGAGCCTGTTGGACAATAATATCAACCGATAAAGCTGAATATCAATTTTACGAAGGAATGGGACCTGTAAGAAATCCTGTCACTCCAGTTCCTTTAGTTCATAGTTTACATTTAAACGGTGGCGGAGATGTTGCCATGTTAGAATTAACTGGAGATAATTTTTCGCCTTCGTTGCAAGTTTGGTTTGGCGACGTAGAAGCCGAAACCATGTATAGGTGTCAGGAATCGATGCTGTGTGTAGTTCCCGATATATCGCAATTTCGAGGTGAATGGTTGTGGGTTAGACAACCTACTCAAGTTCCAGTTTCACTGGTTAGGAACGATGGAATTATATATGCTACTGGTTTAACATTTACTTATACACCTGAACCTGGACCGAGACCTCATTGTCCACCTGCAGATGAAATTATGCATCGATCTGGACGAGGTTCGACAATCGGCCCCGGCACTATGTCTCAATCTGATGCTTCAGTTTGGAGTCAACAGCCGGGTATGCATTAATAGTCTTAAATAGTGAAAATGTGATTTTAAAGACAAAATGATGTTTATTAAAATATTTATACGTAAATATTAAAAATTATTACAAAAAAATATATTTTATTATTCGACAAATATTTGAATTTTAAAAATTATTTTGTTGTTTTATTAGATTTAAAATGCAAAATTCGTT
The DNA here is from genome assembly GCA_963924605.1 of Malthinus seriepunctatus. Taxonomy (NCBI): domain Eukaryota; kingdom Metazoa; phylum Arthropoda; class Insecta; order Coleoptera; family Cantharidae; genus Malthinus; species Malthinus seriepunctatus. The sequence goes on from OZ004600.1 coordinate 48,428,778, forward strand.
TTGTGCATAAATATTTTGGTTTTGTATTCTTTATAATTACTAAATTCGTGTCTTAAAAAAATTAAAAACTCAAATTTTAAATACTATTATAAAATTACCTTACCATTTCTGTGATTCTAAGTCTAATTAAAATTTTGCAGTCGATCACTATTTTATATTGTCTATAGTTCCTTCAAATTCTAATAATTGTTAAAAGTACAAAAATTTAATACATTTTTAGACACAAAAATTGAACATTTTTGTTCAATTATTCAATTATTAGAACATTTAATTCGATAAGGTCCTGGTCGACAGGTTACGCAAAATTTTTTCGAGCGTTTAAATACAGTGGTAACTAGTAATGTAACAATAATTTATCTGCAGGATAAATCTAACGTTTAATCGAAACCTGTCGACCCGGCCTAAGTGTAATAAATCGCAGCTTTACCAATAGTTTCATTTCTAATAAGAAAAAACTGTAAAATCTTTTAATTTTAATTATTGTAGTCGGTTTAATAACTAATTTTTGTTTATTTATTATGTGATTTTATTAGCTTTTAAGTGTGCGTAGTTTCGAAATACCTATCAATGTGCAATTTGTAAATATTAATTCTTTTTAAACGCAATTTTTTTTAATCAAGTTGCCATATTTTTCTATTGAGAATTAGCTAAATTATTTTAAATTGCACAATTTACTTTACTTATAATTTCTACGCTTTTAATAATGTAATTTTACATTTTAACAAAGACCAAAGTTTTTTAACAAAGCTGGAAAGTAGGACCCGACAATTTTAATCATTAGTTGTGTGAGTAGAATTAGTTTTAATGTTGTTTTTAATAAAATTCTCATGCAGTTGTTGTTTATTGTATTTTTAATGTATATGTCCTTTTTTTTCTGTTTTCTTTTTGTCAAATCATTGTGGGAGCTTAAAATTAATAATATTAAGGTTTTGTAGTAGTTTTAAAAATACAATGTATTTACACAACGACAACAAAATACATTTATATTTAGAGAATTATGGTTTGTACATAGTAATTATATAGTCACATAAGAAATTATAAACATGACATATCTGTACAGTATGTATTTTATAGAAATACAATTATTTAATTATTATTATAGTTTTGTTATTAGATTTTTAGTAAAGTTCGAAACAACTTTCGACTAGTAATTTAATGAGAAAAAGGAAAAAACTACAAGGAACTGAAATTTTCACATGGAGTAAAGTTTTTCTCACGATACATAAACAAACATTATATCTGTACTGATATAACGTAGTTATTTACATTGTGAGAATTCTTAAAACACAATAGTATTATTTTTAATAATTATGAGTCTACTGTATATTAATGAGGACCTCGTTCTCAAGTCAAAATAAGTAGTTAAAGATGTATGACAATCCTAATTAGTTTAGCGTGAGAAATACAAATTTAAATTATAATAAATCTTTATTCTTTTAAACAGATTTTATATTAATTGTTATTAAACAATAGTCTTATTAGTTTTTAAAGCTTTTTTAGTTCGTTAATTAAATCTCGGTGTAATTGAACATATGTATAGAAGTTTAGAAAAGTTAGCTTGAAAATCTAACTAAAAGAGTGATGTATTTTTTAGAAGAGAATAGTTTGTTTTAACATGAGACTATTTTTGTGACACTTAAGTTGTAAAAAAATAGTCACTTAAATTATTATATCATAATTTAAGCTCGCAATATTGTAAATCAAGGTTATACGAGAGGTACACGCAGATACAATTCGAGCTCAAATTAGTCTTTGTCTTAAATCTCAATGACAAAGTAGACGAAATGAAACCTCAACAAATTTCCCAGAGAATTACAATTTTATGGCAATTAATCAAATGAGATAATTTCAAGAACTATTTTACGTCAGATAATGATAGGAGGGTTTCTTATAATTGTAAAAAAAGTGTACTTTGGTTTAAATATTCTAAATCGGGTTTTAATTGAAGTATTATTAATTAATAGTCTTAACAGATAGGGTTATTGAAAAGATGTCGTCGAAGTGGAATTTAGACAATTTTAACTTTTTCCAATCCAAGAAAAAGTTATAATAGAGACAAAAAAATTATAATAATAAAATTTTTTTTGCATTTCTCGATGTTTTGAGTCTATTCCAAACATGCAAAACTAGTGAACCGATTTTGATGAAATTTGATTTTAGGCACTTTAAAATTATTTCATCGACAAACTAAGCTTTTATAAGAAATCTATACAGGGTGTCCAAAACCCAGGTGGTTATTTTGGTCGCTTATTTGCAAATTTGTGCCAAATTCGTTTCTACTTGGATATTATATAGTACATGCATGTAAGCTGTAAATGATTAAAAAAAATTTCAAATTTTTTTATTCATAATGGCGGCCAATAGAACGATTGTCCCATTTTGTGGTTAATTAACTTTAACATTAACTTGGCCGGTAATTATTATTATAAAAATTTAAAACGGCATTGTACAGCCAAAATATTTCGTGTTAAGTAAATCGATTTTCAAAATTGTTTTAAAATTGTCTACCTTTAAGGTGCCAAAGTAGGTCAAAATTTTGAAACGGATTTTCTCAAAATTTTCTCTGCCATATTTTTTCTTTTTGGGATATGTTACAGATAACGTAATTCTCTATTGAAATATAAATTTTTATTAAAATCGTTCGAGCCGTTTTGAAGTAATGATTTTTTTAATGTCTAAACTTCTAAAATCTCTAATTTCTTTTGTAATAAAAATGAAAGCTTGAAAATGAATATATTTATCAATCTTATGAATATCTATTATTTGACACTATTTATAATAAAAAAAATACAAAATTCCAAGATTTGACTAACGGAAAAAGTTCCTCGTATGGCCACATCCGTTGTTTTATAAATAACTACAAAGACATGCTAAAAACAATTTATTTGAAATTATTCTGTACAATTTTGTACATTAGCAAAAATAATGTTTTAATACCTCAAAGTGTACAAAATTCATCTTTAGAACAAAAATTGGTAAATTTTATAAAGTAAAATAAATTAAAGGGAAATAAAATTGTTAGTCAAAATGTACTATAATAATATGTATAATATAAATTATAAAAAAAGTATATAATTAAAAATGGACGGACTGTATTCCTATACAAAACAGATCATAAAAAATATATTTGTAAATCTGAAACTTGTTTTGTTAATTCAAAATGTGATGTATTATTTATACACTTAAATTTCGAGTACGTAATGTAACTGACGTCTGCGACTATTATAATTCTATTATAAGTCAGTTTTTTTCGTTACAATATATTTTGGAGCAAACATTCAGTTTTTGCTATTTTACAAAATAAAACAATTGCAATAAATTATGCAAATAACTTATAAATTACTACTTAATTCGCAAACTTCTTTGTTTATTCATATTTGTGAGCATTAGAGAAATATACGATGTTAACAGATCATCCATCTTGTAACCTAACGAAGTTTCACACAGAAGTTTTGAACCTCTTACTAAATTTCCAATAGTCATATGAAAATATGTGTTTCCAGACGACCAATTAGATATTCTCGTGAATGGATGTGTTACCAAAATTTCCTGTTAAAAAAATCAAAATTAATTTTAAAATACAATGTTGTAGTATTTTCTAAATGTTGTTTTTAAAATAAATTAACAATGCAATTTTTCTCTCACGCTTATAATAAAACGAGACAATTAAAATAGTTTCAAGTAGCTTCCTGCGATTATTATTAAAATATCTCGGTCGATCATTTATTTTTAATTAATGTTTATTTAAAAACTCTTATTTGTAGTACTAATTACTCCTATGGTATTTTATAAGTTTTAATTAAAAATTATTGGTAAATAATACCCACAATTTTATTTTGAATGTAATTTGTTTTGTTTTTAAATTTTCAGTTCATTAAAACTAATTAACAGTTTAATAAAAATTTACAAAAGGTAGAAGCACAAATTAAAATCTAATTAATTATGTACGAATAATCAAAGTAATGAATAATACGTTTAAAAGCATTTTTACATGATAAAATATAAACAACTATTATTGGTTTACCTTAGTATGGGGGTGTATAAGACTAACACCGTGTTTATTAATTGCAATGAGCAACATTTCTGGATAATTAGGATCGGTTGTTTGTTTAACTTCAAAGAAAGCTGATCCAAAAGTTGGCCATCTGTATACTATTTTCAAAAACGTAATTTTTGCATCTTCCGGACTCATACCACCATCTTGGTTATATGCGGCCACGATGAGTCTTTTCCAGTCATTTGAGTTTTGAAGTTTTACAAGATCAGACGGTATTAATTCTCTTAACATTTGACTGTAACGAATTATTGAATAATTTAAACAATATTAATTATTGTATACTTACGGTATTGCTTGTAATTCTTGTTTACTTTCACCGAAACGAACTCGATAAATTAAAGCTGCCAATTTAGCTGCCTCTTCTTTTGAACATTTGTGATATCCGCGTATTAATTTTGGAAGTTCTTGATGAAAATGGAAAATAAAATCTGCATTTCTATCTTTTCCAGGTACCGTATTTGTCCACAATTTTTTCATAAAGAAAACTTGATAAGAAAATTGTGGTGTTATGCCATCACGAGTAGGCCTTGCTTTTCTTATCCAGTCTGTTAAATGGCGCACAAAATCAAAGAAGAAATCCCCTTCCGGAACTGAAATGACCTGTAATTGAAAGGTTTTATAAAATTATTTTTTATATTCTTAGGACCAAGAGGACATAAATAGACTAAATACCAGCTTTGAAAGCTTTTAAAATGAACTAAAAAGACTTAAGTCATAAGTCACTCCCAAAATAAAAAAGACTTAAGTCAATATGAAATGAATTAAGTCTTTATTTTGATTGAAATCGTTATTTTTGACTTAAAAGTCGCAAATCTATTGTTCAAGTCAAGTTATTTCGTAATGATTTAAGCCAATATGAAATTGATTTTTATTTAAATCATTATTTTTGACTTAAAAAGGCGGTTTCTAATGAATGGACGGGAAAGTTGATATTTAGACATTCCGCTCGAAACCGTTAGCGACTTTAATATCCGGTTGATATCACTATAATGGAGTCATATTAGACTGAAAAGAGCATAAACTGCGAAGTACCCACGCCTTGAACGAATTTTGATGAAATTTTTTTTATTGATTTCTAAATACCCTAAAGATCAAAGTTTATATTGTTAAAAAGTGTGCATTTGCCTCATCATCTTTTTAAACCACTTCTTGTGAACTCAATTTTCAAAATCATGAAAAAAGAATTTTTATTTCAAAATTTTGGGTGCAAATGCTTACGCGTTTGATAATTAGTAACTAAGCAACAAGTTTACGGAAAAAAAAATTTTAAAAACGCATGATGAAATTCTTATTAACATTTGCTTAATAGTAACTAATGAAGCACTTCGAGGCATCTCAGAAACTTCAAATTTGGCACCAATGTAAATGATGTCCTCAAGATCAATAAAAAAAAGTCTTCAAGTTCTGAAAACCCTCTGGGGCCGATTGAAAGGGGGGGGGGACAACACCCCCGTATTTTATTAGAAAAAATTAGACTTATCTAGAGATCTTTAGAGTGTGTTCTACAACGACACCAAATTACAAGTTCCTAGGATGCTTAAAAGTGCTTGTAACTCCAAGTAACGTCATCTTACGAATTTGCTGAAAAATAATAACACTGAAAAGAATCAACTCCTTGATCGAATTTTAATGAAATCTTTTTTATTAAATTCTAAATACCCTAATGATCAAAGTTTATACTGTGAAAAAGTGTGCATTTGCCTCATCGTCTTTTGAACCAATTCTTGTGATTTTGTTACTTTGAGTCACAAGCACTTTTAAGCATCCTAAGAACTTGAAATTTGGTGTCATTGTACATTACACTCTAGAGATCCCTAAAAAGGTCCGATTTCCTCTAAAAAGTACGGGGGCGTCCCCCCATCTCTCTTCAATCGACTCCCAGAGGGTTTTCAGGACCTGAAGACTTTTTTTATTAATCTTGAGGACATTATATACATTGGTGCCAAATTTGAAGTTTCTGAGATGCCTAGAAGTGCTTCACTAGCTCTTGTTTATTAAATGTTAATAAGAATTATTTCATCATGCATTTTTGAAATTTTTTTTCCGTAAAATTGTTGCTTAGTTACTAATTATCAAACCCGTAAGCATTTGCACCCAAAATTTTAAAATAAAAATTCTTTTTCAGCTAATTTTTATGATTTTCAAAATTGAATTCACAAGAAGTGGTTTAAAAAGATGATGAGGCAAATGCACACTTTTTAACAATATAAACTTTGATCTTTAGGGTATTTAGAACTCGATAAAAAAATTTCATCAAAATTCGTTCAAGGCGTGGGTTCTTAGCAGTAAAATCCTCGTCTACTACACTACTAATAGTCATAATTTTTGATAGGGCAATTGTTCAGTTGAACTTTTCTCACTAATTAGGCTCTTATTTCCTATACAAATACTGTCATTGCCTTCTTTGAGCATCACCCTATCAGGAATTATGACTATTAGTGATATCAACCGGATATTAAAGTCTCTAACGGTTACGAGCGAAAGGTCTAAATATCAACTTTCCCGCCCATTCGTTTGAAACCACCCTCTTAAGTTACAAGTCAATTTGAAAAATGAATTAAATCATAAGTTTTAAGTTACGAGTTTTAAAATGACTTAAATCAGATGACTTAAGACACTAAAATGAATTAATCAGAAAAATGACTTAAGTTTTTCCAACTCTTGCAGCTCTGCTCAGTATGTTCGAGGTTCAAGGGTTACTATTGGTGTTTTAAAAAATAATTTCTGTTCAACCGAAAGTCGAAGTATGATCTAATGAGTATCATCTAAGAGGCTAAAAATGTATTAACTTACAGGAATAATTTTGTAAGATGAGGAGCGGTAGGGATAAATTCGCGCAGGCTTGGCCACGTCCCTTTAATAATTATTTAATTCGTTGACTACGGCGTTGGAGGGGAAAAATACTAATTTAGGTATCGGCGCATCCCCTCAGCTCGTCATCTTAAAAGATTATACCTGTATTATCTAAGTTAAAAAATAACAACTCTAAATTTGCTCAGATGTCCACAAAATAACCCTATTATTTCGTACCACCCTGTAGAGATTTAATTATATTTTTGTTTTAAAAGCTTAATTTTTCGATGAAATTTTGCTAAAGGGCTCAAGTCAAATTTCATCAAAATCTGTTAAGTAGTTTTTGCTTGAAGGGTGTTACAGACAAACAAGCGGTCTTTTGGGAATTTTTTTGCATTTTTGGATTCAGGAGAACTCAAAACGTCGAGAAATTAAATTAAAAAATTTAATACTTTTTCAAAGTAGATAAAATCTACGAAAAAGTAAAAATCAAGTTACATAATGAAATAATAAAACAAAACAACTCAAATTAAATAAATGAATAAATTAAAAAGCTTACAAATATTAATAAAATAATAATTGAATATTTTATCGTCGTTTACATTACATTTTGATAATGATAACAAATACCTAAACACATTGATTTTTGATTATTAATTTTATAGCAGTTCTAGATTAAACTTCAACTTGTGAACATTTTAGTAGGTAATTCTTAAAAACATTATTAATTTTCATAATTAATTTTTCTATTAATTATAGTGTGAGTGGGGGAATTTAGAATATGCAAATCAATTAATCCAATTAAGAGTTTAATAGAATGAACACATAAGGTAAGTCCCCATGTTGAGGTATTTTTAATTAAAATTTCTTGTTAAAATGTGTCATTGATTGGTGGAAATAAATACAAAGCGATGCAAAGTTATTCAAATTGCGTAATAGAAGTAGCTATGGAGTAGCAAGAAGGCTAGAGAAAACAGCTAATTGCCGACCATCTCGATATTTAGGGGGATAATTTGAAATCTAGTTACTAGAGCCGTGAGAAATTAGAATTTTTTCGCGCTAGGTCACCAGGTTCTTATGTAAAATAATGCCTTAAACTTTATTGAAATGTTTCCTAGTTTGTTCTAATATTCATCACGTGACTATACTCTGTCTACCGAACAGATGCAGCTAAGCCACTCTCCATAAATTTCTGTCAAATAAGGTTGACGCATGTCCATTCTCGTGTGAGTGTTGTAAACTGAATTTTCAAAATTCGACCAATAGAAAAATTCTATTCCAATTTTTTGGGAGTGGCTTAGCTACATCTGTTTAATGGATAGAGACTAGTTGCATCAGCATCAGGGTTGTGGTACTTTAAAAGTAAAAACGTATTTACGCTTATGTTTAGGAGGTAATAAGCAGTCACAACTATAAATCTTACCTTATCAGCTATTTTAACAAAAAGACTGAAACCTTCGCTCGATCTCAAACTAAGCCTCTGACTAATATTTTGACAAAAATCTTTAGCTCTTGTACTCGAATCAACTTCAAAAGCTTCATCCGTATCATCGGGAAAATAAACTTTGTGAAATATTTGAGTGGTTTTATGTTGAATTGCTTCCACTTCGACTTGATGAGGTGGATATTTCCTTTGCCCATTCCTCAAAGTTTTTTGCAGTCTTTGTAACGAATCCTGTGAAATTGGGTGTCGACGTGTACGAAGAAACAAAGTTAATTCTTTCAATAAACTTTGTGAACACGTAAATAATCCCGTTGCCAACCACATAAGTTCCCAGCCTCTCTCTTCCGACAATCGATTTCGATTATCTGTTAGTTGTTTCATAACTTGACAATAAATTTCGTCTCTTAAAATTTCGTGTTTTAAGGGCCCATCAAATATGTGATCGGTGTATTCGTTTCCTAATCTCGGTCGTTTGCTAGGTAAATCTCCCATGTATTTTAAAATTGCACTAAACGAAAAACAAGCTTCATCGGCAAGTTCTTCTTTTGTTAATAGCTTTTTAAGAAGTGGTTGTTTTAAAGGATCTCGTGAGTGTCTCCATAAATCGTCTACTCCACGACGAACCGATGTTAGTGTTAGTGTTTTGGACATGGTACGTTTTATCGGAGGTCTAAAGTGGTCGATTGCGTATTCGGATAAATTATGAGGTCTGTCACGAGATTCTGTTCCGTTTACAGAGTACTGTGGACTTAACTTACGCCCATGTTCAGCTCCTAAGTAAAAATAAGTTTAGTTTGATTTACAAGTCTAATTCAAAGTAGAACTTACCGTCAACAGCAAACAATTGGAGGGTATCTGCTGGTGGTTTTGACATGCACGGTAGTACGTATACAGTTTCGGCAGGAAAGTCTCCTTTTTCTTGAGTTCGTTCACATCTACCCACACACCAACCAGAATTTAAAACAGTTTCACCTGTACTATCTTCTTCTAATATGATCAAATCTCCTTTTAAGAACGTTAAAAAGCTAGAACCTTCTCCGGGAGCTTTGTAATCTTGAAGAGCAATAACAAACTTAGAACGCTTTTTTAAACCTTCCAAAAAGTAAACGACTAAGTCTCTTATATCTTCGGCGTTCGGACTTTGAAATGTAAATTCTTCTCCTCTAACAGTACACAGACTAAATGTTTGAGTAAACACTTTATTTGTTTTTTGACTCGAAACTGTTGTTATTTCAGGAAAAGATAATTCTAATAAAACTTGTTCCTGATCATCGACTACATAAACGCCCGTCCAGTTTACGGCAATAATAACGTCATTTTTAGGCAAATTTGGTCCTGAGTTTCTGTACGCTTCGTAAAAACGTGAAAATAATAATGGCCATTTGAATTTTGCATAACTAACTATGTCTTCTTTAACTCTTAAAACTGCAACCTTATCCTTTAAATAATAACTTTTTTTATATCCTTGTACGACTAGAGCACCCCATCTATCTATAGCCTTTTCAATTCCAGTTAAACAATAGTCCGGAATGTAATTAGGAAGTAAAGTTAGCAAACGTTCCACGTTCATATCGGATCCAAATTCTATGTAATACTGTTGAGCCGCAATCATAGCAAGGTCTTCTTCTTTATCACACCTATATTCGCCGAATTTAACACCTCGAACAACCTGTTGATAGATGAGGTTTGTAGCAACTTGATCTTCGGTAGGTTCGTGCCAAGGAGCAAAAATTTCCTTTCGGAAAAACAATCTCCAAGGAGCATTACGTTCTTGGGCCCCTTGTTCTTTTGCATATTGTTCACACTGAGATATAGCGTCCATAACATGATCACCTCCACTACCCAAAGACGAAACTTTGTCAAAAAGAGCTATGTAAAGGGAAAATCCAAATTGGTCACGTAAACCAATTTTATCTGACAACTGGTTGCATAGTTCTCTCGCCGTTGTCGCCGAATCCGCTAATAAGGTTTTGGTATTGCCATCCATAAAAGTTATAGGCAACATTATAGGCTTTTTAGATTTAGTCGCTTGAAGCTCTAACCAACTAGGTGGTTGATTTCTTGTACCATTGTTAAATGTCCTCTTCAAACGGTCTTCGCAGTAAGGCGCATAACCGGGAGGTCCTTCTCTTATAAACGCCCTTAAATAATTAACAAACTTTTCAGAAGGAGCAAAACAACCCACACAAAGCGATAAAAGAATCCACCCACGAGCGTGAGACGATTTTGATGGATTATTTGAAAGCTGTTTACAAATTTGACAATAAATTTCGTCTCTCAACTCCGCTCTTAAAATACCATGACCGATTATAAAATGTAATTTTTCTAAATTCGAAGTAGGGCGCGATTCTAACCAAGACTGATAACTATCAGCAGTGTATTCTTCGTCTTGAAGCTTTTTGCGAACATCATCGCCTAATTTGTTTTTTCGTTTTAACGTTAGCGAGACAAGTTTGTTGCGTATAGATCTTGGTTTTTGTTTAAGGTACGACTCAGGTTCCATTCCCATAAGTTGAGCCTCTTGGAATTCTTTACTTCTGATAAAATTGCGTCCTAAAGTAGCAGTAACTTTAGACATGACCGACGTAGTGTCTCGATCCATTGTGTGATATCTCGGTTCTGGTAAATCACCGGTGAAACGTAAAATTGTAACCCATAATGCTTGAGCGGCCTGTGAAATAATTAGTTAAAAATTGTAACAGAAAGAAGAAATAGGACTTACAAGTTGGTCTCCTTGAGTATGTAGGGGTAATAAAGAATGTTTGAGGGGTTTTCTTGAATATTGATGTCCCACGTTTCCTTGAAAGTAAGTCGCCGCAAATTTCTGGAATTTATATTCTGATAAATCTTCTTCATCTTCTGAAACGTTCTGCATGGGACTAATAATTTCAGACTCGGCAGGCTGCGATGGTAGATCGTTAAATACTGACGTTTCTCGTCCGGGTGTCGGCGCTTCACTTGCACTGTCTGGTAAGAAGTCAAACATCGCTTCAACTAATTTGGAATCGTCTACAGGTTCATCTTGTTTTCGTGCAGCATCATTAATAATATTCTTTTTAGCTTCTACTCGTCTTCTTTCTTCCATCTCTAATTCCATTTCTTTACGTTCCAATTCGTACATTCTCTCTCTGTTGGATAAAAAAAATTAGTCAATTTAATTTGTAACCAAAGTAAACTATACCTGTAATTTTGTTCTGCAATTTCTTTTGCGCGTTTATTTCCAGCGTCTTTAAGTTCCCTCTCTTCTTTTTTCCTCAATTTTAGAGCTTCTACATGACTTCGACGCTCAAATTTAATTTTTTTGAACCTTCTAGTTGCAATCATGCGTCTCACATGTGATTGTATTTTGATGATCGCCCACATTTTATGACCATATTCTCTTCTAACCAAATAGCCCCGGGCATGAGCTTGAAGGCCAACAATATGTCCACGCAAATGCCGAAAACGATGAGAAAGGACACGAGCGCGAATTAAAGCCTGCAAACGCATATAACCAACCCTCATCCTCTTGTACCTTTGACGTTGTACAAATCCTTTCCAATATTTTTGAATAATCATTGTAGCAGCTTTGAGTCTTAAAAATCTACGACGATACACCCAACCACGAATTGTTTTTTGCAAAATTAAAATTTTTTTAGTTAAAACTCGATCTCTTTCTTGTTCTAAATATAAATCATGGGCATCTTTTAAGAAGACTTTAGTATGACCTAATTGATAGTCAGATTTTCCTAAAACGGTTGAACAAATTTTTGATGTAGCCGATCTACAATCGGCCCTATGTGCAGGTGGTATTCCCGAAATTAAAAATCTATATCTCTCAACGAACTCGTTAAAATGATGCCGTATCGGATAACCGGCACGTCGTATTCTGATAGTTTCCATCATACCGGAGTATCTTAATTGTCGACAACATAACTCTCGATCGAACATGTTTGGTTTTTTAAATTCGTTAGGCTTAATGCAACGTATAAAAAATGGCTGACTATTTGAAAGGGTCTTCATTAACGAGTCTAAACTTTTTTTAAACTGAGTCGACAAAGTTGGTGCTCTTTTGCGTGTTTCCGAACCCATTCCAATATCGTTGGCAAATATTTGTTGTAGGAAATTATTATTCGAAACTGTAATTAGTTGTAACAAATCGGCACTAAAAGTGTCTCTGTTTTTTTCTAAAAATCCTCTAGTATCGTAGAAAACAACGCCGGCAAAATGATTTAAACCAAAACTTGTATTAATATCGGACTTTGGTTTTAAGTAATTTTTATTGCTACCGTGTGTTTTGTGTAATTTGGCTAGTAAAGTTTGATCTGTGCCTTTTGGAAATTTGCTTTCTTCGTCGATTAGAGCCATTATGTTTAGTTGCTTAATTGCTATGAGGTCTAACGCATCTTGATTGTCGACGAACTCGATGTGTTGCCAATTAATACCTTCGATATTGTACTCTTCTTGTTCGAGCTTAAATATATGTCTTACAAAAAATTGTTGAAGATTTTCATTAGCGTAATTAATACAAAATTGTTCGAAACTATTATGATTGAAATTTTCAAATCCAAAAATATCTAAAACACCTATTGCAGTTCGTAGTTTTTCTTTGGGTTTATAAATAGCGGCGTTAATTTTCTTCACTATTAAAACAAACATTCTTCCATAAATGCCTTTTACAAATGCATCACGTACGTCGACACTTTGATCTCTAGATAACGTAGAAACGACAGTTTCGCCGTGAGCAAATAAAGTCTTTCTAGTTAAAGCGTCTATTAGGGGTTGAAAAGGCACGGCTATTAAATTAGCGACTCGAACCACGTTGGTCGGATCAGGAATTTCCGTGGCATCTAAATTATCTATTACGGTAGCTTTGTACTTTATATTCCCAGTGTGTAATAAAGCTGCTAATAGCTTTAAAATTTCCCAGATTTCTTGATCCGAAAATAGTAACACTTTCATTGCACTTCGTATATCTGCAAATTCAGCAGAATCGTCCCGTCCTTCACACGTTATACATCCACCCTAAAAATAGTAGTTTGTTTTATTAAGAGTACAAGTGTCACTTTCACGGAGTAAAAGTAAGTATGAAATAAGGTACCTGCACCAAATAAGGCCACGTTAAGGGTTTAATTATTATTTACTCTAAGATTTGATAACCAAGTGATTCAGAAGTTAGCGTAATTTGTTACTAGGGCTTTGAGTACGTATATTTACAATTGTATTTTTTTTTAATGTTACTCATATAGAAGTTATAAAAAAAACAGTGAGGTCACAGGTATTGGCCTTATTGGGAACAGTGTGTCCATAATAAGGCCAACAGTGAAATAAGTACCAAAATGCATAGTAAACTTGAAATTTAATAGAAAAAAATGAAATATAAACTTCTTTAAACATAAAAATATAAATTCCACCATTAAATGTCATAACAATACCGAGACACTTATGATTTATGATGAACAATCCCAACATTTTTGTGTTTGGTTTTGTGGCTTTATTAAGAACAATGCGATTTTGACAAAAAAAATTTCTTATAAAAATTTTTACGTGTTAAATTATTGTTTACTTACGTCATGAATTAATAGATATTTAGTACACCTTTTGGCAATAAAACGAAATTTAAAATTTTTTTATAACAACGTACAACACCACCAACTAGAACTTGCAATGTTATAAGGGGAAAGTACCGATAATGCGTTTAGATGCCTTGCCATCTAGCCATTATCGTACAAACTTGAAAATATTCTTGAACATTGTACGACAGATGTCCTTCGATCTAACACTCACAAATTCAACATATTAATTTAAACTTGGCTGTAATAGCGTACTGGCCTTATTAAGTACATGGCCTTATTTGGTACAGGTACCTTATTTAATTTTTTCTTCAAAAATAAAACTATTAAAAATCAAATATAAAGCATTTTGAAAAAGCGTCATCTCTTGTCAATTACTTGTAGTTCAATTGTCAAATATTTTTTAAAATTAACTTTTACCTCTTAGGACGTAAAAATAGAACTTTAACCTTACTTGTTCAGCAATAAAATGTCAACTTTTCTTGACGTTTGAAGAAAAAAATTATATAAGTACTAATTCCACGTCAGATCGACCACGTTTGACCCTTAGGTCTTCCGATTTTGATAAAATTTGGTGTGTCGGTTGGAAATATGTTCAAACTTAAGTGTACAAAGTGGTTTTGCGCAAAAATTATTTTTAACCTATCTACGGTCAAATTAATTTTTGAACAATTTTGAAAACATGAATACTTCAATAATTTATAACTCGCCATCTAAAAGAGATATATTTCTGCAATATACGCCTATTTAAAGCTAAAGGAACGTACTATTTATTTTATGAATCGCTTCTTTGATTTAAAGCCTTTTTGGTCAAACTGTTCCAGTGTCAAATATTCAAGTCGAAGTGTACAAAAAACACCCTTTTCGATTTTTACAATTTTTTATATGTTGAGCCCTTATGACTTATGTTTAAGTGAAAAGATTCAAAACAATGGGCACTCGTCATCTCTTGATGCTACACGGCCTCAACCCTCACACCTCAATCTAAAACTCTCACTGAGGCTTGAAGCCGTGTAACATCTAGAGTTGAGGAGTGCCCACAGTTTTGAATTTTTTTACTTAAACCTAAGTCATAAGGGCTCACCATATAAAAAAATTATGATAATCGAAAATGATGTTTTTTGTACACTTCGATGTGAAAATTACTTTGATACTAGAACTAAACATTACTCATAAACAAATTATTCGTTTGGGCTCGGACCGGTCTCATTCTCTTGGTAATTTTAGACATTACAAATTATCTAAGACGTATTTTTTTGCTATCTTCAATGTGATCGAAGATATTTTCAAAATTAACAGTTTTGCTAAGAACAAATGTAATTTTGACCCTGTTCGAGCACGCCTCTGATCTTGAAAAATCTCTCCCATAATAACGGGTCCAAAATAAAGCGATTCCTGAAAAAAATTGCTATCCCCAATCTTTTCTGAATAAATTTCTGTTTCCACTCTTCTATAAGACCGTGTAGCGTCAAGAGTTGACGAGTGCCCACAATTTTGAATCTTCACTTAAACATAAGTCATAAGGGCTCAAACATATAAAAAATTGCGAAAATTGAAGAGGTTGTTTTTTGTACACTTCGACTTGAACATTTGACTGACTTGACACTAGAAGTTTGACCAAAAGGGCTTTAAATCAAAGAAGCGATGCATAAAATAAATAGTACGTTCCTTTAGCTTTAAATAGGCGTATTTTGCAGAAATATATCTCTTTTAGATCGCGAGTTATAAATTATTGAAGTATTCATGTTTTCAAAATAAAGCTCCACCAACCAATTTTGCGTTACGGAAAATATGTCAACTAAAATAATTTTATTTAAAATATTTTTTGCGGGAAAAAATTCGTCCAATCATAATAAAGAATTTAGGGTAGGTACCTACAGGCATAGTTAAAAGTCGCGTGTATCTATAACTACTTTAGGTTATGACAAAACCTTTCAAAATGACAGTGAGTTGTACTTTTCAAATTCACTGTCTTAATATAAACCTATATTCAATTTTACTGACAGTTTCTTGTCAAATACTTTTAACTCGTAGTGTACTTCAAAATCTATCACAGCGCTGGCCACGCCCCCTCAGCTAGCTAATAAAGCTGGTGGGACTCTAGTTCAAAAATTAATTTGACCGTAGATAGGTCAAAAATAATTTTTTCGCAAAACCTTTGTACACTTAAGTTTGAACATATTTCCAACCGACACACCAAATTTCGTCTAAATCCGAAGATCTAAGGGTCAAACGTGGCCGATCTGATGTATAAACTAATTTGTAAAGTTTAATTTCGTCGGCTAAATAAGAAAACCTCGTAAGTTCTAAATTTGAAATGGTACATTTTACGAGGTTTGTGTGGTGATATACAGACTTACGAGTATAAATTTGACACATTGAGATATACAATATCTAAAGAGATAATAGGACTTGCCAAAACCGCACATTAAGATTACAATATGGCCATTGTGTAACAGGGGTAACATAAAATGTAATTCGTGTTAAAAAGTGGACTTACGAGGTTTTCTTATTTAACCGACGATTTATGTTTTACTTACACCTGTTAGGTATCGATATTGACTCGCATCGCCAAGTTCTAACTTTTTCTTATCGTCCTTACTTAGACCGGCGAGTACGCAATAAAAAATATGATAATTACGTTCATCTGGATTTTGATGAACTATCCTACTTTTTTCTAATAAATATTGTTCAATTTTAGCACCTTCGATTACACCTTCTTTATTAAAATGTATATCGATATATTTTCCGAAACGTGAACTGTTATCATTTCTTATAGTTTTAGCATTGCCAAAAGCTTCTAAAATAGGATTTGCTTCTAATATTTGTTGTTCGATCCACGAATGTTTTCCGCTTATGGCAGCTAAATATTGTAAAATTAATTTTGTGCTTTCTGTTTTGCCTGCTCCTGATTCTCCAGATATTACGATACACTGATCTTGACCGTATCGACGCATGTTGTTGTAAGAATTATCGCCGATTGCAAAAATATGAGGAGGTAGTTCACCAATTTTTCTTTCTTTATACATTTTAATTTGTTCTGCAGTGTAAATTGGAAGAATTTGGTAAGGATTCACAGCTACTAGAATAGATCCGGTGTAAGTCTGAAAATTTAAATTTTTAAATTGGAATTTGAACAAATTTTTAACTGTTTACATAAATTAGATTGTCATTGTATCTAATTAGAAGATTTCTAAGAATGCCAGCTTCGTGTAAATCTCCGAGTCCTATCATATCTTCCACTCCGTGGATGGATGTGGTGTGCATTGCCTTAATTCGTCTCTCGGGAGAGAGCCACTGTTCTGTAGCGTCGTCATCTCGTACTGCAATTCTTCTTCCTTCAGCAGTTATTACTCTAGCTCCAATAGCTACATCGAATTCAGTGCCCGAAACTGGTTCTATCCAGATATAATCACCCTAAAAAGAATTTAATATCAGTACAAGAACGGAGATACAAAAGTAGAATTTTTCAATTTAATTTGTAAGTCGTGAGTTTTACTAGGTTTTAAATTTTACAAAATGATCTTAGTTGAAATTAAAATAAAGTTAAGCTATCATTATGGTAATTATCGAATGCTTCTCATTCCACTTGAACATTAAAAGAATTTTAAAAAGTAATTTCTTCATCATTATCGGTTTACCTATTTAAGTATTAAATTGTAAAAACCGTTTCGAGATAAATAATAGTTATTCGT
Source organism: Malthinus seriepunctatus (assembly GCA_963924605.1). Taxonomy (NCBI): domain Eukaryota; kingdom Metazoa; phylum Arthropoda; class Insecta; order Coleoptera; family Cantharidae; genus Malthinus; species Malthinus seriepunctatus. The sequence continues at coordinate 48,446,319 of OZ004600.1, forward strand.
TTATAAATTTACTTTAGTATTTTCATGGCTTATTAACGTGAAAAAATATACGCTACTTAAAAGGCCAACTTATTTATTTAACAGTTAATTCTATATTAATTGTGCTAAAAAAATTCGTACGTTTCGCGAAACATTGAGGAAGTAACTCGTAAAATAATTTTTATTTTTATAATAGAAATTACAAGTGATTGAAGGTTTATGAATTATTATCCTGTGGAGAGATGCTTCTTGCAGTTAATCGCTACCACAATGAAAAATTTTAATGGAGCTGTTGGCTGTCAATTCCGCTAATGAACACGATCAAAATGAAAAAGAAGTATACGCCAACTAATGATCATTACTTATGTGTTAACGTAAACCACAATGCTATTAACCTTGGAAAATCTAATAATTAAAGACAAATAGTGTGGTTAATTTAGCTATTGTATAACTAAGATGTACCTAATTAAATTTGGGAGTTTTTATAAATGAATTAAGTAGGACGTGCAAAGTATAACTCGAGAGGAAACACACGATTTCACTTAAGATGAAATTTTTCCACCGTATATTCTTTATTTCCAGAACCCAAGATTTGAATTTTAACAAAGATGCTGAATCTTTGAGTCCTGAGCAGCATCTTTTAGGACACTTGACTCGCCAAATATCCTCTAATTTGTGTTAGAACTATTGAAAAAAAAGTTGTTCAGAATTGGATTTTAAGCCATTAGTATACCCAATTTTAATGCGATTATGGTCTATGGGTCCTTAACAGAAAAATCCAGGTGATAGTATTCGGGGATATCTCTTCTTGGCGTCTTGAGTATAACCTATTTGACTGCCAGTGAGCAGAAAATCCGGTTGGAGACATCAGGCACTGGTTTCCGTTGGTACCAAAATTCAAATCTTTTCTTCTAAAATTAAAGAAAATACAGGGGCGCCTTCATCTTAAGTGAAACCTGCATTAGATAAACTGGCCCATAGATAGACATACAGGTAGATGTATGGAGGAATCGGCGGTCGAATAGCCAGTCAAATAAACTATAAGACAGGAAGGTAAACTGTAAGTACCTATTGCCCATTCAATCAGCAAAAAATCCACTCTCATAATATGTTATATACCCACGTAGACGTAGGGGATTCTTTTATGACTAAATTAGCTGTAGACAATATGGAAGATTTTGAAGATGTACAAGATGAGTCTAGAGTCTAGATATATGGGCCATTAGAACTGTATGGAGTTCTATAATAGAAAGAAAAATTTTTCATATTCAAGAAACCAAAAAAATTATGAAAATCTGACAGAACATTTCTGAAGCAACTTATTCTTCTACATGTGATTCTGAAATCAGATTTTAAATCCAACGTTTCGGTTTTCTGGAACCATTATCAACTTTATTTTTTTAAACAGCCGCAATCTTTTATTGTTTTAGTCGGTTTTAATATCATTTTATAAAGCCTTATTTTTTCTCGATTTAAAAAATTTATAACATTTCACCTTGTCTTTTCAGTTTCGTATCCACATAGGCAAATTATTTAATAATTATTACTACTAGCAGAGATCAAGGAGGCTTTGGAATCCAGAGATCCGAGTTTTTGAGATCTCGTCGGATGTTTCTGTATTAGAATCCCTGGTTCATTAATTAAGAAATCCCTGAGGTTTGTCTTTAGTCTAACGATATAGGTCACTTCGAGATAACAAAGTTTTGTTGAGAACTTTTTTCATATCTCTTACATAATTCGAACGACCGACCCATCTATCTACACTCACAGAAAGAACCCAGGATTTATTCAAATTAAAAAAAATGCCATTTTCTTGTTCTTTTAGGACGTGAAAAAATTCGAGAGATGGTTTCGATCTTGAAATATCCTAAAAATCTATCTCCTGAGTCTAATGGACTATTTACTGAATTGAAAGTTTCAAAAAATTTTCAAGACCTAAGAGATCTTGGAGATATTGGATTTTTTTATCACCAAGTAGAAATGAAGAACGATGTAACACACAAGGGTCATATCAGACTATACTCTGTCCACCAAACAGATGCAGCTAAGCCACTCCCTTCAAATTTCTGTCAAATAAGATTGACGCAAGTCAATTCTTGTGTGAGTGTTGTAAACTGAATTTTCAAAATTCGACCAATAGAAAAATTCTATTCGTTTTTTTTGGGAGCGGCTTAGCTGCATCTGTTCGATGGACAGAGATAGTTTGAAATATTAATGTAATAATTTATTGAAAAAACCCAGTTGCCATGAAATAACAAATTAATAAAGAAATCAAATTTTCATAAACTGCTAGATGCAATTAATTTGTTATTTCTATTGAAATATTTGTATATACCTACCAATCACAAATAGAAGATTAATAACTGTATAGAAAGCAATAAGCAATTAAACAACATGAAACTAATTTATTGATTGAACACTTACACGCATTCTGCAAATTAAAGTTTTTCAATTAAAATTAAATAATCCCTCTTATGACTCTTGATATCAAATACAACCGGATTTTTTAGATAAATTTTCAAATTACTGTTTCAAACTATTTACATAGTTAGGAAACTCCGGATGAACAATGCGTATTTTTCCTGTTTGATGGTAGGTATCATTGAATAAATAGATCCGGAAAAAGGGGTTAGGAATCGTTGCCTATAAGAGAAAATGCAACGGAAACAACATTTTGGAAATCTATGGATGACTCACTCATTTCGACGAGTTTACATTATCATTGACTGTCATGATCTTTCCTTATAAGTGGGAGTATAAGAAACCATTTCTATTCGAGAAATTGACCGGAAATCGCTATATTTACTCGTCCATTGCGATCCATATTATTACCTAAACGACTCTTTCCTGTTAGAGTAGCGGCAATTTATTCAAAGGTATGGAACCTATACAGGGTACAGGAATCAAAGTTGACTAAAAAAACATGAAGATCAAGTACCTAGTAAGTCTTAAAAATTTGTCATACATCCGGATGAGCCTTTCTTTATAAACTTATTTAAACCTGCCAAATATCATATTCACATAAGAAATAAAGAAGATATGGAGGAAATAAGAAAACACAAGATTTTGTTTCTGCAGGATGTTTTAGGAACGACACCAGCTGTTTTGGATATTTTTTCACGTTCTAAAACAGCAAGAAAATGGGCAACGATTTGTAATTTGTCTACCTATCTAACTGTGACTGTCTTCGAGCTTAGGAAATTCCCATGGGGCATTACATTTTTTTGATACACTCTGTAGGTAAACATAGAGAAGTGAGGTTTCTTAAAATAAAATTGCTTAGATTCCTAGAGAAAAATTCTTTCAAAATTATATTGAGACAATCTTGTTTGTATTTCTGCCATATTATTTTTGAAGCGAGTTTTAGCTACCGTTGCATAAAATTTATTTTGTAACAAACTTAACAAGGTACCAAATTATATTCGTCGTTTATTTTGAAGTGTCCAAAATTTCCCAATAACTAACACAAAATGTGGTCATCTACATACGGATATCCGGTATAAAACAACAAGTAAAAGTGAGACGGTATTTGAAAAATGAGCGAGATGATGCCAATTTGATGTCTATCCGATTGTATTAAAGTCACTAACCGTAGCACGTTGTTTCCTGCGTCCGATAAACTGGAAGGTGTATTGCATGCATCCATTGACCGTTTCAGTAAAACAATACCCTAGATTAAGGTTTTTAAAATGTACAATGTACATAAACAAAAATTTTATTTAAAAATCCTATTTGTAATAAGTATTTGTTACGTCAATTTTCAATCTTTTTTAACGCGTGAAAAATTTAGATCTCTCTTTTACTAAAGCACATTGGACTATAGCACCGACAAGCATCATCAGGAGCTGGGGCTACCCATGAAATTTAGATTGTGAATATAATTTATATAGTCGTAAGTCATAAGAACATAGCAACAAGCAGTTGCATTATTGCCCAAGAGAAAATTCATAATATTTAAGTACTGTTGCAAACTATTTCTTCTACGGTTCTGGGATTTCTTTACGGATCACGGATAAGAGCAAGAGACACCTTATACATAAACTGGCAACGGCGACCTTTAATATTAAAAATTATTTATCTTGATGAAAACACTGTCTCACGATATCGTTACGAGTAAAAAAAAGTGATAATTATCTCCATATTAGCAATTACGAACTCGTCTAATGACGCAAATGAATAATAATGTATACAAAACCATTGATTAGATTAAATTGAAACTGTCACGAATAAGATAAAATAATTTAAAACACCAAAAGTGTAATAAAATCATTGGGCAAACATTGAGAGTAATTAACTTTTAAGTAATTATGTGTCATAAAGATGAGAAAAATGTTATCTTTACGTGCTATCTAATTAGAGGCTATAAATAAAAGCTCGGAACAATTTTCGTGCTTTTTAAATGAAAAGACAAGACCTGAAATTAATTGAACTATTTAAAATTTTAATAGACGGTTTACTACTTTAGTAATTAGCTTCTTGAAAGGTGTACAAATTTAAATTCGATAATTATTATGAGACAGAGAGAGAGATAATTGGAACCGAAATAATCGTGAATAAAAAAAAAGTATCTAATGGTGCTGACAGATGGAAGCAGAAAAAGATGAAGAATTAGTGCATGCATCTATTGTCCGTTTTAGTACAACAATACTTGATTAAGGTGAATCATTGTGAAGAAAATAAGCGATGGTGCTTACAGAGAAAAGTAGAAAACGAGGAAGATATTAGATGTACAGTCTCGTGCATATCTTTTCGCCACCCCGGCAATACGTTATAACAATTTGTCGGTTCAACCATCAATAACACCCCCCCTACTTAAACTGAGGGGTAACTTTATTTTGCCAACAAGTATTTAATCAACAAACTGTGTTGGTATTATGATGCTTGCACCCACAAATCGTGCAAACGTATTGCCGGGGTGGCCAAAAGCTATGAACGAGACTGTACCTAAAAAGTCGATAAAAAATGTTTCGATTTAGAAAAAAAATTATTTCTTGATTGCTTCAGATCGTTTAATAAGGAAGGACTCTGGAAGTTAGCATTATTTTGACTTATTAATAAATTATAGTGGACAAAATCTTCAAGAAAAGAAGTAATTTTCGTATCTTTTCTGGTTATCAAAAGTTCCAAACTATGTACCTATTTACGTTTTATTACGAGAAAGAGACTATTAGTCTAGTCAACGAAGGGGTTATAGAGGACACGGAAGAGGGTGGAATTAGTTTTCAATTAGTTGAATTAGGGAGGGGTGGAAAAGCCCCGTTTTTAGGGTTCTTTGCTTATATCTCGAAAACGGTGGGCCCTAGGGAAAAAAACAACTATTAGCAAAATGAAAGCTTATCAAATTTCCTACAAGATTGTTTTTATTTAATTTTTCTCAATTCCTTCTAGTTTTAAAGATATCCGCCCGCAAAAATCGTTAATGTTTGAAAAAGCATTTCAGAGCACCTCAGCCGTAGTAAAAGTCATCAGAAAAGAAGTTGTAGAGCATTAAATTTCCCGAAAATTTCCTTTACTTTTTTATCTTGAACTGGTACAGAGTTATAGCAATTGTTCCTTATTAAAACCATCGACCAACTACTAAGGGCCATGATTATAAACGATAAATAAAGTTTATCTTGAGAATAAAATTTATCTTTTTTAGGCATTGCAACAGCAACGTTACAATGTCAAAGTTTGACGTTTGAATATAAATATTAAAATTTGGGGGTTAAGTTCTTTTTGTGTCATTCAAACGTCAAACTTTGACAGTGTAACGTTGCTACGTTGCCATGTCTAAAACAGATCAATTTTATTCTCGAGATAAACTTTAAGTGCCGTTTATAATCACGGCCCTAAAACGAGTTTTTGGGGACCAAAATGGGATGTTTTACGAACCATTTGTAGCTAATAAAGAATTATTTCTAAAGCCGTGTCAATTTTTGAGTTTATGAGGACCATCACCTCCGGTTAAATCTTAATGAAATTGAAATTGTCGCATAATGTACTTACAAAAATCTCTTTATTTAACATTTATTGTTTCCAAAAATGGATTATTTATTTGAGAACTTTGGATACACACATTTTGTCTTTTATAACATAACGATTAACGACACTTGTATAACGGTATAAAACTAAACAAACTACGACAAGTGTAACTAAACAATAAAAGACTGTGGTTTAAACAAACTATCACACAAGAACTGTTGTAAAGTTAATAATTACAAATCCAAACTGTTTAACATCAATGAGGACATGCGAAACTAAAGTACACATTGAATGTGTGTTTTACACACCATTGATTTTCGTATACACAAATTTATTTTAAATCTTTAATTACGACTGCTCAAGTCAACGGACAAACAGTTATGAATAAAATTTTCTTTAGCGTATGCAATGAACACACGACTTCGGAATTAATTCGATCTGTAACTTACTTTTCTTATAGTGTAAATGTATAGCAATGCAGAATAGAGTCGTTCTGTGGTAGACAGTTATTTTTAAAAGTAGGTACGTTTTAATGTTTTGAATAAATTAACGCTTAACTATTAGGAGACTCTAATTTATAAAAAAAATGTAAAATAAAAGAAACAACGTACCCGAGTTACGATTACCATTGTGGGCGATTAATCCATGAGCCTGAAATTAAAAATAAATAAAATTAAAATATAAATCAACAAATAATAGATAATAATAAAGCTCCTTTGGTAGTGATTGTTGTGGTAAGTCAGTGAATAATAGTAGCTGTTGGACCCCTGGGGAATCTTACAATTGAGTTTGTCTTATTTGATTTCACGCCTAACAACGAATTTAATTAAAATGTACAAAATTATGAAATAGCTAGAGAATCAAGATTTTGTTCAAAATGGGGTCTAACCAGTAGCAGATTAGCTACCTAAGCTTAAGGCCATACTAGGTCATGGTCTAGAGCTAGAGGGACTCGAATCGCTGCTACTGTGTAGCTGTTGTTTATCTAATAATTTTCTTAAATCATAGATATATCTCTGTCTATTTACATCCCTTTGTTCCACATTCCACTGTAGGAAATAGATCTACTTGCCGTATATTTTTCTTTAGCTCTTCTGTAAAACCATAGGGGGTGGGGGCGATCTACAATTTAACTTCGATTATCAGAGAAGATCCACAAAGTCAGCATGGGGAATTAAAATGGAGATGGTATGGAGCGTCGCAGCAAATTAGATGTAAAAACAACGGATGTGGCCATACGAGGAACTTTTTCCTGTTATATATTTTTTGTGCATTTCTTTAAAAGTCTATAATTTAAAATTTTCTTTAATGTATTTTATTTCATTTATTAAGATATCAAATTAAATTTTAATTAAAAATATATAAAATTATAATATTTGACGGACAGGAAAAAGTTCTTCGTATGGCCACATCCTTTGTTTTTTATACTGCTATATAAATTTATTTGTCAACAAAGACAGGGGGACGGTACTTATACAGGGTGTCCCACTTAGCATGCTCACCAGTATGGAGATCTCGTAGTCTTTTTTATGACCAACTCAATCCTACTTTTGCTAGCAGATATTTACAAAAAACTGAAAAAGTTCAGTTTCTTTAAATATCTATAACTTTTTTATTAATTAAGATCAAATCAGCTTAATAGGCACTACTAAAACCAATAAATTTAATAAAGAAACGAATTTTTTATCGCTCCATTTTAAGCCTAGTTCCCAGCTATCCGAAACCGTCGTATACGATGATACGAAAGTTTTCCTATTGGTGGAATTTCAAAATTTTTCGTATATCCACCAATAGGAAAACTTTCGTATCGTCGTATACGACGGTTTAGGATAGCTAAGAATTAAGCTTTTGAGATATGATGCAGTTATATTTTTTTAAATGCAAACCTAACCGCAATTTTAGGTCGTTGGAAAGCAAATTTTTTTGCCCTTTCAAAAATGTAAGGGTTGATAGTTAATTTTTTAAATTTTTTAGTAGTTTTTTTGAGTTATTTTTACACTTGTTTTGATATTATTATATTTAATTTCAATTGTTTTTTTTTATTCAATAGTTTCAAAGATAATTTGATTTTTTTTAAATATTTTAACATTAAATAACAAATTTAATTTCCGGTTAAACCGGAAGTCACTATATAAAGTGTTTAGTATCGCATAAAAGCTAATTTTACGAGCTTTCAAAATATTTAAAAATATACAAGGTGTTTCGAAAAAATTTGATATTTTTGTAATTTCCGGTTTAACCGGAAGCGTTTTGTTAACCGAAAATAGTGTCAAATAATAGATATTCATGGGATTAATATATATATCCATTTTCAAGTTTTCATTTCCATTACAAAAGAAATTTCAGATTTTTGAAGTTTTGACATTCAAAAAATCATTACTACAGACAACAGTTAAGTGATCAAAAAGTGATCATAGCTTGAATGGTACACTCTCGGATCGTTCTCCCTATTCTCGCCATAAAATAGCCAGAGAGAGAAGATGACCGATTAGTCAGCTGTTGGAAGTGATCACTCAACCATTCTCGCACTTTTTAAGGCAATTGGCTTCAAAATTTCTTCAGAACCAAACAAAATTCACATCAAGAAAATCATATCCTGAAAACTGTGAACACTAACCTATATTTCTCAGTCTTTTTGCAGTCGAAGAGCGAGAAGCTCCTTTTGCATACTTTTTGCAAAAACCTTTAAAATCAGCAAACTTAATTAAAAAAATCATTAACACTCTCATTCTATATACAGGATGGACCACGTAACTTGTATCTCTTGACGATTTTGGACTGCAACCCAAAATACAAATATTATTGCAGTCTAGATCAGTTTAGACAATTATATTTTTATAAATCAAAAAATGGATCAGTGTAGGTAAATGTCAAACTGAAATTTAATTGTAATTTATGACAGTTGTCACAAAATAATTCAATATTGAAGTATGATGTTTACCTACACTGATCCATTTTTTGATTTAAAAGAATATAATTGTTTAAACTGATCTAGACTGTAACGCTATTTGTAATTAGGGTTGCAGAAAAAATCGCTAAGAGTTACAAGTTACGTGGCTCACCCTGTAGATTAGAGATGCCATTTTTGTTTTTTAGCCTTCTTTTCGTTCTCTACAGCAATTACGTTTCTATATCATAGACCAACGAATTCAAGACGATCAAGACTCTGAGAAAATAAAATACACAAAAGAAATTTCCCATCCATTCTGATCGATTCTGATTTACCTGAAGCTTCCATCGCCTTTAAGGCAATAAGTCAAAATAAAAGGAAGCGAATTTTTCTCTATAACTGTATGAGATTCCGTTTTATTTTTTTCTGCCATTTTAACCAACAAATGATTAAGACTGATGATGTTAGGTCGTAAATCTTGATCCATTTGCTCATGTACACACATTATTTATAACTCAAAATTTTTGAGAGTCATAATTTACAATTTAATACTACCTTGTCAAATCCTAGGCGGTTTAATTGATGGTCTTAACACATAGATGAAATTCAATTGTTTAATCTACTTATCATTTATCAATAAGTAAATAAGCAACAAGTGTTTCGTAGTAAGTAGTACTCATCGTTGTATTTGCCAACAGTAGATTTTAACAGTTTTTTTGTGTTTTCAATTGTTTGTAAGAAAGCAAAAAGGAAGGAATTTAGATAACGAGATGAATTTGCCATTAGGTAAAGACCTTAACGGTTAGCAAAGTTTATAATATTTAAAAACAAGATTTTAATTTGATATAAATCAACAAACCAGTTTTGCTTGAATGAATTTTTAATTAAAGTAATTTCTAAAGGATTTATTATAAACTTTTAAAATGAAATATGTTATACATATTTACATTATACAAAATCATTTAATTTAATAAGATGCTTAAGTGTTTAAACCGATACCTATCAAGATTCAGATTCAGGTGATATCGTGAAATTAACATTTGTTTAGCAACAGCAGTCAGAATTTAGAAATTATGATTGATGTGAGCGATTTGGAGTAAATACTTCTTTTTTGGCGTTAATAAATATTTTGTATTTGTGGTGGAAGAGGGCAGTTTTTGTGCCTGTTGCTGCCATGCTGTAACTTCTAGATCTACTATACTCTTCAATTTGTGACAAAATTTTCTATCTTGAACGAATGGTGTAAAGTGTAAACCTATTAAATTCTTGAAAATTACATTCAATTCAACTAATAACATAAAAGGGTATATATCTCAAGAACTGTTCATTTTTTGACCATGGCCCTATGACGACTTTTGATCGAGACGTACATGAACTAAATATAATACCAAATTTTCAGAAGTTTGGATATTATGACTCTAAACTCTAACTCATCAGCATTCATAAAGACGCTGGCTAAATATTGAGGGGTAAGAAGTTCTTTTCTAAATTGGAAGATAACTGATTCCGAATACTTCAATAATTGGATCGTCTCTCCACCTAAACGTTAGTGTGGCATTAAAAAGTTTTGATTATATTTAGAAGTACGTACGTAGAAGCTTCACGATTTCCCGAGCTTCTTTAAAGGTTTATGACTTCTCATACATTCCAATAGTATAGGAAGATCATGATCGCAGTCTATGAAACATCTCGTCTATGTGTAGCTCGCACGGCTTAGCATAATATTCCAACCAATCTATAATTGATCTCATTCTTTCTTGTTCCTTATTCCTTGTTTATCTTGTGTTTCATCAAACGTACCTACTATTACGTTCAGTGACGACGCCAGCATATGTTTTCTGGGGGGGGGGGGCAGACACAATTTCAAAAGTTTCAAGAGGGGCGACAGTTTTTTCCGAACAACAATTATTTTCCTTGGTAAAACATTTCATATAAAAATTAATATCTTGGGCAGGGACGAACTTAAGGAATAATTTTGAGGGAGGAGCTACCTGAAATTTGCCAACTGTGAGTCTCTAAAATGGCAACTAATTCTTTTTTTCAAAGATTTTTCACGGCTCCCCAAGCGCCGCAGGCAAATTTTGTTTTAATTTTCAAGTTCAGAAGAGCTCAGATCAATTTTAAGAATTTTTTAAGATTCCTGTACTCTGAAATTTTTTATACCGATTTTTTATTTTTTATATTTTTTATAGGTACCGATTTTTTATACCGAAAAAAACTTTATCTGATAATAATTTATTTATATGACCATTGTTTTGGGCATTCATTATTCATAAAATCACTGAATCCTCGGGAGCGTTATAGTTACACCACTACATCCTTGGTCCTGTTAGAAACAAACGTTTCTTGATTTTTAATGTGTTCAAATTTAGAGATAACAGATAACACTTAAAGCTCCCCCCCCACCCCATGGGCTCAACCTTGATCTTGGGAACTGTGTAAGTGGGAAATATGTGCACATTTTGAAATAATAATTTTATAATACATCCAAATCGCCAAAGAAAAAATAAGGTTGCAATTTAAAAATTTTTTCAATGATGTCCACTGCTGGAAGATAGAAATATGAAAATCATCGGAAAATCTTTGTTTTTAAATCAATTAATTTGACGAGTCCAACCGTTTTTTGATATTCCTCTTGGAAAAAAAAATTTCTATTCTTCCATATTATACTTTTGGCGCTCACTGTATGTACTAGTTACGAATATCGCCTTTTTTCTAGCATGAGCTTCTTTTGGTTATCGGAGTCGATTAATTTCAGAAGTAAAGCGTTATGCAATTCTTAAAAGCTGCTGTCTGCTGTTTGCACTTTTAAGTTTCAACATTATAGTACATAATTATATGTACTATAATTAACATTTTGCCGAATTGGAACAGTTTTTAAGCAAAAATTTTAATTCTATGTATCAGGTCAACATATTATTGGGGGGGGGGGGGCAGACCGTGTTTTTAAGGGGGCTGGCGCCCCCCTTGCCCCTAACGTGGCGTCGTCACTGATTACGTTATTTTTACTGGTTGTAGTTAACATTAAGATTTATCTCGCTCTTCTTATATGAAAGAAAATGAATATAAATTTATACGTACCTAACAGTAAAGCAATTTATAGTATTCTTTCTTGTTTAAACGTAATGCTATAAAAGCATTCGTGGAATCCATATTATTTCATTTAAATCAAATACTTTATAATGTATAATATTATAAGGTTTCTTGAAAAACCTAAAATCCTCGATAAAATCCTTACTTTATTATCCTTACTTTATTAACCACAATTATTGATTTCTTTCTCAGCAGTAATTAGTAATGAAGAGTCGTGCAAAATAATTTCACTATTTCTATATATTTTTGTCTAGCTTTTTACATTTTAGAACCTTGTAGCTAGCAGGTCAGAATAAAATAGAAATATGATAATGTAAGAAGAATTACTCTTTTCTTTCCGTTATTTTTTCGAAAAAAGAGTGAGACAAGATATCGTTTAATATCAAAGTCATGAAATAATTAATATCATGGAAGTAGGAAACTTCTATTGCTTCTTTTTCAGGGAAGAAGTGAATTTGAGAAGAAACCAAAAAAGGGTTTAAGGCGTTGTTGTATAGGCGAAGTCTACATGAATTAGATTTTTCATATCAAATGTTAGCTTTGACGTAAGTTTTCTGGAATATGGATAACATAAATTATAAAGGGTATGTTCCCCGATGAAGTTTCTAATAAAAGTTTGCTCATTTTCCAAAAACTTGTTACTGCTTCTGCAAAAAAAATCATTCCTGTGAAGATGCTCTTGAAGCAAGGAAAATATAAAATGTTTTCAGGTGCTGTACCTTTTTAGCTGTGGCCAATTTTTACATAATATTTTTAAACAGGTTTATTTTTTGTAAGAAATTCGATATTGATGATTTTAACTTAATGTAATAAAATCATTAGATAATATTTCAATCTGACACAAAACCAGTAAATTAATTAGTAGATATCTTATTAGTCATTGCTACATAAAAAAGTTTATAAATTCTTGGATTTTTAGTTAAAGCAGAAATCGAAACTGACAAAAAATTGTTGAAAAATGCATACAATTCGACACAGTCACGACACAGTAAATTTTTTAGAATCTACAGGGTGGGCCACGAAATTTGTAGCCCCTGACGATTTTTGACTGCAACCCAAATAACAAATATCAACAGTCTTCTAGAACTAGATGATTATATTTTTATACACAAAAATGGATCAATGTAAGGTAAGTGTCAAACTGAAAAATAATCTATTGTAATTTATGACATTTGTCTTTGAGTTTGATACTTACCTACACTGATCCATTTTTTGATTTAGAAAAATATAATGGAACGGTGTTACGCAACAAGGAACCAACCCTCATATTTGCCAAAGTGAGATAATCGCGTTTTAAAAGTTGTAGTTTTTTCAAGTTTCATATTATTATTTTTCAGTATTCTAAATTGTTCCAAAGTATGTGCACTGTGCAGTCACCCTACATGTCACAGGCACGAAATTATATCTCAATTTCTTTCTATTTTGAGGGTTGGTTCCTTGTTGCGTAACACGATTCAATTGTCTAGACTGAATTGTCTGAGACTGTGATGATATTTGTTATTTGAGTTGCAGTAAAAAATCGTCAGGGGCTACAAGTTTTGTGACGCACCCTGAATACTTCTTTTAATGTCCTATGAAAAAAATGTGCTGTATCTGAACCATTGAATAAACAAATACCCCCTACTATACCAGGAAAGAGCCATTTACCTAATAATATGGATCGCAATGGACGAGCAAATATAGCGACTTCCGGTCAATTTATCCAATAGAATTGGTTGCTTATAATACGAAAAGATCATTACAGACCAATGATAATGTAAACTCGACGGAATGAATGAGTCATCTATGGACTTCTAAACGTCATTTCCGTCGTATTCTCTCTTATAAGCAACAGTTGCTAACCCTCCTTCCGGATGTTTTACGTTCTAAGATCTGAACACATTTTTACGTGTTCATCGACCTCCACAGTCCCTTTATCAAAAATTTTATTCAAAATTTTATTATCTACCAAATGCAAATTAATTTTTATCCACCACTAATCTCTATAATAAGAAATTGTTTAGCATAAGGCCTAATTATGTCTGGTTAATCCTGGGACACCCATTTACAAATTTTAAACTCATACCGAACGACCGAAATAAGAAAGGAAATTACGGCGCATCCCGAATGTATTATCGGACGTATTTGCAGTGAAATAAATAACCAATGAAATTGCACAGTTCAATATCCCATCTTATCTTGGTTGTCCAGTAGTTGTTAACTCAAATGAAAGCTTCTGAAATAAATAACTCAGCATCGTCTGATTACGACGGATTACGTCTGTTTGGCATCCTAGGCTCATAAAGATTTGACGCCTATTTAATTACCATATGACAATTTTGTTGGATCGTGGCGTACCACAGTCGAGGCATGGGTTCGGAGGAAATTTTTTTGAGAATTTGGTACAAAATGGTAATATTTTGGGCTATTTTGCCACATATAAGAAGTAATTTCAGAAGTTAGCGCCTTTTCTGTAGAAGGCGTCTTATTTTAGCCTTGTCAGCCTAGTGCATAATATGGTCCTGCTCAGCACAAGTCATAATTTTCTCGTTCTCAGACAACATGACTACTCTTCTCAGACAATATGGCTCCAAAGTTGAACTTGAAAGTGTAAGTGGACAAGAAACCACCTCATTCAGACCAACATAATTAAAAATTTCTTGACTTAATTAGAACGATTACGATATAATCGAAGTCGATTTTACACTTGTCCGTCGATGGTCTCGCATTTGAAAATGTGACAAGATCGAAAGTTATAAAATATTCGATTGTTAAAATATTGCAATACTTCTTGTTAAATTGCTTCTCATCATGTAGAACACTTTAAGCACTAGAAGTCTTAAGCATTTATAATTATTTTTTTTTGTAATTCTATTGTTCAGGAGCAATTTCTGAACTACAAAGTACAAAATGTCCAACGAAATCGTTAATAAAATATAAAAATTACAGTTTTATCCGTACGTTATGTTATTCGATGCCATCTACCTAGTTACATATTAATATATTATTTTAAATAATTCACACATCTTTTTGAAGGTCGTGGACCTTAAGTTACCTTGACACTGAATGTTTGCTTTTAACATCGTTTAACTTTTTAACATAGAGGTATTAAAATTATTAGATGTTCGATGCTGAGGTACCAGAGCGACATATACATATTTTTTCCATTATTTGGTTACTTCAAATGTCGGATTATAAAATAGTGGCTTAGCAATTTTTCAAGCTGGATTAGGTCAGAGAGGAATGTAATTTGCAAATTTAAAGGCATTTTATCTCACTATAGAATGTTTAGAGTTCGTTTAGTGTAGGAATATTTCACGAACTGGGAGATTTCTAAAATAAAATTCCAAATTAGTTTAGAAAGCTTTTAATCTCGTATAAATTAATAAAAGGTCCAGAAATCCTAGTATGCTGGGGGAGGATTTTCTAGTTTTTTGCCATATTCTTCTAATACGTATGGAGGAAGTATCACGTCCTCAACCACATACTTTCTTTTGAATATAATGCATAATGAGCCAAATGTAAAAAAACTATATACCTATACAGAGTGCTCTCTTTTCGATGTGCAATATGGTGACCGACTAGCCGATGGGCTCTGTATGGTCTCCAAGAACGAAAAACTGGTTAAATTTTGAACCTGTCGTTTTCAATAAAAACCCACACGTTGGTGGCTCATCGAAGCAGGTTATCTAAAAACTATAATGTTAAACAAAAAACTTGTCATTAGTTTCTTCTTAAAATAATTTGTTAAAATCATATTATGTAATTTCCAAAAATAACCCGATCAATTTTGTCTTTGTTAAAGTTCAAATTTGGGATCTTATAATGGGTTCAAAATCCTTGCTATCATTTTTACAATATGCCCATTAAGTTTACAAAAAGACAATAGGCCACTTATTTTCACTAAATAAGTGGGCACAAGGCAGAAAATATTAAAAAATTCAAACACACTTTTTCTACATTTAAAAAAAAATTAATTTCACTTTCTTCCTTTTGAGTTGCTTCTAGAATTGTGTTCATTTCTTTCGATATGGATGTTATAATTAGAGTTTAATACTTGCTTAATGTTCGTCTTATGGAAAATAACATGGTAGTCATTTCTTTTCTTGCTCATTTCCATACATAATGCATCGAGTTATGTAATTAACAGATAACCAATATGGAAATTGTTCTTAGCGGTTTTTAGTTTGAATTAATTAATGTGTTATTAATAACACTTTTTTGAGCTTTCAATACAAGTAAATTAAATCTACAAAGGAGAGAACTTAAATTTTAATGAATTAACATATTTAAAAACGGTATTTGTTTAAAAGTGTGCTATATTAAAGTGTATTTAAATATTAAGTGGTGCCTAACTAAGTAATAAATAACAAATCGGGACTTGGAGTTTATTGTAATTAACATTATGACAAATTGGCATAAGTGGTGTGTTTGCAAGTCAATGTACTTGCAAAGCAATTATCTTGAAATTTACGAGTTTAAGTTGAATTGGAATTTTATCGAACTTCTTTATAGGAATATTAATCAAGTATATCAACGAGATCAAGTATAGAAAAATAAATTTCACATTTAGTTGTATAGTGGTGAAAAACCATTTTATTATTTTTTCCTGCGTTTTGCTTTTAATTAACTCCAACAATTTACAACAATTCCTTTATAACATTGTTTATTTGTATATACAAATTTGTGAAAATATTTTATCATCTTTAAATGCTTCATTAAGAAAAGTTCCCATGTTACAATTGAAAATGAAATTGGAAACACTTTAGAATGCTTATTCTATATTTTGTTGTTCTCAGGAATTATTTATCGCGTCAGAGTAATTTTGCTGTAATTTTTTTTATATAAACTTAATAAACGCATTAGTGTTTGTTGCTTCATCACGATAATGTTTTTTAACTTTATTACTTTCCTTGTATACAATTATTATCTATGTATGTGGTATTACATACTTTGAATTTTTCGTATTCTCGCGGTATAAATAATTAGAAAATATTGTTCTATTTGGTCTCAAATGTAGAATGATGAAAATTTACGTCTTTGTTTATGCTCTTGAAAAAATAAAAACCACGACAACACTGACTGTATCATGCTGTAGCACCCTAAATGAACTGGCCCACCAATAAAACAGATTTTAACAGGACATACTAATGACGTCTAGGGAAATGAAAAAGCTGACTGTGGTCAAAAAATGCAAACAATCTAGGGAACCGATTCCAACTTTTGGAATTAGAGAAATGAATCTACAGTGAGTACAACCCACACTGGAGCAGCTCCACAGGTAGTATACAGAACGGAATCACTTGGCTCACATTATAAATCCTAATGTATAGCCAAACAAATGGCAGAATAATAATAAGGCTACTCTTACCGGACACTTTAGATAATTAGTAAATCAGAAAGCCCAGTATGTAGGCAATAGAAGGAATTCTAGCCGATGGTCTAGCACGACATCAGAGAAATGACATTCTAGAGAATTCTTTAGAGAACTACAATAACGTTATCAAAATTTCTTTTAGATCACTGCTGGGCTGTAATTGATGAGACAATTATCACAGGGCTATTAAACAAATGAAAAAGATAAAGAGAGTAAGTACAATAGATCTGATATAGAGTGTTAAGACATAGCTTCAAAACCTTTAGAATCTCTCGGAATCTAATAATTAGACACTATTGAGTCTCACCACCCACATGGCTCTAAATATTGCGAGGTCTTTAAAATGTCAGATAATTTAAAAGATTTCCAAAGTAGCAGACATTTCTCTACATTTTATAGATTTTATTCTTCTTCAATAATTTACTGTCTACCACTGGGCAAATTAGTAGCTATGTTAAATTTCTTTCACATCTCGCCGAATCTGAGTCTTTTAGTCAATATTTGATTCAATCTTCTCCACAGCACTAATTTTCGAAATGCTCTAAAAAATGCAACTTTCAAGTCGTTTTAAGTTTAAGTTACTGTTTGTAATCAGTGAATTGTACACGTTACACCCTAATAGAGTTTCTTTTCATTTTATTTTCGATTAATTACGACTGCAAAATTGAATTTTTTCAGTAAAGTAGGGGAAGGTGGGGCAGGTTCGGACAATTTTTTTAAAACACCGATTGCGCTGTTATTTATAGTGATGTAGTGCCTATTTTGTATTCAACTTGTAACACCATCATTTGCCTACGACACGGTATATAGAAAAGGCAGTAAAATTACACAGTTTTTCTGTTACAGATTTTTTTTTAAAAAGTAGTATTTGTCCGAAACTGCCCCACAGTGGGGCACGTTCGGACTATATATGGGGCACATTCGGACAAACCTAGTAAAGCATTGAATTATTGCGAAAAACTCTTTACTCATAAAACTGATAAAAAACAATGCCGGTATATAAAATAAACAAATTTTTTTCTATTTGAGGGGGCCAGAAGCCAAGGGTTCTACCGTTGATTGAAGGAGTTTTACAAGATACGCAAGCTTATGGAACAAAATGTGCCGTACGATGGGTCGACCTTGTGGCAATGGTGCTCTGCCATTGGAGCATCTCGACCCAAACTGCTAGTTTGTAGGCAGCGGGGAGAAGAAACTTGTAAATATTGGTAGGAAAACAGGCACACATTTTAACTAAGCGATGCGTATCTTCATAAAACTCCTTCAATCAACGGTTCTACTTTTAACGGAAATTTTGAAAAGTCCGAATGTGCCCCGCGTCCGAACCTGCCCCACCTTCCCCTAAGTAATTATTGCTCTCGATGCAATAATTGAAAAACTATAAGATTGAAATTGCTAAAAGGTACAGTCACCCTCACAATTATTGGACACCTTAGCTATACGCCAGAGTGGTTATTAGCCAACAACGGCAAAAGGACAGAAGGGGAAGTTGTTAGAAAAATAAAGTTACCCCTCAATTTAAGTATGGGGTGTTGTGTTATGGTTACATCCATAATTCGTGCTAAACGTACAGCCAGGGTGGCCAACAATTGCGAGGCTGACTGTACCTATTGTTTTCAATAGATTCGACTGTACATTTAAAAACCCAGAGAAATTAGTATGAAAGTTGGCAATAATTAAGGTTTTTGGTTCATTGTGAATGAGCACTCAATGGATCATCCATAGGCAGTAGTGGCGAATTGGTACGTACGATATCGATGTGTAGACCCACCTTTGGTACCGAACCAAACTGAATCTAATTGCCAATCGTGCTGAGCTGCAAGCTCCACGCGTTTTTGAGGAGAGTAAATGCGTACTTAAATCAATTGCCAAATGTAATCAACCTTATATGCGCAGAAGAGCAATTGAGAAAAGCTGTAGAAAAAGATGCCCAAACATTGTTTTCACAACCATTTTCACCTATTTTGTGACCTTGGTTATGAGGTAGTACACAATTTTGCTTTATGCGCAGGTCGCTTAGATATGGCAAGCACTGTACTGTTTAATCATGATTGGGTCTAAATTTAGTTTTGAAAAGGTGCCAAAGTTCTACAAGTCTACACTACCAATTCGCCACTACTGTCTACGTCTACATAAATAATATACTTAAGTGCTTTGACGTAGGTATTAGGTACTCCTAGACCCCAAATGGGTTTTAAAAACCTTTACTTTCCTTTAAAATATCTTCTTCCACTTTCATATTTAACGTTACGTTGTAATTTGTTTTGTTATCAGATCGTCAGTAACACAAAGTTCTCATATTGGACCTCGATTAGATATTGCTGAATCTGTTCGTGAATTATGGTGCTTGTAGATATAGACGGACAGACATACATACGAACAAACATACACAGATATTACTGCAGGTATGGCAAGCATAAAGACGTCAGGCATGTGTGTTGACCGGTTTTGAAGAAGGTGAGCTATCTGTCTATAAGGAGCGGTTACAGCGTTGGTTTTGAGCAAATTCATTTTTTAGCCTTTTGACGATAATAAGACACACACAATGAAAATGACAACATACATACTTACATATGTACAGATATACAAGCGTACAGACATAGAAAGAGAGAGACAGACAGATATACAACATACAAGCATTAGCATACCAGAAACTAGACATACAGACAGACATACAGTGTCTTCATAAATACCCTCAACCCACGTGATCAATTTGCTAGGCAACTACCGATCAGATTCGTCACGTGGGTTGAAGGTTTTCATGAAGACACTGTATGTCTGTCTGTATGTCTAGTTTCTGGTATGCTAATGCTTGTATGTTGTATGTCTGTCTGCCTCTCTCTTTCTATGTCTGTACGCTACCTCTATCCTCTATAAATACCTCTATCTACCTACGTACTGTGTATAGAAGGTACTGTAGAGTAATTGTCAGATCTAAGTGACCTGCACAGAAAGCAAAATTGTGTACTACCCCATAAACAAGGTTACATAATAGTGGAAACCATTGTGAAAACAATGTTTGGGCGTCATTTTCTACAGTTTTCTCACTTGCTCTCCTGCGCATTTCAGGTCGCTAAGATCTGGCAATTACTCTAACATTCAGACAGACACACGGAGATGTTTTCTTTTATTGAAAGCAATATTTTAGATTTAAAAACTATCAAAAGTCTTGGAACTAGTATTTCCACTATTTTTCAGGAGCAATATTCAAAAGAAGATAATTAAAACCTTCTTGTGTTCCAGTATCCAAAACTGAAATCAAAGTGCTTTCAACATCATCAGAGAGACTGGATGGTAGTAGATGACAATTTATCCTATAAAATCTATACGTGAAGGTGAAGGTGATTGATATTAAAATACTACTTGGATACTTTAAAGTGTTCAATCTTAATACATGGCAAGATAACATTAAGACAGACTAGAATATTAAATTCAAGATTAGCAACGGGTGGGTGGTACGTGGAAACTTGAATTACTTTAAATTACTAAATATTTATTACTTCTCGTCTTCTATAATAAGTTCTTAGAAACTTTTAGGAACGTTTGCAGACTTGATACTTAAATTTTTACATAATTTTTCCTCGTTAGTTAGCAAAACCAGTTTTAAAAATTTTGGTGGTTCCATACCACACCTTTCACTATAAAATAAAATATGCGGTAATATTTCTTGAAGGGTTATGGGTTAGGGTATGAAGGGTTAAAATAAATATTTTGAAAATTAATCAAAACTTGGACTTCGATTTATGTTGTATCATTGAAGCAATAAAGTTTGTAACCTAGGCGTTAATTTAAATACTTAAGATGCTTAAAAAAGTCTGCGGTAACTTTCATTCAACCTGTAATTAGATTAGGCAGGGATGTATCGAAAAATTTTACACGTGACAGTTCTTGGAAACCTTGCTGTGTAGACATCAACTTATTGAAGTTTATTCACGTTCATTAGTTCGTTGCTTTTTCTTACTATTTTAAAATTAAAAAAGTTTATTCATTGTAATGTACGGTATAATGGTCGAACAACTACCGTGACGATTACAAATTACAAGACCAAAGAGCACGTCAATGTGCCGACAGCAAAATGCACCTGATGCTACTTTTAATAACACTTTAGAAAAACGTAAAGTTAAAAAAAATACTTTTTGAAAGATTAGAAAAAATTGTTATTTACTACACGTACAATAAATAAATAATTATAACATCTCGAGCGTACAGATCAACTTTTAACGGATTGCAGTTAACAGTTATTTTTTATAGACGTGTAAGATTATTGAAATTCCGTAATCAAATGTTTAAAATAATTAAATTATGTACCTGAAACAATTGTTAACTAATCCAAAACATATTTCAGTCAGAAAACACCTCACACACAATTTTTTAACACTTTCGAAACTTCATAATTTAATTAAGTAAGTCGCGCACTATAATTCGCAAGTGTCCAACTAGTGGATTAACAATTTTATGTTTATCTTCAGTTATCTACTACCTGCGATTTTAGTGCCATCCACGGACAGGTGAAAAACTTTTTGAAATACTCAGTTTACCGACTACTTAATAGATGGCATGAGTGAAGCTAATTTGACGTCACCGAATTCCTTTCCTTTATATCACTTACATTTTCTCTCATCGTGATTTATTAATTTTTGTAGTCAGTAGAGTTTGTGTCAAGTAGGCAAAAAATTAAACTAAAATTTGTGCATTGTAATTAAAACAATTATTTTACATCTAATCTTCAAGTAACATGAAAGTTTTTACTACTGAACACACATTTGAGTAAGTTATATATAATTTCTTAACCTAACTTTATATTAATTTGTAAATTTTAACTTTTAGTCATCCTTGGGAGGCAGTAGCTCGTGCAGTTTGGAGAAAATATCCAAATCCACTTAATCCGGCCGTTATAGGATTAGATGTAATAGATAGACAAGTAAAAGATGGTGTTTTACATTCACATCGACTTGTTAGTTCAAAATGGGGCTTCCCTAGATGGGCTCAAGCTGTAAGTATTTGAAATTAAAATATAGAATTAATAAAAAATCCATGTCAAAAATTGCATTTAAAGCATGTGTGAACTTTGAGATTTCGTTCTTGACATAAATTTGAACTTTTATTTCTATTAAATGTGTTTGCTTGTAAATCATTTGCTTTGAGTAAATATTGAAAATCGAAAGGCTTATTAAATGTCAACTTATTAGAACGCTTAAATAGTTAATGTTAATCGATAGATTTTAATCGAAAATTTTTTTAGTTCATAACCTGTGATATAATGACATACGTCTGTATAAAGGTTCGTTCACAATTGTCAAACTTAGCTCGTGGAGATCACGTGTCATGCATTATTTCAAACTTAAAATAAGATTTTTTTGTTTCGTAAAACAAAAATAGATTATTACTACCCAACTACTGTGATTATTATATCACTAAAAAAATCAATTATTTCATTTTAAATCGTTTTTAACGAGAACTTGAACTACCTAATGGTAATTAATGAGCGTCACAAAAGACTCGAATGATTTGTCGAACATAGATATTACTTTTACCTTGACATTCATACGTCTCATTTAACATTTTAAAAATAATCGAGGTTTCTAATGCCAAAACACTGACAATTTTTATAATGAGAACAAAATGAATGTGGAAAGAATATTTAAAATAAACTTTTAATAATAACTTGTACCTAGTGACCATTGCTTCGCTACATGATTTTTTCTTAGGGTAAAGGTTATCTTTTTGTATGAACATCTGATTAGGAAAAAAATGTACAGGTTGCAATGATTATAATCTTTATCACGGCAACATAGTTCATAATTGATAAATTAATTAACGTGTTTTGTAAAACATAAATAGTTTTTCAATTCTCCATACTTACAAAATTACATATTTTATGAAAAAAATGCTACAGTGTGAAGGTGTGAACTTATATAAAAAACAACGGATGTGGCCATACGTGAAACTTTTTCCTGTTGTATTTTTTTAGTGCACTTCAAAAAGTTTATAATTAAAAGGTTTTTTTTATAAGGTATTAAATGAAATTTTAATAAAAAAAAATATAAAATTCCAATATTTGACGGACGGAAAAAGTTGTTCCGTTGTTTTTATTATTATATTTATTTTTATGTTAATATAAATACATGATATTAAATTGAAATAATTGACAATAATTGCTACCTACCGGGATCGATTTTAAAGACTTTCTGCGTGTAAGCAGAATTTTTAGACATGAACTATTTAAATTTGGCATAAATTGAAGTTCAAAATATACATTATTTTATATGTTATGAAAGCTAATTTTATGAGCTTTCGAAATATTAAAAAATATACAGGGTGTTCCATTTAAATTTAGAAATTTGATCCCATTTTCGGTTAAACCGGAAGTCAAAACAAAAAGTGTTTGGTACCGTGTAATAGCTAATTTTACGAGCTTTCAAAATATTTAAAAATATACAGGGGGTTCCTAAAAATTTTGGAATTTTTGTAATTTCCGGTTCAACCGGAAGCGTTTTGTTAACCGAAAATAGTGTCAAATAATAGATACTTATGGGATTAATATATAGATCTATTTTCAAGTTTTTATTTGTATTACTAAAGAAATTAGGGATTTTTAAAGTTCTGACATTCAAAAAATCATTACTCCAAAACCGCTTGAGCGATTTTGATAAAAATTTATATTTCGATAGGGAATTACGTTTTCTGTAACATATCTAAAAAAGAAAAAATATGACGGAGAGAATTTTGAGAAAATCCATTTCAAAATTTTGACCTACTTTAACCCCTTAACGGTAGGCAATTTTGAAACAATTTTGAAAATCGATTTAATTAGGACGAAAGCCTTATTTCTTGGCTGTACAATGCCGTTTTGAAATTTTTATAATACAAATTATCGGCCAAGTTATAAGGGAAAAACCACAAAGTGGGACAATCATTCTATTGATCGCCATTTTGAATAAAATAATTTGAAATTTATTTTTTCAATTGGGGCCCACATGTACTATCTTATAGCCAAGTAGAAATGAATTTGACCCAAATTTTCAAATATACGCCCAAAATAACGACATTATTTTTGGACACACTGTATATATTTCTTATTAAAGCTATTTTTACCGATAAATATACTTTGTAGTGGTTAATATCAAATTTCATCAAAATCGGTTCAGTAGATTTTGCTCTAGGGGCATACATCCTGACATTTTGGTTAAAAAAAAATCGAAATTTCGATTTTTGATTCGAAAATCAGGGGGACTCAAATCGTCGAGAAATTCAATAAAAAAAATTATTATATTATTATTTTGTCTCGATTATAACAACTTTTCTTGGATTGGAAAAAGTTAAAAGTCACATTTACTTGTTGCATTTATAAAAGAAATTAAAATTTTTATCACTTCTATTTCTTTCAATCCATAGACGGTAAAGCAATTTTCCATTGTGCCACTATTTTCATCTTTGACTATTTAATTTTAATGACTAACATAATATTTATTATAAATTTTTCAATAAGTTTTTGTTTATAGCTTATAGGATCGGCCAGCATTTGTTATGCGAGTGAAAAATCAGAAGTTTCTCCTTCTCTTCGACAAATGATACTTAGAACTGTAAATATAACATTTGGGCAGTATGTAGCAGTTGATGAAAAATTAAGTTATAAACCACATCCGACAGATTCATCTAAAACACTTCTAACACATGAAGCAGTAGTAGCGGTTGAAGGACCATTAAGTAGTTACATGGAAGATTTATTAACACATAAAATATCTGCAAATGCTAGTAAAGGTAGAGATGCGATGGAATGGGTAATTTCACAAATGAGTAATGAAACCGAAAAGATAGCAAAAAATAAAACAGACGATCTCTTAAATCAAACTAAAAAATCTATAGACGAAATGGCCATAACAGCAAAGAAATCTATGGACGATATATCACTAAAAGCGAAACAAAGTTTTGACGAAATGCAAAGTTTTGCTCAACACTCAAATTTTTAATGAAGATTTTTATTAAATTTATTTTATGAGCAAAGTATTATTTAGTAAAATCTTATTTTTTAATGTGCCTTTCTGAATGACAAAAAAGGAATTTTAGGTAAATTAATTGTACGTATTTATTGAAATTTATTTTTAATACTATCGGAAGAGTGAAATTTACGCCTAATTGTCTAAACATAAGTGTGAAATAACAAACTGTCAATAATTGTTATATCGAGCATTCCTTTTGTATGAATGTTGTTCTCTATAAGTACAATTTTATGAGTATTGAAGTAGTGAATTGAGCACTTTGTTTAAATTTGTTTCATTAAATATTTAAGTTACAATTCGGTTAGAAAAATTACATTCTTGTCTAATTGTTAAAACATTTTAAAAGACGTAAAAACGGCACTTTTACGGATGCTAGTCATCAGACTGATTTATTTATATTACCAAGTACCTAACTTTAAGATGAACATGTTTTGCAATAGTGAATTGATATCAAAGTTATGTGGTTATAGTATTATTCTCGTTTTTATAGCACTTTATTTAACAGGAAAAATAAATTTTTAAAGTGTTATTTTATTTTGTGAGATTTCCTGTTAGAAATTGTTATTATTAATTAGTTCTATATCATGTGGAGTAAATCGAATAAAAGATTATTGTAAAAATTTCTTGTTTTAGTTAATTGTTGTTAAAATCAAAATTTTATGTATCGTCGTTTATAAAATAAATAACACGACATTACAAAGGTTTGAAAATGGTTATCATTATACAGGGTGTTCGCGAGAAGTGGGCCACTATTGCTATATCCGTTAATATTAAAGATACGAGGTTGGTTAAATTAGTAAAGTAGTATAACTTTTCCGCTGATTGCAATGGTCAACAGAAAAAAAGAATTGAACACCTAGTTTTCAAGATATTCACAAAAATAACTTTTTTTTAAATGGAACACCCTATATATTTTTATATATTTGAAAAAGACACTGCATTTAGAGTATAAAATGTCATATGAGTTTTGTCCTAAAATGAAAAATAGAGTACCGATTTCGTATCTTCAGTATTGAACTGATAAAGCAATAGTGGCTCACTTGGCATGAACGTCCTGTATTTTTGCTAATTTAGTATCTACATTTTACCAGGGATCTAAACTTGTATAAAAATACAGGGTTTCGTGCCAAGGGGCCACTATTGCTGTATCTGTTTAATACTGAAGATACGAAATCGGTAATTTATTTTTCATTTTAGGACAAAACTCATATGACATTTTATACTCCAAATTCAGTGTTCTCTTCGAATACATAAAAATATATAGGGTGTTCCATTTAAAGAAAAGTTATTTTAGTGAATATCTTGAAAACTAGATGTTCAATTATTTTTTTGTGTTGACCATCACAATCAGCGAAAAAAGTTATACTACTTTACTAATTTAACCGACCTCGTATCTTCAATATTAACGGATATAGCAATAGTGGCCCACTTCTCGCGAACACCCTGTATATTATAACAATTTTCTTCATATTAATAATCTGGAAATTTTAATGGTTTCTGATTAATTGATTAAATTTCTCAAAAACTTTTAATGGGAAAATGAGAACGGCTGATGCACCCACTTTATTAGAAATTAAATTTTAAAACAAATTAAATTTAATGAAAAAGCATTAAATTTAATTTAACGTTACCGTTTTGTATTATAAAACCAATTAATTATTAATTACAATTTGATAAATATCTCTTATCACTTAAATTTTAATTAAATGTTTCTTTTCACAATATACTTTCTTTATCTAATGCATTGGATTTGTAATCTATTTATCTTTGTTATCTTCAGGGTTGAATGTCAAATTTCAAATTGTGCCTGATTCACAATCTCCAACAGTTCTGAAGAAATAAAATACTAATCGGAAAATTGAATTTGGTTCGTGTAACCGTTATCAATAAATTATGTGTTTTATCAGCTAATGATTAGTTCAAAAGTTACAATTGTTAAAAAATGTCTGGAGATCATGATGTGTTGCGGTTACGCCGTACCCAAAGTGTAACAAGGGCAGAAGAAATACAAGCAGAAGAATTAAAAGTTAGAAGGTCTCAACCAGATAAACCGTATGTATTTAATGTGTGTAATTTATACCTTGTAATCCTGTAAAATTAAGCCTTTATAGATTTTAAATTGATGTCTTTTAAGATAATACTACATTTTTAAATTATTTGAAATTTATTGCATTTTAATTAGATTTAATTAAAGTAATGTACAGCTTATGTACTCTTTATCGAGTCGAAAAGTCTTATTTTCGATTAAATATTGTAATTGTTATTTAATTGGTTAAACAACGAATCACTTAACTTAATCGTCATTTAATTTATATAATTAATACTTCTATATTTTTTAGGTGCCATAAACCGAGAGACTCATTATTTTCATGGGCATCTGGATTCGATAATTTTACCGGCTTTGTAAATTGGGCATTTTTGCTTTTATCTATTGGAGGTCTTCGTTTACTATTGGAAAACTTTATCAAGTAAGAAATTTTTAAATTAGTAAACCATTAGCAGTTTCAAATTTCTCTTGTTTTTAGATATGGAATTAGAGTTGATCCAGTACAATGGATTTATGTGCTTACCGGCCAAGACGATAGTGGTGCCGAATATCCTGCTGTATTGTTATTATTGTGTAAGTGAACTTGAGATAACAAATTGATTGCTTAACACGTTTTTTTAAATTTGTAGATACTTTAGTTCCTATTGTATTATGCCTATTAACAGAAAAAGGCCTAGCATATGTATGTTACTATTTAAATATGAATTCAAATTAATCTTAATAAGACTGTTCTAGAATATTTTTCCTAGTGGACCTGGAATGACAGCTCATGTTGTTAATTTAATAGTTTTAGTTTTGATGCCAATTGTTGTAATACATGTAAAAGATGGATTTAGTTTATGTGAGTTAAGTATCTTTATTTTATGAATTACTAACGGATGTGTTTATCTATAAAGACTACTGTGGATAAAAATTATTTTATAGTAAACATAAATGTTATTACAATATTGTAACGTAAAATGAACACTGTTTGTAAACATTTTATTATTCTTTGTAGTTGGTGCTTCTGCTGTCAGCATGTTTTACAGTGTGTTATTTTTAAAATTATGGTCATACGTCCAAGTTAATATGTGGTGTAGAACACAACAAAAGATTACAAAATCCAAAAGTAATATGAGAAGACAATCGTTTTCATCTAGTAGTTTATCTAGAGGTAAGAGTTTGATCTCCTAAAACTTGTATTTGTTCAAGAATTTTAAACAATTTGGTGTCATTTGAAATTGTTGTATAACTAATTGATTAAACTTTTTTCAATTTTTAGATAATGGTAATAATAATGGTTTATCAGATGAAAATGATCATAATCACCATTTGGTCCAGTATCCCGATAATTTAAGTTTGAAAGATTTGTTTTACTTTATATTAGTTCCTACATTATGTTACGAATTGAATTTTCCAAGAACATCTAGAATTAGGAAGAGGTTTTTGCTTAAACGTATTATAGAAGTTGTACTTGGTATACAACTTATATTTGCTGTTCTTCAGCAGTACATGGTGCCTTCAGTAAAAAATTCTTTAATTCCTTTTAGTAATATGGATATCGCAAAAGCTACAGAAAGGTTATTAAAATTGGCAGTAAGAATAAATTTATTATTTTACTTTATAATTAAACTATTTATTTTTAGATTCCTAATCATTTAGCCTGGCTTTGCTTTTTTTATATAACATTTCATTCATTTATGAATTTGATGGGGGAACTTTTACATTTTGCTGATAGAAATTTTTATTGTGATTGGTGGAATGCTAACAATATAGATACATTTTGGCGTACTTGGAATATGCCAGTACATCGTTGGGCTGTGCGTCATATTTACATACCTGTAGTTGAAATGGGATACGGTCGAGTAACTGCCATTGTAATTGTATTTTTTATTAGTGCATTTTTTCACGAATACATGGTGAGTGGTCAGTTATTTTACTGTACTAAAACAATTATTTTCTATCATTTTTAATTTGCTGTTCTTTACTTCTTTCTAATTTATCATCACTGTCAACGTCTTAGAAATTATAGTCTTTTACTATTTTCAAAATTTTATATAGATTTTTTTGAACTTAAAATAATTAACAGTGTTTTAAATGTAGGTCAGTTTGCCTTTGAAGACATTTAAAATTTGGGCATTTATGGGAATGATGGCTCAAGTACCACTATCGATAGTTTCAACTTACATTGAGAAACGTTTTGGACCTCGAATGGGAAATGTTGTAGTATGGGCTTCAATTATAATGGGGCAACCTTTATGTGTAATGATGTATTATCATGACTATGTTATAACTCATTATGGAAAAGCCCTTTTAGAAGATTATAGTCATGTGTAATTGCTGCCATTTTTATTAAAAACGAACTTGATTATGCTTGAAGTAATTAATCGATTTGATTTATATAATTATATTATAAGATGTTATGATAATTAGTATGTGCCAAATTGTTGTTGCTCAGGAAAAGTGAAAAAAATAATATGCTGTTATGTTTATAGGTTTTACTTTTAATTGAGTTTTTATACTAATTATATTTTATATTTTGTTACTGTACTTTAGTTTTTGCATTTTACATACTTTTTAAAGAGCTTTAAGTACATATCAGTTTTTTATGTTTTATGTAAATAAATTTAATTGTTTCATGTTACAATGCGAAATAATTAGTATTACCAGTACTTTCAGTGCATTATATTTTCAGCTTTGCTAAAAAATTTGTAAGAACAATAAGGAAACTGAAGTGCCAATATTTTAAGTAATTAGCTGTGCTGCTGTGCTATATAATGTATATTGTATAAAATGAAATTAAGAATTTTTAAATCACATTTGTGACATATTTTTGTAAGTGTGAAGGTTTGTGTGTACTTTGTACTATATGAAAATAAGAAGACTTTTAGAATACCTAATTTGTGATCAATGCCATTGTACGATATTAATCTATTGCCAGAGATAAACTATAAAATTTCTTATAGCTCTTAAGTAGACTTTCTAATCTGTTTCGAAGTTTTAGTTGGCTGTTCACATTGGTGCTAGTCATTTTCAACATTTAACATCACCAGCACTCACGGGTAGATTATGGCTTCTGAAAGGACTAGCATAATGTGATATATCTAACTTGTATACCATTTATGGGGCCATTCATGCTGGCTGTTCACTTAAGAAGCTTAAATCTTCAACCGTAGCATTAGTTTTCCTATAGTAACTCAAGGTTAAAGCTTAAGTTAATCGCCAGCATGAGTGACCCCTATCATAACTACAGGCGATTGAACTGAATTGCTAGAACATAAAAATTGGTAATTTAGAAATAAAACTTCTTAACACACCATTCCTTTGCTTTTAAATGCTGGAATACATTCTTCAAATGAAATGAAACGTCAGAAGATCTCAGATAAGGTGGTGGGTCCACGACTAAAGAGAATAGCTGGGTTTTAGACTGGTACACTGGCACGAAATAAAGTTGCATGTCAATCAAAAAGAGAGTTATATACTAAGTATAAAAAAATAACTAAGAAAGGAAAGAAGAAGACCCTCGTTTAGGTGTAAATACCTAAGGTAATTTTCTCTTTACTTACCTATTAGTAATTTACAGCACCTATCTTTTATTGTAGATTTCATCAAGAACTTTTAACCTCATGAGCGTGGAGGATTTTGAGATGTAAGAGACAGAAGGAGTGCTTATTTAGTTTATTAACGCAAATAATAATTAGGTACAGTCTGATTTACGAGTGTTTACCGACACATTTGTTACTGACCGAACAGCAATTTTTGAACTTGTGAAAAATATGGTGCCAAGTGGATAATTGAAACAAGTGGAAAACACAGCTAAAATCTACAATTTTCTTAAAATTTTTGAGTTAGTTTTTAAATAATATAATTTTAATTGTATCGATATTGTTAGATTTGACTTTGGGTAAAATTGCAAATGTTAGTTGTTCTGTACTATATGAATGAAAATTTTTGTAATAATTGCTTTACTGAAAGAGTTATTACGTTAAATGAACCAAAAAAACGTTCAACCAATTATTGTTTGTTAATTAACTAATTTGTAAAGTAGTGTAAGAATAATGTTCGTATTTTATTAACTTTTTGGGTTGTTAGAGATTGTATTATAGTTGGCAAAGTTGTCTCTTTGAGGTTGATCGTTAAGGACTAAACTCCATTTAAATGGTTAACAAAAATGAACGATGTGATTAATGTTTTATGAAATTTTCCATTTAATAAGCAAAAATTATCTTAGGGGAAGGCGAGGCACATTGGGACCTGAGGCACATTGAGACAATTGAAATTTCGCGCTTATTTTTATGATATCAACTATTGTTTTATATGTCGAGGGTTCCCCTTTAACCGCCACACACGCGTCACTAGTAATAACGTTTCTAAAATTAATATTAATAAAGTTATAAAAGTTAAACAAAAATTTACCGTTTAGAGAAGTGCATGTCCATTATATTCTTAAGATTTTTTTGTGATAATTATAAGTCATTACGTTTCTTTCTTTATTATCATATGTACAGCAACTTATAAGCTTCACGTTAGTGAGGTTATTTTAATTCAATTATGGGGTAGACATTTTTAATCTTACTTTTTCTAACGCTAGTACCGGTGAGGCAGATTGGGACAAATAATGTGGGGCAAATTAGGACTGGGTTAAAAAGAATACGATATCCAATAAAACTATTTTTTTCTTAAATTTTATCTTAATTTTTGCTTTTTGATACTTACTGTAACTCATAATTATGTTTTATATGTTATTTTCTATTTAATTAATGTAAATAAATATTCAAACTCAGAGAGTAGTATTCCTGATGAAAACCCTATTACAATTACACGTGTGTCCCAAACTGCCCAACCACCGTACCAAACTGCCCCACCATGAGGTACTTTGGGACACATTTCAATTTTTTTTTTAAAACAGAAATTCTCACAAGTTAATGCAAATTCCTAATACTAACATACTATATCTTTTAGATAAAACATCAAAGTGTAACTTACCTATAAAAGAAATTAAATTTGAACATAACCACCGAAAATAAGACAGAAAAACTCTTAGCAGTCCCAATGTGCCTCGCTCTCCCCTACTAAGATTTATACATTAAGGTTTTAATGGTTTTAAGATCAATACCAATCGCTTGAGTGCTTGCTCAAGTAGTTATTCTATGAATCAAAATAAGTATAGAGTTAACATTTTATTTATCTCAATTAAACAATACACCCCTAAAGCGTGTGATCTATCATTAGAGTTCAGTCAAAGCAAGAAACGAAACGTGATCTCCAAGTTTTATAAAGCATGCGTAATTTTTTGTTATGCATAATTTGGACATTGGACATGTTGTTAACGTCTATCATTTAACTATCAAACAACTATATAACGAGAATTTTGTCTTTGAAAGTAGCTCAAAGTATTTAATTCCAAAATTCAATGAAATGAAACTTCGCACCTGTCATATAGGCAACCCATTATGCACATTTTAAAGTTACATTGCGCATTGGTAATGATTCTATTTAAATTAATGCTCGAATACTATTGGTTAAATTTAATAAAGAGGGGCTATAATCACCACCAAAAGTTAATAAAAGGCCGAATTTCGCCATAAGTTTAAAAGCTTATCAGCACTTTCAATCGGAGTTCGAAAGAAAATTTAAGGGTTACTCTTGTTGAAAATCAATTTTGATATTTTAAATTTTTTTTGATCGGAAATTGTTCTTGGCATTGTTCTAAGTATGTCTACCGAATATTAAATCATTTACTTCAATATTAAGTGTAAAAAATACATTTTTAAAAATGAAAATTTTTGTAAATTTTGTATTTTTTATTTGATTGTAACACATTATAATGTAAACCAAATTAATGTTAATACTTGTTGTTTATATTTTAATATAAGATTTTCTTAATAAGTTCTCATTTATTGTGAATTTTATTATAACTGTTAAGTTAATTAACTTACATATGTATTATGTAATGCCTCTAACAATGTAAATATAACAAATTATCTATTCAGTAATAAAGATCTTTTAATTAATATCGAGTTTGTTCTTATTAACAAAAAGAATAGCCTAATAGCAGAATTTGATCAGAATCAACCATTAGAAGAGACATCATAGCAGAAGGAGTTCGGGATATCTCTAAAAATATTAAATTATAGTAAAGAGCTTTGAAAAAAAGCTTATCTCAAGCTTATCAAAGCTTATCTTGTTACGTGCAGATATAAGACCCTGCATTAAATACTCTTAAATAAATTTAATAAATTTATTTTAATATTATTATGACACCTTGTTGCACTCCTGTGATCCTGTCACGAGCTCACAAAACCCGACATTTACGAGCATTTCCTTGTCCATGTTAAAATCCCATAAGAGTTACTTTTGCTATTTTTAGCTTTATTAGCGCCCGTTTGACAAATTTAATTAATGTAGACGATAGAGAATCATTAATTACTTCTAATAATTAATTAACATTCCTTAAATATTGATAAATAAACTCTGTACAGCCTGAAATAGAATTTGCAGATTTGGTAATTTGTATTTATTTAGTTATAATTTTGACAAGGGGGTAGATAATCAAATGTTGTTTGATAGGCGTCTTTCCTTAACGTCTCAACTACCACTATATTTTATATCAACCCTCTATCCCATCTTATTAAAAAGTTTAGTGTAAAAATCAGCTTCTTTTGCCATAGTAAATGTCCAAATTTGTTAAAATTGGCTAAGAATCGGTGTATAAACCAGTTGATGTATTAGGAGAGCAGAAGTGTTATAAGATATCACTAAAAATAAAAATATTAAATTAAAGTCGCAAAGAGCTTTACGTAAAAGCTGTTATCGAAAGCTTATCTTGTTATGTGACGATAAGGCCTTGCATTTAATGTTCTTTTAATTTAATATTTTTATTTTTAGTAATATCTTATAATACTTGATATCCTATAACACTTCTGCTCTCCTAATACATCAATTGGTTTATACACTTACGCTTAGCAAATTTTAACAAATTTGGACACATTTGGACATATTTTATGTCAAAATAAGCTGATTTTTACACTAAACTTTTGATGTAGAAGAGATAGAGGAAGAAAATAAAATATTTGTGTAAAAATCAGCTTATTTTGACATAAAATATGTCCAAATGTGTCCAAATTTGTTAAAATTGGCTAAGAATTGGTGTATAAACCAGTTGATGTATTAGGAGAGCAGAAGTTTTATAGGATATCAGTAAAAATAAAAGTATTAAATTAAACTCGCAAAGAGCTTTACGTAAAAGCTGTTATCGAAAGCTTATCTTGTTATGTGACGATAAGGCCTTGCATTTAATGATCTTTTAATTTAATATTTTTATTTTTAGTAATATCTTATAATACTTGATATCCTATAACACTTCTGCTCTCCTAATACATCAATTGGTTTATACACCCAGGCTTAGCAAATTTTAACAAATTTGGACACATTTGGACATCTTTTATGTCAAAATAAGTTGATTTTTACACTAAACTTTTGATATAGAAGAGATAGAGAGAGAAAATAAAATATTTGTGTAAAAATCAGCTTATTTTGACATAAAATATGTCCAAATGTGTCCAAATTTGTTAAAATTGGCTAAGAATCAGTGTATAAACCAGTTGATGTATTAGGAGAGCAGAAGTTTTATAGGATATCAGTAAAAATAAAAGTATTAAATTAAAGTCGCAAAGAGCTTTACGTAAACGCTGTTATCGAAAGCTTATCTTGTTATGGGACGATAAGGCCTTGCATTTAATGCTCTTTTAATTTAATATTTTTATTTTTAGTAATATCTTATAATACTTGATATCCTATAACACTTCTGCTCTCCTAATACATCAATTGGTTTATACACTCAGGCTTAGCAAATTTCAACAAATTTGGACACATTTGGACATCTTTTATGTCAAAATAAGTATATTTTTACACTAAACTTATGATATAGAAGAGATAGAGAGAGAAAATAAAATATTTGTGTAAAAATCAGCTTATTTTGACATAAAATATGTCCAAATGTGTCCAAATTTGTTAAAATTGGCTAAGAATCAGTGTATAAACCAGTTGATGTATTAGGAGAGCAGAAGTTTTATAGGATATCAGTAAAAATAAAAATATTAAATTAAATTAAATTCGCAAAGAGCTTTACGTAAAAGTTTTTATAGAAAACTTATCAAAGCTTATCTTGTTATGTAAAGATAAGGCCGCGTATTTAATGGTCTTTTAAATAAATTGAATAGATTTATTTTAATATTATTATGACATCTTCTTCTAGAGCCTTTTTGAATAATTTATAACGTACAGTCGATAAAGATATTTACTTTAATGATTAATTAACATCCCTTAAATGTTGATAAATAAACCTTTTCAGCGGGAAAAATGATTTACAGATTTGACAATTTTTGTTTATTTAGGTATAATGGGGTTTAATTTTATACCAGCTTATAGGTGGATGAGCAGAAAAAAATACAGATAATTTCAATACATTTATTAAGTAATAAAAGTACCTTCCTATGTAATGAACACAAAAGTTTGTATCTAAAAGTTAAATAGTTATCTAAGTACAATGAAATTTATAAATACATTATACACTTTATAATAAGTAATCATATCAATTTTAGTTTTTTTTTACAAAGTAATTATTACAATTCATTATAAGTATAAAATTTACAATTAATTATTAATTAGTAAAATGCATTTTCTACGCTTATTTATAAAGTTTCTGATTAACAACTTGGTAGGAACACTTAAAATAATATTAGGAACAACTTCCAATCAAAAAAAAATTCAAAATGCAAAGTTGATTTTTAACAAGAGTAACCCTTAAATTTCTAAAAATTGAAGATCCGAGTTGCTGATAAAAAAGTCAACTTATGGCGAAACTCGGCCTTTTATTAACTTTTGGTGGTGATTATCGCCCCTCTTTATTAAATCTAACCAATAGTATTCGAGCATTAATTTGATTAGAACTAGAATCAGTACAAATGCGCAATGTAAATTTAAAACATGTATAATGGGCTGCCTATATGACAGGTGCGAAGTTTAATTTAATCGTTTTAAATTAATTGGTAAATTTTGAAAAAAAATCTTTTCGCTGTATTGAAAGACAAAATTCTTGTTTAATAATTGTTTATTATAGAAAACCCACGTACTGTTCTTAGAATAAGTGATTAGTGGTAGTGGTGTACTAAAATAATTATTTATTATTTTTATTTTGTTTGCAATTATTTATAAGTACTGAAACTAATAAATTAATTTGCATTGATTAATAATTATAAGTATTATCAAAAGATTGCAAAGTAATTAATATTAAATTTAACATATTATATTATGTTTAAGTTAAATCAAGTAGTACTTTCATTAGACTAGTTACAATGTTTTATGTTTTACAATAATTATTACATTCAAAGTATTCCATCAAGAGACCGACAAACTTGTACAGTAAGTTCCTGAAAGAAAAGCGGAACATTTGTCCTCTTGAAATCATATCTAAGAAAACAAATTTCTATGCTTTTTATGCAGCTGATACATTATTATGAAAATCACACTGTGGTAGAAACTTCAAGAAAAACACCCCATATACTTCTCTAAGGAGTTCCTTCAACATCTGAAACATGACACAACAAAGTTTTTTTGCTAAAATAATTTAAATTCGTTTGCTGATTTCAAGAAAGACAAATATTATATTTTAGTGGGAGTTTTTCGGTTTCCTCAGAGAACAAGCACCCTGTTTGTATCAGACAAGTAGTTATGAATTACTACAATAAAAAATAAGGAGCATAATTTACAACACTTGACAACTTCTTAATTAATAAACATAAACACATACGATGATTAAACAAGCAATAAATTATTGTGTTTCAGAACTCTTTAAGTGTTCAGAGTGCCAATTTCTCTACTAATTAGTATGTAGAGTAGAAAATTCAAAAATCTAAAATACGTTTTCTTTTGCAATGTTGTTAGAGGAGTAAGCAAGCGTTTTAGAATAATTGGTGTTTAAGAA
Organism: Malthinus seriepunctatus; assembly: GCA_963924605.1. Taxonomy (NCBI): domain Eukaryota; kingdom Metazoa; phylum Arthropoda; class Insecta; order Coleoptera; family Cantharidae; genus Malthinus; species Malthinus seriepunctatus. Next base: position 48,483,612 of record OZ004600.1, read on the forward strand.
ATGTGTAGAATAGTAATTTTATAGTACTTAATTAGTTTGTTTAAAACATAACTTTTCACTAAAGTAATTAGTACAAAAGCTTTCATTTACCTAGTATACAGTACAGAACAAGTAACATTTTGAATTTTACACAAAGTCAAATCTATTAACACAATAAATTAAAATTATATTACTTGAAAACGAATTTAAAGAAAACTGTAGATTTTAGCTAGTGTTCCACTTATTTCAATTATTTTCACTATCCCCTGGAATCCATATTTTCCACAAATTCAAAAATCTCTGTACGGCCGAACCACATGATTTCTAAAAACAAGAATAATATTTTTAATGAACTGTAGCTTAAGCAATAACAATAGCAATAGCTACAGGAAAGTTAAAAATATCTTACCATAATTTGCTCATAAACAGGCAGCACTCATTTCAAGTTTTTGGCAAGTAATTAATAGATAGGTCAAGGTGTATAATTTGCCACGATTACCAATCCTCTATGCGTTAGGCTTCTTCTTTCGTAGATTTCAAGTCTTGTATATTGCACCACTCCGATTGATATTGTAAATGCATCAGTATTAGCAATACCTGCCAAACAATAAAATATTATTATTAGGTAATAGAACTGTGTGAAGATGATGTTGGCCATTTCTAAAATCTACTCTACATTGCACATTTAAAAAAATAGTGAAAGAAAAACGTACTCTATAATTAAAATGAATTCCAAAAGAACTTCCACAAATAGAAGATCAAACATACAGGGTGATTCAAAACTCGAGGCGAAAAATAAAAAGTCATATTCAGCGTCAAATTTAGAATCAAAAATGTAAAATAAATTTTTTTCCTATCGGGTTTCGTTTCCCAGATAATCGTTTTCAAAGTTTCCAGAAGAAGTTAATTTTTTGCATATAAATAAGACAGGCCATGCAAAAACAAAACATTTTTCACCTTTTATTAGTGTGTGGATAACTTTTGAAATACTTTTAACTTAATTTACACATGTTATTTAAATTATTAGTTTTCAAAATTAGTTCAATTTTAAAATTTAAAATTTTGGATCTTTATGGGAAACTTTTTGAACTTGATTATCTAGGAAACAAAGCAAAATCGGTAAAACATTTATTACATATTTTCTGCTTAGAATTCGACTCGGAATATGACATTCCATTGTCATTTTTCAAAGGCCTGCCATTTTTTTTAATATTCATAGATAACTTCTTCTGAAAAATTTGAAATTGATTATCTCGGAAACAAAAGCGAATCGGAAAAAATTTTATTTTACATTTTCTGCTTACAATTCGATACTGATTACGACATTTTATTTTTCGCCTCGAGTTCTGAATCACCCTGTATATCCAACCATGAAAAAGTATACCAACATATTTTAATTTCTAAGACAAAAGTTCAAAAATTCCTAATTATAAAAAAAATATTTGCTCATTATACAGTGTGTCCCTGGATGGAGTTGCCAATAGGTCAAATTTTTTTTATTTTTCATTTTAGGTAAAAAAAAAATTCTTTATAAAAAGTTTTGCTTCTCTTCAAACTCCCAAATATGCCAAAATATTAAAAAGAAATTTTTAAATAAAAAGTTATTGAACTTTTTTCTTTAAATTTTTGCAGCAAAACTTTTTATAAAGAGTACTTTTTTTACCTAAAATGAAAAATAAAACAATTTTCACCTATTACCCCATCCGGGGAGAAACTGTATGTTAATTATTATTATAAACACATGTTTAAAAATATTTAAAATAAAATAAATTTTTTAATTGAAATTAACATAAATAGTATAATTAGCAAGTATTAGAAATAAAGTTGGAAGAATACAGTTAATGTTAAATCTACCAACACAAAATGTAATTTATTACAGTTATTATAGAATTTTATAACTTCATATCCGCTTTACACACTCCTAATAATGTTAGGAACAACTTCCAATCAAAAAAATTTCTAAAAATCAAACTTAATTTTCGACACGAGTAACCCTTAAATTTTCTCTCGAACTCCGATCGAAAGTGCTGATAAGAATCTGAACTTTTGGCAAAACTCGCCCTTTTATTAACTTTTCGAGGTGTTAATTCTCCCTCTTCGTAATTTTAACCAATAGCATTTGAGTATTAGTAGAGTAGAAAATATACGATCTAATACGAAGTTTTCATGCGAACATTTTAATTGTGTGTAAGAGTGGTTGCCTATACACTAGGCGTACAATATTATAGCTTCTGTAACTTATTCATCTCTGTTGAATATTAATACCCTTTATACAGGGTGGGCCATTTAACTTGTAACCCCTAACGATTTTTGGATGCAACCCAAATTACAAATATCAATACAGTCTAGATACATCTACTTTTAAAAAATAAACAACAGATCAGGGTAGGTAAATATCAAACTAAAATGCTAATTTTAATAATTGACATTTGTCACAAAATTATTTTAATAACGAAATTTTATTTAAATACTTGTAATAAAAAATACACAATTTTTATTATTTTTTTGTTCCTATTCTAAGTCTCAATTCTAGTGTATTTTTTATTACAAGTATTTAAATAAAATTTCGTTATTAAAATAATTTTGTGACAAATGTCAATTATTAAAATTAGCATTTTAGTTTGATATTTACCTACCCTGATCTGTTGTTTATTTTTTAAAAGTAGATGTATCTAGACTGTATTGATATTTGTAATTTGGGTTGCATCCAAAAATCGTTAGGGGTTACAAGTTAAATGGCCCACCCTGTATACCATAAATTATATGCTTTTTTAAAAAAAATATGTTGTATGTATTAACTTATTTAGCTCACCCTTTAGAACTCGGGACTCGTCGGATTCTTAAAGATCATATGTTTTTGAATAGGATTCAAAAAATTTTACTAACTTTACTATTTTTTCTCTTTTAAATCCTTGTTTCTACAGTATTAATACTTTAGTTTTGGAATTGATGTATCCATTTCCATAAATATCGAACAAAAAAACGATTTTTTGGATTTTATTAGACAATGTGAACAGTATCGCTTTCCTTGTTTTCTTCGTTCATCTCTATCAAGCATTACATAGTAATATATTATTCAAGGGTTCTTCCCTTTATTGTGCTTTGTGGCCTAAAAACTGTAAAGCGAACTAAAATCATGTTGCAAAGATCTTAATTATAATTACTTACGAGCTCTTTAAAAATCGATAAACTACTGATCGAAATCTTAACACTATTCATATTTTTTAGATCTATTTACATCTAATCCCAGCCCTAACGGAGTTAGTAATACCTCTGGTCTGCATCATAATTAAATTTCCAAAGTAAATTCTTCAACTGTCTCAAGATCGAAAGTATAGTTAGCTCAAGAATTTTGTAACTCTATACGTCGACTCTTCCGGCTGTTTGAATCATTTTCCTATATCAAATTTGATTTAATTGATTTGATAAAATTTGATTTTTGTAGCATTTTCGATCATTCCGTATAACCACTTGAAAATTGATAGTTAATTTTTTCAGTGCCCTCTCAAGTGATTGAAATGAGTGAAGATGTATGTTGTGCCTTGGGAGTGTCCCATGTAATAAATGTCGTTTCCAGAAAGCCAATAGAAATTCTGAAATAAATAAACATTTAAATAATTGTTCTAAGAGCCACTGTGACTTGATAAATGTTACAAAAGGGGACTGGCCAACTGAATAATAAGCAATAATTTAACTGTGTATCGTAGCAACATTTAAATAGCTACCCTGATTAACGAAAACTTTAACAATTTCTAAAGTCTTTTTTGCTCTTTAAATAAAAGTATGACAAAATGTAATATTTTTATCATTTCTAATTTTTAATTCTGCATAAGTTTTGGCTCTTTCATGTTTGTTCAATAATAATTAGGGAAGCAGTAATTTATAAAAACGTGATTTTACGTGCTTTTGCCCTAGGTATCGGTATATCGGTAAGTCATTCAACACCCGTATTGTATAATACGAGTACATATCAAAATTACCCAATCTGTGTTGTATCGTTGTATTGAGCTCATCATCTAAGAAAGACTGCTCTCGTTATGTAATATTGAGTATTGAATTTCTCAAGATGAAATTTAACAAATGAAACAATTTAATGCAAATATCTCTTTCCCCATGCACATAGCGCTCATTGATTTTGTAAATACACATAATGTGAAAGTAATATATAGTACATTGGAATCATTTACAACTTTAATTTTCAGTCCTGAACTCGTACAATTTTTATTCAATTATGCATGAATCAATCAAGCGTAATTGTTGTATTTAAGAACGAATTGATTAAACTGTTGGCGTGTCGTTATTTGAAAGTGGGCGCGCTTTTGTACTGATCATTTCAACTTTACGCTGTTCTTTTTATTGTTGAACATTTTAAAAATATGATTTACAACAATACTAAATATATGACATTTAGGTTTATACAAATATTTCTTAATTAATTTATTCGTTAATAAGGTTAAAAGTTAGTTTTTTATACAGGGTGATTTTGAAATACACGTATATATTGATACCCATCGTAGATTACGAAAAGTTAAACGTTTCTGCAAAAAAAATGATCAGGAAAATGTTGACCAGTTCTTAGATATGTAGTGTTAAACTTTGACCCGCGCCATTTGAAAACTACACGTATAATTTACAAAATCATGGAACGATTGTTTATTAACGCTGTTTGTCATTGGCTGATTCAAACATTTTTTCAAGGAACTGTCATTTTGACAATCAGTTAACCAAAATTACTTTTATTTAAATTATAGAATAGCACTACCTTGTTTTGCATAAACCAAGGCACATGTTTTAATACTACCGGTTGCTGCGTAAACCATGCAGTAATCAAACTGGGAGGATCAAACTTTAACACTATTTTACTAAGAACTGAAGAACATTTGCTCTAAAAAAAATTTGCTGATGCCTTTAACTTTTCATAGTCTTCGGTGGATATCAATATATACGTGTATTTCAAAATCACCCTGTATAGCCTTTTAATAATATGCGCAATTAGTACCGTACTTATGCTCTAGGAATAAAAAGGCAATTTAGACACGGTTGTGATCCGTCAGAGCAGTCTAGGTGAGATAGGATAAGCTAGAAACAGCAGGTTAAGCTAAGTATGCTATAGTTATGAATCAACAGGCGAAGCAGGCTAGCTAGAGTAAACTAGTCACAGTCAGGGATGAATACGCATAGGTTGTAGCTGCACAGGTTGTAAGCGCTCTGGTGATGACAAGTCCACGGTTTTCTTGTATCATGGATAATCTAGACACATATAGGGGTATGGGACTCAGAACAGGACAGGCTAGGCGTAACAGCGAAGTAGGGTGGCTATAGGCATTTCAAATTAAGCGACACGCTGTCTGGCGGCAAGATTTTTAACTAACGTTGCAATGATGTTTACTTTACGTGTGTATTCAAATGCGAAGTTGAGAGTTTTCTAATGAAATTATGAGTAGAGTTTATTGTTCAGTTTTCGGGTGTAATTCTATGCGTATATTAATGAAATCCCAAGACAAATATAACAACGTGAAATGTCAAAATTTATAGGTTAGAACTGAGAACACAAACGAGTATTTGAATAAATTCGACATGCGCTCATGTGCAGTTACTTAAATATCATTGCATCGTTAGTATCAACATATCCGCTAGAGGCGCGACAATCTTAATTTGAAACGCCTATAGGTCTATATGTACTTTGTGTCAAAGGCGGTTTTACAGGGGGGTAATGGGGGTAATTACTCCTCCCAGAAGTATAAATTTCCTAAATTATCTTAAAAGAATATAGCATTTTTAAAGGAATGAGCTTTAAATCTCTATAAAATTTTAAAAATCCATAAAAATTTTCTATTATTATTCTGAAATAATAAACTTTTTAAAAGATGACCGATATTGACATGTACACCTCCTGACAGATGTCAAAATTGATATTTACAGATAACATTAACTGACAGATAAAAGGGACATTGAGAGTGACAAATGACTAACAGACAGAAGTGACATTAACAGTGACAGATGACTCACAGGCAAAAGTGACATAACAGTGACAGATGACATTGACATGACCACCCCCTGACAGATGACAACAGACAAAAGTGATATTGATAAATGACTGAAAGACAAAAGTGACATTGAGAGTGACAGATGCCTCAAAAGCAAAAGTGACATTGACAGTGACCGATGACATTGATATGACCACCCCTGACAGTAGTCAAAATTGACATTGACAGGGACAGATGACTGGCAGACAAAAGTGGCATTGACTGTGACAGATGACATTGACATAAGTGACATTGACAGATGACAGACAGACAAAAGTGACATTGACATTGATAGAAGAATGACAGACAAAAGTGACATTGACAGTGACAGATGACTTACAGGCAAAAGTGACATGACAGTGACAGCTGACATTGACATGACCACCCCCTGACAGATGTCATAATTGATAATGACAGTGCAGATGACAACAGACAAAAGTGATATTGACATTGACAGCTGACTGACAGACAAGTGTCATTGACAATGACACATGTCTCGCGAAAGTGACATTGACAGTGACAGTTGACGTTGACATGACCACCCCCTGACAGTTGTCAAAATTGACATTGACAGTGACAGATGACAGACGGACAAAAGTGACATTGACTGTGACAGATGACCCTGACATAAGCGACATTAACAGATGACTGACAGACATAAGTACCATTGACAGTGACAGATGACTGACAGACAAAAGTATTTGTATTTGCTTCGCTGCCAGAGGTGGCCAGATCATTTGAGCGATATTGCATGCCAAACATAATTTTCAAGTCTAAACCAACAATTTTTATCAACCACTCTACATTTTTTTGTTTCGATCATTATTTAAAAACAAAATAGTATAGTTCGTTTTAAGACATCCTGTATAACATCGCAGGAGCAGAGTAGGAGCTTGGCAGGCAGTTTAGACCAGTCAAGTTTAATTGTTTAATTGATATTGCTGGTATTGATATTTATGCTTGTTCTGAACAATCAACAGAATGTAGAAGATACAAATTTTCAGTTAAAATCTTGTAGATGGCAAAAGATGGTCATCAAATTTTTGGTAGAAGGTACTACATTGGAAGAATTTTGTTTGTTTTGTTAATAATTGTTTAAAAGTTAGCCACACATTTCTTCAAATTTTACTGACCAAATTTTTATTTTGACCAGAAAAAGTTATATGATCTTCCCAAACAGGGCCGTGCCAGACTGTGTTTTCAGGGCAGGCTCAAAAAATTTAAAGGGAAGATGAAAAGCTAAAATCAGGGCTTTCTCTCTTCTGGATTTGTATAAATCTGTTGACCACTCTAATCTCTTCTGAGGATGGAAGTTTTTGTCCAAAGTTTGCATATCAATGTTTTCTTCTTCGGCATCAATTATAGGAACTTATCGTTTTATTATTATTGCGAAATCCTTAGCAGCTCTGGTTAAAACAGGCTTAAAATGTTAAAGGGATATGGCTCTGCCCCAAAATAATAATAAACTGCCCAATTTTAATTTTAAACAGCTCATCATAAAAAATTTCCGTTTTAAAAGATGTGAAATGTTGTAAGTGGTCCAAGTCTTCACAGTTTCTAAATTTAACCTTTGGTTTTAACAATAAATACTTTTATTGCAAAAATTGACCATCAAATTGACATTATGTAGGTATACATCTTCGCGGGAGCTTAATTGTTTGTTACGCTACTGAACATTCAGTATAATAATTTAATTCTTACCATATAGGACATTTAAATAAGGCCAATTGGAACCTTAATGTGAATATGAGTTATAGCATCCATAAGAGGTAGACAGAGATATTTCTAAGAAAGTTATGAATAAAATATAAATATTAACGGGATCTTTCGAGTTGTCGATTACCCCATTAAATACAAGTCTTCAGTTTATAAACTCAGACCGTACATATAAACTTAAGGGGCGGTGTTGGTTAAATTACCATATTATTATAAACCTTACCATTGAATATTTATACTGTAGATGACACAACACCGATACAAGTTGAAAAAAATGAGCACCCAGTTGATTTTTTTTATTAAATATTTAATCAGCTTCGATTGAAGGTAAAGTATGTGATCGGAAATGGCAAAATTTCGTTGTAAGAAATTTCAATGTGAACAACAATAGAAATTTATTATGATACGTGCGGAAATATTGTAAAAGGGCACACAGATATTGAATTAATGATGAATTAACCAAAATACAAATTGGCGACGACGACGCCAACGCTCAAAAAAATTATTCAAGTTCACAGAGATAACCTTTCTGCAAAAGAAATGATTCATTGTTAACCATTATATGTAAATATATGGGTGGTTTACATATGGACACACGTGAAATCTCTCTGTTAAAATATTGTTCACACTTACTAGTAAATTTTAACTTATACGAGTTATTAACATAATAGTTTGTACTTGAATTAGGACGATCGGGCATTACCGAGAACAATAACAAACGATTTCGACATAACTAATTCAAAATGTAATTCTTTTACTTAAGTGGATTCGGGATTCGAATTGACATTACTTTATTACATCATATTTTTGTTTAATAAAGCGAGAAAAAATTTCATCAAAGGGTCAGGTGTGGTGTGTTTTATACTCAACTCATGCTTACCTAAGCTCGAGCAAATGGCAAGACGAATTATAAAAAAATATTTATAACTTGATCAAATGTCGCTAATCAAAGGTTCGATCAGCGCGGAGGAAGAATTTCAAGTTCAAAGTATAATTGTCGATTAAATGGGGTGAAGGTAAATAAAAGAGCGAATTAATGACAATTTGATGGTTTTGATTAAGACCACCCTTAATCACCCTCTGGAAGTTTCCTCCTCCGTTATAAAATATGGATAAGAGATAAAATATCGCGTTTAATTTTATTACGCAAATTTATGAGGCCAGTATTGTGTACTATTAATTACGCATAAACATTCGTACTTTATGATCTTGTTGAAATAAAGATAATACTTAGCCAGTGGTTACTTCAAGAAGTCGGCTAGACGTTTAGTTCCCACCTGTATTGGGTTTGGCGGCGCCACAGGCGTGGTTGGATTTTATTCACTTGTTTTGGTGATTTTTAATTTAATTCGACGCCATACGTAGTTTCACTTATAATTCAATCAGTGCAAAATATTTTTATAAGTAAGTACAATAAAGAAAACTGTATAGTTGAGAAATATCATTCTAAGAAACAAATTTCTAAATATTTTGATTGAATAAAATTATTATCGAATCGCATGGTGTGTTGGATTTAGCATAATTGAATAATTATGTTAATTATGCAAATTGTTCATTGTTTGATTTATTGATATTAATTTCGTTTGGTTTTTAAGATTTGCCCTTAGCCATATAATGTAAATATAAACAATGCACAAAATTTTCTCCACTTACCTCTTGCAATTTTATAAATTATATATTACACACTCTTTAGCTTTCTTCTTAGTCCTGTACTTTAAAAATTAGTCATTTTCTCTTCAACGATTTTAGCAAAGGTGTTTCTGAAACTGTACACCCACACTTCCCAATATCACCGTTTTATATCTTCAAAACTAATGCTTTTGCTTTATAGGGTAGTTATACTTCAATTTATTAATACTCATGTTCAGAAAATTATCAACTATTAGCTAGAAGAAAATTATAAAAAATAGAATAGTTTCATTGGAGAAACTCACACTTGTTGGTTGTTAGTTACGAACGAGGGGTTATCCACTCTCTGCAGTCAATGTACAAAAATTGAGCTGTCAACGGTAGTCAACTACAGTCAATGGCAGCCATAGCATATGCAGTCATGGGCAGTCAACTGCAGTCAGTGTATAAATTCAGAACAGTGGTTAGCCCCTTGGGTAGGAATTACAATATAATTGATGTATTTTGTAACTTGTAACTTGCATTTACACTTATTTTGATTCCATCTCTGTTGTGCAGATTAATCCTGGACCTTGGTGTAGTAGAATGACCACTTACAATATTGGTCTTCTATTCTTCGAAATTTCCGGTCTTCTATCAACTTCATAATTACCCTAAAACTTATTTTAGATAAAAATTAAAAAATTGTTTATTGGCCCATAAGCCACCATGCTAAAACATTTCTATACAAGACCACACACTGGGGGTCACAGAGCTCCCAGCCCGACTTTAGTTAATTACAGCTAGACTGCTGATGAGATAGATATAATTATATCAATTGAATGTAGTTGACGTAACTTAAATTTACAGGAAGTATCAAGTTTCAAAAAGAAATTATTATTAATTGGTAATATATGAAAGTTTGTGTGGGGTCTTATAGACTCCAGTGTGTAGTGCGAAGGTTAAATTTTAGTTTGTTAACCTTCCAATTTGGCGATGGTCCCATTCTTGTATTTATTTAGGTTTAGGTAGCAACTTTGTGCCAAGTAGATAAACAGATGTAAATGCAGAAGAACGCCAAGTTTCCAAAATTATCTGAAAATTGCATTGGTATTTTAGTAAAATTAATCAAGAGAACAAAATGCTTTCAATAATTTAAAGTGAATTACCATGAGGGTGAAGAAGAGTAAGTATAAGTAACGGGTATACTTTGTCCGATTTTTTAGCGTGAAGTTGCTTTCTTGATCCTTATTATCTCATTAGCACCCTACTGTGCTGGGTAGTCATAAAAGACGAGTAAAAGTTTCCAGAGAACGGAAAGGAGAAAAAAGACGAAAAAAAACGCAAAAACAGGGCGCGAACACGTTTAGCTTAAAACCTCACAAGTGTCGCTGTAACCACAGAATAAGGTGCTCGGGCTTGAAGAAAAACGCAAGGGCACAGGGTTCAAACCTCACAAGCATCGCCGATACCAACCACAGAATGAGAGGCGTGGGTTTGAAGAACAACGCAAAAACAGGGCTCGAACGCAGTTAGCTTAAAACCGCACAAGCGTCGCTGATACCAACTACAAAATGAAAGGCGTAGGTTTGAAGAAAAACATAAGGGCAGGATTCAAACCTCATAGTGTCGCTAATACCAGCCACAGCATGAGAGCCGTGGGCTTGTAGAAAAACTTAAAGGCAGGGTTCAAACCTCACAGGTATTGCTGATACTAACCACAGAATAAGAGGCGTAGGCTTGAAGAAAAACGCAAAAGCAGGGTTAAAACACGATTAGCTCAAGGCCTCACAAGCGTCGCTGTACCAACCACAGAATGAGATGCGTAGGCTTGAAGAAAAACGCAAAAACAGGACTCGAACACGATTAGCTCAAGGCCTCACAAGCGCCGCTGTACCAACCACAGAATGAGATGCGTAGGCTTGAAGAAAAACGCAAAAACAGGACTCGAACACGATTAGCTTAAGGTCTCACAAGCGTCGCTGTACCAACCACAGAATGAGATGCGTAGGCTTGAAGAAAAACGCAAAAACAGGGTTAAAACACGATTAGCTCAAGGCCTCACAAGCGCCGCTGTACCAACCACAGAATGAGATGCGTAGGCTTGAAGAAAAACGCAAAAACAGGGTTAAAACACGATTAGCTCAAGGCCTCACAAGCGTCGCTGTACCAACCACAGAATGAGATGCGTAGGCTTGAAGAAAAACGCAAAAACAGGGTTAAAACACGATTAGCTCAAGGCCTCACAAGCGCCGCTGTACCAACCACAGAATGAGATGCGTAGGCTTGAAGAAAAACGCAAAAACAGAACTCGAACACGATTAGCTTAAGGTCTCACAAGCGTCGCTGTACCAACCACAGAATGAGATGCGTAGGCTTGAAGAAAAACGCAAAAACAGGACTCGAACACGATTAGCTTAAGGTCTCACAAGCGTCGCTGTACCAACCACAGAATGAGATGCGTAGGCTTGAAGAAAAACGCAAAAACAGGGTTAAAACACGATTAGCTCAAGGCCTCACAAGCGCCGCTGTACCAACCACAGAATGAGATGCGTAGGCTTGAAGAAAAACGCAAAAACAGGACTCGAACACGATTAGCTCAAGGTCTCCCAAGCGTCGCTGATACCAATCACAGAATGAGAGGCGTAGGCTTGAAGAAAAACGCAAGGACAGGGTTCAAACCTCACAAGCGTCGCTGATACAAACCACAGAATGAGAGGCGTAGGTTTGAAGAAAAACGCGAAAACAGAGCTCGACCGCGGTTAGCTTAAAACCTCACAAGTGTCGCTGATACTAACAACAGAATGAGAGGGGCGTGCTTGAAGAAGACGCAAGGACAGGGGTCCAATACTCACACAAAAAAGGCAAAAAATTAAAGTATTGACCTGAATTTCTTCAAAAACTGTAAATCTTCTGGCCCGTTAGCAAAGCACCACAGCTTCCCATGGTGGTCGATGTTGAAAGGCGAGAAAGTAAAAGGACTTTATTAGATTTCTTCTACAACTCCACGTCAGCGTATCCCTTAGTAAGATCCCACAGCTGCCCATGGCAGATGCTCGTTGGAATAAATTTGAATTGTAATAAAATGTGGTCACTTACCCAAAAAAGGCAAAAAAAATAAAAAGTATTTCTTGGATCTTTGAATAAAACTGAATATCTTTTGGTCTTCTAGCAAGGTTCCATCCCAGTTTCCCATAGTTGTCGATATTGAAAGGCGAAAAAATAAAATGATTTGCCTGGATTTCTTCTATAACTCGACGCCCAACAGCTTCTCATGATGGTTGTCGATTATTTGCTACAATAATTAAATACTAATAATGAAATTGTACACAATAATGAATAATGGAAGTGTACGCAATTTTGAAAAGAATTACCTATTACACACGTTTATTCGAAAAAGTTCATCAGCTTATTCAAATCCTCAATAGATAGGACTGTCTACAAATGCTATTCTGTATCTATAAATAATGTAACACGCCGACGCCGACGGCGCCGGCGTCCTATAAGTAGGTTTTTGCAATAATGTGTCGTTATGATGTTACGATGTAACGCACATGTCTTCTATTAAATGACCCCCTGAATGAAAAAGCTGCTTAATTAGATTTCAAGAGTCAACTCATCCAGAAACCACTCGTGATTAGAATTTTTAACTTCGTTTAGAGCCAAAAACTCAAAATTTCAAAGATTAACTCATTATTTATTAAACCCGCGAGTTCCAGTTAGTTCTGAACGAATTACCTTCGGATTTAAATGGGTCAATATGTCAATAGAAGAATTATTATTTTCTCGTGTCTTATCTTCCAGCCTCGAATTTAACAAGTCATTAGCATTTCGCTTAAATATTTGGTGTCGTTTTTTAGCATAATATATCAAATTAGATATCTTAATTACTAAATTTAAAATTTAGTATCATTTTCCTGTGTAAGTAATATAAAAGTCATGTGATAGCATTGACCCTTCAACATTCTTGGGGGCGTCCAACATAAATATTCGGCAACGTACAAATTTCTTCATCGCGATTATCTGGTATCTGGATAAATTTATACCAACGTCAATTGTTGGATTGAAATATAGCGTCAACACGAGTACTTACTTATTTTCAATTTAAAGCGTATAAAGAATGCCAATGGATTTAAAAAAGAAAAAAACTTCTCGGAAAAAATACCTATGTTCAAAAAATTTCTTTAACTTTTCCTTAATTTAGCAATTTACTCGTATTTTAAATAAATTTATTACAAGGCGGTAAGTGCAGGTAAATTTTATAATTTTAATATTTAACGAATTTAATCTACAAGCGATATCATCAACATGATTCGCGATTTAATAAAAGATAATCAATATTACGATAAATGCGGAAAGCAATCAAAATCTATACATAAAAAATGTATAATTAACTTACACCTTATAACATAATACAATAAAAAATGCGTTCTTCTTTGTGTGACCCCCGACCATAACCCACGATCTTATCGAAAATTGCAGTTACATGTTTCACAATAAATTTGCGGTACAAAAACCCAACGAAATGAATTTTGTAAATTATATCTTTAAAGATTTTAAAATTGATTAAATTGGCACGTGTTAAATAGTTAACGGGTTTCCGTTATTAAATCGGCACCTTAAATCCTTTTTTTTCTGAAACAATAGCTTGCAATTTTCACCTACTCATTGATTTTGGTAAGGTGCAATCTATTTTTATCTGATCTTACAATATTAGAAAGCTATTAGGATATAGTTTAGTAATGAAAATTTGTTCTTTCAACCTGTCTTGTGGTTGTGGTTCAAGTTGATTTGTATTGTAATATAGAAAACCTCACAATTCAAAATCGCATAACTATAAAAGCAGATGATTTCCATTAATTACAGGTGCCTATACTAGTAACAATTAGATATTTATACAATGTGTTACGCGGAATGTGGGTTTATCGGTTATGTTTGCTGCATTTTTCACATTTTCCGTTTTTTAAGTAATTTCTGAAAGAAAACGTTCGTTTTCTTGATGACACATTAATAAGCTAACCTGCTCATTTAAGAACATCTCGAGCGCTAATCGCTAATAACAAAAATAGCGATGTTAGACAACGTTCAGTAGCATCAACTTGTGTACACTGAGCACAAAACGATTTTTAGTCCATTGAGAAATAGCACGTAGAATATGTCATAGATGATTAAGGGGCCTATTTGCCTATGTACTAGAAAAACCATTACGGCAAATTCGTTTTACATTGTAAATTTTTGTTACAAAATGGTGTCCCTTGAGAAAGAACAATGTGTGATGTTGAGTTTTAATCGTCGTCCACCCTCCAAAATCGTCTCAATTGCTTATTTGTGTGCTATTAGAAAATTTTACAGATTAGAAATATAAAATATGTTTCTATTAAGTTGAAGATACTTAGTACAATTAGCAATAAATAACTCAATAAATAATTGCTTACCGTTCATCACCTACGAGGCGTTTTCTTTGCGGCTCTACATTTTGATTGTTAGTCAACACTTAGTGGCGATCCAATAGTTTGGTGCTGGATTACGGAACGAACGATTCCGGGTTTGAATTTCTCATTCTCTAGAATGCAATCCAGTCCTTGAAATTGAGTACACTTGTGCCTAATCTGTAATAATAATAACAGGTGATTAAAAAGGTAATGCTAGCCACATCACCTTCATTATAATATAAGAATCATGTTTAGAGTCTGAACTAGCTAACTCTCAAGAACATTGTTAAATGCTATAAAGAAGGTCTATCCTTATCGTCAAGGTCAGTGTCTAGTGAAAATCTTGTAAATATTAAAAGTACATCGCTTTACACTTACACTAGATTAAATGTTTCATTGCAATTGCCTTAGTGATCGCAGATACGTATACCTATAGCGTACAAGAAAAGAACACAATTTTAGAGAAATTTCAACTTATGCGAGCTTTTCACTAGACACTGCGACGTGCATAATAAAAGGAATGTTTGACTAGACATTGGAATCTACATTAAAAAGTGTATTTATGCCCGGTTGCATAAAAGAGAATTATATTTTGATCAGAGAATTAATATATGCGAACATCGAATTTGGGATAGGTAATAGTACTGTTGTAATGAAGAAAATTAGTGTGATTGTTTTTTTTTAAATTTATTAAGACCTTCTCCGTGAATGAAAAAATTCTCGTTTTTAAATACCATCTTCGTTCCTTGTTTTAAAGAAAATACTTCGATTTTAGAACATAGTGTCTACATATGGAGCTCAATAAACGATATAAGGTGCAATGCGACGTAACAGGCTATTAAAGTCTTGCATCGTTTTCACCACCAATTCACAAAGCTATAGGCATTGCTTATCTTTCATATTAGCATTTTCTAAATTGTAATTCCGGTTCGCCATATGCGTAACCGTGTTCCAACGGTTAAGTGGATAAGTGTATCTGTTGTCCAAAACCTCTCTCAAGCGCACACTACAAGATTTTTTAATTATTGTGAAAATGGGTAAAGCTGATGGGTAACTTCGGTTAGGTTGAGAATGAAGCCGTTTAACTGTAATCTCACTGTTTACGCAGTAGGAGTTTTAAACAATTTTTTTTGTAAACATATCATACTTGAATTCATTGTTGCAATTTTCAAGCTTATCTTTGTAACTCTGACTGGAGAATATACAGGGTGTCTGTAAAAACACCTTACAACGCTTTAGGGTGAACTTATAGGATAATATTAGACCGATATAATCCAAATTACCTATATGCAAAAGTGCACCATTACCAAGTTACGGCTCTTCAAAGTTGCCGTTTTAAAAACGTATTTTTTTTATATCGGAAGAACTGTTTGGGATAGGAGTTCAAATTATGAACAATGTTTTTCACTTATGGAAAGCTATAATTCTACAAAGTTTAATGGAAAAAGACACACCGGAAGTAGACCAATCACTAAATCGTTAACACTGACAGTTCAATATCTTTCTAATCTGTCAATGAATTGTAAAATTGACTGCACGAGATGAAACGAAATTTAAAAATTAGTAACTTTTGCCTCTTGAGATTTTATCGTAAGGCTTTTGGTTTTCTAGATAATAGAAAAAATGTTTCTAATAAAAGCTATTAATTGCAATAAAAATCAACAAATTATCTAGTCGCCATAAAATAAAAGCAAATTAGAAAATGTGTTGAATTTTATTGCATTCAATAGCTTTTATTAGAAACATTTTTCCTATTATCTAGAAAACCAAAAGCCTTACGATAAAATCTCAAGAGGCAAAAATTACTAATTTTTAAATTTCGTTTCATCTTGTGTATTCAATTTTACAATTCATAAACAAATTAAAAAGATATTTAACTGTTAGTATTAACGATTCAGTGATTGGTCTATTTCCCGTGTATCTTTTTCCTCTAAACTTTGTAGAATTATAGCTTCCTATAAGTGAAAAACGTTGTCCATAATTTGAACTTCTATCCGAAACGGTTCTTCCGATATAAAGAAAATGCGTTTTTAAAATGCCAACTTTGAAGAGCCGTAACTTGGTAATGGTGCACTTTTGCATATAGGTAAATTGGATTATATCGGTCTAATATTATCCTATAAGTTCACCCTAAAGCGTTGTAAGGTGTTTTTACAGACACCCTGTATAATGAGCAAATTCGACAATAAAAATCAGAAGGGGAGTCTCAAGACGAAGACCACGCACAAGCTTTTATTTTGGCTTTCCTGCGCAGCTTGGACCTACACAGACCTCTACATATGCAGGTTTGTATGCGCAGACCGCCTGAACGATGTGCAGACGTTCTGGTTTGGCTGTGCAGGCAGATTTGCACAAGCGAAACCGTTTGGCGTATGGATGGGATAAGTGATGGTGGCGGGATTAAAATGAATGGATTTTAGAACTCAAATGATGTTTGGTGAATAAGGGAAGGTTAAGGTATTACAGTTGTCTATGTTATTGGAATTTGTACTATTCCTGGGTATTGGAGACGCAATGTGAGTAATTAATGCGAATTCCTGGCTATCGAGGATAAATCCATTGAGAGATTCCCTGAGGTACCACTGCATCTCCTCATCTAAGGCCGCATTGATTTCGGAATCGAGCCGAAATAATTTTTCGAACTTCTCGAATAACTCGACTGTAAAAATTCGCGCTTTTTCCTCCTCAGCCACCTTCATGATAAATATAAACAACTAAGAATGAGTGGTGTAGTTTTAGGTCTTTTACGTTTACGTGCATCCGAACGATACTATCATTTGCATCACGACCCTCTACGATTACAGCGAGATGATTTTTATAATGGGAAACGGACCAACGAATTTGGGAGCAAGCTTGGATTCGAAGTGGTCAATTGCTTTGAACTGAACAAAATTGCGTTCAAACACCTATTCACCTATGCGAGGATGGTATTTTCGCCTTCTCAAATTATACTGCGTCTCTTGCCTCTTTTGCCGTTCGGTAAGATTATGAAGTTCTAGTCGATAAATTATTTTTAATTCCTGTATCCTCTCCACAACCTTGTTCGCAGATTCTTCGGCAAAGACATTATGAGCTTCTACGGAATTTCGCAGAGTTGCTGGGGAAACCTCAGCAGTCTCAGTCTTAAGGGGTCGTACTAATTATTATAAGTTAAATCTTTCTTCGACGGTGCGCTTTTTTAGGGTTTTGACGACAAATTTAAGAGTTGGTATCCAAGAACCAAATTCCAGTTTACGGAATTTATTTCTACGGGCTTTCTAAAATCTACAACTGTTCAGTGCTTGTACTTATACTATAACGAAAATATTTTGAATTAATAAAGAGTTCGTACTATTGTAAAATTGAATTAACACAATTAATTTTAAACAATCGAAATAAATTATTCAAATGAGCCTCTTATAGCATGATATTCGAAATATAACTTTATTCTTCAAATCCCACGTAAAACAGACAAGTGCATTATAGAAACAGATAGGTTCACAATTCTTAATCTTTTTCATTGCCAAGACATGTTAACAAGTTACAATAAACGATGTTGAAATTACCAGATATGTGTATATGCAACAAATGTCGTTTGTTTTTATTAGTAAAACAAGCTATATCTTCATCTAAAGTAGAAAACTTAACATCACATTTATATATTTTATCAAATGACATTTTGCATTTTCAGTTAGAAAATGATTAAAATAAGTAAAATGTTGTTGAAAGCACTTCTATAGAGAATTATTACTTGGACGGAAACAGAATATTTAAACCTCATTTACTTTTAAAACAAAAAATGCAAACTTAAGCTCTCAAAATTGGGTAACTGAAATGTCCTAAAAAAGTAGATAATAATATCGAGAGCTTATAACTGTTTTTTGTTCCAGGAATCTACTGTAGAAGATTGGTAGAACTTTTTGTTTTATATAGGTGCATCCTGCATTTTCCACACACCTACGACTATCACTAAAGAGAAATCAAACAAGATGCCACCATGACTTAACAATCTTTAATTACTCCATGATATGCACATATTTGAAAGGCAGGTGTAAAATTGATATAAGCTCGTGGATGATTTTTCATATCATAATATTTAATTAGTGCTTTCGTTATCTTTTATTTAAAGGTTTGGTTACAACGCACCTATAATAAGGCCCTATCATATTTAATTATTAGTTATATCACCGATTCTTTAGCTACCAGAAACTATTACATTAATTAACGTTTTAGTTTGTTTTTTAATAACTATTCTTTAAATCTTGCTTCTTCTACTAAGTATACAATTTGAAATTTTTCGTTCAAAAAGGAACCACTGTTTTTAAAGGTGCGAAAACTTATTGCCTCGGGATAAAATAACCTATTATAAACTTGTGCAACACTGTTAACATAACAGTTAAGCTGTAATAAACATTGTGCACGCTTCTATTTAGGATTAACCGCATCGTTTAACCTTATTATTATTATATTGTAGACCACGAGTCAAATTTTTAATTTCTTCTTATACGACGAGCCGCATGCCCATTTTTTAACTTTTTAGTGACGGTAGTAGTTATAAAGAGCTATATTTTTGTAACATTTAACTTATTAAAAAGGATGTTTTAGTAGCACTTAAAAGATGACAAGCAATCCTTTCGTTTTCAGTAATTATTTAATTACAGAGGACGGAATTGGAGTGTTCTGTGCTCTGTGGTTTATGTATTTGGAGCGATTGTTAGCAATGAATAAGCAAAATTTAGACATTTATGTTCTTTAGAAAATTTGGAAGCTGTTTTGATTTCTCTAGACAGTGTTTCTCAATACTATTCATGGGTGTTTTAATATTAAATTTTGGAAACTCCTTGACAGATCTTTCGAAAATTGTATAGATTTGGCTGTACGGACATTTTAATAGTATCGCTCTTTCGGGAAGCTTTGCTATGTCATCAAACGAAGTTTTCAATGAAATGAAATTTGTATCTAAATCTCCGATGTTTGAATTTTGGGCTGTGGCGTGATAATCGACAACAAGATAAACAAATGATTTTCCAACGGCTGGCCGACAGCTTCAGCGAAGATGGGCTAGGTTAGATAGATGTTAAACAGGGTGCCACGTAATTTACAGCCGTTAAAAAAATATAAACCCCTAAATTACTACTAAAATACAGGGTCTGCGTTCAGGATAAATTTTCAAAGACTAACAGTCGAATAGCCATCAGAGCCAATAATGTAAGAAAATAAATTAGAAAATGCTGCGCAGACCCAAGTCTTGATATTTTCAACTGCCAGTTGTCAGTTGTGGATCTAATATTTTCTCACTCCATATGTAGCTTAGCAGCATTTAAACAGCTTCAGAGATAATTTACTGTCGAATGATGTTATAAATATTTGCTAGCTCTGATTAGTGATTACAAAATCTTTTCCTCCAATACCCAAAACTGCTTATCAGAAACTCCTGTTTACCCATCCCGGGTATTTTAAATAAAATAAAAATAAGGTAACTATAAGATTACAGTTATACCACTACAGCTACTAACACAATGCGGATATTTACATAACATGACTAGCCTCACTCATTTTAGTTTAGAGGGCGGTACGTGAGGACATATTATAACAACATAGGGTATTGTGTTCAATGAATATCAATTCTTTTTAGACTGTTTTGGAATATAGATGTGGAAGCCACTTCCTGAAATTAGATGCATCGTGACAAATTTGGACACTCCCCAGACATAATAAAAGATGCGAACTACCCAAAGGCGTATTCTCTTCTGACCCAGAGTGGGTACTGCTAATATTTAAAATGAGAAATTTTGAGGATATGATAAACTCCGTTGATTGGTGATTGTTTAGAATATTATGGTAGAAGAGCAAGGTATAAAGCAAAAATTTGTAAAAGTAACAGTAAATTTGAAATTATGTCAGGCCTCTGACTTTGAGGCCAAGACTAGAAAACTAACATTCCAGAAAAAAGTGATGGACATTCTAATGTGAAAACAGGGAACACAGAGAATAAAATTAGTACCGGGAAATCTGATAGTTCGGGCCACTTGTAGATAGGTCATTGTGTTGGGGGGGGGAGTGGTAAAATGAGATAATTCTGAATTTCATTTATTTAAATCCGTTCGCTATTTATTTGCGCTATAGTTGACCATGAACTTTTGTTTTTTGGTTTGCCAAAATAAAAAGTCCCTATTAAGTTGACTGACAGCTCTTGCCAGTACCGGGTGTTGGGAATATTCAAAGATAGGTCAGCACTGACACTTGACTGTCAGTGTTGACCTGCCTTTGAATATTTCCAACACCAGGTATTGTTAAGAGCTGTCAGTCAATTTAATAAGGACTTTTGCTAAAGAAGTTTGCTAGAACTAAACCATATATTTCCATGAAATAACACGATTTTTAGTAATAAAAAGATTTCATTTCAGATTTTCGTATTCGCTGGCACTCAAATAGCTTATTCCCAAAAGATGGGCATGATTACGATCACCCCGATTTTTCTGTTACAACCCCATAGTCTAGTACTATAAATTTAAAAAATTAACTTCAGATTCATATTTTTGATTTCCTAAATTTATTAAATTTTTGCAATATAAGTATTTTCTTTATTGTCACATCACGGGCTACCCGGTAAGCCGCCGGGCCAGTCCAGCCCTGTGTGAAAAGTTGCTGAGATCGATGAGCAAGAACTACAGTTGAAGATATGGTTCATGATGGTAGCCTCGGCGTATAAGGAACCATGTGGTCTTGAAAAAAATGTAGTAGCTTACATTTCAAACACAGAGTAGTCTTGAAGTAGTTGGCAAAATCAAAAATTGGATTGGGCTCCTCATAGTCATGTCATGAGAATCAAAACAAAATAGAGTTTGACTTGAAATAGAAATTTGCCGAAATAATCCACCGTTGACTAACACACGTTACGCTTCCATTTGTCTAACACTTCTTATAATTTTTAATTTTCTGTAAATTGATGGAAGCTTCAACTCCGAGAGGGAGTGCCTTTGGACTAACGTTTTTGGGAACAGCTTTCTTGTTATGACAAGCTTAATCGGATCCTTGATATTGCCCAACTATTTCAGAATCATTTTTGTATAGTCGAGAGTTTAATAGATGATGGTCCAAAAAAACTGAACATAAATAGTTCTTAGTACCTAACGTTTTTTTCATCATTATGTTGTGCCAAAAATGTTGTAAACGTAACTATTGGACTCTCGATACTTATAAATAACAATTTATTGAAAACTGCCTTGTTCAGAAATGAAAAAGCGTGTAGCGTAGTTGATGCCAATTCCAAGTTCACTGAATGGTTTTGTATAAGGGATTTAAAACCCCGAGGGCGTAGAACAGAGAAAAAAAATTAAAATCAAGACCACCTACTACCTCCCTAATTTACCACGTAATATTTATACCTAACTTAGCCACAAGTTTTAAAAAATAATGATAGAATTTCATGTTGTGGTGTTGTAATTAATAGTTACCATTAGAAGGGCGTTTGCGATTAGACGCAAACTCCACCACCGTTTTACATTATAATATGACCTGTAAGAGCCGTAAGTATCTCATTTTGCATAAAAATTACCATCATTGTAAACCCAAATTGAAAATTATAATATAATATTATTATTTAATAATCTTATTGCTAAAGGCATTTAGATTTTAAATTGGTGTATCAAGTAATTTTAATGTTTAGCTACATAACGATGCATAATTTCGTGCCGTTCTTAAACAACGTGTGAAATTACCATGATTATGATTAATGTATTCGTTTCTTATAATATTTTTTATATCTCATGTATAATTTATTTTGATTATTAAATTATTATTCCGCTTTGATCTACTTTAGATTGAGATGCACTTAATTTAACTTATTTAAATAATGCATTCGCATATTTGAAGTTTGCAGCGGGAAAAATATAACCTGAGGGTTTACACAGGGTGTTATTACTTCGCTATTACAAATAGTGATCATGAAAAGAAACAACTTTTCTATATGTAATATTTATCAATATTGCGTTTGGTTTCGAATTCATGATCGATTTTGGTATTTTCAAAAATCGTTCATAGTTCATCCTTAGGGCCGATTTTACAAACACAACTTAAGTTAGAGTTTAACAAAACTTGAGTTTTACTATACGGTAAACTATAACTATTTAAGCTATTGGAAAAATGAGAAAAGTCTAGGAATCTGATTATCAAGATGTATCATTTACATTTTTACATCCATAACTTTTTAACCGTTTTAAAATGGCGGTTATTTTCATAAACTTCAAAAAACATTATTGGACTGCCATTTTGAAAGATCGAACGTGATAGTTGCACCAAATAAAACGAACAAGAGTTTCTACAAGAGTTTGTAATGTGTTAACTTTCTGGTTCTCGATTGTAATTATTCAAGTGTTGATCGCTTAATTGCTATTTGGAATATTGAAAGAGTTGAATATGAGAAATTCTTCGCGTAACTGTTTCATATAAAATCTCAAACCCCATTGATTTCGTAACACTCCACATCTAAAGAACCACGAGCAATATAATTCTATGTCGTATGTTCAAACAGATAAGAATATATCTATAAATTACGTAAGGAAGTATAATAATTTTGCATTTATTTTTTTATAGTAATTACTATAAGCTGCAGATTATTTTTAGAAGCGGGTGTAGAATAAAACAGGTTGAGTAGGTGGCGTAATGTAGTAGCTCTGCACGTGTGTAATCCATTTATTATTAATATATCGTTTAAAATAATTTTTATCATTTATTAATGTAGGTACTATGCAAATTTAATTTTATCTTCTGTCATTCAAATATTTATTATATTATTTTCTGACACATTTCTAGTATATTTTATCCAAAGCATTTTTTTCTCTATTCACGTGTACAAAATTCTGGAGTAAAATTTATACTGGGGTGTAAAATGGTTTTTTTAACATTTGGGAAATAGTAGGTACAGAAAAAGAAAAACGTGTGTTTTCCCAAATTTTGGCTCCCCTACTCACTTGATTGGAAAATCCAAGAAAATCTACTGTGTAAACATCACTACTATACGAACTCAAAACACGATATTCGATCTAAAGCAGTTCTCGAATTATTATTTGGATTACCTAAATTTGAATTTAGCGCGCAAGGAAGTGGCGGATAGAAATAGAAGCTTTAAGTTGATGTTATGTTTTATGTTATGTTATGTAAGAACGTCAATTATTACGGTTATTTAAAAAATGAACTAAATAAATATTAATTTGCTTTTTTAATTGATTATTTTAATTAAATAATCACAAGATAAAATTTTTACTCGGGTCTTTTTCGCTGAAGATATCCAAACAGTGTAAACAGCGTTCGGAACATTGTTTTAGTGAAGTTTTAGTTTTCACTCTTCTGGGTAATGTCGTAGTTTCTACTAATTAATGAAATTGAATTTCTTCTGTATAGATTATTTCATCTTGAGAGTTACACCTGATTACTATTTTTTCTGCAACAAAGAAAATGAACAACATAGAAATTACGGTACCTAATGCTTTAATTATTTAGTTTTTTTGACAACTCAATATGTTTTACCTCATTAATAAGTACTACTTTACGCTCTCAAAACAGGGCGTAAAATTAGCCTTTTTGCCCGAGGGCTTAAAAGTGTTACGATGGTAAAACTAAAATAAAAACACATTTGATTTCGAAATTTTCTTAGAAAACGCCAACTTGACAGCTGTCAATATTTATTAAAAATTTGAAATTGGTATACGGTCCTAAAAAAGATTGTTGCACCACTGGCGTAAAATTGGATTTTTGCTTAGATTTAGGACCTGAAAGGGGTGCCAACGGTACCCCCGCGTGTGAAGATAAAAAATAGACACTATTTAAAGGGGGTGTAAACCAAAAATTAAAGTTGTAGTACAGGGGATTTTAAGAACAAATTTTTAAACCGCACATCGCTGTGATGAGCCGTTCAAAAGATAAAAGGTTTTTAAGCAAAAATGCACTACGTCACACGGACAAATTCGCTATCGATGCATCGGTCGCATAGCAGCATGCCTCGCTAGCTAGCCTCGTAGACTAATTTCATATAAACAAAATTGTCAACTTCAGTTCAATGTCAGCTATGCGCTTGGTGGGCTTGGTGGTTGCATGTATTTGTCTGTCTGACGTCACACGTTTGAAACATAAATGCTTTATATCTCGGTTAATATTTGGGCTAAAGATGTACGGTTTTTATTTTTGTTCTTAAGATATTTTTTAGCATATTTCTACGAAAAAAAGTTTTATTGGTTTACACCCCCTTTAAGTAAGTAGACAAACTCTATTTCGAATAGGCCGGAATTGTAAATATAGAATTAGTTTCAACAGTTGCTGCGCAATAATTGAGTAAAAAGTTATTGGACCGATTTACGATGAAAGAACCAGTGGCGTAACTAAGAACTTTGGGGCCTCCCCGCAAGATTCAGAGTGAGACAAACCCCCTATAATTTTTGACATTAACAACATTAAAAATTTATTTGAAAATTTTAGAGATTTTCAACTTAAAATAATAATAAAACTGATTAGTCGAAAGAAACGGCCGAAAGTACACATAAATTAGCGAAAATAAAATTTTTCTGTTCTTTAGCAAATACTATATTCAAAGACGAATGTTTACAAAAACATTTTTTGATTTTCATCACGATTGCATTAAATGACACCCTTATAAGTTCTGATTGTCTATGCACTTTTTGGCCGTTGGGTTTACACCTAAGAATATTAACTTTGGCAAGTCGATTCTACATTAAGTAGATATTTATTTTCTCATAAAAATTCATATAATTTAGGGTTCATTTCTGACTATTTCTAAAACTTTTACAACCGACAGACTTTTATAGTTGCTTATTGTTGAAACATCTGTGTAACTTTACAAGGGAAGAAAAGGATTTACCTATTTCTTTTTTAAATTGTCAAATACATAATTACAAAACAGGCATTTTTAAAGTACCTCTTTAAGCTAACCTTGCACCACAGCGTCTATAAGCTAGCTTCTTTTTCTAAGCCAATAGAAACCTTGCATTTCTAGCGTCAATCACTAAAACATGAGCCAAGTTTATCTTCCATTGGTTTGAAAAGAATAAACTGGCTTCTAGAAGTTGGGATGAAAGGCTAGCTTTATGGTACAAACTATGAAATTTTTCGGAAGCCCCTTTTATTTGGGAGCCTTCCTGCAACGCGGGCCCTGCGGGCCAGTTATTTACGCCACTGGAAAGAACTTTCATCCAGGCACAGTAAACCCAGTATTTGAGAATAATTACGACGACTCTTTAGAGATCCTTAATTTACAGGTTAGAAGAAATTTGTATTTTCAACAGATGGAGTTCCAGCACATTATTGTCTTAATATCATGGGCGTTCCTGACGGGGGTGCCAACGGTACCCCCGCATCTGTGTGAAAATGAAGAATAGATACTATTTAAGTAGACAAAACTCTATTTCGAATAGAAGCCCGGAATCTTAAATATAGAAATAATTTCAACATTTGGTGCGCAATAATTGGTTAAAAAGTTATTGGACCGATTTATGATGAAAGAACTTTGATCCAGGTAAAGTAAACCCAGTATTTGAGAAACATTACGACGACTCTTTAGAGGTCCTTAATTTACAGGTTAGAAAAAATTTGTACTTTCAACAAGATGGAGCATCATCACATAATTGTCTTACTATCAGGAGCTTTTCTGGAGGAGGTGCCAGGCACAGATGAAGGATGAAGGAACTTCGACTCAAGCAAGGTAAACTCAGTTTTTGAGTGACATTGCGACAACTATTTAGATAATCCTTAATTTAAAGGCTAGAAGAAAGAATTTCCAAAACAAAATGGATTATCATCACATAATTGTCTTACTATCAGGGGCGTTGCTGGTGGGGGTGCCAACGGTACCCCCGCACCTATGTGAAGATGAAGAATAGACACTATTTAGACGCAATCTAAAATTAGTTTGAACGTTTGGTGTGGAATAGTGGGCTCAAAATTATTGGACCGATTTACGATAAAGAACCTTTGACCCAGATAAGGTAAATCCAGTTTTTGAGGGAAATTACTACTACTGCCTAGATCTAGATGATTTAAATTTAAAGGTTAGAAGAAAATTTGTATTTTCAACTTTCAATTTTTATATTACTCCTATTTCAGAAACACAATAAATCCTTAGAGCTAGAGACAAGACGCGCGTTCTTTGCGGAGTTCGAGATGAGGCTGTTTGACACAAAGCTAGATGCCGGAGAAGAGAATCAGTGGTATGGCGACAAAATAGAACGAAATTTTAATAAGATTACCGGTAGTTGGCGCGCCGCTTCATCTCTCCGGTGTTCTACCATCAGTATTCGGAGGCCACCCCGAGAGGGAAACGTATAGCCCATTAGCCAGCTCTCCGATGGAGTAAGTCTCTGACTCAAGCCTCGAGTCCCACCCACGCTATTGATAGCTGCCGACGGAGCCTACAGCCAAAACCAACACCAACAGGTAAGATAAACCTAATGTTTGAGAGATATTACGACGACTGTTTAGATGATCCTTAATTTAAAGGTTAGAAGAAAGTATTTTCAACAAGATGGAGCATCATTACATAATTGTCTTAGTATAAGGGCCGTTCTTGGCGGAAGTGCAAAAGATGGCCCCACATCTGGACGGCGAAACCTAAGGGCGGCCACAGACATCAGTTTATTATTTATTGAATGAAACCTTTGAATATAGATGGATGGGTGAATGGCACACACGTCCCCAGGACTTGAGAGTTCTACAAATACAAAAGTTTAGAAGTGAATATTGACTCATCAGTCATAAGCCATCGTTTTCAAAATTAGGTACCTCAAGTGTATAAATAAATATTTTCTAGAGAAATTGTAATTATTCCAATAATAGTTCTTGTAATAAATTAATAAAATTTATACACAATTATGTTAATAAATTTTTTTAATAGAATAGGTATACATAATAAGTGCAATAGTAAACCAGTCTTGTAAAACGTTTGAAATGTCGATATGCAAGATCCGAAGAACTTGTGATTGTATGTTTTATCTAAAATGGTACCGCAACAGAACATTAAACATTGATATACGCACTGAAACAACTAAATTATGATCAAACAAACAAAGATATACAACCTACAACTTTATACCATTATTAAACTTTTGTTGTTACATAATTGATTATACATAATAATATTTATAATCTGTAAGCAAAACATAAAATTTTTAATGAAGATTTAAAATAAAATTAGGAATCGTAAAATTTTGTTAATTTATAGTTATTTAGCTCAGGGTTTAATCTAAATTTAATTAAACGCTTGTAAAAACCATAACATTTAGAAAGGGTACCTAAAAGATCATATCTCAATTTACTATAATTATCAAATAAAATAAAAGATATCATTAATAAAGGTAATAAAACAATAAAAAAAGATAATTAACTGGCAAAATTAAGGTAAAATTCCGATTGAAAATTTTTAACAAAATTAATGATGTTTTCGTTTAGAACAGGGTGGTCTATTATCGCCTTTCAAAATTCCATAAAAAAGAGCAATTAAAATTACATAATTTATCACAGAGTTTAATTTATTTTAAAAAAATTAAATTAGCAATGTTAATAAAATGTATCCAATTTGCTTCATTCAATGTTACCGTTTAAGATAATAATCGGACAGCTTTAAGGAATGTGTGAATAATTATATGGTAGGAACGTGTTGAATATTAGAAAATACAACATAATATTGCACCTTCTTGTTATTTGGTCATAAATTTATAACATAATAGAGGCACGGGTTAGTTGATGGCCTATGGTAGAGCGCCACTTGCGAGGGTGCAGCTGCCCTTTATATCATCATAGCCCTCCTACATGGAATGAATTAATTTTTAATTTTTTTACCTTACAAAAAATTTATACTTTTCATTAGTGAATTTATCGATTTTATAATGTTACGTTTAGCGAGATTGTAAATCTCTAGTTTTATCTGCAATTTTCTAATTAGAACACATCATTATAACGGTTACATTATTTTAATTAAATTCCCCAACTTCTTTTTTACGGTTTTAGTATTATAGTTAATCAATTATATGAATTTATTTTATTGCTAAGAATGCGAATATCACTCGTAGCAATAACCGTAGAAAAAGTGTTATAATAATTTGCTTACTGCAATTTAGAAAGGCTTCCTAAAGGAAATGCAATAAAAAGATAGACAATAGTTGTATATTATTAGTGTTATGAAATTCTTAATATAAATATAAGTAAATAGGTTTCTTTGGTGAAATTGGCAAAGCTTTTAAACTACATAAAGAAAGATAGAAATTATAGGGCATGAAAGGTTTAAAGATGTGGATACAGGATACTGGATAAGTATACTAGTATACGATAACTCATCTCCAGAGTCTAAATAATAAAATAAAAATCATACTGCATTATATTTCGGAAGTCCGACTACAGAAAGTAAAATTTGAGAAAAGTTAGAAGAAGAAGTCTTCAAAGAAGAAGAAAAGTTAATAAACACTAATGAGTTAGGTCCTAATAATTTCAAAAAATTAAAATATCTTTTTCGTCGAGATACTTGTGTTAAGGCCACGCCACACACACACACACAGGCTTACCTTGCTGTTTGGCCTGTGCAGGCCAACCTGTATAGGAGGCCAAACAGGAGCATGGATGATGTCCAGACGCTTTGGTTTGGCCTATGAAGGTCGGTTGAACGATGTCTAAACGCTCTGGTTTGGGAAACCAGAACGGAAGCCTGTGTGTGTGTGGCGCAGGCTTTATGCTACTTTAATAACAACTACACTTCTAATTTTCAGAGAACAGGCCCTTCTGATGCACTGTCTAACAACAATAAAACAGAAGAACATTTCATATTCTAATAACCACTCTAATAATATTCGAATTATTCGAATATTTCATTATTGGAATTACGAATACTTTTGTATTCGAATTATTCGAATATCATTCCCAGCTCTAGTTCCTACATTTAGAGGTTGATAGGAATAGTGTATTAAAGTACAAGTGTCGCAAGGCAACTTTTTGACTCAGGAAGGGTCGAAGAAAAATGCCTGAGTAAAAGGCCCTTAAATTTTTTTGCCGAAACTCGACTTCATTTGTTCAAGTAAAAACGATTTCACATATAAAATTATTGTGTAGTAAACGAGGATTTTACTGCTAAGAACCCACGCCTTGAACGAATTTTGATGAAATTTTTTTTATTGAGTTCTAAATACCCTAAAGATCAAAGTTTATATTGTTAAAAAGTGTGCATTTGCCTCATCATCTTTTTAAACCACTTCTTGTGAATTCAATTATCAAAATCATAAAAATTAGCTGAAAAAGAATTTTTATTTCAAAATTTTGGGTGCAAATGCATACGGGTTTGATAATTAGTAACTAAGCAACAATTTTACGGAAAAAAAATTTCAAAAATGCATGATGAAATTCTTATTAAAATTTAATAAACAAGAGCTAGTGAAGCACTTCTAGGCATCTCAGAAACTTCAAATTTGGAACCAATGTATATAATGTCCTCAAGATTAATAAAAAAAGTCTTCAGGTTCTGAAAACCCTCTGGAAGTCGATTGAAGGGGGAGGGGGGGGGACGCCTCTGTACTTTTTAGAGAAAATCGGACCTTTTTAGGGATCTCTAGAGTGTAATGTACAATGACACCAAATTTCAAATTCTTAGGATGCCTAAAAGTGCTTGTGACTCAAAGTAACAAAATCACAAGAATTGGTTAAAAAGATGATGAGGCAAATGCACACTTTTTCACAGTATAAACTTTGATCATTAGGGTATTTAGAATTTAATAAAAAAGATTTCATTAAAATTCGATCAAGGAGTTGGTTCTTCTCAGTGTTATTATTTTTCAGCAAATTCGTAAGATGACGTTACTTGGAGTTACAAGCACTTTTAAGCATCCTAGGAACTTGTAATTTGGTGTCGTTGTAGAACACACTCTAAAGATCTCTAGATAAGTCTAATTTTTTCTAATAAAAAACGGGGGTGTTGTCCCCCCCCTTTCAATAGGCTCCAGAGGGTTTTCAGAACTTGAAGACTTTTTTTTATTAATCTTGAGGACATCATCTACATTGGTGCCAAATTTGAAGTTTCTGAGATGCCTCGAAGTGCTTCATTAGTTACTATTAAGTAAATGTTAATAAGAATTTCATCATGCGTTTTTAAATTTTGTTTTTCCGTAAACTTGTTGCTTAGTTACTAATTATC
The DNA here is from genome assembly GCA_963924605.1 of Malthinus seriepunctatus. Classification (NCBI taxonomy): domain Eukaryota; kingdom Metazoa; phylum Arthropoda; class Insecta; order Coleoptera; family Cantharidae; genus Malthinus; species Malthinus seriepunctatus. Next base: position 48,514,532 of record OZ004600.1, read on the forward strand.
AAACGCGTAAGCATTTGCACCCAAAATTTTGAAATAAAAATTCTTTTTTCATGATTTTGAAAATTGAGTTCACAAGAAGTGGTTTAAAAAGATGATGAGGCAAATGCACACTTTTTAACAATATAAACTTTGATCTTTAGGGTATTTAGAAATCAATAAAAAAAATTTCATCAAAATTCGTTCAAGGCGTGAGTACTTCGCAGTTTATGCTCTTTTCAGTCTAATATGACTCCATATCTATTAAAAATTCAGAAAAACAATACTTTTTTATTAAAAAAATGAAGAGTAAAAGTCGGTTGTAAAATTATGTAAGACCATAAAATATAGCACACTTTATAAGTTAGTGTGCATAAGATATTTAAAATAATTGAAGTACAACAAATTAGTAATTGCTGGTAATAGTTCATATTAAACGTAATAGATCAACATTATAGATTAAATCACTTTTAGGCTTGTGGGTGTTACAATCATGATGTGTTTTAGTTAATGGTAATCGAACGCCAAACAGGCAGTAGCCAACGGCTACTGAAATTTAAAATCGTGACTGCACGAATCGTATAGAAAATTATTATTTTCACCATATTATATTCAACGTTTACTTAATTACGTTAAATATTATTTACCGTACCATATAACACAGCCTACTGTTTTTGTACAAATAAACAAACGAAACTTAAGGGTTTTGTTGTATTAAATAGTGACGAAAAGTTCTACATTTGCACATTAAATTGAAGGCGTTAGAGGAAATTTTTTCACTTTTTATGAATAAATTATACGGCGACCGATTTTTAGTTTGTTGTAATTTTATTGCTTAAATACATCTAGATTTAAGATAATAATAGTTGGCTTATAAACTATATTATACTTGGACAAAAAGAATAACATTTATTGTGCTTTATTTCCATGTTTACAGTTAGAATATAGTAGTGTTTTTATTGACAAGCCATCAAACTTGTTGCTAGTAGCATTAATGTAGGAGGTTTCAGATCATGTCTATAAAATAACCACACCTATGTGCTAAGATTTGTACGGGAGAAAATTATTGATTTTCAGAATTAACTATTGTAAAATTTTTTAGTTCAAATATAATCCACTCGTGAGGCAAATTCCAACGCCTGGAAACTACTTCTTGTTAAAAGCCTCAGATTTTCAGTTTCAGTTTGGTGCTGGTTACCAATTTTAGCAAACTTGATTAATTAACTTAAATATACAGTTTTGGATATTTATAATAAAGATTGCAATTTAGAAAAATATAATAATTCAAAACGTTTATCTTCGTTATCTTGATACTTGACAAAATAAACCAATGAAAAATGTTCACGATTTACAAGAACTTTATGGTTGCAAATGTTTTACCGTTAAATTATCTTGATATCAAACTGTGATAAACAAGATTATTTTTTATTGATACCACTAACAACAAGAATTATTCCTAGTTAGATCTTAGAACTTTACGACTTTTAGTTTTTCTGTTTGTTTTTGATATATGATCTAATTCTACAGATTATATAATTTCTGTCATCGTTTATAACTTACGTTTAATTTATCATTGCGTGTTAATATTTATGTGTTTGGTTGTAATTATTTTTAATATATTTGTCCTGGAAGAAGAAAAAAAAAGGTTTAAACTCGTATTTGCAAACTATTGAATGAACGATTACCTTATAATCAAGCTTTCCCGCTTTTCACATTCCCTATCGCCATGCACTCATGCATATGATGGAACGTCCATCTAAAGTAAACCTACAACTAGATTGTGTTGCTTTAATGAATGATAGTATGTTTTAAACATCAAACTGAGTTATTATAAGCGGTTTGGGATATTGGTAAATTAAAAATGTACGGTCTGGTTAGAAGAAGAACTTATTCGGAGATCTCTGGTATTGTCTGATGATTATTTTGGAAAGGTTTGTACTAATGTGTACTCGAGTAAGCACTGGTTTGTCAGGAGATGCAATTGTTTCCTTCGATGCAAATAGAAAATACTGATATGTGTGGAGGTTTTACCTTCTGGAAAATGAAGTACCATGGATTCTATTTGTACTATAACTTGTAATTTGCAATGGTAATTGATAACGCAGAAAAAGTTCAAGTTATATAAAGAATCCCCCTGATTCTAACCTATGGGGGTCACCGACGCTTATAGTAACCCCGTAATTCCCTGTTAAAACTTTAGGATAAAATGAGTTTTTTTTGCTATTATTTAAAATACTGTTCCACCGAAATGGATCAAAACTTCCCAACGAGTCACTCTAATCATTGCACAAATCAGAAGAGCAATTTTATATCTCACTCATGGGCAGCTCGGTTGGGGTGAGCTACAAAGAGTCGGAGACTCCGACTCTTCGTCGGACTAAACTCCGACGAATTTAATTTAATTTCTTCAGAAAGCTTATTTTACGAGCTTTCGAAATATTTAAAAATATACAGGGCGTTCCACTTAAATTTAGAAATTTTATCCCATTTCCGGTTAAACCGGAAGTCAAAATATAAAGTGTTTGGTATCTTGTAACAGCTAATAGGCGGGTTTGGTTGTACAAAAATATGATGATCTTCTTAAATAAATTCAAAATATTATATTCATACAACTGATATGTGAAAACAATTTTCCAAAAAAAATTGTGTACCGCTTTTTATTGACGAAAGAAAATTACTATATTATTTGAATTACAAAACGATTTCTGATTGGTCCTAAACGTTTGTGCACATATGACGTCATAATTATGTTACGAACGCATATTACGTCTTTGTCATACACGCACTTGTTATCTTTTTACACTCTCTATCATTTTTTTTGCAAAATGAATTGATTTAATATTAAGATCCAAGTTCCCTAAAAATTTGCGTTACAAAATGTCAAATAAAAATTTCATACAGTTTAATTAATTTGTTGACACATACATACTATGATCACTTCGATGAAACATTTGGCGCGCCGAATCTAGCCTCTAAACCAGGTCCGATATGGCCCTCGCTTCGATTTCAAAGTTTAAAATTGTTAAAAATGCCCTTATTTTTTAAATTTAATGTTTTTTAAATTTATAGATGTGTTTACTTTTATAAACATTATCGATTTAAGCTAAAATTGAAAATTCCGAACTTGCCTATTAGCCTATTGTATAAGCTTTCAAAATATTTAAAAATAAATAGGATTATTTAAAAATTTTTATATTTTTATAATTTCCGGTTTAACTGGAAGGGTTTTCTTAACCGAAAATAGTGTCAAATAATAGGTATTCATGGGATTGATACATGTATCAAGTTTTCATTTTTATTACAAAGAAATAATAGATTTTTGAAGTTTTAACATTCAAAAAATCATAACTCCGAATCCGTTCAAGCGATTTTGATAAAAATTTAGAGTTCGATAGGGAATTACGCGTCTTTAACATATCCAAATGAGTATAATTCGACCGGACCGGTTTTTAAGAAAATCCATTTCTAAATTTTGACCTATATTTTGGCTCTTTAAAGGTAGGCAATTTTGAAACAATTTAAAAAATCGGCTGGATTAGGATGAAAGCCGTATATTTTGGCCGTACTAAGGGAAAACCACAAAATGGGACAATCGTTCTATTGGCCGCCAATTACGGTTGAAAGCCTGCATTAACGTTTTACTGATGGATTATCAACGATTAAGTGAAATAATTTTCGTTGGAAAAACGATGAAATGCTTTTTGGGCCGATGTTAATGATGAATTTTCGGCACCATCCAAGAGCTTTTCTTGCACTTTTTTACCAACATCTTATCTACAGAATGGTGAACGGACCTTTAAGTCAGAGGGATTTAACATGTAAAATTATACTTTCGTAATTTCTTGGTTCCCAATTTATTTTAGAAAAAAGATTTTTATATAAAAGTTTTAGAACATAAAATTCTGCATTTAAATCAAATAACAAAATTACTTTTGGATGCTTTATAATGCCATAAATTTAATTTGAAAATCTCGACAATTAGCAGAAAATAGTGATTGCCTTGAAACACAAATAAAAATTGTCAAATGTTTTACGTTTTATCCGTCAAAATAATTTTGTATTTTATATTCAAGTATTTCAAGGCAATCGCTATTTCTGCTAATTTTCGAAATTTTCAAATTAAATTTCCAGCGTTATAAAGCAACCAAAATTAAAGTTGTTTATTGATTTGGATGCAGAATTTCATGCTCTACACCTATTAATGAAGATTTTTTTTCTAAAATTAATTGTGTAGCAGAAAAATACCAAAGTATGATTTTACATGTTAAATCCATTTAACCGAGACGTCACCACTCGGTATGGAAATTTGGATTGTCTCTTCTTTAATACCTAAACATGTTTAGTTTTTCCTTTAATTTCCATTTTCTTCCATAGAAGGTCGCGAACAATATTTTTAATAACCCCATTTGAAAGAGTTACTCAACATTGCGCACTTTTCGTCGCTGGTTGCATTCTTGAATTTAATTCTTACACAACAGTCAATGTTAATACACCCTTGAAAAAAAGATCATGCCTGACATATTAATCTATTTATATTTTATGGAAACATAACTTTTTATATAATAAAGCGTTTAATTGTGCCAGGTTATAGCGATCAGTAGAATTCTACAGGTTCATATAGCGATGTAGTCGATAAACTTTTGTTGTAATCGTGACTAAAAAGACGTTATTATCCATAAGTGCAGCAAGTCAAAGAAATAATAATCGTCAAATTGATACAATTCGATTTACTTTATATTAGAAATTAATTTGGACGTTTGCCCTGTTAGTACGTCTTTGCTTAGACGTGACTAGATCCGGAGTATCGTGAAAGCGCATACAGGTGCTATAGAACTCACCTCGATATGTTTACGATCACCATTACTCTAATTAGTATCAAGAATTGAAATCGCGCGCTAGTTGGTTCATAAGAAAGAAAATTCTAGCATCTACGTATACCGCAAACTAAAAACTACAATCCCAACTACACAACCGAGAGATTTCTTATCAGTATTCGTAACGAGTTTTCTTGTAATCTCGATTGTTGCAAATTGGAAGACCTTATGTTGCATCAAAGAAGTGGTGTTAAGCTAATATAAATTTAAATTAACGCAATTTTATTGAATTTGAAATAATTAAGTGTTAAATCACGCTAAACCTATAAAATTTACAGCTATAGCTCCAACTATTTTTATCAATTACACAATTCGACGATTAAGTAATTATCTTAAACTTAATTAAGTTAGATCTTAAAAGAACTAGTTGTTTCACAATTTCCTCCTAAGTTCGTAAATCAAAAGCTATACTGAAACCGTTTTGATGAGTATAGGTATGAGCTATTTTAGCAAAATTCATGAACTGTTATGATTTTGGAAGGCCAAAATTTCACAAATCTATCGCTTTCTTTATAATTAAAATAAAAACTTGAATGTTGGCAAATATTAAAGCTATGAGCTATTATTTGCAACCATTTCTGATTAACAAAACGCTTCTGGTTAAACCGGAAAATAGGGATATAACTAAACTATTTATAAACACCTTGTATATTTTTTTAAACTTTGAAACGTCATAAAATTAATTAAATATAAAAGTCCTTTTAGGACCACATCCCATTTATTTTCCAATAATTTAATTTTTGTTATTTTTTCATGCCAAAGTGTAGGTACTTATTAGAACTCTTTAGCGTGGATCAAATGTTGACTAAAATATATGAATTAATCTCATGGGAATAATAAACTTAAAATTGATAGGTCACCATACATAATTGTAGTTTCACTGTTTGTTATTTGTCTATTCAATGTTACTTCCCAGGGTAGTTGTAAATGCTCGATTACCACCCTCTTTTAACTGGATGTTTATTGAAAACCCTTGATGGGAGTTGAAATAATAGGTTGCATCACGCTTAGTTCAGATGAAAACATTTTGATTTTTAATCTTTAAAGAAAAGAAACGTCAAAAGCGTTAAAAATAAGCTATGGACTGTTAAATAAAGTATTCAACTACTGTCATATATTTTTATACTTTTATATTTTATACTTAATTTTATTAAATATACAGGGTCCTCTAATCACAATAATAAAAGATTACATACAAATTTTATAAGTACTAGATCAAAAATGCGCCCTACGCGCTCACTGTCCTCCTGTTCTCCCAGTTCCTCTGTTCCCCTGTTCTCCTGTTCCCCTGTTGCCCTGTCCCACGGTCCATCTGCCACCCGCCCCTACCCCCTGTGCCCCTGACCACTATGCCCCTCTCTCTTTCTCTCTACCTTTCTATCTGACTGACTGGATACATACTTTATGACAGAAGAAGACAGATGGAATGAAAAATGAAATGACATCCTTGATGACAGAATCTATATATGATTACTTGACGGATTGTATGATAGTTTAAATGACATATTTGATGACAGATGTAATGGGATTCTTTATAACAAATTTGATTTCAAATTGTATGACAGAAGGGATGACATTGGATGAGATATAAAACGACACTTGTGAAGACAAAGGAGATGACATTAGCTTTGATAGATGGAATGACAGAATAGATGACACATGGAACGATAGACTATGGAATGACAGAATAAATGACAGATTAAGTGACAGATTAAATGACAGATTAAATGACAGGCTAAATGGCAGATTAAGTGACAGATTAAATAACAGATTAAATGACCATTTAAATGACAGATATGATGGCAGACTGGATGACAGAAGACCCCCCTGACATATGAAATGACAGATGAATTAAAATATAACATGACAGATTCCCTTCCATATTAGAAATAGCATATGGCATGACAGATAGGCCCCTCTACCCCTACTCGGTCTGTGTTACTCTGTCTCTGTCTTTCTCTCTCTCATTACCCCTTTTATACCTCTCTCTATCCTACTCTCTCCACTCTTGCTATTTATCTTTTTTGTCTATAAATATCTCTATCTCTTACGCACCTTACTGCGCATTTCCTATGACATGTTATTGTGTCTATTGTATTGTAGAAGCATTTAAAAAATATTTTTAATTATACAGGGTGTTTCAAAAACTTATGATAATCGAAAACTATCTATAAGCAATTTATTGCATCGTTTTACAGGAGGAGACATAGTATTTGAAAAAAAATACATATTTAAGGATTTCAGTAGTGTAAGTAGATGAATCAAGACATTCAGTTTATTCCTAGGTATCGAAGATGACCTTAAGCGAATGTAAAATATAATAAGAATTTCATAATGCCAATACATAATAGCACTCACAGAAGAATCGACTAATCGGAAACTTTACTATAGTATACGAATGTGTCACCATAAGAAATGCTAGAGCTGAGATACGAATAGATGAGATCAGACTGAACAACGACTTTAGCTTAAGTAATTTTATTCTTGTAAAGACGTGGTTGTGCTGGTCTAGGGGTGCGGCGCTAGACTAAAAAATGAAAGACTTTATTGGTCTAATTCGGACCTTATGTCAACAATCTTATTAGTTGGTCACTGAATAAAAAATCCTTACGCGAGAAAATATGCATTGCTAATCTACCCCGACCTCCAGTTTCTTTTCGGAAAATTCTGACTTTTCTAGCGATCTTTAAGGTATGAGCTACCATTAAAAGTTTCTAGCATGCCTATCAGAGCTGCATAAATTATTGATAGGGGAAGGTTGTCTAAAATGGGATATGTAGGTAAAATGGGACATGGTTGTTTCTCATGCTATTAAAAGGTGCATTTTATCACAGTTTTTGCATCCACGCAGTTTTATAATATTTATATGGATATAATATTTATATTTAACTGCGTAAGTTCTTGCAACATAACAGTTTGTGATCTTGAATTGTTACTGTGGTTATTGTTTTCTATCAAGGTTTACTTATTGACTGATACCAACAAAATCGCAAAATATATGTGTAGGTAATACGGGATACTATTGAAATTATCCCATTTCACCTCAGTTGAATGGGACTCCGGAGACAATAGCTGTCCACTATCAAAAAACAAAAAGTAATAAATAAGTACAAAAATGTGACAATACATAATAGTAAATGTTTATTAAGTAAATGTTTTACTTTTTCGTAGATTTTTTGGAATAAATTTTTGTGTGAAATTCCTATATTCCATTTTACCAACATGGTGTAGGTAAAATGGGAAATTGCAGACATTTTTTATATGCCATATTTAAGTATTTCTTTTCCATCTTTGACTATTTTCGAATTAATATTTGTATGAATCAATAACCATACTATACCATGTTCACGTTTCAAAACTTTACAAGAATTAGTTTAGTCTATATTTAAAGTTAAACATTAAGTATCCCGTTTTAGGGCACCTTCCCCTATCTACCCCGTTGAAAAATTTATATCTTGTTTCTTACAACTACCACCCATGAGTTGGATACATTAAGTAGTACGAGACCTGTTAGGAATCCTTCAAAGAATCGTTTTATAATTGCTAAAATGATCTTTAGAAACCGAGATAGACGGTTTAACGTGCCCTACGAAGCACACTGCGGATAAAGTCCAAGAAAAAGTTGTTAATATATGCTACTAGTATATAAGAGGGCGTCTTATACGCTCTACGACAGCTTCCCACACAATGTTGAAGATATTTTCAAAAATAATTTATATTTCTAAACGAAAATGACGACCACAGTTGATTAAAAATTATCGAAGGTTCTCAATACCATATTAGTTGGATTACTTCGTTATACGATATATATTTAATGGGTAAAATCTCCAGCTGAGAAAAAATGAGCGAAATTAAATAAAATACAATTAATCCTATATGCAAGTGTGAGAAAATCAAGTAAATTCTTAAATTTAAGTGAGGGGCAAATAAATTTTTGTGACCCTCCAATTCTCACACGTATACACACAATTTGACACAAATCTGTTCATTATAAATTTAATACAATATCTTCCTTTACTTCCTAGTTCTCTTAAATCTATTTCAATAACCAACCACCCTGTTGTGTAACAGAGGGGCGCAATGCACTTGTAAAATCGGATGCTCGGTCACCATCACCATAGCAGCTAGTTTAGAGAGTTCCCACGATTCACCCTCTCAAATACCACCCCCTGATGTATTACCGACGTACACGTACAATGTATTCGCTTTATTGTTTACCCTTATTTTAAATATCCACCCCCTTAATACCATTTATGGTTACTTTTCACACTATACTTAACGTTTATCAATTATGCTAGTTAAAGAGTACTTGCAAAATTTATTTATAAGGGTAGGTATAAACTGCACTATTGTACTTAGCAGAGACGATTTGGAAAAAAATTTAAAGCAAACCTTATAAAGAATTATAATTTTTCAAAGCCCACTCTAGGTGTCTTCGAAATGTCTTGTCTTGACTAGTCACATCCGTTTTGTAGCGTGAAGATCGTAACATTTAATTACTATTGTTTGGTTTAATTTGATTTAGATCTGAAAAGTCAGTGAAGTATGCAACAATTTGTAGCAAAAAACACCAATTCCTTTTTTGTGTTTAGATAAAAACGCTAATTTATTTTATTAAGCAAATAATAAGAATTTTGATAAACATTTAAAAATGTACACAAAGTCTCACGGGACATTGGAGTTTCCCACGGGTAAAATTAAATTAGACTAAAGATCACATAGCATGTCCATTGATGAAAGAGACAGGACAAAGTCACTTGATGGATTGTTGATTCTATACTTTGCTAGGTCCCAATATGGTTGGTAAATTCTCTGCAAATAAGCTTAACACAAGAATCGTTTTCGTAATTGAATAAAATAGACGTATTTTCAATGCTGCGATATACCCTGCGGTTATGTATGGGGGTGATTTTTAGACACGTGATTGTGATTTGACAATGAAAGATGCTGCCGATGCAATACGTTACTAGTGCTATGACACGTGAGTTACATTTAACAGGGCACGTGCAATAAAATATGTTAGTATTGTCTTTTGAAGGGGTGCTATTACTTATATAAAATCTCAACATAGTTAATTATTATCGTTTTTAAAATTTATCAATATTTTAGAATGAGCTTCCTAGCAAAAATATCACTTTCAGGCAAAAGTATTCTTATTTTACTAAAATTGTTAATAATCTTCGATTTTGAAATTTTTTTATTTTTGATAATTATTAGCTAGTTATAGTTCTATGGCATCACATCTCTAATGTCAGTCTTTCTAAACAAGTTCGTGGAGAGGAATTTAAATAAGCGCTATGCTATACACATAAAGTCGTTACACAGCTGAATTAAAGAACATCCAGATCCAGATAACAAGGGAAGCGAAATAGCAGATTATGTCCTACCCAAGAAAAGTATCAACAATCTTTCCTGTAGTTAACTTAGGAAATCCTTTAAGAGACACCCTTTTTTGATTTATGCAGTAAGACAACTAAATTGGTAACATTTGATTTTGGTGACACACAAAAGTCGAGCTGTCGAGATTTCAAGTTTGCGATATAACTCCTGGCTCCAGCACATGATCACAATAATTTGCAGCATCTCATTACTAGAATTTTTGACATTACTTTCTACATAGAGTGGCTTTTAAATAGACGGTTTTTGACGATTGCAAGAAGGTGTATGATCTTATAGAAAGAATCCAAACAGGAGCAGTAAGCAGTGAATAGATGCAGAAGAAAATAAATTGAACTGGTTAGAAAAACGACATATTTCTCTATTTCACAGGGCCAGACTGGGTATTGGTTGGCCTCACTGAGGCCAGAAGAAGAAGGCTTCATATCGCCGCAAACTAATTTTTTTGGAAATTTTAAGGTCAACGAGTCTAGATCGACTTTATAAATTTAAAAAAATACTTTTGTATACTGTGAAATTAATTTAAGTACAGTAGTTGGAATGGCAAAGTGAACCATACGCCATAGGAATAATTGGAAAAAATATTTGAGAAAACTACAAATTGCGTTTCTGACTGTTAGTTTTGAAAAAAAATTAATTTCACAAGACTGTTAGTTCAATGATTGATTTAGGAAGCTGCACATTTTCCTAAACTCATCAAGCCGGTGTGAAATTTGTCAGGTGATGGTGTGTCATGTGTTTGGTATAAATGAATTTTTCAATTCGCTTAGTAATACTAAACCTTAAAATAAGAGAAGAGGGATTCACTTCATTTGTTTGCTAATGAAAAATTCATTTGTGATGAAATATATCTTGCATCTGGCGTCATTTAGCTAATTTAGGGTTACAAATTGTTTTCAATTTATTTGAGCGATAGTTTTACATGACCAAATATTACAGCATCTGTGTATTTCCTTTTCCGAAGGGAATTGTGGACGTTTTAAATTTATTTTAATTCTAATGTAAAAGTTGTGGTTTGTTTAGTGTTTTAGCAAAGCTATTTATTTAGTGTAATGTGATTTTGTATCCATAATATCAATCGTATTCTACATTTTATTAATTAATACTTATACGAACAAGAGACCACCAGGCTTGAGAACATTATTTATATAAGTATTACATGTCTAGTGCAGCTTGTCCGACTGTCGAGTAGTTTATTAAGACTACTACAAAGGCGGCGATAATGAATGAAACCGATGAAACTTATATAAATTTTATGCAAAAATTAAAAATTTATTTAAAAAAATTCTAAACTACATAATTTTCATTAAATACGCCTTTTGATTCAGTTAAGCAATGAAAGTTGAATTAATTATGGTTGAAATTTTTAAGAATTAGTCTTAACTTTTATATAAATGACACTATCATTAATAATTTAAACAAATATTAATCTAGTAAAATTATGTTTAGCAAAAGTTGTTATTTATTGTGTGTAAATTATAATCGTATTAATTTTCAGGTAAAGTGGGTCAGGATTGTTTAAAAATGAACTATTTTATATTGCGTACCTACATGCTGCGCACGTTCAGCCTAACTCTATAAATGCTACTGTGCCTGTGTAGAAATTTCGTATATAACATTAAAAATTTGTTGCAATTACACAAAATTAACTGTGTAAAACAGAAACTACTTAAAATGTTATGTAGTGTGACTATAAAATTCTCTACTAACTCATAAAAAATATTTAATTTGCAATTAGTTCTATACAAGAGCTAGAAATATGAGAAATACGAAGAAACTATACAGGGTGTCTAGCTAAGTGCGCGGTCTTCGACAGCTCCTACAGTCTGTCAGTTAAATCAAAAATAAAACAAAATAATTTTTTATGACGTTGGACGTTCATATCCATCACCTAAAATTATTTTATAATGTACAGAGTGATTACCATACGGTATGAGACACACTAAAATACATTTTTTTAAATGAATCACCCTATATACATATTTTTTAAGTATTTGTTGTAGTTTTTTCTTCCTAGTCAGCCATATTATTTTTTTTAAATCTTGTCCAACAACAGTCTACTGAATTAATTTTTTTTATTAAATATTAAATTTTCAGTAGTTATAAAAAATCGCAGTAACTTTAGTTTCGCAAATTAAGAAAAGAAACTGTACACAATTCAAGTAGAGACCTTACACAATATCTTCATTGTTCTTTAATTATAATTTTATTTTGATTACACTTGTACAATTCAAACTTGAATATTTACCAATGGAACAGTTTGACCAAAAACGCTTTAAATCAAAGAGGCTATGAGTAAAATAAACAGTAGTGCAACACAGATCCCCCTGATGGCGAGCGGTAGGCATAAGTTTGCGCAGATTTGGCCACGCCCCTTTAATAATTTAAATATAGTCAAATTTTTTAAAGACTACCGACACGTGACCACCTTTATATGTATAAATAAAGATGAAAACGACTTGTTTCGTGAGTTTAATTAGTAAATTTAGTTAATACATTTATTGCTAATTATTATTAGATATTTATTTAGAAAATTTATAATTAAATTAATTATTTATTCAATATTTTAAAAGTCACGTGTCGGTAGTCTTTTAAAAATTCTAGTGTAAGTTGACTACTGCGTTGGTGGGGATAAATACCAATATATATAGGTACCTATCTGAGCATTCCCACTGCTCGTCAGCATAAAAAATTATTGCCGGACGTCCCTAGCTTTAAAATGTCACATTTTATCGTGGCTCACTTTGTATATAATATCAATATGCTTCATACAACGTACATACTGTTCTATTTATAGTTATAACATTGTGTAAAAATATATAAAATTAACCAGTAATATAAATAACAAAATAACAATTAAATATGATACTTTATGAAGTGTGCTATTTCCTATATCGTGATTTGTGGCTGCGGCAGGTATTCGTCTTTTGTAATAATTATGATCTTTGTCTTTCCTATATTAATTTCTAATTCAGATATATTTCTCACTAACCTCAACCACTCTGCTTACTTGGTTTTGCATTTCTTCCATAGTGTTAATGCGTTCACCACCTATCTATACATCTACTCTCGATTGCGCAACAAAGAACTTTGTTGTAGTGGAGAGAGTAGGTACGTTCCTTATTTATTTTAGTTTCTACCCTAATAGATTATGGCCCATAACAGAGAAATCGAGGTGATAGTATTTTGGCCCACCATCTCAAGAAAATCCGATTGGCGATATCAGTCACTAGCTTTTTTTTTTTTTTTTTAACCCCTTTATTACCAATTTGCCATCTGTCACAATACAATAACAATAAGCGAATTTTATAATAATTAAACTCAACAAAACCTGTAGTTGTTTGTCCATAAACTTACACCTTTACATAATTATATCAAAGATTGATTTATGTTTTTATTTTTATCAACATTTAATTTCAAAATTCTAAAACTTTTCGGCGTTTCAGTCTTCGGGAGCCTTGCGTTGGTGTGAGTAAAGTCGATGCCAGTCTGTTAGGATGTAGCTTTAGACGATTAGAATATTTTTTTGCTATTTTCTGAATTTCTTCTTTTATAGAGAGTATTTTTAAATCTGTTCTTATAACTTGGTTAGGAACGTACCAGGGATCATTAACTAAACACCGTAAAACCTTTGCTTGGAATCTTTCGAGTATTTCAATGTTCGAATTTGAGGCAGAACCCCATAGTTGGATCCCATATGCCCACACTGGTTTTATTACTTATTACACATTTATACACTAACACTTTATTTTCTAGGGTAAGTTTAGATTTGCGCCCCAACAACCAATACATCTTACTAAACTGGTGGCTGAGCTGTTTTCTTTTGTTCCAGATATGTGTTTTCCACGTCAATTGTCTATCTAGATGGAGACCTAGGTACTTTGCTGTATTAGATTGCGGTATAAGACTACCATTTAGTGTAAGCGGTGGACAAGTTTCTCTTCTCGTAGTAAACGTTACATGTATTGATTTCTGGTCGTTAACTTTAATACGCCATTGTTTGAACCAGTTTTCTACTTTTTTCAGATGTTTTTGTAGTCTTTCGGATGCGGTTTTAGGATTTATATCAGATGCTATAAAGGCAGTGTCATCTGCGAATGTTGCAGTTACTATATTATCTGATGTAGGTAGGTCGATCGTATACAACAAGTAGAGGAGAGAACACACTTCCTTGGGGTACCCCAGACTTAATTGGATGTATTTCACTAAATTCCTCTTTGTGTTTGACAAGGTAATATCTGTCGCTGAGATAGGATTTTAACAGTTGGTATGCGTCATTGCTGAGATATTTTTTAATTTTATATTTTAGTCCTACATGCCATACCTTATCAAAGGCCTGACTAACATCAAGAAACACAGTTGAACAATACATTTTATTATCGAATCCCTTATTAATGTGGTCTACTACTCTATGGACTTGCTCGATCGTAGAGTGGAGTTCGCGAAATCCAAATTAGTGCTCTGGTATAAGTCTTTTTGAATGGAGTTCTGGTTTTAATCTTTTTAATATTAATTTTTCCAACACTTTTGATATTGTAGGCAATAAACTGATTGGTCTGTAGGAAACAGGAAGCGACGGGTCTTTTCCTGGTTTGGGAATCATTATTATTTGTGAAACTTTCCATAAAGATGGAAAATGATGAAGTCTTAGAACTGCATTAAACAAAATTGTAAGTAGTCTGACAGCTTTACCAGGTAATTCTTTTAGGATTTTACCTGTAATTAAGTCATAGCCCGGAGATTTTTTTATATTTAGGTCTTTACGAATTATTTCTGTTACCTCTTTGACTGTAAAATGTCTGAAGGTTTCCTGTTCTATGCCTCCTATGCCGGGAGTGTCTAAAAACTGTTTACATACGTGCTCGTTGTCGTTGGCCTCTTCAGGGAAAGGTTGAAAAACTTGTTGTAGGTGGTTAGCAAATATTTTAACCTTTTCTTTATCTTCTCTTGCCCAGTTTCCGTTTTCTAGTTTTAATGGAGTTTCGCTTGGAGTTGGTCGTTTTATTTTTTTCGTTGCTTTCCATAAGTTGTAATCGGTAGCGTTGGAAGCAGAAAGGTCTTGTAAGTACGTTTCGATTGCTTGATTCTTTTCCTCGCGTATAAGGTCTTTAAGTTCTTTAATGGCTTTGTTTAAGTTCGTTTTGTCTTGTGGGCTTCTGCTTTCTTGCCACCGTTTTCTCAGTTTACGTTTTTCACTTATTTTGGTTAAAATAGTTCGCGAACAATTTTCTAATGCTGAAGTTTCTATATTATCGTTGGTGGGTGTAGATTGCCACGCAGCTTCTTGAATATGTGTGTTAAACTTGTCAACAGCTATTTCAAGTTCTTCTTTACTTTTCAAAGGAACGTTACACTTAATACTTTGTTCTAGGATGTTCCTAAATAGGTTCCAGTTTGTTTTTTGGTTGTGTAAAGTTGGTGGCTTTGTTCTTCGTATCACAATTGAACTTAGTGTAGCAATTAGCGGAGAATGATCAGATGTTAGGTCTAAACAAGATTCGATTTTTAGATAGTTCTCAGAAATTCCCTTTACCACACAAAAATCTATGACATCTAGCAATTTCCTTCTGTCTGTTGGCCAGTAGGTAGGGTGTCCTGTGGATAGTGGATTAAGACCATTTTCCACCATTGATAGATAGAGTTGGCGACCTTTCGGAGTTATAATGTGCGATCTTGAACCCCACCATGGATGTTTAGCGTTATAATCGCCCCCTGCTATGAATCGACTGCCTAATGTTTTAAAAAACTCTGTATATTGATGTTGTTTAATTGAATGTTTTGGTGGGCTATATATATAGCTGTGAAAGTGATGCGACCATGCCAATCCTCTACGGTGACGCTGGTAGCTTGTAAATAATCTTTATTAAACTTTTGGTTTTCGTAATGCTTGAGCGAGGTTTTAATTATAATCGCTGTGCCTCCGTGAGCAGTTCCATCAGGATGTGGTGTAGAGTAAATATGGTATTTTGGTATTTTCAGGTGGCATTTTTCAGTGAGGTGGGATTCTGAAATAAGCATGATGTCTATATTGTGTAGTTTTAAAAATACATTTAGTTCTGGAGCTTTTTGTCTCAGATCGTTGGCGTTCCATATACTGATTTTGATAATGTTAGCCATTAATTTAGCTTTGACATCATGGCTGTTAGTAGGTTTAACATACTGTCCAGCATTCTCACTATTAGCTGGGCCATCATTTGCTCCAGTTTATTTGTTGAGTCTTGTTGATGACGCGATTCTTGGTTTAGGTGCGGCTGACTATTTAAAACTTGTGCGAATGATATTTCTGGCTGTGTAAGTCTTGATGTGATTGGTTGTGCTTGTGTATTTGTATTATTAATATTGGTATTTGTTTTTTCTCTTAAAGTAGGAAACAATTTCTGTTGTAGTTGCTTACGAATTACGCACCCTTTATAACTGGCTGGATGGTTTCCATTGCAATTGCAACATTTAACATCTTGCCGCTTTTCTTTCCAGGAACAGTTTTGAGTGAGGTGTTCACCAGCGCATTTAACACATTTTGGGGCTCTATAGCAATAATTTTTTGTATGCTTGAAGCCTTGACATTTAGTGCATTGCAGGATTTCACGTTTTTTGTAAGGTTGTTCAAAATGTACTACAGTGTTAAGTAAGCGGTGGATCTTATATACGTCTTTGTTGTTTTCCTTCGATTGCAATTCTACAAAAAACATAGGTAGTGGATTTTTACTTTGAGTATGTAAAATATTTGTTATTCTTTTAACTTCATGGTCCATTTTACCCAGTTCTTCACTTATTGCAGCTTGGCTAGCTGTTGAGTGGATTCCTTTAAGAACTACTTTGAAATTTTTGTCTTTTTTTGTTTGGTAGGTGTAACATTGCGTTTGTTTTTCTTGTAATGCGTTCATTATAGGCAGGTACTTTTCAGAACAAGTGGGCTGTATTTTTACTTGATTTTCTCCTAAAATTTTAAGAGTGTAATTATTTTGAGCTATGGTTTCAAGTAATTGTACTAAAGGAGATATATTTTCTACGCCATTCACAAAGATTGGTGGTGGTTTATCTATTTTAACGAAAGACACTTTATCGGCGGCTTCGTTTTCGGAACTTTCGCTTAACCTTTCAAACGCATTTTTAGTTGGTATTGGTTTGTTTAGCCAGTAGTCTTTTAAAGATGCTTGCCTTTTTGCATTGCTTATATCCACATCTGGGCTATTTCTGTTACGTTTTTTATATTCTATTTTTTTCCAAGCTGAAGCTGAATTTTCCGCTAAATTATGCTGGTTTGAATCTTGTTGCATTTCTAACATTGCTGCATTGCGTCACTTATCTCAGAGAGATAAATAAGAGTTATAATTTACTTGCACCTACAAATTTTATATTAATTTCAATTATGATAAATAGTTTTAACCTTGCGGTATGTAAAGCACGCCAATGTAGATAACTATTCGCTCAGACGGATAAGAATATACGTCCTCACACTTCGACAGCTAAGGTTGAACTGTCACTAGCTTTAGGGCTCAGAAAAATCAACTTAATTGGTGGGGGGAGACAACCTGAGACGAGGTCCGTAATAGTAGTTTATGATATACGTGTTAAATGAGGCGTTTTATTTTGCGAGTGGAGAAAATTACAAAACGAGCGTAGCGAGTGGAGTACCTCCATGGACAAAATATCTCCATGACAGTCGGTTGATCTCGTTACGTCACATTCCGGATCTTTTGTACTTAATTCAATTACTGCCTTACAGTAGAATTTAAAAAAATTTAATGTGAAAAGTTTTTTCTGAACTACAGGGGCATATTATATTGAAAAATTGTACTGTAAGGCAATAATTAAACGATAAGAAAAATGTACGAAGTGTGACGTAATCCATTATCATGTTGCGTCATTTGACGTCGCTGTAAGGCGGCTGTCAGACAGACGTGTTTTTCAGCGACCGTCATAGACAGACGTTTTTTTCAGCGACCGTCATAGACCGACCAAAATTTTAAGTAAGTAATTTTTAATATAATTAGGCACATAGCATCGACCTTCATCGATAATTCGATAATAGTCGGTATCGCTAACTCGCTGACGATTGACCGTTTGTCTGACAGCAGCCGTAATATTGAAAACCACTTAAAATTTTGGTCGGTCTATGACGGTCGCTGAAAAATGTCTGTCTGACAGCCGCCTAACTCTTCCCACTTATTGATTACCGAAGCAATCTATCTAATATAACTTACAGTTGTTCCAGCGGATCTTTGCTAGTGGGGCGGTCCGCAATGTACGTTAAAACCATAGAGGTAAACCTATAATACTACTGGAGAAACTACTCTCATATAAATCCTATTGCAAGAAAACCGTCCGACTTGACTGAACAGTACAACGTTGTGTATTATACACATTCTCTGTATTATACACGATCTGCAGACAGTCCTTTTAGAAGTGGGAGTAGTCGGACGGTTTTACGGCGTCGAGTGAGACCTCCAGTAGTATAAGGTTTTAACTCTATGGTTAAAATACACAATCTCATAAGTAGTGTAGCATCCATCTTTGCTGGAGCTGCGTAATATGAAGCTAAGTTGTAACGACATAGTCTCTTATCTTGACATACACCAGCACTGTGGAACAACTGTATATAATTGAGAGGGATGTCGAATTAAAACCTTGCTTTTATGTAACAAATAACTACTTTGCCAGTGGACAATCTAAATATCGTTTATGAGTGGCACGGTACGAAGACGAAACTTCAGCCCAGCTGCGACGCTCAAGAGAGGAGCCTTAATACTATCACCTCGATTTTTCTGTTATGGAGCCACATCGTAGTCTATTACACGAGTAACTACTGTGGTAGTTTTCATTCAAGTATAAATTGAAAATATTAGTGCTTATGCCTATCTCTGTTATCCCCCAGTCCAAGGTTTCTCAAACCTTTTCTCTAATGGAGCACTTTGAGGGTCTTTGAATTTTGACGGAGCAACTTGTGTAATTTGAAGGGTAGGTAATGACACATAACACTGACCGGCACAAAGGCTTTACTTTTTATGCAAGGTCAGCATCTATTCTAGGGGTCTTTTGGGCCATTAAATTCGAAAATGAAATTCATATTGCCACTTTGGCTCTAGAGTTCGAAATATTGCAAAATTTCATGTTTGGCGATATGCAGAAATTCAAAAATTTGTTTTTTTAATCGTGATCGAAAAAACAATTGTTTTTCATTGTAACGTAACCTTTAAACCCATAAAATTCGAGAAAAGAATACTTTATACACATTTTTCCAAGAAAAAATTACGAAATTCCTTTTTTAACATAAATAAACTCGAATTTTTAGTCAAAATTCTTCAATTAGCCGAAAACAAAATGTTGTAAAATGGACAATTCTTGTGCGATATTGATCAAATTTTTGAATTTGAAATTTTCGCACATTAAAGTTGAGACTTATGGCCATAGATTTTACAACATTTTGATTTCGGCTAATTGAAAAATTTTGACTACAAATTCGAGTTTATTTAAATATGTCAAAAACATGAATTTCATGAATTTTTCTTGAAAAAATGTGTTTATCAAATTTTTTGAGTTCAAAGATTACGTTACAATGAAAGACAATTGTTTTTTTCGATCACGATTACAAATACAAATTTTTGAATTTCTGCATATCGCCAAAAATAAAATTTTCCAATATTTTGTAAACAAGAGCCAAACTGGCAAAATTAATTTTATTTTCGGATTCAGCGGCCCAAGAGACTCCTAGAATAGCTATACTGATCCTGTCAAAATGGCTGTTGACCAGTGTAATCGATAAATCATAGAAAAATAAAAAATAGCTTTGTTATTACTTTTTCATGGAGCATTTACTACCTTCTCGCGGAGCACTAGTGCTCCGAAGAGCACAGTTTGGTAAACCTTGTCCCAGTCCAATAGTTTCAAGGATCTTCATCAGTTTGTCATGTTGAACTGGATTAAAAGCTTTTTTACAGTAAATTTTAATTATTATTTGTATGCTTTAATACAATGTTTTAAGTGTAAGCGTGCTATTTGGGGCACGCGTGTCATAGGTTAACCATACCCGCTATACGATATAAGCGCTATCGTGTGCCATTAGTATACCCTTTAGACATTGAAATTTGTTTTTTTGATAAAAGAAACTTTCCCTAATAGCAATAATAACAGGTTTTAAATTATAATTATATTATCTGAAGCGGTATCTAATTTAATTATAGACTTAAAACTTCAATCTTGAAGGAGACTAATTTAGATTTTCTCAATTTCCTTATAAAAGACCTTAAAAGAGAGTGTCATTTCGATATGGGAAAATTTACATACACTTGTAAACCTATACATCTGTTAATTCCTGTATTCATTTAAATAAGCCAAGTAACTTTGCCATCTTAGGATACAACGATGATTTTATAAGTAATTCAGTAGAGAAGGTAAAGTTCCAAAAAAGGCAAAAATACCAACTAGTTAAATTTATTATTTAATTAATATTAAAGTATATCTGCTATTGCTATACATAATATGCCTTTAGAAGGAATGTTTACATTAAGCCATTAGCGATGTTCTCGTAAGAAAATTTGCCGTCCTTTTACATTTATTTAAAGTCTCACGCGGAAAAGAAGTTTTTCACTTGTAATATTTTTTTTAAATCAATTAATTAATTACACTTGTTTTGTTTATTGTAAAAACTTGTTTAACACTATATTAATTTAATTATGTGTCAACAAGTTTAAAAATTTGTGTACTGTTACGGTAATCTACAAAATTCGTCATTTCTTTCTAAAGTTACATGATGGAAATTAGCATAATTGACTCCTATACGGAATGTTGTACCTGTCGTTGCTCTTAAACTATGAAAAATGATTAAAAAAAGTATTTTAGTTAAAAAAAAGTTACCGTTACAAATCTTGTGTGTAACTCAACTAATTTATGAACTATTATAATTATTTGCTATCTATATGAGGCTATGATGTTTAAACTTTATGTTTATTAAAAACCATTAAAATAATAAATTAGTTCGAGTCGAATACATTTTTTTAAAATTTGTTAATAATATTTATAACGCAATTTAAATTTATAACAACTTAATAAATAATATTGAGAAAAATTAATACTTCACAGTTTGCTACTAAAAATTTTTCTTGGAAATTCAAGCAGTTTCTTCATATTCTGTTTTGATACATTTCTAAACCGATTAGAAATTAATAATCTGTAATAATTTTGAAATTTTAATAAGTAGCTGGTAATTTTTTGACAACCTCATTTTTGTGTCGGCCCTCTCGGCTCCTAAGTGTAAATTTTGTTTAATAGAATTTTATGGGGGCGTGGTAAGGCGCCTCTTTGTCAGAAACCCTGAAGATATCAAACTTGTTAACCTTGTTATGTAGATGTAACAATGTATGTTAATTTGAAAATTGTTATACCTATTTAATATGTACGAAGAAATTATAACGGGCCTACTTTAAAAAAAAAAAGAAATTTACAATTTACAACTTCTTCGGAAATAATAAATGGTTTACTTACACTTTACACCGTGAATAATTGGTAATTGCTAATTACATTACTTTGTCATATTTTAGTAGCGCGTGAAATGTTTCGCGCTAACGAGTCCCAGGGATGGTTATTTGTAAAATGATAATGACACTACATAATGCAGCATAGAATATGCATATACTCGAGATCTCGAGAATACACTATTACATACATTATTTATTTTTTTGGTGGGATGCTAAGTGAGATGCTAGGAGCAGTGCGAGGTGTGGTGCTCCGACGTGACCGCGCACTAAGACTAAATACCTACTAATAACATTATACGAAAAATATAATTATAGTAATGGAAGTGTCGCATGACATATCTGACTTTTATGCTTTTATAGAATTCAGAAAATTATAGTTGCATTAGAACATACATAGTACCTATATCACAATTCTTAAGAATTGAACTCTGAGCTCAGATGTGGATTACCTGACATCACGCTATGACAATCTCCATCCAATGTTGTGGAAAAATCTACTTTATAAAATTTGTCCAACGTTCCTTGTTTTTGTGGCTTAGAAACTCGAAGTGAATATTCTGTGTTAAATTATTCAAATTTCTTTAAAATTTTGCATTGCAGTAAGTGTTTCAATTTGGTACAAACATAAATATAATATTAAATTAAATCAATAGCCACGGTCTGACGAGTTTTAGTGGTTCTAGTTAACACCTAAAAACTGCTTTAATTTCAATATAATATTCCAACTGTTGGGCGTTGTTATATTACCACAGTAGTCAACGACTAACAATAAATTTTACAGACAACACACCCGTTAACTTTGATTAAATGCATTAAAAGTTTCATGGATTTTCTTTTTATTTAAACTATTCATTTTTTGTTAAAAGTACCTAGTCAAGAGCGGTAGGCATTATTTCTTGCATAAAAACATAACTCGATGGCTTGAAAAAGATGAAAACTGTTCAGAGTGGTCTGTATGGTAGGATGCATCGTAAAAGTATGATCTCTACCTATTACAGATATTTTGATAAAACCAATACTTATACAGGATGTCCCCGAATAACAGCGACACGTCTACAGTGGGTTCCCGTGATCAAAATAGGACATTTACTCCTCTTGCAATTATGTAAAAAACTCACACCTACAAAGTTATAGATTCTCAAAGTTGGGGTTAAAATTGAACTGTTCAACGAGAACCTTGCAACATATGGAACCTATGAACCTTGGAACCTATGTAACCTACCAAAACTTTTATGCTACCAGAAGCAGAAACATGTGGCAATTCTAAAAATGAAAAAAAAATTCCAAAACTCATAGATTGCTATTTAAAAAATCAAAAATTTTAAAAATTAATTAAAGTTACGTGCTCCTGTGCCCACCAGCAATCACGCATGAGCTGTTGAAGGTCACAAACAAATAAAGCACTTTTAGCCTAATAACTTTTATTTAAAACGTTTTTTTGAAAAATCAATAATAGAAAAGTTACAGTCTTGTTGCGTTACTTTTTCCCCACCCTGTATATATGCACCGAATTTCTCTAAAATATGCACTAAAATTGATAAAAAGAGATAAAATATGCATTGATATGCAAACTAAATAGTATATTGTTTTATTAGGATTAAAAGTGCAACTTTGTATGGCAAGCAATTTTTGCATTTGCAAGGCGAAGGGAAGCGTTAAAAAAAGCATTAAAACATTTACTGTACTTTTGGAGATAAAGCGATTTTTTTAAATTTTAACCCCAACTTTGAGAAGCTATAACTTTATAGGGGTGAGTTTTTTTTATATAATTGCAAGAAGAGAAAATGTTCTATTTTGGTTCCAGAAAACTACTTTAAGCGTTTGTCAGTGTTATTCGGAGACACCCTGTATATTAAAATACTCATAAGTACACTAAATAAATTTCACATTTATCTTCTTTCAAGTTTCGATTACTACCGGATTTTCAGCAGGGGCAGACTAGGCTGCAGTAACCGATCCGGAATCTATTTGATGCGCGCCACTTATATTTAAAGATGTACAGGGTGGGCAAAATTGGATGTTTTCATAGGGGAACTTGGTAACTGTAGGAGATACAGAAAAACCGATGGCGCATCCTCGAACTCTTTTTTCGAGAAACTAACGATAGTAAAATCAAAATCGGGCTATCTTCTTTTGTTTTTAAGTTATAGTCCAAAAACCAAATATACGTAATTTTAATTTTAATTGATATCTCTTTTATTTCTCAAAATATTTTAAAACTGTAAAGACTTTCTTGAAACATTTTTTAAAGTAGATTCCAGTGGCGTAGTCAAAAATTATTTTTGGTTGTGCATTGTCGAGTTATTACACAAAATTCACTTTTTTTAAATACGAATCATAGGCGGCTATGACTTTTTTGACTAGAGTATTTTTTTATCTTTTTAATGATATAAGGGTTGCTATAAGCAGTTTTAAATTTCACTGGCATAAGCACGTTTTTACGATTAGATTTGTTTAGTCAAGGGGTGCCATGCAAAAATATTAACAATAATTATTAATATTTATCGTTAGTTTATCTCAAAAATAGTTAATTTGAAAATCAACACTTTGGGATGAAAGTGAAGGAATAATTATGTATTTTTGCATGGCACTCCTTAACAAAAATCTAATCCTGAAAACGGTTTTTAAAGCCTATGTCAGTAAAATTTAAAAATACATATGGCAACTTTTATATCATTAAAAAGAGAAAAAAATACTCTATTCAATAAAGCCGCTTATGATTCGTATTTAAAAAACATGAAGTTTGTGTAATAACTCGACAATACACAACCAAGGATAATTTTTTACTACGCTACTGGAATCTACGTTAAAAAGTGTTCTAAGAATGTCTTTACAATTTTTAAGAATTTTGCAAAATAAGAGAGATATCGATCAAAATTAAAATAAGGTAAATTTGATTTTTGGGCTATAACTTAAAAACAAAAGAAGATAGCTCGATTTTGACTTCACTATTATCAGTTTCTCAAAAAAAAAGATCGAGGATGCGCCATCGGTTTTTCTCTAACTCCTACAGTTACCGAGTTACCCTATAAAAACACCCAATTTACGGCCACTCGAAATAACTCGAAAACAAAAGAAGATGTCAAAATTTTGATTTTACTATTATTAGTTTCTCAAAAAAAGTAATGAAAAATGCTCCATCAATTTTTTTGTAACTCTTATAATTACCGAGTTGCCCGAGCTGCCCTATGAAAACGTCGATTATAGGGCAACTCGGTAACTAGAAAAAATATGGAAAAATAAACCACGCAGCTTTGGTCTCTTTTTTTGAGGTAAACTCACGGTAAATATCAATTGTTAATATTTTTGCATGGCACCCCTTGACTTAACGAATCTAATCGTAAAAAAACTGTTTTTACAGCCTATGTCAGTAGAATTAAAAAATAACTATAGCAATTTTTATATCATTAAAAAGAGAAAAAAATACTCTATTAGATAAAGTCATAGCCGCCTATGATTCGTATTTAAAATAAGTGAATTTTGTGTAATAACTCGACAATGCACAACCAAAAATAATTTTTGACTACGCCACTGGAATCTACTTAAAAAAGTGTTTAAAGAAAGTCTTTACAGTTTTAAAATATTTTGAGAAATAAAAGAGATATCAATTAAAATTAAAATTACGTATATTTGGTTTTTGGGCTATAACTTAAAAACAAAAGAAGATAGCCCGATTTTGATTTTACTATTATTAGTTTCTCGAAAAAAGAGATCGAGGATGCGCCATCGGTTTTTCTCTAACTTCTACAGTTACCAAGTTCCACTATGAAAACATCCAATTTTGCCCACCCTGTACAGCCGGCCAAAAAGTTTTTAGCCACCCCCTGACAACATTTAAAAAGCAACCAACATTACACGCCGTGTAAATTAAACGGCGTGTAATGTTGGTTGCTTTTTAAATGTTGTCAGGGGGTGGCTAAAAACTTTTTGGCCGGCTGTACAACCAGTTCCTCGTAAATCGGAGGACATTCACAACCGATACAAAGCAACCGGCCCATCAGGAATTTTCCCGGCGTTCCGGTGGCCCAGTCCACCCCTAGTCTCTAGGTAATTAAAAATATAAACTGTGATAACATACCGTTGCTGAAAGTTTGATCTGTAAGGAAATCCATATTTTGAAAGAGGTTCGATTAGTTTCCTGAAAAAATAAAAACTTGCGATAAAATTGAATAGAACTTACAACGTCAATTTTGCTGAAAATTCAAGAATTGAGGCGTCACCACAAAAATAAACTTTCCTTTATTTTACCTTTATTATTCCATATAGACGAGACCGAGCTGGCGCACGAGTAGGGAAAATTTTCCGACGCGGTTTCTTTCATGATTCGTATTCTTGACACTTTAGACAACGTAAAACTGCAAGGTGCCGGCAGTTCTTGTGGTCACGTTTCCCTAGGACCGCTGTTGAAAATTGCAGACGATTGACGTCATTATTTCAGAATTTGTTCATCAGATTTCTAAAAAAAAATTTTTATCTGAAAGCTTATAAGATATTATTCATAATTTGTTATTATATATTTTTGAATATCTCCTCTAGTTATCTTGAAAAACCTCAAAAATCATTAATTTTTGTTAAAAAAAAAGTGATATGTCATCACATGACTTTTTCATTTTAGAGTGCCCCCTAGTGAGGGGATTGTAATCAAAATCATATGGCTTCGACTCACAACTTCAAGAAAGCTCTATATGAAATTTGAAGTCAGTCGGTTAAGTCTGTCCAGAGTTAGCTGGCGGAGAAGAACTTCTCTAAAATTCATAGAAATTATGGAAAGTATGGTAAATTATATAAAGTCTTTTTTAAGGTACCAAAAGACGTTTCTTGAAACAAACTTTACATTATATTAGTTTATTAATGTTAGGTACATATTCGGTAGGTAAATTAACACTTCAGAAGTATAAACAAGGTCTCTAACACAAAATTTAGCCGTACAGCAAGAACATACGAAATAAACATAAATTCACATAAACCATCATAAAAGAAGAAAATCGGGGCGAATTTTGAATATAATTTTTTTCAGGAATGAGAGATAAGTATAATGTCATATATGCATGCTCCGTAGAATGTGTGCTTTCCTGGCAGAAGTATTGAATTCAATTCAGTATTTTGCGCTGGGCATTTCCCGAGCACTTACAGGTCCGCCCGTTCGGGTTCTGCCTGCCACACGACAAACACTGTCGCCACTGACTGTTACCCTCTGGTGGGGCTCCAGCCGCTGGGTAAGCATAGGGGACTTGAGTCGTTGCTGGAGGACGACCGCGACTGGGAGAGTTGGTTTGCCGGATCTTTTCAAAGTCTCTGGCGCGGTCGAGCAGTTGGTCGACGGTGGCCACAGAGTCCCGGTATATATAAAATTTGTATTCGGTTCGTAACCCACCGTAGAGTACTCCGAGCTCCACGAGGGCCGGAAACTCCGTTCGACGCATTAGAGTCCACAGTGAGTTTATGTAGTGTGCCGCGGTCTCCTGTGGACCCTGCTGCCGGTCATAGGACCTTGCGACGGCGCTCGCAGAGGTCTTCTACAGGAGCATATTGCCGGCGTATCGCTCTCTTGAATAGATCCCACGTGATCCCAAGTTCGTTGATTCCTCCACCACAACGATGCATCGTCACATAGTATCTCCGGCGCAGCTAGCAGGAGGTCCTCGCAACTCAAACCGTACGCCCGACATCTTTCCTCCAGATCCTCCAGGAATGAGTTTACGTCCCCCTTTCCGTTGTAGCGCAGCCCCCATTTACGAACTACCTCGCAGAGGTGAGCTGCGCGAGGCAGGAACGAGGGGACGAGATTGGAGGTGGGATATTGCGGCTGTGAGGGGGGCGCCTGAACCTGTAGGTTGACGGTAGCTACAGGGTCGAGGTTGGGCTCGGCTGGTGGCACTTCTAGCTGGGTTGCTTGAGAGAGTCGTTGCGGAGATGAGCGTCGGGAGCGGCTTGGGGGCCGAATGAGTAACCGCAGCATGGTGGAAGCGGATACATCCTCCTTCACAGCTTCCTGGATGCGCTCCCGTAGAGCGGCTAAGTTGCCTGTGGAGGGGAGCCCAAGCCGGGAGAGGGAGTCCTCGAGGTCGCAGCTACGGCAAAGGCTCATGACTACCTCTAAGGAAGTGGCACGGACTGCTGGGTCTATGACGAACGCCGATCCGTCTCGGATCGGCGGAACGATCGGTAAGTACGTTTACTTTTCCACACCACCTGTATTCTATCAATACATTTTTGGCCAAAACTTAGAAATTTCAAATGTTTGGGTCTTTGGCTAAAAATCACGTCCAAAAGATCGCGTGTACTTGGTTGCCACTTAGGCCGAGTTTTTCATTGGGAGTTTAAACTACGTTTCATCTGAACGAAGTTCAAGCTCATGCGCCGTAACTCGTTTACGTTACAGTAAAAGAACAGCGAATGAGATTGATCTTCGTTCAGATGGAACGTAGTTTAAACTCCTAATGAAAAACTCGGCCTTAGTATCTAATTCATTATAATGAATTGTGTCTCCTAGGAGACACAATTACGAATATTTTACCTGCTTTCCATGCTTTTACAGGGTGCGATACAACGAGCAAAATATCTACAAAAAATGCTGGATTTAAAATTGTAAAGAAGAGGGAAGTGCAAGAAGCTTTTACGCCATTGGGAAATGGACTACCTTTCACGACTTCGCAATTATCATCTTTGTAAAATATATATTTAAAATTAATTAATAAACCAGGTGAGACTGCTGACGACGCTCGTTACTTGTGCATGTGCATTTCACGTTCTCTGGGTACAGGGGTAGCTTTAGATACTACTTTAATACCTCATACAGGTGGTGTATGAGATGATAATTGCGAAGTCGTGAAAGGACTAATAATAATAATAATAGGAAGAGCAACTAATAAATTTTGGTGCTCTTTAATTGACTTCAGTACCTCTGCCAGGAAAGCACACATTCTACGGAGCATGCATATATGACATTATACTTATCTCTCATTCCTGAAAAAAATTATATTCAAAATTCGCCCCGATTTTCTTCTTTTATGATGGTTTATGTGAATTTATGTTTATTTCGTATGTTCTTGCTGTACGGCTAAATTTTGTGTTAGAGACCTTGTTTATACTTCTGAAGTGTTAATTTACCTACCGAATATGTACCTAACATTAATAAACTAATATAATGTAAAGTTTGTTTCAAGAAACGTCTTTTGGTACCTTAAAAAAGACTTTATATAATTTACCATACTTTCCATAATTTCTATGAATTTTAGAGAAGTTCTTCTCCGCCAGCTAACTCTGGACAGACTTAACCGACTGACTTCAAATTTCATATAGAGCTTTCTTGAAGTTGTGAGTCGAAGCCATATGATTTTGATTACAATCCCCTCACTAGGGGGCACTCTAAAATGAAAAAGTCATGTGATGACATATCACTTTTTTTTTAACAAAAATTAATGATTTTTGAGGTTTTTCAAGATAACTAGAGGAGATATTCAAAAATATATAATAACAAATTATGAATAATATCTTATAAGCTTTCAGATAAAAATTTTTTTTTAGAAATCTGATGAACAAATTCTGAAATAATGACGTCAATCGTCTGCAATTTTCAACAGCGGTCCTAGGGAAACGTGACCACAAGAACTGCCGGCACCTTGCAGTTTTACGTTGTCTAAAGTGTCAAGAATACGAATCATGAAAGAAACCGCGTCGGAAAATTTTCCCTACTCGTGCGCCAGCTCGGTCTGCTCTAATACCATGTGACCGTCACGTGTCTCTGACATGGATATCGAATTTATTGCAGATACCAGATACCTGTTCGCCATTTTAACCAACAGGAATGTTAATGGTATCAACGGATAGAGAATTTTTTTCTGATTCTGATAGCATCAAAAGTTTTAAGCCATAAATGCTTTACTAACTTTAATTTTAAAATAAAATAACACCTTTTGAATAACTGTGCTGCCATGGAAAACCATATTAATTTTTAAAACGTCAAAACTAGTAACTAAAATAGTATATATATATTTTTTTTTTAAATTTCAAGTTACACTAGCTCAGCATATTTTGCTTTTCATAGTGGTTATAAGATTAAGCAACATAAAAACTGACAATAATAAGATAAGGTTAAATAGCACCTTCACTACACTAGTTTGTTTCTAATTTTTGTATGATTCGTTACTGCATCTACAAGTCTTGCGGAAGACGCCGCTTTAACCGTGTATGTATGTTTTTCTTGCCAAGTTGGAAGTTTACGGTTGCTTCACACTGTGGTAGCTTTAGATGAAATTTAGTTATGCTGGCTTGTATATATTCTTGAATAGTTTTGATACCAAGCTCATGGTGTAGCTGAGCGTTTCTAACATACCAGGGTGCATCTGTAGCTATGCGCAACACTTTATTTTGTAGAACGTCTAATTTTTTAACATTTGATTGTGCACTATTGCCCCAAATCTCACAAGCGTACATTATTAGTGGCCTAATTAAAGATTTATATAAAAGTAAGGTACAATCTATTTTCAACGATGATTTTTTGTTTATTAGTGGATAAAGTTGATTTAATCTGGCATATCCTTGATTTAATTTGTGTAAAATATGAAACTTCCACGACAATCGTTTATCCATATGCACCCCCAAGTATTTAACAGGTTCCTCAGTAAATTCTAAGATGTCATCATTAATAAATAGTACATCAGGATTTCTAATTTGTTTCAGCGTAAATATTTTTGCCACACATTTTGAGTTATTAATTTGAATATTCCATTTTTTAAACCATTTAGTGACTTTGTTGCATGTAGACTGTAATTCTTTGATAGCCATTGAAAGATCATGATGTTGGCTTAGAATTGCTGTGTCATCAGCAAACATTGCAATTGAAGATTGCGTTGTTGGGAAATCATAAACGTAAATGTTGTATAATACAGGTCCAAGAACACTTCCCTGCGGGATACCTGCTCTAATTGCTTTAATTGGCGATAGACTAGTATTAATTTTGACGGAAAACGTACGATGTTCCAAAAATGAATGTAATATTGCAGTTAGATAGCTAGGTATTTGTAATTGAAGTAGTTTGTACTTGAGACCTTGTATCCAGACACGGTCAAACGCTTGTGCGACATCGAGAAATAACGTTGTTGTAAACATTTTATTTTCATAGCCTTCTTCAATTATTTCAACTATTCTTTGTAATTGATGCACTGTTGAATAGGTACGACGGAACCCAAATTGGAAAGGAGGAATGATTTTCTTGTCTTCAATTTCTTCAACGAGTCTAGACCAAATAACTTTTTCCAGAAGCTTTGACAAAGCTGAAAGTAGACTGATGGGTCTGTAACTATTTATAAGTTTAGCATCTTTGCCTGGTTTGGGAAACATTAAAATTTCAGCATATTTCCATTTATCGGGGAAGTATCCTAAGCACAGGCACGCATTGAATAGCGACGTTAAATATGCCAATGATTTGTTGCTTAGATGTTTTAAAGTTATGTTTGTTATGCGATCAAAACCTGGCGATTTCTTGTTTGGTAGTAATTTGATTATACCTTTCAGTTCAGATGGACTAGTTGTCTTTATATTGTTAGAAGATGGTAGATGTGTTTCGATATAGTTGATTACCATATAGTAGAAAGAAGGCTGGTAGTGATGCAATGGAGAAAATGTATTTTCCAGATAATTTGCAAAAGCCATACATTTATCTTCGGCGCTGTAGTGCACTGCATTGTTTGTAGTGATTGCTGGCATTTCTTGAGTACATCGAAGTATTTTTCGTGTTGTTTTCCACAATCCAGGATCTCGTGGGCTGAAGTTTTTAATATACTTTTGATACGACTCAATTCTGTAGGCTTCAAGTTCATTTCTAATCCGACGAGAAAGGTTGTTCAAACATGTTTTAGTTGCTGGATTTCTGGTTCTTTGCCATTCTCTTCTTATTTCGCTCTTTCTTTTTATGAGATTTAAGATATTTATTGGTGGGGTGTTATGAGTACGATGTTTATTAAATTGTTTAGGCTTAGTAGCTTGTGTTAGGGCTTTGGCAATGGAGCCAGAGTACAAAATAACCATTTCGTCAACATCTTCTTTACTTTTGAGTAAATTAGGATATTTTAAATTTTTGTCATGCAACTCTTGAAAACAGTTCCAATCAATTATACCATTATTTAGTTTAGACGGTGCAGGCTGAGTAGCTGCTTTTCTTGTATAGGAAACCATAACTGGAACATGGTCAGAATCAAGTTCTAATAGTATTTCTTGTATCGGTTGCTCGTTGTAGTTTTTTTGCAATAAAATATCAAGGATATCGGGCTGATAGTCGACTCGTGATGGATAATATGTATAATCATTAGGAGCTAGTATTTGTAAGCTGTATTTAGAAGCAAAACTTAAAAGCTTATTGCCAGCTGGATTTGAAGTTCTACAGCCCCATGCCGTATTTTTGCTGTTGAGGTCGCCAAACATGATAATGGGTTCACATGTGTCAAAAATCTTTTTTATATCTTCTTCAAGAAGTTGCTTGTTGGGTTGTTTATATGCACAGATAATATTTATGTAATTATTGTTAATTTTCACTTTGGCAGCAACAGTTTCAAGATTGGCACAATTAAAACTTGGGCACTCTTGTTGTATTATTTGGCGTTTTACTAAAATTGTAGTTCCTCCTGAAGCGTGTTGAGTGTCCCTATCAAAACGATAAGCTTTATAACCCGGTATTTTGAAAATTTCATTTTTTGAAAGATGCGTTTCAGTTATACAAGCAATGTCGACAGAGTGTTTTGCCAAGAATGCAATAAAAAGCGATCTTTGTGATTTTATCCCATTGGCATTCCAATTTAGGATTTTTAAATTTAGTAGGGTTCTTGAGTTTGAGGAAAATTGGAAGAAGGTTGGTTAAAATGAAGGTTTTAATCTGTTGCATATATGGCTTAATTAGGTCAATAATAGTTGATAGAAGGTTTGTAAGAACTGAAGAATCGTTATCGTGGTTCAATTGTGCGGATGGATTTTGTCTAACTGCTTGTGCATAAGTGCAACCATTGGAGGTCTGAGGCGTTGGTGTTGCATAAGTTCGATCGTTGGATGGCTGTGGCGTGGATAAACTTAAATTAGTATTTAATCTTTGAGGAGCGGTATTTGCTTTAGACCTATTTTTTGTTACATCTATGTAAGTTTGGCATCCTTTAAAGTTAGCAGGATGTTCCAGACCACAGTTCACGCACATGGGAGGTTGATTAGGTTGTTTAGTGCATTCTTTATAGAAATGGTCTCCTAGACACTTGACGCATCTAGGCATAAGTGAACAATAATTTTTGGTGTGTCCATATCTCTGACACCTGTAGCATTGCGGAATTTGGTGACTGTTTTTTCTTCTAGCTTCAACTGTTACTATTGAGTGATGTAAGTTAGTTATTTTATATATTTCTGAGGCTTGCTCATTTGCGGTAAGGTCTACTATGCATACCGGAATAGGTAGCTTATCTTTATTTAAGAGTCTAGTTACGTTTAGCACTGGTAGGTTATAATTAACTAGTTCTTCATATATATCTGCTTCGGATAACGATATCGGGACATTTTTGAGTGCCACAGACAAAGGTTTGTTGTTTGGGTTCTGATAGGTATGAAATGGTATTTTATTTTGTTTATAATGATTTGTTAAGACTCGATAGTCGTCTTCAGTACTTAGATTAATTTTTAAAGAGCTGGGAGAGTAAGTAGTTGTAAACTCACCCTTGGCTAAATTTCTGATATCTGTAATTATTTCTTTATGGTCCAGCTGGCCGTGGAGAAATATAGGAGGTATCTTTTTCGGTTTGGTATTACTATTCGTGCCCTGTTGTGATGACCCAGGTTGCTGCTCATCGGATGGTTCCAAATGTTCGGGCAAGTAGAATCGGTTTTCTTCAAGTGTTGCAGGAGTCCATTGGTATCGCTTTTGGACCTCATTTATTGGTGGTGATAATTCGTCTGACTTCCGTTTGTTACTCATTATTGGTTTATTTATTTATTTTTTTTTTTTTACTTTTAGACCCCCAAGTTAAATTTTAATTTATTTCTATATTTAATGTAGAATATTTAATGTTTATAAATCGCTTTATCACAGCACAATTTCACACGTCTGCACGCTTCAATTGTTGTTTTAAAACTTCAAAATAGTATATTTTATAACAAGACATAAAACATCAGTTTTTTTCGTAAGATGAGAAATTAATTCACAAGCCGCGTAGCGGCGCTTGAAATAATCTCTGGAACGAATAAAACGGATTTTATCTCGAGCCATAAATGTTATATTTTCTACGACAATAATTAGTACACCTTAATATTATTCTTTTTACTAAAATTTGTATTGGCATTTCAATAGAGCTTTTTCAAAAAGCCGCTAGGTGATGCAAAAGTGACAGCAGTGTCATCAATTATTAAAACAATTAATTAACCATAATATTACTTTTGCTCTCTAGAGAAATAAATGTTTTCATATAAATACATATATGAGAGTAGAAAAAATGATTACTTTTGACGTTTTAGACTTGATATTGTTTTTCCACATGGCGAGAGTGATTATTCGAAACATGTAACTTTAGTTTAAAAATTAAATTTAATAAAGTCTTTGTGTTATCAAATCGATGTCGTCAGAATCGGAAAACAATTCTCTATCCGTTGTTGTCATTAACATCCTTGTAGGGTAAAATAGCGAGCAGGAATCTACGATAAACTCGAAAACAATGGGCGCATTCACCGGACGTAACGGTTGTGGAACAGCTACCAATCTACCATCACTTGTAAACATGTACCATTTCTACATCACTAGCGCTACTATCGTGCGGTAATTTTATTAACCTTCCAGTACTAACGTGCCAGCATATAACATCCATACTAACGTCGGTCTCACAGACCGCGCTTAGTTTTAATTTTTTTCACGTATTTTTTACAACTTTTTTATTGCAAATAGAAATTATTTCAAATATTTAGTAGTTTTTCTGGATACTAATTATAATTTTAGCAAAAAAAAATTCATTTTAATAACCAAAATTCACTTTTATAAAAATAAACAAAAATAAAAAGATGCATAAATTAAATAAGCGATTTCAAACGAATTAAACAACATTTTTTAATAACTAGTAATATTATAAACAAACCTAGGAACAACACTTCTAAAAAGGTAAAAATATTTTTTTCATCTTCAACAATAGCTGAAATATTTTGGATAGAGCATTTGTCGCATTTTACATGTTAGAACATGTAGAGCATCCATTAAATACTAGTTCAACATAAGGCAATTGGAATGCGCTCGATAAAATGGCAACCACGTATCCGTTCACAAAGCAGGGGTAAGTCACCGAACGATTTGGTAGCTGCTCCACAACTGTTAAGTCCGATGAATGCGCCCATTGTTACATCCTTATGCCCCCATTTGGTCAGGAATACACGGTATATGGTCATATACCATATATACCAGACTGGACACGTATTGAAGAGTTCTGAAATTGATGTAAAAATACGAATTTTCCAAAACTGACTATTTGATAGAAAATGTTGACAAAATAGTCTAAAATCTAAAACCTTTTAAAATACAGTAAGCATGAAGAGTCGGTTAAGCTTCGAACTCCATTTAATAAATCCGTGCAATTTGATGCTTCTTTTAGATTTTTTTCATCTTGTTAAACGTTTTTATTAGATACCTAAGTATACAAAGATCAATACGTGATTTAGTAAATTAAAGAAGCTATTCGTTCCACCTGCATTCCTTTTCTGAGTTATGAATGGTTTTAATACAACATCAAGATGAGCGCTTAAGCCTTTATTAGTTGGCTCATGTCTGCGAACGATTAAATAGCTCTAAGGCTAAAGAGATCAAAAAGAGAAGTTTTCCTGACGTTTTTAATCTAATCTTAAGCAATAAAATACAACTACCTATGGTAGGTATGTTGGAGATAAATAAAATATTTCAAGAGAGAAGGGTCCATTCATGATAGATGTCACATTACTCGAACAAATTAATTTCTTTCAAATAATTTTTATTCGCTTTTCAATAAAATTATAAAACACGAATACCAACTTCTTATAATAGTGAAGATGTGGGTATCCGTGTGTTAAGACGATTCTTAGCTACGATAAAACAGAAGTTGAATACACCCACAAGAGGCACTTTAATAATATGCCATCTCAATGATCTCGCATTCTACACACCTGTTTTAAATGTGGTAAATAGCCGCAAACTAGAAATATATTTTGTGATTTACAGTAACATCACATTCGATACACGTACGATAGCTATCACATGCCGGCGTATAATCAATTAACAACTTATCAAATTCATAGATCTTTTCCTTTGGGGGGTTAAAGACTTTATCGACAAATTTTTTCAACAAAATATATAAAATGGTTAAAATTGTTAATTATATAGTTACTTTTTAGTTCTATAGTTAGTATAATAGTTGATGGGATTAGGGATGGAAGAATAAGACATTAAAAGAAGAAAAAAGTTAGAATTCTACTAATACTCGGACACACCTTTAAAGTCTGTAAACAG
Organism: Malthinus seriepunctatus; assembly: GCA_963924605.1. NCBI lineage: Eukaryota > Metazoa > Arthropoda > Insecta > Coleoptera > Cantharidae > Malthinus > Malthinus seriepunctatus. The sequence continues at coordinate 48,550,741 of OZ004600.1, forward strand.
CAGTTATTGTAAATCTAATAACTTTTTTCAGACGTTGCTTTGCTAGCTACAGAGTGCACTTTGCTCGCAACTAAACATAAACAATACCGTGAAATAATAGAACACCTACTTTAATAGATAATCTACCTTTTTATGTACGTACAAAAGATTCCAACAAATAAAATTTACACGAGAGCAACAATGATGGATATTGGGACTTGCAATATGTATAAGAAAAGAGATAGTTTCAAATATGAAATAATGTTAATGTGCGCACACAGGAACGGACTGAGTCGTATGATGAACGAACTGCCCAATGGTATACGTCAAGCACCTTCTTGTAAAGCTAAATAACCAGAATAAATATGATTGAATTCTTTAGTTACATCATATATCATTGGCCACATCATTTTAATCATTGAAAGGAGAATTCAAATACGAAATAATGTATAGGGTATCTCAATAAAAATCTTCGTCGTTCCTGAGATATTTGACTGTTCCATTCCATAGCTGAAGATTTTGGTGTACACAGGGTGTTTCACGGTTAGACGTTTTGGAGCTTTGGTACAAAATGTACGATGGTTTGTACGATGTGCGAAATTTGAATTCCTGTTTAATGACTACTCATTTATTCATTAAAAATATTTTTTATTTTGGTTTGGTAAGGCTGGTATTAGACTGTCAAAGTTCTTTAACAAAATTCTTTTTTCAAAGCTATTTTACAGTGAAATAGGTGTCCATTTTATAAAATGTACCTTATTACACTGTATTTTATATAATGAACTCAGTTACACTGTAAAATATTTTATAATAAAGCTTTTAAAAAATAACTTTGTCAAACATCTTTGACCAGCCTAATACACTCATTGTAGCAGTAGCATCGAAAACAATCGAAAACGGTGTTACAGAGTTCTACTTTGAATAGGTACTGTTTCTAGTTTTTTTAGTTTGAGATTGGTATTTGAAATAATTATTTTAACACTATTTTGGACGTGATACAAATCGATCATGAAAAAATTATGCTTATTTTTTAATAGTATATTAAAATACATGTGTTACAAGATAGCATTTTGCCGCACGAAGGCAAATTTTGCCAGACCGACTGAAAGAAGGTTTGCAAATGCCCGAGTGCGTCAAAAGCTCTTGTGACACAAGTGTTTTATACTATTTTTTCTATTTTGCAATGATTTATTTTAAAAATTGATTCTAAAAAAATAGTGTTCTTCTACTTCCGGTTAAACCGAAAGTAACAATAACTTTCTTATTATAAACGGAATACTATACAGGGTGATTCAAAACTCAAGGCGAAATATAAAATGTCATATTCAGGGTTACTAACAATCAGAAATTATAAACTTGAAAACTTAAAAAATATAAACTATATGTAGGTACGCCATTAATACGCGCCTCAGAAACCAGCAAGTCACTATTTACATTACGTTGCAATTGTCTTTTTCTTTATGTAAAATTATTACATCATTATTCATTATAATTATTGTTACATGTTATTTATTTCAGCACAGCAAAGTAATGTTTCAAATTCCACGCGTGAAGCTTGCATCTTAATGTGTTTTTATTGTGTTTCACAGGTAAGTAATTTAGTAATTTAGAGAAATTTACCAAAGTTAAACCGTGGAACCTGGTGTTCTTTGCTAAAAGTTTACTTATCCTATTACCTAGTCTTGCAAAAAAAATCTAAAAAAATCTGTTCAGTAGCTCTGGGGGGGGGGGGACATACATTAAAAAAATTAAACTTAAGGTAAGTTCGTGCAGGTTTGGCCACGCCCCTTTAATAATTTAAATACGTTGACTACTGCGTTGGTGGGGATAAATACCAATTTAGGTATCTGCGCATTGTCGCCGCTCATCTACTTAATAGTATATTAAGTATGAAGAACGGTAAGGATGGATTACCGATCAAAAACAATTTTTTGGAGGCTGAGAGAATCGAAGCCTCCAATTATTGTCTGAGACCGGTAATCCTTAACGTTCGACATGCTTATAACGTTTTTTGTACGATCAGAGACAAAGAAATAATAGATTTCTTTTATTTTAAATAAATTTTTTACTAAAAAAATCAAATGTCAAAAATTACATTTAAATTTTTTTATGAAATTAAGTAGCTTTGCTATATGAAAAGTCGACAACAAAACGTTTTACCGTTCTAGAACAGTAAAAACACTTACGTAGCGCATTATATCCTAGCAACTAGTATATTCAACTTATCTACGTGAAAACATGCAGTAAATAACTTGAAATGACTGATCGTACAAAAAATATTTTTACTGTACAGTCTCACAATTATTGGCCACCCTGGCTATACGCGAGGGTATTTATTAGGCAACAAAGACAAAAGGACAGAAGGAGAGGTTGTTGATTTTACTACTTGTTGGTAAAATAAAGTTACCCCTCAATTTAAGTTGCACCCACAATTAGTGCTAAACTTATAGCCAGGGTGGCCATTAATTGTGAGGCTTGACTGTACATACATATATTTTAGTTAAAAAAATCAAAAAAATTTTTTTTGCGTTTTTGGCATCAACAACGACTCAAAACGTCGAAAAAATTTTTTTGTATTATTATTTTTTTATCTCTATTATAACAAAGTCAAATAATCTATTTTTTCTTAGTCTGGGAAATTAACTTAAGAGCACTCACGTGTATCTTTCAATTAATCATCATCATTTTCACCACATATAAGTTAATAATTAATCTAAATTATCACTTGAAGGTTTTGTAACAGATTTCCAAATTTTCTTTCTTGCCTTTTCCTGTAGTACGCTCCTTTGTTTCGCTCATTTTGACTTACACCCAATTTCTGGATCTGACTTGCATTGATCTATTCCATCTACCATTACTCATCAAATCCTTTACCCATTTTAACCACCCTCTTTCCATGTATGCTTATTTTTTGTTAAAATTCATTCATTACCATTCCATTTTCATTTATGATTAATTTTCTGTTAAAATTGAACCATTACTATTCTATTAATATTTGTTACTGCTCGAGTGAATATTCTCTTATTTACAGATTTTTGCCGAATTTCGTAGATGAATTCTCCACAACCACAATGCCTTTTACAGTGTCGTAAAACGTACGTAAAATTCAATCGACACCTTCATTGTGGGTTGTCAGTGCCATCCGGACCCTTCACTTATTTGGTTTTGGGAGATTACATCTATTGGCTATCCAGGGTACAATCTCCCGTTGTCTCTATCCCTCAACAACATCTTGGAGCCCCACTGTTTGTGTACAAATGGAGTGCTTCATGGTCCGTCGAAGCCGGGCCGACATTATGCGATTTCAGGAGTTGCACCATATCGTACCACTCATAGAGTCTGCACGGAGATCGTTCACGTGTTCCATAATTGCTGCAACAATCCATTTGGAGGACCCCATGGATCTTTTTTCGTTTTCACCTTCATATCCCCAAGGTAAAAAACCTAGGTATTCAAACCATTTGTTTTAAAAAACCCATGATAATGTCAAAAGTATTAATAGTAGGTGTAGGTAAAAAGCAAATTGGTAATTCAAATTAGTTCCATTTAAAATAAAAAAGTTTTTTAGCTTTAGGTATTTTATAAACTCCATTATAACGTAAAAAGTCTCAACGATAGGTATAGGGAATGGTAATGCAAATCGATAACAAATTTATTTCTACATCCGAAACTGACCAAAAAAGGGAGTTTCAAATGGAACACCCTGTTTTCCATTTGAAACTAAACCACTTGAAATTTCCTCTAAACGTCATCACTTTTTGAACACCCTGTAGTTTATTAGAGAAAAATTGTAACATCAAAGCTTAGTCTAAGGTTCTTAGAGCAATATTTGAAAATCGCTGTTGTAGCTCTTGACATCATCATAACATGAGTCTTTAATTTTGAAGAAATGTGCTCAAAAGTCACTTTTTTTAGAAAACTAAGTTTTTTAAGAAAGAGGTGAAAATAAGTCATAAAGTTGAATTTAGAATTTTTTTAGAATTCAGAAATGTAAAAAAATCTTAAAATATTTTTAATGAATAGACTTGGAAACTTTTATACAGGAATTGAAATTTTTAGATAGATAGTACCTTTCAAAGCTCAAAAACGTCTAACAAATGGTTTTAGTGAAACATAATCTGTACACACCAAAATGTGATCAGCTATGGTTTCACGGTTTCTGTGAAATACCCTGTATTGCATAAAAATTACCAAAGCGGTACCAATGGTGCTCCAGGTCCTTTTTATGGTCCAAGTCCGTCCCTGTATACACGCAGGGACGAATTTAAATTGTATCGAGCAAATTAACATAACATTATCACTGTGATGTTGTGCCTTTTATATTATTCAAAGTTTAACTAATTCCGACTTGTTCACGTTTCAGATAAGAAAATATACAAAGCACTTAAATTTATTTGAATTTAGAGACAAAAAGAAAGATTAAAACGTGTAGAAATCCTACTGCGAAAGTCATAAATGGTAAGATTTAAATTAGTTATTGGCAGGTAATTTTGTTGGTGCTGTTAATTCATGTCATTGCGGTAATAAATAAACAAATAGATTAATAATATTATCGTCGAGCAAGTAGTTGTGTTTAGGGTTGGTCAAATCGTAGACTCCTTGGCCTTTCATTTTAATAATATAAATTTTATGTTTTTCAATTAAAATATTAGCAAACTTATTCTTTAGGAAAAATGAAAATAAGTCTTTCTCTAAATTGAAAGCAAATTTTACCAACACTTTATCCTTCGTAGAATAATTGTTATGTATTAATAGAGTAGTAAGTTGTTACATAATTAATGATAACAGAAGCGAAACGAATAGTTTCATTAAAGTGATATTACAATCGTTGTAAATAAATCAAAAGATAAAGTGGTTCTGGCTGCTAGTTGATTGAGTAACGTTCGTAAACATTAACGTTTATGTACAATTACTTTTATGATATAAACACGGTATATTAAATCACAGAGACAAAATTATGAAGTTGTAATCAGAAGACGTAACTCGTTGGAAAGATATTTTATTTATTTTTCGTGATTATTAATTATGATTAGTGATTTGATCCAATTATCGTTATAATAACCTTAAATATGAATAAAAATGCTCTGTTCCACAGGTTACCCACCTGGGTGGTCACGACTTCTAAGGGATTTCCACGAGGTTGCCACCATCAACTTTAGTTATTATTTTTTCACCACGAAAGTTTTTAATAACTTCAATAATATCCGCAATAGGCAGTGCACACTGTAGCAAACTAAGTTCACCAATAGTCAACCACTTTTAGTTGGAGGTGTAAGGCACAACTTTGTGGTTTAGATTAATGAAAAAAGAAATTTAAAAGAGTTAAGGAAGTTGAATTTTGGAGATTCGGTGCAAAAAAGGAATTTTTTTAATTTCAAAACAGTATTCAGCATTTCCATCCCAGGTATTAAATTGGGATAGTAGAGTCAATTTTGGAAACATGTTTAGAAAATTGCAATGTGCTAGACGAATTTCTCACCGTATAAGAATCTAAAGAATGAGATTATTGGGTAGCTGTGCAATTGTGCATATTTGGTGATAATGTATACCATGCCATAAGTACAGAGCTGGACCCATGTTTCAAATTCAAACCCTTCTTAAAATGTGTCGAGCAAAAAAAATTATGTTCCACCTTGGTGCTTCAAGGCACCAAAAGATTCTTAGGCATATGATTATATTGCTTTTAATAGTACATCCATCCAGCCCTAGGTAGCCGCAATGGATTTAAATTAAATTTCAAACGTACTTTCCTAAGCTTACTGAAGAAAAAAGCACCTACACACCTACTGGCTTCCTTAAATATAACCAGTACCAATGAATTTGTTTTATAAAAAATTGTCATCCCTTGTGTCATATCTAAATGTAACTGTGATATCCTTCCTCTCTTACTTACATTTGATTGAAGATATCTTTGTGAAAGTGAATTCTCAACGTTGCTTCATGTCAAATAAAGGCAAGAGACTGAATCTGAACGTTGAAGATGATTATGTGGTTGTTTTAGAAAAAAAGCTCAGCAACTATGCCAAGAATGTGGAAAGGCGGGGCACAAAGCAATGGCCTGCAATGAAAAATAAAAATTTTCTCTGCAATAAAGAAAACCATGAAATGGGTAGTGGAAGTTTCAGAAATGCAAGTTAGGTATAGCAGAAAGCCTAGACAGGGGCATAGATGATCATGTGATTAAGAAGGAAACCGCTAAACTTCTGTCCACAAACGCATTATAAATACTAATATAAATAATGTAGTAAAATACAGCTATAAGAAGCACATAATATCCCGGAAGAGGCATAGCCTAGGTTGCCTCTTTAATTCAATCTTAAGATCGACCTGATTCCAGGGTCAGTAACCGCCAAAAATTCTTGTTGATTTTAGACAAATATTTTGCCCCAAACATTTTAAAAATTAGTTGGCCTATTTTCTGGGGCTCTTGTTTGATTCCGGACGCTGTAGTAAAGATAAGACTACTTTTCTTTAAAATGTGGCTCGATCTACCTACTAAAATCTTGACGTCAACTATGATATAAACAGCTGACTCGTTAGCCATTTTGGTTCGAACGTCAAAGTGAAGTTTAATGTCATTTGCGATTTTTCGAGCGGCAAAATGTTGTCTAATATTTTAATACCATTCTTGACAAAAAATTTAAAAATGGCTTAACCTCATGTAAAATTATAGGTTAGAAATAGCGCAAATTACATCAAGATCACTTTGACGTTGAGCAAAAATGGCTGATGATAAATTGGAAAACTAAAAGAGACCGTTTGTTTCTAATGCTCCGCTACGTTAAGCTATCAGTTTCAAAAAGTTTGTAGGAGAAGGGTAGGTAGTAAGTAGTTTAGCGTAGGGTTGCAATACGCTAATAATTACAGGATTCCAACCCTGTAAGTAAAATAGCCTTACAATAGTGCTCAGAATTGCAGCATAAATTACATGTTTGTTTGTTGAAATCTCTCTTGTTGGCTATGATCTATCAAAAATCGCTTCGCGATCGACTTTGTCGCCATTCCTGGTATAGATAGGTAGTAAGAGGTCTCAGGTAGTGCCGACTGTCGAGGCTCCCAAAGAGAGAAGGTTTTTACTGATTAAAAGATCTTAAACTATTACCAATATGTGGTTAGGCTTTTATTGTAAAGATTTTTCCACCACAAAAGAAAAGAGAAAAATTGATTTTTTGAAAAAATTGATGCATTGATTTTCTTTACCGTATCATATAATCAAATTAAAATTTGATAAACACCAGGGAAATATCTGAGACTGATAACCTGACTTAACGCAGGGCTTAGTAAGATGATATACAGGGTGAGTCGGGAGGATCGCACCAAACGCCAGGAGTGTATTTTACACGTAAATATGAGACGAAAAAACCCAAAAGTTGTAGTCCGATTTTTATTGGTATTCGAGTTACAGCGTCTTAAAAGTTGAAATATTTGATAAATTAATTTCATTAACTTAGAAGAACATACTGTATAACGATGAAACCACATTCACCCTTTGTAACGATGCAAAATTCTATCCGGATGCTGGACCCAAATACTGTTACAGTATTACAGCATCCTGGAAATTTTGTATCGTTTGAACCAGCTACTTGTCATTTTTTTTTTAAATTCTTTTTGCTAGCGCCGCCCCTGAGATCAAAATGGAGATGAACTCGATATGCCCGTGTTCAGCTCTTCAAGCACTTTCATTTGAGTCCAATCTCATCAAGATTGGACCAGAATTACGTATTGTTAATGTTCTTTATTTTGCTATCAGCTTTATCAACGATAATCACTGATTTACTTGTATCTTGACAACCAGAGGAGCTACAGCTTCCGTATAATTTTTAGTTTAACTTTTAAATTATTTTTAACCCTAGAAAAATTATTTCATCGTTATCACTCAAGTATTTCGTTATCAATAGTTTTTAATTATAGGATTGAAAAGTTATTGAATATTTAACTTTATTGTTAAACCACGTGAAGTAGTAAAATTTGTTATTTGAGCTGATTAGTGTTTTTTCTTTTTACATTTGTGATTCATGAGCATCCCTAAGTATTTTACAGCCCTTAATTAATTTTTATTAATTACTTTAAGGTTGAAATTTAAATTTAAATTTGCAAATTTTATATCGACGTGCTCGTAATTTTAGTGCGATTCAATTGAGCTAAGTTTTACCATCGCTCGCCCTTTAAGTAAAAAGTCATTAATTTAATTAATAAAATTTATAACGTACTAAGTGATAATTTTCTTCGAGTACAATTCAAGTTAGAGCGTTCCTATTGGATGTCGAGTAGATCCGAGTTGGTCGTCAGCTCTACAATATAAACCCCTTCTCCGTTTTGGTAAGGGGGATACCTCGCCTCACCTTTGAGGTGAACGGGCGCGCTCCGTTATCTCACTTGCGTCATTTTTGTGTACTTGTTTTGTTAAATTAATTAAATTAATTTTAATTAATTTGTTTCCGTGTTGCCTTCAGCAAGCCCGTGATTTTCCCTCGTACACTAGGACTCAGTGGTCTCTCCCTTCATAGAGAGGTCTCGGGATCTGGTGTACGAAAACCTCTTCGTTTCCGGGACTCAGTGGTCTTTCTCGTAAGAGAAGGGTCTCGAGGTCTGGATAACGACTACCCTCTTCGTTTCCGGGACTCAGTGGTCTTTCTCGTAAGAGAAGGGTCTCGAGGTCTGGAAAACTACCTTACCCTCTTCGTTTCCGGGACTCAGTGGTCTTTCTCGTAAGAGAAGGGTCTCGAGGTCTGGATAACGACTACCCTCTTAGTTTCCGGGACTCTGTGGTCTTTCTCATCAGAGAAGGGTCTCGAGGTCTGGAAAACTACCTTACCCTCTTAGTTTCCGGGACTCTGTGGTCTTTCTCATCAGAAAAGGGTCTCGAGGTCTGGACAACTACCTTACCCTCTCCGTTTCTGGGACTCTGTGGTCTTTCTCGTAAGAGAAGGGTCTCGAGGTCTGGAAAACTTCCCTGCGTCCACTGGGACTCTGTGGTCTTTCTCGACGGAGAAGGGTCTCGAGGCCTGGTGCACGACTTCCCTACATTCACCGGGACTCTGTGGTCTATCTCTTAAGAGACGGGTCTCGAGGTCTGGTGGAAATCTAGTGGCCGAGTCATATCAGTATTTATATTTTTATTGGGCATTTATTAAGTATTGTATTTTTTTCTATTTTTTATTTTGTACTGGTACCTAAGAGTACTAATAATAATTATTTCTTTTATTTTGAATAAATATTTTTTTTTTATTGTTGGCCGTGTGTTTTATTACCGACGAACCCTCCCTTCTTCACTAAGCTACCCAGGGTGGTAAAACCGGTGTTACACCTTCATGACATTAACAATACCCGCAACTCCCACTTATGGCCCGACGAAAATCCTCACATAAAAGTCGAAACAAATTTTCAGTATGGTTTTTCGGAAACGTGTGATGTGATATCGTTTATAGTTTCGCCTAAGAGGATATAAATATTTGGAATTCTTACAAAATGATTTGCAAGGACTGTTAGACGATGTTCCCCCAAACAGTAAAATACGCATGCAGTATTAGCACAACTGAATGATGGATGCAAGTTATTTTGTGAAAACGCTGTATCTTGAAAACAAATAAAAATCGGACTACAACTTTTGGATTTTTTCCTCTTATATTTACGTGAAGGATACACCCCTGGCGTTTGGTGCGATCCTCCCGACTCACCCTGTAGATACATAAGAGCAGGGGCGTAACTACCGGGGTGCGATGGGTAGCTCAAGAAGCCAAAATCTAAGGGGCGCCAGAAATTTGCAATACTAAAACGTGTTGACCTTCAGATGACAAAAATTTGCGCCTGCGGCGCATTGGGGTTAACTCCTGAAGTCCTGAGACTTCCCCCACACGCGTACTTTGAAAGGCACCTTTTATCCCAGGCATGAAGCCTAAAAACATCCATAGATCCACTGATTTTAAAGATCGCAGAGAATCAAAATGGATCGGAACCTTTGGGCAGCTGACTTTTTGGAATTTACTGCTTTCCAAAAAATATGATTAAAAAAACTATGTATTAATAAATAGAGGCCCCCGCCATTAACTTTGCACACGGGCCCCCCTAGAGTGCTTGTTACGCCACTGCATAAGAGCATTAGAGCAGATCTACAAAATTTTGAGTTATCGCAATGTTGCACTGGGCAAGCCATTTGTCGCCGAGTGACTCCAAGTCCAAAGTGTTCTTATTGAATATTATAAAAAGATATAAAAACGACGACATAAAATGATATATGATGCGAATTAAATGATAATAAAAGCGTAATAAATCGAATTGAAATATTCAATTTGAAAAAATTTAAATTTAAGATTTTGATCCAATGAAACATTCAATCAAAAATTAAAAAAAGTAGTTAACAGTGAAAAAAATAATTAAAAGAATAATAATTAGAAATTTTGATAAATGTAGTTCCAACAGATAAAAAATATATCTTTCAAAATTAAGCTGAACATTTTATTAAGGTAATTTTTAAGGTAATACGTGCTCCAAAGTATCGTCTATTTAGGCTTAAAATAAGAATTAATTCTAAAATGTATAAACAGGTAAGTAATTAGGAAAAACATTAAAAAAAAGTATTCATCCTATAGGCCTATACCCATTTCCCCATTGTCCCATTGGATGGTCCATCTTCTATGAGAACTAAATTTCAATAGTCGCTAATGTAGGTGGTAGACGAATTTCCTAATAAAACCAAACAATGTTCATGAGTTCTGACAAAAATTGTAAATTTAAACAGATATAGGTGCACCAACCTTCTATCTGCTGGTGCTGGCCTGATACTAATGATTGCATTACTTAACGACTTAACCTATATATTTTTTCTAACCTATATATAAGAGCAATCCATCACTGTTGTGGAAGCTGTTAAATTAATTCGTTTAAAATTACATTAAATTGTAAAGAGCATTATTATACATTTACAATGAGAGCATGAAGAAGCACGGTGTTTGTAATGTATCAGTAACCTTAGTATTCTACAGGTCACCAGGAAATGGCCACCTTGGAAGCACTTGAGATATCGTTTTGTTAGCTGCATCCATCAGACACGCCCTCACTGTCACACCGGCTTACTATTTGCAAGCTACGTTGAAGTTAATGGTCTGTGCAAAATTGTTAAGATTATAATGATAAAACCAAAAGGGTGGATGTAGATGTGACATTAAAATTATACAATAGGCATACATAGTATTAAGGATTAAATAATTAAAATTGCCGTTTAAAAGTTTTGCGTATACGATTCGAGCAATCGTTTAAATCAAGTTCAGTTCAACGTTAACGTTAGAGCTCAAACTTGAAATTTTATTAATTACGGCTCGGCTCGCGCGAGGATTTTTACTTTTTACGCACGAAGAACAGATAATTTAAATTAAATTTCTCGATACTACACTTTAAAGGTGCTCTTGATTTATTTAAAGATGAATAAATCAGGCCGAACGCGAATTTTCAAGTACACGTCGAAATTTTTATAATGGATTACATAAAATTATTTTTTTAATGTTGATACGTAAGGTTTTAAAGTTTAATGTTAAATATACCTATGAGCATTAGTTAATTAAGTGTAACCAAAAACTGGAAATTGATATATTGCCTCAAATCATATTTATTGTTTTGGGGCGGATATTCACATTAATTTTCTTTCTAAATATCTAATTTTATTGCTAAATTGCTACATGTTTATAAAAATTATAGTAAGTTTGGTAATATCGACTAATTATTGTAAAAGATCACTGATATTACTTATTACCAGTTATTAAGCGTTATAAAATAACCATAAGTAATTATTAACTTTATTGTTTATTTTTATCAATTAGATCTATTTAAAAAGATTTATCAAAAATTAAATATTTTTCGTGATAGTGCAATAATTATTATTGCTATTTATTAACTAAATTTGGCATTTATTGCATTATTAAAAATATTAGTTATAGCTTTTCACAATGTGATTAAAAGTAATGCATTAAAAGATTCTGTAAAAGTTACAAAAAGGGACGAACAGACAGAAATGATTAAAAAACTGTCACGATGGAAAACACTGCAAAATATCGTAAATAAAAAAGTAAAAAGTTAAAGAGTAAAAATCACAAAAACTGGAGCTTCTGTCTTCGAAAATAAGATTAAATTTCCAATAAAAGCTTTTTGAAACGCACCCTTAAGGAAATACTTAAGGAAAAGGTATGCAACTAAAAATTTTAGGCACTCAAATGTCCAATACAGTGGCGTAGAATTATTTAATGCGATAAGGTATAGGGCCGGATCAACAAATGTTGGGGGCGCTAAGTATTTTTGGGCCCCTCCAAAAACAATTTGCATTCCACAAATAGCCCAACCAAATTAGAAGAATTTTACTTCGGAATAAATAGTATCAAGCTGAATTTTTGCATATACCTTTAGTAGACCGTTATAAAGAACATGCGAAAAGTCCCCATCGATATCATGTGAGCTTCAAAGGTTATTCGAAACCAAAGGTCACAAAACGACCTTTTTGTAAATATCTTGCTTTATATTGGATTTTCGGAAAGATGTTCCATAAAAAAATTAAAGAAGAGATAATTCTCTATGTACAAATGTTAATTTATACCCTAGTTCTAGTCAAGGAGGGTGTTATAACTAGAGAACATGGAAAAGGGGGAAATTTTTCTGAAATGTGTTTGAATTAGTTAAGAGGTCAAAAAACTTAAATACTAATGTTCCAGGTCCTAGCAACAAGGCTAAGGTTTGGAGGGGATGAAATGGTCCTGTTTTGAGGGTTTTAGCTTATTTATCGAAAACCGTAGATCCTAGGGAAAAATTATTCTTAACAAAATGAAAGCTTATATCAAATTTCCTACAAGATTGATTGTATTAATTTATTCTCTATTCCTTTAGTTTTCGAGATATTCGCTCGCAAAATTGCGCCTCACGTTTTTTGTGAAACTTTCACCTTTAGCACCTAAGTCCTTCATTTTACAGTAAAAGTCTTCAAAAGAAAAGTTGTAGAGTATTAAATTTGTTTTACTAATTTATGTGTTCATACATTAACATTAACGATTTTTGCGGGCAGATATACTGAAAACTATAAGGAATAGAAAAAAAAATAGGGACATTCTTGTAGGAAATTTTTTTTCCCACGTTTTGGAGTTAAATCCTATAGGTTTTTTGAGATTTTTGCTTTCTTCCTTGGCCCTTTTTTACACCAGGCCTGTTTCATGCGTTTTATAGATAAAATCCAGTCCTGCTAGGGGAGCCCAACAGAACGGCGACCAGTGTGGATCTTTTGTTAAGAACCCTACTGGTATTTATGTTCTCAAAAATTCAATCTTGCCAGCGAATCATAGAATGTCCCTCAGAAGTTTACTTTTCACTTCTTCAGGCGTCAATTGAGCTCGCCCTAAGTGTTTCAGCTTAAGCCCAGCCAATGCATCGCAATTGCAAAGTATGTGTCCGGTGGATTCGATCTCCGATTCACTGCAATGGAGTCTGCATATGTCACTATCCTACAGTTCCAGTTTCTTGAGATGGTACCTCAATGGTAGTGACCAGTGATGAGGCAAATGCACATTTTTTACAGTATAAACTTTAATCTTTAGGGTATTGAAAAAGTTTCATCAAAATTCATTGAAGGGGAGGGTTTCTCTCAGTTGATGCTCTTCTTGGTCTAGAATAACTCCATTAAAAGTGCCTTCTGGTCAAAATTGGGTTCGGATATTTTGTCAGCATATGCACGGTGATGTTATCGACCTTTTAAGAAAAAAAATTGTTACCAACCGCTTCCCAAAATCATGAAAAATTATTCTTCTTTGCCACCACTTTTGCATAACTTATCTCTCTTGCAAAATTAACCGTTAAGTAAAAAAAAAATAAAATGTGATTATTAAAAATCTCTTAAGATTTTGACCGACAACCATTAAGACTGTCCCATAAGACTATCTGGCAACATCAAGAATATTAAAGATTGATACCTCCAAAACTCAAATCCATTGACAGAATGCGGTCCTCATATTTTGCAAACTCAAATACCTTGGGCGCCTGCTCTAATTAGTATAAATCTTTGTGTGTTCATATACCTACCCAATTTTGATATTTTTGGCAAATTAAATCCAAATATCTCAAAAACCGAGATAATCGAGAGCTTAATAGAAAATTTACAAAGAATTATTTTCTTCTAAAAATCAACTGGTAATCAACTAGAAAACCTATTATTTTGTCACAAAAATCACAAAAATTAACGTACGTTTTCATTTTATAGTATGTATCTGCATGAAGTGAAGAATCAATACCTACATGAGTCCCCTGGATTTCTTGAAAAAATAATAGTTTTTCTAATTTTCCATTTGATTTTGGAAAGAAAATAATATTCTGCAATTTTTCGATTATAAGATGCTGAGCCAGAAACTTTTGAAACACACTGAGCACTATTTGCCCAATATCAAAGTATCTTGAAAGCTTAGGGCAAAGGAGATGTGGGCGTGAGATTGTGGATCTTTCAAAGCTTTTCCATACACAGTTTATAAATTAACCAATTTTATTTAATAATAACTATATAGTAAGTATAGGTATAAGTTAGCAAACGGAAGTGATTTAATTACGACAAAATAACACAAATAAATTATAAAAAAATGCATAGATAAGTACTTATTAATTTAGAAATTTAATTGACGGTTTTATACAAATTCAAAAACAGGTATGCACATATATCATAGATACATACTACTGACTTAATTAGAATCAAGGTAAAGTTTAAAGTAGGAGTCGTATCGAAAGATCTAAAAAAGCTTTAAGCAATTTTTTTAATATTTTCACTTATATCTGATTTGGTGTATTTTTTTGGTTAACAAAACGTCTTAATTTAATTTAAATGATATATTAGATTTAAAATTGTATACATACAATACTCCACTTGAAAGAAAAGCTAGGTCAGGGGCGCCCACTACGCGGGTGCTAGAAGGTATTTGTTGTTTTCTATATATCTTTGTCATATTTAAAATTATAGCTTGTTATTATAATTATTATACAAACTGTGACTAATGAGAATTGGAAAAAATAATTTATAAATATTAGATATTTTTGATTTTGCAATTTCGTTTTTCAAGTAGCAAGTAGAGCAAGGGGTTTTAACCTTTCAGTGATAACATGCCACCATATAACATCCATGCTAACGTCGGTCTCAGGGACCGGGCATAGTTTTAATTTATTTAACGTATTTTTGACAACTTTTTTATTGCAAATTGAAATTATTTCAAATATTTAGTTATTTTTCTTGATACTAATTATAATTTTAGCGAAAAAAAATTCATTTTAATAACCAAAATTTACTTTTATAAAAATAAGCAATACTAAATAAAAAGATGGATAAATTAAATATGCGGTTTTAAACCATTTAAAAAAAATTTTATAATAACTGGTAATATTATATAATACTTTTGAAAACATAATCATTTTTTTGTCATTCTCAACCATAGCTGAGATATTTTGGATAGAATATTTGTCGCACTTTACATGTTACAGCCGATGCACATTATCACAGCAGCACATTATCACACACATTATCATGTTTTAAAAAGTGGTACTTATAGTCCAATCATATTAGACATTGGACCTCTAACTAATTAGTAACAGGACGGGACCACTTTTAAAAATTTTCATTTGGTGAGTAAAAACAGGGTTAAAAAAGTCTACCGTTTTTTTTTGCATACATACAAAGTTATAGGCCATTGAAGAAAAAGAGGGTGTTCTGCAGTGCTTTTTTGCAAAATACTTGAAAAGGAAGCCGAATATCGATAAAATGTAAAGGACCAATCTTGTTGAGCGTAAAATTACTAACATAAAATATGTTACATGTTTTGAGTTTTGACAATCTATTAAGGTGGTACGACCGTTTTCTTAAAGTAGTCATTTTTCCAAATTGTTAATTAACAAAATAATTTTTTAACCTATTTGTAATGCAATTACAATTCTGAAAAAATTCACCTGTTATCTGACATTGCTAGAGAAGATATTCTATGAGTTTCAGATTGTTTCAAGCTCATTTGCCTAAATTATGGTTTTTATTCATTAAAAAAAAGAATTTTTTTTCCGTTCTAGTTTTTTGCAGGTTTTACAACTTTAGAATTGGCAAGGACTAATTAAACTATGATAATCTTGTTCCTTATGAAATTTCCGACAAAAATTGTTTGCTTCAATTTTCTGTATCGTCATTTGTTTCTGTTTTATTCGCGTGCAAACTTGAAAATTAGTGTGCACGCGAACACCAACGCTTGATATCTATTGTTAGGCTTCGTCATTTTTAGAATCAATGAATGGTTTCCTCTTGCCCATCGTCTTTCTCAATTTCTTCATCACTGATACCGCTCATTCGGTCCCCTTAAATAACCTCTCGGGCCTGATCCTCGACAACTTCTTGAATAAGATTATCGTCGTCTTCTTTATCTTAGAATTCTATTTCTAAACTTATTCGATTGGTACACGACGTTCCTTGACAAGAAAGACATGCTGGAGAGTATCTTAAACAGGATTTGTAGCATTCGCACGCTTTACCACAAGATTCTTTGCATTTGCACGATATTACTCTCAGTAATTCACGGGTACTAAAACTAGTCTTAATGTTGTCATAGTTGGCATGAGACCATCAGACTGTGTTAGTTTCCAACCCCAATTGAGAATCGTTTGAATCCTGGATCTAGCCATTTCAGCATTTGAAAGTAGACTCCCTGGAAATGCTGTCATGTCGCTGCCATCATTGGTGGTAGCTTTGCAAAAAAAACTTCATCGACGATAACATTGAAGCCAGCTCCCGATGAATTACTGAGAATAATATTGCGCAAATGCAAAGGATCTTGTGGTAAAGGGTGCGAATGCTGCAAATCCGGTTTAAGATGCTCTCTAGCATGTCTTTCTTGTCAAGGAACGTCGCTTACCAATCGAATAAGTTCAGAAATAGAATTCGAAGATGAAGAAGACGATGATAATATTATTCAAGAAGTTGAAGTTGAAGGTGACCGAATGAGTGTTATCAGTGACGAAGAAATTGAAAAAGACGATGGACAAGATAAAAGTTTTCATCTATTCTGAAAACGACGAAGCAATGGAGATCGAGGAATGATGAAACAGGCAATAAAAATTAAAAAGTAGCCTAACAATAGATATCTAGCGTTGGTGTTCGCGTGCACAATAATTTTCAAGTTTGCACGCGAATAATTAAGAAACAAATGACGATACAAAAAAGTGAAGTAGACAATTTTTGTCGGAAATTTCATAAGGAACAAGATTAATATAGTTTGATTAGTCTCTGCCAACTCTAAAGTTGTTAAAACTGCAAAAAATAAAAATGGAAAAAAAATCCTTTTTTTTTAATGAATAAAAAACCATAATTTAGGCAAATGAGCTTGAAACAATCTGAAACTCATAGGATACCTTCTTTAACAATGTCAGATAACAGGTGAATTTTTTCAGAATTGTAATTGCGTTACAAATAGGTTAAAACATTATTTTGTTAATTAACAATTTGGAAAAATGACTACTTTAAGAAAACGGTCGTACCACCTTAATAGATTGTCAAAACTCAAAACATGTAACATATTTTTTGTTAGTAATTTTATGCTCAACAAGATTGGTTCTTTACATTTTATCGATATTTGGCTTCCTTTTCAAGTATTTTGCAAAAAAGCACTGCAGAACACCCTATTTTTCTTCAATGTCCTATAACTTTGTATGTATGAAAAAAAAAACGGTAGACTTTTTTTTCCCTGTTTTTACTCACCAAATGAAAATTTTTAAAAGTGGTCCCGTCCTGTTACTAATTTGTTAGAGGTTGACCCCTATGAGAATCACTAAGCTGATTGAACTATTATCAATTGACTACAGTACATTTAGCATTGGACCCGGGACTAATTCGCATAAAGCTGAAACCTTCGCGATTGTGTAGTACTTATAGTCCTTACTATCATACTAAAAATCCCCACCCTTCCGAGGGGTGGAACATCCCCAAATTTATAGCAAATGAATCTCATTTGCGTTTTTTTTAAATAATAAATACTTTTTGAGAAAAATGTTATTGAAAGTTAACCTATTTTGTGCGTATTGCAGTACCCATACCATAGGTTGCGCGATCAAAGTGATACTGAGCGCCCTATTTTACGTTATTAGAAATTTCTCATTATCTATCAGATTTAGAGAAAAACAAAAAATATGTGGTTGAAGAAGACATTTTCTGCTTTAAATTACATGCATAATATTTTAATCTTAAGTAATTTATCATGGAGAAAAAAAATAATGAATGTAAAATATCCTAATTTTTCTTAAAATTTAGAAATCTCGCAAAGTAATTGAGGAAATGTAAAATCAATATAGGATCTCTATCTTCATGATGTATACTTTAATGTCCTAATACACAAAATTTTTTCCGAGTTTTATTTTGAAAAAAATTTGGACTTTAAAATTATAATTTAAAAAAAATTTTTTCTTAAGATGTTTTCATTCTTCAAAAGACTCTCAATTAATAAAGAAGAGATCCAAGGCCATAAATTTTATTTTGTAGAAAGCTTATTATATTATATATTTTAACAAGCCATCTTCAAAATTAACATATTTAACGTTTTCACCAAAGAATGTTCAACAATATTAACAAAGATCGAAATACGTCGTTTTTTTTCCAAAATTGGTCATTATTTGCTTATTTTTGAGAATTCCAACTTTTGCTTGTACGAAAATAAAGGTAATACTCCAAATGTTTTATATCTGCTAATCGCATCTTGATACGAATTCTACTTTAGAAACAACAGCAGTTTGTATGATGAAGAAAATGAGCAACAAATTTGTAGTTCACTGCAGTTATGAAATTTTACATGGTGAACCTGGAACAAAATTATCTAAAGCTGAGATCTTCGCTTTTGTGTAGTACTTATAGCTCTTATTATCATACTAAAACTTCCCACCCTTCCGGGAAGGAAAAGCCCTAAAATTGCACTTTTGTAACTCATTTCTACTCAAAACAAGTCAAAAAGATCATTTTTAACTAGAAGATTTTAAAAATATTGACATTTATTTGTTACTCTAGTGATAACGTCGGTCTCTCAGACCGAATTCAATTATAATAATTGAACCATTACAAATTTATACTTGCAAACTTCAAAAAATCGTGTGACAGCATTTAGTTTAAAGGTACTGATAACATAACCCCCCCACCCGTAGCAGTTCGTATTTCAAAGTTATTAATACAAATTAATAAAACTCGCGCCTGTAACAGAAACATCGGAGTGATCGTATTTAGGCCCAACTTTTGGGAATAAGCTATTTGAGTGCCAGCGAATACGAAAATCTGGTTTACTGCTCAAAACACTGGTTTAAGGCCTCAGGATCCTTCAATGAAGTTATTAGAGAAGAAAAAGATGTAAGAAATATGACAGCATTCGGGATGCAACTTTGACATTTTATAATTCTATTCTTATAAAAATAATCGACAAAAAAATTTGGCTTCTCTCTAGAACGGCTCTGAGAGCTTGGCAGCTGACTGAAATTAACGTCTTTATGCTACACATCCGCAAACATAAACTTGTAACTCATAAACGGTATTTGGGTGGTCCACTGGTAAAGTAACTACTTTTTATATAAAAAGTAAGATTTTACTTTGGCACTCCTCTCAGGTGGGTTTCCCGTCCTCTTCACCAATTAGAAGTTTATTATTAACAGTTCTGAGACTTTAAGCCAGTGCTTTAGGCAGCTAACCAGATTTTCGTGTTCGGTGGCACTCAAATAGCTTATTCCCAAGAGACTGGCCTGAATACGATCACCCCGATTTTTCCGTTGTCGACCCCAGGATTAGATTAAATCAAATATTCTTAGTATTAACCTAAGGAGTCCACAATTTATTTGGTTGAGAGGTTCAAAAGTTGAAGTTAGGGAATGCTTTCGGAGTCAGAAACCAAATCTTTAGAGCTTCTATTTTTTTTCAAAACACCCTAACAGTGAAGAAAGTGCTTAGGTATGCCTAGGACATTGAGAAGTACATCAGAAAATCATAATCTATGTGCTTAAAGATGTACCATAATTAGTTTCAGCATATGACGTCTTGGGGGTTTTGGTCACGAGGAAATTTTATAAATTTTCCCACGAACCAAACTCTGCAGAAAAAGAAGAAACTGAAAGTGGTCAAATTTTCAAACTACTGTGATTTTACCTACGCTACGTTACGACTTTCAGAATTGTCTATAAATACATAATGCGCTCACGTTTATGTCTTGATCCTTATCATAAATCCTGAAAGGCTACTTCAGTTCGCAACTTCAATTTAAATCGTATGACAACCCCAAAAATTATTACTCTAAACTTTTTGTTTATTAGTCGAGCACAACCACTATTTCTTTTGTTATTGGAAATTCTTGTGCGAACGTTGTAGAGAGACTCGTTATAAAGTGTGAAATAAATTTAGAGATTGAAAGCAATATTCCTTTATTATAATTTATATACAATTAAATGAAAATAATGTGACTAAACTCTTTGGTATGTTGACACTAATACATTTGGATTTATAGGGTGGCAATTTTATGTAGGTTGAAAATATCAATTTCAATAACATAACGGCATTAGGTAAAAATTTAGTACGCACGCATTTTGATTACATAGAAATAAAGTTGAAAGACGTTTTATTTGAGAGTTTATAGCAATATATAAATAGGAGTCGTAATCCTGAGGGCAAGGTGCGGTTCGCGTTTGAAAAATGTGACAGCTTAGCGATACTGCTTGGTGCTACGCCCCCGCGGTAACCTGTCTGCGAGTTTCAGTTTAGCATATATTCACAAGAGTATATAAATGTAGACTGCGAAATAACAACAAGGACTACGTGTACAATTTGATGACGCCTTTCTATCTTTTGAAATGCTTCTAGATATAGGTACCTATACGTGCTCTAGATGGATTATGTAGTCCAGCCTTGGGGTTTACTACTGACTCAAAACTATACTTACTATATTAACGGTCAAATAATTAGAAATTAGTGAGATTGTTAGAAGATAAGTATTAAAATTAAAATCTTGTTAATCAATAGGAGGTAATGGAATGGTTGCATGTTTCTATGTCATAATTTGAAAACAATTATTTGTATTTGATTGCATCTACCATCTATCTACTTGTTTTTAATGTTTGCAATCATGTACTTTACATTCTATTACGTACTTTATGTTTCTTTTAACTAATATTATGTAAAATTTTCATTTTTCGTATATGGAAGTATGCATCTTTATGTATTTTATATTATGTAGAGCACGTGAACGTTGAATCATACTACTTGTTTTATAAAACGCAAGTGCTCTCACGATCTCACGATATTCTCTTAAATAATGTCTATAAAGAAATGAAACTTTTGTCCTATCTCAAAAAAAGTCGTCCAAATAAATTTATGAGATGTGTCCAGAAAGAAAGAAGCTAAATAAACGTAATAAATATTTAAATGTAGGGTGCACTAACCGCCGAATCAATTTGTGCATACCGTCCAATACCAAAATAGAACCCAGCTTATAGGGAGTTTATTTGTAACTTTAGGGTCGTTTTACACGGACTAAATGCCGTACTAACTTGTTAGCACTAAATCAACTCAAGGAACCCAAATGGAGACGCGTGGTTAGCCCTAAACCTTGACCAGCTTTCCTCCATCGACAGTCGGCCAACAAGTCCAAGGCTGTAATCAAGCCCCACATTGTCGGTCAAAAAGTCTAAAAACTGTTGAGTAGTCCCACACGGTCCCAAGTAAAACGGCCCTAAGACATATAAAATCTTTTTAAAAGAAAGATGGCGGCGTACTGCTTAATAATTTTTTTAAATCAAATGCCATGAAAAAGCAACTGATGAGTTTAAATTGACAACTCAGGTTAGCTTTTGTTTTAGTAAGTTTTGTTATATACAGAGTGATTCAAAGTACCCGTATCAGGCGTTTCGTACGCCTTATACGAAAACGATTAATCGTAGTCAAAATGAGTCATTAATTTTGATTACAAAAGCCGTAATAAAGAATGAAATGGTGGTACGTATTGTTTGTTATTCCACGTAAGGTCGGCATTCCGAAGAGTTTGTCTCAGAATGTAAAGAAATCCAAAATTTTAAATGGCAAAAGGTCGAAAGCGGTATCAATGAAAAGATCTTTAAAATATGAGCAAGTTTTTTAGAGAAAATATTTTGATTAATGCCATTCAAAATTCTGGAGTTCGTGAACTTCTGAGAAAAACTCTTAGGCATGTCGACCTCTCTGCGAAATAACAATATCACCATTCCATTCTTTATTGCGCTTTTTGTAATCAAAACTTTTGTCCTAACTCTTTAGGACCATCTAATCGTTTTTGAAAATAAATGCCAAGAACAATAAGATGGTCGTAGAGAGTTGGAATAAAAAATTGTATTACAAAAGCCTTATAGAATGGGGATATTGTTATTTCTTAGTTGCCGATCTCTGCTCTAGAACTTGATCTATGCCATCAGCTACTATGGCAGTCAGTGGCGTAACAAGCACTCCAAAGTATGCAAAGTTAATGATGGAGGCCTCTATTTAGTAATAGGTTTAAGTTTTTTTATTCATATTTTTTAAAAAGCAGTAAATTCTAAAATTAAAGTCAAGAAGCTGCCCATTAGAAATAAATGGTGTTCCGATTTCCGATACATTTTGATTCTCTGTGATCTTTAAAAACAGTGGCTCTAGGGATATTTTTAGACTTCACGATGCCTTGGGCTAAAACTTAATCGGTACCTCTGAAAGTACGCGTGTGTGGGAAGTCTCGGGAGTGCACCCCTCAAAGTGCTGCAGGCAAATTTTTTTGTCATCTCAAGGTCAACGCGTTTTCTGGCGTGCCTTAGATTTTGGTTCAAAACAGCAGCCAAAATTGATTTAGAAAAAAACTAGATTAGGGAGAAGGTGACAACGGTCGGGGACCCCTCTTGGATGGGGGCTCGTGTGCCTTGCACCCACCTCACCCTGGTAGTTACGCCCCTGATGGCAGTTGCGTTAGCATACTGCGAATTTTCTTTGAATTTTTCATCTAAAAGGACAGTAAATGGCAATACTTAATCACCGTCTTGAAAGAATCAAATTCTAATTTAGCATAATGTGCAAGAGTATGAAATATGTATCTATTCTGCATCTAAAGGCGTTCACAGACCAATGCGGCCCAAGTCGTGATTGCGATAGCGGCCGTGAACGCGATAAGATAATACTACAGTCTTATATTTGCGTGTTCAGAGTTAGATCTAGATCGCTTGATCGCGGTTGTGGCCGCTTACCGCGGTTGGTCGCGTGATCGCATTGGTCTGAGAGAGCCTTAAATCAACAAACAAAATTAATTTTGAATGCTTTATAATTTCATGCTCTAAAACTTTTATTTGAAGATCTTTTTTTTCTAAAGTAAATTAGGAAGCAGGAAATTGCCAAACTATGATTTTACATGTTGAATCCATGACCGAGAGGTCCGGTCACCACCCGGTATATATTCGGCGTTTTTACACACTGCCTAAACCAACGCAAGAGACTTTTCACATTTCTTACGTAGAAGTTTGAGGAAATGTGAGTTACGATTTAACCGTCTAATTTAGTTGTAATACAAAAAAACGCCTATACATATTTTAATAAAGTTGTCCTTTAGTGTAAGGACTTTGAATAATTTATTTCTTTTCACTAGTTAAAAAAAATTGCGTTAAACAAAGCCAAGTTATTTTAGCCCAGAAGCAAAACTATACTCGTAAATCCTAAATGCAATAGAATAATTACTTTAGTGGTAATATTTCTCATTATTTCCTATGACTTTATTACCTACTACTCTTTAGATGAGGCCATAGACATTTAAAACCTACGTTTAAATAAAGTCATGTTAGAATAAACAAAAGTAAACGCATTAACATTATCATTCAATACTAACAACAAACAAGTTGAACAGTATAAATTTTTTTTCTATTTACAACTTGCCATGATTGGAGATAATTTAGGTGGTAAATTATATTCGTATATGGGAGCTAAAGAATTAACCTTGTTTAGATTTATTTTAAATATAAATAAAATTTTGACAAGTTAAAATTTTTGTACAAATATTATAATTTTATAATCGATAATTATGATTTAATTTGATTTTTAATTAAAATGTAAATGTTTTTGAATAGGAAGCGAATTAGCTACTGCATAGTGCAGGTCAAGGAGCTGGTGCGAATGAACATGAACGTGCCTTAAAAATTTGATCTGAATGCGGCTGACTCAAATTGCGTTTTCACTTGAGATTTTTGCTTATCTTAAGAGTTAGAAGGTGGATTTAAATTAAAAAATACTTAACTGGAGACATCTGAAAAATTTTCGTTTCCTTGATTTGTTATTGCAATGCCTATTTTGACTGAAATAACGTTTTTGCAATTTTACAGTAGCTGGGTGTTTAGAGATATAACGCATGTTTAAGTCCGTTATAATCGCTTAGCCTTTTACTACGGAAGACCTATGCAGACGTAGTCTGCGTAGATAAACAGTCACGTTTGTAGACGGTTCAGACGGTCGACGCCGTTTTCGACTGCACTACGACCATCGCAGTGAAAGCCTGCTTAGTACTCCATGGGGAGGTAAAGCGATAGTTCAGGCTTTGGCCTGCATAGGCCTGCCGTAGTAAAAGCTTGAGCATTTGTAGCATTTCGATTTTCTACCATCAATCATATGCAATGTCATCAAGGAGTTAAGAAGGAACATTAACTAAAAACTCGAGAACGTCATATCTAAGACAAAGAGACCTCTCCTTTTGTATACAGTTTTAAAAACTAGTTACACAAACCTGCTTCCTGGTGCATCAAAATTTTATAAACAACAGTTGGATTAATTTTAGAGAATTTCCACTTGACATAAAATTTATCGATTACATTTAGTTTAGTTATGTCGTTTGGAGAGCACTCCACCAAACAGTTAAATAATCCGAAAGTTGAATTTTCGTTATCATCTAAATAATGTGAGCTACATTTTTAGTAGCCTGCAATCAATTCTACTTTGATTACATCACCGTTATCCAACAATAAATAATAATAAACTGCTCATTAGATTCGGACATTGGTCAACGTTGAACTTTCCAAATCGTGGGTGATATTTTACATTTTTAGCACAGCAATTAACATGTCGAATCCGGTATTTTTAATTAAGCCATGGTCATCTAAGATATCTTGGATGTATATAAGAAAATAAGGTTATATTTGATTAAAGTATATCAAGTTAAAAACACTCATTATCACTTAATGATATCCTACTGAAAATTTTTGCGCTCGGTAAAGTAAGGTGCAAACTACAAATGAGAACAACCTGCCGCTTTATAAAACTAACATTGAAAGCGAAGTAAATTATTATACCTTTCGAAACTTTATAGACGATATCTACTCCAGATAAAATTATTAGTTATAAATCAGGTGAAAATTCTTAACGAGCAATTACATAAGAAATGTAGTTTATTTATTTAAAAAAAATTAATTAATTACTATCTTTATCTAGCAGCGATTTAGTAAGTTGTGTCTTGTGTTCTCACATGGACAAATCTGTAAAACTAATCTCATATGTTGACAATTACGGATACATAATAAATCATGCTAACACTAATTGATTAGTGTTTTGTTGTCACATAAATTATACTTAGACAGATTCTATCTACATCTATTAACATTTTTGATACTAGTCGATTTTATTTTATTAACACTATTTAACTTTACATTAACATAAATAGCGTGAAATTGTAAAAAAACGAACGTGAGAGTGTCCTTTATAAATCGAACGACATATTATGCAAACTATTTTCTTTTACTGGCGGAACAACTACCTTTGGTTTATTAATTTTCTCAACTACAAACCCTCGTCCCTCACAATCACAAGATTATCTGATTCTCTGATTGTGATGGTGATATCTGATGTGATGTGATCATTATCTAACCGTAGAGGTTTTCCTAGAAAAATTTGCTCTTTAGGCACATTACAAGTATTTTGATAATTTTCTTAGAGAAGTTAGTTACTTCTTAGAGAAGTAGAAAGATTCTGATATTCCGAATCCGAACGGTTTTAGAGTCTCTTATACATTGGCTTCTGACTTTTGGAACACCTTGTATATATTTTTCATATTTTGACTTGGCATTAAGTCGCGCCTACATATGCTCCTACTAAAATTTTGTAATTTTTCTACGGTGTTGCCAAGTTATTAATATCTTTTCTCTAAAAATTACTCACAACACGCGTTGCTTTATAAAATCGTGCTAAAGCTGTTGATCAAGTAACAATAACGATATTCCTAGGTTTTCCTAGAGAAATTGCTCTTTGAGTACTTAATAAGTATTTTGCAAATTTTTTAGAGAAGTCGAAAGACTCTGATATTCCGAATCCGAACGGTTTTTGAGTATTTTGTACATTGAGCAAAAACTTTCGAAAAACCCTGTATATTTTTTTATATTTTGACTTGGCATTAAGTCGCCTACATGCCCGTATTAAAATTTTGTATTTCTTTGCAATGTTGCCAAGTTAATAAATTTTTTATCTATAAATTGCCCGCAACACACGTTACTTTATAAAATTCGTGCTAAAGCCATTGTTCAAGCAATAACAACGAAATTATTTGGTTTTCCTAGAGAAATTGATCTTCAGGTACTCAATAAGTATTTTGATAATTTTCTTAGCAAAGTTAATACTTCACTTCTTAGGAAAGTTGAAAGATTCTGATATTCCGAATCCGAACGGTTTTTGAGTCTTTTGTACATTGAGCAAAAACTTTCGAAACACCCTGTATATTTTTTTATATTTTGACTTGGCATTAAGTCGCCTACATGTCCGTATTAAAATTTTGTATTTATTTGCAATGTTGCCAAGTTAATAAATTTTTTATCTATAAATTGCCCGCAACACACGTTACTTTATAAAATCGTGCTAAAGCCATTGTTCAAGCAATAATAACGAAATTATTTGGTTTTCCTAGAGAAATTGATCTTCAGGTACTCAATAAGTATTTTGATAATTTTCTTAGCAAAGTTAATACTTCACTTCTTAGGGAAGTTGAAAGATTCTGATATTCCGAATCCGAACGGTTTTTGAGTCTTTTGTACATTGATATCTGAGCAAAAACTTTCGAAACACCCTGTATATTTTTTATAATTTCACTTGGCATTAAGTCGCCTACATGCTCATATTAAAATTTTGTAATTTTTCTGCGGTGTTGCCAAGTTATTAATTTTTTTTCTATAAAAAATGCTCACAACAGGCGTTACTTTATAAAATCGCGCTAAAGCTGTTGTTCAAGGAATAATAACGAAATTCTTAGGTTTTCCTAGATAAATTGATCTTTAGGTACTTAATAAGTATTTTTCTAATTTTCTTGGAGAAGTTAGTACTTCACTTCTTAGAGAAGTTGAAAGATTCTGATATTCCGAATCCAAACGGTTTCTGAGTCTCTTATACATTAGCGTCTGAGCAAGGACTTTTGGAACACCCTGTATATTTTTTATATTTTGACTTGACATTAAGTCCCCTACATGCCCATATTAAAATTTTGTATTTATATGCAGTGTGGCCAA
This sequence comes from Malthinus seriepunctatus, assembly GCA_963924605.1. Lineage (NCBI taxonomy): Eukaryota > Metazoa > Arthropoda > Insecta > Coleoptera > Cantharidae > Malthinus > Malthinus seriepunctatus. The sequence continues at coordinate 48,578,236 of OZ004600.1, forward strand.
GTTAATAAATTTCTTATCTATAAATTGCCCGCAACACACGTTACTCTATAAAATCGTGCTAAAGCCATTGTTCAAGGAATAATAACGAAATTATTTGGTTTTCCTAGAGAAATTGATCTTCAGGTACTCAATAAGTATTTTGATAATTTTCTTAGCAAAGTTAATACTTCACTTCTTAGGGAAGTTGAAAGATTCTGATATTCTGAATCCGAACGGTTTTTGAGCCTCTTCTACATTGGCGTCTGAGCAAAGACTTTTGGAACACCTTGTATATATTTTTCATATTTTGATTTAGCATTAAGTCGCCTACATGCTCATACTGAAGTTTTGTTATTTTTCCGCAATGTTGTCAAGTTATAAATTTTTTTTTCTAAAAAAATTGCCGTAACACGCGCTATTTTATAAAATCGTGCTATAGCCGTTGTTCAAGGAATGAAAACTAAATTTATTTCCTAGGTTGTTATGGCTACCCTCTATGCTTTGATATTTGAAAGTTCGATTAAATTGTACAGAGTGCTATTTAAAGCGACCCAAATTTACTTATTTTAAAATGACTCATTATGTAATTTTTTATAACATTTAAAATAGAACACTCAGTATATTTTTGCAAATTTAGTATCTACACTTTATCAGGAATCCAAATATGTAAAAATATACAGGGTGTTCCATTTGAAAATAACGAGTTATAGTCATTTGAAAATCAGTAAATTTGGGTCTCTTTAATGAACGTCCATTCACTTTAACGTACAATTTAATCAAATAGTTTAAATTTCAAAGTATATAAGACAGTCATAATTATCTATCTTTAACAACGTTTTTAGAGTAAACCCAACGTAACCTGAGCACACCACGTGATGACCGTTAAAGTTGCGCAGTAGTTTTGTACTGCCGTTGCTTAGAAACGAACATTTCAGTGTCGTCGTATAAATTTTACATTACTTTTGTAGAAGCAAAATAATTACAAGCATTTTAATAATGTGAAGATCTCATTCACAAAGTATTAAACCTGTAATTAATTATTATTAGTACTTCAAATAAAAATTTAAATTAAGTAATTATTTTGAATTTTGACAACTATTAATAGTTATTTAATCAACTAGTGTGTTAATAAAGCCGATTAATAATCGAGACATTGTTGAGAGGAAAAAATAATTTTTTTGACAGAAGAAATAACTAGCTCCGTCATTGGGCTCTGAAGCCACGCCTCGCGCAGGTTTGGTCACGTGGTGTGCTCAGGTTACGTTGGGACTACTCTAGTACGATTTATAACGCAAAGCGTGTTGCGAATAAAAAATGAATAACTTATCAACACCGCGGAGAAATTACAAAACTTTCATATGGACATGTAGAGGCAACTTAATGCCAAGCCAAAATATAGAAAAATGTACAGAGTGTTCCGTTTAAAAAAATTAAAAATATTCTCGCTGAACAGTAATACAACAACCTGTAGAAAAAAAAAATTTTAGGTTACGCTTCATAAGGTGTTGAATAATTTTTGTATTTAAAAGTATGCCTTATTTCAAATGGCTAGGGAGCTATCGAAGACTGGCGCTTCGACGAATCACCCTGCATATCATTAGGTATGAATCAGACAGATTTCCCTGATAAATTAGAAAAGTCTTCCAAGAGAATTAATAATCCTATATTTAATAACTGTTTACCAGGATTTACCTGCAGGACCTGCACCTTTACCTAGTTAAATTTCCAACCTTACAGTATATGGTGTAACAAGGAGAAAAATTTTAGATTAATATCCTCGTTGTGTATTTAAATCTAAGTATCAAAATTCAATCCTGTCTGTAGAACAATAATGATATTAATTAAACAACGTATTATAGAATAAATAACCTTCTTAACATTTTGTGTTCAACCATGTTATCAAAATATATTACATCTATAGCAATGTCAATTAAATATTTCCGCTCTTTGATTACAATGCCTGCTTATAACTATATTGAGCTACCAATATTTATTATTGTGGGAGCGACTTACTCAATCTTTTACACTAGCTTATTGGAATTTGCATAATACATAATTCGAACTAATAACATATACAAATTGTTTATAATTTATATCATCTATACAGTTGCTTAACTTATGTAGACTTAAAAGCAATCAAATAGAACTAACATTTAAATATTTTTTATTGCTCTACGTTTAATTATGATTAAGTATTAGTTCGCGTTATTAGAAAATAATACCTTTTATCAATTTTAAAAGTGCACTTGTTGGTATACTTGCTCAGACCATTGATTATACAGTAGTATATATACAGTATAATCAATGTTCAGACTATGTACAGTCAGCCTCACAATTATTAGCCACCCTGGCTATACGCTAGAGTGGTTATTAGCCAACAGCAACAAAAGGACAGAAGGGGAGATTGTTGATTTACTACTTGTTGGCAAAATAAAGTTACCCTTCAATTTAATTATGAGGTGGTATGATGGTTACATCCACAATTCGTGCTAAACGTATAGCCAGGGTGGCCAATAATTTTGAGGTTGGCCGTACGAGTACTACAAGAGGTCCGTATTGTAAACAAGATGTCCTTTAAACTTATTGACAATAGCAAGGTTGATTAGAATTAAAATAAATCAAACTAACGAAATGCCATTTTAAGGGTGAGGTAAAAATGCTAAGTACACAATATTAAAATAACCAGTAGAAATCAGGGTCCGTAAGAGGAAATTAAATTTATTGCTGTAACTCAACTACCTACCTATAAGATGACATTTTTCGAATATAGGTAGGTACAGGTACACCATTAGATGATATTCTTGAAAGTGCTGCAAAAAAGTCTAAATTAAAGACTGAATGGGTGAAAATAAAAATAACTCATTGATAAAAATTAAGAAAGTTTCTTGATTATTTTGGAGTTTTCCAAAACCGTAAAAATTAAAGAAATTCAAATTTGGTAAAAAATAGTGTTGCCATGGAATTATCAAAACAAACCACGCATAACCAATAATAAAATACACAATAATTTAATAAACGTCAAAAAATAATAACAAGTCTAACGCAGATGTGATTTGTTTTGATAATTTCATGGCATGCGACTGCTTTTTGGGGAAAATTTAATTTTTAATTTTCTTGTTTTAAACTTTTTCCAGCTCAAGAAAAAGTTACTATAATGTAGAAAAAATAAAAAAAATAATTTTTATAGCATTTCTCGACGTTCTAGGCCCCCCTGATTCCAAAAATGCAAAAAATTTTTTTTAGATTTTTTGAACTAAAATGTCTGTAACTCGGTGGAGCAAAAACTACTGAATTGATTTTAATGAAATGTGATTTTATCCATTTTAAAATTATTTCATCGGCAAACTAAGCTTTTATAAGAAATCTATACAGGGTGTCCAAAAATAAGGTGGTTATTTTGGGCACATATTTGCAAACTTGGGCCAAATTCAATTTTACTTGGCTATAAGATGGTACTTGTGATACATCGTTGTAAAGAGAAATTGATTTAGAATACGATTCTGTAAAAATATACAGGGTATTCTATTTAAAAAACCAAAGTTACATATTTTCCCGCCAAACAAGTAGGCAATGGAAAATAATTGTTTGCGCTATTTTGTAGATGCGGTGTTGTTTGAAAAGTTTCTAATTTAACTTTTTTCAGTATCTTCAATATTTCAGCAGATATTAACTGGACAGTAAAAAATCAACCACCCTGTATATATCAATCCCAAGAATATCTACACAATACAATTAAACGTCTGTCTTCGATTTTCTTTGATGAAATTTAAGTTTTGGAACTTTTGATGTTTTCTGTAATTGATGCCCTGTAATTTCGAACAAACTTTGTTTCCTTAGTTTTTTTTTAAATTGAACTGTAAAGGCAGTATTCAAATAAAATTTAAAAAAATACCAATTCAAACATAAATTTACCCTTGGCGTTTGGCGTTGTGGTGTCTGCTCCAAAACAGAGTATATAAGCAAATTAATATCTTAAAAAGCTCTACGGTTATGGTGGTTAAAACAACAATAGAGCAACCTTAAACCGTTAATTTAATCACACTTAGCGGATCCAAACAAAATACGAGCAGCGCGACGTCATCAAAAAATAAACCTTAAATATCTCAAAAACCAAAAGGGCGCGGACTTTGGTTAAACCGGCACCAAACGGCACGAATGTAGCACTAAGAGATTAGACCAAAAAATTTCGAAAATCCAACATGTTGGTGCTGGGCGTGAAGTCAGCACCCAAAAATAGAACCCTAAAGATCTCGAAAACCTTAAGGGTACTGACTTTGGAAAAAACGGCACGAATGTAGCACTAGCCATTTTTTATAGTTAGAACATTAGTGCTGATACTTTTTCGCTAACTTCACGGACCCGAAATATACTTGCGTTCTCTTAGATAAAAGCAGAAAATAAGTAAACATTAAAAATTTACTATTGCAATCCATATACTGCGTAGCGCCAGTCAGCTCCAGATGTAGCGTAAACTATGTTAATTATTCAAAATTTATTTAATTGGTTTGTTACAACTTTAGGTACAGAGCATTTCATCGCATTTAACCAAATTTTTATATCTCTCATAATAACAAAACAAATAACGAAGATAATCTTGTTGAGAATAATTCTACGGTTCTATGGACTCGCTATACTCCGCCCCCTTATAGGAAAGTTTAGTTTTTCTCACAAATTCCAAGTATTCCAATATTGTTACTTTTTTAAACATAATTAGATAGAACAAATAGTAGTTCCAACCTTGCTTACATTATTATAACAACAGTTAAGTAGTATTTGCAATAAATATAAAATTACAAAAATTAATTTTAAAAAAATGTCTATAATTAATAGGAAGTTGCAAGGATTTGTGCATGTTTAAATGTTAACTATAAATTTTATTATGCATACTTAATTTTTAATTTTCTTCAAGTAAATGTGTAGCGGCACCATAATGTAGTTTAAACTTAATATCTCGAGCAAAGTGAAGGCGGACGACGATTCCGGTCACGATTTCATTATTATTTTTCAATGACTATACCAACTTTCGTCATTAATAACTAATTGATTGGGCGAAATCTATATCGCGCAATTTTATTAATTATGTCACTTTATGTAATTGTCACTTAAGTGTTTTTATAAAATATTCGCCTCGATTAAAATAATAAATAATGAGATTAACTTGAAATTTCGCCAAGTAATAAATATTTATTTTTTATATTTGTTTTAAGTTGCTTTTGACAGGCTAACAAACGTGGTCAAACTTAACCGTTATGTGTGTGTGTAATTTAATACTATAATAAATAGTGTATGTACAGTACAATCGTTAAAAGCTCTCGTTTAAGGATGCACGCTTCAGTTTCAAAAAGTGTATTAGGGATGGACGCTTGGGTGCGTTGTTTCCGCACTTTACAGAAGTACTAAACACGTGCCTTTAACTTCCTGTCAAACAAAAAGACATTTAAGTGTAGGTAAACGTCGATTATTTTTCAAAATTTTCAACAAATAAATAATAAATAGTCAAGTACGTGTAGTGAACAAAGTCAACTTCCTATTAATAATAAACCGTTGCAGTAGCAAAACTAGCAAGCACCCTGGCTTCTGCTTCTATACATAGCCACCTATGGAGAATTTATTTTATTGAAGTTGGAAAATTTAGTACAATAAAACCTAAAAGAGATAATCTATTGTTTCATCCAAAATTCTAACCCCTAACAGTAGAGGACTATTATAGGTATCTCAAAAACTAAAGAAAAAAATGTTACGATTTGGCGAAGTAATGAGACATTATTTATTATCATCCTCGGAAAATCAAAAAGAAAAGCTGCTAAAGAAATGATATACAGTATACAGGCCTGTATCTCAAAAACGAGAGGTCAAAATTCTGCAATTTGGAGAAGTACTACTTACTGAGACGTTATTTATTAGTTATCATACTTAGAACCGTGCATTAAATTAGGGCTTAAATGAGTGTTTCTCTCTTCGCTTCACAAACAATTATTTTAGTCTCGCCACGCAAAATTTTTGAAATCGTAATTTTCGTAAAACTACTCGTTACTCATGTAATTTCTTATGGTTATAACTAAGACCCGATTGCATCACTTTCCTTTAACTATTAACTATAGGGTAAGACCGGTAGAGATGGCGCACCTGTATAATTTTTGTGATAAAATGTTAAATAGTCAAAATCAAAATATTTAATCATCAAACCATTTTACAGAGAACGAAAGGTAACAAATAAAGTAAAAAAATAGTGTTTTTTTAGTGTCAAAAAATGAACGTAGATTAAAAAAAATTATTAAAAAACCATGTCACCCTAACAGCATGGGAGAGATGGCGCACTAAATAAAACTTCTTTCTTGCCACATTGAAGACAATGAGTAGTAAACGTTGTACAACCCTTGTGAAGCCATCTAAGGCACTTAATGCATTGTAGCCAGTCGTAGTGAAGTATAGGGTACCCCAAACTGTATTAATACTTCATGGACTCCAGTAATGTCACTTCTTACAACTTGTACCTACTGCTAAAGTTAATTCTTCACTCCACGAGTCCACCAAAATAAAATAAGCATGTGATTCAGGAATAAATAAATATTTATCTTAATATAATAAGAAAAAGTTATTACTAGGGGAAAGTGGGTGAATATCGACCCTTGTCCAATAACGACCAGTGCCCTATAGATCAGCGTAAGTGTAAAAAAAGAAAATAAAGCATACTATAGGAAGATTTTTACGTAAAGAATAGGGCGGAGCCAAATTTAAAGATACAGAGAGAGAGAGCAGTCGCTCCCTTCATATGTACTACGCAAGATATTGGCTACACCCTATTCTTTACGTAAAAATCTTCCTATACAACATTTATCGATTCAAGTTGTAAACATTGGCTATTCATAATAAATGTTTGTGTCGCACATGCGCTTTAGAGTGCTGAAAATAAGTTTTTACGGTTTTCTTTATTATATTTTGTTGCGTGGTTTATTTCTAATAAATATATAGCTATGTTTTTAACAATTTGAGTTAAAATAAAATCAAATAAACAATCGCCCTTAATTATACTTTGGAAAAAATCCTCACCACAGCTCATGGGGTAATTTCGACCATCTCTGTCGATATTAAACTAAATGACTTTTTATGTTGATTCATGTTGGTACCTAGACGCCTAAAAAATATTTAAGAAAAACATCTCGCCAATGTCGTAGAAAATGCAATACTGTAAAGACGGTAGCAGCCGTACAAAAATAAGAACAAGGAATTAGAAAATTGGCATCAGCATCTCGTATGTACCGCAATAGTCCCGTAATAGTACGGTACAAGACCGTCTAAGACGAAGAGAATATTTTTAATGTTTAATGTTTAAAATATGTTTTCTAATATAAATGATAATTATATGAATTAATACTTTGGTCGATATTATCCTACCTGATGGTCGATTTTACCCAGCGGGTCGGTTTTACCCAGCGGGTCCATTTTACCCCTCAAATTCTTGCTTTTTTTCTACATTTATTTTTGGAGGAATGTGGTTCAATTTGTACAATAATCTTAAGAAGCATGGAAGTACACTAAACACAAAAATAAATTCATATTTATTGAATTTTTAGAGATTTTATACAAAAAATGCCTTAGGTGGTCGATATTCACCCAATTTCCCCTATTTGATCAAGAAATACACAGTTAAAACAAAATTAAATCTTTTTCTAAATTTTCGAGAGTAAAACTCCTTGTATTGTCCGTCAAAACTTGCTTGTATAGCCTTACGTTCTAGGTTCTACATTCTACGCTCTACGTCAGTGGAGCACAATTGAAACTGGGAATTTCTGAAGCTGCCATTTTTGATACTGCGTTGGTATCTCTAGATATTATTTGGCTGATTTGTCTTTTCAACGTCAGCTATATTGAAATTTCAGATTTGAAAATAATGAATGCGATAAGAATTAATTTTTCGTAGAAAAAGTTGTTGTAATTGAGAAAAATAAAAAATTTTTTTTTTACATGAACTCGAAGAAAAAAACAACTAAAATTTTCCTGTATTTAGGCGTGTTTTAGGCACTATCGTTATAAATAGGCTTTAAATGTGTAAAATATGCAAGATATGCGGTTTAAAATAACCGCGAACTTGTGAAACGGATTTTGGTGTAAAAATTACTAATTAATTATTTTAGCCTGAATAGAATAGATTAGCATGTACTTCATCAAATCCGAGCCTTAGTCATAAGATGGAGCAAAAGTTTGCCTAATTAGGCCGAAGCTCTATCTCTTATAGTTTCTGAAAACCCAATGGTGAGCCTCGAATCTCGGACAACCTGTTCGACTTTCCAAAAATTTTGGGTAATATGAATAACGATAGATGAACTGTCACGACTGCAGATGGGACGCAACCATGGTTACCGCATACTTAAAGGACGTCGGAGGACAAACTAGTTTGAGAAATCGCAATGTTAATGTGACCAGTGCTGACCACTATCAGTTAAAGGATGTATTCTACACCGTGTTCATTAATGATTGGTCCGGGTATGTTTGGTTGCATACTCTCAAGGACTTTTAAGTTGTCTAAAAACAATGATTTCTAAATTATTTAAATTTTGTAGTAGTCACTGATTAAGAGACATTTCAAATACCTACAGTTCAGTTCACAGATCTTTAATGACACGTGACCAACTTAATGAGTTTCAATATTTAACTAATTTGTTTATTAGTACCTAATTATTATTTAAAAATTAAACTCAATAAATAATTCATTTTCAAGATTAGTCATACTTCATACATCAAGTTGGTTACTTGGCAGTAACGACCCGTGAACTGAACTTTGGGCTTTGGTAAAATGCGTATATCAACGGCGCACGTTGGGTTGTATAAGAACTAGGAGCAATCATTAATGAACACGGTGTACAGTCAGCCTCACAATTAATAGCTACCCTGGCTATACGTGTAGCACAAATTGAGGATATAACCATCATAACCCAACAAGTAGGAAATCAACAACTTTCTTTTCTGTCCTTTTGTCATTGATGGCTATACGTAAGGGTGGTCAATAATTGTGAGGCTGACTGTACCTGTAAGGAACTATTGTCTCCATAGAATCTATACTAGTATGTGAATGATTTATGCAGTTTTTCTCTGATTTTAGATATCTCTATATTTCACAAGATTGTTTCATTGTTTGGGTTTTTAGACAGTCCCATCCTCAAAATGGCCGAATATAAGACTTGTATATTTGGTTGAACAATGCTTCTAGGGATGTTTTGTCAAATTTGTTTCAAAATCATTTGGTGTTTCAAAATGGAGGTGGCGTTCCAGGTTCCCCGATTTTACAGCTTATGATTCCTTTTGTGCTATGTAAAGTCTCAATATTACCATCCAGAAACTCAAGATTCTCAAGAATAATATACGGGAAGAAGAAGAATGCCTTTGAATATGCTAAGAAATGTAATGGAATCAGTTTACTAATATAGGAGGAAACATATAACACGATGTTAGACTCAAATTATTATAAAAATTTAGAACAATATCTGACCCACAACAGAGCCCTGTGGAACCCCCATGAATATCGCCGATTCCTTATTCTGCTGAATCATTTATAAAAAAAAAACTGTTTTAACAATTTATCTTATTAACTACTAGGAGGTATTAAAAAGGTGGGAAATTGATAAAAGTCGAAATAAAACTTTAAGCTTGGAAGCTTTAAAAAGGTAATTATCGAACATTACGCGTTACGAATTTTAGAAGAAAATTACAACCGTGGTTATTTTCCTTAATTACACTTTAAGAAAAATGATGGATAACACATTCAAGTTCCCATTAACCTTTTTAAATTATTATTTCTGAGCACTTAAATGTCAAGCGCAAATTTAAAACGGAAATTAATTTGCATACAGTGTGTGCTATGTTGTACGCTGATAATGTGTGTTAATAAATTCCATAGGCTCAAGTTCTTAAAATTTCAGACCCATATATCATTTTGTTGGGTAGGGCCTAAAAATTTGATAATTGACACTAAAAATTTTCCTCAACCAGTTATACAATTTCCGATTTTTAAGTTTAAAAGAATAAACTTTATAGCTTCTCTTTAGAAACAGAAGTTTGAAACGACCACCTAAGGTGAGTGCGTTAGGAGCTACCTACAATCAATCACTGCACAAGCGACCTTGAAGAATAATAATCGTTGTCAGTAGGTAAATATGTTATGTAATAAGTCTTAAAAGTATCTAGATATTACAACAAACGATTAATAATAATTTGCAAAAACCAAGTTAATTTATTGAACTGTTAAATACGAACTGTTTATTAAAAAAATCATGTTTACGACCGCTAATTTAAAAATTTAAAATTCAATACTATAATTTAACTAGTTAAGTGCTGTCCGTTGTAATTATTTTATACTTAAGTAATAGATTGTCACTTTTTTATTACTCATAAAATTAAAAAAATTAATGTTACTCGTTTGGCAAAGGTGCCTCACCTAATTTTCTCCAACAATAAATTATTTTCTTTTAAATTATCAACATAAACGTTAAATGACGTCCAAAAAAAATATTGTGCCTATTATTCATCCCTAGAGGCTTGAGAGCACAAATTTAATTTTTTAACCATATCTGGGAACTTGAAAAGAAGGTTCAGGGTCCAGAAATTGCATTGAAATGACAAGGTTAGATTTTTACTCTGTCTTCTGATTTATCTTTTAGTGAGCTAGTATAGTTCAGATGTTAGAGGAAAAACATTAATGTTTCTGAGAGCCCGTGGCCAATTTTCGATAAAATAATCATCTTGCAAAGCAAAGCTAAGAGATGATATTTAGAGAAGAAAAGTTTTCATGACTTTTATTCGTAGGATGAATACTTTTTGTGTAAAACGAAGTGTAAATGTGTTCTCATGAACGCTTCTTTATAAAAACTCTCATATCTTATATCTCTGTAAAAAATAAAGGTACGAAAAAAATTGAAAAACCATCTTAAAGAATAAAGCGCAAGCTTTCAGTTCAAAGAGCCAACATGTGTCCATTGCTGGTGAAATCAGAAATTCCTAATCTATACAAATCTGCAAAAAATATGAGATAGCAATTTAAAAAAATCTTCGATTACGTCATTGCTCGAAGGGAGCGAGGACTAGAAAAATGAAAAGGATCGGAAAACGTTTGTTTTAAAATAAATCAATTTGACGTGTCCAACCGTTTTTTGATATTCCTACCAAGACAACATAATTTGATTGTTCCAAACTTTAGGTGCTCACTCTACATCTACATGGTTAGACTGTAGAACCTTATTGGTGCTATCTAAAATTTGAATATTAAATCAATTAGAAGAGTATTCTAGAAAATAGGTATTTCGTTTAAATTCTCGTCCACAGATAAAGTCTAATAAATGTTGTTCTTCTGAAGCAGATTGTGAGGACAGAACAAATTTAATAAGTAGCAGAACAGTTTTTTTCCTCAAACTGTGATTCTCCGATTCTATTGTTTTTGAATCTGGCGATTTAAGTCTACTGTTTGATCCCTATACTACAAAAATAAAAATCACTAGATTTAACCGTTGGTTCAATCCATCTCTTGATATGTCATTAACATTAATTTAGGATTGTATTTCATGGAAGTAAAGAAATTATTACCGTATCAAAAGAAATCGCACTCGGTATTAAATTAAATTAATACCGTCATAAATTGAAAACACCAAAGGCAAAAAAGTTGATAAACATAAAATTACATCTACTTAAAAATTATTAAAAATTTTACGACAGTTTACACCATTGTTCTGAAGCACATAATATTTGCATAACGTTTTCATGTCCTCTCATGATTATCTAAAATTATTACCTGCATCCTTCAAGATTCACTTTGTTCCTAGGCGACCTTTAAACTATTTGTTTTACTCCATTGTTAGATTGTATCCCGTATCGGGATGGAACCTGATTTTGGATGAAGAAAAAGTGACCTGTCCCTTTTTTCCCTCCATAGGAAACAACCAGGATTGAAGCTTGATACTTTTTGATCGTAAAGTTTAGCTTAAATGTCGTGATTTATATTTTTTCGAGTTGAGAACATTCCTATTGTATTTCAAACTAGTTTTACATTCTGATTTAGAATCGATAAATTATGATATGATAATGTGCTGATGGTATTCTCATACAGGTACCTACTAGACATTAACGGTTCTCAATACGATTTTATACGATTTCATAATTATAATTTTTTTTATACTTTTATTTATGTGATGGTGAAGATATATTTTAGTTTTTATTATGTTATAACACTGCAAATATTATATAAATGAAGGCTTAATATGATTTCAAAATATTTCTTCTATTTAGTTTATTGCCCAATTTAATTTGAATATCATATCGTTTCTTTTCTATTATGTTCTATTATAAAATACCGCTTATTCAAGTTTAATATGAATTAATTTGAAAGAAATTGAAGATACAATTTTAATATAACGACCAGTAGGTGCTTTTCTTTTTTTTTTATTAAATAATCCTTTTTCAATTATCTAAAAGATACCAATTACATGATCAGCGAGGTAATTGAGGTCTACCATTTTTAAATAGTCGAGTACCTGTAACAGTTTTTGGTGAAAAAGAAACTCATTATCGAAGGATTTGAGGAGAATTGTCGAAATAATTAAAAGCACCACTAACACACTGAAGAGCGCCTTTTTGGGAATCCATTACTTATCATTAAGAAAAGAAAAATGTTACACAAATAAAGAAACACACTATTTAGAGCTCTCTAATAATGTTAAGTAACACTCTGGTCGCAATCACCCCATTTTCAAAGTAAACAATATAAACTAGTTAACTTAAAGAAGAAAACATTTAAATTATTATTTCAGTTCAATTTCCAAGACGTATGTGTCAACATTAGCAATGTGAATATAAGAAAAAGCACATGTGAGAGACAGCTGTGTAAGAGCTAATCGATTGACGCGTGGCTCACTCCAGTAAACCACCCGCAGGTGTGCCATTTTGATTTTACAGAACCGTACTTTCTCTTACTTTACCAATAATTATTCTTTTGGGCTATACAGAACCACCAAACTTTTAACATATCGATATCGTTACGATGGCTATGAAGTTAATGTTATGTTATCTTTTTGTTTCCCTATTTCCCAACCTACTGGATGTCTTAAGATTTTTAATTCATTTGTTTTTGAATGTCAAAAGTCATCAAAAGTAACGCCTACTGAAATAATCGCCTGTATATTATCCAGTAAAATTTTGCAAGGGAACCGTTTAAATTTTGAAAAATTCAAAAATATAAAAAATTTGCACCTACCTTATGCATAGTCCAGGCTCCCAATAGGATGGAGTGCGGATCTGTAACAAGAGGAAATCTTTTAAATGTGTGGAATTAAAAGCAGGTGGCTCGAAGCCGTTACATGGGGATGTTGAATTTAGCACTGATTTTTGATCCACATGTGGAGCATTTAAAAACAATTTTTTACCTTTCATTTCTTCACAATAAAATTCTTTTTTGACTAAACATTTTGGCTAGTTAAATTTTATAGTTTAATTTAAGTAGGAAGATATAAAATAGAATTAAATTGAACACAAAAAATTTTTCCAAAAATTTTTTTACGGTTAAAAAAATTACAATAGAAGGAAGTCAAAATTTGATATAGTGGATTACCTTTCGACGCTTTTTAAGTCTTTTTTTAAGAATAAAGAGACGTAATAAAAATCTTATCCTGCTGAAAGGATCTAAAAATGGATTTTTGTTAAATTTTTTTTTACTAAAGTCCGATGATACTTTATCTTCGTGGTATCTTGAAAAATCGAACTAGATAATGAATTCTTTCCGAGTACAAAAATGGAGCTTTCTTTGAATAGTTGACAATGATTACTGAGGTGAAATATTTTTTCGACTTGGCAAATCAAAACGACAGGTAGGTAAAATTCATTCTTCAAATTCAATGCATGTATTGTCCTCTTGTGTATGCACAGAGAATGGCAGGTATTTCGTTTTTCTTAACTTTATGCCGCAGGGTATTAAACGTTATTGTTCTCGGCCATTCCACCAGTTCATGTACAAAAGCTTAAATTTAAAGCATATCATAAAATTAAAAAAATAAGAAAACAGGAGTTCATAGATTCCTGATTAAATTAAAAAAGTCTCGATGATGGTTGTGGAAATAAAAGAAATTTTTTTTCTAGAGTCAAAAAAGCTCAAACATTTCAATACAATTTTTTCATCATTAAAATGTACATTAGTATATTAAAAGCAGATGAATAATTCTGATTAATAATCCCAACTTGATGCTTTGGAGGTATATAATGGGGACGGTATAATAGACATGATATTTTTCAAAATAAAGAGTGATTGATTTAGGTAATAAAATAATTTCGTCTTGCCTCAAGTGTTTCTGACTAGTAATATAATTCAAAATACGTCGGAACGTTTTAATGTGATGAGAAAGTGTTATAATAATAATAGGAAAAGCTTAATAGAATAAAAGTGGATAATTGATTAGGAAAAATAAATTAGTTTAACTTTCTTTCTGAATTAAATTTGTTTAAAATTCAAATATTGAGACCCTTAGCGGTGGTTCGGTGTATCATCAACATATTTTAACATGTTTTGCTTAAGTATAAACTGTCAACGGCAGTATAAAATGATGTCTGATTTATGATTTAGAAGTTTTATCGATTTGATTAACGCGATGAACATAATCGTACGAGCTTAGGGGAATGTTCTGGCAGATGTCTCATGATAGACGGTTTTTAGTAGGCGTTTTCTACACACGTGTAGACACGCGTCTTAAGGGGTACACGTGTCGAGGATATGTAGAAGGAAGAGGGTGTAACTGTTCGTCCTATATGGTGTATTGTTTTACAAACTAGTTTCATTCACAAACTATCCTCGAGAAGGAGGAAATCGTTAACCCTTGAATATCTTGTTATTTGTTACAAAAGGCCAATTGAAAAACTAGAACGTATCCTATAAGCTAAGCCCATTCATAGCGAAAGGCAAGAAGACGCTTTAGATTCAATTATTAAAATATAAAAAAATTGTAACTGTTCCAGATGTACATTTGGAAAAAGTTCGTTATATATAAAATCAGTTTGGGCACATGCCTGATTTGCGACCACCTCTGCATATGTGCCTATTGTGTACATTGTTAGGAGGTGCAGGTTCTGAGTATATCACCTGTCCTGGTACAGCTGCTGAAACCGACTGGGATGTTGGGGATGTACCTACTTAAAAACCAGGATAACAACTAGAACACTAAAAATATTTATAAATATAAAAAAATTTGCTATAAATAAAAGAAATAAAGTTAATCCAACTTCTTTTGCTTAAAACCACGAATATCGTTGACAGTGAAAAGCGTGAAAAATGTTAAGTTGACTTTTTTTATAGCTTCGACGTAAGATAGATTCGTTGTTTGTCCGTTAATAAAATTCTTGATTTTATTTAGTAAAAGGCACAAGACACATGTCTTCGTAAAGCAACAAAAGAAAATCTAAAACCAATAGGCTCAGGTTGAGTACAAAGAGCACAACCTGTGCTATTGAAAATCAACAAAGAACGATTTTAAAGAATAGAAACCAAGAAAGCGGTAACTTTGGAAGTTTTGAGAATTAAAAAAATATATTTTTGGCCTTATGTGCGAGTTACTTAAGGTTTCATGTCCTATATCTATTCCATTCCAGAATGGATCATTCACCCTAAAGACCTTCCATTCATTCACTCAGCGATTCGATGCACAACTTCTGCAAACAGCCGACTCGTAAATTATTTCGTTTGACACATTTTTTTGTTGCGCGAATTCCGATGTTTTAAGTTTTAACATCATATGTGACACTCTTTTACGACAATAGCTATTTATTTATGTCACCTGACTAAATTATTCTTCAATTTTCCATGCACTTTTCCTTATAAAACCTACAGATGTTATCTAAAAAGAGATTTTTCATTTACACAAAACATCCATCACAGACTTGATTTAATTAAATATTGTCAAAAGAATAAGATCGGAATTTTATAGAATTAAATATTGAAGTTCAGATGAGCGATTAAGATCGCCTACCCTTTTATATAAATTGTACTTAAAAGGTCCTGAGACAATTTTGTTGATAAAATTATGATTTTTCTAAGAAAATTAAAAACATCTTATTTTTCAACATAATTTTGAAATTATTTTTCAGGAAAAGCACTGTTTTAAAGGAAAATTTTTTATAAGACTTTTTTTTGTAAAAACGCTTCATCTATAAAATGGCGGTCTAGTCATTTTTCTCTACATTGCATATTTTCCGAGATATTCTTAAAAACACATTTTTTCATTCTTTCTTAATATTATTTGGCATAATGGTTATTTATGATACAAGGACGAAAAATAGAATTTTTCGGACGAATATCTGAAATTGATGGAAGAGGCGAAGCCGAGACAATCAAACGTATATGAGTTCGTGTGTCATACAATACTTTTTATTCGATTGTAAGAAATTCTCAAAAATATTAAAAATTTAAAATTTTATTAAAGTCAATCTGACAGATATTTTAATTTAATTATATCAATTAACAAATTTTACACGTCAAAAAAACATTTTTTGTTCTAGGAAGAAAAATGTTACCTAGCAACACAGCACAAGGTGATACTTTCATGAAAAGGATAACTTCTCGTCCAAATTACTTTTAACTGACATTATCGAAAAAAAATGTACTTATTTGCATTTTTTATTCCCATTTCAACTGTTTAAAAAACAAGATGGCGGCGCACTTGATATTATTTTTATGAAATTAAGTGCTATGAAACAATTGATAGAGTTTAAACTGACAACTCGGAGTATCTTTTGTTTTAATAAGTTTTGTTTGATTTCTATTGTTTTTCATGACATTCAAGAAAATCGTACCGCATTGTTATTTTTACTAACAAAGCGAATCAGGACTTATCATCTTCAGACACCAGTATAGGTAAGTACAGCTATAAAAGTAGTGAAGTAGTACCTACTGACCCTGATAGAATTAAATGTAACTAAAAAAATAATTTTTTTCTCCATAGACTTTTAACCCTACGAAGCATACGACTATTTTCTACGCATTCCCATAAGGTGGGTGAAAAATACTCATCACAGCTAGCTATTATATTATAATACTTATTATAAGTACTACTTTAAGAAATTATTTTACTTGTATAAGAAGCTTTATTAATAATGAATAAGGCCCGGATTTTAGGCATTTAAAAATCTGATTTTAGGACAATATTTAGGCCATAAAATTGTGTAATTTAGGCTCTAAAAATCTAAATTTAGGCCCATGTAAGCAAAATATCCTAAGAAGACTATCCGATTTAAAACAAATTCTTGGTAAATATTTTATTCAAATATAATAAACCTAGCATTTTTTTAAAAACCGGGGATTTAACAATGAACACTTTTTGGTCAAAATGAGTACTAAATAATTTATGTGTTCAATAACAAATGTGCAAATAACTATACCTAATCCCAGGTTATTAAAAAATATAATCAAAAAGTAGAATGTTTTTAAAACTTGAAAAAGACTGTACAACACATCAAGATGTGGTAGGGCAGTATTTAAAGCCCATGAAATAATTTTAAAGTAGCTAAAAGCTAAAACCAAATTTCATTATAATCGGTTCAGTAGTTTTTGCTCCACGGACGGACTCGAAGAAATTTTTTTTTGCATTCTTAGAATCAGGGGAACTCAAAACGTCAAGATAAGATCAAAAAAAAATTTTTTTCAATCACGAACTTTTTAAAAGTACGAGAAAGTTTGAAATAGGCACTTAAAAATGTATTTTTAGGCTACTTAATGTGATTTTAGGCACGCATTTTGAGTTTTAGGCGTAAAATAGGAAAATAGGCATTTAGGCAAAATAAATGCGGCTTATATGACTTAATTTTTTGAGAAACAAATTTATGTGTAAGTTTCATCTCAGTGCCTTACACCCAACTAAATAGGCATTTTGCCTGAGATCCGGGCCTTAATAATGAAATAAAAATAATTTAATTTTAATTAAAAAAACTCGGATGTGACCATACCAGGTACTTTTTAATATCCATTTTCGGTTAAACCGGAAGTAAAATATAAAATGTTGGGTATGATTAGATAGCTAATTTTACTAGCTTTCAAAATATTGAAAAATATGCAAGATGTTCCTAAAAAAATTGATATTTTTGTAATTGCCGGTTTAATCGGAAGCGTTTCATTATCTGAAAATGGTGTGAAATAGTAAATATTTATGAGATTGATACATTTACCAATTTCCAAGTTTTCAAGAAGTGACGAAGTAAGAAATTTTTTTAAATTTCCACTTTAAAAAAATAATAACTCCGGTCCTGCTCCATACAAGTTAATAAAATAAGTGGTGTTCGATATAGAACAACGATGTCTATAATATACCAAAAAATAAAAAAACGACCAGAACAGATTTTGAGAAATTTTATTTCAAAATTATTTTGACCAATCATTTTGATTTTTTATAGATTTTCTTCCATTCGACAAAAAATCAAAGTGGTCGAATCGACACAAAAATCGAGATTGGGGTACTCCCGCGAGTCCCCATAAACGCCCTGATATTAGTTTCCAAAAATCACACAAGATGGCCGCATCACAAAATTCCCAGAAATCTTCCTCAGACTTTGAAAAGCTGTAAAAAAAAATCAAGGGGGAAATTCAAAAATGTAGCTCGTAGTCGCACACCATGGGTCCTTTGGCTATCTTATGGTAGAGATTTTGAACCGATCTCTTCGGCGGATACTGAACGTAAAATCACCTCGGAATGTAGGCGTAAACAAATTTTTTTTTCCGGATCGGATTTTAATTTTGGATCGGGGGTCTCTAGGGAGTCTAGCTCATCGTTCCGGTATCGGATTTTCGAAATTTTCTATAGCCACCTTATACAGAAGAGGACAAAAAATTACTCTTGCGCTGAGAAGGGTAGATTGCTGCTTATTTCACCTACGACTGTGGGACAGATTTCAAAAGTTAGCTCGGACCTTCTGCTAATACAAACCACAAGATAGTTTCTACGATTCCAATACAGAGGGAGCGCTAATTTGCCTAAAAAGTGTCTAATTTTAGCCACTATTTGGGAATAGCAGGAGAACGCGGAAGCCCACAGCGTCCCGCCTGCTCTAGAAAGAGAAGAGGCCTCTTTTGTTTGGTAAGCAGGCGGGAATTTCTCGGGGCATCTATAGGACGCTTCAAAATTGGCATGGCGCAGTCGGGAAAAGCGAAAAATTAAAAAAAATTGTGAAGGCGATCGGGCCACAAAGTGCTGACTTTTTCGCCTAATTATCTTAATTGGGACGAGTGTCCGTAGTTTGCCGCCGGCGGCCCCATAAAAAGCAAATTTTGAAACCATTTTAAAAATCGATCAAGTTAGGACGAAAGCTTTATATTTTAGCTATACTCGTACAACCCTTTTTTGAAATTATCAATAAATGACATATTTCTGAAATTTCAACATTCTAAAAATCAGAACTCCGCCTCTGCTCGGTATTTGTTAATAAAATAAGCGATGTTCGATAAAGAATTACGTTGTTTGTAATATATCAAAAAATGAAAAAACGGCCAAAATGAGATTCTGTGTATAAACATACGTTAAACGCGTATGGGTAAAAAATACCCACCTTTTATGTAAATGCCGCAAAAAGGTGAAAAACATTTTTTTTCAAAGATTGTAACGGCCTAGCACTAGTTTAGGGAAAATATACCTAAAAACAACATATCAAAGAAGGCATTTCTAAGAGGAAACTTAAAAATACTTCAGAATAAAAAAAATGCATTATTTAAAGTAGGCCTGGGTAGAAAATACCCACCTTATGCATCTTATAGGGTTAAGAATGAAATGAAGCAAAAGCTCAATGCGTAACGCAATCTCATAAAACAAAGTACATGAAATTCCAATGTTACATCATGCCAATTTATTTACCACAGAGATGACTCACAAGTTCATCCCTCGAATTAAGCGACGCAAATCCATAAGACCCTGATAGTTTTTATTTTTTATGCAAAACAGCTCTCAAAACAAGGCTACCGGTTGTTATTACATTGTAAAGAAGCAATTCTAAAGAAAACTCGAATTTTCTTAAATCGCCAACCATTGTTAGATTCATAAAACAAAAGAATCCGTTTTTCAGAGCAACCGAACTTTTGGTAAATAAATTAATATCTATTTTTAGTTATAGGGCGACATTAACGGTTCATTCTACTTCCTGATGACAAGACTAAACAATACTAGAAGCTCTCTTAAAATCTCCCCTTATAAGCAGGTGAAGGAGCTTGTTGTAAGTTGATCTTATTGAGGTAGTTACTGCAATACGCTCAGCTCCGTATAAAGAAAGAACTGCAATATTTATTATAATGGTGGTGGTGCTTAACAAAAAGCTAGGTACTTTATACCAAAATAATATTTTTTTCAAAACAACCAAAAAGGTGCAGTAAAGTACAAATTGCACAATTTAGCAACCTACATCTTGCACATTAAAGTTGATTTTAACGGATTCGAGTTTGGTATTACCTGTTTTAAAGCTTTTGAAAAGCATGTGCTTTACCAGACATGACAGATGCAAGCACATACGTACCTTTTCCTTATTTAGGTCTTTGCCCTTTTACAAATCCATATATAAAATTTGATCCAGGTAGATATGGTGTACATTTATTATTGCTTTACCCAAGTGTATAAATGACAAAAAAATGTAAAAATTGCTCAAACTATGTACATACATACAATGTTATTGTATCTTTTAAAATACCCACTTTTAAATATTTATAAAGGATATCTTAAGCATGCAAAGCATTTGATAAGTGAAGATTTTGATAACAACTATGCGCCCCTCAATATATATTCTAATCAAATTGAGTAAATAACGCATCACCCTATAAGATTTAAAGTTTGTCACTTCGTTTTATCTCAAGAACATGACATGAGATGGCTTCGACGTTAGATATTTAAATCCACACAAGATAAGAGGAAGTTGAGGAAAAATAACGAAACCAGACGTGTGTAAACTGCAAAAATAAATCGAAAACATTTAATATGTGCTAGGGTGTCTTTGAAAGAGTTCGTTTAATTATATCAATTATTATGTAATCTTAATGAGAACAATAGAAAATTCCCTCGCACATTACACAATCAAATCTTGTATTGTATTTCAATACAACAAGGTAAGGAGCGGGTGTCACTCGTCAAAAGCTGCATTTCAACTATCGACTATATCATAGGTCATTGAAAATAAAGCTCAGCGGTCGTGCGCCAAAGCCCACCTGCCCTTTCTTTCATAGAACACCATCCCTTACAACCCCACATGTGTGAGGATATGCGTTGCAAAAATAGTCTTTAAATGCATGTACGAAAAGAAACGTTTGCAAGTGCGTCGGCACGCGTCCCAGGATGACCGTTACAGGATACATCCAGTCGCTTTTGGTACAATTGCACATCTGCACGTGCCCTTGTGTAAAAATGTTTAACTTTCAATATACTCCTCTGCTTCTGATTGATTTATAATCTATACCTACTCACCTATACCTACATTTCTACAATCAGCTGTTTTCTAATATCCAAAAATAATTTTTGATTAGTTTTCCGTATGAGCGAAGGGAAAAATGTCAATTAAGTATAATAACAGAAAATTAGTAATATTTATTATAGAAGTATTATTTATAGCAATAGTTAAGTTATGGACTTACACACAAGTTGATAAAATTTTTTTGACTTAAAATCAGCCAAGAAATATGGCACAGAATTTTTTACTTTTTTTATTTGTTTTAGATCAGACATTTCCAAAAATCCGGCTTAGGAAAACCTCAAGTTAAATACGAATAAGGCAAATATTAAGGTTGAGCCTGTATGTTGTGTAAACACTTTTTTTAATATAAAAACACATTATTTACCTTCTTCTGATGTCCTTTGGCCGAATGCGTCCTACTCCATGTCAAAAAATGTTCTCTGCTCTGTTACGCACTCTCACTTAGTTTAAAAAGAGTCAAACGAATAATTATTATTGAACACTAAACACTTACGAACTAAGCACTTAATTTTAGAACAAAATCAAAATAACAAATTATTAAAACTTCTATCAAGTTTCCAAAACTACGAACTCGATATTTTAATAACGCGTACACGGGAGTTTACACTCGATTCCGAAAAAAACGTTTAATTATGGGTGAAATTGAATAATTGAGCTTTAAAAATAAATATAGTTCATTTTCTTTTCTCGTCCAATAGAAATGACCTGAAAATAGAAATTGTAAGGTCTTTACTTTATTATTATTAGTTATTACAGCAAGGATAGCTCGAAAAGGTAAAATAACTGAAGAAAAAAAGAAGATGACTCATATGAATAAATGATCTCCAGATTTCTTCAAAAAGGCGAGTGGAGAGGCAAAAGAGGATGGAAATTAGGCGATAGCAGTAGAAGACTCACCTCTGTTGTTGAAGTTTCTTTAGATATTTTGAAAATGCTTCTACTGTTTCTACTGCTGTACTGCTTCTAACACCACGACCTGAAAATAGAAATTTTCTTTAAAGAAGGCAGCTCAGTAAAAATTTAAAGAATTTGTAATAACAGAAGAGTATTGCTAAATTAGAGAATACAGGGTGTTAAAAAAACATTCGTAATTTAAAGAGCGTGTAGTACGCATTAAAATGAGTAAAAAATTATTTTGAGGGGTGTCCAAAAGTTAATACTTTTCGAGCTCAAATAAATAAAAAATAAAATAGTCTCGTTAGTGTCCAAAATTTTAAGAGCGCGTAGTATGCATTAAAATGAGTAAAAAGGTTTGTATTGAGGGGTGTCCAATAGTTAATACTTTTCGAATAATTTCCACTTGACTCAAAAAGTATTAACTATTGGATACCCCTCAATATGACTTTTTTTACTCATTTTAATGCGCACTACACGCTCTTAAAGTTACGAATGCTTTTTTTAACACCCTGTATAAAAAATAAAAAATCGTTAAAACGTTGAAGAAAAAACTGTGATAGAAAAAAAAAGATTATATTATCTCTATTTCCCAAAATGGAGATTAGAAGAGTGCAAAATTTTTATTACTAAATAATGGTCCCAACGAGAATTACCGAACTGTTGACTTGACCAGTCCGATCCTGATAAATTGCATGAAGCACCTGTAACGATGCAGAATTTTATCCAGATGCTGGACCAAAATACTGATACAGTATTACAGCATCTTGGAAATTTTGTATCGTTTAAAGCAGCTACTTGTCATGTTTTACTTTAGTTTTTCCCTAGCACCAGCCCCTGGGATCAAAATGGAGATGAACTCGATACGCCCTTGTTCAGCTCTTCAAGCGATTTCATTTGAGCCCAATCTCGAAGAGATTGGATGAGAATTACTCAATTTAAATTTTTATATTTTTATTATCAGTCTTATCATTCATAACACAGCTGATTCAGGTTAACTCCCGAACCAGACTACCTAGAGATTTCATTTTATTTTTAGTGTGACTCTGGGGTCATTTTTAACCTGTTTTAATTTAATTCAACCTTATCGCTTCATTATTTTATAATCTAAACTTTTTAATTATAGGTTTCTAAAGTTATTGAATATTTAAATTTAAATTTATTGTTAAAACACGTGAAGTGTTATAGTTAGTGATAGGATGTAGTTAGTAGTTTTTTTCTTTTACTTTCATGATTCATTGACACCCCTGAATATTTTACAGCCCTTACTTAATTATTAATAATTACTTTAAGGTTGAAATTTTAATTGATAATTACAAATTTTAGACCGATGTTCTTGTAATTTTAGTGCGGTTCCATTGAGCTAATTTTTATACTCGAGCTCGGGCTAATTAAAAAGTTATTAATTTATTTTTAATAATTAACTGATAGTCGCTCTTTAATTCAATTCCTTTTGCTGCTTTCCTATTGGTTGTCGAGTAAATCCGAGTTGGTCGCCGGGTTTCCAATAAAAGCTCCCACTCCATTTTGATAAGGGGACTTCCAGCTTCACCATCGTGGTGAGCGGAAGCGCGCTTGTGTTATATTTCCCCTCATTCAATTTTCCCTGGACTTCCACCTTCACCATCGTGGTGAGTGGAAGCGCGCTTTCATTAATTTTTCACCTCATTCAATTTCCCCTTGCCTTCAGCAAATTTTGTTCCATAATTCATTGTTATTAATTCTCCCTTGCCTTCAGCAAACCCGTGTTCATTAATTAATTTAATTTAATTTTTATTAATTTTTTTTTCCTTGTTGAATTAATTAATTAATTTAATTTTATTAATTAATTTTTATTTAATTTTCCTTTGCCTTCAGCAAACCCGTGTCCGTCTTTACTCTAAGGTCTAGTGGTCTTATCTTGAGGTCTGATTAGGTTTCGAGAGGAGGTCTGTTGGTCTGGAGAAACACGCAGCTTCCGTGTCTTGTTAGTTAGGTCTGTTGGTCTCACTCAGAGGTCCTTTCTGGGTCTTAGAGTGAGGTCTGGTGATCTAACGACAGGAATCACCCTTTCTGCCTTGTCCATTAGGTCTGTTGGTCTCACTCAGAGGTCCGTTTCGGGTCTAGGGCGAGGTCTGGTGGTCTAGTGGCAAGGATCCAAGTCCGTGCCTTGTCCATTAGGTCTGTTGGTTTCACTCAGAGGTCCGTTTCGGGTCTTAGAGCGAGGTCTGGTGGTCTAGTGGCAAGGATCCAAGCCCGTGCCTTGTCCGTTAGGTCTGTTGGTCTCACTTAGAGGTCCTTCCTGGGTCTTAGAGTGAGGTCTGGTGGTCTAGTGGTAAGGATCCAAGTCCGTGTTCCTTTTAGGTCTGTTGGTCTCACTCAGAGGTCTGTTTCTGGGTCTTAGAGTGAGGTCTGGTGGTCTAGAAGGGATCCAAGTCCGTGTTCCTTTTAGGTCTGGTGGTCTCACTCAGAGGTCCGTTTTGGGTCTTAGAGTGAGGTCTGTTGGTTTAGAAGGAAGACTATTCCCGTGGCTGAGTCATATTAACATCATAGAGATTTGTATCTGTTTGATAACCTTTTGGTTTACCTATTTTTTTCCTTAGGAAAGGTTTTTTTTGTTATCTTTTATTTTGTACTTGTACCCTTTAGGTACTTAGAGTTAATAGTTTTTCTATTTAATAAATACTTTGTTTTTATTTCCATTCGCAGTGTGTTTCATTTCCAGCGACGAACCCCCCTGTCTCCTACTGAGCGATGCTAGAGGGATAATTAGTAAAACACCCGATTTTCGGTGTTACACACCTACTTAGGTAATTCTAAAACTGTGCAAAATGCGGTTGTAAAATAATACAGAATAATTACATTGCTTAATTACATTAAGTATGGAGATTCAACCTTTTTTTTGTTCACATAGAAAACATTAAAAATATTTAGCTCTGTCACCTGCGTAAAATTTAAAACATACAAAGAACATATACACAGGACATATAAAAAACTTCTTAAAAGTAACCACTTGCACCACAGTGTTTTTCATCTTTTAACCCATTCATCCAAGAAAACTATTAAATAACCTTAAGTATTCTACGGAAGAGCTTTTGAAAGCTCATCCTGCCACTGAATCAAGCAGTTCATGCACGCTCACGAACTTCAAACTTTTTCAATGAGGGCGATCTCAGGCTCTTTTGATCTTTACGTGATTACCTATGTGAATACTTTTTCAACTAACAAAAATTTGACTAGTTTTAAATAATAAAGCGCATACCAGAGCGATTTAAAAAAAAAATATTTTTAAAAGTGGATTTTAGTAAAAGATTTTTCTTAACTCTCAAGTGGTTTTACGTAATGTTTCTGCCCAATGGTGGTTGTTGAGAATTAATTGTTTGAAATGTTTTGATTAAAATCTTTTTTCTACTCCCATATGTGAAACTAAGCATTTCGTCATCACTTACTCGTTACGAAAATAGCATTTTCGTCTCTAGTGAGAAAAAGTGTTATTACAAGCAGATGTTATTTACAACATGAGGTGAAACCAGTTTTTTTGTGGTCGGTTCACATTTTAGTAAAAAGAATTATTTTTTTAAAATGTACTAATTATCGTCGTAGAAAAAATAGCATTTACGACTCGAGATGAAATCCGTTTTTTTCGTTCGAAAGATTAATTCACTCGCCCCTACGGGGCTTGTGAATTAAATTCTATCTCACGAAAAAAACGTATGTTTCATCTCATGTTGTAAAAAATACTATTAATTGTGATTATTCGCACGTGCGTGGGGAAAGGTTGGTTGCTTTTTTTTAAAAAATATTATTTAAGAAAAAATGTTTAGATATTTATCTTACTATTTTACATTTGTTCTATTGTTTTCAGTTAAGAATTAAGTATATTTCTGTCTTGTAACGGTGGAATGCCCACATAGTTAGTTTGCTTTGATATTATTATGAATCATTTAACAAACACTAGCTAATAAATATAAAAGTAGGAAAAAGTTAATCAACAATTGCAAAACAATAACCTATAACTTAAATAAATACTTGTAGTAGAACAACACAAATCAATTTGTATTTCTAATTTTAGAATTTTGTTCGAATGGTCGTTATTGAGTTTATTTCTTTATAGTACAGTCATTATAGGTTTAATATAGCAATAAGTAATTCTAAAAAAGCTTAAATAACCATCATCAGGCTCATTTTTTCGTATGAGCGCTATATTGGATTTTGGAGTAAATAAACATATTTTTAATTTTATTTCTACATCTATCTATCTATCTATCTATCTATGTCTAAAAACAAAGATGGCGACATGCTTCATATAATTTTTATTATCAGCCATGAATAAACAATAGAAGTCTTACATAACTTTTTTTTAAAATAAGAGATACCCTGAGTTGTGGTCACCTAAAGATCCTGGACTTTCTACAGCCAAAATTGTTTGAAAAACACTTGGATGTCATTCCAAGAGTGTTTGGCTTTCAGACACCGTTTGAGGTGGTCATTCAGGACCGCAACAAGGATGGAAGTCAATCAATACAACTGGAACAAAACTCCTCCATCTGGTATTCAGATGGATCTAAAACTGAACGGGGAACAGGTATAGGCGTATATGGCCCAAATTTAGGGCATCCTAGGCCTTAGGATCCTACATCACAATTATGCAAGTGGAAACTCTTGCAATAGATCTCTGTGCACGAGAATGCCTACGAAGGACAGCCAAGCTGCGATAAAGGTACTCAAAGCCAATAGCTTTGGAAATGCAGGCAATCCCTCAAAACTCTGACAAGGGACAACAAAGTTGACCTTTATTGGGTGCCAGGTCACGAGGGAATTGAAGGAAACGAAATAGCCGATGAATTAACTAGAACTAGCTCAAAAGCCCTCCCGATCAGACCCGAGCCATTCTGTGAACTATCTAGAACACATAGAAGGACGGAGATCCAAAAATGGGAAACTGAGAACAAAAATTCTCACTATAACAACGCATCAGGACAAAGACAGTCGAAGAAATTCATTCAGTACTCGACTAAAAAGCTTCTTCTATTATCAAAGAACGAAATCAGACTCATCACGGGTCTGTTTACTGGACACTGCCCAGTGAGGTACCACCTTAAGAAACTGGGCATCTTTTCGTGAGAGGACTCGGGATCTGGTGAACAAAACCCCCTTTTTTCATTAGGACCCTGTGGCCTCTCTTCGTGAGAGAACTCGAGATCTAGTGGACAAAGCTCCCTTGTTTCAACAGAACCCTGTGACATCTCTTCGTGAGACGACTAGGTATCTGGTGACCGTCACACTCTCGTGCTTTCATCAGGATCCGGTGACCTCTCTTCGTGAGAAGACTCGGGATCTAGTGATTGTGATTTTCTTTTGCTTTCTACCTCAGGATGCTGTGATCTCTCTTCGTGAGAGGACTCGTGATCTGGTGGACAAAGTCCCCGTTCCTTCATCAGGACCCTGCGACCCCTCTTTGTGAGATGATTTGGGATCTGGTGATTGTCATTTTCTTTTGCTTCCTCCCTCAGGACCCTGTGATCTCTCTTCGTAAGAGAACTAGGGATCTGGTGACCGCCACCCTCTTGTGCTTCATCAAGATCCTGTGACCTCTCTTCGTGAGAGGACTCGGGATCTGGTGATTGTCATTATCTTTTGCTTCCTCCTTCAAGACCCTGCGATCTTTCTTCGTGAGAGGACTCGTGATCTGGTGGACAAAGTCCCCGTTCCTTCATCAGGACCCTGTGACCCCTCTTTGCGAGATGATTTTGGATCTGGTGATTGTCATTTTCTTTTGCTCCCTCCCTCAGGACCCTGTGATCTCTCTTCGTAAGAGGACTCGGGATCTGGTGACCGTCACCCTCTTGTGCTTTCATCAAGATCCTGTGACCCCTCTTCGTGAGAGGACTCGGGATCTGGTGATTGTCATTTTCTTTTGCTTCCTCCTTCAGGACCCTGTGATCTTTCTTCGTGAGAGGACTCGTGATTTGGTAAACAAAGTCCCCGTTCCTTCATCAGGACCATATGACCCCTCTTTGTGGGAGGATTTGGGATCCGGTGATTGTCATTTTCTTTTGCTTCCTCCCGCAGGATCCTGTGATCTCTCTTCGTGAGAGGACTCGTGATCTGGTGGACAAAGTCCCCGTTCCTTCATCAGGACCCTGCGACCCCTCTTTGTGAGATGATTTGGGATCTGGTGATTGTCATTTTCTTTTGCTTCCTCCCTCAGGACCCTGTGATCTCTCTTCGTAAGAGAACTAGGGATCTGGTGACCGCCACCCTCTTGTGCTTCATCAAGATCCTGTGACCTCTCTTCGTGAGAGGACTCGGGATCTGGTGATTGTCATTATCTTTTGCTTCCTCCTTCAAGACCCTGCGATCTTTCTTCGTGAGAGGACTCGTGATCTGGTGGACAAAGTCCCCGTTCCTTCATCAGGACCCTGTGACCCCTCTTTGCGAGATGATTTTGGATCTGGTGATTGTCATTTTCTTTTGCTCCCTCCCTCAGGACCCTGTGATCTCTCTTCGTAAGAGGACTCGGGATCTGGTGACCGTCACCCTCTTGTGCTTTCATCAAGATCCTGTGACCCCTCTTCGTGAGAGGACTCGGGATCTGGTGATTGTCATTTTCTTTTGCTTCCTCCTTCAGGACCCTGTGATCTTTCTTCGTGAGAGGACTCGTGATTTGGTAAACAAAGTCCCCGTTCCTTCATCAGGACCATATGACCCCTCTTTGTGGGAGGATTTGGGATCCGGTGATTGTCATTTTCTTTTGCTTCCTCCCGCAGGATCCTGTGATCTCTCTTCGTGAGAGGACTCGTGATCTGGTGGACAAAGTCCCCGTTCCTTCATCAGGACCCTGTGACCCCTCTTTGTGAGATGATTTGGGATCTGGTGATTGTCATTTTCTTTTGCTTTCTCCCTCAGGACCCTGTGATCTCTCTTCGCGAGAAGATTCGAGATCTGGTGGATGAAAACAAGAGCCGAGTCATAGAGATATTGTATCGTTCTAAACTTTTTATGCAGTACTTGTACCTAAGGATACTTAAAATTAATTTTTTTATTTTCAATAAATTTCTGTTTTCCTTGTTGACAGTGTGTTTAATTTCGAACATCCCGTCTCCGGTTTTAATTGAAGCTGAAGGGAGAATTTAGTGCACCACCCGGTTTCCGGTGTTACAGGCTTAGGCTGAAACACTTAGGGTAGGCTCAATTGACGTCTGAAGAAGTGAAAAGCAAACTTCTCAGGGACATTCTGTGCTTAGCTGGCAAGATTGAATTCCTGAGAACATAAATACGGGTAGGGTTATGAACAAAAGATCAACACTGGTTGCATTTCTGTAAGGGTTGGAAGCCAATTGACTCCTGAGTAAAGGACAGTACAGTACAGTACCTGAGTTGTCAATTTAAACTCTACCAACTGTTTTTTAATGGCTACTTGATTTAATAAAAACAATATGGGGCGTACCTACAGCAATAAACTAATTGGATGGTTAAGGTTATGACAAAGTAGCGCACATGAAGAAGGAAGTTTAAACAAGCTTCTGATTGAATTTATAGAAATGTGTTGAACACACAGAAAAAATAATTTAAAAAATAAATTGCATATTCCAAGATAGCGAACTTAGCACAAGTCTGAATGTTGGAGACTTTTGGTACGTTATAAGTAGAACAAATTTTAGTTTTTTTTTGAATTCTTTTCTACGTTATATTTTAATCGATAATGACTGTACTATTATTTATTAGAATCCACCTGGTAAAGCACGAATAATACACCGAGTGCACTTTTTTCACAAGCAGATGTATCATCACACGCCAACTATCACCCCGTAGGAGGTCAATATCTCATAATCCTAATTGAACTTATGTATTACCAATAACACATCTGCCATATATGTAGCCTTAATATAATTTTAATTATGAATTTTATCTTAAACATTAGTACTTTAAAAGATCATACAACATAACATTATTGAGATTTATGCAAATTATATGCAAAAATTAACACAAACACTTGACTTGTACTTGAATATTTGCATTATTTGAATTTAAATTTGTAATACAAAATAGTCAATTAAGGAGTTACCTTATACAAAATGGTAATGAAACTACAGTGCACTAGTAATAATAACAACAATTGAAATAGAAGAATCGGCAACATGAATAACATTCTTTTATAAAAGAACAATATATTAAAACTTAATTTACAGGTACATTTATGTTGTGTGACCTTAGGAGGAAAATTACTACATACATGTATATTTATGTATGTCAAATACAATGAAAGTACATCAGCTGTCAAATAACTCATCATTCGTACGCCCACCCCAAAAAAGTTAATTTAAATATTTTAAGTTTTCAAATTGTTTTTCTAACCAAACCTTCTTCTGAGAGGTATGAAAATACCAAAATAACCTTCTAAACGTTCATCCAAAGGTGAGGTAAGACTCGAAGAAGAAAATGACAAGCAGTTGAGATACTAAATATGGAAGAAAAGTTGGAAAGTCGACGTTGCTACGTTCAAAAGCTGATGAATCTTTTCATAGTAGTAGAAGAATGTTGTTACTTGGGCTTTGATTTTTATTCAGAATAATTAGAATATCTAACCATGTAATTGTAACTAATAAGCCCTTCTTATGCAAGAAGACAATAAAATAATTACGAAATATACAATAAATGTTTATAAAAGTAAATTTTTCCATAAATATCATTTAAATGTACTTTATTTACATTTATTATCCACTCCTTATTATAGTTAGTATAATGTAAGTAGACAAACATAATGTACCCAGCAACATAAGTTTTATGTTAAAATCGAACTAAAATCATGTTAACTAAGAACACAATATAAAATTTAATTCAAGCAATAAATTAAAAGATATAAATAAAACAATAGATAATAATAGAATTATAATCTTTATTAGATTAAAATTATGCTGTCCTACTTTATGTAACTCTTATTATGTACGTACTATTTACTAGTAGTGTACTACTATTTATTTTTATTTTTTTTTTTTATTAACAAAGGATTATCACAATCTGTCTTTATACAATATAAGTAAAAGTAAAAAACATTCAGTAATATTTTTGACAAAAGGAGAAAAATCATGTAAGAATGCAACCTATGTTGCAAACTTTTATTTTAAATTTACATTACTAATTGACTAGGTCAGCTGGGACCCTTCGTTTCAGTCTACGTGTACCAGGTTGGTCCATTAGTTTATGCACTAAAATGTTTGGATGCACATTAATACGATCCCGATAACTGGCACTACATTTCTTTATTTCTTCTTTAACATTTAACACATTTAACTCTTGGTGAATGATGGAGTTGTTCACAAACCACGGGACACCTGCTATCACTCTCAACACCTTGGACTGGAAGCGCTGTATTATTCCAATATTGGAGTCCGCAGCAGATCCCCATAGTTGGATACCATAGGTCCATATGGGTTTTAAGATTGTTTTGTATAGCAGAAGTTTGTTTTCTGTTGATAGTTGGGACTTTCCACCAATTAACCAATACATTTTACTTAGTTTCAGACCGAGTTGTTTTCTTTTAGTGAAGATGTGTTTTTTCCAGTTTAAACGTCTATCTAGGTGTATGCCCAGGTATTTTGCTTCGTCAGCTTGTGGAATTGTGTGATTGTTAAAGGTTACTGCCGGGCATGTTTCTTTTCGAGTGGTAAATGTAACTTGGACTGACTTGCTCTCATTTGCCTTAATTCGCCATTTCTTCAACCACTTTTGGATATTGTTTAAATTGTCCTGAAGCAGTTGAGATGCTATATATGGGTTTTCGTGCGCAGTCAATATTGCAGTATCGTCTGCGTAGGTAGCTGTCATTGTTCCTTTCGGTGTCGGAATGTCTGCAGTAAATAACAAGTACAATATTGGCCCTAAGACACTTCCCTGTGGGACGCCTGATTCAATTACACTTATTTCGGTTGTTGCATCTTCAAATTTTACAAAGAAATGTCGGTTTTGCAAGTATGATTTTATTATGGTATAATAATTAAGTGGTAGTGTCTTTTTGATCTTGTGAAGGAGTCCCACATGCCAGACTTTGTCAAAAGCTTGTGTGATATCCAAGAACGCGGCCGTACAATACCTTTTTTTTTCCATTTCTTCATAAATTTTAGTGGTAATTCTATGGACTTGTTCTATCGTTCCGTGTTGCTGACGAAAACCAAACTGGTGACTGGCTATCAACCGCTTTTGCTCTATTATCGGCATCAGCTTCGACAGTAGCAACTTTTCGAATAGTTTTGATGTGACAGGTAGTAAACTGATCGGTCTGTACGAAGTGATGTCGTCCGGTTTTTTTCCGGGCTTAAGTATCGGTATAATCTGCGCCACTTTCCATTGGAGCGGGTAGTAACTTGTTCGAAGTATAGCATTAAACAGCTGAGTAAGAAATTTAAACCCTTTGTTAGGTAATTCTTGGAGTATTTTTCCTGTGATTAAATCGTACCCGGGTGCTTTTTTCGGATTAAGATTATGCTTGATTGTTTTTATTATTTCACTTTTGGTAAAATTCTTCAGAGGAAATTCCAACTGATGTATTTCATTTAATGAGCCTTGTATTTTGTCGTCATCTTCTGAGTCTATTTCCCGAATATTTGGGGTAAACACGGTGGATAAGTGCTTTGCAAATAATTCGGCTTTTTCATTGTTTGTTTTAGCCCACCCATTAACCGTACGTATTGGTGGTATATGTAGCTGTGGTTGCTTCAGCTTTTTTGTTGCCTTCCATAAAGCATAGTCGGTTGCTTCAGTTGGACTTAAGTTCTGGAGGTATTCCTGAATTCTTTGGTTTTTTTCCTGCGATAGCAGAGTTCTTAACTTTTTGATGATAGCATTTAACTTAGTTTTCAGCGCCGGTGATCTGGTAACTTGCCACTG
The DNA here is from genome assembly GCA_963924605.1 of Malthinus seriepunctatus. Classification (NCBI taxonomy): domain Eukaryota; kingdom Metazoa; phylum Arthropoda; class Insecta; order Coleoptera; family Cantharidae; genus Malthinus; species Malthinus seriepunctatus. The sequence continues at coordinate 48,611,431 of OZ004600.1, forward strand.
CTTTCTTATTTTTCTCTTTTCTGAAAGTATTTCTCTTATAGATGCTGAGGATATTTCGTTTTTTGCTTTAGGTTTAATGGTAGGTGTTGCATTCCACGCAGCTTGTTGTACGCAGTGATTGAAGTGCTCTACTGCTTGTATAATATCTAGGTCTGTCTTTAAAGGTATATATGTGTTTATTGTTTTTTCCACTTGTAGGCGAAAGAAGTTCCAGTTTGTTTTTTTATTGTTGAGTACACATGGTGGTTCTTTTACGACAACTTTGCTGGTTAATGTAAGTATGATAGGAGAATGATCGGATGATAATTCCAAACAAGATTCGGCTTTAAAGTAGTTTTTGGATATTCCTTTAATTACGCAAAAATCGATTACATCAGGTGTTTTTCTTAGATCGGTAGGCCAGTAGGTCGGCTCTCCTGTGGAAACTACCTCCAAGTTCATGACTTCTAGTGTTTTGCGCAATTCTCTACCTTTCGGTGTTGTCAGTCTGGAGCCCCAATGTGGATGTTTAGCATTGTAGTCGCCACCACAAATGAAACGCTTACCAAGCGTTTTATAAAAACACTCGAATTGTTCTCTCTTGATTTTATATTTTGGGGGGCAGTAAATAGCCGAGACAGCAAAAGGACCAGTCCAATCCTCCACAACCACGTTTATAGCCTGGATATGGTTCTCCTTACAAGCCCCAACTTCGTGATGTCTGATATTACTTTTTATGATTATCGCGGTTCCACCATGCGCGGTACCGTCTGGGTGATTAGTAGAATAGACGAGATATTTTGGTATTTTTATATAATTTTTTTTTGTAAAATGAGTTTCGGATATCATCATGATATCTATGTTGTGGCGTTTAATAAAGATTTCAAGTTCTTGTCCATGTTGAGACAAGCCGTTGGCATTCCATACTGCTATTTTCAGGACGTTGGCCATTAAGACATTTTTGCGACAAGGCTCGTTAAAAGATTTAGCATGGTACTCATTTGCTCCATCAATACTTTCATCATGTTTTTTAAGTCGCTTAAATCGTTTTCTTGTTGGTAGTTGTTATTCTGCGTTGCGTGGTCTGGGATGTTGTTTATTTGTGCTTCATTCACTACTTGGGCATAAGAAATTCTTGGTTGAATAGGTGCAAATGTATGTAGTTGTCTCGGTAATTGTGGTAGTTTTGGAATTTCTTTTTTTCTGAGTTCAGGAAACTTTTGTTTTTGTAGTTGTTTGTAGACTGCGCAGCCTTTATAGTTAGCCGGGTGGTTGCCGTCACATAAGACGCACTTTACTGCATTAGATTTTTCTTTGCGTGGACACTGTATTGTTGGGTGGTCTGATGCGCACTTGACACATCTGGGTTGCCTCTGACAAAAGTTTTTAGTATGACCATATCGTTGGCAGCGGGTGCATTGTGGTATTTCGCGTTTTGGATTTGGGGGTTCAAATTTTATTTTTGAGTGTAGTAAATATTCAATTTTATAGATGTCCTTGTTATTGTTAGCAGCCTTAAGGTCGACAAAGAATAGCGAGAGTGGAGTCTTGGTAATTCTATGTAGAATGTTACTAATGTTTTGAACTATGTGTCCATGTTTTTCGATTTCTTCTTTCAGGCTTTTTAAATCTGTTGTATTATGCATGTACTTTAACACGACCTTGAAAGGTTTGTCTTCTTTTTTTTGATAGCTATAAAATTCGGTATTTTTGGTTTTGAGGGCTGTAGTTACTTTGTCATATGTCTCAATATCTGTAGTTTGTATTTTGACTTGTTCCTGGTTTAAAACCCGGATTATATAATGATCATTTGCAATTTCATTTAACAATTGAATAAGTGGATTTATAACCTTGACGCCAGCAACAAAAATTGGGGGTGGTTTAGTAATCTTTGAGATTGATTGCATATCGCTTTCTTCTTTTTCTTCGTCATTTAACGCACTGAATCTATTTGAAGTTTTAGGGAGATCGAGCCAGTAGTCACTAATTTTTGACTGCTTAGGATTGGGAGTTATCTTATCTGGACTATTTCTAATCCTTTTTCGGTTTTCCACTAGCTGCCATGGTGCTGTGGGGTTAGTTATGACATTTGCATACGCCATATTCGTGCTTGCGTAGAATAATTTACGAAGATTTTTAATTAATTAATTACATCTTCAATCTTCTATCATAGAGGTAACGTTTATTTTTGGGGTTTTTATAATATTTAAAATTTAAATTTTTGTTTTTTTTTTAATTTTTTTTAAGTTTTTTTATTAATTATTTATTTTTATTTATTTTTTTTTAGAAATTTTTTTTTTTTTATGTACTTACAGGTATTTTATAATTATTAACCTTATCAATTCTTCATTTACTTTGAAATAACATTTACTAAAAATTATGTTTTATTCGAACTTTAATTTAAATGCACTTAGATAAGAGAGCTGGTTTTAAACGCGTGTTTAAAACTATACTATTTATAAGTGTATATGATTTATAGATTACTTTTCATCGTATTTTCTTATACGCACAATTATCTTAGATCACGCAAAAGTAGCGTTGAAACGAGATAGTTTTGAAAGGTTACAAAAATAATATGATAGATGGAAACGCGATTTTATAAAATAATATATTAAACAGTATCGCCGTTAGTAATTAGTGTCTCCCTTTAATAAAAGGCACACCTTTGTTATTACAAACAATACCATTTTTGCATTTTTCGATATTCAGAATACTCCACAATTGCTCCATCGTTTGAGTATAATGGAGCCATAGCAAAGAATTCTAGTTTTCACCTACTTAAGATGATAAAGACTTAGCACTGACTGAAGAGTATAATTGTAATTTCTAAGAAAATATTTGAATTAATGGAACAATGTTCTTTTTTTGCACGCAACAAGTATATGTTTAAGAAGACTAGAAGGGCAGCAGCGAGTGTATGGATACCTAAATGAACGATTTTCGTCCGTACAAAAGTCAAACCCGTGAAAAATCGAACGTGGTAGATTAACAGCTTTTAGATATTTGCTAGAGATTGTGGAAGAGCATGCCGTGTCTTTTGCTCCATTTAATTGGTGAAAATTACCAATTAATCCAAGATAATACCCGACCATACGTAGCTAGGATCGTTACCGATTATTTAGATGCTGTAGGTATCCAAAGATTGGACTGGTCTGAACGAATTCTTAACCACAATCCTATTGAACACGTATTAGCAAAAAATATCGCGTAAGAGGTCGGGTAACGTTGGCGGAGTTAAGGATATCTGCTCAAGAAGAATGACATAAAATACCGAAATCAAATATTCAAGACGTTATTGATGAATATGATGATCTTTCTACTCGTCTCCCGGAAGTAATAAAGGCACGTTATTAAAATGACGATCATAGAGACTAGTAGTATGCACTTGTAAAGTTTAAGTGTGTTGTTATAATCAGGAACAATTTGTGAAATTATTTACTTTTTATGATAAAAAAAAACAAAAGCATCTGTAAATCTTTTAATTCGTTTGTTTTTCTAACCCATGATTTTATTTTTAATTGATTATAACTAATATTAAAAATAAAACTGGAAAATATCTCAAATTTTAGAAGTGGGCGGTTAGTTCTGTCGCTGAGTGTACAAGAGAAGGTTAATGGAGGACAAAAAAGGATATAAATGAATATAAACTCATCAATCATGAAAAATCTAGAGAATCGCATGCTGAAATGGCACAGACGTGCAGAGAGAATACAAAAGGAAAAATGAAGCCGAAGAACACACTAAACTGAATTTCGCGAGGAAAGAGAAAGAGTAGTAGAAACATTATGGAAGCGCGAGATCTAAAGGAGGATGATAGAAAACCTGTAAAAGGTTGAAGACGATGAATCCTTACACATAAAGCCCAAAAAAAAGAAAAAGTATAGGCTATATGGAATGTCCATTTAAGTTGGTACGTAAACGTATCCATGGAACGATTGTATTTAGAAGGTTTGCTGTTGTTTCCATAGAGATAATAGCCCCGTTTCCTTGCCCCTAACGTTTTCTTTCCAGAATTGGCCAATACATACTTGTGTTTTAGAGAATTGTTGCAAAACGCCATCCACATAAGCCCTGGCTTACACGATGATAGTTTACACGTTGCTGTCATGAAAGCTATCATCACGAGAGTGTCGTCGAATTGCTAAAGGAGGTTTACGGAAACGATAGGGACCTGTGAAGGCTGAAAACGTCGAATCCTTACATAGAAAGCCCAAGAAAAAGAAGAACTGTTCATTTAAGTAGGTAGGTACGTAAAGGAATCCACATGGAACGATATTTCAATCTACCACAGTTGTATAGCGTATTGTAGTAAAAAGTTAGTTTTAAATTGTTATCAAAAATAGTTCCTACTTTCGATAATTGGAAGCAATTAGCAGCTATAAAAAAGCTTAAAATGTCAACCTTCAATTATTGCATAACGATACTGTCTCAACTTTGATAAAGAACGAAATGACATTGAAAGTTTCTGTTTGCTTAGTATAGTATAGAATAAAAATATTCAAAATTCGTATAAAAAAATCAAAGGCGCCCATAAGAAAACAAAAATTGACCGGAGCGCGGCCTACAATATCGTAATTTAAGTGTCATTTGAAAAAATTTTTGATATAGTCGCATTTTTTAAAGACTACCGACACGTGACTTTTAAAATATTCAATAAATAATTAATTTAATTATAAATGTTCTAAATAAATATTTAATAATAATTAACAATAAATGTATTAACTTAATTAATTAATTAAACTCACGAAATATGTCGTTTTCACCTTTATTTATACATAAAAAGGTGGTCACGTGTCGGTTGTCTTTAAAAAATCCGACTATACCAGAAAATGAAAATTCGCAATTTTCAGTTTTTCTAAAATATCTCCAGAACAACTCAAAATTATTTCAACATCAAAACGAATTCTCGTGGCTTGTCTAAATACGCAACTTTTTTGTAAATTAAACAAACGTGTAAGTCTCTCTGTTACCAAGACAGCGAGTAGTTGAAGTTAAGAAAAACCCTTTAAAGTGATCCGAGGTTTTTAAATAAAACCAACAAACACCCCCACCAATTCAATCTGTGCTTGGACTATTTTTTCCATCAACTATAATTATGATTAGCACCTTTCACGATTTTATCATTATAAATCAACCTAACAATAATTACTACCTGAGTGTTTATCAATATAAATGCAATTTAGATTGTTTGATCTAATTTATTGAATTAAAAAATATAGGCTTGTGAAATAATATTAAAAATTATAATCATATAAGTTTAAATAATAATGTAAATTGCAAATTAAAAAAAAGGCACTGTATAAGTATAATACCTAAAATATTTAGATTTGACAATTTCACAGCTAGAGATTAAAATCCCACGGTTAAAATCTGGAGTAATAATTTTAATGTGCTGGCAAAAAAAATAATTATGCAGGTTCTAAGCTGTATGCATTTAATAGTAAATAATAATAAATGATATCCTGCTGAGAAAAGGGCTAGTACCTATTTTGAAATCAAAAGCGTTATGTACCGTATCATCTAAAAGGGTTCACTTTTGAAGTATGTATCAAAATGTATGTCACAAAAAATGCACTGTAACAAAACCACAGTACAAGTTGTTATTAAACGTGAAAAAAAATGTCTACAGGTAAAATTATTTTAATTTATTTTAATCCCATTCGATGCTTAAAGATTAAAATATATTTAAAAGTTATAAAAAACAACATCAACACACAGAAGTTGTTGAACACATACCGACAAATTTAATTGGATTTATGCTATTTCGTTTTAATTTAACTCTTCATTTTATAATATACACAACTTCTTAAAATAGTCACTTTTATTACCTAAATGTGAATATTAAATGTGACCGTTAATACATTATTTTAATTTATATCATGTTAAGACACAACATTACAATATTTGGCTTATTATTTTAATTAGTTTCGATTAAATTATACAAACATGTCCACACTTAAGCGTTATTAATGAGCCAACACATTTTTTTTATAATTATTTATTATTATTGTTGGATTTGTGCAAAATGTATTTTTCGCTATGGATATTATTTACTTTCCAAATTTTTTCTTTTTATTTTAAACATACTTTTTCAAAAATTATTTCAAAATACGAAAATGGAGCTCAATTTATATTATTTATTAGTTTATCGTTTTAAGTAATTGAAATATCTCAAATTTGATGAAAAAGCAAGAAATTTACATCTACATATGTCATCTTATGGTTTACGATTTTCCTTTTTCCAGAACCATGACAAATGACAATCAAAACAATGTTCTCTAATAACTAACTAATGACTTTTTGGAAAATGATCCAAACCTAATGATTGAAAAATCTTTATTATGATTTTCACATTGCTTCTAATATTTAATGCCAACGTCAACGCCATCATACCACTAAAGGGGTATGAGAAAATATATATTATATTGGCGAGTTTTCTACAGCATTCTTCATCTCTTTCTCCATCCATTGTTCGTCTTCTAACTCTCTTCTTTCCATGTCCTTCTGCACTTATTTTTTCCATTCTTCTGGTGGACGCCCTCTTTTTCGTCTTTCTGTAAGTGCCAGTTCATTATTTTTTTTTGGTCGTGTGTTGTTCATACAATGTACATTGTACAGCCTGAACCATTTTAGTCGCTTTTCTTCAACTATCTCCACCACCGTTTTCTAAAGGTAAGCGTTCATCTATCAGCATCGTAGGCATCGCACGCATCGGACGAATCGGAAAAAAATATTCTTTACAGTGTTTTAAATGAACCATAGTTCATTATATCGCATCGTACGCATCGGATCTCGGTAAATCCGATCATTATTCTCAAGAAGGCAACTTTTCCGATGAGTACGATGCGTGCCGCTGATGTCATCGACAAATCCGAGTAATGAACGATAGTAATCGCAACGGCTCGACGCAATGTTTGCACTTTTGCTGTTTTCAATCACAGTATTTGTTGCAATCATGGACGATTTTGAATCATCTTCTACAAGATCAGGGAACAATGTATGGAACTCTCCATACTCTAACCTTTTCTTGCATATATTATGCACCCAATTTTTTTTTGTTTACGTTTCTTCTTTTTCTTTTCTTCCTCCTCCATTAACAAACAGCTGATTATCACTATTTCACTTTCATTGTCACTCATATTTTGAATTTTGTAATAAGAATCACAGTTGATAGTTCCAGTAGCTGGAAAATACTGGCTTGGTTATAAGCCGTTTGCGACGATCCGAATAAATGAACGAACTCCACATAAAAAATACGATTCGTCCGATGCGTGCGATGCCTACGATGCTGGATAGATGAACGCTTACCTTAAATTCTCATTCTCCTTTTTATTTCTTCGTTTCTGGTTCTTTCCAGTCTCGATACGCGACGGCTCCTTCTGAGAAAATCAATTTCCATCACTGCCTCTGTCTGTCTTTGTCCTTTTTCGTTATTTCCCATGTTTCCGCATTATACTTTATATAATTGTGTCATATACTCGCATTTTTGTTTTTTTCTAATTTGTGAGAACTATAGCAGTGCGTTTAACGAGAAAATAAATACCTATAAAACCTGATACTCCATTTTATAAACCAGATAAAATTCCCGAAAGTAATAGTGACTCCTTTACAAAAGATAGACCACAGATAAGCTATCAAAAGTATTTTTGTTTTTTTTGGAGACGGTGACGCTCATTGAATTCAGTTCAATTGATGAAATGATAATTCTGTTCTAAGGGGAAGCAGAATGAGGCAATGTTAGGTGAAATCTAAACCAAAAAAACGGAGATAAAGTTTAGATGAGAGCATCTTCAGTTATGGTCATATTTAAGAGTTTGAGCTGTATTTTTCAAAAAATTATCAAACATAATGTTTCATTTAATTTTTTTTTACATGAAGGGTGCAGAGGCATCTACAGAATTTATGAAAGTAGTAAATCAACACAAAAAATAAAAATATCAATCTTTTTAATATTTAGAAATTAAACTTTAGACCAAGTGTTTTACTATAAGATTATTATGGCTATAGAAATAGATTCTACATATTAGCAATTGTTACATTAGTGATGTAACGTAAAAACCATTCATCATTCATCCACACTGCTTTGTACATTAGGTACTTATACACAATATGCTAGTCACAGGTTAACAGTCAGAAAAGTTTACAATTATTCTACTCAGAAATGACGTTAGCTAGTGCAATTTGCGAAAATTAAAGTCATGATGTCACTGCTTTAAGAAGCTCTTAATGACTTTTTAAATTTATGCAGTCATTAAAAACAAAGCGACTTAAAAGAAAGAAAATATTACCTACTATTAACCTAATTAAAATATGTCACTGAAGTAATCCAACTGAGTACTAGCGTTAGTTCTTTGATTTATCAGCAGTTTCTGGTTTATCTCCAAGTTAACTGAACGTTATCCACCAAAGTCTACTGAGACTGACGGAGAATTAGTAAAAATACATCGTCTTAACCTGTGGTATCATATTTTAAAAATTGGGAATCACAATCACACATATTAAGTCATTAAAAAAATCTTACTGGCAGACTTAACATAGATCGGTGTCATGGAAACGTATAAGAGACTCTAACCTAACTTCTTTTCAAGAGCAGGAGGAAAATCTTCTCTACGAAAGATAAACCGCTACCCCTTACTGGTGGCAACGTGAGATTTTTGCTCACTAAAATTCTATATCTACGGGAGCTTCTGTCACCTAACCTAACTGATTTAATTTCTTTAAATAAATCGTTGTCATAGAAACTTGTTGCACTGAGTACAAGTAGACTCTAACCTAACCTCTTTCCAAGAGCAGGAGCATGATCTTCCTGCCGAAACGTACCCCACTAAGCACCTACCCTTAATAGTGCGAATGTGAGATTTTTGCTCACTAAAATTCTCTATCTACGGGAGCTTCTGTCTCCTAATCTAATTAAATAAATAGTTGTCATGGAAACCTGTTGTACTGAGTACAAGTAGACTCTAACCTAATCTCTTTCCAAGAGCAAGAGGATGATCTTCCTGCCGAAAGGTACACCACTAAGCACCAACCCTTAATGGTGGGAATGTGAGATTTTTGTTCACTAAAATTCTCTATCTACGGTAGCTTCTGTCACCTAATCTAATTAAATAAATAGTTGTCATGGAAACCTGTTGCACTGAGTACAAGTAGACTCTAACCTAACCTCTTTCCAAGAGCAGGAGGATGATATCCTTGCCGAAAGGTACACCACTAAGCACCAACCCTTAATGGTGGGAATGTGAGATTTTTGTTCACTAAAATTCTCTATCTACGGGAGCTTCTGTCTCCTAATCTAATTAAATAAATAGTTGTCATGGAAACCTGTTGTACTGAGTACAAGTAGACTCTAACCTAACCTCTTTCCAAGAGCAGGAGGACGATCTTCCTGCCGAAAGGTCCACCACTAAGCACCAACCCTTAATGGTACGAATGTGAGATTTTTGCTCACTAAAATTCTCTATCTACGGAAGCTTCTGTCACCTAATCTAATTAAATAAATTGTTGTCATGGAAACCTGTTGCACTGAGTACAATTAGACTCTAACCTAACCTCTTTCCAAGAGCAGGAGCATGATCTTCCTGCCGAAAGGTCCACCACTAAGCACCAACCCTTAATGGTACGAATGTGAGATTTTTGCTCACTAAAATTCTCTATCTATGGAAGCTTCTGTCACCTAATCTAATTAAATAAATAGTTGTCATGGAAACCTGTTGCACTGAGTACAAGTAGACTCTAACCTAACCTCTTTCCAAGAGCAGGAGGACGATCTTCCTGCCGAAAGGTCCACCACTAAGCACCAACCCTTAATGGTACGAATGTGAGATTTTTGCTCACTAAAATTCTCTATCTACGGAAGCTTCTGTCACCTAATCTAATTAAATAAATTGTTGTCATGGAAACCTGTTGCACTGAGTACAATTAGACTCTAACCTAACCTCTTTCCAAGAGCAGGAGGACGATCTTCCTGCCGAAAGGTCCACCACTAAGCACCAACCCTTAATGGTACGAATGTGAGATTTTTGCTCACTAAAATTCTCTATCTACGGAAGCTTCTGTCACCTAATCTAATTAAATAAATTGTTGTCATGGAAACCTGTTGCACTGAGTACAAGTAGACTCTAACCTAACCTCTTTCCAAGAGCAGGAGGACGATCTTCCTGCCGAAAGGTCCACCACTAAGCACCAACCCTTAATGGTACGAATGTGAGATTTTTGCTCACTAAAATTCTCTATCTACGGAAGCTTCTGTCACCTAATCTAATTAAATAAATTGTTGTCATGGAAACCAGTTGCACTGAGTACAAGTAGACTCTAACCTAACCTCTTTCCAAGAGCAGGAGCATGATCTTCCTGCCGAAAGGTCCACCACTAAGCACCAACCCTTAATGGTACGAATGTGAGATTTTTGCTCACTAAAATTCTCTATCTACGGAAGCTTCTGTCTCCTAATCTAATTAAATAAATAGTTGTCATGGAAACCTGTTGTACTGAGTACAAGTAGACTCTAACCTAATCTCTTTCCAAGAGCAAGAGGATGATCTTCCTGCCGAAAGGTACACCACTAAGCACCAACCCTTAATGGTGGGAATGTGAGATTTTTGTTCACTAAAATTCTCTATCTACGGGAGCTTCTGTCTCCTAATCTAATTAAATAAATAGTTGTCATGGAAACCTGTTGTACTGAGTACAAGTAGACTCTAACCTAATCTCTTTCCAAGAGCAAGAGGATGATCTTCCTGCAGAAAGGTCCACCACTAAGCACCAACCCTTAATGGTACGAATGTGAGATTTTTGCTCACTAAAATTCTCTATCTACGGAAGCTTCTGTCACCTAATCTAATTAAATAAATTGTTGTCATGGAAACCTGTTGCACTGAGTACAATTAGACTCTAACCTAACCTCTTTCCAAGAGCAGGAGGATAATCTTTTCGTCGAAAGGTACATCACCACCCCCTGCTGGCAATGTGAGATTTTTGCTCACTAAAATTTTCTGTCTACTGGAGCCTTTGTCACCTAATCTAACCGATTTTATTTCCTTAAATAAATCAGTATTTTGGAGACAATGATCCACCAGTGTTGCAGTGTTCAAATTTTACTTAAACTAAAAAACTTGCAACCAAAATTGTTTTAAGAATGAAGAACTGAAGAAAAGGTGTTTACTAGAACACTGTAAAAAGATAATTGTTAAGGTATGAGAAGATGGCGCTAAAGATTGAAAAATGGATAGAGAGAAGCTTTCAAAATAGTTTCATACATGGAAAAACATTAAGGGCCGTTTGCACTAACGCTAAGCAACGACTTAGGAATTGCCTAAATTGTTGATTTGTTAATAAATCAAATGGAGCAACATATTTAGGCGATTCATAAGTCGTTGCTTAGCGTTGTGCAAACGGCCCTAAGTTAAATTTATACAGACTATGGTCCATATTTTAAAGAGAAATAATTGCTGATACTAAAAATGTTAATAAACGCATGTCAGATTTTCTACTGTTTTCCAGTCATAAATGATTTTCTTTGTTTTAGTTCTTTTCAATTAGCAAACAATTGAGGAGAGGACATGTGACGGGTTTATTCACATTTTTTGCTTCGTTTATGCCCGGTTGCATAAAAGAGATTATATTCTAATCCGAGAATTAGATGTATAATCCTTTGATATAACAACTTTACACAATGTAATGTCAAAGTTTGATGTTTGTAAATAAATATTAAAATCTTAGGTTAAGTTTTTTGTGTCGAATTATCCATATCTAAGGATTATAAATTTAATTGTCGGATTAAAATATAATTCTCTTTTATGCAACCGGGTAGTAGTATTACAAAACACTCCTCGAAATATAGACCACAACTTTTGAAACACTGTATTTAAAACTGAGATTTTAATTTTGTTTTGAATGTATTTTTGTAATATTGGAAAATTATGGAAAGTTCAGGAGCTTCAGGGTACAAATAATTATGTCGGGTTCAGAAAATACTGAAACTTTGTTGTACTACTGAAAGGAAAACTAAAACACTGAATAAAATTATATAGTGCGCCATTCTATTGAGAATGATATAAGGGCAACTAATTAAAAATTTTTAAATTGTTTTTAGTCTTTTATTTTTGTATAATCACCTTCTTCAAATAATAATGAATAAATTTCCATTAAGGTAGTTTTAATTTTATTAAGTAAATCAAAGGTCACTTCCGGCAGTAGCATCCAGCTGGCCGGACGAGCTACTAAGATTCATCCCTATTTATTCATTCGACCCACATTACTTTGGAGTAGAAGAAGAAGAAAAAAAAAGTTTAAGCTACTCGTCTTGGCGGTATCTTATAAATAAGCTTTTTAATAGGTATGTAAACATTTTATCAACAGGTTTTAAAAAGCTGCATTAATTTAGCTCAATTTACTAATTCTTTATTAAACAGCAGGATATCCACATAAAAAATAAAAATATATTATAATACTTAATTTCGATTAATTATAGACTAGATACGATTTTTTCAATATATTTTTTTTAAATCGTTCAGCTCACAAATCTATCCACCTATAGAACCTTGAATGGCGCCGCTTGTTTATAGCTGTAATTGATTTCATATGTACCTAACAATAAAATTGCACGATTTAACGTCGTCTATCCGAGAGGACGAGATTTGAATTATTTATCATGGCTAATTTAAATGTAGATTACAATTTTAATAAAATACCGCTAATTAAAGTACTTTGTTGAAAACATCAAATGAAATTTTTTAAATTGATCTATAATTTTCATTTATTAAGACGCGCAGTTTAAAAAATAACAAAGAGATGAATTTTTGCTCGACACTTGCGTGTTTGTAAGTAATAATGCGATATTAGCAAAGCAATTAAGGTGATTATTTAAGTCTTTACACCTTTGAACTTAAAGTTTACGTATTGAGTTTGTAAGGTAATTATAGTTCCGGAATCCTACTCCTATTATATTTTTGGCCTTGTAGTTTTATTTTTTTCTTAAATTATTGTTTTATATCAATAATGCATTAACCTTTATTAAAAGCTATTTTGCAATATAATTGATATTTTTAAACTTATTGCAATTGATTTGAACGTTATTAATAATATATTGATATAGTAGAACAAGAAATTATTCTAAATAATATCAAAGAAGCGTCTGTTGTTGCATTTCATTACATGTAAGGTTTTCCTCAAGACTACAACTCAGCTAAAGTGAAAAATTTTAATTAAGAGCTAATACATCGACTGTATTGAGAACAATAAAATTTCATAATGCACGAGCTAAATAATATACTTAGAAGCCTTGATCTTCAGTGTATTGGAGAATTTTATTTTAGATCTATGCCCTTGCATCAAGAAATGCGCAAATCCGTTGAAATCTAGCATCATGGTAAACAAAATAATAATTATTGTTTGTAGTCGTACTACAAAAGCATCTGACAACATTTAAATAAGTGTTTTGTTTTCCATGACACTCTTTGATATCTTTCAGCGTACCATTTAGCACTTTTATACAGAGAAAAGCAAGCTGCAAGAAAAGCGGAAAAGATTTGTTTCCAAAAACTACCTACATTTAAAAACGAATAATTAAAAAAAAAGTTCCAAATCGATTGACTTTTCAAAAAGTTACACACAACTGAAAACAAATGTTAAGTTTTTGAAATTTTTTTATCTCATAGACTATTAATTGGTCAAACAAATTGAAAAAATCAGGGAATCATATCAAAGTTTCAGCGGAATCGCAAATGCAAGGTCATTTGGTAGGTAAATTTGGTATGGAATGCCCATTTACCTTAGTTAAAAAATATAGAAATATTGAAATAATGTCAAATCTTAGGGCCGTTTTAGATAGACTAAATATCGTACTAACTGTTAGTAACTGAATCGACTCAAAGAGCAAAAGCACGGGAATCTAAGCTTTATCATCGTGCACGGTCGTGCTTCGAAATTTCTACGCACGACGTTAAAGCTTAGATAGGGATAGATTAGGTTATGTTATGTTAGTTAGGTTAATGTAGGGCCTACAATATTTATTTATAAGTACAAAAACCTCCAAAAGCTCCTTGAGTTGATTCAGCTACTAACAGTTATTAGTATGATATTTAGTCCATGTCAAATGGACCAAGTATATTTAGTCCATGTCAAATGGACTAAATATACCTTAAGAGGCCCTTATGCACCAAAATGTCAATAAAAAAGAATTTATAAATGAAGATGAATATCTAGGAAACTACACGTTTTTTTATACTTTACAGTTTTCAGTTTTTTGTAAATGACTATTTGAAGTGATGGTAATGGAATTTTCCTTGCCTTCATGTATAATTTAAGACATTTTTGTGTCGATGTCCATGTTCAACCAAAACATGATTTCAAAATGAGTCATCGTCGTTATTTCATTATTATTTTTACAATATTTTTTAAAACTTACTTTTTGTGTAAAAAATGTAATAATACCAAAACGTATTTTCCAAATTATATTATTTTTTATAAATATGGATGGACAATATTTTCATTGTTTATAGAAAGTAATATTCTTTCCAAATTGAAAAAAATGTTTTAGTTTGAGGTTTGGCCCCGTTTGGCCCCAAAGAGCATTTGGCCCAGTCGGCAATTGCCGACCTGTCCAGTCCGACCCTGATCCTAACCTAACCTAACCCAACCTACTCTACTCTACTCTACTCTACTCTAGTCTAGTCTACTCTACTCTACTCTACTCTACTCTACTTTACTCTACTCTACTCTACTTTACTCTACTCTACTCTACTCTACTCTAACGTCACCTATAATAAAAATGTGGGAATTTTTGATTTTGTTTGTTTTAAGGATGATTTTTTTATATCCTGCAAAGTCATGGTATTTTATTTAGAGCACAGGGTAGGTGCAGGAGCGGATTACAGCTGTGGCCGACGGAACCACGTGAAGTGTGTATAAAAAATAAAAAAAGCCAAAAGTTGCAAATGGTCATCAAAAATACAATGTGTCTGATCTCATATGAGATCGCTGGGCGTTAATAAGTTTAAGAGCCACTAACATTGCTGTCTTAGCAGCGATCAGACTTAAAACTAAGGCTAGGTTTATGTTTGAAGCTGCGATAAGCCTTAAGAGCGACGATTAGAGAGAAACAGATAAAATTAAGGTATTGTTGCAATGTTTTCTTTTATCTGTTTCTCTCCAATTATCGCTCTTAGTGCTTATGACAGCTATAACATTACTATCTACACTCTAAGATATTATGGTTGAATTACAAAAAAGTGGCGTATAAGTCGAACTGAAATAACTTGATTTAACGTTGAAAACCGTTTGAGTTAAGTAGATAGCCTATAGGAGTTCTGAACATTTTCCCATGTTAAATCCCAAACGAAATCGCTAAAGTCCGTTCTGTTAATTTTCCTACCAATTAATTTATTTCGCGGTTTTCTCATGCTCAATTAATTTAATTCACGGTCAACACCATTAACATCTGACGATGACCATGACGAGGATGAGGATGGTAAAGATGGTAAGAATAATGGGTATGAGGATGCTGAGGGCCGCATGCAGAGACCTTCCTTTTCTCTTCCTTTATTAAAGGAATCCTTTAAACTAAAGGAGATCCCCTAAATTGGTATGCAGAGACTGTCTTTTTAGATCTGGTTAAGGAGAGTGTTTTTAGAAAATCCAAAACGTTGATAAAAACTGTTTTTGCTATATTTTTTATATTAAAAGAGTGTTCGGCGTTTCCTATTACTCGCGGGTAAACTTCATTAATAAAATTCGCAAACATTAATATGTAGCTAAAAGGACCGTTTAAAGAATTGTAAAGGTAGGTACCTTTCGAGCTACCTTTAAGTTAAGGAGCGCTCCTAAAGTTTAAGGAAGTTACTTATAAGTTTGATGAAATGGGCATTTGCGCGCATGCCAATACTGTTAAAGGAACGTTTAAGGTTAAGGAGCGTTTAAATTAATAAAAAGCGAAAACCGCGAATTAAATTAATTGGTAGCAAAATTAACGGAACGGACCTTAGCAATTTCTTATCGTATTTAACATGGGAAAATGTCCAGAACTCCTATAGGCTATCTACTGAGTAGATTGGGGATATTTCAACAAGAAATTAAAACTTTTCTTTGATGCCGAAATATTCTAGTGCTCTCTAACTAAGCTTCTCTACCGCGCTGCGCTCGTGCTGCAATCATAGGGCTCGTCTTGCAAAGCGTTACTTTCAGAACTAGTTAAAATTATATACGCATGAACCTCTTGTTTTAAGACCACTGATAAATCCGTTTAATAACTTTTTCAACCGATTGGCGAAAATCGGAAATTTTCTCTTAATTTTTCCGCAACTTCTCTGATATTTTTTTAAATACTGGTAAACATTATCGAATTCCCTACAATTTTCAAAATATGTCGGGAGATGCCCAGAAAAACTATGGCTCACACGAAAGTGTGGCAAGACATCTAGTCATAGAAATAACTATACTCGTAATAATTGTCGGGTATCTAACAGCAAAAATTGGATATAAATAATGTCAAAAATGCCCAAAATAGCAATAACCATGAGCTATTATTTTATAATTTTGACATGATTTTGACCGGACAATGCTGTTAATTACTAACAAAACATTAGAAATTGTTTATCAAAAGCCATAGCTTTCGCGATTTTGAGCTAATTTCCACATTTTAACATCTAATTTCTGCAATTACAACGCCTGAAAAAAATTTCTTTCTCTGATTTAGAAGCAAAATTTGATACTCTCCATCTTTCATTTAAAGCCATTTTTTATAAAATAATTAGAGAAATGGGAAATTACGAAAGTACGATTTTACATGACCGAAAGTGTGTTCACTACTTATAAGTTAAAATCATTTACATAAGTTACAATTTTGAAAAAACAACAAAAGATTATTAAGTACTTTATACTGTAAATATTTCAATAGCAACTCCAAGTTAACTAAATTTCCATCCTACGTTCATTCAAATGTATCAGTTTGATAAACTTCAATGGCTTTCCAGTTATGTTTACAGGAAATTTATATGATGTTTTGTTGGCAAATATAATAATTTTAGTCAAGGATTTTAGTGGGAATACAGAAACTTAACGATCTTATTATTGTCATTATTTAAAAAGGCGAAGGCTCTGGCCAGTTTATGAGTAAATTTAAAAAGAAGTCCAATAATTTTATATTATTTACCCTATATGAAGAAGAGTTGTAAATCTTTAAACGAGAACAATGATTAAACTCTAGCAGGTATCTTAGAGTAAACATATACACTTCTTGACAATAATTTTGCTGCAATAGAGATTATAAAGTTCGTAATTGGAAAGGTATTCTGCATTATCTATTATATTTATTATTTTCACTTAAAGTGTAAGAAAGTTTAACGAGTAGTCAGAAGTAGAACCTACATAAGTATTCCATTATATCATACGGAACAGGTGCCATTATAAAAATGTACCCACGCATAGTTCCGATTCACTGACCACGAGACACGAACTGAGGTGTCAATGTATTATTAATAAATTGTTGACTTACACTATTTCTTTACACACTTAAATAAATGTTTGATTATTTTATTGTGTGCTAAACTAAAGTCGCTGAATAAAAATTTCTCTAGATAACAAGACTTGCACAACTTTTCACTCGGAGCGAAAAGTACAAGGGTTGAGGTTTAAAAATAAACTCGTGTCGAAAGCTTGCACTTGTTGAGTTTTGATTTATCAGTAAAGTAATTATTTACAGCTAAAAGATGTTTGATAAAGAACTTCGTTTAACAGTTTTATAATGTTAAGTGAGAACTTGCCAGTTCTATCGTTGATCTCCAAATCGTACACGTTTAAAGCACAATAGATGGTCTCTTACATCCTCCTAGGATGAGTTAATTTGGAATATTGAAGTCGAATCTCACACGTTGAATCAAGTTTAGCCAATAGTTGATTTCAAAATAGCTGAATATTTCATCAAATTAAGACTTCTGTCTGCAATCTAAAGCCCACTACAAACACTCAGGTTTTTACTACGGCAGACCTGCGTACCGTGTAGGCCAAAACTTTAGAGGTAAGCCGGAACCACCACTTTGTCTACACACGTGCAGGCTTTTAGTAAGTCGAGCTTCTGTAGGTCAATAGAACTACCCAGACCCATTGAACGGTCTATAGACGGTTCGGTCTGCTGACAGGCCTGGCATGGCAAAACCGTGAGTGTCGGTAGCGATCTTAACTGTCCAGGCAAACCTGAACTATCACTCTACCTCCACACGTACAAGTTCGTACTACGACAGAGGACATATTTGTGTATAGGTCAAAATTCCACAGGTCACCTGAACGATTTCAGGCCTAAGTCTCTAAAATGAGGGCGTATAATCTGCATTCCAACTTGAAAGAGTCAAAATACTTTAGAAGAAGTGACTTAGGGATGAGGTTTAAAATTAAAGAAAATTCTAATCTTTCATTTTGCACCTTTTCTCATGAGAAGAATTTT
Source organism: Malthinus seriepunctatus (assembly GCA_963924605.1). Taxonomy (NCBI): domain Eukaryota; kingdom Metazoa; phylum Arthropoda; class Insecta; order Coleoptera; family Cantharidae; genus Malthinus; species Malthinus seriepunctatus. Next base: position 48,629,843 of record OZ004600.1, read on the forward strand.
TTTAAGGCAAACCGTTCACACAAAACAAATATAATTTCGCTTTTCGTCTCACTCTCGCTCTCTTACTTTCAAGCTAGGCTTTTCTTACACCAAGAACTAGGAGTAATAGGATTTACTTTGCTGAGCGAAATATTTAAAATTTGGTAAATGCCTACCAGATCACAGAAGAACAAAACCTTACTTTAGTGGTCGAAAATAAGGTGCAAGCGAATTAAGATCAGAGGAAGTCTGAAGACACCAGCACTTTTCCCCTAAATCTTTCATTTAGCAACTTTTCTCACGAGAAGAATTTTTTAAAGAAAAGCCGTTACGGTAGCACAGCACCCTCTTAAAACAGAGATAATCTCGCTTTGCGTCTCGCTCTTGCTCTCTTACTCTCAAGCTAGGCGTTTCTTGCACCAGCTACTACGAGTAATAAGAAGGGTTTGAACAAAATATTACAAATTTGGTAAATGCGTACCAGATCACAAAAGAACAAAACCTTTCTTTGGTGGTCGAAATGAAGTACAAGCGAAAGAAGATCTGAGGAAGTCTGAACACATTAGCACTTTGCCTCTTACCATTAATTTAATTGGGCGTTAGAACAGTTTATCGGCATTCAATACCTATTTTAACACGAAATGAAGAATTTAGTCAATTTATATTCCTTACTGTGTTTTATTCATGGCACATGAGCATCTTGATATTGACCGATACCTTGCTTGCAGCTATTGGATGAGATTCCATCATTGTTTTAATGCACGAAAATCTAGAATTAACCTACCTAACTAATGAAAGCTAATTAATGAAAGCTTATCAAATGCTACAAGATTGTTTATATTTATTTTTTTCTATTCCTTATAGTTTTTGAGATATAGGTCTGCAAAGATCCTTAATGTATAAAAATAATTTACCAGGTGGAAGATAAAATAGTAAAGAAAATTTAATGCTCTACAACTTCTTTTCTGAAAACTTTTACTGTAAAACGAAAGGCTGGGGCACTAGAGCCAACAGTTTGACGAAAACGTGCGAGGAAAAAATTTCTTTTCACTTGAATCTCTTCTGAGAATGGAAGTTTTTGCCCAAAGTTGGCAAAGATTTGATTTTCTTTAAATCAATTAATGTTTTCTTCTTCGGCACCAATAAATTAGGAACTTAATCTTTTATTATTATTGTGAAATCCTTAGCAAACTCTGGTTAGAACAGGCTCAAAACTAGTGATGGACGAGATGAGAAACGAGACGACATATTCGGCAAAATTTCGAGTTTTGCAATACGAGACGAGAATTTATCGATTCTCGTTTCGTCTCGTATTGCAAAACTCGAGTCTCGTTTCAACTCTCGTTTCGAATTGAAAATGTTACTCTTGAAAGGTTAATCTCCTCTCCTAAGCTATTTTAGTGCTCTAGTTTCGATGCTCACTCCCATCACAAATCACAGTCTCGTCTCGAAATCGAGAAGAAACGAGATCTCTAGTTCATTACTACTTGAAGCTTTCCGGGGCGTACCAGCCCTGTCTAGAAGATACTGTTTTTTTACTAGATGAAAACTGTATTTTAATTTTAAGAAAGCAGTAAAAAGAATCATGGAGAATTTTCATTTTGAAATAATTTTTTCTTAGCAAAATGAAAGCTTATCAAATTTCCTACAAGATTGTCTATATTTATTACTTTTCTATTACTTATAGTTTTCAAGATATAGGGCTGCAAAGATCCTTAATGTATAAAAATAATTTACCAAGTGGAAGATAAAGTAGTAAAGAAAATTTAATGTTCTACAACTTCTTTTCTGAAAACTTTTACTGTAAAACGAAAGGCTGGGGGTTAGAGGCAAAAGTTTGACGAAAAAGTGCGTGGAAAAAATTTCTTCATTGAACTGGCTGTTAGCCAGCTTACATTTAGACCGCTTGATCAGGCTCATTGTGGCGTGTCATACCGAAGGAGCATCAATTGCTGCTTTGACTTGTATACAGTCCGTTCCTTTCCCTGTCCTCTTATTGCCTTCGTTACCTTCGTGCCCTTTGAATTAGCAGATTTCAACAGTATTACTCGTCGAAAGGTTGTTTAGTGCTGCTATGCAGTTAGGAACCAGCTACGAAGTTATTCTATGGTGGTTCAGGACCGCGATAGCATCCCTATTGTCCAACAATATCTGTATGTGTTGTTCTGTTACTAGACTATCTTTTACAATTTTGGCACTTCTTTTAGTATGCCATTAAGTTCAGCTTGGAAAACTAAAGTATACTGATATTTATTTCTTTATTTCTGGTTCAGGTGAAGAATTTTACTGTAAAACGAAGGGCTGAGGTGCTAGAGGCAAAAGTTTGACGAAAAACGTGAGGCATAAAATTTCTTTTCAAATACATTAATTATTTTTGTGGGCGGGTGTCTCGAAAATTATAAGGAATAGAGAAAAAATAAATAAAAACAATCTTTTAGGAAATTTTAGGAGCTTTTATTTTGTTCAGAATAATCTTTACCTAGAACCCATTTTTTTCGAGTTATAAGTGCAAACCTCAAAAACAAGACTATTTCACCCCTTCCTCCCTTATCTATATACTCGTAGCTCAGACCGGGGACTCTCTACCTCCAAACTACTTCAAATACATTCCTAAAAAAAATTACATCCTCTTCCATGTTCTCTATAACTCCGTCGTTATAATTTATAAAATTCAATTTGAAGCTTTAAAAACAATAATTTTTCTCGTTAACTCTGCGGGAGCGATACTTGACTTTTCTTACTTCTTACCACTTCTTCCAATAAATCGTAAGAATCTCTGACGCTCATAAAGGAAAATTGTATTCTGTTCAAAATTGCAACTATATTTCAAGCTTTTGAATAATCTAAATGAATTTTTTTGAAATAAAAGTGCCGAAAAGTAACTTACGTAATTGTTTGTTATGAAACTAGAGAAGCAGAAGAAAAGGGTTAAAATCTTCAAAGAACCAAATACACCTGTGTTTACAAAATTTGCAAATAAGTTCAATATTGGTCAAAGAAAGCAGGTGCAAAAGATGAATTTTACCTGCAAAAGCTCTCGCATTGTGCGTAAGTGAACTAGTATTTCAAGAATTCTCGTACAATTGGACCAAGACAACTTGGAGAGATTAGTTGTCGGATTGTTATGTTATACAATTAGTAAACAGAACTGGTCTACTGGATTATATCCAAACAGTGGCATATGAGCATTATGAGCAAGAATAAGTGTACCGGTGCCAAAAGTAGCTTCATCGAATATTAAGAAAATATTTGAATGAAGACTTTTTTTTCTAATTTATTTTCGTGTACGAGTTTGTATAAATTGGTTTAAAAAAGACTTATTTTGCTTCTAAAAACTAATTGTAAACGTTTTAATAATAAAAATGATTTAAATTGAACCATAAAAAATGTTTTTCTTCAAACGTCAAAAAAAGTTGACATTTTGTTACTGAACAAGTAAGGTTCAAGTTCTAAGTAAATTCTAACCCTAAATGTTTATAATACAAGAAATTGTAACGTAAAATGATATTTCTAAGCATTTGTAATGTAAAAAGGTAACGTTTTTATAAATTTTCTGTTATAATTTATTCGTTGCGTTTAATAATTAGCTTCTCTTTACAAGCTAACGTTAATTTTTAAAAATACTTGACAATTGAACTACAAATAATTTTCAAGAGATGGCATGGCGACACTTCAAAAATTTTTATTTTTGGTTTTTATAAGTTTTACATTTGAAGAAAAAATTAAATGCTTCATATGGAGTAAAAATACTTTTTTTTTTAACATTTTTACTCCTAATCAAACAATCTACTATTACACCATGTTACATGCTGAGAATACAATTTTAGAAATTTTAATAATTGAACTTATCATGTGTCTAATACCTATTGTAGAATATTAATATTGTTGAAAGTTCATTCAGTTTCTAACAAGACAAGTGTAGGTATTAGATTACTGACAATTATGAGTACTAAAGACATCACAATTAAGACATGACAAGAAACATGTCCCATAAAACAACTTGACGTACATTGGACACCTTCGATGCAGTTGCAAGGTGTTACATGACATGTTTTGAAAATACTTCATTGTTTCAGATTATCGTGTAAAATCGTTTGACTACCTGACAGTTTCTTATCAAATTCCAATATCTGTTAAAAGCAGATAACAACAGTTTATGTTTCAAGAAGAATACAAACTGATTGGTATTGGTATGTTTGTTATCGACAATCTACCACTCGCTCGCTATAGGGTCTTATATTGATTCTTCGAACAGATAAAATCGTTACAATTATTATACGTTACAAAACCAAACAAGATATTCTTTAAGTATGTTACATAATTTATTTTGAAAAAAAAATCGTTTTTTAAACACGTTTTATTATAACGAAAGAGTTTGTGATGTTTGTCTTGATGTTTTAATTCAATAAATTAACTATCCAAAAATGGTACTCCAATATAAGTAACTTTCCAACATTTAAAACAATCCGCCTATGCTTTTGTGCTAATTACCTATTTATGAGTACAAAAGAATTATTATTTTAGCAATACTTAATTATTATTATTACTATGGACATGTTGCAAAAAGTAAAATGCCGCAGGCGTTATTAAAAATAAAGTAAAAGAGATGAATCTCATTCATAATCACAATTTAAATTTGCATATTGAATTAAAATATCTTACGTGTATGTGCGATGGGAGTTGTACACACCGCACACACCAAACACCACATTATTGTTGGTGCGTTTCAAACAGACAGGTAATTAACATTTGAATAATAAGGAAGTTGAGGTAGATAATAAATAGTTCGTTTTAATATTTGAAACATTTAAAAATTAATCAATTAAAACATACGCTAACGAGTAATGAGACTGACAGAAGAAATTAGATTTGAAAATATTAAAAGTACAAATTATTTTAAAATTTAGATTTTTGATGTATCGAGCTTCCTGATGATCTCTGTTGAAGTACTTGGAGTAAGTAGTTAAAGTATAGCGAAGGTAAAAATTGGTAAAAATTTAACGGAAATGTAGATGGTTTTAGGATATAAACTTTTTTAGAATGGCATGTCACTATCCTCGACTGTGCTCGATATAACTAGAGAGAGCTAGAAAATGTATTTATGGTGAAGCCGAGTTAAAGATCTCCTTGAAAGGGTGAAACAAACAGAAGTCTCCTGGCTACAAATCGAGTTGGTACTCTATAGGGCACTTAGCATCGAACTAGGAGCAAAATCACCTAAAACTTGAAACCTCGCTATTATTTAGTAATTATAGTACGAGCATCATACTAAAAGTCCTCACCTATCCGAGGGGAGAAACCCCTAAAAATTGGGTTTGGATTTCGAAAATTAGACTCCAATCCAAGAAAAAGTTGTTATAATCGAGACTAAAAAATAATAATTTTTTTTTGCATTTTGCGACGTTTTGAATAGATTTCAAAAATAATTCAAAAAAATGCAAAAAAATTTTTTCCATTTTTTGAACCAAAATGTCAGGATGTACAAAATTGTTCCAGGGAATCATTGCCGCTGTATGTAAAGATAAAACGACATACGTCGTTACAAATTTAGCGTCATAGTTCGCAGCGCCAACAAAGATAGATGCTATACTACGTATCAGATTGCGTGTTTTTACGAACATTGCTGACCGCCCGAGCGGCAAAGATCCGCTGGAACAACTGTATGTGTGTATACCGGGTGACACAGGGGTTTGGAACACTCTTATAACTCCGTTATTTATCAACATATCAAAATGAAATTTGGTGTGGATTATATTCACATGAACTGCAATTGTTTTAACTACTTGTGAAAATTTTGTCACTTCCGATTACGCCGGAAATGATGTAAACTTTTGATTTTTAAATGGAACACCATATATATTTTTACTTTTTTGAAAATCTACATTAAATTTTGAATACAGTAGCATCACAAAAATTAATTTTATAAGCAAAAAAAAATTATTTTTCAAAAAATAATCAGTTGTCTAGAGTGCTGTGGAAATTATGTTTGCAGCACAAAACTTAAAGGTTGGTGTTGTGGAGCTTGTGTCACCCTTGTGTCACCCGGTATATGTAGTACCTACCCTGGAGCAAAAACTACTGAACCGATTTTGATGAAATTTGATTTTGGCAACTTTAAAATTATTTTATCGGCAAACTAAGCTTTTATAAGAAATCTGTACAGGGTGTCCAAAGATAAGGTAGTTATTTTGGGCGCATATTGCCACATTTGGACCAAATTCATTTTTACTTGGCTACAAGATAGTACACATGAGCCCCAACTGAAAAAAAAATTTTTGAATTTTTTTATTTAAAATGGCGGCCAATAGAACGATTGTCCTATTTTGTGGGTTTTCCCTTATAACCTAGCCGGTAATTAATATTATAAAAATTTCAAAACGACATTGTACAACAAAAATAAAGGGCTTTCGTTATAAAGAAAGCGATTTTCAAAATTGTTTTAAAATTGCCTATCTTTAAGAGCTCAAAGTAGATCAAAATTTTGAAATGAATTTTCTCAAAATTTCCTCTGCCATATTTTTTCTTTTCTTGATATGTTACAGACAACGTATATAGTTCTCTATCGAAATCTAAATTTTTATCAAAATCGCTAGAGCCGTTTTGGAGTAATGATTTTTTGAATTTCAAAAGTTCAAACATTCAAACAAAAGTTCAACTTCTTTTGTAGTACAAATAAAAACTAAAAAATGAATATATATGTATCAATCCCATGATTATCTATTATTTAACACTATTTTCGGTTAACAAAGCGCTACCGGTTAAACCGGAAATTACAGAAATATCAAAATCACAGCTATATTTTATATTCAATACCCAAACGTTTTTTTAGTGGTAAAGATATTAAATGCAACTTTAATAAAAAAGAATATAAAATTCCAAGATTTGGCGGACGGAAAAGTTCCTCGTATGGCCGCCACATCCGTTGTTTTTTTCATATTTTTACGATTATCTCGAAAACCATGTAGTCAGCGAAAACGTATAAAGAGACAAAAAATTAAGACTATAAAAAAGTACACAATTTTACTTGAAACTAAAAAATAGAAAATGTATTTATTAAAAAGTTACAGCCCTCCAAACTATGTTCAAGTATCTCTGCAGTGTGTGGTGTGTGGACAGAACTAGCTCAAAAATACGTTTAGAGTAAATGAAAAATAGTCTAATCAACGAACGGGCAACGAGGACATGGAAGAGGGTGGAATTTCTTTCTTCAGCAATGTGTTTAGAGTAGTTAGGAGTTAAAAATACTAAAAGTCCTCAGTTCCATCCATACAATAGATAAGTGATGGAGGGGGTAGAATGGTCCCGTTTTTTTGGGGTTTTGCTTATATCTCGAAAATGGTGGATCTTACAGAAAAAAATTATCCTAGCAAAATGAACTTTCCTACAAGATTTTTCCTATTCATTTTTTCTCTATTCCTCCTAAGTTTTGAGATATTCGCCCGCAAAAATCGTTAATTTGTATGATAAAAAATTATTGCCTAACGTTTTTCGTCAAACTTTTGCCTCTAGCAGCTCAGCTCATCGTTTTACAGTAAAAGCCTTCCTTCAGAAACGAAGTTGTAGAACATTAAATTTCTTCTATGTCCTCTATAACCAGACCCATGTCGCTGCCCCCCCTCCGTTTTGAATTTGGAATCAAAAGTGAGTGCAATCATTTGTGCTTTTAATCCCGCCGTTTGAGATGCTTTCGCCATTTTTTTTATAACTAAAAATGTTCGGGAGGGAGCCACATGATGTGGTTTAGATGATATAACGGCGTCGATAGAAGGGGAAGGGGTTGTTGGCAACATGATAACCTTTCCCGTTTAGAATTTGGAATCGAAACTGGGTGCAATCGTTTGTGCTTTTAGTTATTTCGTCTGTATTCAACTCATTTTCGAGATATTACGGGAGAGGCTGAAGACATGCTTCCTCCTTTTTACGATTTGAAATTGGGCGCATTCAATTGGAAGCTAGTATGTCCCCCCCTCTCCGCTCTATCATCTCAATTACATCAGCCCAAATGACGGAATTAAAAGCTCAAACAAGCACAAACCATTGCACCACTTTTGACTCCAAATTACAAACAGGGAGGCCTAGTATGCACCCCTCCAACATTTTTAGTTATATCTCTGAAACGGTGAAAGCACAAACGGCGGGATTAAAAGCACAAACAAGCACAAACGATTCCACTCACTTTCGACTGCAAACGGGAGGGGGGGTAGCAACATGAAGCTTTAATAACCCCTTTCTTGAGCGTTGGTTGGACTAAAATAGCTACAAATTATTGGTTATTAGCAATTAGCACCCTCCCTACTGGAATTCTACCTCTAAAAGATACTGTTTTTTTACTAGACGAAAAGTGTATTTGAAAGGAGATATTTTTAATTTATTCATGGAGAAAATTTCTAATATTTTACTTCTCTCATCTTTAACCCTTTTTCAAAAATCAAATTTGTTACCTGTTACTTTTGAATTTAATCCATTATAGAATTTACAACCCACGCTGCTTCCAATGTGGAAATTTTACTAAAATATAATTCGAATCTTTGTCTGATGACATTATCATTGAACACTCTATACCAAATTTAAAGTCAATAGATGATCGATTGTTTCGGCAGTTATTGTATTCACACCGAGAGAGCGACAGAAAATTGTATGCATGAAAATTGGTGAAAATTCGGAAAAATTGCGGCAATTTTGTTTTCGAATTCACATCAAGATCGTTACAAAACTCGTCTTCTGCTATCCGGTAAATAAAAGTGTATTTAAAAAAAAAAATCTAAATGCGATTCATATTTGAATTAATCATAGAAAAATAGCAGAGTTCCACAGTCTACTGGTACCTTGAAGCAACACGATGTTATATTTAAAAGCAGTTGAGATGTCATTTTTTTTATGCTGGACCCAAATGCACGTTTTCTATCAGCAATTGTATTGTTTTTTTAAGTTGTAAAAATTCACCGAATAAAATTTCTGTTCCAAAGGGGAACAAAAATATCTTAATATTTTTCTATCCTTCACGATTGTCTTCAAATAGCACCTCTATATGTCTCGACTTACGACCATGCATGCCAGGTACATGAAACAACATACGAATTATAATATTTATGTGTATATTTGTGATTCATAATCCTAACCACTAGACTCTTAAATGGAAATTGTGTCCAGTTGTTTTGAAAGGGTGCCTAAATCCTGTTGGCCACCTTAATTTACCCGCAGCTTAACAAAAACCAAAACAAAAACAAGACTATGGGAAACTGTTACGAAAATAAAGGATTTAATTCGTGACTCGAATAAAGTGTGATGGTTATGGTTAGTGACAATCTGTGAGTTCTAAATCTAAAATTTACAATTTAATTTACGAGAATAAACGAGAATAAACCAGAAATAAGGGTGCAAAATAAACAACCTTCCGGGAAAGTGCACAATAGATGAGATTTTATGCCCTAAGTGAGGCGCATATGAATTCACCTTCCTTCCTTTTATAATAATGTAATATGCATCTGCTTCGGGATACACATTTTGTGGTTTACAAAAGCAAAAAATTTTTAATAGTTAACCGTATGGATATTTTTCCGAAAGAAAATTTTCCAAAAAATAATAACGTTCGCAATTAAACTTAAAAAAATTGCATCTCCTTTTACTCTAAATTAAAAAAGTTGAAACTTGTTTTTCCTTAGTGATATGTTAAGTAGTAAATTATAATTGTCTGTTTGGTATGTAGTAGTAAATTGAAATGTTAACAAAGTTTCTTTTGATCATAAAAAGAATTGCATAATATATCAGTAGGTATAAATCTCAAGCTCGTGCTTTTAATCCAAGTGTGAAATTTCTGTTGTTTTATATTAACTTAACGACTCCACTATTTACGTATAGTATAGAAGAATCGTTTGTTATAATGTAATGTAGATCCGATACAAAGAGATAATACGTGCACTTGTAGTGATTCTTACACAAGTATTTGCAACACACTTGAGAAAAAAGTATCGCATTAGCACGAGATACTACTTATGTAGTAGAAGTAGACGTTTGACCGATCCCTCGCATCCAATTATTTTGACTAGAGAAATATTATTCGCTCTGAAGCTTCTCGAAGAAGAATAGAACTATTTGAATTGGAAATTAAAAATAATTGCGTTTATTTATCACGAATTAATTTAATTACCTTTAATCTACTCGAGTGAGTCACTTTAAGTAAGTAGCAATCGGTAATGACTCAAATTGCGTAAGAAATAATCACTGCTACTGACAGATGTATTTTGTTGTGTTAGGGAACATCTGCGGTATTTATATTAAATGTTTTATTACTCACAAGTCGCGGCTTAGGTGTCAAAATGATGGTTATTAAAGAGGAATATGGTTCCAATTATATCTTTAAAATATTAAACCAAATTTTTATGTAGAAAGTTGTCGGGTGGTTTTAAAATGAAAATGAGAGGTGATTGAGAAGTTTAAACAATTCAAAATACATGATTACCATCAATTATGTGTTGAAGAAATAGTTTAGCCTCTCGTAAAGAATTTACCCCTTTACAAATCGTACAAATAAAATTTATTAATTTGCTGCAACTAATTTGATAAATTAATAAAACGTTAAGACGGTTTTAAAAAAAAAGTAACCCATAAAGTGTATGTTAAAAGCTTCCCGATTTTTAATTTGACCGGTAAAAGGTCGATCGTAACACTGATTTTTAAATTATACAAAAAACAAGTAAAGGGTGTAAGGGTAGTGGTTTATTTTTATAAAATAGAGCACCTGGTTTGTAAAAACCAGGTCGGCAAGTTACTTCAACACCTGGTCGAGTTACCGACTGTACCACCCCGATTTAATAAGCAGTTTTTTATTACAATTGATGATACTAAAGTTTTTAATTTGTGTTTACTTATTTATACTTGTTTTATAGACAAAATTCGTCACGAAGTATACCCCAAGTTACACACAAACGTTAATGAGATTAACTTTTTTATGTTCTTCACTACTTGACTAGACTTTTTTTACTACGAATAAAAATGATTAAATTAGAACTGCTTCCAAGAGAAATGTATCTGCAGTAGATTTAAAGCCAAATATTGGTATCATTAAGTGATTTTCAGCACTTTTTGCCGGTAAATGTTGTAACTTCAAATTTCTCATAAGGTCATAATCATAAGGGTGTGCGCAAATTAGAAGTTTCAAGCATAGAGTTTACATAGAGTTGTTTAAAATTTCAGCTAGAATCATATGTCCCTACAAGGGTGCAATATGCTCTATGCTCTCAGCTTTGAATTTGAGTACCCCAGAACGCTGTGGTCTATACTATGCTCTAGACTCTATGCTCGAATCTTTTAATTTGCGCACACTCTTAGTTATGGGTGTCTTCATCACTTGACGCTCTCGGTTGCATTTAATAACATATAAAGACACATAACGCAGCCCAGACTACTGCAGTTAATAAGGTTTATGTTTGGTAAAGGTTTAAGGTTCAAAATTTAAACCTGTCATTCTATAACATCACGGAGAGGTTTACCTATATGACCATTTCACTATGACGAGCGTCGAGATCTTCGCACACTGTCTTTAGGGTAGTTTAACTCCCTGTGACTATAGGTAGCCCTCTCACATCTTTTACTTTTTCGAAGCTTCACCCCGTCAGAATCGATTTTTCAAAATTTCATTCTGATGGCATTTAACGACTCAGTAGTTCACTTCCACCTCCTCTCGCACTTTAAACTTGATGTAAATCCAAGACTAACTAAAATACTGAAAGTAAGTTATGGAGAGGACCAAGTTGCTATGTGAAAATTCAGCTAAATGGACCATGAGGTAAAACATTTGAAACATTGATTTGACTTCCTCATACCTCTGAGCTGAGCCAAAAAGGCACTTTACTAAAACCCCCAATTTCAGGTCTTACAGCACTGCCTCGCCTTAAGAGAGGAATTTACTCCATAGAGATGCACTTAATGACTTAAGGTAACTTAATGGTAAGAAATAGGCAGGGCTGGACTGGGAATAAAATTAGTACTGGGTATAAATAGAAATCTGATAGTTCGGGCCACTTGCAGGGGAGCCATTGTGTGTGGGGGAGGGGGGGTTAACTGAAAAATTCTAATTTTTATTTAGTATTATTCAATGCGAATTTTAATGTGAATAATTTTTATACAGGGGGGTGTTTACTGTGTGGACGTTTTACTTCTCAACTATTCTCAAATATTCGAGATATCAAAACCAATTTTGGCATGGTAATACGTGATCATTAGACCTACATTTCAAAATGTTTAGGTACAGGGTGATTATTATACAAAGGAGGTATTGTCGTTTTAATGTTGAAACCGATTGAACTTTGGAGCTATAAGCTCTGGGGTGTAAAAAGGATTTATAAATTCTGTTTGTTCCATCGACTGGTATGCCTGAGTGTCTGGAAATCGTTCAGGCTCTGATTGGCTTGCAAAGGCCAAACCAGAAGGTAAACCGGTGTGTGTGTGGCGTAGCCTTTAAGACCAGTCCACAGACACACATACAAGGAAGGCATTGCCTTCTAGTTTGGCCTGTGCACTTGTGCAGGCGACCTGAACGCTGTCCAGACGCTCTGGTGTCGCTTGTGCAAGTCGCCTGAACAGTTTCCACACGGAAAGCAAGCCTGTGTGTGTAGACGGTCCTTTACAGTTATTTTGATAATTTTTCTAAATTTTTGCAATATATTCCTTTCATTGTAACATCACGGGCGACCGGGAAATTCCTGGTAGCCCGCCGGGCCAGTCCAGCCCTGGACATAGGGAAAACGGCATTCTCAATATTGTATTTTTTATTCTCGGTGATCCTTAAAACCAGAGTGGCCCTACGTTAAAAGAGAAGGTTGAACTTAGGCACTAGGAGCCGTATGCAGAACGTTCCTTTTCTCTTCCTTTATTAAAGGAATCATAAACTAAAGGAGCTCCATCCCCTAAATTGGTATGCAGAGACTGTCTTTTATTATGTCTGTTTGTAAAGTGTTTTTAGAAAATCTAAAACGTTGAAAAGAACTTTTTTTTCTTGAAAAGAAGAGTTTTCAGCTTTTCATGTATCACTTGCGGGTAAACTTCATCAATAAAATTTTCAAACATTAAAATGTAGATTAAAGAACTGTTTAAGGAGTTGTAAAGTTACCTCACAAAGTTTAAGGAAGTTACCTATAAGTTTGATGAAATGGGTCTTTGTGGGCATGCCAATACTGTTAAGGGTGTAATTTAGTAGGCATGTGCAATCGCATTCGCACTCATTGCTTAGATGGACAACATTTTGCGTTGTCAATTTCTCAAAAACCAAAAGTTAAAATGAAATGCTGATTTGTTTATCAAATAGTTACCTTTAAAGTCTCGGAGATGAGTTAATTTCAGCCTCAAATGTGAAGCATTTATATAAAAATAAATAACTGTAAAATGCAGTACAAAAATGAAAAGTTATACCTTATTTCTCTACAAAAATCATTCAAAAATTGCTCATCTCCGAGACTTTAACGGCAACTATTTGATAAATAAATCAGCATTTCATTTTAACTTTTGGGTTTTGAGAAATTGACAACGCGAAATTCGCAAATGTTGTCCATCTAACGAATAAAGCTTTTGGCCACCGATGTTATGCCTACTTTATGCCTCGTGCTTTCAACGGATTTCAGGGGTATTTGGCTGGGCTGAGACCTGACACCAGCTCATATAACTTCAAGAGATTAAGTAGGCAATATGTCAAATCATTAAGTGAAATGCTAAAGACAATATAGTAAAAAAAGCTACAAGGGCTCTATGGACCTGTCGACGAACATTCGGCAAAACTTGGGGACTCACGCCCCAGTTGACTTACTGGATATACACCGTAATGGTTATACCCATAGTAACATATGCAGGTTTTGTGTGGTGGACAAAAACACAAACAAAAACCTGCAAACACAAACTAGGCAAAATCCAAAGATTGGCTTGCCTAGGAATTACTGGAGCAATGCGTACTACGCCTACAGCAGCAATGGAAACAATGCTGAACCTCCCACCCTTACATCTGGTGGTGAAAGCTAAAGCATTAAGTGAGGCTTACAGACTAAAAACTCACTCCTCCTTAGGAAGAAGCGGGCAAGGACATGCCTCAATCCTAAGAGAGATGGAAGAACATCCCATACTTAGTATGGTGTCTGACAGAACAACCAAAGCATATACCATCGAAAAAACCTACGGAATTAAAATTCCGACAAGGGAAGAATGGGAATGCAAGGCAGTCAAAATGAATGGACTTGTATTCTACACAGACGGCTCCAAAAACTCAACGGGTACAGGAGCTGGAATTATCGGGGACGGCAACCTGAGGCGGGGGGTAACCTTAAGCCTCGGGGAGCACGTAACCGTCTTCCAAGCAGAAATTTACGCCATCTCAACATGTGCGCAAATGCTGTTAGACAGAGGATATCACAATCAAAGAATCTTCGTAGTATCTGACAGCCAAGCAGCCTTAAAAGCGCTGAACGCTTGTGAGGTGAGGTCCGGGCTAGTAACGGACTGCATCCGCAGACTGAATGCGCTAGCGGAGAAAAATTTCGTCGACTTGGTATGGGTTCCGGCTCACGCCAACATACCAGGGAACGAGGAAGCGGACGATCTGGCTAAAGAGGGCAGCAAAATAAGACCCATTGGACCGGAACCCGCCCTTGCCATTTCTTATGAGACGGCAAAGAGAGAAATAAAGTCACTTCTAGAGAAGTGGCATATTAAACACTGGAGGGAATCTCCTGGACAGGGACACTCTAAAGCCCTCCTGGAGAAACCCTCTGACAAAAGAACTCGCTCTCTAATCAGAATGAGCAGAGATGAGCTAAGACTGGCAACGGCAATGTTAACGGGTCATTGCCAGCTCAAAAAGCACCTGCATACGATGGGACTAGAAGAAGACCCACTATGCAGAGGATGTGCAGAGGAGGAGGAAACTCAAATCATCTTCTGCTACACTGTGAGGCTTTCACAAGAAGTCGTTACAGCATTCTCGGGAAAGAGAAGATACTCCAAAGAGAATTGCCCAACTTATCGATAGGGAAAATTCTGGACTTTATCAGAAGCACAGAACTCCCATAACATAAGGGAAGACTAAATCCGAGGTGCACAATAGATCCAAGAGGTCGCGATGCAAGGAACCAATAGGGACCAACCTCAGAATCATATAATAATAATAATAATAAAGTGAAATGCAGTTGAGCGAGTTGTTGTCGGTGTTTTCGGCCTAGTTTGAGGGGTTACTGTGCAACTGATTGGTTAAGCTGTGTTTTCTATATATTATATTTTTGTTTTTTTTCTCTCTGTGTTTTTGTCTAGTTTGGTTCGAATAATGGAAAATGTTATCCCACACACAACCATGTTGGTTTAGTGGAGTATTTTTGTTTATTTGAGTGTTTCTTTTTCCAACCGAATGTTATTATGTAATGAACTAATTCTTAAATAAATATTATTGTATTGTATTGTATTGTATCTAAGCAATATGATATGACTGTGATAGCATATGCCTACTAAATCGCATCCTTAAGGAAGGTTTAAGGTTAAGGAGCGTTTAAGGAACGTCTCTGCATACGGCCCTAAAAGCCTGCTTTTAAAAGCAACTGTAGATGAATTATAAGTTTTTTCAGAAAATTGGATGATAAATAAAAGTTTGAGTAGGGGTGGTGGAAAAATGTTCAAACGCCATAACTCTTGTTACTCTACTTATCTTAAGGCCTGTCCTTACACACACAAACTTGATATCCGGTGTGGCCTGTGCAGGTGGCCTGTGTGTGTGGATAAGCCTTTAGAGCAGTGGTGGGAAAAAGTAATAGTAAAATAAACTTTCTTTATCAGTAGTATTAATGATATGTACCTCACACAAATAAATAATTAAATGAGGTTTGCAGCGTTTCGGAGGACACTTAAAGCCTTTTGTTCATCTACACAAGAAATCTTCTAAGATTAGGTTACGTTAGACCAGTGTTTGCCAACCTTTTTATGCCATGCCCCACACCTAAGTCTTTCTAAAATTCTTATGCCCCTATCTAACATATACCTACATAATTTGAATTGAAAAATGAAAAATTGAATTGTTCGCTGAAGAAACTCTGGACGAGTCCATTTTCGTATTGCCCCCTTGGCAATCAAATTGCCACCGCGTGGGATATGTGAGCCGCACTTTGGAAAACACTGGGTAAAGACAGTAGCTATCTATCAATCTAATGGACTTACATATAATATATTTTAGACTGAAAGTAATTGATCACCAATGAGGAATGAGGTAAATAATACGCCTTAAGTCTATATTAAGATGAAGAAGAAGATGCCTCAGTGAAACAATTTTATTAATATAAAGCAGTAAAAAAACACATAAATAAAGTTTATTTAAAGTGAACCTGTGCAGTTAATGGTAATGGGTAATGCGGTAATGGAAAAAGAGCTACGCATTTACGTTGTAAACTTTTCATACGTTCGCTTTGTTAATACCTCTATAACCTACTTACCTTGGCACATAGTTACATCAACGACGCAAATTATCAACAAACCAAAAATTATGTGGTACTATGAATTACCTAAGAACGAGATACGCGGAATGATAAATTAGCCAGAATTAGCAAAACAACACTTGACAAGGGAGGTGTTCATGTTCAAAAGAAGACAAAAATAAAGGTTTTTATTATTTGGTCAAACGTTTAAGGACTACAGATCAAAACGCATAAATGTTTAAACTTTAAAGTCAAAGTCTAATCACTCTTGAACTTAGATAATGAAGTTCACAGTAATTGAAAATCTAAAGTTTTCGAAGCTCGCTAATTTACAAAAGCTTTCCAAGTACCCAACGAAGAACTCTTTAGTAGACCACAAATATGCAATTTGCGTTTTTAAAGCGACGATTTGGGGTCGTCGAAAAGTACTAAAATCATCAATAGTGTACTTATTATGCAAAACTAACCGTAAAGTGATTAAAAAATAATTTATCGCTAAATTAAACTACTTAGTGGTTTGTATTGTATTTGTCCTCTCAAGCTATATACTACTACTACGTTTTGAAAAGTTAAAAATTCTGCGTCTTAAACGTCTTTCACTTGTAAAATACCAACTTCAATAAATATACAGGTGGTCCCAATTCTTTTGTAATAATTATAAATAAGAGTAAGGGTATATAAAAACGTTAGTTGAATCTGGTTTTATATAAATTATAAAGACTTGTTCGTACAATAATAATTGCCATGCGAAATCGACGGCTTGAATAAAAATTAAAATAATAATGGGGCATTTCTTAGCTTTTAGAGGGGGCTGAGAACTTCTACAATCTGCACTCCCTTTTGAAATTACAACCTCTAACCTGCTTACACTTTATATAAGTAATGGACCATTGAGATGATCGCGAACCGGAACAGACTTGACGACATCCGGTTTATGACGCATTTCTTTTTAGTTTACAACCACTCCTTTTAATAATAGCCGAGAATTATTTTTATACACGTGTGTCCTCTCCGAAATGACCTGTACGTACATTATTACATGATGATGGTAATGATGAATAGCACTTCACAATAGATATTTTTATATTTTTCCATTCATCTCTTTATAATAGTGCTATTTAGAATAAAAAACCAAGCTCCTCTCTTCTTGGTTAGTGAAATTTTCAATTGGTTCGTTTTAATCGAAAAAATAAATTCGATGCAGCTTATTACGTGTATTTCTTCCCAAACAGCAAATATTTAACTTTGTGTTTATCACTTGTAATCGGAATCAGGTATATATAGAAACTTCAGTGTCTAAGTCACACCTTGCATCATTTTTATGATTTATGTCTAATCGATCCCTTTATTTATTCAATTCTACAAAGGGTACCTTATGAGGATACATTGAAATAACTGCACTGCTTTGTAGTTTTTTGCAGATGTGGGCTAGGTGACGGATTATCGTACGTTTTATATTGACAAATGATTGAACAAATTTAAACTCTTTGTAAATTTCCTTTTTTAATGTTTGAACTAGACGTTTTGTTTGACCAACAATAATTTATTTCTTAACTGGCTTTGTATGGAAATTCATTTATACATCTGCAATATTAGGTAACAATTTTGCTGGTAAACATCAAACGTGATTTGAGAGTAAGAAAAAGAGTACCTAAGCGGTTAAATGAATTTTTAATAGAAAACTCTTCAAAAAATATTCAAGTTGAAAACAAAACATATCATTCTTCTTCAACTTAATACATCATATAGAACTATAGGGCATGTTATTTGTCCAACCCATTCAAATAGGAAGAGGTGTTACTTCAAACTAATATGAGTCCCTGAAAAGTGGATTCGTGCAGGTGAAAGTGGAATTTTTCGATTTTTCTACGACTTTTAAGAAAACTCGTATAAATTCTAATTAGAATTGTAACACATTTGAGCGAATAACCGAATATTTGGTCAATTTTTAAATCAGCCATAAGTATTGGAAAAGAATATTTTCCAAAGTTTTTTTCTGCTGATACTATTCGGCCGAAGCTTTAATTTAAGACCGAATATCCGTGACAGCCTTAATTCTAATGACATTTCTTGTAATCTAATTTATCAGTGATAGAACTCGTTTGTCTCACTTACCAACCCTAATCTTGTCAAGTGTTAGTATTATGCGTGGTTAGGTGGTTACTCATCGAGATTCAATATGCATACAGAGTAAATATTACTGAATGTCTTCCTAAAATTCTAAGAGTGAATACACAGAAATCATAAGAAAAAGAATTTTTACTGTTGGGACATTTTTGGCTCCGGTACGTAGTAGAGCACAATTGGAACGTAACGTGGAAAATCGCTAAAAGAAATGCAAAAAATTGTTTTTTAATACCCAATACTCTCCACTCCTCTCTTTGAATAATATTCAATTTGATCACTAAAATTTTTAATACTTAGAGGAGATAAATCATGACTGTGACATCAGTTAGGTACTATCAAAAAAAAAAGAAAACTGCATAAAAAAAGCAAAGTCAATTATATAGTGGAGGTTCTACAGAGCATCCATATAGATGTGTTATTTATATCAGACCATTTGCAGAAAATACATACTTTAATTGAAGTGAATTTTGGTAAAAAATCGTTTTATGAATAAAACGAAGTTTTGAGAAAAATTAATCGTTGATTAATAATTAATAGTACAGTTCAAGTCAGGGTAGGATAGTGACAAGACGACGACTCTTTCTAGGTTGTAGTCATCAGAAATTGTTTACTAACCCTAAGAAAATTGGTACCTATAGCTAGAAATTTGGATTCCAGGTAAAAAGTAAATGCTAAATTTCCAATGTCTTTTTCCCAATTTAGAAAAACACCCTGTATATGATTGCAAATTTAGCATCTACTGTTTACCAAAAATCTAAATAAAATCTGTAAAAATATGTAGGGCGTTCCATTTGAAAAAAATTAGAAAAATTAGATTTCGCTTCTAGTGATCACTCTGTATAGCATTAGACTTTTTAGAAAATCGGTAGTGTAAACAGATTTAAAAAACCGTGATTAGGGTTTTGGTATCATGGTTTTAAAACTGACTCTGAATGACTCGATTTTGGCATTAAAGTGACAATATCTCCACAACGGTTAGTAATGGTACAAATATAGGGTGTCCTATTTAAAATAACAAGCCAAGTCCATTATCTCCAAAACTAAACACCCTGTATATTCCAACATACTTTTATGATGTAGACCACTTCGAGATACTAAAGTTTTGTTAAGAACTTTTTTTTTAATTTTTGACTGAACTCCATATAATAATTATAATGGCCTATCTATTCAGGCTTACTCTGTATAGAATTCATTTTCTAATTTTAATTTTCAGTGTTTCGACAGTTAATGAAAATACCAACGAAACATAGTTTGAAGATTCATGATACATCAAAATTAGTGGATTCTAGCCGCCATTTTAGATCCACCATTTTGAATTTCTTATTTTTGATACCAAATTTGTGATTAGTCACCTTGAAAACACTTAAATACCAAGTTTCATAAAAATCCCAAGCAAATTAGTGGATTCTAGCCGCCATTTTAAATTCACCATTTTGAATTTCTTATTTTTGATACCAAATTTGTGATCACTGACCTCTAAAACACTTAAATACCAAGTTTCATGCAAATACCATAAAAATGAGTAGATTGTAAGCGCCATTTTGGATCCACCATTTTGAAGTTCTTATTTATTAAATCAAATTCGTGATTAGTGACCTCGAAAACACTTAAATACCAAGTTTCATAAAAGTTTGATGAAATTTTGAATTTTGTCCGCTTTTACATGCATCCTGACCCACTGTTCACTTGTGCAGTCTTGCAGATGCACTTTTTACAGTGTAGGAAAACTATTTAGCTTTTCATCTAATTAATAAATTTAATAAGAGGACCCTAAAATATTTGTAATACAAAAATTTTCTCTTTTATCCAAAAAAAAAGTATTTTTGGGCCCCAGTCTAGGGCCTCAGAAATCAACGTCCGAGTCGCCCCTGGATAACGACAAAATGATATCAGAACTATAAATAACAAGAGCAATACTATATTACAATTAAAAAAAAGACAGCATTGTTTTACATGACAAAAACGGCATTGCACCCGGCACCCGGGAGTAACGCAAGATTATCGTTTTTCTTTTAATTTGAAACTTAACTAAAAAATGTTTTTACATTTTCAAAATCTGTATTAAAAGTTAGAATAAGTCGCCGAAGAGCACCACTAAATTTGGAAAATTAAGTATAAAAATCTAAGTCTAAAAATGAAATGGGGCCCCGTAGAACCCAATGGCTTTTCTAGGGTTAAAACCCTATGTATATTTGCTATTTCGAGAAAATTTTTCACGTTTCGATGTATGTAACACCTATTTTATGTCTACCTGTTTCTACCGTTAAAAAGCACGCAAATATTAATTTTGTTAATTAATGTAGATGTAGAATTTTAACCCCTACAGTTTTTCTCTGAAGCCTCAACTAATCAGAAACTTTTGTACCTCAACTAATCAGGAAAGGAGGAAATGACAAAAGTATGATTTCATTTGTTAAATCCTTACGATCGATGGCAATAGAGAGTCGTATGTCGTGGTCTCCAGCTTGAATAGTGTTTCTCTAAAAAGCTATTAGAATTTACAACTGATTTTAAAGCAATCCGAAATACTAAACAGCAGTAGAAAAAATTTGTGAAGAGAATTTAAAGAAAAATAACAACCAATCTTTCTGTTTCTGAAATGCAGATTATAATAAAGGGCATACTATGATACTATGACTACCAATGGAGTATGTAAAAAAACAATAATACTAACATTATAGTTAACATATTATGTATGTGTGTCTAAAAATTGTTGCTGTGTATGGGGAAGACAGACTATCGTATTTAGAAATAAATTTTAATTTAGACTCTTTCAACATGGTAGAGAAAATCAACTAGCGAAGACCCAAAGTCAAAATTTAAAAGCATATTTTCCTGCAAAAAGTGTATAGGAACAGTTTTCTGGGATGTCGATATGTCGAAGGAGCCTTATTTATTGAATTTATGCCTGTGATGGGTCTACCATAAGTGGAGAGGCCTATTGTATAAACAAAATTAAGAATTTAAAACCTGCTCTCCTCTGGTAGAAACACGTCCACATATTCTTCTTCGCAAAGAAGCTTATAGAGTTAGGGAGGAGCTGGACGACCATAATTGTCGGGTTCATAAGACAAAGAAAAATCAGTAGATAATAAGTGACAGTGCATAGCATAGCACATTCACCTTATACAGGGTGATTCTAAATCAACGTCATATAAAATAAGTCAATACAATAATTTTTTGCTAATGTTATGGGGGTCCCCGACACTTCGAAGCATCGTAGCCCACCCCAACCGAGTCGCCCATGAGCGAGATATCAAATTACTTTTCTAGTATTTAATATACAATAATTAGAGTGACACGCTGTGGAAGTTTTTCAATTCAGTAAAACAGCTTTTTAAATACTTGCGAAGAACCTCATTTCACCCCACCCCTAAGCTTTAATAGAGAATTACGGGGTTACTAAAGCGTCAGTGACCCCCTTAACACATAACAAAAATGATTGTATTGACTTAGTCTATCTGCACTAAAACTTTCTGACGTTGATTTCGAATCACCCTGTAAAATAGCGCTGACCTAAGACCTATACTAAAGTCAAGGAGACGAGATAGTGTTGCTTGCGATGTTCACGTGCACGTGCAAGTTCTCACGAGCGCCGTTTTACGTAAACTTAAATTAAATACGGTGTAAATTTTTCAAAAATTATTAATAACAGCCGGTTTCATAATAATTCCCTAAAAGCTTCTTTAGTTAAAGTTGTCTCAATCATTTATTTATTTATAATCGATTACATTTTTCCTGTAATCGTCCCAGCTCTAATTGCCACTATAATATGAGTTATCCGCATCAACGCAGTTAGGTAACCATGCAACAAGCTTAAAATAAGTTTATACGTTAGAGCCAATCACAGCGCTAAATAGAAGTGTTCACGTGCACAACACGCGGGTTGTTTGTTTACATTCACTATCTCGTCTCCTTGAATGAAGTATAGCTCCTTTTGACTTCACCTCAGGGGAAAGCTTGTCGCTTCTGTTGAAAAAGCTCAAATAAGCTATTGAGCAGTATTTTGCAAGAATGCCAAAGAAAATCTTTTCTGATGGAAAATTCTAAAATACAATATTTTTGAGAAAATTGTACAGTGTGCCCAGGGATTGACTTTTGTTATAATTCACAAAAATTTATGGAATTTCATTTATAGGCCTAGAGGCCGGCGTATGTAAGATATTTAGTCCAACTCGTTAGTACGAGTAAAACGTGTAAAACGGCCCTTACAGTTGAGAACCAATAGCAACTTTATTTACTAGAGTAGAGACTACGTTATTAATTTATATATCCATTCAAATTGACAATTACAGAAATAATTATGTACTCCAACAAACTGAAAAGAAATAATTACGGTATGAAAAATGCTAAATATGTGAGAATTTATATTTCTTTTGTTAAAAAAAAAGATTATAGTATACATAAAAATTTGATAACAAACACCCTTCGTTATATTTTCAGTTATGAATAACTTAATATACCTATATCATTAACGATTAAAATGTATGGGAAATATGGCATTTATACTTGAATAAAGTAGAATATCAAACAAAGTTGTCGAGGAACAAACTTAAATTTGTAATTACCTTATTACAGTGCGCTTCTGAATAAGTACAGGATATCGTGTAACATTAGGGTGCCAATTTATTTTTAAGAGCAAGTAGAGCACACCTTTCATCTCTAACTGGCAGATGCTAAAAATCTGTTGTTAAATGTATAAAAGTAGAGTTAATATTTAATTCTTCAACTATTTATTATAGTAGGTACATAAAAAATATTTTTTTCAAATTCCCAAGATATAACTGCACTTGAATATTGTTATAATAACCCTGTCGATACAATTTAATATTGCTTAGGGTTAAGACATAGCAAGTTTCCAGTTTGATCTAAAAGCAATCAATTGTTACGGTTCGTTTATTTTAAGTTTGAAATTGAAAACGCCAATTCCATTAAATACAAGAGATAAACTATTGTTCTACGTGTTTTGATTATAATATAAAATTTTAATAATATAAAGTTAGATTAGAAATGTGTCATTTGTTTTATATTATATATTGTATATTATAATATATTTACTTTAATTTCAAATTTACATTTCGTTTACTTCAATAATGACAATTATAAAATGCAATAAATATTATAGAAATCGCACTTAAATGTAATACCAACAACCATTAAAATTATAACAGGTTTTAAGAGAAATGGATACTTCTATAATTTACAAGAAAATTGTCAGTTACTTCTATGTTGTCCAACTTGTGCGTATTTATTTCTCACTTCCTTCTTAATTGTATTAAATTGAAATTATTTATAAGTAAATAAACAAAATTGTTCCAATTTCAACTACCATGTTAGGTTTCATTAAAACAAATTTATTAGCATCGTGTAATAAATTTTCATATTTCTTTGTTATACTGGGTAAGAAGAAGTATTTCTCAATTGCTTTCAACAGTGTGGATATGTGGAGAGAAGAATAATGTTTTTCTATTTCGTGTTGGCAATACAGTCATTTACGCATTGAAGAAACTCTTTGTAGTACTGTTTTAGTTTTATTGCAAATGGCTGAGTGCAACAAGAAGCTGTCTTGCGATACTTGCACTTTACATACTACTATTTTCTGTAAAATGGCTTTTTTACAGGAGAGTGACATTTTGACAACGTCCTCTTATTAAAGATGAAAAACTCTAAGAATTTGCTGTTAACAGTCTTAGGCTGAATTCTACATTACACATTTGTCCCCCAGGATTTAATTTTAGTCTCAGTATAAACCGGTTCACGCTATTATTAAAACCTCTTTATACTGACACCTAAATTAAATCCTGGGGATAAATCTGTAATGTAGAATTCGGCCTTAGAATGTTATAAAAGGATTTAGAGACGTTATAGACCGTTCTCAAAGAATTTAAAGCGTACTAGAGAGCTCTTAATGGTTTTAGAGGCATTTAAAAGGTTTTCAGAAGATCTACTACTTACTAAAAACTTTCACACTGTCTACTGAATTCTATGAAATACGTGAATATCTACTTTTCCGAATATCGCCGTTCTAATCACAAAAGGAAAGTTTGAGGGAGTAATAAACAGGCATTTTACAACAGTTTAAGCTTAAATACTGAAAAATGACAATTATTACTTATACTCATGAACTAAAATAGTTATTTACGAACCATGTGCGGGAAACAATTTTACCGCGTGAACGCGCTTTTGAAGCATGAGCGACGTAGGAGCGAGTGCCTTCATTACTGCGTGAACGCGGAAAAATTGTTCACGCATGAGGATTGTACAATATTTTTTGTACTCACTGCTTCGAAAAACGCGCTGCAGTGCGGGAAACACTGCTTCCCGGTGTAGTAGACCGGGAAGCAGTGTTTCCCGCACTAGTTCGAAACAGTGAGTACAAAAAATATTATTTAGATAAAATTAATAAAATAAGCATGCCTGTTTCAAATGGAAAAAATTCTAAAAATGATACAAATGAAAATCCGAATAATTGTCAGCAGTGATAAATAACGAAACATATGCAAATAGTTAAAAATGAATAAAAGTTAGGGAATGCAGGGCAGTATACAAGATACAAGTAAAAGATTTCATGGTATTTTATTATTGTTTACAATTTTTGAGATCTTTCTTTCTTGTTTATTAGAGTTTCCACTTTTATAGTTTGAGTAAATTTCATGAAGATTTAAAAAAAATGAAAAAAACCATTATCCACTGCTATCGGAAGTGATAAATATATCTTTAATTTAATAGCAAAAGGGTTATTATACAGAGTGAGTAAAAAATAGCGGAATTTTCTGGAGGGGTTTAATGAGACCATTAAGAAAGTACGGGTAAAAAAGTAAAAAAAAATTTATCAATCATTTCTCCGACATATTAACAGCTGAAGATTCATGGTTTAAATCAAACCATTTTTTTAAATAAAAATTTGAATTAAAAGAAATAATTTATTTATTTAATTTGTCGAGAATTTGAATTTTAAAATTATCGATTTTTAATTCCCATAGCTTTAAAATGAATCTGGCAGTGATGTTACAGAAAATAATACATTGACAGTTGTATCGACCTGCATGCAACCATGTTGTCAAATTTACGATTAAGTTTTTCTTAAATTATCTCAATTTAAGAAGAATTTTTTTAAATTTTTCCCGTACTTTTTTAATAGTCTCCGACAGAGCCCCCCCCCCCCCGAGGAATTTCGTCATTTTTGAATCATCCTGTATATTTGGGCAATGTAAAGTCACAGGTGAAGAATTAAATTATTTTGAAATCAGGGAAAATGAAAAACTTATTTTTGAAATTCAGAAAGTGGCAAGCCACCACGTTCTAATTTGAGAAAAATTTAATTTCAATTTTAATTTTGCCTCAAAATTTCAAATTTTCAATTACCTAGTGGGTATAGGGATGAATATTAACCAATGAAATTGTATAAAAATGTGAGTTTGACAGATGAGGCCAATTTACTAGCAAACTAAAAATCAAGAGTTTATAGTACAATCCAACAAAAAAATTGTTTTTCTTCAAACGTCAAAAAAAGTTGACATTTTATTACTGAATAAGTATAAGGTTAAAATACTATTTTTACATCCTAGGGAGTAAAAGTAAATTCTAGCCTTAATTATTTATAACAAATTGTAACGTAAAATGGTATTTCTAAGCATTTGTAATGCAAGATTGAATTATAAAAAATATTTGACCATTGAACTACAACTACTTGACAAGAGATGGTGGTTTTTCAAAGTTTCCTACTTTTAGTTTTAATTTAGTTTTACGTTTAAAGAAAATATAAAATGTTTCATATTAAGTAAGTAAAAGTACTTTTACTCGTAATAAAACAAGCTACTATTATTATTCTCAACCCATAGACTAGGACTGTTATCGGAAAAAACGTATCCTTTACCATACAAGCGGCATTTCATATAACATTTTGGTAACCGATGTTTTCCCAATATTTCAACCCTGCTGAATACGAAAATTGCGGTTATCAAAGCGAAATCTTAACCGGAAGCGTGATATTCAAGATGACACCCAAGATGTCAACTTTGTTATTTTTGATGGAATCATTATGGACAATTAAGACAAATATTTTTATTGGTTCGGATAGATAATTTTATACTCTACAATTTTTATTAGAGGTATAACTATCTTCAGATCCCTCCTTAAGGAGCTACAGTCGGAAGAAGCACCGTGAAATTGGAACAAAATCCCAGTATCGAAATGCTAGAGGAATTTCATATAACATTTTGGTAACCGATGTTTTCCCAATATTTCGACCCCCCTGAATCCAAAAATTGCGGTTACCCACAGTGAAATTTAAACCGGAAGCGCGATATTCAAGATGGCGACTAGGTTGTCTGCTTTATTAATTAAGATTTATTTGGATGGAAGAATTATTATTGAAACTTGGACAACTGTTTTGATTGAATTAGATATACAAGGTTCTCTACAATTATTATTAAATGTAAAAGTACCGTAAGATTGCTTATTAAGGAGCGAAAGCCAGCTAAAGACATCGTGTGCTTAAAAATCGTCGTAATATACATGTTTGCTCTTTTTATTTATTTTGATGGATTAATTATTATGGCAATTAAGACAAATATTTTTGTTAGCTCGGATAGATAATTTTATGGTCTACAAAAAATTACAGTAAAATCACTCTTTAAGGGTCTAGAGAGTCGGGAGAAGCACCGTGTGTTGTCAAAACAGAAGACGCAATATCCTCTTTATGATCGACTTTTATGGACTTGATTTGCTCTGATCATGTTTTAACAGATACATCCTAGCTGGATACTGGGAAAGCTACCTCGCTGAACTCACCAAGATGCTTACATATACTGCTTTATGTATTAAGACGGTTTATACAACACTGGTGCTTTTATCGACTCTAGCTCTTTTAGGAGTGATCTGAAGATAATTTTACTTCTAATAAAAATTGTAGGGTATAAAATTATCTATCCGAACCAATAAAAATATTTGTCTTAATTGTCCATAATGATTCCATCAAAAATAACAAAGCTGACATCTTGGGTGTCATCTTGAATATCACGCTTCCGGTTAAGATTTCGCTTTGATAACCGCAATTTTCGTATTCAGCAGGGTTGAAATACTGGGAAAACATCGGTTACCAAAATGTTATATGAAATGCCGCTTGCATAAAATACTTTAACTTTTGCGCCTAGTCTACCACTTGCAATATTTAAATCTGAATTTAAAATCAGTACTAAAGTGCTAACAAAATAAAGCTGAAGATCAATCTGCTCGAGGATAAACAATTTTCTTGAAGAAATGAAGAAAATTGAAATTTTGACTTTTTAAAATTACCTTCTAAAATCAAGTAATTCCTTGAATCAACAATTTAGCCCTAAATGGCATCGTTTATGTTTTAAAAATCCCTTCGCAAAGACAAAAACTTAACAACACGTCTCTCAATTTATTTTCTATGAAACCGGAAGTGTTCTAATAATTACATCAAAAAGTTTCAGTTTTAAACACACAATAATTGAATTCGCTATAAAATGACATTTTAAGGGTGACTTAGGTTTCCGTTGTCGTTGATGGGATGGGAATACAGGGCCAAGGTGCACATAAAATATTACAATACGACAACGTTAGGTTAGTTGTGACTTTTAAAAGTTATAGTAGAAAAAATTAGTCACTTAAAATATATTAGACCACATCACTTCAATTTCACATAAGGCTTCATTATACAAGAAAGTAAAAACAAAGAAGAATTTCTCTTCGTCTTTACCCCTTAATAATTGTTTAAAAGATTTTTTTATTCCTCCAGTACCACTGCGTATTATTAAAAACCATTATTAGGTACTACTTATACCTATATCTGATGTATTTTCAATGTGAAAATAAAATAAATTACCCCGTAACATGAGAACATTGGAAAAATTATGAAAAACATTTACAAAAAGATCATTTATTTTAAAATTTCCTGTAAAATAAAACCACCGACTTTGAAACTTTTTAAGCAAAAGGCTAGTTTTTTCAGGAGCTGCAAGTTAAGTGCACCCCCTTAAAGGGAAGTTCTAGTGGTGCAATTATCTTGAACTTTTTGATTAGATACCCTTAGGTTTTTGAAATTCAAGATACAGGGTATTCTATTTACAAAAACTATTGATGACGTCGTAACTCAAGAATAGATCACCCTGTATAAACTATTTTAGTGCCAAACAATGTGCAATTAAAAATCTGAATCGACGTATTCCGAGCTTTTTTTCCAAATATCTTTTCGATATACCTACTCCGTTTGTTCGTTTGTAATATTTTCTTATGTCTCAAAAATTTTTATACACCCTGTAAATTTGAATTTTGAAAGTTACTTAAATTGCCAGGAACCAAAAATCTAAATTAGAAGCATTATTTTATTAAAATAGATCAGATTGAAATCACATAACTTGAATGACTAATAATTTTATAAATTTAAATAACACGAAATTTGCATTTGTAAATGTTTGGGATTTAATAGGTATAGATTATAAACCGAAATATTCTTGTTTAATTTTGTGTGCTAAATTAATAATAACCTTCGCACTTATCAATCACAGATAATAAAAGCTTGCTATTGAAAATGTACAAATTTTAACAAGTAAAAATTCAATTTGTGGAAAAATGCAAATAAAACCTCAGCTTTGAGGACCTACCGTTAATCGATGTCGTAATTCATAATATCCCAGCATTCTATAGAAGCAGATCGAACCATCAAGGACGTTCAACGATGTTTCTGCAACAAGAAGAAATCCAATTAGATAAGAATCGATTATACACTCCAATAAAATCACTTTTTAGTCTTTTTATATTTATAAAAAGCCATAATTATAATTTTTTAATTACCTAAATTATTTAATTAAATTTTAAGTTTAAATTAAAGGTGGACGCCACACAAAACACAACACTACGTTCTTCAAAGACAATCGAAATTAGACTGAATTAATTCAACTAAAATAATCGGGAAATGCTTATCAACATTTTATCGAATTTTTAAAATTATTTTTAAATAATTTTGCTTTATAAAATTGTTACCTACTACTAAATTAAAAATTTGTTATTACGTATAGGTAGGTAGGTACCTATCATACAGGGTGATTCAAAACTCGAGAAGAAAAATAAAATGTCCCATTCAGCTTCAAATTTTGAGTCAAAAAAGTAAAATAAATTTTTTTTCTAACCGGGTTTCGTTTGCTAGATAATCGTTTTCAGTTTCCTGAAGAAATTCATTTATTTGTATAAAAACAAGACAGGCCAGGCCGTCTAAAAACAAAATAACATGGATAACATTTGAAACGCTTGTTATTATAACTTCATTTATTCATATTAGAATTATTTTTTGTTTTCAAAAAAGGTTCAAAGTTGAAATTTGAAATAGAAAAATCTTGATCGTTACAATTCGACTCGGAATATGGAATTTAATTTTCAGTTTTCAAAGGCTTGAATTATTTTTAATATTTAGAGATCAACTTCTTCTGGCCAGCTATTCTCTGTTGGTGTTTAGAAAAACGATTACAATGTATAGGGTAAAACCGGAAGAGATGGTGCCGTGGGTGAGATGGCGCAGTGGCATATTTGATCGATATTGGCTGTTTAGGTAATTAAAATTACAGTCGAAGTGTTAGTGATGTTGTCTCGTTGTTATTTAGTAGTGCCCCGTTGATTGTGCTATCCTTTAAGGCACTTAAATAATAATTATTATATTTTTTCTATTTCGGTACTTAAATGCACTCCTTAACGCACTGTTTTGGTCTCAAAACACAGGTCACAAAACGTTAAGAAGCTCTCTTAACGTACTGTTTCTTGGGAATTTTTTGCTGCTAAGTTCGCGGCAAGTTAAACTGACGTTTAACAAATGTCAAATATATCAATCTTAAAATGTGTTTTTGGTTTGTTAATTACTGCAAATTATGCTTTTACAACATTTTTGAGTATTGTTTTTATTTTTGACATAATTATACAAGATAATTTATTTAAATTATATCAAAAATAGATTATATAATAATTAATACAGCGACATCTATGAATAATAGAAGCAAGGTTGACGTGACAGTTGTCATTCAGTGTTCCCACCATGACCAAATAAAATTCCTATCACATGCCAAATCTTTAAAAAAAAATTAATTTTTAATAAAATACCGAAATAGAAAAAATAGTATAGATAACACGTTTCATAAGGCTTGTTAACGTACTCGTCCTTTAGAAAACTCGCCGCAAGAGGCTCTTTTTCTAAACTTAGACTCGTATACGTTAACAAGATGCCTTATGAAACTAGTGCTCTAATATACTATTATATACCTATCTCCAAACTTTTACACTGGTTTACAAATTGTAACTTTTACACATTTAATATAAGAATATTTGAAGTTCTGTTGCTATCTATGTGTAAAGAAATGTTTGAAGAATTGTTTTAACCTATAATTTTATTAAACTATGTCCCAGTCCGAGAGGGAAAATGCTTGCGCAATCTCACCCAACATAATTGGGTTAGTTGGCGCAAGCCATCTCACCCGGTTTTGTTACGTAAATAACGTAAGTATCTGATTTAATGATTTTTTGATTTAATGATTACAAACGAAAAGGAAGCTGCTCTAGAGCTTCGTAGACTCGTGGAGTGAAGAGTAATTAACTTTAGAAGTACAAAATGTAAGAAGTGGCATTACTGGAGTCCATGAAGCATCAATACAGTTTGGGATACCCTGTACTACACGACTGGCTACAATGCATTTATTGCCTAAGATGGCTTCACAAGGGTTGCGCCATCTCTACCGGTTTTACCCCATGACCGACAGTCACAGCACAGTTGTAAGCCGTTGTCAAGTTGTGGCAGGTTGTCAAGGCTTCTCGCTTTTCTAAACACCAACATAGAATAGTAGCTCTGGAAAGTTTGAAATCTTGGAAACAAGCCCCAATCGGAAAAAAAAATTATTTTATATGTTACCTATCTGCTTTAAATTCGACGCTGATTAGTGATTACGACATTTAATTTTTCTTCTCCAGTTCTGAGTCACCCTGTATATTGCTATAGGTACTTTAATCTGACCAAACTATTTTTATTTATTACCATAACAGTATTCTTTCATCAGTGTCATCATTAAGAGTTTGAGGGCCCTCTCGCCTCTCGCAAATCCAGAGTGCGGAGTCCTTACCTCCTTACCCATCTCCGTTAATACATTATTTTACTTCACCACGAATATAGATTTTATAACGAAATTCATCCACTCATATTTTTGCTATTAAATAAACAGCTCTTTTTGGTTCACGCTAAACAATTTTTGAAGCCCTTTCTACTCGGGGACCCTCTGAGAAAGAGAGTCTTTTATTTACGCCACTGTGCATTTATATGATGCTTTTTGAACATTTTCCATCAATATTGAAAAGATTGAAGGTTCTTGATGCTGTTAGAAGTGTTTTTAAATTTTTGAACTAATTTTAGTTATCAAAGTCATTAAAGTAGCCTTTTGAATAGATTTGGGATTTAACCTATATTAGCGCAAGCCGAAGTAAATGTGTAATTCATCAGAGAAATTCGTTATTATAAGAAATATCACATTTTTTTGCCTGGAATTATAAATAAATTTATTCCTATTATTATTCATTATCCTCTAGCAAAGACCATACAATGGATCGT
Source organism: Malthinus seriepunctatus (assembly GCA_963924605.1). Classification (NCBI taxonomy): domain Eukaryota; kingdom Metazoa; phylum Arthropoda; class Insecta; order Coleoptera; family Cantharidae; genus Malthinus; species Malthinus seriepunctatus. The sequence continues at coordinate 48,661,988 of OZ004600.1, forward strand.
CTTTGGATATCTAGAAAGCACGAAATTTCAGATTCCCATCAAACTGTTTGTAAAATAACTTTCATAATCTAATTCACGAAGTTCAATTTTTAACGACATTTTAAAAATTCAATACATAGTCAATTTTCTTTGAAGATAGCTAATTTAGATAAATTCTTATTGTCATTACATAAACATTTCTTATCTCTTAAAAACGCTGTTGTATATTCAATTACCTACAACTAATAACTCAATGAATATCTTTAAAAATAATTATTTCTGCATTATTATTCTTTATTATTATCAACAAGAAATTGAATAGAAGAAAATCACTTGACCAAATTATATTTGCTCATACCTTAAACCTGTTCTATTTATTGGGGTAGCTATTACCAGTAAGTATAACTAGCTGATTGTTAAAGAATAAAACTTTTTTAAATTATTTCATATAAAACTTAATATAGGTATGTTTTTAAGTTACCTAGGCTTACTTAGATCACATATGGGCGGTACGGTTCTACTTGGTAAAGTACAGGCACGCGTTCGACAGCTGCATTTGCAGACCGTTACAAGCACCCTTGGTTTAAAAAGGGACGTTACCCTGTTTTGTAGACAACTATACGGCCGGTGGTATATGCGACATGTGCAGAAATGCGTCCCTGAACGATTTTACATAAAGATAATAGGATGTCTATTTTAGTGTTGCGTAATATATTGTTTGAAGGTAAAAATATTTTCCAAAAGTTGATGGTTATGCCACAAACTTCTCAATAATTCAAAAGCCACTTCAATAGGTGCTGGAGGTACCTATAGGTGTTTTGCAAAGAAAATTACTAAAACTATTTATCATTCCCTTTGAGCAATCTACCGATATTACCATTATCGTATACCGAACGATAGTTTTCTAGACATGCTTTTCTTTGGCTCGAGTTTTCGCGTCCTTTATGATCTGGAAAAGAGTAGAAATTGGTACAAAAGACAATAGGTATTTATTTTAATCTCTCAATTTATGAAATCATAAATTATTGATTATCTAAAAATGTAAAAAAATTTGGATCTAAAACCTTGATCGCTAGCGTCAGCTTTACGTGCCCTCCATTATTCTAGTCTAGGCAACAAAAAGCTTTATTTTGGAAATTAAAAATGAAGATCATTAGCTATACTTAAACGTTTTTTCCAATCAAATCAAAAAATAATGAACTAACTTTTAACAAAAAGAAGTCGTTCGCTTTTTTAAGCTGTAAGAAATCGACCCAAAAGTTTTTATCCATTTTAATAGTTCAAGCAAAAAAAGTTAAATATAAAATGATAAATTATATTTTAAACTAATCTTGCACATTAAGTAAAAGAAAACGAGGTACACACCTTATTGTTATTAATTTTAATTTAGAATTAACCATTGATAAATTATAAGTATTTAAACTGTTCTAGTAGGCGGAGATGTAAAAATTATTATATTTGTTAATTAATCTCTTTTGTTTGTTGTTACCAAATACTCTAATTTAGATTTTTTTGCTAGTTTTTTTTAATTGGGGCAATTAAAAAATTTACTTGTTGGAACCTTTTTAAGTGCGAAATAAAAAAATTTTAATTTTCAAAAATTTTCCCAAATAAAGAAAATTGCAATTTTCTTTTAAAAAGTGCAATAAATTATTCAGAAAAGTGCATTTCGATAATGTACTCTATGCACTTAAACCTCATAGTATTATTTCCCGGAGAATCCGAACTTGATTCAGTAGCGCACCTGTTTCCCCTACCATTTTTATAGAACTCGTCTTATTGGTCGCATTAATATACACTCGACGTGATTGGTGGAATGGCACGTGCACAGTGTTCCAGACAGCTGGTGTTTTCGTGGAAGGGAAACCCATATTAGACAGGTAATTCAGCCCAACTTGATCAGAATTGCTTTAGCTTTCGTGTGTGTTACTTCTCAGCTTTTATAAGAACTTGTTTTCGATAATTTTACGTTTTGTGCCATTTTTGTATGGATTTATTTTATTTTTAAAAAACTGTGCGAGTTTTAAGTGAAGTTTATTAACTTGGATTTATTTTGTGCTTTTTTGAAAAAAATGCCCGTTAATATTATGGCGAAAAATTACAGCAACTGCCCTTTGAAGAAGAGGCCTGTACATATTATTGAGGATTATTCAGGTAATTATCAATTTTTGAAAAAAAACAAAATTTAAATGAAACAGTTATCCAAATCAATATTACCCTGAAGCTTACACACGGAACTATCTAAGTGCCGGAACTAAGATTCCTTCTTTGGGTCGCGTGCTAAGGTAAAATACCCCCGCATTAACTGTAATAAACAAGTTCGTGCGCGAAAATTATTCACCTATTAGATAAAATTTGTTTTCCTCAAGAATATTCAGATCAACAGACTTTTAAATTTTTTTTACGCGTTTAAATTGGGTAAATAATCAGTTTTATTTAAATAAGTGCAAAAATTACCCAACTTAATCTTCATGTGTAAATATGCATTTATTGGTAAACATGGAGATTTAAAAATTATTGTGGGAAATTTTGCATAATGTTATCGTTTTATTTAAATCCGTTAAAAATTGTTTGTTTGATAACGAATTTATATAACGTCGTAGTCTTTTAAAAAATTATAACTGTTTTTTGTTGTTTTTTAATACGAGATTTTAATGTTATTTTTTTATTGTTACAGACGAACCTGAAAATTTAAGTACAAAACCACAAGATTTAAGTCGTACTGGTCGTTTAACATCTTCCTCAGTTTCACCTCCAACTTCACCTTCGATGTCGCCCCGTTCATCACCGGCGACTTCTCCATCAATTTCGCCGCCAATACCTTCACCATCACCACCCCTTCACATGTATCAACCTATCAAAGCAGAACCGTGTTTACCGTATCGTCCACCGATAAGTCCAGATTACGCACCACAGACGTGGCATCGAAGTGTTGCTCCATTATACCCCCAAGCGTATCACCCTTTCATGCCTTATCATTACAACCACGAATACGTGGGTATGATGAGTCCTACATCTCCTTATAGTGATAGTTCGTGTTCTCCACCTCACATGCATAATCAACCTATCCAACCTCTCGCATTAAGACCAACTATGTATTCCTCGATAGACCAATCATCCCTTAGTCCTAATTCGTCTACGACATCACCACCGCCGACGACAAACGGCGAAGACTCGACGGAAAAACGCAGACAAGGAATAAGACATCAGTGTCCAGATTGTGGAAAAAGTTATTCAACATTTTCCGGACTTTCAAAACACCGTCAATTTCATTGCGCAGCAGGTGATGGTCCTAGAAAGTCGTTTAGTTGTAAATATTGCGAGAAAGTATACGTATCGTTAGGAGCTTTAAAAATGCACATCAGAACGCATACGTTACCGTGTAAATGTACCATGTGTGGAAAAGCATTTTCGAGACCTTGGTTATTACAAGGTCACATACGTACCCATACCGGCGAAAAACCATTCTCGTGTTCGTATTGTAATAGAGCATTTGCGGATCGTTCGAATTTAAGAGCGCACCTACAAACACATTCAGATGTCAAGAAATATTCATGTCCGACTTGTAGTAAAACCTTCTCGAGGATGTCATTACTTACGAAACATGCAGAAGGTGGATGTAACGGTACTGGAAATTTAATGCACGCTGATAAAATGTATTAATCGTTTTTCAAATTATATGTTCGCACTTTATTTTTGTAAGACAATTCGGTTAAAATTTAAATGTTAGTTTTTTTGTATTTAAGGTGCCTTGAAAAAGACTGAACGTATTTGAGTGTACAAATAAAAATGGTTAAAATTGTAAATAATATTTAAAATTAATAATATATTTTTTGTAAATGTTTGTAAATATTTTTATATAATGTTTATTGTAATGTTACTTGTATGGTGTGTCAATTTCTCGAGTTAAATCAATTTGCAAAATGTAAACAATTTGGTTTACTAAATGCCATATTAGTCAGATTTAATAACTTTGGAATTTGACTCTCATATTCTAGTCAAAAGAAGACAATTTTTGTATAAATTTCTTCTAAATAATTGATAAAAATGCCATTGTACAGTGCCTTATGTAGTCTTTATTTTTTACTACGTACAGAGTTTTATGTTATTTAAATAAAACAATATTGATACTGAACTTTTTGTTTTAATTTTATATTAGAAAGTTTGTCCTACTTCCACCCCCTGATGTGCATTCTTCTCCATGCATAAGATTATGATCAGATCAATTTGACTTGTATGAAAAATATAAGCTTATAAAATATAAAGTATTATTCAATTTATTTTACTTTAAAAGAAACTAAATACACAGATACACACATACAGGATAGGTAAAAATTTTTATAAGAATTTATTTCTTAAACTGTCTGATAACAGTGCCAATAGAGCCACAATGTGTTCAGTATAAAGCTAATTTTATACGGTCAAAGAAATTGATGAATTTTTCGACCTTGCATTTATTTGACGTGTGTATTTGTGTAATACACAAAATTGTGAAGAAATTCACAACAATAAATTCATGAAGAAAATGTAAAATCAGAACTGGTTCTAATTTTTCAAATTTTTTTAGAGAATTCCGGTTACACTGGGTTAAGAGTTCAGTTGTAAATAAAAATTTAATTTGCAGGTAAATCAACGTTAGAAGATTCGTCAATTTCTTCATGAAGTTCTTCGTGAATGAATTGTTGAATTTCTTTGACCATATAAAACTAGCTTTACAATTAATTAAAACTAAAAATAGATAATTTTCAAAAAGCGCCATCTCTTGTCAATTACTTGTAGTTCAACTGGTCTATTTAAATTTTTTTTAACAGTTTTCTCTAACTTGTAAAAAGAAGCTAATTATTGAACGTAACGAACAAATTATAAAAGAAAATTTAAAAAAAGATGTAAACAATAAGGTTCGAATTTACTTTTACATACATAGAACTTTAACCTTACTTTATTCAGTAACAAAACGTTGACGTTTGAAAAAAAATATTTCTAGGCATTTGTAATGTAAATAGTTACATTTTATTTTAATTTCCTTTTTATTATTTGTTTGTTACGTTTAATAATTAGCTTCTTTTTACAAGTTGCATTGAAAAAAATATTAGACAACTCAACTACGAGTATCTAATTGATACAGAATTTTTTGTGCAGGGTCGGGATAAGCTATTTTAGGTGCCTTTTGTTGGTCAAAGTTCTTCTGTTCGCCTAAAACAAAACGTTCTAAAATGGTCAATTTTTGTTCGACATTGATAAAATGAATCATTATTCATTTGAAAAATTTTTAAGCTTGTAATACCTAATTAAAGCTCTAGATCTCTGGATTAAAAACAGAATTTTTTTGAAATTGCTTATACTTATTGAATAACTAATGGAATTTTCACTATATCTCTTTCATCTCGTATCTCTAACAGTTAATGACGATACAAAAAGGGGGAGACTTGTAATATGAAAAATACATCTAATACCTACTCGTCAGACTGGCTTTATTTGATATCGTCGACAACAGCTGTAATTTAGACCGTACGCCTTGCGACCGATAAGATGATTAACAATTTTCAGAAATCGTGACAAGATAACATACCTACTAATGATAGGTCAAAAAAATTGGTTTAATTTTTGTTCAAGGTTAAGTTTGGTCCGGTTCGGTTAAACTTCAGCGGTGGCTTCAAACAGGACCGGTAATATGACGGTGCTGACGTCACATAGCGGCGAAGGCTAAAAACAGCTTTTGGTGACGTCACTGATCATCATTACGGCTTCTATTTAACAGTACTGCTCTCCTAGGAAATCCAGGCTTAAGGTTACATTTACTTATATGCCGACTTGGCCAGTGCGATCCTGACTGTAGACATTAAATTAAAATTGAGCAGAATGACTAAAAATGGGCAGAAATCGTAAAATCATCAATTATCATGGCTTTTATCAGGCTGCATCAAAAGCAGCCTGCTTTTCGAACAAAAAAGGCTCATATCACGCTCCACAAATTATTCATTGTTAAAAAGTTACTGTTTGTTGTGAAATTTGCTCAAAAATAGTGATTAGACTATTCTTTTTGAAGATAGTTAGGTGAACGGCGAGCGTTACAGAGTAGGGATTGCAATCACAATCCCATTGAGTTTTTTCAATTCCGGGATCCCGGGATTATTTTAATTACCTATACGAGTATTTAGCCCCAAAAATTATTTAAGTTTAAACACATACTAGGGAAAAAACTATAAATTTGTGAATTGTAAAACTGTAAAAGCTCTTCTATAAGATACCCAAATTTATCTTCAATTTTAAAGTACAGTAATTTCCAAAATTAGGTAAAAACACAACGGATATGAGGAACTTTTTCCTGTTGTATTTTTTGTGTAGTTCTTTAAAAGTTTAAAATTTTCTTTAATGTATTTCATTTATAAGATATGAAATTAAATTTTAAATAAAAAAAAAATAAATTATTATATTTGACGGACAGCAAAAAGTTCTTCGTATGGCCACATCCGTTGTTTTTTATTAAAATTTAATTTGATATCTTATAAATGAAAAACAGTAAAGAACGTTTTAAATTATAAACTTTTAAAGAAATGAACAAAAAAATACAACAGGAAAAAGTTCTTCGTATGGCCACGTCCGTTGTTTTTATTATTGAATTTATTTTTATGTTATTATAAATTACATGATATTGCTTAAATTTCTTTCGTCCGGGATCGAACCTAGGACTTCTGCGAGCAAGCAGAATTTTTAGACATAAATTGTCTGAAATACTAATTTCATTTATTTCATTTGGCATAAATAGAAGTTCAAAATATACATTATGTTCAGAAAGCTAATTTTACGAGCTTTCAAAATATTAAAAAATATACAGTATGTTCCATTTAAATTAACAAATTTTATCCCATTTCCGGTTAAACCGGAAGACAAAATATAAAGTGTTTGATTCTTGTAATAGTTAATTTTACGAGCTAAAGCGTTTTGTTAACCGAAAATAGTGTCAAATAATAGATATTCATGAGATTGAATTGACAAATATATCCATTTTCAAGTTTTCATTTTTATACAAAAAGAATTAGAGATTTTTGAAGTTTTGACATTTAAAAAAACATTATTCCAAAACGGATTGAGCGATTTTGATAAAAATTTATATTTCCATAGAGAACTACGTTGTCTATAACATACTCAAATTTGTTGAAATCGGCCGTACCAGTTTTTAAGAAAATCCATTTCAAAATTTTGCTCTACTATGGCGGCTTAAAGGTAGGCAATTTTGAAACAATTTTGACAATCCACTTATTTAGGACGAAAGCCCTATATTTTAGCTGTACAATGCCGTTTTAAAATTTTTATAATAATAATTATCAGCCAAGTTATAAGGGAAAAACCACAAAATGAGACAATCGTTCTATTGGCCTCCATTTTGAATTAAAAAATTTGAAATTTTGTTTTTCAATTGGGGCTCACATGTACTATCCTATAGCCTAGTAAAAAAGAACTTCGCCCAAATTTGCAAATATGCGCCCAAAATAACCACCTTAGTTTTGGACACCCTGTATATAAAAATCAAATTTCATCAAAATCGGTTCAGTAGTTTTTTCTTTGGGGCCCGGGATACATACATACAGAAATTTTTTTTTTGCATTTTTGATTATTTTTTATTGGGTACCTATCTTTTTTTTTTGGATTGTAACAACTTTTTCTTGGATTAGAAAAAGTTAAAATGACAAGTATTTGGCAATTAAAGTCTTAGTAATAAAAAAAACTTTTATTATTATTTATTATTTCAAAATTTTTGGAAAATATTTTCAATAGAAGATTTATTTCTTAATAATTTTAAAAAACTTAAGAAAAATTATTCTCGAAATCCCGGAATTATTAAATTCTTAATCCCCGGATTTCGAGATTGAATAATAATTGAACAAGATCCCGGCATTCGGGATCCCGGGATTGCAAACCCTATTACAGAGCAATAATACGCGAATTTTGGATGCCGTAAATGCATTAAATATGAGCTGGAGCACGTTTTGTTTTAACATGATGGCGCTCCATATCATCCAAGCAATGAAACAATGCATCAGTTATTGGGACAAATGTTTCAAAATTAAAAGAAAGGAGAAATTGTACAGCCACCAAGATGGTCTGATTTAACACTTTGTCTTTTTGTGGGGTTTTTAAAGACCAAAGTTTATACCGATTCTCGGTTTTACCGAAGAACATACAAGATCGCTTTAATTTTGAGGAAAACAGTGAACAAAGTGTTGTTTACGAATTATGACAGAATAGGCGACCGCTTGCAAAACTTAATACGCAAAATGGTTCGATATAGTTCAGTCGGCGATAGCTGTTTGGTGGGAATTTTGTGATAAATGGAAAATTGAAGTAGTCAGATATTTCTATTTCACATTAACAGTGGCATTTGAAAGAAGATAGCGAGCTCTAGCAAACGTTGGCTGTAAAATTCAAATATAATTATCAATAACGTATAACCAAACGTTTCATAGCACATCCCCACCCAAAAGCTATCGCCGATTGAACTATAGTACACGGAATTTATTACTAATAACGAGAGTCATATATCTACAACAAACTGTTAAAACCTACTTTAGCTATAAGGAAATCCGTGTATAGACTTATAGGCGTCTTTCAAATTTCATTTGTTTAATACTCATCAATAGAGCTGATAAAAGCAAAAAAAACGAAAGTGATAACGTGATAAGAAGTTTAATTTTTTTTTGAAAATAAGCCAACCATATACGATTTGCGATTGTTGTTAATTTAACAAATCTATATTGCAACAATAACTGTACTCACTTGTACCCCTTAATAGGTCGACCATTTTCATGTTAATTAAGTTTCTATATAAGCATTGTCTGTAAGTTTAAGTTTAAAAACTTGCATAATATTAAACAATTTATTCAGATGACTTGAATTATGAATTCATTTAATTTTACGAATCTCCTTTTTTCTCTTTAATATATTTCATTTTAATGGTGTACCTTATTAAACAATGCGCTGACTTATGTTTATTTTGATTTCAAAGAGGTTAGTTTATTTAAATTTTTAATATAGCAGGTTATTTATAAACTTCCAAGTACCTACGTATTTCAATTAATTTACCTACGTCTATAATACGCAAATGTGAATGAATCACTTCTAAATAATTAATAATTCATTGACATCTTGAATTATGTTGATATTTTACAGTGTTATGTGACTTTTCGTACCTAGAATCAGGTGTGGTTTTTTTATACCTTTTGCAATTCACTAATTGTTAATTGGGCGAATATTTTATATGGAAATTTTATTCACCTTGTATACAATAGTTTTCAATTTTAATTTGCAAAATTGCATTACAATTCAATGAAATGAACCTATTTATTAAGGCGCTAAAGCAATCCAAATTTATTCGAGAAAGTATTATAATTCGATGGCTATAAGAAGATCGCTATAAACTGTTAAAGAGTGTTAATGGTTAATGCTTAATTAGAAGACAACCTTATTAATTTAAAAATTTTGACACAGAAGAAGGAAGATTTAATTAAAATCATTTTTTCGTTTAAATTTTATTAATCTGGATGACATATCTTTTGACTCCCGCCCGTATATTGAAAATTGTCCACTCTTCTAGACTCTATCTCCAATAGTAAGTATTTACGATCTCTAATAGTAATACGACTTCCAAAAATCTAAAGGTATATACACCATTGAGCATGAGTCCTCTTGTTACAGTTAGGAACGTTGACCACCAATCGGTGGCCATCATAGCACAAATCAATAGCTATTTATTCTTCCATGCTGTACATCGAAAAACACAATAAGCTGTTAGTCTCAATTGCGCTTTCAGTGCTTATCCACTTGGGAGTACAGATAATCCTTCAAAACCCTGGCAAGGGACAACTAAGTTTATCTTCACTGGGTGCCAGGGCACGAGGAAATTGCAGGAAACGAAATAGCTGATAAATTCTCTAGAACAGACTCAAAAGCTCTCCCGATCGGACCCGAACCATTCTGTGGACTATCTGGAACACATAGAAAGGCGGAAATCCAAAAAATGGAAACCGAGAACAAAAATTCTTACTGGAACAACGCACCAGGACAAAGATAGTCGAAGAAATTCATTGAGTACTCGACCACGAATGCTAAAAAGCTTCTTCTATTATCAAAGAACGAAATCAGACTCATCACGGGTCTATTTACTGAACACTGCCCAGTCAGGTACTACCTCAAGAAATTGGGATTGGAGGATAGTGACATACGCAGACTTTGTGAATCGGAGATCAAATCCACCGAAGAAGTTATCTGAAATTGCGTTGCCCTGGCTAGGCTTAAGCTGAAACACTTAGAGCGGGCTCCTTTGACGCCTGATGAAGTGAAAAGAAAACTTCTCAGGGACATTTTATACTTTGCTAGCGAAATTGAATTCCTGAGAACATAAACAAATGAGTACAATGCAATAGTCTCAATTGCTAAAGACAATGTTTGCTTTTAAGAGTATGGATTAGATCATCAGTCCCTCGCCCAATTAATTAAAATGCCTTAATGCATTGCCCATTGGGAAATTAGCTTGAGTACGTCATTTCGTTTGTCGCTGGCGACTTCTGCATCAATGTCATATCCAACATCTTTACCATCACTAATTTCTTCATATGAATTAGCCCCATAGATGTAACATCGAAGTTTTGCGCCGTTATACCATCAAACATATCGTGCTTTTTGCCTTATCATTAATCGCGAATATAAGGATATGATGAGTCCTACATCTCATTTATTACTGTGATAGTTTGTGCTCCTTATTTCACCGCATGTGTTTACCTGACCTATCCAACCTCTCGCTTCAAGACCAACGATGTATAGTTGTCGATATACCAATGGTTTCTTAGTTCTAATTCGTCTAAGGAGAGACTAGGATGATCAAGCAATGCAAAAATAAATTTAAGAGATTAAAATAAACCCAATGGGTTTTTGATACATGCCTCACCTGATCACGAAAGTATAAGTTTTCACAAACAAAGTAGAGGACTCAATAATTTGTGTCGGGGATAACAAGAAAGCTCCGTTCCCGATAAAACCACAATTTGAACCATCTTATTCAAAAGCTTTAAAAAAACAAAACTAAAAATCACACCATAATTTTGTACTTTCTGCTACTTTATTAAAACGGTTCATACCGAGTTAAAAAATTAAAAAAAAATGTCTTTTTTGTAAATTACATACTCGACTTCAATTAGAGCAGATGGTACAGGTAGAGGTACAACAAAGGTAAGGTATATAAGTATATGCTGCATGGTGAAGATTACTTAACTATAAGAGTATTATTGCAACAGGTTCATGGTTCAATCACCTGATTAGCACTATTGGAGAAGGTATCATAAAATTATAAATTTTATTTAAAACCGCCCTCGATAAAATAATAATTTTATCTCCCACACTGTTGAATCATAAATATAGAAAATCAAAACCTACTTAAGTAAATTAAATTTCATTAAATATAAATAATTTTCATAGTTAGTATTATTTATTTGCATTAATATTAATTCATTCAATGTAATTGAATGAATAATAAATACTATGAATCATTATAAATTTCTTTAGAAGAATCCTTCAAATATTACCATTACCAGACATTAAACACCTATTCAACGTTCACTTAAATAACCATTACTACCAATTATTAGCTATTTTAGTTAAGTATTTCAGGTATTGTACGTAATTCAGCTTTTTAAAGACATCATCAAGAGTGTAATGTTGAAAAGAAACGAGAAAATTGGTCAAGTATTTATCATGGAGATTATAATATGGAGAAGTTGTTCTTGTCGACATAACCTCCCTACCTATTGGAGATTAAAATCATTTCAAAATTTAACAAAAATGTACACCATAAATAAACCTGTACTTAAATCGTGATGATAATTTTTTTGATAAAATAAAAAGGTTATATTTTGGAAACGATTCCGGTATAGATTCTCCATTGTATGTTAATCTTTAGCTCGCGCCCATTTGACAGACTTTTGACCACAATATAAACCTGTATGTATCATCTTATCTGTGTAGGTGCTGCAGTCATTGTAATTTTACATCTGTTTTATTGTTATTTATTGATGATGTCACTGAGATTTAAGGTCAAGCCTGAAACAATGCTTACAATGCAATTGGATAATGGCATCGCTTTTAGATGGGTGTAAGTACCTGTTTGTATTTGAACAAGTGACACAAATTCTATTTTGTATCTTAAAAGTATTATTTTATAATGCCAAATATAATTTCCCTTCTTAAAGAAGTACAGATAAAGTTTTAAATGTCATTTCTGAACCTATGGACTGGTAATAGTAATAATTATAACTTGTGCATAATATAACGCGGAGGTTTAACAAATGTTTTCGAGTAGCTCATTTATTTTCGAGAAGTTATTTCATCGAATACTTTACATTTGTTGTTTCAGCTTAAGCTCTTAAAATGCAAATCGCAGCGACGTATTTTCAATGCAATAGCTTTACATTTTTTCAGACTTCTAATAAAAACAGTGAGTTAGGTTAGCGTATAGATAGAATATCCTAAGCAATATCAGACAATTGCTATAAAACTGAACTGGAATAAACAAAGATCGAATTCTACATTACACATTTATCCCCAGGATTTAATTTTAGTCCCAGTATAAAGAGGTTTTAACAATATCGTGAACCGGATTATACTGAGACTAAAATTAGACCAGGAATAAAGTGTAATGTAGAATTCAGCCTAAGTAATTTGACATTGAAGTTTTTCAATCTGTGATATCCGCTTCAATCTATTTATTCGAGGTGGCGCCTTCTTTCCCGTTACTCCTCGAGCCATTCCAAATTTAAGATGAACTCGAGCAACTTGGCAGGCGAAGTGTCTCTGATTCTGACCATATCTAGCCAGTATTCGCCAAGTATGGTTCCTCTAGTGCTATAGCAGGACACGAGCAAAGCACATGCTCCGCAGTTTCATCTTCCTGATTACAGCCTCTGCATCTAGGGCTATCGATTAGTCCCAGAGTGTGAAGGTGTTTAGCTTACAATGTCCTGTAACGATGCCCGTGAGTACTCGCAGATGTAATCGAGACAGGTTGAGGTAGCTTTTTGCGTGTCGTATCGAAGGAGCAGCAATTGTTGCTTTGGCTTGTTCACAGGCCGCACCTTTCGACCACATATGTCTATGTGAGCTTACTGTTTTTGATTTTATGAGACTGTTGAGACTGCTGACCGAGACAAGTTCGAGACAAGTTTCAAAGTTATTCTATGGCGGTTCAGGGTCGCGATAGCAGCCGTACTGTCCTGTGTGTGTTGTCCTGTTACTACGAGTAGACTCTCTTTTTCCATTGTGGCACTTTCTAGTATGCCATTAAGTTCAGCTTGGAAAACCAAGGCGAATCTATCTAATGATAAACTGGTATTTATTTCTAGTTCAGGTGAGAAGATTCTTATCCCTGAGCCAGATTCAGTTTTTGATCCATCGGTAAAGATATGCAGTACAGGGGTCTCGTGTTGTTGTCAGGTTTATAAACCTTTTGTTAAATATATATTTGGGAGGAATACGGTCAGATCTTGATTACCTTGATTAAGTAAATTTGGTTGCAGCTACCATTATGTTACGTTTGGGAGCTGCATAAGAATGCATGTTCAATGTTCATCTCCCAAACATGACGTTTTGGCGAACAAACGTCTATTCATTTGTTAAATCAAGTTAAATTGTAAAATGAACCTTCATGTACCTAATCATATCGCAAAAATGTACTTACTGTCGTGTTTTCTAAACAGAATGACAAGTATCTGCTATTTTGATATGGAAGCGTCATACATTAATTTATAAAATTAACTTTGACGTAGGTTAGGGCCCCACCTGCATAGCCTGGTATGTGTTTGACGATTTCGTTAGATCATTATTCTGATGGCCTTGCAGTTATCATAAGATGTTTGTTCAAATATTTTTAGGCTTAGGTACTATTCCAAATAATAGACACTAGCACAGGCCACAGGTTACAGGACACAGGATACAAACAGGCTAATTTCGCTATCATTTGGTGGAGAAAGGGATAATGGATACAAAGTGTACCGATGCTATGACGAATATTTAAACGAAAATGTTGCTCTCGTAGTATTTGCAGCAATAATTTCTTCCAAGACTTGATATTGTTTCTATGAGCATTGAGCATGAGTGCATGAGTATAGGTAACTTTGACTTGCGCGACTAGAAGAATTTCAATGGTAAATTCTTAATATTCAATTATTTTATAGCTAAAATGCATAAAAATTTCCTGTAAAGCAAAAAATACTGTATTGTTTACAATTTTCCATTTTCTGAATCCAAAACAAAAATTAAAAATGCAATTTTTACGAAAAACCAGTCATGCCAAGGAATTATCACGTTGTGTCACGATAAATCAAACGTCCTGTATATACAGGGTGACCATAATCTACCCACGTTACATGGGTAACTTTGTTATTAGAAGAGATACAGAGTCGGTTAAATTAGCAAAGTTGGGCAGAATTATACGGCCATTCCAATTCCGTTCAGAAAAATTTACATTGTTGCCAAGTTTCTTAGTTATTTGACAAAAACTAAAAAAATGAATTTTTTTTAAATGCTTATAACTTTTTTATTAATGGAGATAATTACAATTTTCAAAAAATATGTAAAAGGCACTACTAAAAGCCAAATAAATTAAGAACCAAAATATTTTTTTATAGCGCCCTTTTAGAGATATGATGCAAACTTATGTTTTTTTAAATACAAACCTAACCTCAATTTTATGTCATTGAAAAACTAATTTTTTTCTCTTTTCAAAAATATAAGGGTTGGTAGGGTTAATTTTTCAAAATTTTTTAGTACTTTTTTCGAATTATTTTTCCACTCTTTTTGATATATTAATTTATTTAATTCACTTGTTTCTTTTATATTCGATTGTTTCATAGGTAATTTGATTTTTTAAATTTATTTTGACATAAATTACTAATTTATTTTCTAAAATAAAAATTTTTTCTCAAGTACTAAAAAATTTTGAAAAATTAACCCTACCAACCCTTATATTTTTGAAAAGAGAAAAAAATTAGCTTTTCAATGACATAAAATTGAGGTTAGGTTTGTATTTAAAAAAACATAAGTTTGCATCAGATCTCCAAAAGGGCGCTATAGAAAAATATTTTTGTTATTAATTTATTTGACTTTTAGTAGTGCCTTTTACATATTTTTTGAAAATTGTAATTATCTCCATTAATAAAAAAGTTATAAGCATTTAAAAAAAATTCTATTTTTTAGTTTTTGTCAAATAACTAAGAAACTTGGCAACAATGTTAATTTTTCTGAACGGAATTTGAATGGCCGTATAATTCTGCCCAACTTTGCTAATTTAACCGACTCTGTATCTCTTCTAATAACAAAGTTACCCATGTAACGTGGGTAGATTATGGTCACCCTGTATGTGCTCGTTAATGCGATTAAAACTTTTGAGGGTTAATCTATACATCTCTAAAAGGCATAATAAGTCGTTTTTTAGAATAGTTTCATGATAATGTTATATCTCCACCAGCATTGGATAATGTCGAAGGTTTTAACAGAACTCAACAGCTGCTCCTTTAGTCCCAGTGAATCCAAAGACGTTCTAATTTTCTGATATTAGAGTATAAGCTATTATTGTTAAAAATGTACAGTACTTTTAATTAGAGAGGAATTTTAATAAAAAATTGCCTATTTCTCTACTTCTTCAATGTTTTATTCAATAGAAAATGAAACTAGAGATATTAAGGAAAATCTAACGAGTTCATCGAAAAGTATGCGTAATTTTCTTCATAACGAGTTCTTAGTTTCTTCAATCCGATTAATATTACCCATTCTACAGCAATTAACCCCCCCCCCCGAGTTAAGCTCAAGGAGTACCCTACTCCTTGCATTTCAATCACATAAATATGCAGGAGGTCCCCCATCACAATTCAGCAATAAAATTGCTGTTATTATTTATTTCTTTATCAAAACCTGTATTTTATTGGGCTAATTTTATAGTTCCGGAAAATGTGCAAACGTAGTATTTTTTCTCTACAAAAAAAAGTCCGTAAACTTTAGCTCTAAAACAATTAGGGAAGCTCGACATAATTGAATATTAAAAATTGAAATCCTTATAAGATTCATAGGAGCTTTGGCTGTGAACTTCACCATTATCCGTGTTTGGACTAAGCAACGGTTTTTATTCTCAACTTTGTTTGGATCGAAAAATAATGAGGAAAAATAATTAGCATGAAAGTTATAAAAATTTGATAAGAAGTGAGACCTTTCCTATAATATTTGCTCAACTCTGTACTAAAACAGTAAGCAAAACACAAGCCCCTTTTTTATCACTAAATCTAGATGATAATAAAATTTTCCTTAATTCTTATTTACATTTAAATAATAATGAAATATTCGAAATTGCTTGCACTTTGTAATGTATTTACGATCACGTTTTATTCTTGGGAGCGCATAAATGCCATTTTATTTTAATGTGCTTTATCTTCCATCAATTTGTGGTATTCAAATTAGTGTGATAAAATCTACAAAATTTAGTTTACCATACATATTTCTTATCGTTTATCACACAACAGTTGATTTAAATTAAAATTATTATTTTACAACCCAGCAACAAAATAGTCGTAATAATAAAAATTTATATTTGTGATAATTCTTCAATTTACCTTTCGCTTTATACCTGCCGGAAGATGAACCCACTCGTAGTTTTGGATAAATTCAATATTTGTAGTCGATAAGTGCATCAAAAGTACGATGGTATTTAATCCTAACTATAGATTTAACATCATCGTCCAAGTTGAGATAACTAAAATATCTTTTATTTGTGAATAAAAAATAAATAAGTCGTTTTGTGTATTTTTTACAATCACAATGTCTATATTTGATTTCTTTCTTCAGTTCAATATCTTTACCAAGAACAACGACGCTATTTTATGGAGAATTTACACCGGAAAATTCGAAGCTAACCCTTCAGATAAGTAGATGAAGAACCGATTGCAATTTCCCATTCATAAACGCCTTACAAATTATTGAGAAAAATGCCAATTATCTAAAAGAAAATAATTTGGGTAATTGGATAAACAAAAGGTACCACCTGAGTCCACAACCTACTATTTATCCTAAAGTTTACATCCGATCCATTACCTAGGTACTTTTTATCTTTATAGCAGATTTTTGAAAAGAGATGACACTACTTGCTCTATTTATTAGATTATGTTATAGTTATTTTCATGACATGATTGTACATAGAACACCCTTCATTGCAACCGTTTTATAATTACAAAAAAGTTGAGTGAAAGCTCGAAACGCTAATTTACTTGGTTTGTTCACTATAACCACACAAGTAATAAAATTAATAAAGAAAAGTATAGTAGTAATAAATTAAAAAAAAGAAAATTTTAATATTTATTACTGGGTAATATAATATAATATTTGCGTTATATAAATTAATTAAATAATACCAAAAATCATGTTAGTAGTTTGTTCAATTTTATTATTGTGCTACTGAAGTCTACGCCGAGTATAGATTTGTTTCGTAATCATAGCACCGTAACAAATTGTCTTGAAACTTGATTATAATAGAACAGAATTACAAAAGATATAATTTATTGTTCTATCAGACTATTAACAATTCTAATACACCCGATATTCCTAGACAAGAAAAAAAAATCGATGAATACTGTATAAATTCAAATAAGTAGGTACACAGCACACCATAGATACAATCTTGAAGTAGTTTGGTAGGGAAAGGCAGTAATCTATCGTTCTGATGTATTGTCTTATAAAGTTTGATCATTAATTTACTGTCAGTGAATTTTTTTTATTATTTAATTAATTACAGTTAGCTACGTAGCATTACTTCAATACAAGAAACACTTGATGTGCTGATTTATAAAAAGAAGGATTAATTGCTTACATCACTTTTTAATTCAATTTATAATCTCTTCAATAATCAGTACCACTTAATTTTTAAGTTTTGTTATTAAAGCAATTACAAATTTAAATTCTATTCAAGGGTCTTATTATTAAATGTAATTAATTTAGAATCTATCTATCGATTAATCTTTAATATTTCAATTCATTTCGTTTTATCCATTTAGGAGCATTTATTAAAATTCTATAGGTCACATCCTGTAATAAAAATCCTATAGAGGTATATTGCACTAAAAAAGAGTTTAAAAAGTAGAAGATAAACTATTGATTTTTAATAATAAATAATAGAGAAATAAAGATTTGAATGGAATAAACCATTTTTTTTCTTGCTGTTGCACTGAGTAGGAGTACCTACTTTGACACACAGATTAAATTGTTTTTGTAATTTTATTTGATCTTGGAGTAAAGCAGTTTTTTGGTCATTAGCACGCACGTTTTTTGCATCCACCATAGTGACTAGCCTGCTTTATATTATTTTTGAAAATTGATTTTAAAACTCATTTTGTGAGAAAACTTTGCTTAACAGAAAATTTTTATAGAACATTGTTTGTAAAAACTCCTTATATTTAAAATGACATTCTAGTCATTTTTCTATAGATTGCTTAGTTTTGGAGAAATCTTGCAAAAACTAGAATTACTCACGCGTTTGCATCCCCGTGAGTTAATCTCAAGGGATGGGTGTGGTGGTGGTCACCTACATCACATTTCAGCAATGAAATCGCTGTTGACAATTTCCTGTATGCAGTGATATAAAAATATTTAACATTTTTTTGTTTTTAAAAGAGTTTTTATGCAATCAAATATCAGATAATAATTGGCAGCTGACGTTTCTGACAGTTGTCAAAAAATTTGACAGTTGTCAAAAAATTTGACATTTGTCAAAAAATTTTGACGTTTTTTTCTTTTTATTTAGTGATTATAAAAATGTATTGTATTCTTTTGTTTTCTAACTGTTTTGTTCTTAAAATAATCAACTCAATCGGAAAGTCTTGTGTTGACACAACAGATATTTTTATTTTTATTCTCTTGTGTCATAAAGTGACATTTTATGGTTAAGTTATTTGGACGAGAAGTTAATCTTTTCATCAACACAGTACCATCTTTTGCTGTGTTGCTTGCTAACATTTTTCGTCCTAGGTCAAAAATTGTTTTTTCGGCGTGTGAAATTTGTTTTTGACAGACTTTGAACTTTGATATAAGTAAATTAAAATAAATGTCAGATTGACATTGTTGAATTAAAATTTTTTTAGGATTTTTGAGAATTTCTTACAATCGAATAGAAAATATTGTATGACACACAAACGAAAATGTTTTTCAGACTCATACGTTTGTTGGAATCGGTTCGCCTCTTCCAGCAATTTAATGTATTCGTCGGAGAAATTCGACTTTTCATCCTTGTATCATAAATAATTATTAGCTGATAAAAAAATTAAATTTCTAAAACTAGAAAAACCAACAGACGTCTACAAAAAGTTTACTTTTTGAACGCTTTATTAATAATGGCCTCGGATCATTAGCACTTTATAAGTTTGTTTTCTTATCGTTAATCGCCCGTAGTTGCCTAAATTTCTATTCCAATTTATGAATATTTAGAAACTATTTTTTAAAATACTATATTCTTTGACAAAAGCCAGAAAGGTGCCCCTCTTGACGACGCCCATGAGTACAGCAGATCCAAAAATATAAATTTCTTTTGATGTACGAATAGGATGTCCATGTCCAATGTCCATGGAACCAACTTTTTGAATTATTATAAAATTTTCTAAGCAGTCTTGAGCAGTTACTGCCTATATCTACTAACTACTACAACTACTATACAGTGTGTTAATGAAAACAGTTTACAATAGGTAACTTTTTTATTAGCGAAGATACGAATATGGTTAAATTAGTAAAGTTATAGTACTTGTTTTCCCGGTTTTAGTAATGTGGTTGAAAAAACGGAAAAAGATCTAGTTACCGAGATACATGAATATGTCATTTTTTTAAAAATAGAACACCCTATATATTTTTAAATATTTGGATTTCTCAACCATTTCTCTCTATAAAAGTATTAAAGCACTTTATCAAAATATTTAGAAATAACCGAGTTACAGCTCATTTTGTGGTCAGGTATGCTGTGAGTTACACGACCCGTTCACGAAACAGTTTACAATAGCTAACTTTTTTATTTATGAATTTACAAATTCGGTTAAATTAGCGAAGTTGTAGTATTATGTCTTCTTCATTTAGTTAGGTAGTTGGAAAATCGGAGAACGGCCTAGTTGCCGAGTTATGCCAATATGTCACTTTTTTTTAAATTGAACACCCTGTATATTTTTGGATATTTGGATTTCCCAAACTTTTCTCTGTATAAAAGTATAAAATCACTTTATCAAAATATTTAGAAACAACAGAGTTATAGCGCATTATGTTATTTTGTATTCTTACAAAAGAATACAAAATTGTAGAGTGCCATGGAAAACAAGAGACTTCAAGTCTTATAAAGTCTACTTAGAAATAACAGAGTTATAGCGGATTCTGTTCTTTTGTATTCTTACAAAAAAATACAAAATTGAAGATTGCCATGGAAAACAAGAGACGTTAAGTCTAATAAAGTCTCTTGTTTTCTATGCCACTCTACAATTTTGTGTCTACAATACAAAATACGGAATGCGCCATAACTCTGTTATTTCTAAATATTTTAATAAAGTGCTTTAATACTTTTATACAGAGAAAAGTTTGAGGAATCCAAATATCCAAAAATATACAGGGTGTTCAATTTAAAAAAAAGTGACATATTGGCATAACTCGGCAACTAGGCCGTTTTATGATTTTCCAACTACTCAGTTCAATGAAGACAACAAAATACTACAACTTCGCTAATTTAACCTAATCTGTAACTTCATAAACAAAAAAGTTAGCTATTGTAAACTGTTTCGTGAACGGTCGTGTAACTCACAGCATACCTGACCACAAAATGAGCTGTAACTCGGTTATTTCTAAATATTTTGATAAAGTGCCTTAATACTTTTATACAGAGAAATGTTTGAGGAATCCAAATATCTAAAAATATCAAGTGTTCTATTTAAAAAAAAGTGACATATTCGTGTATCTCGGTAACTAGATCCTTTTCCGTTTTTTCAACTACATCACTAAAACCGGGAAACCAAGTAATATAACTTTACTAATTTAAAAAAACCTCAAAAAATATGGGGTTGCAATTTAAAAAACTCTTCGATGACGTCACTGCTTGAAGAAAGTGAGAGGTAGAAAAATAAAAATCATACAAAAGTGTTTGTTTTAAAATAAATAAATTTGACGTGTCCACTGTCCAACCGTTTTTTGGTATTCCTATCACGAAATAAAATAATTCGATTTTTCCACACTTTACGCACTTACTGTATAATATTCATTACCTATTAATGAGACCAATAAAAAATAAAATTCAAAATTTTCTTTCATTCTTAAACTATGAAGGTATTTGTCATTGTTTGAAGTAGTAATATTTGGAAACTTAAATACCCAATTTTGACCCAATTTAACCATCGTTCCATATTTTATAGTTCACGACTTCGACGTCCCCATCCCATTCCATATTTGAAATAGTCCGTGTACCTATTCACAAGTCAGGTGTTCGGTGAGCAATTTAACTTAAGATCAAAGATAATACAAATAGTAAACAAAGATTTCTGTAGTAGACTATCAGTAATTGATAAATAATTTTTTCATATTGACATGTGTCCGATTTTCTATTCTTAATTTTGCTATGAGCGTTTGAAGTTTCAATAGTGTTGAAATCACAATTGTAATGAATTTCTTGCAAATTAAAACAAAATTAATTATAAGAAACGCTAGAAAATATTTCCTTGAGCAAAAAGCGTTCACAAGCATCATATCGACAATGCATACTTGGAATAACTAAAATTTTGATTTTCCATCATTAATAATTGCGTTATTTGTCCAACACAATAGTGAAGACTGTGATACTTGTCTTCGACTGAACCTTGAACCAATGCTACTTGTGTCCATTCATCCATCTATCACCTCAGAGGAAAAGGTACAAGAGAAACCGGAAGGTGCAAGATATTAATATAGATCAGAAATTTTGAAATAAGGAACCGAAAAGACCCAACTATCGCCAAAGTAGATGGCCAACCCCGAAGAAGAAGAAGAAGAAAATTGTAAATTGTATGTACAGAAGCTAACAAATAGAAACCTGTTGTATAGAAGTATTGTTTAATAAACTTCAGTTACAATCAGAAACTAAACATTAAATAATAGTCGATGACATATGTTTAATAATTTAGCAATAATGTTTTTCTTATTGTATTTTAAGGAAAGTTAACATTTTTAACATATTTTCGAATATGATAATAATAAACACATAAATAATTGTCAACTTTCACAGTTTAAGAAAAAAACCTTTATTCAACTGTTGTAAAATAATAAAAAATTGTGTAATTATTTATTGATATAATAATTTTTAATATATGATTCAACTAATTGTTGCACTAAATTATAATATTTTTATATAATTGATTTGTGCTTTCTATTTCTCTTTTTAGAACAACTGAGTCACATATAGTGTCGAGCAATTAGTGTTATTTATTATTTATCTATGCGTACTTTTTTTTAAAAGAAAATTGCGTCTACTTACTATACTTCACTACTTAGTTGTAATTAGTATTGTTCTTTATTATAATAAACGGTAAAACCGTATTTGAGAGAAAATTTCCCTATGTACATACAAATAGAATAAAAAGTATCATGGGAAAAGTAAAACCATAACAACAAATATCTCGCAGATATCGTCTATGTTATCCGAACATATTTCTTCTCAATTCAAATAATGCATACAGAAACGAACAAGAATAATATACAATCTCACTAAACATACCTGTTCTGAATTAAATTATAGAAACTCCTTAAAAGAACAGGTGTGTCAATGTACTGCACAATCACAGTAAGAATACATTACAGTTTTTACAAGTTTATGTAAATTTCAAAACTGGATACAACACGAAATTTACCACACCATACCGTATTTAAAATTATAAATAAAATTTAAAAAAACGAAGACGAACAAAAAGAAGAAGAATCATCCCCAATGCGAAAGACAAGGTCGTTTCTCTCCCACACTTCACCTGTTGCTACCTAATTACAGTGTTGTATAAAGCGGACAGTGACTCTTGCTTTCTTTAACTTGATTAAAGATCCACCTTATAAACATTAATCAGGTTTTCTGACTAACCAAAAACGGTTTTAAATAAATAAACCGTGAAATCTCTTAAAGATTAAAAATTCTTAGCAAAAAGAAGAAAATTAAACGCCATATGGTGCACGCATGGTTTTGAATTGTCCACTTTGGGAAACAACCTGTTCGGTTTACTTCGAGTGTGGGTGGCTTGATTGTTTTAAACTTGCGATTAAATCCGAACCTGTCATCTACCGCGAGAATGGCTCGTGCTGAACAGGTATAACTCCCACAGCATTCTTTTAGTCGTGCTACTTGATACCACCATATACACTGTTTTTAAATGAATTGAATCGCTTTCGAGTTTTTAACTTAATACATGATCTACCTAAAAAGAAGATGTGCATTAGGGTCACCAACTACACGATCTTTTTAGAATACTCTTAATGTTACCTTTTTTTTTAAAGTTGGAAATGTAGATGTGGTGTAGGTCGAGCTTTTATGACCTCTAGTTCTCTACACAACAATACACGCTTTAAATATGGTAAAAATTCTAATATTCAACAGCTAGTAACAAACAAATGTAAATTATTGGTTGAATATTTAAAAATTTTAGTACAGAAGTCAATACACGGACAAGCAGGTAATTCTTTTTTTCATTTTTTAAGTTCCTGCATAATAATTATCTATAGCAGGGTCGGTACATCGCATCTTGAGGCGTCGCAATTATCGCTGGTTACTCTTTTGCATATTAGATACGCTACAAATATAGATTTAATCAATTATGAGAGCTAATTAAAATTGTTAATCCTGTACCTTTAGAGTTAATTCGAGGAAACGGCAAAATAGCCACCTAGATTCTGATTGTAGCTACGTATAAACTGTGGAATAATTTAATAGCTTGGTTAAGCATTTTTAAGAAAAGGATACCTTAACTGACTTGCTCTGGTAAATCACGTTCAGTTTGTTCATAAGCGAATATTGAGCGTGTGGGTAAAGATGTTTAGGAAGAACTAAAAACATCTGCCAGAAGATGCTCTAGCCATCTGAAGTTGTTTAGGACGTCTCCGCGACGCATTATTTCTATATAAAGTGCAATTGATACAAAAATTAAAATCAACAGAGTATCAGCAACGCAAAAAGTTTATAGTCTCCTTTGAAAGATTATCCAGACATCTCGTCTGGATAATCTGGATAATGAACAATGATTTTAATGACTTTGGTGTTTGATTATATGCAAAAGTGCTGGTTTTTGACCATTAAATAACCCACAGATTAAACAAGAGCACCCGCTTAATAAAAGGGTCTTTCGTACGGTGATACGTCCCGAAGGATCATCGAACCTTGTTTTTTTTTGGAAAATGAAGGTAGTAGTTATGGGTATCCGCAGCAAATTTATTAGAAGAAGGCTAACCGTGAGCGAAAAATAAGCTAAACAATAGTAAATTTTCGGGATTAGTCATCTTATATTATATTTAAAGAATAATAATATTCCAACCTGGGTTTTTAATAAAAAATTGCCGAATATCCATTGTTTAAGCGTTTCACCCGACGTAACAGCGCATAGCTATAAAATATGGAAATTTAATGCTCTAGAACTTCATTTCTGAAGACTTTTACATATCTCGAAAACTAAGGAATAATAAGGAAAATATGTATATAAACATTCTTATGGGAAATTTGGTAAGCTCTCATTTTGTTAAGAACAACGTTTTCATTAGGACCAACCGTTTTCGAGATCTAAGCGAAAACCCCAAAAATGAGACCTTTTCACCTCCCTCTTTCTCTTTAGCCATACATATAACTACGACCGGGAAATTTTAGTATTTTTACCTCTTTTTTCATGGCGATTTGATTTAATAAAAGCAATATGGAGTGTGCCGCCATCTTTCTTTTTAAACATAGATTATTACACATCGTAGAAATCAGAATAAAAATTACAATTTATTTATGCCAAAATTCAACATGGCGCCATAAGCAAATCAAAAGTTGACTATTAAAACACAGACATCTAGTAGGCTTAGAAAAAGTTTCATGCGTTTAATTCGTAGCTCGCATCAAGTTATGTAAACCTGCCAAATTTTATATCAATGCCTTAAATAATAAGAGAGTTATGTAATAAACAAGTAAATGCAAGTTTTCAGTTTTTTCAGGATATTTCAGAAACCAAGCAAGCTATCTTAATTTTCGTTTTTATTTCTAATAGGACATGAAATTGTGCAACTTTTTACCGTTTAGGAGATGCCCATAGTGTGCAAGATAAAAGTGACCACCCTGTATAGTTATAGCTGTCGTTCATATTCGACTTTGCACAATTTGAGAGTCCAAAAATTTAGAAAAAGCTAAATAAGGTTTTTACTTGAAAACTCATTTTTTATATTTTGCATATTTTGGGGTTTAAGAACAAGCAAAAGTTTCGAAAAAATAAAAATAAAAATTTTTTTTCTATTGTGAACAGAATCTGGGAACAAACTGTACCATAACATGTCTGGAACAGTAAAATTAACAAAATTATAAATAAGAAAAAACAATAATGCCAAGAAACAAAATAAAGGTAATTTAATGATAATAATAATTTAATAAACGTCAAACTATAATGACTAGAAAATAAATCCGGAGATTTATAAGCATTTATTATTTCAAAATAAGCGCTTAAAAAGGCTTAAAAAAAGTCTAAAAAAAGTTTTTAAAAAGTCAAGAAAGCTCTTAAAAAGCACTAAAAATCCAAAATTGAGCATCAAAATTTTTTATTATTTTTTTTTAATTTATTCAAAATTTCAATTATCATTTTGATAGAATAGATCATTTGAATGAAAATTAATTATCCTAATATAAAATTAACGTATTTTGTTGTATAAGCGAATCTATTTCTAAACCGAAAATCTTCTCTCTACCTCAATCGGCGATATAATGGGAGCTCTGGTTAGGTTTTAGGGAGGGGGGCTAGAGATTTAACACTGAAAAAAACACGAATTATCCAAATTTATCCAAATTATTCAAAAAAAGAAATTAATTTAAAAATAAACAAACTTTGTAAAAAAAGCTCTAAAAGGCATGAAAATGTCTTTTAAGCAAAATATTCGAAGAACAGCAAAAGATCCAAAATGAATTTGTTCTGCTTATGATTTAAAGTCATAAGCAAAAAGCTTAGAATCCGGGCTCTAATAATGACAAGTGATGATGTAAATCACATGTGATTTGTTTCGATAATTCCAAGGTATTACTGTTTTAAGCATAAAAATATGATTTTATTTTCAATTATTTTGTGAGTGGTGTCGTCCCCGCCTCACGTGATTTAGACGCTAATGACGTCATCAGTTTAAAAAAAATATAATATATTTAACCTATTGCAAATTTAAAAAAAGCTTTCCATTTCAATAAAAAAGTTATAGAAAATTTGTGAAAACCCACATTCAGATATTTTGTTGACATTTGAAAATTCTACGAGTGGAAAAATAGGCGGACAATAGAAAAAGGCGAGTCCTACTTGATTCTGACATTTAAAAAAAATCTCTTTAATCATTTAAATGCATAATACAGTAGTAAATGATGATTATAATGATCTATACTGTAGCAAATTGCAGTCGATAGTGTGTAATAGAAAGAAAGAAGTACAGAAAGGATAAAATAGTTTTCTAATACTTTTAACTCTTTATGCACGAAAGCAGTATCGATGTATTAGGCTAGCAGCAACGTAGTAGGTAGTTGCAATGAATTTTTCTCTCGCACACTAGCTCCGAGTGAAAATCATATCTTTAATATAGGAAACTCTCGGATCGGACGTGTAAGAAAAGAAAAAATATTTAATTTACACGTTGCAGTAGCAGGTTTAATGATCAAAAAATGTTTTAATATAATAATAAAAGATGCAATCCCATAAATAGATAGATATAGTCGTCATTAATTTAGAATTGATATAAATTGGCATAAAACCAGGATTATCTTCATAAAATTCTGTATTATTAAATTTAAATTACAGATGTGTAAGATAGTGGAGGTTGGACGATCTTTTACATGCATATAATAATTCAGAAAACGATATACAAAATATAATAAATTTTACATCGACCACGAAACTGGTATTTTTAATTAAAATACTTGCTTTTGTAGAATTGAATTTTGAATTTGTAAAATATATGGGTCGAACGTATTTTATTAATTTCCTTTTAGACATATTAATTATAATGGATATGTTTACTTAACAAGCACTTAATTATTTATATGACAAATATGTAATTTGTGGTAAGGAGAAACATACAACTTGAATCATCAAGTAAACAATTATATTTAATCATTAATCGGCTTCAACATCTTACAAAGAATTAGTTTTAGCAACTTGTAAGGTAAATTTTGAAAATATCCACGAGTTCTTGTACACTCAGGTGCAAAATAAATTTAATGTTTTTAAATTTTAAAGAGTCTAGGTTCTGCCTATATTTACTAGATGATGACTAGATAAAAGAAAGCCAAGTGTGGAGACGAACGAGAAAATGATTCGCTGAGATTCAACTACCGGTTTATCAGCCAGGTTTATCAGTGATCTGATGATATTTGGAAAGAAATACAAGGAATTGGTGTTTGTTAATGAAGGATCGCTAACTGCACATCGATAGGTATATTGAGAAGGATAAATGATCTTAGACTGGAACTTCAGGAGAATGGAGAATATTCCATAAATTGATAGTAATGAGCTTTGGTATACAGGGTGGTCACTTTTAATGTGCCCACCATTGGGATCTTCTAAACGTTAAGTGCTACAAGGTCAGTTAAATTAGAGAAAAGTTGCACAATTTTTTTTGTTTTCGTAAATAGCATCTTTTATTGTAAAACATGTAAAATTTTATTCGAATCGCAACAATGATGAAATTACGTACTGAACCTTTCAAAAAGTCATAAGTAGCTCGATTATTTTGCACCTGAGTGTAATAACAATTCAAGTTATTGTTGTTGTTATTTATTTTAGAAATATCTGTTGTATAGGTACATATTACCTAGCAACATTTTTAATCAATTAAAACAAAAGTGTCTGCTTGAATAGTTAACAATAATTTGAGTTGTAGTTATCTAGGTTAGTTTGCAACATAAAATCGATCATGTTAATAATGCCAAATAGGCATAAATGTTAAAGTGTCATATAGAACGGTTTATTAAATATAATTAATGTTAAATATTGTGTATTATGTTGACTATTTCACTAGAGTGTATTATAGCGACAATAAAATCAAGTATTCAGGTGACAAAACAAGTACCTTGGCAAAACTAACAACATGGTATTTCAGCGACAATTTTTTTGACGTTTTAAACGTTCAAGTCAGCTTGGAAATTAAATCATTGTCAAACTGACATTTTTGCATCGCATGCGTTTTGCAGTAAAAATAAGTTTTTTAAGTGAAAATAGACTTAATTTTTCTCTCGTAAAATAGTCATGTCGAATACCATTCAAGATAAAATTTTGTAGGCAAAATTGTTCTCTTGTAAGTATTCAAGTTTGTTTCTTTTTGATAATTTCGCTCATGACATTTAATTAAAAATCACTCGCCGTACGGCTCGTGATTTTTTGACAAATGTCATTCGCGAAATTATCAAGCAACAAACTTTCATAACAATCGAACAATTTTGCCGACAAAATTTTATCTCTAGTGGTATTATATATGAATATCTGTTTGTTTACTACAACAGTAATTGATAACCTACAAACAATGTTTCGTATATTTCATTTTAATAAAGGATTTATCTTATAAAAGTTACAGCTACAAATGGCATCTAAAACCAAGTTAAGTTGTGGAGCAATATAGTAGAATGAACTCGCCCAAGTTACAGTGTGATTTAGCATTACTTATAGCAGTCGGTTGGTTACAGTTCTTACATTTTGTATTAATTTTATACTAATAAGCAATTAAGAGCAAAAATGTAATTTAGTAGGAATAAATAAGATAATACTTGCCAGCTTTTGAAATGCTTTTAAAAATTTTAAAATTATATTATTATCAGCAATAAGGTGGAGGGATATTTACAGCAAAACAAATAATGAGTAAGATGTGTGAGAGATTTTTTTTGAGTAAAAAGTAGTTTAGTAAACACCCCTTAATAATTAGGGGTGAGCGATACGGAAATTTTCGTATCGGATATCGATGCGTATCGATATATGGAGCTCTGTAAACCACGCTTAACACAAGATATCAAGATCTATAAAGTGGTCATTAAAGACATTCTTACCTTGCTAGTTGTCCATATCTGAGAAGAAAGGAGCTGCCAATCATTTCAATAAATATATTCGTCTTTTTTTCATTATTCTGAGAGGCACACAACTTCTACCTTGCGTATTGGGAGCGAACTATCGAATCTGCAAAAAAATCTTTTTTGTATCTACGTAGTTGAATACTCTATAGTCTATAATTGTGTTAAGTAATACCAACTCTTCTATCGAAAACTTTCGAGATATTCGCAAAATCGCACATTTTTAACCTTTTGCAGCTTTAAGATTTGAGAAGTCCTACTTGAATAAATAGGAACATTTCACATTTATAATGGAATCATATTAGACTGAAAAGAGCATAAACTGCAAAGTACCCACGCCTTGAACGAATTTTGATGAAATTCTTTTTATTGAGTTCTAAATACCCTAAAGATCAAAGTTTACATTGTTAAAAAGTGTGCATTTGCCTCATCATCTTTTTAAACCACTTCTTGTGAATTCAATTTTCAAAATCATGAAAAAACAATTTTTATTTCATAATTTTGGGTGCAAATGCTTACGCGTTTGATAATTAGTAACTAAGCAACAAGTTCACGGAAAAAATTTTTTTTTAAATGCATGATGAAATTCTTATTAACATTTTCTTAACAGTAACTAATGATGCACTTCTAGGCATCTCAAAAACTTCAAATTTGGCACTAATGTATATGTGGCCTCAAAATTAATAAAAAAAAGTCTTCAAGTTCTAAAAACCCTCTGGGGCCGATTGAAAGGGGGGGACAACACCCCCGTTTTGTTATTTAAAAAAATCAGACCTATCTAGAGATCTTTAGAGTGTGTTTTACAACGACACCAAATTACAAGTTCCTAGGATGCTTAAAAGTGCTTGTAACTCAAAGTAACTCTTAGGAATTAGTTGAAAAATAATATTACTGAGAAGAACCAACTCCTTGATCGAATTTTAATGAAATCTTTTTTATTGAATTCTAAGTACCCGAATGATCAAAGTTTATATTGTAAAAAAGTGTGCATTTTCCTCATCACCATTTTAACCAATTCTTGTAATTTTGTTACTTTGAGTCACAAGCACTTTTAAGCATCCTCAGAACTTGAAATTTGGTGTCATTGTACATTACACTCTAGGGATCCCTAAAAAGGTCTGATTTCATCTAAAAAGTATGGGGGGCGTCCCCCCTCCCCCTTCTATCAACTCTCATAGGCTTTTCAGGACTTGAAGACTTTTTTTTATTAATCTTGAGGACATTATATACATTGGAGCCAAATTTGAAGTTTCTGAGATGCCTAGAAGTGCTTCATTAGCTCTTGTTAATTAAAGTTTAATAAGAATTTCATCATGCATTTTTAAAAATTTTTTTCCGTAAACTTGTTGCTTAGTTACTAATTATCAAACGCGTAAGCATTTGAATCCAAAATTTTTAAATAAAGCTAATTTTTATGATTTTTAAAATCGAATTCACAAGAAGTGGTTTAAATAGATGATGAGGCAAATGCACACTTTTTAACAATATAAACTTTGATCTTTAGGTTATTTAGAACGGAATAAAAAGATATTTCATCTAAATTCGGTCAAGGCGTGGTTTCTTAGCAGTAAAACCCTTGTTCACTGCACTATATTATAACTAGGGCTTCACTTCCGAGATTTCTCGCTCGTCCCCAAAAATTTTTGAAATCGTAATCTGGTCTCGCACGAGATCTCACGAGATTCTCACAGTCTCGCAAACTACTCATGTAATTTCTTAAGGATATGACTAAGGCCCAATTGCACCACTTTCTTTTAACTATTAACTTAATTCGCTAAGTGACAGTTTGCCTGTTTCATAGGTAATTACGCTTGACTTGAATGCATATATGCACACATGATTAGGTGCAGATCTATAGGTACAGATCTAGTCTGCAACAGCCAAACCTGAACCTGAACTTTTTTGTGGTAGTTTTCCCTACCTTTTTGAAAAATCTTGTACTTTGAAGTTCTGTATTTCGATAACTGTAAGGTTTAGAAAAACATGTTATTGGGTAAATTGTAGCAAATTTTATGCTTTAGAAAAAAGATAAGAATGTGTTTTGTTGAACGCACTAGTAAAGAGTTATCGAGCAAAAACCGAAAAAAGTGACTCAAAAGGGATCCTACTGAAGCGCGCACAGGTTAGATTTTTAATAAGGGCCTAGGTACATCAACATATCCAAAATCTAAAACTACATGACCTTTTGTAAAGTAACATACCCTTATTACGACCTGACCACAGGGCTATAAAGGAATAATTATACGACGACACTGTCTACGTCCGTTTCTAAGCAACGGCAGTACAAAACTACTGTGCAACTTTAACGGTCATCACGTGGTGTACTCATCTTAACTTGGGACTACTCTAGGTACTTTTTAAACACATTAAACAGGCACCTAGAGGATTTACACAAATACATTTTTGAAACTATCAATTTAATTAGTTTTCTAAACAACTAAAGAGCAATATAGTTTAAAAACAGTAACGATTTATTGAAAAAAATATATTTTGAAAGTCACTTTCGAACACATTACTGAAACTTTTGAAAGATTAATAATTGTGGAAAGTGAAAAATCATATCGATATTCATGTCACGTATATTATATATTTGCTTTGGTTAAATAAATCAGTTGCTGAAAAGCCTCGTTTCTCTCGATAAAATAAAATTTTTGATTAATGAGGTACCTATACGTTACGTAGATGGCGAGTGTAAATACAATGAACAGTAGCCAACTTGGAATAATAGTTATAGGCGCAATTTCAAAGCGTTTAAAATCAAAAGAATAAAATTAAGAGGTCTGTTAGTCGATTTAATTTATATTTCATTAAGAACGTACTATATGCAAATAATAGTATTCGTAATTTGATTTTAAATTACGCTAGGAGAAGAAGAAAAAATTAAAAAGATATTAAAGTCTTATTATAGTACCTATATCTTTATTATTTGATGGATTAGTAATTTTTCTTTTGGTATCAAAATTGATCTACTAATTATATAAAATTAGACTAAACTATTATAGTAAAATGTATAAAATTTTTTAGTTCGTTTTGTGAATACCGTATATTTTGAATTAGGTATTCAACTTAATGAGCGCCGCTATATAAACGTGATGGCCGGCAGCATTACAATGAATAACTTTGCTACCATTAATTTATTCTGAATGTATAGCAAAACATAGCACGATTTAAGTATTTCCATGGGTCTCTTGAATACATTTCTATTTATGTTCTTTATTTCAACATGATTTTTATCCACCTGTGCCATAAGTGTTATTAATGACGGTTATAAAAAAACAACAGTTAAACTTATTAGCTATATTAAATACCAATGATGTGATGTAGGTGGAATCGTAGAATAAAATTAGTAAAAAGCGATTAATCTGCAATAAATATGAGATTTGGACAGACATTTTAACAGTGTTTTAAAAGATTAATCCTGCGTTGGCTTTGCATAACGAATTGCGAATTCGCAGAGATAATTTACGGTTGTAGATATACGCAATGTGAACAATCTTTAATACGAGATAAATGTGCATAATTAATTTACTTCTTCTACTAAATGACATTTCTTAAAGCTATTTA
The DNA here is from genome assembly GCA_963924605.1 of Malthinus seriepunctatus. NCBI lineage: Eukaryota > Metazoa > Arthropoda > Insecta > Coleoptera > Cantharidae > Malthinus > Malthinus seriepunctatus. The sequence goes on from OZ004600.1 coordinate 48,694,854, forward strand.
GTTTTAGAATATAACACATTATTTATCAAGGATATACCTACTAATTTTTTTTAATTTGAAAATAGCTGCTATTTTCCCAATAATTGATATAGAACATCTCAAATAACTAGATCGAAACAATCAAACTTCTTGATATTCGTTCAATTAGATCAAATATTTATCCAAGCAAAGAGGAAGAAATTTACGCCATAGAAATTTTTTGCATAATTCGACTTTGTCTACGTTTACTGTTATTATAATCATAACTTGTCTATCACAAACAACAAAAATCTTAAGTCACACAGATGAGAAATATAAAACGGTAACAGATTAATAGCGGAGATGCCCCAAATATCACTTCTGGTTCGTAACTCTGATTATCTTTATTGCTCACATCAAATAACCAATTGTTTCTATTTTAAAATTTGAATTTTAAATAATTATACTTGCATAATATTGAAGTCTTTTATCCATTTCTCAGCTACCTACAAGCAAGCTCGTAGATAACACATATCATACCTACACTGTTTCAGCGTTATTTAACTTCGACCAGCATCATATGGGAAATATTGGGATCTCGCTTATTTGAAGAGATAGAGAAACGGTTAATTATACGACTAGTTGCGAACTTCATATGCTAGTTAATAATTAAATAAGAAAATTACGTTACCTGCTCTTGTGTTAGAAATATTGCCAAAAAATCAAAGGCGTTAATGGGCCACCAGCTACTTCCCATCAGAACGCTAACGGGAGAATTTTGAAAAGCTCCATCACGGTGGCAACTGCTAGCAATATCTAGTAACTCAGATTTGTTGGAATTAATGAGGAGAGCATTTGAATTTTCAAGATTTTAACACTTTCCTCAGATTTTCGTTCATTAACTTCACATCTTCATAAATTATTTCGAAGAAGACGTTGAGCATATCTTCAGCATAAAGAGGCAACTCTCTAGGGAGAGTTCTCTTGAAGTAGACAACGGGAACAACCAAATGACTTCAATAGAAACCTCATCTGAAACAGAGAAAATGGATAGTTACTTAACATAGTACAAAATATTTTATCGTAACGTAAGTCGTATTCAACACAACCAAATTTTTTTTACTCAAGTTATGGAGACCATGTTACAATCGATTGATCAGGTTAGGTCAGAAGTTATATAGTTCAATGCCGAACTTGTGCTGTGATGACATGATGGGTGGATTCCAGTTTGATAACATGAAAAAATATTTGAGGAATTGACGTGAATAATTTCTCAAATTTTCGCTAGAGTGAAAAGACTAATTGCCCGTAGTTGAGGAAATGAAGAGACATTAGGTATCTTTGAGAGACGAATAATAATACCAATAATTATTATGTCACTTACAGACAGACATAAGTGAAAAAAATTGGTGCGCCATCGATCCACCTCGCAGTGTCTCTGGAACAGCACTCCACCAAAGAAATAAATAAAGCGTTGTTTTATATAAAAGTGCATGGAGCTAAGATCAGTGCTTCAAAGTGGTCAGCTTCAAAGAATGCTTTGTTTATTTTTTCGGTGCAGCGCTGGAGAACTGTTGAAGCAGTGCGAGATAAACTTTAAAACTTCAAAAAAATGTAATAAACCTGCAAATATTAACTCTTACATAGAACAATGCCTGTGAAATAAATAAATAGCCATTCACTCTCGTAAAGTGTAGGGTAAGACCGGTAGAGATGGCTCACCCTTTTTTTATTTTTGTAATAAAATGTTAAATAGTCAAAATCAAAAGTCTTTAATCATTAAACCATTTTACAGAGAACCAAAGGTATCAAATAAAGTAAAAAAAAGTGTTTTTTTAGTGTCAACAAATGGACGTAGATTCAAAAAATTGACAAAAAAAACCATCTGACCCTAACAGCATGGGAGAGATGGCGCACTGAATAAAACTTTTTTTTTATATTTTTTCTTTCTTGCCACATTGAAGACAATGAGTAATAAACATTGTATATGTATATTGTACAACCCTCGTGAAGCCATCTGAGGCAATTTATCCATTGTAGGCAGTCGTAGTGTAGTACAGGGTACCCCAAACTATCTTGATGCTTCATGAACTCCAGTGCTTTCACTTCTTACAGTTTGTACTGCTAAAGTTAATTGTAAGAAGCTCACGAAGCTCTAGAGTAGCTTCTTTTCCGTTTGTAATCATTAAATCATTAAATTAGATACGTTTTTTACTTAACAAAACCGGGTGACATGGCTTGCGCCAACTAACCCAGTTACGTTGGGTGAGATGGCGCACGGATCCCCCCCCCCCTCGGACTGGCATTCTTTAATAAAATTATAGATTAAAACAATCCTTCAAACATTTCGTTACTTACACGTAAATAGCAACGTGTAAAAGTTACAATTTGTAAACCAGTGTAAAAGTTTGGAGATATATAAAATATAATATTAATTATTTAAGTGCCTTAAAGGATAGCACAATCAACGGGGCACTACTAAATAACAACTATGCATCATCACTAACACTTCGACTGTGTTTTTAGTCACCTAAACAGCCTAATCGATAAAATATTTCACTGCGCCATCTCACCCGCTGCACCATCTCTCCCGGTTTTACCCTACCTATATTGAAAAATACATTAAATATCAGAACCTGTGAGCAAATCTCGAGTTGCTCTTAAAAGCTTCTACTAACGACTTTATGCCTACATCCAGGGGTGCCTTTGTAAACACGACAAATGTATAACTAGATTCCTAGAGTGACCTTTCATAGAGTGGCATGGAATGGTTTAGTTCAATAAGACCTTTATGACGGAGGTTAAAGTTGTGAAGATCATCTCGAAAAATAATTTAATTATATTCAACCAGCTCCACAAACAAAAATCCAGTGGTGAGAAGTTTGAAGTACTTGGCGACAAGTTACAGTTAATAAATAAATAAAATTTTGATTAATGGAAATAATTTAATTTAAAAAAAAGAGGTTATTGGAAATTAAAACCAATAAAAGTATACATAAAAATTTATTCAAGGTAACGAATCTTTGCTTTTAAAGGCAAATTGGTTTAGAAGAAGTTGTAACTTTCGGATGGAGAAGAGCACATCCCCGGATCAGGAAGTAAACTGGTAAAATTAATAAAAACTTTTACAAAAAAAATCTACAGCTACAAAACTAAATATGTCTAACCAGCACCCTTTTTCTATTAAATTATCCCTACCCCCACTCCTCATATTTTGCCCGTAAGAATGCTCTTGTACTAGTTCAGTATAAGACTAGGCCACTTACGTCATGATTATTAAGAATAGAGGATCGAGCTTTGAAAGACGTTTGGCGATTTATTGGATTTGTGAGATCTCCCAACAAAAATGTATAACAAGAATGCAGCGCTACAGTTACTATACAATCCACCTGCAAGGCTGGACTTCAACACTAGGCTTGCTGAGATACGATTTCTCTAATCCAGGGTTTCCCAAACTTTTTCTCTGATGGAGCACTTTGATTGATTATTGATTAATCAATAAATCGTAAAAAAATAAAAAATAGCTTTGTTATTATTTTTTCACTCAGCACAGTTTGAGAAACCCTGCTCTAACCCATACCCTGTTCCCAAGTTTTCTACAGTTTTTGAAAGTAAAAAATTAATTGAAAGTATAGACGAAATTTTATTCCACAATAGTTAAGACAATTTAAAGAATTGCTTAATTTTTACCTTATACTCTTCAACTGTTTTTAATCAAATAATTGTTTAATCACATTCCTTAATCTTCCAACATTACTCAATACCAGATGAATTTCGATTATAGTATTGATTCGTTACACCATCATGGAAAAAAGAAATACCACAAATAATTATATCGATAAGGCCTCTCTCGGTACAAAAGCTGAAGATTTCTAAATTAAGCATGTCGTAATTTACAAACAGTGTGGAAATCGTTTATCTGTAATGAAAATTGTGTACACATCACACATGCGGATTATTTTGTCGTCCTTTGCAAAACAAAACGGTTTAATATAAATGGCCTCAATAAGTTGCTCGAGAAGAGTGTTTACATGTTAACAATTGGTAATACCGAAATATTTCTTTCTAAAATAGGTGAACGCTTTACGTGAACTCAATGTAGCTGTCACATAACACAATCTTAACGGTACTGCACCCGCAGTGCAGTGCGCTGGTTCAATCTTATTGTCAGAAGGGTCATCTGTTCTCTCTTGATATGGTTTCTTAATTATGCCCATGTTAAATATGTTTTACAAGTGACATTTGTAATTGATTCATTAAACATTCATACCTTATTGTTTTTTTTTGTTTCGTTTTATTAACATTGTGAAGCAACAAAACGATGAACGAGCTCACAATTTATTTATCCTTGTTTTCATTTAATTATTAGAAGTTATAACAATAGGAAGCTATTAATGTAAAGAAATGATTTCTTCGGTGATCGTGTAATTTAAAATACGTCCAGAACACGATGTTTTTAGTAAAACATTGTTTGTGGATAATGGGTAATAAAGAGTAAAGGTACTTCACTAACGGTGTAATATAAAAAAGTAATACGTTTAAAATATAAATGGAAAAGATTTTTCAAAAGTTTCTCAACAGGGGTCTAATTTAAATTTTAGCAAAACAATTTGAATATCATTTCTATTGAATAATTTTATTTTATCGCAAATCTACTTATACTTACGATGACATAGAATAATATGCACTTAAAGTTTTTTATATTTTGATTTTTTCAAAGGCAAAGTTAGCATTGATATTCTAATTGTACAATTTAAATACTTTTTGAATATTTACAAAATTTCGACTTGTAATGAATGAAAATTGTTTCAAAGTGCTTTGCATAAATTATTCAAAGTGATGTCATTATTCATTAAGCAAGCAGTCAAACTAATGAGTGTGATTTTCAAGGCTTTCTAGATGAGTTATCATTTTATTGAGAGTTAGTGAAAGGCTGAAAGGTCTCTATAAATCTTTATTAAAATTTGCTGTTTTTGATAAAACTGGGTGTTCAGTAGTTTAGTACACGAGCTACAAACACATTTCGCACAATTCTACCCCGTGGTGAAAAGCGGTCATCTTGTTTTTAAGAGTTGTTTAAGTATTTCGCGCGTAACTCGCATATTTTCGATTTAAAAAAAAAAAGTTTTGCAACAGTTTTGTTGAAAATTTAATACTCTACAAAATTGAATCAGTAGCTTTTTTCACTTATCGCGATTGTTTGAAAGTTACAGCACAATTTGTTAAACAAACTACGAGATGCTTTTTTTATACTGGTCACGTGGTCACATCTCTTTTTATCTCACTTAGATCGAAAAATTGTTACAATGAAAGTTGTAGAGCTTTTAATTCTATATAATTTTTATAGGAAAAAATTTCTTTTACAAATTACAGTTCTCGCTCTGCAATGCAGGAAACTTTGTCATTTTTGTATAGATCTCACAAGCCTACTCGGGCTTGTCGGAAAATCCGTACCTGCCTTGGAAAAATGCAGGGTGGAGGGGAAAAAGGGAAAACAACCTCATGACTTCCCCAAACAGAGACTATGTGGTTTTTCATCTTTAAAAATGTCAATCGGTGGTTTTAGCTACGAAAAATTGGCTTCGAAGATGCTGATAAGTTTTCTCTATTCTTTGAAGATTTCTGGAGGATTCGGCATGTTTAAAGCCAAATTTTGCCAACTATTTGAAATTTTTTCTAATTGTACGCGAAGTTGGCCAGAATTTCAGGCTGCAACGGTTTCATGGAGAAAGCTTATAAAGTAGAGACGTGTAGTTCGTGACCGAATAGTTTAAATGAACTATTCACTTGTACCATAGACGAAATAAATATCGATATTTATTTCGTCTATGCTTGTACCGAACTAGATGAACTATGTCACTCTCTCTAAACGAACTACATAGCTCGTTTTGAACTATAGTTCTCGGGATTTCTTATAAAAACGAACTTATTTGCATCATTTGAAATTGATATTGTTGAACGAATAGCTCCTACAGCGACTACAAAATACAATATAGCTTATTCTTTGCGCTTTGTCGTTGTGTTTCATAAAAACCAATCATGAATAACACGGACTATGTCACTTTCTCTAAAGGAACTAGTTCGTTTTGAACTATAAAATTTTTCAAAAAATATTGTAAATCAATTATAAAGTACTAGGTAATCAGGTTGGTATAGAGGTGACCAAAAAATGTAAAAATTCTGTACTTTCCGTTTTTGCACTTTCTTCTATTAGTTTATTTACTTGCACCCCTTAAATCCTTTTAAATCTAGTTTTTAAGTAAATTTCTGTCCCTTGCAAGTAATTTTATCTTTGTATAAATGGTCATGTTTGTGAAATTTAAATTTTTACTAACTTCAACTTGTAGTTCACCGCCTGAAGAAGCACATCGTGGTATTTTTGTAAAATTTGTGTCTAGAGGTAACGAGACCTAGAATAACTGCATACTAGGTCTTTTGAACTTGAACTTATTTTATGATTTTTAAGGCAAGTTGCGATAAAGGCACTCAAAGCCAATAGCTTTGAGTCCTTATCCACTTGGGAATACAGACAATACCTCAAAACTCTGGCAAAGGACAACAAAGTTTCCCCGTCATTAGGTGCCGAGTCACCAAGGAATTGAAGGAAACGAAATACCTGATGAATTAGCTAGAACAGGCTCAAAAACCCTCCCTATTGGACCCAAATCATTCTGTGAACTAGTTAGAACACATTTATTATTATTATTATTATATGATTCTGAGGTTGGTCCCTATTGGTTCCTTGCATCGCGACCTCTTGGATCTATTGTGCACCTCGGATTTAGTCTTCCCTTATGTTATGGGAGTTCTGTGCTTCTGATAAAGTCCAGAATTTTCCCTATCGATAAGTTGGGCAATTCTCTTTGGAGTATCTTCTCTTTCCCGAGAATGCTGTAACGACTTCTTGTAAAAGCCTCACAGTGTAGCAGAAGATGAATTGGAGTTTCCTCCTCCTCTGCACATCCTCTGCATAGTGGGTCTTCTTCTAGTCCCATCGTATGCAGGTGCTTTTTGAGCTGGCAATGACCCGTTAACATTGCCGTTGCCAGTCTTAGCTCATCTCTGCTCATTCTGATTAGAGAGCGAGTTCTTTTGTCAGATGGTTTCTCCAGGAGGGCTTTAGAGTGTCGCTGTCCAGGAGATTCCCTCCAGTGTTTAATATGCCACTTCTCTAGAAGTGACTTTATTTCTCTCTTTGCCGTCTCATAAGAAATGACAAGGGCGGGTTCTGGTCCAATGGGTCTTATTTTGCTGCCCTCTTTAGCCAGATCGTCCGCTTTCTCGTTCCCTGGTATGTTGGCGTGAGCTGGAACCCATACCAAGTTGACGAAATTTGTCTCCGCTAGCGCATTCAGTCTGCGGATGCAGTCCGTTACTAGCCCGGACCTCACCTCACAAGCGTTCAGCGCTTTTAAGGCTGCTTGGCTGTCAGATACTACGAAGATTCTTTGATTGTGATATCCTCTATCTAACAGCATTTGCGCACATGTTGAGATGGCGTAAATTTCTGCTTGGAAGACGGTTACGTGCTCCCCGAGGCTTAAGGTTACCCCCCGCCTCAGGTTGCCGTCCCCGATAATTCCAGCTCCTGCACCTGTTGAGTTTTTGGAGCCGTCTGTGTAGAATACAAGTCCATTCATTTTGACTGCCTTGCATTCCCATTCTTCCCTTGTCGGAATTTTAATTCCGTAGGTTTTTGCAATGGTATATGCTTTGGTTGTTCTGTCAGACACCATACTAAGTATGGGATGTTCTTCCATCTCTCTTAGGATTGAGGCATGTCATTGCCCGCTTCTTCCTAAGGAGGAGTGAGTTTTTAGTCTGTAAGCCTCACTTAATGCTTTAGCTTTCACCACCAGATGTAAGGGTGGGAGGTTCAGCATTGTTTCCATTGCTGCTGTAGGCGTAGTACGCATTGCTCCAGTAATTCCTAGGCAAGCCAATCTTTGGATTTTAGAACACATATAAAGGCGGATATCCAAAAATGGGAAGCTGCGAACAAAAATGCTCACTGAAACAACGCACCAGGGCGAAGACAGTCGAAGAAACTCGTGGTACTTGACCACGAATGCTAAAAAGCTTCTTCTATTCTCAAAGAACGAAATCCGACTCATAACGGGTCTGTTTACTGGACACTGCCCAATGAGGTACGACCTCAAGAAATTGAAACTGGAGGATAGTGACATAATGCAGACTCTGTGAATCGGAGATAGAATCCACCGGACACATTCTCAGCAGTTGCGATGCACTGGCTCGGCTTAGGCTGAAACACTTAAAGCGGGCTCAATTGACGCCTGAAGAAGCGAAAAGCAAAAAAGGGACATTCTATGCTTCGCTGACAAGATTGAATTCCCGAGAACATGACTACGAGTAGGATTATGAACAAAAGATCAACACTGGTCGCAGTTATGTAAGGCTTAGAAGGCAATCAATCCCTAAATACAATATAATACGCACAAGATACTATAACAATATTTAAGAGCAAGGTGGTCGCTTTGCAACACGGGGTAGAATTGTGCAAAATGTCTTTGTAGCTCGTGTGCTGATGCTCTTTTGGAAATCGAAAACCAAATTGGTCTCGGAATTATTCCTCAGTAAAAGTCTAAACACCCCGTGCACAGGTTGGAAATTAATATTTTTTTTTTCAAAATTTCCCCAAAACATTATTCGTGAAAACTAACAATTTTAAAATTAAACGTGGAAAATTTGAAGATTAATCGATAAACTATTAACAGCTCCAATAAATAAATACAAAATAGTTACTACGTCGAAATTGAACATCTCATTATAGTAGGTATTGGAACAATATTGTAAATCAAAGACGTCAATGAATTTTTTTTCAATTAACAATAGCTATAGGTACTATAGTGAATGAAAAATAAATAATCGTTCTGGCAGATAAGCAAACACAAAGAATTATAATAATATGAACATTTTTTCAAGTACTGTTAACAAGTCATTTGCAATTTTTAATTTACTCTCATACCCTTTTGATAGACCCAACATTTGGTGACATCCTGCTGAGCGTACAACTCTCGATGCAAAAGATTTTGCGCTACTTGTTTATCATTTGCAAATAATACAAAAGAATTTAAAATTCTTTGATATCTTAACTTGCAATGTTAAACAAAGGCCAAAGGCTAAAAAATTGTATTAAAACGAAGCAAAAAATTGCAACTCATTTATATAACCCGATGAAAGGATATTTGATATTTTGACAACCCTAAAAAATGTGATCAAAGAATGACTTACAAAAATACCCCTTGTAAATACGGTGTTTAACATATTATGTTAATTTTTATTATTGATTGGAAAAAAATCTTATTTTAAGGTACTTAAAATTACAATGGTGTTGAAGGCTTTTTATTCTTAGAAGGGTGCCCTCTTTTAATTTTTATAAAAGGTAAAAATGCACGCGTTTTATTTTAATGGGTTAAAAGCTTGTTTTTCAAAAGTCAAAACTATAATAAATTAAAGTTTCATGGGTAGGTTTTGTACTTTTGTTACAAAATGCTATTATACCATTTATGTGCAATACATGAAATTGTGTAGGTGCTGTATATATTGTTGGTAAGTAAGGCCGGTCACATACTTATACGACATGTCGAATGAATTTTGTTTACGACGTGTGTTGGATGCTCGTCGCAAACAAAATGTTGTAGACAAAACCTTTATACTTGCACACCAGTTCGACACGATATGTCGTCAGATGAAGATGCATTAATACTTACGGTATTATTACAGCGAAGAAAAAAGAAAAAGCGAAAATACTGGGTGCACCCATACAGTTTGAATTTAACCCATACAGAATTTGGCGGTTAGAATAATCTTCAAGAGTGTGATCATATAACACTTTATATTTTTCTACTACATATTTGCACAAACTTTATGTTAGATGCAAAAGAATCAGCACTTGCTTCCATTTTTAACAAAAAGGAAGAAAATTTATAGACAAAATTAATAACAAATAATTACTTATTCACAGTTCAAGCAACAAGTGTCGTTTGAAATTGGAACATGCACGGTCGTATGAAATTTGTTTACGACACGTTTTATCTTGTTTGCGACGTGTTTGATGAGTGTGCGAGTCTACATAAAAATGCAAGTGTTGCAATTTGAGAGGACATTCGGCGACGTGTCGTCAACAAAAGTCGTATAAGTATGTGACCGGCCTAAAGATACAAATGGTTTTTAACACCTTGCATTGTTAAAGCTGTTTGGTTAGTTCTAATAACAAGTGGTGGATCGACACACATAAGAGTACGCTTCAAGCTTTTAAACTAAAATTACACAAAGTTTAACTAGAAAAACAAGCACATTTTTCATTATTAAATTAAAAAAAACAACATTAATGTTGAGTAAGTGAACCAAACATAATATAACAGCCTCAAAGTATAGAAAATTTGCCAAATATCTCTACAGACGTTAGAAAACTGTTATGAGGCTACTGGGAACACGTTCCTTATTTTTAGCCTTTCGTAGATTATTAGGCAAGTGATTTATCCTGAGGGTTTATACAGGGTGTCTCATAACGAATGGGACAACGCTTGGTCACAGATTCTTTAGGTTAAAATAAACCGATTAAACCTAATATACCTTAATACAAAGTCCTCCGGTTTCCAAGTTAAAAGACCTTAAAGTTCAATTTTTAATATTTTCTTTTTATTATAATTTCCACAAATGTGAAAATATTTACTTCAAATTTGGAACAGGTGCTTATTATTACGAAGTACGCATCAGTAGAAAATTTTTCATAAAGTAGGCTTGACTATAAGAGGCACTTAATCTAACTTCTATAATTTGTTTTAGCTATAACTTTGTTATCGGTGAAAATTTTTTCAATATTATGTTATTTTCTGAAAGATAACTAAAAAACAGAAAACTAAGTTACTCTTAGTTCATATGCGCAAAAGCAACCGTTAACCTTAAAATCCCCATTGAAGTATTGAGTTGTCGTTAGGACGTGCAATTATCAAGTAGCAATGATCACAAAAACAAAGGACAAAATAGTGGAAAACGTTTGTTTACAAAGAATGTTTACTGTAGTATCATTAGAAATTGTTTTGTAGGCCCATTCGTACTTCCACCAAAGCTCAAATTTAATCACTATTCAAACATCTTGGAAAATAACCTGGATGAACTATTACGCGACGTACCTTTGATTTTAAGACAGTGTTATTGGTTTAACATGTTTTCCAATATTTTACACATCGTTTTCGTGATGATGGCTACATGATAATTGCTTGTCTGAACAATAATTCAAAACTTGAATGCCAATTTTAAGACAAACGGTTGCTTTTACGCATATGAACTAAGAGTAACTTAGTTTTCTGTTTTTTAATTATCTTTCAGAAAATAACATAATATTGAAAAAATTTTCACCGATAACAAAGTTATAGCTAAAACAAATTATAGAAGTTAGGTTAAGTGCCTCTTATAGTCAAGCCTACTTTATGATAAATTTTCTACTGATGTACTTCGTAATAATAAGCACCTGTTCCAAATTTGAAGTAAATATTTTCACATTTGTGGAAATTATAATAAAAAGAAAATATTAAAAATTGAACTTTAAGGTCTTTTAACTTGGAAACCGGAGGACTTTGTATTAAGATATATTAGGTTTAATCGGTTTATTTTGACCTAGAAAACCAGTCACCAAGCGTTGTCCCATTCTTTTTGAGACACCCTGTATGCAATTAAAAATCCTTCTCATCCCTCGTGCTGGTATTCGAAGCTCCACGGGCTTCGTAACACCAGCTTTAGCTAAAGAAAAACTATGAAATCAGAGTCAACACTTCCCAAATATGTTAAATCCCCGATATTCTATTTTAGAGCCCACAAGTTTACTCAAAAATTCTATATTGTAGTTGAGAAAGTGCATAAATTAAACCACCAAAATTAAGCGTCCCAGCATCTCCATTTCACCCGTCAAGTTGTCTAAAGGCGCCACTTGCCTCATCTTACCTACCAGACAAGCGTCTGGACATTGTTTCAGGCGGCTTTTGCGTAAATCTGCGCAAGCAAGCTGAGACCATACTTCCATCCGTCCACACATACAGGTTTTTACACTAGCCAGGTCTGTGTAGGCGAATTTTAAAGCAACGCTTGAAGTTGAACAGTCCAGGTTAAGGTTCATATAGGTCCCCTGAAAGAGTTACAGGCATTCCGGTGTGACATGTGCAGGCCTGCCAGGCCTGAACAGGCCAAACCTGCGCAAGCAAGCTGAGACCATACTTCCATCCGTCCACACATACAGGTTTTTACTCTAGCCAGGCCTGTGTAGGCGAATTTTAAAGCAACGCTTGAAGTTGAACAGGCCAGGTCAAGGTTCACACAGGCTCCCTGAACGATTTCCAGACATTCCGGTGTGACATGTGGCCAAACCTGCGCAAGCAAGCCGAGACTACACTTCGCGTCCACAAGTACTAGTTTTTACTCTAGCCAGGCCTGTGTAGGCGAATTTTAAAGCAACGCTTGAGGTTGAACAGGCCAAGTTAAAGTTCACAAGGCATCCTGAACTATTTCCAGGCATTCATAGCCAAGTCATAGTCTGCGCAAGCCGCCTGAAACGATGTCCAGATGCTTCGGTTTAGTCTGTGCTGGCCGCCTGAACGATGTGTCCAGACGCTCCGGTTTGGCCTGTGTAGGCCGTCTGCACAAGCCAAACCGGAAGGAAAGTTTGTGTGTGTGACCAAATTAAAAAATTTAGGAATGCAAGTATTCTTTGTTTTTCTACTGCCAGGCCTTTATATCCACTTTATATAACCGATAGCTAACCTCAGCTCAGTAAACTCTCAAACCAACAAACTGATATTCATCTCTACGTTAATTATTGTGCTGTTAATCAAATTTTTTTATTAAAAAGAAATTAAATTTTAAATTATAGGTTGGTAAATTAAGTTTGGCTAATTGATTTTTATTCGAAGCGCAAAAAAAAGTCGTCGACTGGTAAATAGCCAGCTATTAACAACGGAATTTGAGCACGCGACTTGACAATTGCGGATTCCAAGATAATCACGACCTGTTATTTTTAACGTTTTTATTAGTAAGAAATAATATTTATTTAATTTTTGAAAAACATTAAAATTATCTAAAAAAGGCAATTTTTCCATTAAAACATTCCGCAAGAGACGATTTTTGGATAGAGGTCATAGGCAGGTAGGTACGTCTCGCGTACGTAATAAGAATATAAGAACCACCAAAAAAGCGTGTAGGACGTATAGGTATTATTTTATTGTGCAATTAAATTAATCAAGTAAATGAAAATTTGTGTTGAATGACATGTGGTATGTAAGAGTGTAAGTAAAGTTTCATTTCATTAAAAACTTATTACGTAACTTTTGTACGTTTAATAAAGAAAGAACACGTTAGGTTCATTTTTTAAAGTTTGGAACATTTTGACAGATATAAAATCTCGGTTAATAATGAATTGAATAAAGCTGTCAATTTATTAAATGAACTAATAATCGATAAAATTAACCTTTGTTAAATGTTACAAAAATTCTGTGACAAAGTGAGATGGTAAGTGAAAGTAAGGATAAATTTTGTATTCGATAACAAAAGTTGGTATTTCATTGTTAAATGCGTGATATGATATACGGTAATTCTTGCATGACGTCTAGGTTTTTTAAAATTAACATATATGGAGGAATTTTATTCTTTATCATAGTAGGCATAAAAAATTATTATTAAATAAATTATTGTTAAAAGAAATGTTCTTGGAAAGTAAAAATTCATCTTGACGTTGAAGGGTTCATGATCGAGCATAGGTATTACGGTATTACGCAGAAGTATACCTACCATTTTCCTGTTTCCTCTACCGTAACCTCCAAAATTCTCATCAGAGTATTTAATATTTTATCTTGCAATTAATATCTTATTTTGCAATTAAAAGTTTCATTATTGGATTATAGACGCTGAACTACTAAATCCCTTCCCTTCAGAAGTCTTCTAGGTTCTATTTTTCTGTAGTCAAAAAGCTAGCTTTGATATAAATGATGCTTAGGACTTAAATTGGGCGCCACTCTCGTTCCATTAGATGTGCAGTTAGTAGTCATGAGACGTTCCACAAAGAGACAATCCATTATTATTGCCAAAACTCAATACTTATTAGAAAAGCGGGGAAAGCTTTAGGAAACTTATTCGTCATCGTTCACAACAACTGGATATTCCGTAAAGCAACGAATTCTCATAAACATCTGTAAGATATAACTGACGCAAGCAATGTGGGACTGGCTAGGTCGGGAGGTCGTCAATTTAATAATTTTGGGATATAAGTACGTTCAAATTTATCATTTATTCACAAACCATTGCAAGTATGATTTATTTATACCCTGAAAATGAATAATCTTTAGAATAGTCGGAAAGCCGTAGGAGCCAAATTTCAGCTATTGCCAACGGGACGAAACGGATAGACAGTTCGACCCTGGACAAAAGAACTCAAAATAACAGATCTTTTGATGCGAATTTTGAGATTTGTCTATTTTCTACAAAACCATAAACAATTCTTGAGCGCAAGGCGGATAGCCGTGTTATTGGCAAAGTCGAATTTTTCCGAAAATATCATCTGAAGAAGGAAAATGTGCTAGCAGAGTTCCGGGGATGCTGAAATAAAACACCGCCATTTTTGGAATAAATTATGCGCTTTGTTACAAAATTAAATCTGTAGTTCTTATTGAGACACCCTTTATAATCTTGGGATTTTGAGAAATAAATTAAAATACAGTACAAACTCGAAACCGTGAGCCCAAAAAAACCGAGAAGATTTTTCAATCTACCACTAGTGGGGTAGGAAAGATTAGAGCTATTGACATTGCCGTATCTTCATCGTACATGAAGCTCGCTGTTCATAAAAATGAAAGTTCACATTATCGTGTTTGTACTGTACCTATATTTTCAAAACGTATACTATTTCACTGAAATATTAAACAAAAGACCTAAGGGTTATCCACTCTCTGCAGTCAATGTACGAAAATTGAGCTGTCAATGGTAATTATCGCCAGTCATTGGCAGTCATGGTCAGTCAACGGCAGTCTGTGTGCGAATTCAGAATAGCGGTTAACCCTACGCAGAAGACAGTAAAATTGAAACCTAGGATTTATGCATGCTTCGATCTTAAAAATGATGAGAAGTATCTTAAAGTGCTTAGATCAGAACACAGAATATAAGTTAGGTTAGAAGTAAGTACCTATTCTGTGTCATAAAAATCTTGGAAAAGACTTTTGAAAATATCAATTACCTACTACATTTACATGCTAAAACCGGTTTAACTAAATCGCTTTACTATAGAACGATTTAAAATTACATATAAACGCTCTCAAAACGCTTTAGTTAATGCGATTTCTAAACAGGTTTTAGATAAATTGCTTTAACGTAAAACGCTTTAACGCAAACGCTAATTGGCGCTTTAAATCGCATTAACTAAAGCGTTTTTGAAGCGTTTACATGTCATTTTAAATCGTTTAACCGTTAAAACGGCTTTAGCGAAATTGTGAATGCAAGTAAACGTAGTAAATGAGTGCTTATTTAGAGGGCTAAAATAAAACACTTGATCATCATACATAGCAAGCATAGTTGACTGTCATTCACTAGATTGGATATCTTACCAAACAAGATACCTGTTAATTTCGGATAAATTAATGGCCTGAAATCATTTCAAAGCCCAGTTTCATAAAGGAAAATTAAAGTTTAATCCGAGAATAAAAATTATATATTTCTTCGCAACGTGACAATGTAAAAGTTTGATGTTTGAATATAAATATTAAAATTTGAGGTTATGTTCTTTTTGTGTTGACTTGTATTATAATTTTTATTTACAACTGTCATTATAGTGTCAAAATAATTACTTCATTTATGCAAAATTTATCAAAACTACATACTTATAGTATTATAGTATAGTTGTAAATAAAATACTGTATTTAATTCGCATAATGGCTAAACTGCACTTGGATGACTAAAACACTCGCCTCCGGCTCGTATTTTAAATTTTATCCTTATATAATTATTACATTATGCTCATTAAATAAGATACTATTAATATTTATGTACAAGCGTCAAACTGTGACGTAAAGTTGTTTCATGTAGACGTTGCCATGTCTAAGGAATATAATTTTTATTCTAGGATTAAACTTTAATTATCTTTTATGAAATTGGACCTAAGTAGATCTCAGTAATGTGAATGATTTGGTATCGCTTGAAGAATTTGAAAATCTTTAATTTTAGAATTTAAAAAATTATGTAATTGATTTCCAGAAGCTTTCTTATCTACGTTTATCAAGCGAAAGAACGAAGAATCTTCAAGTTCAAATATCTGTCTTCTTTTAGAACTGTGCACAATTACACACCCCCTATAAGTGGAGACTTTTCAGAAAATGTTTTTTTAAAACGATACTGCACTTGGTGTAAATGGCTTATTGTTCATGCTAATTTATGGATAAAACGCCCTTTTCTGATTTAGTATTCCTAACTCCATGAATATAAAGATTGCGATATCAATTTATTACATTTTTGATAATTTTCAAAGTCTCAAACTAATCGAAATGGAAAAATAATTTATTTTGTTCTCAAAGATTTCAACAACAAATACGTGGATATTTTTCTTAAATTGTATTAATCGGATTGGTGAGCCAGGTGTCAAAAAAAATCTAAAGATTGCAGGTATCTAAAAATATTACATTACCTGGCTTCAAGTGTAAAGCAAAAATAAAGGGAAAAAGCATTTAAAATACTTCCTGCGAAGAACCTGTACGTTTCCTTCCCATGCCAAGCTAAAAATTTTGTACGAAAAGTGTCCTTATAGCATTATAAAATAAAACGAGCACCTTTAATCAGTTAAATAGACTCATGTTACAATATGTGTATTTGTGAATACGATCTCTACCTGTCTTTACAAAGGCCGGTGGCCACCAAAACTTTATCTTATCCGTGCGTGTACCTACATGGGAATCCTTCAAAATAGTAGGTTACACACCCTTTAAGTTTTTACCTCGCTTTTGAGATCTCGAGATGACAGACTTTCTAGTTTTGAAACATGTTCATAAAAATCTTTATGAATAGGTTCAAATTAAACATTCAGATCGTATTCAATAATAATGCGACCACATACTGCTCTTTAAGTTTTCAAGAATAATTGAAAACTTGTTTTCTATATTTGACGTTGAAAATACTGTTCGTGTGTTCGTTTCGTCTTATTTCTAGTTCACAATTTTAAATTTGCTTCTTTGATATGTTATTAGAATTTAACGATGTAATCTGCATACAATTCCAATTTTGATAACTTGACATGACACTAGTTAAGTCTCGGATTAAAGAGACTTCTGTCTTTCTTTTTACCTATTGAACGTAGTACTAATCAGACTGACGGTTTACAGTTTAGCTAATCCAGGTCGATGGAATCGGTCATAAAATAGCCGATACGATACGCCTTTAAGCATTTATTGAAAATATACTGCATAATATTGAGTAGAAACATAATATAGTAATGCTTCAAATGGTTTACGTATCTGGTCGTGTATAAATTTTATGTCACGAATACGTAATAATATGCTGGTGCAACAGATTACAATATAATAAATTCCCTTACCTGCCACGTTATAATATGTAACACACGAAATCACACGTTTTATATATTTAAAGATCTCAACTCATTAAAAAGGCGCCAACATTCTTAAATCGCGATTAAAGTAAAAGTTAATTTAGAAAGGTGAAAATTTTATCAACTTGTAGTCAAATATGTATTTTAACATCGTTTATTCGTGTTTAATACTATTCAAGTTCACCTGGTGAGTTTTATGTACGTAATTAAGATTAATGTAAGATTTCTATATGCGTATTATAACTACAGTGTATTTATATTATATAAAAAAATGTTAATAAGAAATGGCGTACTGTTTTTAACACGTAACGTAATGTATTATTAGTGCTTTATTTTAACAGTCAATCGGTTGGAGATTTCATCGTATACAATATTATGCTTGTTTAAATTGTATCTTATATATTTATTCTCGATCATCATAATATACCTATGAAAGAAAAAAGTTATGCAATATTTTAAACAGTTCAACTAAGAGCGATGTACCTGAAATAATAATATTCTGAATCAATCATGTTAAATCAACAAACAGTAAAAGATTGTAATGATTAGGTAACAATGAGGATCTTTGGAATTTTGGTACAACCCTTATTTTACTTTGGATAGTAAATTATACCATAAGAAAACTCGGTTTTCCATTTATCGAGTTTAATAGTGATGCAAATTTTGTGGCAGATCAAATAACGAATATTTCATTAATTTCTCGAGCGAATAACTTAATAATTATTCCCTTTATGGCAGGCTCATTGTTGCCACATTCTGAAACAAGCCCTGACACCCAACATTCTGAAGCGGCCACAGGTTAGGATCTTTAGTGGCTGCCGTACGTACCCCTAAGGTTAAAGACAGCGTTATAGCGCTATTTAAAATTTTCGAGTTAGCTATCGTAAAACGTATACTAAAGTACATTTTGTCAAAAGGGCAATACGATGTCTGTAACCGTTTGGCTGTAAAAAATAACAAACGTCGAGTAAAACATTGGCACTTACGGCTTATTAAGAGAGAGATAGAGAGAGAGAGAGAGAGAGGAAGCCTCAAGGAAAGATGAGTATACCACGTGATAACCGTTAAAGTTGCGCAGTAGTTTTATACTGCCGTAGCTTAGGAACGAACATTACATTACTTTTGACCACGGTAATAAATATTAAAGGTATGACGACAGACGTTCTAAATTGAAGCAAAACTTGAATACTAGCGGCGAGAGAGAATGCATATTAAGGGGATTAATATGTAGGTTACCCCGGCTAACTAACGCATTTTTGCAATAACTCTTATCACCTTTTATTGAAATAAATCGATATTAATAGTTTTGATGACAGATTAAACGCCATATCACACACTGAATTGGCACGAATAATATCCCTTAATATGATTTCTATGTCTTATATTGGTGCGATAATATTCCTTAACCCATTAACGCCCAGGCACCAAAAAAATTTTTGATTTCAGCAATATATGCTGTCCTCATATAAGAACGCTGGGCGTTAATGGGTTAAGGTGCTTTCTCTGTCTTATAAAGTCGTTTATAAGTGGCATCAGTTCGCTACGAGTGGTAAGATAGCCCGTCGGTAGGTATACCTGTATATTTATTACCGTGCTTTTGACAAAGCAAAATAATTACAAGAATTTTAATAATGTGAAGATCTCATTCACATTATATTACACCAGTAATTAATTAGTATTAGTATTTCGAATAAAAATTTAAATTAAGCATTATTTTGAATTTTGACAACTTTTAAAAATAATCTTTTTAAAAAAAGAAATAATTAGCTCCGCCACTGAGTTCTGAAGCCACGCCCTGCGCAGATTAGGTCACATGATGTGCTCAGCTTTCGTTGGGACTACTCTATCTCCGTTAGAACTACCAGGAAAAATTAATTAGTTTTAGCTTTTTTAAACCTCATTAATTCCTTTCTCAAAAAGTAAGCAACAAATCAAAAATCTTATCTTTAGTTAAGTTTTAGAGCAATCCTTTCTGATTCCGAAGATGTTTTTATAATATTTTTATCTCCACTAATTATTTAGTTCTATTAAAAAATGTAAAGCAAGCTGTAGTATCAAAGTATCTAATTTTTACCCGGTCGACCGTTTTTAAGCTACCCCTTTTCCTGTTCAGGCTGGTTTTTCGCCTCCGTGCGCTGCGATTTTGTATAACTTATAAATTTTAATTAAAAATTGGACAAAATATCATAAAAGTTATAAAAAATCGCAGCGTGCCTAGGCGAAAAAGCAGTCTGAACTGAAGAAGAGATAGAATTAACCTGTAAAATCTTATAGCGTATTCCATTGGGACCGCACCGACACGGAGCCAGTGCGGTTCTGCACCGGTGGAGTGCAATCACGTGATTGAGGTGGGTGCAATGTTGCGGGGCAACACCAATAAAATACCTAAAATTGAGGTAAGGCTAATAAAACTGCACTGCACCGCTCTGGTGCAACCAATCGAGTACGCCATTAATAATTATTTAAAATAGTTGCTCCCAGTATTAGTGTAATGATTTTAAATTACCTAATTAAATTTTAATATTATGAAATACAGTCCCACCAACTTTATTAGCGAGCTGAGAGGGCGTGGCCAGCGCTGCCATAGATTTTGAAGTACACTACGAGTTAAAAGTATTTCAGTGGCTAAATTTAACAAGTAACTGTCACTAAAATTGAATATAGGTTAGTATTAAGACATGAACAACTTGGATGAATCTTTTCTCGAAAAAAATATTTTAAATGAACCTATTTTAGTTGATATATATTCCGTAACGCAAAATTGATTGGTGGAGCTGTAGAATATTACACAATTTAAATGTAATCTCTCATGCTATGGAAAACAAAATAAAATATAAATGTCAAACACAATGTGGAATTAAAAAAATTTGAAAATTTTTGACATTATACAGGGTGGTCCGGGAAGAATCTGCCTAACTTCAAGGGTGTATTCCTTAGGTCATTTTAAGCAAAAAAAGTTATAAAAACTAACATAGGTCCGATTCGGAAAGGTTAGCGAGTTATGACTAGTCGAAAAAAATAGGTAAATATTCAAAATTGTAAAGAGTAGGCTTTGAAAAAAAAAAGTTAAATAATGCTTTCCTTTTTTGCTGTTACTTGTAAGTTAACTTAACTGGTAATTGTGATTCTATTAATGTGTGTGCTATTAACGTTTTCCTGCTGTGCTGGAATATCATCGACGTTTTCCACATCGTAATCCACTACTATCTTCAACAAGCTATAACTCAGTAACCTTTCCGAATCGGACCTATGTTGTTATATATTTTTTGCTTATAATGACCTAAGGAAAACACCCCTGAAATTAGGCAGATTCTTCCCGGACCACCCTGTATTGTTTTCCACGGCAATGGAGATTATATTCAAATCAAGAATCTACTTTAATTCTAAAATTTTAAATGCAAGTTTTTGGTAAAAATTTACTTTTGAATTGGTACCATTAGCAGCAAGAGAAACGGAATCTGTAGTGGGATTTTACATTATGTTAATTTCCTATATGTTTTGTGGGATTTGGATGGCATCCAGTACACAATTATTTAATACAATTTTCAATTGCATTGGAAAGTTTATGAC
The DNA here is from genome assembly GCA_963924605.1 of Malthinus seriepunctatus. Lineage (NCBI taxonomy): Eukaryota > Metazoa > Arthropoda > Insecta > Coleoptera > Cantharidae > Malthinus > Malthinus seriepunctatus. Next base: position 48,715,975 of record OZ004600.1, read on the forward strand.
CTTTATTAATAATAAAGGTAACTTTAAAGTCGCAATTTTACATACAACTCTCATTAAAATAAATGCACGAATATTTTGAATAACAAAACAAATTTATTCAAAATAATAATTTTCACCAACAACTTTTCTGTCTCGCACCGGAGAGTGTGGGTTGATAAAAAGAATTTAGTGTTTCTATTAAAAAGAGTTTAATTTGTTAATCGCTTCTGTGGAGGATTTATACTAGTAGCTAAGCAATTTTAATTGAATATGGAACCCGTTTGACAAATTACCGTTTTTGGACTTTTTTCAAATAAACGCGGAATCGTAATTTTTAATTCTATAAAAGGTTAATATCGAGATACAAATAATACACACCTGTTTTGTTGTATATTGTAGTAAATAATACAAGCAAATTTACAAGCAATAGAAGCGAAAAAACGGAGAATTCCTGACCATTGCTGCTACCGTTTTATCTACAATCTATTTACGTCCTACTTTTATGGAAATCGAGCTAACCTTTTCTACAATATGCAATAAAATTAAAAACGAGAGAAGGATACGCTTTTGTTTTGGCATTACGAATAAATTATAAGAAATTCACCTGCTAGAAATTCCGATTGGACGGTTGACCTTGGGACAGGTGTAAGTGGTTAATAATGTGGCAGCCCTGCAGGTGCCCGCTTTTTACACTTTCAAATACGAACCATTTACGATTTCATCACGTTTCCTTTATTGGTGGAGTTACTTGTGGCTTGCGTGCTTTATTTTGAAAGCCTCGTTAAGATTCGATTAATTAACACATCGCAATTTACTTGTGTAGAAACCATTTTGTATTTATTTCCAATTTGGTTTAACTGTTTTATATGTTTGCAATTTAAAAGATAACCATTTTAGGTACTTGAAAAAATGTTTATTCGATTCCAATCGTTATTTGTTGGCGTGTTTTATAATAGGATTATATCTATTTTGTATTTATTTAAAATAAAACCCTCGCTTTATTTATTTATTTATTTATTTATTATTCCTGCAATTACTTAGGTATACCGCCAGTTTCGATTTGTTTTGTAGATTTACTGCCAAAAATAGCAAAACAGACAATTTCCGGTAATTTTTTGCAATCCGCCCGGGCATTTCTTAGGTCTTCTGGGGTCACGCCATAGGTACTGCATGGAATTGCACAAATTCAACGAATAACCTTGTAATAAATTTAATTATTTATTCGTCTTTTTGTTGCTTTTTACATGCATTTATACCGCAGCCATCGACCAGTATTGATTGCACAATTTTGAAAACATTTATGTAGCGGGTGTAAGGTATAACTTAACATTGATAAAAGGAATAAGCAGTAGGTTCAGCGATTTTAGAAAAAGATATGCAGCACGCTAGTGGAAAATATGTGTGCATAAGTACATACATATGATCGAGTCTACATAAATTTCTATTTTTCCTATAATCAGATGGAGATGTGCTCATTTAAATACAGTGCGAATAACTTATGCTGAGTGTATTTTAAAGTACACTGTTTAGTATTAGTTTCCATCAAATTGTTGCACAAAATACATTATTTTGCAATGTTTATTTATTTTTATAAAGCGAAAACATGACTTACCGTATTTTAGATGAAACTTTACTCCGTGTAAATGACGTTCATCTTCTCGTCTTCTCTGGTATATGTAAGTGGTTGTGGTGTGTATGGTGTAAGAGCCATATTCTGAAATAAAATACTAAAATTATTAATCAATACAATTAAACCTGCTAATCATTGCTACAAGTAATTTCTTCTTGTATAGTTCTTTTCAGCTCCTTGTAAAAACGATGAAAATAAAACATTTAATATTAATTTATAATATCAAGGTTAAACGAAAATAATTTTTGGAAGTTCCAAATTAATGAAAACACAAAGGATTTGACTTCAACCTTGAAATTCTGAATTTTCGTATTTTGGTATTTTCAATAATTACAAAATTTTTTATCCCTTTCTCATTTTACTTGCTCTTAAATAGATGAGGCGAAATATTGAAAAGAAATAATCACTAATAGGTATAAAATTTTGAAAAATCTTCTAACACAATTAGGAACCAAAATTAAATTCGGTTGTCGAAATCGTTTGCACAATTTCAATCGGACAAGATGTAGAGAATTTAAATATGGCGGATCCAAGACGGCGACGACATTTATGTAAATCTGATATTCTAAAGTCATTTTAGGAAATCGTTCTTTTAAATAAAAAGAACCACCACATACGCATTTGACGCATTAAAGAGAAGGCAACGTACATACAAATAAAAATAAACAAAACTATTTTATTTATAGATCAAATGAATAGCCTTGATGCTTATTTTTTTGAAAATGCCTCTTTCAAAGATTCTCTTTTCAAAAAGGTAAGAGTTTATAATGTTTAGTATTTTAAAAGTTTTTTAGTACTTCTTTACCTGAATATTTTTGTATTTTTTTTGAGTCATTTGTTTAACTGTTTGGTTCAAAAAATTTTGTTCGATTGTTTCATAGGTAACTTGATTTAAAAATGATTTTTAACAGAAATAATAAAATTTTTCTACCTTTTTTTATTTTTCAACTACATATTAAAATTATAATTTTGAAAATATATTAGCTTTGCATGATGATATGAAATTGAATTTGGTTTTTATTAAAAAAAAACATAAGTTTGCATTATAAAATCTCCTAAACGGTTCAATAAATTTTTATTACTATTAAGTATCTCTTTTTGGAAAATTTAAATTATCTCCATTAATAAAAAACTAATATTAAAGACAATTTACTTCATAATTAAGAGACCAATGAAACGACCTTGTTTTTTGATATTCAACCAATCAAGAACTGATTAGGCGGAAATTATCCCTAGGGATAATTTCCGCGGAAATTTGTCTGAAGTTGAGAGAAATTCTTCAAAAACTATTTTTTATTAATGTAAATTAGCACAATTATTGAACGTACAATTATTATAATATACGGTCTTTGGTTGGAGCTGAGTGACTGAACCGTTGTCTGGACGAATGTTTTCTGCAGATTTGGATGACTCTCCGGTGTCGTCACTCCTGAAGCATTGAATCAAACGAGCATGATGCCCTGAATCCAATTGTAAATATGGTTTGAGAGAAGCTGCTGAGCTGTGACCCGTGATCTTGATGAGCTGCTGCTCCCCAATCCCCGATTTTGCCAGATGCGTCACTGCGGTTGATCTAGTGGAATGGTTAGTAATTTTTATTCGTTTAATGTCCAGTCCAGCCTTCTCTGCACTCAATTTTGTCCATTTCGACATTCCATTCTTCCAATTGGAGAATTTTTATACAATCCTTTACTATTTGGTTTATCCCAAGCTGGATTCACCGTGAGGAAGAGTCTTTCTGTCGTTATATTTTGGCCTCGTTTTGACAACATTTTCTTCAGTAATCTGAAATGGAAATGGTGATTAGGTATCTACTTAGTTCTGACATGAAACATTTTTCAGTATTACCTGAGTGGACATAAATTTGGTGTGACTTGATTGGAAACCAACCATTTGCTGTCGCTCAGTCTTTGAGCACCACCTTGGCAGGTTTTTGAAAAGACTGGATTGTATTCCACTCTATTAGTTTCATTTCCGCTATTATCCAGTTCCGGTTTAAAATATGACACCAAGCAACTTGAAGCCTCATTGCCTCTCCACGCTAATTCTCTTCCAACAATTTGATAAAACTTTTTCTGCAACTCATCCGGCTTCTCTTCATCCCAAACATCGATCATTTTCAAGTATTCTTCATGGGTTAAGGCGGCCGAAGACGTTTTTCTCTTGGAAACATTCATCTGTAATTCACGTCTCTTGGCATTTTTTGCATCTCGTGCTTTTTTGAACATAACATCGTTGAAGGGGTCAAAGGTAAGATGAAACTTCTCGTGGTACAACTCTTGTAGCAATTTTGCTGTAGTATTCCATAACACTTTTACAACACCTTCTTTATAGTCTTCTCCATCACTCCGGCGCATGTTAAATGCATAATCTGCCAAAATTTCAGAGATCTCTTCAGTACTTAGTGCTGTAGACTCGTTGACAAGGTAAGACCTTTCCTTGCAAAAATCTTGAAACTGTTTCCATGCTGAGTCGTGGGCTCTCTTTGTATTCACCGGTGTATTATTCTTCACGGCTTCTTCTCTGGTTTTAGTGTCACTTTTACCGAATCTTGAAGCCATTTTACTTTACACGAATATGGAAAAAATGTGAATTGCAAACTTGTTTGCATTGTTTATAGCGTTGCTATCACACAGTTGCTATGTTATGTGGTTGCTATTGACACCTTTAATTGAAATGGCCAAAGCTAACTTAAAAGTAAACATTTTATTTTATTAATTATGAAGTAAATTGTCATGCCGAATGTCTCTCTTGACTATGAAATTTCCGGAAATTTCATAGTCACTTGTGACATTATATATGAAAATTCACTTTTCGAGTTTTTTATAAATATCTAGAGTGCTAATAATTTTTTCAAAAAACAAAAGTAGCATCGAGTGTTGGCCATCGAGTTGTGCACAATTTTATCCAGCTAACCGACTTCGTATCTCTTACGGTTTCCAAGATCCCATGTTATACTGGACACACTGTATATTCTTCCACAACAAGCATACCAAGTTTTTTTAAATTCCGTTCACTCCTTCTTTATCAGGACCCTTTTCCATGGAGTCGAATATGTCTGCTAGTGCTAAGTATCCCAATGCATTGTAGGTGCGAGACTTGCAGTAATCGAATTTTTAACAGCCGAAAAAAGGAAATGTAGAGATATTGGGTGCATTCACAGAAAGTAACAGCTATGGAGCAGCTACCAAATCGTTCGGTGACTTACCCCTGTTTTGAGAATGTGTGCGGACCGATCACCATTTTATCTAGAGCGCATTTCATTTGCGTTATGTTAAACGTCTCTAGGTCTCCATACCTGCTTACGTGCTCACTTAACAAAATTACCGCAGGATAGAAGCGCTAGTGATGTAGCAGTTGGTACCTCTTCCACAACTATTACGTCCTGTGAATGCACCCATTTATTGTCATTTATAAGGTATAAGCCCTTTAATTTGTTCATTTGTTTTTTCTTTCAATAGCCATCTGCATGGCTCGTATATTCCGGAATTTAAAGACACCTTTTAAAGAAAAATTTTACCACTGACTGATGAATGATGATGATGATGAAGGAAAGGACGCAGTGATGTCGTATGTCGTGGATGAAAAAAAGGCCGCCGGAATTCGTTATTGACAGAAGAGAAAATTGGTTCCCTGTTGAGCCGTTATATACAGGGTGGTCCAGGAAGAACCTGTCTAACTTCAGGGGTGTATTCCTTAGGTCATTTTAAGCAAAAAAAGTTATAACAATATAGGTCCGATTCGGAAAGGTTAGCGAGTTATATGTCTCGAGTCGAAGAAAATAGCTAAATATTAAAAATTGTAAAGAGTGGGCTTTGATAAAAATTGTTAAATAATGCTTTCCTTTTTTGCTGTTACTTGTAAGTTAACTTAACTGGTAATTGTGATTATTTGAAACACGCTATTAACGTTTACCTTCCGTGCTGGAATATCATCGACGTTTTCCACATCGTAATCCACTACTATCTTCAACTAGCTATAACTCAGTAACCTTTCCGAATCGGACCTATGTTGTTATAACTTTTTTTGCTTAAAATGACCTAAGGAATACACCCCTAAAGTTAGGCAGATTCTTCCTGGACCACCCTGTATAGCTGTAAAGGATAAAAGTAGGTTCTTTTAGCCAATACTAAAGTGTCGTTTTATGCCCTTTATTTTTCATTCGAACATCTCTTTCTGTTTGCTGAGCAAGTGTGTATTGGTTTTCAGCCTACCCTCGCACATAGCCTACCATTTCACACGAATTTGTGTTCAATAAGAGCAATTTTTTTTTATAAAAACAGAGAAAGAACTTATGAAACTATTAATAATAATGTTTAATAATAAGGAGGATTTTCAGTGTAAAAAATCAGAGACAAAATATTTCCGATTTCCATAAAAGAGTTTCATGAAGCTATTGCCTCTCAAGAGAAAAAAAATCAATTCTTTAAAAGATTGAAAAAAGAGTGTACAAAAAGAAACCTAATTTTAAATCAACAGCATCTTAAAATCTAGAATTATTTATTTAAGTAAATAGATTGGTAACTTCTTGTGCGTTTCCAATTTTGTAAAATTGTATCATAAAAAATACCAAACTCAAATTCAAAAAAATTGTGCTTACTTAACGGTTATTAGTCTTTATTTATCATCATTATCTTTAATCTACATAAAATTTTAAATAAAATTGACGTCTTTTCATTATCAGATTCCATCTTTAGTACAGTAATAATTTAAGTAATTTTTAGTGAAAAAAAGTTAATTTGAAGAAAGTTATTTGATACTTTTATAAAATATTTTATTTCTTTATTGTATTTCAGTTTATTACTTAATTTAACAAATTTTAACGATTGCCAAAGTACAATAATAAAAATAACATTAATAACCGTTTTTTCTACTCCCATATGTGAAACTAAGCATTTCGTCATCACTTACTCGTTACGAAAATAGCATTTTCGTCTCTAGTGAGAAAAAGTGTTATTACAAGCAGATGTTATTTACAACATGAGGTGAAACCAGTTTTTTTGTGGTCGGTTCACATTTTAGTAAAAAGAATTATTTTTTTAAAATGTACTAATTATCGTCGTAGAAAAAATAGCATTTACGACTCGAGATGAAATCCGTTTTTTTCGTTCGAAAGATTAATTCACTCGCCCCTACGGGGCTTGTGAATTAAATTCTATCTCACGAAAAAAACGTATGTTTCATCTCATGTTGTAAAAAATACTATTTCCTTAAGAATCTTTACGGTTATCTATTTATGGACAATTTGAGGCATTCGTAAAACCCATCCTCGTTAAAAAGGAGGCAAATGAAAATTCCAACGTTCAATCATTTTTACAAATTACTATCCGCATAGTAAAAATTAAAAATTGGATCGTGAAGAACACAAACTGCAGAAGAAAAGCACCAGGTGTAAATAAAATAGAAGAACCTTATGAACACAATAAGTAAGATAAATTCCTAAGAATAGACGTACATTGGGGTCTTGTTATCCTTTCCACCTATCCTCAATTAAGCAAGTCTAAAGGTGAAAACTGTAAAGCATATCGTCCTCGATTGCGTGGCATTAAAGAGTCAGTCACTTTGGCGCTTGAGATAACGAAAGTAACATTCCAACAGACAAACTGTTGGTCATCAGCACTGTAGTGCTTAATGATTAAACTTAATTCAGTGTTGAAGACTCAGAAGTTTCTCAAAGTCTCTCAGATCTCAAAAAATAACCATCCATAAGTCCTAGGAACATGAGCATAATTAATCGAAGTGTAAAGAAAACGGTCCTTCCAGGTTTCATAAAAAGATCAGTCGACGTGCACGAGATATTGTCAACCCCCACCCTGAGCTTTATTTATAAAGTCCAAAAATGCGACGTGGACTTTTAATAGGCACAAATACGAAAGCGATTTTATTAATTTTTTAGCGAAAGTAACCTAAATCCTAACTTATCATTTTTTAATCTTCCCCTATACGAGCTGATAATTTTTTAAATAAAAGACTTTGTTCAGTGGCAACCCCTAAATTTATAAAAAATTAAAATGTTAGATAGCAGTGCGTTTGTAGACCGAAGTATTAATTCTCTGTACATTACATGCCTTTACTGTATGAATTGTAATTGTAGACACAAAAATCAAGATTTTTTTACACACTTACAAGCAAATAGGGTTCAAAGGGGGTCATAAAGTTGATATGTAAGTTGTAACTGCAAGCAATAAAAATGTGCATATGATATACGATTTGTTTTTCTGCAAGAGGGGTGCAAAATGAAAATAATAGCAAAAGGGTGCACTGCTTAGAAAATAGTGCAATTGTAACGTGAGACCCCACCATTCATTTATTTGCAATAAATTACAGGTTAACATTCGAATCAAATCTCATAAACGTTAGAATTAAGCAATTAAAGGTAACTCGATACATTTAAATTTAAGCAAAATTTACGTATAGACATCAGATTAAATATCACCACATTCATTTTTTATTGCTTATAAGCTGATTAGTATCAATAAAATAAAGCAATAAACATCAAGGAAAATGTAGTCTCAATATATTTAAATTTTAAAATATCGTACGTTATTTTATTGTCGTGTGTTATAAATTAATAAATTATAAATTAAATTTTATGAAAATTAATTAACAAACAGGTGTAAATAAAAGAAAACAGGTCGGTTATTAAAATCAGGTTGAAGGATCAGGATCAACACTTTTAAAAAGCAGGTATTTTTCTGCTTTAGTTACAGATTCAAATGGGGATGTTTTGGGTCAGGCAAGGCGTGACCGGATCCTGGGAACATCCACGGCCCTTTTTCTGATCACACGGGAAACGGAAATAACGGACTTACCGGTCATTCGATTTATTTTAAGATGTAAAGACATCTACTTCATAGAGAGATTAGATTATAATTTTGTAATAACGGATGAAGGTCAGATAAACTTTTCAAGTACCACACCAAAATTTACATTTTATTATTATTTGATGATCGCAGATGTTTACGATTTTACATTTTATTTAAACTAAATTAGCATTGGAATGTTTTACTTACAAAAAGTTATCTAATTAATTGATCGATTTCTAATTTTTATTTTAATAAAAATCACGAAATCACCTGTTGCTTGACCCACGACTTTTTAAATATTTATTCGTTAGTATGACACAACATAAATAATTTAATAAATTTTCCATAAATTAATCAAATTTGTACTAAAACGCCATTATTAGCACCTGTACATCGTTAATTCGTGTTGTGTAATTTGTTCAAAATTTTAATTATCTAACCCTTTATTAGGAAAATCTATAAATGGACTCGTATAACGCTTATATCATTAATTTTTAAGCGATGATACATAGTTTTCCAAACTAAATATCTCAATAAAAAAACAATAAATAAAGCTGGTTAAAATATGGTGCATAGACCTGTCGACCTAATATAACCACATAACAACCCTCTTGAACTACTACCGGCGACGGAAACGGCTGCAAGAGCTTTTGCCACTTGTTCCCATGAATGGGACATCCACACAGCAAAATATTTAACTCGACCGATATCATCCTTACGTTTAATACTCATATGGGTCGAATTGAAATATTAAACACATAATGACAGGCACCAATGGACCCGGATGCAATATCAAGTTACAGACGTACATATCTGGTAAAACGGCAAAAAATGGTATAACATATAAATCAACGTAATATGATTAATATTTTTAAGGGATACTTCTACTTCCTTGTTACTACGTTTTATATCCTCATTTTTTTGGTAAACGAATCCTCTGGAAGGAAGTCTTTAGTGGTTCATGTTTTCGTCTATTAAAAATGTTAATTAATCTTTGGTATTTTTTTATTTGCTCTTCTACCGATTTATCACTCATGCTTTTTTATGTTTTTCTCTTCTCTGTTGTAAGAGTTTTAAATTCAGGATGTTTTATGGTCAGGAAGGGACCTTTATTTGACGAGTTTGATCGAAATTGGCATGTATATTCATATTTATTTACAGGGTAATACACAGCTTTTAGAACATAAAGAACCAGGAAGGAGTTTAGCAACCGTTGCTTATAAGAGAAAGTGCGACGGAAACGAGATTTTAGAAAACCATGGATGACTCATTCATTTCGTTGAATTTATTTTATCATTGGCTGTCATGATCTCTCCTTATAAGTGGGAGTATAAGCAACCATTTTCATTGTAGAAATTGACTGAAAATCGCTATATTTAGACAACTATTGCATTCACATACGATTACCTGGAATGCTCTGTCCTGTTAGAATAGTGACTGTTTATTCAATGGCACAGCTAAATAGGAAGGAATACCAATAGAAAACATCTAAAAAGACGTTAAAAATTCCAAAAAAGTTGGTAAAAATTGATCAAAAAATAATATCAAACAGTTCAATTGTAAATGGGAAGAGACTGTAGAGAGTTTTAGGGTCATTCATGCTGACTCTTAACATAAAAATAAGCTTTTACCTTTAAGCGTTTAGAATTATCGTAGACACACGGTTTATGTTCGATTTACTATTTTATCTATCAGACATGGGCTTTTGTGGCTTCAGCACAGTTGATTTAAAGTGACAACTATAAAAATAGAAAAATTTATGGTTATGGAAAATGCTAACGACCAGCGTAAACCGTAGTATTGGATTCTGTATAGCTAAACTTTTCTGCCTATTCTTATGTTAAGAGCCAGCATGCATGAACGATCCCTTTTTAAGAATTTTAAGAACAGGGACTAAAAGTGCACCCTGGGTGATTGGTGATCTTGCAAACTCTACCGTGTTAGGTTAGGCCCCGACTTGAACTCGTACTCAATTTCTTAGTTTTATGAGTAATAGACGTTTTGTTATAGTGTCCATGAGGCATTGGACCAGTTCCATTTAGAGGTCCTTATTTATGCCACTCATTCGAGATCCAAGACCAGTACTTACTACATTTGAATCCTGCAGTAATTCTTATATTCCTCTTATAATTGAGGTTATAGACTACCAAACAGGCCTACGGCCTAATTATATGGTAGCCTGGACCGACAGCTTAACGTGCCCTCCGAAGCACGGCCAACTGCATGATAGTAATTTTTAGAGATGGTCACCCATCCAACCACTATCCCGGCAGACCGAGCCTTTACTGTGGAAAGCGCTTGGTTCAGCGATACACGCTAGCGCTATGCAGTCAACTGCAGCTATGCAATAATCCAGGAGGAAGCATATGTTGAGGTGAAGAACCTAATGGCATCTGCTCTTAGTGCTACTTCTGTAGGTTGTCCTTGCACACTTGCTTGTGGTAGTTGAATGTGTGGAGGTAATGGCTGCATTTGGTGAGATAAAAGCGATATGTCTTGTTAATGAGTTCCAAGCATTATACTTAAATGTACTGAGATATGACATATTTGTCGCTAGTGATATCTTTGTGTGACATCACAGATTCTGCAGAGGGCATAAGATATCTTATGCCTTAGTATGGTGCAAACTAAGAACTTTTACTAAATACACAGATGAGTCAACTGCTCATTAGTTCATGTTTTTGGTTTACCCTCTCTATTATTTTCCCAACCTAACCTTTTTTTACGGAGGTAGGAGAAAAATCATTGCGACAAAAGACACCACCAGGAGTCCGCACTGGATCGGTAGTGTGCGATTTTTACTCACTAGAAAACTCCTCCTTGAGGGAACATCGTACAGTACCTGGGATCGCTTGCGCATTCCGTCAGGTACTTCGCGTTCCATATAAAATTCCACTTTATGTTCGTCTTTTGATTTGTATTTCTGTGCCACCTCGGACAAAAGAAAATGGCATGACCAGGATAATCCACTTCTTTGCAATCTTCACAGTATTGATCCAACCTCAATTTAAATCTATGAAGATAAGCAGAAAAAGCTCCATGTCCAGATATAAATTGAGTTAAAAAATAATTTAATTGACCAAATTTTCTATTAAACCATGGTTCAATAATTGGTATTAATTTTTTAGTCCAACTAGTGTTCAGTGTCCCAATTCACTTGCCATATGTTAAATATATCATCCATTGAATGTGTTTTCATTCATTACCATTATTGCCTTCGCTGAAACCGTTCTGTAAGCACAACATACCTTAAGTGCAATTCTTCTCTGCGAGGAAGTAAGAATTGATTTTATTGTGCCATATTCCAGAGCATGTGCCCATATAGAGCAACTGTACAGTAATATAGAATTACTTACAGTAGCCAACACTTTTCTCTTGCTAGTCCTTCGCCCATCAATAACCTAATCTAACCTAACCTAATCTAACCTAACCTAACCGAATCTAACCTAACCTAATCTAACCTTTTTTTTTTTTGTAAGGAGGGGAACCTCATGGCTTCCCTGCCCAGATGTCGTGTGTCAGGGGGGATGTGGGACTCATCTGAGAAGGATGCTCACACGGCTACCCTAACCAAACCCCTCCTCTCACCATAGACTAGAGCAACCTGGGATCACCTTTCGGCATTACTTCAGGTTCTCGTGGTGGTTTCGTAGTTGTTCTTCTAACCATTTTGACTTATATATCTATAAGTTAATATTTTCATACACACACGTGCACACACACATTTTTAACTAAATCACAAACTTTTATAACACACAGTCAACTTAACACTTTAAAATAGAGTATCACAGTATAATTGAAATTCTGGTATCCAACCTATGATATCTAAATAGTTAAATATTAAACACACACAAGTTACCTAATAATAAAATAAATTAAATTTAATTAAAATTCTGGAATCGAATCCAAGATACTTAAATAATACAGCTATTTTATTTATTGTAAAATAAAAAATCAAACACCTCTACCTTGCCTTAGACGTTCTTCATGTTCCCTGGTACTTAGAACATGGCAAATAAATTTTGTTATAACATCCCATGTGTCTTTATTTTTTAGCATTATGCCAATAATATTCGAAGTATGAATATTCGTATCCAAGGATGTTTCTAAATTATTTCTTAATCTGTGCCACCTAGGACAAAAGAAAATGGCATGACCAGGATCATCCACCTAATCTAACCTAACCTAATCTAACCTAACCTAAGCCCTTATGAGTGACATCTATCTACATGGTGATATTATCCATAGGCCACGTGAGCTCCCGATCCTAGTTCTCCTTTCAGGAAAGGACTAGCTAGCGAAGGTACTAATTGATGGTATGGGCAAATTTTATCCAAGTAATGCTTGAATGACGCCTAGTACACAGTGCCATTGCCATAAACGTTGGAAGAGCGATGGTGAAACTGATTTTAACCAAATCTTTTCCTAACCTATTCTAACACAGTAGTATCCAAAAGACCAGCATAACTTTAATCACGATAAATATAATACGTGTAAGTGGGTACCCAGAAAAAATTTAGATTTTCCGAAACCCTTTAAGGTTAAAAACGTTTTTGGTGTTGCAATTAAAGAAATTAATTGGTAATCGTTAACAAGTAGTGTAACGTTTATCCTAAGAGACTAACACGTCATCATAAGTAGCAGTAGCACCCAATACGCAAAGAAAATGCCCTCTAAATTACAAAATAAAAACTCTTGACTTGTACTATAAGGTATGAGCTATCAAGAACTTTCGATACTGGTCATTTTTGAAATCGTTGAGGAATAAGTAGTTTTAGAGGTTACTCGTCCTTTTGGTATTGCACAAAAACTGTTATCTTTCCTTCAAGTGACTTTATTTCGACGTACATTAATTTATTAAACTGACGTTACATTAGCATTTTGTAAATTCAGAAACCCATCTTGTAATAAATAAAAGCTCATATACTTATCCAATACTTGGAATAAACAAACCCAAAATCTACATAACAAGATTGAAACCTGTTGTATCAAAAATTTAAACGTTTGAGTTTATAACGAAATATTATTAATTTTATTTTAACTGCGCGAGAAAATTAGCCAAAATAAACAAAATTTCATTACCCTTACTCAAAAGACTTGACAAGCTGCCGGAAAATATATAGATACTTTTAAACCCCCCATGATTGTTTTTAAATTAAAAAATGTATATGGCGTGGTGTCAAGACACAAGACATTGCAATTAACAAAATTTCACGTGCGTTATTAAGCCACATTCCACAAAATTTTTGACAGCTTTAAAAAAAGCTTTAATCTCAAATCGATCACCTGGTATAATATAACTATCGTAGTTAAAACCGTTCTAGTTTACATTAAAAAGACTAATCGAACAAAGACGTGACTATCATAACCCAAAATCACCAGCAATTGAACAAAAAACGTGGGAACTTAAAACATCCACAACGCTCAACACTTAGAAAACCAAACATAAGGTTTGATCTTTTCTTTTGGTTGAACATTTAAATTTTTTAACACATAATATGTGCCCTTTAGTACATAGTTTAGGGAAGCAAAAATCATTCAAATTGTTCATTGAGGTGACATTCAAGTCACTTCCGCCTGAATACGTTATAAAAGGAGAATAAGTATTTAAGAAACCGGAAGTTATTAGTTTTTTTTCGACAATTATAGAAACCAATTACAAACTTTCTTTTTCTCAGCCGAAATTTTTTTTTATAGTTCTGGAAACTTTTATAGTTTTTAAATTAATACAAGTAGCATTTATGGTTCAAGTTGATTAGCATTAATTGAAATATTTGGTCGAAATAGAATAGTAAAGATAAATTTTATTATGTTACGTTATGTATTTAACATCCTAACACAACTCATTAGGCTTTTTTTATATCTTTTAAAAAAATTATTTTAGTTTTAAGATGTAATAAAAATTCAAAAATCTTGAAGGAATACGTTTTTTTTAAAATTTAAGGTTATAGGTTACAAAACAGGCCTACGGCCCAATTCATTTAAATCACAAAATGTTAATTGTAAAAGAAAATATTATAATGCAAAATTAATTAATAAAATAAGTTCCAAATTCCGTGTGTTGGTTTAAAAATTGACTTTTGGAAATGAAAAAGAACTTTTAATTTAAATTAACCCCTATAGTAGGGCACTTTTAAATTATTTATAATATGCGAATGCACATCTCAATTTATGTGGATAATTATTTTATGAGATCTATATGTACCCTTTTCAGTTAGTCTGTATAAAGCTTCTCTCCCTTTACACTGAGAAAAATATGTAACTCACCGAGCACCGTTTTTCGTCGATTGATGACGAAACTGTTGAATCTACTGAGAAAAAAGTTGAATCTACTGAGAAAAAAGTTGAATCTACTGACCAAAAAGTTGTTTGTACTCCGCCAGAACGTTAAAACAACCGACAACTTACGAAAACAACAGATTTCAAACTGTTAAATCAACGAAAAAAACAGGTAGGTTCCATATTAACCTAGTACGCAGTGAAAACAGCTTACTATTTTTCTCAGTGTATATCATCAGAAGGATTTGGAAGAATTTTAAAATGAAAATATGTTTTTAAAAAAGCAGTATCAAGTTGGCCATGAAAGAGGCTGCATTTGGTGTCACATAACCGACCTCTCATATCTCTTATGCCTTATGAGAACCCCATGGTGAGCATGCTAAATGGGACACGCGTCTTTTTAAGATTAGATTTCTTAAGTTAAGGGATGGCATCCCCTGGCAAAAATATGAGCATATGAGCAATTGTAAGTAACTGCAACACAGATCCCTGATGGCGAGCGGTAGGGAAGTAGCGATAAGTTCGCGCTAATTTGGCCACGCCCCTTTAATAATTTAAATACGTTTACTACTGCGTTGGTGGGAATAAAATACCAATTTAAGTATCTACGCTTTCCCACCGCTCGTCAAAATAAATCTGTCTAGCAGTACAAAATTTGATTTTAAACATTTCTTGTTATTTTTATTATAAGAAAAGAAACCTTTGGTATGAATAAATGCTAATTGTGTAAGACACAAACCTGGTCTTTCTAAAAGTGCTTTATCGGCCTAGCTAAGAGGTATGAGGGTGTAGGCTCGAGTCCAAATACACAGGCAATTAAATACAAAAGAAATTATATTGGTCAAAATAAATAAATCTTTCTCCTTGGAACAACAAAAAAATCCTCTTCCTCCTTGGAACAATAAAAAAATCTCCTTCCTATCGGAGCATCTCCACCAATCCACTGGGAAAAGTGGCAGGGGTAAGCGGAGGCCTATGCCCCATAGTAGTCCCGGAGCCACTACGAGGTAGCTACCACTAGGGAAGATCCTCAAGGGGCATGCTAAGAAAGTGCGGAGGCCTATGTTCGATGACGGCTCTTATCAAGGAACAGCTACCACACGGAGACACCTCTGATGGTTCAGGTAAGGGCCATTCGAGGGTACCAAGAGCGACTTAGAACAAATTAAATATTTTAGTCATCGGTTTTCAGACGCAGGGACGTTAATTATGACAACAAACTAGCAATATAAAATTATTTTTGTGAATTGCAATTGTAAATATTTTTGAAAAGTACCTTTTGACTTAAGAAATCTTTCGTTTTTCACGCCTTAAGGCCTGGTTGCACCGGTTTCCTGTAACTACTAACTACAACATAAATTTACTCTCCAGTATTGTTAACGGGCGTATCCTAAGCAACTACAAGTTAAATTTAATTGGAAGTGGTGCAAACGGACCTTAGTCAATCGAATTAAAAAATAAGTATAGCAAAAAGAGAAAAAATATTCTATGGTTCGTATTTAGTTTGTTTAATAACTCGAAAATGCACAATAAAAAAATATTGTAGGTACGCCACTGGAATTTACGTTAAAAAATGTGGTAAGATCATATTTACAGTTTTAACAAGTCTTGAGGAATAAGGAAAATATTGACCAAAATTAAAATGGCTCTTATAGTTACCGAATTTCCCGATATGAACGTTCAATTTGGGTACTACCCTTGGTCTACACTTGGTGTATTGCCCTGTACACCCGTCAGGGATGATAATTGTATCAATCTAAAAAGACTTTTTTCCTATTCTGAAAATATCTAGACACAAACGCCATTTTGAAAAATTGAAATAACAAAGTTATTAGTATTGGTCAACTCTACCACCTGGTACAGTTTATATTTCTATATAACAAAATTTATCAGGATAGCTATCTTACGATCTTTTCCGGCCTCTATCTCAGAAACGTGAGGGTCTAGAAGTTTTCGCCCATTGAGACTTTTGTTCAGAAGAGAAAAATCTACAACTTATCAAAATTTTATCAAATTTGACTCAAACCGTTTTTCCATATAAAAAGTTCTTTCCGTTTACGCAAGAAACTTTTTTACCAACACTTTATAAATGAGATGAAATTTAATCTAAATCAGAGGATGCCATTTAAAGTTTTGGCAGTTCGACTTCCTTTGCTGTGCCATTAAGAAAGAAATTAATCATTAAGAAAGAAATAAAAAATACTTCTAATACTATAATTTAACATTAGGCATCTAAAGTTGTGTTTAGACTATATGATTTTTCATGTGATTTAGTCATAGACAATATTTTTTTAATTACACTATAAGATTTTTCTTATGAATCTGGTCATCATAAGCCTCAAAAACAGGTCATAATAAGCCTACAATAGCAAAATAATAGACGAATTTCGGTATAGAGCGGTTCTTATTGGCATAAGATTGTAGAAAAAATTTTGTCATATGAAAAATCATAGCAAAAATCATATAGTCTCAACACAACTTTAAGGGTTAAAAGAGAAAAGTCTTGAAGCCGCTTGATTTCTTCTAGGAAGATCCTTTAACCCTCCATTCAACGGGTGGGTCTAGAATCACACGAGCCAACGGGTGAAGCCTGTTACGCTCACTTTCTATCTATAGCTAAAAAATAGTAAGGGTGCAAGAATTGCACTGAAATTTTTTTAATTGAAAATCTACCTTATTCTTCATTATTTTACAGAAGAATTAAAGCGTAGGTCCTTTTGTTAGTTATTATTTTTTAATTTTAAATTTTTTATCCTTTTTTGACATTTTTTATTGAGAACTGTTTTTTATGGACATCGAAGGAAAATAAAGTTGATTATCATAATACATATTTAGTATATTGATCAAATAAGCAGAAAATTACAAAAAAATTAAATTATAAAATTCTCAACACAAACTGCAAGGGCCTAAACTTCACTGAAATAGTAGGCTTCAATGTACTAAATACATAACCAAGCCTTACAAAACTGGAAAAATAATAAGAATTTTTGCTTATGTTGCACTTGTCACCTAATCAAAAAATTTACAAACTAGCATTGAAACTTAAAACCAATTATTTTTTATGGTCTGCAGATAAATTTTGCGCTTAAATAATGCTTTATACCAAAAATAATCGGTTATCACAAAGTTACACGAACCGACGGGTGAAGCCTGTCACAACAAACTGTGTCCTAGAGGATTCATTTTTTGAAAAAATTTGAAAAGCAAATGCTGATGATATGAGTTATTACAAGTTAAGAAGGTAGATAGAATATTACAGTCAAAAGTATTTCTTTTTTTAAGTTACAGACAATTTTCACTTTTGCTTGCATTCACAGGCTTCACCCGTTGAATGGAGGGTTAAGCATAACCAATCGCGTACATTTTCCTTTAATTACATATTATCTAACATTTACTATTGAGTAAATACTACCGTGTAGTACCGATTTAAAATTTATTACAGCTTACTAACAAGACAATTGAGCAATTATGAAACTGCTTTACTTTCAATACAATAAAACATGATGGACTAGAGGAGAAAAAGGCAATATAAGAAGGTTTAATTTAAACAAAAGTATACTTCCGCGAGTCGTGTAATATCTTCAATTTTAAATGACAGAAAAATAAATCTAAATGTATAAGAAGTAGCACTTTCTATTTTGCGGATTCGGTTTCACATCTTCGGCTAAACTGGGTTACACCCACATCTTAAAAGTATTCACAAATTTCATCTCGACTTCGATTACAATACTAGTTACCTAGGTAACGTGATATCTTTACAAGAGATAACGAAAACTTTTTAACTTGATAAAGGTTACCTTAAGTCCCAACTGATGTAAAATTAATTTAAACTACAAGAGATTTTTTAATGTGCGAATATGAGATTCCCAAATAAAGTTACCGGTGTATTTTCTTCGCTATAATTTGTCTTACACCCACAAAAAAATGTTAGAATAAATCGCTATTTAATAACAATTTTTTTACACCGACTTGTCTACCTTCTGCTAATCGATTACTGACATGTATTAATCAATTTTAAATTTTCGTATTATAAATTTTAATTTCTATGAGTTTGATAAATTAATTTAATTTATTATTTTGATTACAGATGAATCAAATTGTCTTAAGTAATATTAATATTTTTTTAACAACAGGATGTTCCTGTTACATTTTACAATGTTAATGTACCTATTATAATGCTAAGGTATAAATGCAATTGAATTACAATACACCACATCGGCATCGGCAGGTAGATAGATGCAGGTGTGTCGCAATAAGTTTACAAAACTTGGATGTGAATTATGGAATTATGCAAACTATTTCCGTACCCTTGTACTCTAATTTCATTATTTCCTTATTTTCACATTTAACATACTTAAAAACACCACAATCAAGTGGGTGCAAAAATGCATGTTAAACAGGCAAAACATCAGGAGTTGTTGTAGCGGCCTCGATTTATTAAAGTTTGTGTAAATTTTTTTAGAAGATAGCTATTAAAGCATTAAGGCCGCGCCACATACACAAGCTTACCTTCCTGTATTTCCTCGATCTGCACAGGCCGTCTGAACGATGTCCAAACGCTCCGGTTTGGCCGGTGCAGGCAGCCTGTATAGGCAAAACCGGAAGGCAATTTTTTCCATAAAACTTCTTAACACTTAACAGAGTAACAGCTACCCCAGCAAATAAATTGAAGAATTTGCGAATATTTCTGCTTAATCAGAAGCTAAGGGTAGTTACCTCTATGGCTAAGCGATTTTTGGTAGATCATAGCCGACGTGAGACGATTTCAACACGCAAACGCAACTTAGTCGTGACTCACAGTCATGGCTCCTTTAGGCTGAATTCTACATGACACATTTGTCCCTAACACCAAATGAATTAACGACATTAAAATTGAAAATGATTTAAATGTAAAAGACAAGCTACAGACTACAAATTACCTGACTAAGATAATTGTGGGGAGGCTTAAGGCGCAGGCACGAACCTGCACAGGTAAATTGGAGCGTCAGTACCTCTGCATCTTTCAGGAGGTCTGCGAAGGTAAATTTGCCTATGTGGAGGACTTAGCAGGCCAAAACAGAGCAGGCAAGCTCGGAGTAAAAGTCCGTGCGTGTGTCTCCACCTTTACATTTTAGAGGTGGAATAAGCAAATAAATCAAAGTAGTAGGTACTATTTATGATTTTGGACAATAATTATTCTTTAGTTACATAACATTTTGTCTCACTGTTTAAAAAACGATCGATAGTACGTACGGATGGTAAGATTTTAGTAATCGGCGAGTTCAAGACAAGACAGATATTTTTGAAAAAAATAATGAAATATGCATTTTGGTTTTCAGTAGGTAATAAAATAGCAATATTAATAGTTAATCTGTATAATCTAAAAGTTTTATGTTACCAAACATAAACAAACCGACCACTCATATTATTAATTTTCTATAATCGTTATTTATTGACAGCTTATATTTTTTATAGCTAAAATATTCTTTTTAACAAAGATTTTTGTAGGTGTAAACGTAATATGGAAATAAATAATAAATTTTTCTCCAACAGGTGGAAAAGTGATATCTTTCTGACGTGTTTTCTGTGCGCAAAATTTATAGGTTAGGTTTGAAATATACCTATTTTCATATCGTTTTTTGTTTCCACGACAACTGCGATTATATGTATGTACCTAAAACTTACTAGACTGTCAAATTAAATCAGACGTTTATAAACACACGTCATTTTCTCAAAAGAATTAATTTCTATGATTTCTGGAATTTGATGGTTACTGATAGACTTGCCTTAACAATTACCACCTTTTCGCCCAAGAATTGGTCACTTTTCCACCTTTTCCATTTTATCAAATTAATAAAAATGAGAAAAAAAATTCTTAAATATTTTTTACTATAAAACCTATTTAATGGTCAGTTTGCAGTTAAAAGTTCTCCATGATTTCTCTTAACAGATGCCATGCATAAACATAATTTTTTACAGATAAACGATAATAGGATGGCTCATATTCCTTATGATCTATGATCTTTTATACGAGTACCGATACCCTAAATTTTAACTCTTAAATACCGAGTGTTGAATGACTTACCCATACATAGGACAATAACACGTAAAACCACGTTTTCATAAATTCCCGCTTTCCTAATTGTTTTAGAGCAAACATGAACGAGGCAAAAATTATGCAAAATTAAAAATGATTAAGATTTTACATTTCATCATGATTTTACTTAAAGAGCAAAAAAGACTTTAGGAGTTGTTAAAATTGTCGTTAATCAGGATAGCAATTTAAATGACGAACAATAATTTAATTGTGTATCGTATAGCAACGTTTAAATCGCTACCTTGATTAACGAAAATTTTATCAACTTCTAAAGTTTTATTTTGCTCTTTAAGTAAAAGTATGATGAAATGTAATACCTTGATCATTTCTAATTTTTTATTCTGCATAATTATTGCCTCTTTGATGTTTGCTCTCAAACAATTAGGGAAGCAGGAATTTATGAAAACGTGATTTTACGTGCTATTGCCCTATGTATCGGTAAGTCATTCAACACCAGGTATATCATTAACACCCATGATTATAAACGACAAATAAAAGTTATTCTCAAGAATAAAATTTTTATTTTTTAGACATGGCAATGTAGCAACGTTACAATGTCAAAGTTTGGCGTTTGAATATAAATATTAAAATTTCAGGTTAAGTTCTTTTGGTGTTATTTATATTTAAACGTCAAACTTTGACATTGTAACGTTGCCAAGTTGCCACATTTACAAAGATAAATTTTATTGTCGAAATAAATTTATTTGTCCTTTATAATTATGGCATTTAAGTGCTGTTTTGTTTAATTTCCCATACGACATCTCTTAAGAACAATCTTAAACTGTAAACGAATATCATTTATGATGAATTACCTATCTGCTATCTTGCGATTTGTATAGATACTAAAATGCAAAATTAAAAGTAAGAATAAAAGTGTTGTTAATGTTAATAGGTACTATGACTTGCTTGATTATGAACGTTTTATTGGTACTTGAAGGACGATAATCATTAATTTGTTAAGAATTATCAACGGAAAAGTTATTCGAAAGGTTACCTAATTTATGTAAGGGTAATTAGAAAATAAATAAAAATAGTTAATGATTAATTTAACAACTTGTTAATTTAGTTTTGAAAAATCCTTCTTGTAACGTCTACTTTTCAGCATCACCTGTTCCTATCATTTTCTTTTACTTTGCTAAATTTCGAACAAAAAATATTTTAATGGTTGAATAATATTCAACTGTAATAACCCTAGGGCATTGATAACAACCGAAATAATTTTGTCATGTCTTGAAAGTACATTTTTTAAAAACACACCCCGACGCGAAGCGTGATCGAAGATATTTTCTAAATTAGCAGTTTTGCTAAGAACAAATGTAATTTTGACCTTGTTCCAGGACGCCCCTAATCTTGAAAAATTTTTCCCATAATAACGAGTCAAAAATAAAGCGATTTCTGAAAAAAAATTGCTATCCCCAATCTTTTCTCAAAAAATTTTTATTTCCACTATTCTATAAAACCGTGTAGCGTCAAGAGCTGAAGAGTGCCCACGCGGTTTTGAATCTTTTTACTTAAACATAACTCATAAGGACTCAACATATAAAAAAATTGCGAAAATCGAAGAGGGTGTATTTTGGAAACTGCGACTTGAACATTTGACACTGGAACAGTTTGAGCAAAAAGGCTTTAAATCAAAGAAGCGATGCATAAAATAAATAGTACGTTTCTTTAGCTTTAAATAGGCGTATTTTGCAAAAATATATCTCTTTTAGATCGTGAGTTATAAATTATTGAAGTATTCATGTTTTTAAAATACTTCAAAAATTAATTTTACCGTAGGTAGGTCAAAATAATTTTTTGGCAAAACCACTTTGTACACTTAAGTTTGAACATATTTCCAACCGACACACTAAATTTCGTCAAAATCCGAAGACCTAAGGGTCAAACGTTGCCGATCTAACGTGGAATTACTCCCATTCATTCATGCATATTGACGAAAATCGGGCTTCACAGTTCCGGTAGGAAAAATGAAGTTAACAAGTTAGAATTTTTATTCTAAAGATTATTTAATATAAATAGTACCGGGTGCCAACTTTCAAAGCGTAACATAGGGAAATAACATTGGAAATCACCTATTTACAGTTTGCTGCTGGGCAGAAAAATGACAATTTGCAAAATATGAGCGGCCGTGATATGTCATTCATTTATGTTTGATAGGTTAATATTTTTTACTGTCAAGTAGAGTAAACAAAATTATTAGAATTTGGCATGTTCGGTTTGACAATATGGCTGTTCATATTTTTCAAATTGTGGAAATAATTAAATTAATTCACAGGGCTATTAATTAATTTTTTTTAAATTATCTGAATCAAACTCAAAATAACTGATTTCCAATGTTATTTCCTTATGTCCTTATTTGCAAGTTGACACCCGGTATCTAGGTTTATACGTAAAAATTTTAGTTTTATTTAGGTATTACAAATATGTAGGTAGTCAGTACACAGTAATTAGTAACTATAAAAATGTTTCTTGAATAGTCCTGAATAATTTTTATGTTTCCATTACGACTAACGCTATACACAATGTATTAGAATATGTGCGACAAATTAATGTGCAGGTTTCAAATGATCGTTTTATGTAAATGCGCATGCTATAAAATAGTAATATAAATAAAATTTATAAAATGTAATTTAAAAGAAAAAAAAAAGGTTTGTTTACATGGTCTTTATAGAACAGTGCGTCTCAATCCTTTTATTTTCGCGGCGCATTTTCCGAAGAAATAAATTTTCATGGCACGCTTATAAAAATAAACTTTAAAAAAAATTAAAACCGTGGTACATCCTCTGAGAAACTTCTTTTCAAAAGTCAAAACTCAAAAATTTAATCAACTGAAAATATTGTCCACCGTCAGAAGTCAAGACGTGCAGAGGTTATCGATTTAAAAAAAGTAATATGGTCTAAGAGCAGAGTTACTACAGAGTTACATGAAGGACTCAAAAGCATTTATACAGTGCATGTCTAAAGTTGTTACCTCCATGACCTTTAACCGATTACTACGTCATAAATGGTATACTAATGGTTAAATGGGGTCACAAACGACCCCATAGAAAAACCAGATCCAGTTGGAGTTAAAAATAAAATTAATAAGATATTGGAGGTAAGTTAGTTTCTATAAATTCAAACATGGCGCTAGAGGAACTATCAATTCAAAATTTTTAAATTTAAATTTTGTATAATTTTCAAATAATTTGTTGAAGTTGTACACCTTGAACCTCCAGGAAAAATCCTTTAAATATCTCCTGACGCACTTTTCGTTCTTTAAACTGTGCTAAAACTGAACAAACTGTAGCTTTCTGATTTTAACAGTACCTACAACCTTCTGTAGAAACAATAGCTGTGTGTGCTCTAAGGAAAATCAAGATTTTTCCTTCGAAATAGAATTTCATAAAATCCATAGTTAATTTTTCTCAATTCTTAAATTTATTCTTGATCATTTCAGCACGGAAAAGCAATACATTTCCACATGCTATAAGATTTTTTTTGTTAAAACTAAAACATCTAAACCTTGAATATATGTCTTTGATCCCTCTTTTAGCAAATTAAAATATTCAATAAAACCTCAAAGATATAAAAAAAGTCAAAAAATTTACTAATTTCGAAAGTAAATCATGTAAAGTTGTACATTATTAGATAATAAACTCCCACTTTTAATAATAAAATCTTAAATTCTATCACTTTTATGTAGGCTTTGATATGTCTTTAGTTAAAAATTTTATTATGTAAGTGTACATCAAAAGGTACTTAAAAATATTATGAAAAGTTGTTAAGACCAATAAAAAGTGATAATAGCAACAGCAACACACTCGTGTAGAAGAAGAATTTTTCACAAATTGAAACAAGTATTATAAAAGGTGCGCAAAGTATTTTGCTTTTGGAATTATTGTATAGGGTTCAAGTAAATTACCTATAACCTACAACTTTTACTTAAAGTAATTGATTAAATTACTTAATACAGCTTATATCAAGTTATTCAATGTATGTACACGTTTTTATATTTTTTATTTAAAATTATATAATTATACATTATTGGTATGTTTAAAATTTATTACATAGTATTAAGTACTGCGTTATATGTTGAGAATGGATAAATTTTTAATACAAAAAATGTAAAAACAATAAATATTCAACTTCTTGTGTATTATTATTGACAATTTATAACTTTCAGTTACATTATAAATTTATCATTAAATCAATTTTACTTGTTAAAATTCAACACACAACGTTACAATAGAAAATCTACGAGTAAAATAAGGACAAGTCAATCATGCAGGACAAATTGCTAGTCTAATTTAATTATACACTAGTTTGATTTAATCAAATCTATTAAACACTCATTGATTTTGTAACAAGTTATTGTCGCTTGATTGATCATAGTTACCACTTCTGTTAATGTTATTGTGTGCTCTTTGATGATAAAATTGTTTCATTGATGAAATTGTAAAACAAGAAAAAAATAATTAAAAATCTACGATTGTTTATAATAACTTTTCTAGAGGTAAAGTTGACATCAGTTTTCATCATCAGACATGGACATCAAAACCAATACGAGTAGAATCTGATGTGCGGTTCAGTCGATATAAAATTAGCTTTTAACTGATTCTATTGACAACCATGAGAAAACGCCGCCATTTAAGAAGAATGGTGAATAAGAATGATTTTTTGGTAATAAAAAAGCATCTTGCATATTTTTCGCAAGTTTAATGGTTTTATCACAACGTGTAAATTTACTCTCATCCCTCTAAAGCACAATATTGCAAACGAAGGTTGAAACTCAACCTGAAGTTGAAACTCACGTTAGCTGTCATTTTAGTTTGACGTAATTGGACATAATAGTGAAATTACGTTTATTTATAATTTTAACCTATGGTTGAGTTAATCTTCGGTTAAATAGGCTTTATAATAAAGGGATTAAGATCGTATGAAAATAAGTCAACTGATGATTTTTGTTTGTTCTTCATGTATTGCTTAACTATGACAGTTGCAACGGAACAAATCTATTTGATATGTCAGAATTTTGTTCTCTATAGTTATCAATGGAAGTTTAATTAGAGTGATTGTGTCATCTTTAAGGAGTTACATTCTTACATTAACACCTAAGGAGTTCCTTTGTACTGGCTACTAAGACAGTTGAAGCAAACCTGTTGGGTGGTTTTTAAAGAAAATTTAATCCTCTATAATTAGCAATGAATGTCAGATTAGGGTAACTGTACTCTTTAAAGAGTTACATTGAGATTCTGGAGAGACGTCGAAAGCGTATGAAAATAAGTAAACTGCTAATTATTCTTTTTTGTCTTTATTGTTACTGGCCAACTTAAGACAATTGAAGCAAACCTGTTGGGATGGTTCTTAAAGAAAATTTAATCCTCTATAATTAGCAATGAATGTCAGATTACGGTAACTGTACTCTATAAAGAGTTACATTGAGATTCTGGAGAGACGTCGAAAGCGTATGAAAATAAGTCAACTGCTACTTCTTTTTTGTCTTTATTGTTACTGGCCAACTTAAGACAGTTGAAGCAAATCTGTTGGGTGGTTTATAAAGAAAATGTAATCCTCTATAATTAGCAATAAATGTCAGATTAGGGTAACTGTACTCTATAAAGAGTTACATTGAGATTCTGGAGAGACGTCGAAAGCGTATGAAAATAAGTCAACTGCTAATTCTTTTTTGTCTTTATTGTTATTGGCCAACTTAAGACACTTGAAGCAAACCTGTTGGGTGGTTCTTAAAGAAAATTGAATCCTCTATAATAAGCAATAAATGTCAGATTAGGGTAACTGTACTCTTTAAAGAGTTACAATGAGATTCTGGAGAGACGTCGAAAGCGTATGAAAATAAGTCAACTGCTAATTCTTTTTTGTCTTTATTGTTACTGGCCAACTTAAGACAGTTGAAGCAAACCTGTTGGGTGGTTCTTAAAGAAAACTTAATCCTCTATAATTAGCAATGAATGTCAGATTAGGGAACTGTATTCTTTAAAGAGTTACATTGAGATTCTGGAGAGACGTCGAAAGCGTATGAAAATAAGTCAACTGCTAATTCTTTTTTGTCTTTATTGTTACTGGCCAACTTTTAAGACAGTTGAAGCAAAACTGTTGGGTGTTTTTTAAAGAAAATTTTATCCTCTATAATTAGCAATGAATTTCAGATTAGGGTAACTGTACTCTTTAAAGAGTTACATTGAGATTCTGGAGAGACGTCGAAAGCGTATGAAAATAAGTCAACTGCTAATTCTTTTTTGTCTTTATTGTTACTGGCCAACTTAAGACAATTGAAGCAAAACTGTTGGGTGTTTTTTAAAGAAAATTTTATCTTCTATAATTAGCAATGAATTTCAGATTAGGGTAACTGTACTCTTTAAAGAGTTACATTGAGATTCTGGAGAGACGTCGAAAGCGTATGAAAATAAGTCAACTGCTAATTCTTTTTTGTCTTTATTGTTACTGGCCAACTTAAGACAGTTAAAGCAAAACTGTTGGGTGTTTTTTAAAGAAAATTTTATCCTCTATAATTAGCAATGAATTTCAGATTAGGGTAACTGTACTCTTTAAAGAGTTACATTGAGATTCTGGAGAGACGTCGAAAGCGTATGAAAATAAGTCAACTGCTAATTCTTTTTTGTCTTTATTGTTACTGGCCAACTTAAGACAGTTAAAGCAAAACTGTTGGGTGTTTTTTAAAGAAAATTTTATCCTCTATAATTAGCAATGAATTTCAGATTAGGGTAACTGTACTCTTTAAAGAGTTACATTGAGATTCTGGAGAGACGTCGAAAGCGTATGAAAATAAGTCAACTGCTAATTCTTTTTTGTCTTTATTGTTACTGGCCAACTTAAGACAATTGAAGCAAAACTGTTGGGTGTTTTTTAAAGAAAATTTTATCTTCTATAATTAGCAATGAATTTCAGATTAGGGTAACTGTACTCTTTAAAGAGTTACATTGAGATTCTGGAGAGACGTCGAAAGCGTATGAAAATAAGTCAACTGCTAATTATTCTTTTTTGTCTTTATTGTTACTGGCCAACTTAAGACAGTTAAAGCAAAACTGTTGGGTGTTTTTTAAAGAAAATTTTATCCTCTATAATTAGCAATGAATTTCAGATTAGGGTAACTGTACTCTTTAAAGAGTTACATTGAGATTCTGGAGAGACGTCGAAAGCGTATGAAAATAAGTCAACTGCTAATTCTTTTTTGTCTTTATTGTTACTGGCCAACTTAAGACAATTGAAGCAAACCTGTTGGGATGGTTCTTAAAGAAAATTTAATCCTCTATAATTAGCAATGAATGTCAGATTAGGGTAACTGTATTCTTTAAAGAGTTACATTGAGATTCTGGAGAGACGTCGAAAGCGTATGAAAATAAGTCAACTGCTAATTCCTTTTTGTCTTTATTGTTACTGGCCAACTTAAGACAGTTGAAGCAAATCTGTTGGGTGGTTTATAAAGAAAATGTAATCCTCTATAATTAGCATTAAATGTCAGATTAGGGTAACTGTACTCTATAAAGAGTTACATTGAGATTCTGGAGAGACGTCGAAAGCGTATGAAAATAAGTCAACTGCTAATTCTTTTTTGTCTTTATTGTTATTGGCCAACTTAAGACACTTGAAGCAAACCTGTTGGGTGGTTCTTAAAGAAAATTGAATCCTCTATAATAAGCAATAAATGTCAGATTAGGGTAACTGTACTCTTTAAAGAGTTACAATGAGATTCTGGAGAGACGTCGAAAGCGTATGAAAATAAGTCAACTGCTAATTCTTTTTTGTCTTTATTGTTACTGGCCAACTTAAGACAGTTGAAGCAAACCTGTTGGGTGGTTCTTAAAGAAAACTTAATCCTCTATAATTAGCAATGAATGTCAGATTAGGGAACTGTATTCTTTAAAGAGTTACATTGAGATTCTGGAGAGACGTCGAAAGCGTATGAAAATAAGTCAACTGCTAATTCTTTTTTGTCTTTATTGTTACTGGCCAACTTTTAAGACAGTTGAAGCAAAACTGTTGGGTGTTTTTTAAAGAAAATTTTATCCTCTATAATTAGCAATGAATTTCAGATTAGGGTAACTGTACTCTTTAAAGAGTTACATTGAGATTCTGGAGAGACGTCGAAAGCGTATGAAAATAAGTCAACTGCTAATTCTTTTTTGTCTTTATTGTTACTGGCCAACTTAAGACAATTGAAGCAAAACTGTTGGGTGTTTTTTAAAGAAAATTTTATCTTCTATAATTAGCAATGAATTTCAGATTAGGGTAACTGTACTCTTTAAAGAGTTACATTGAGATTCTGGAGAGACGTCGAAAGCGTATGAAAATAAGTCAACTGCTAATTATTCTTTTTTGTCTTTATTGTTACTGGCCAACTTAAGACAGTTAAAGCAAAACTGTTGGGTGTTTTTTAAAGAAAATTTTATCCTCTATAATTAGCAATGAATTTCAGATTAGGGTAACTGTACTCTTTAAAGAGTTACATTGAGATTCTGGAGAGACGTCGAAAGCGTATGAAAATAAGTCAACTGCTAATTCTTTTTTGTCTTTATTGTTACTGGCCAACTTAAGACAATTGAAGCAAAACTGTTGGGTGTTTTTTAAAGAAAATTTTATCTTCTATAATTAGCAATGAATTTCAGATTAGGGTAACTGTACTCTTTAAAGAGTTACATTGAGATTCTGGAGAGACGTCGAAAGCGTATGAAAATAAGTCAACTGCTAATTATTCTTTTTTGTCTTTATTGTTACTGGCCAACTTAAGACAGTTAAAGCAAAACTGTTGGGTGTTTTTTAAAGAAAATTTTATCCTCTATAATTAGCAATGAATTTCAGATTAGGGTAACTGTACTCTTTAAAGAGTTACATTGAGATTCTGGAGAGACGTCGAAAGCGTATGAAAATAAGTCAACTGCTAATTCTTTTTTGTCTTTATTGTTACTGGCCAACTTAAGACAATTGAAGCAAACCTGTTGGGATGGTTCTTAAAGAAAATTTAATCCTCTATAATTAGCAATGAATGTCAGATTAGGGTAACTGTATTCTTTAAAGAGTTACATTGAGATTCTGGAGAGACGTCGAAAGCGTATGAAAATAAGTCAACTGCTAATTCCTTTTTGTCTTTATTGTTACTGGCCAACTTAAGACAGTTGAAGCAAATCTGTTGGGTGGTTTATAAAGAAAATGTAATCCTCTATAATTAGCAATAAATGTCAGATTAGGGTAACTGTACTCTATAAAGAGTTACATTGAGATTCTGGAGAGACGTCGAAAGCGTATGAAAATAAGTCAACTGCTAATTCTTTTTTGTCTTTATTGTTATTGGCCAACTTAAGACACTTGAAGCAAACCTGTTGGGTGGTTCTTAAAGAAAATTGAATCCTCTATAATAAGCAATAAATGTCAGATTAGGGTAACTGTACTCTTTAAAGAGTTACAATGAGATTCTGGAGAGACGTCGAAAGCGTATGAAAATAAGTCAACTGCTAATTCTTTTTTGTCTTTATTGTTACTGGCCAACTTAAGACAGTTGAAGCAAACCTGTTGAGTGGTTCTTAAAGAAAACTTAATCCTCTATAATTAGCAATGAATGTCAGATTAGGGTAACTGTATTCTTTAAAGAGTTACATTGAGATTCTGGAGAGACGTCGAAAGCGTATGAAAATAAGTCAACTGCTAATTCCTTTTTGTCTTTTTGTGACTGGCTAACTTAAGACAGTTGAAGCAAACCTGTTGGGTGGTTCTTAAAGAAAACTTAATCCTCTATAATTAGCAATGAATGTCAGATTAGGGTAACTGTATTCTTTAAAGAGTTACATTGAGATTCTGGAGAGACGTCGAAAGCGTATGAAAATAAGTCAACTGCTAATTATTCTTTTTTGTCTTTATTGTTACGGGCCAACTTAAGACAGTTGAAACAAAACTGTTGGATGGTTTTTAAAGAAAATTTTATCCTCTATAATTAGCAATGAATTTCAGATTAGAGTAACTGTACTCTTTAAAGAGTTACATTGAGATTCTGGAGAGACGTCGAAAGCGTATGAAAATAAGTCAACTGCTAATTATTCTTTTTTGTCTTTATTGTTACTGGCCAACTTAAGACAGTTGAAGCAAAACTGTTGGATGGTTTTTAAAGAAAATTTTATCCTCTATAATTAGCAATGAATTTCAGATTAGAGTAACTGTACTCTTTAAAGAGTTACATTGAGATTCTGGAGAGACGTCGAAAGCGTATGAAAATAAGTCAACTGCTAATTATTCTTTTTTGTCTTTATTGTTACTGGCCAACTTAAGACAGTTGAAGCAAAACTGTTGGGTGTTTTTTAAAGAAAATTTTATCCTCTATAATTAGCAATGAATTTCAGATTAGGGTAACTGTACTCTTTAAAGAGTTACAATGAGATTCTGGAGAGACGTCGAAAGCGTATGAAAATAAGTCAACTGCTAATTATTCTTTTTTGTCTCTATTGTTACTGGCCAACTTTAAGACAGTTAAAGCAAAACTGTTGGATGTTTTTTAAAGAAAATTTTATCCTCTATAATTAGCAATGAATTTCAGATTAGAGACGTCGAAAGCGTATGAAAATAAGTCAACTGCTAATTCTTTTTTGTCTTTATTGTTATTGGCCAACTTAAGACACTTGAAGCAAACCTGTTGGGTGGTTCTTAAAGAAAATTGAATCCTCTATAATAAGCAATAAATGTCAGATTAGGGTAACTGTACTCTTTAAAGAGTTACAATGAGATTCTGGAGAGACGTCGAAAGCGTATGAAAATAAGTCAACTGCTAATTATTCTTTTTTGTCTTTATTGTTACTGGCCAACTTAAGACAGTTGAAGCAAATCTGTTGGGTGTTTTTTAAAGAAAATTTTATCCTCTATAATTAGCAATGAATTTCAGATTAGGGTAACTGTACTCTTTAAAGAGTTACAATGAGATTCTGGAGAGACGTCGAAAGCGTATGAAAATAAGTCAACTGCTAATTCCTTTTTGTCTTTATTGTTACTGGCCAACTTAAGACAGTTGAAGCAAATCTGTTGGGTGGTTTATAAAGAAAATGTAATCCTCTATAATTAGCAATAAATGTCAGATTAGGGTAACTGTACTCTATAAAGAGTTACATTGAGATTCTGGAGAGACGTCGACGAATAAACGACGTCGACGAATAAATGTCAGATTAGGGTAACTGTACTCTTTAAAGAGTTACAATGAGATTCTGGAGAGACGTCGAAAGCGTATGAAAATAAGTCAACTGCTAATTCTTTTTTGTCTTTATTGTTACTGGCCAACTTAAGACAGTTGAAGCAAACCTGTTGGGTGGTTCTTAAAGAAAACTTAATCCTCTATAATTAGCAATGAATGTCAGATTAGGGTAACTGTATTCTTTAAAGAGTTACATTGAGATTCTGGAGAGACGTCGAAAGCGTATGAAAATAAGTCAACTGCTAATTCTTTTTTGTCTTTATTGTTACTGGCCAACTTTTAAGACAGTTGAAGCAAAACTGTTGGGTGTTTTTTAAAGAAAATTTTATCCTCTATAATTAGCAATGAATTTCAGATTAGGGTAACTGTACTCTTTAAAGAGTTACATTGAGATTCTGGAGAGACGTCGAAAGCGTATGAAAATAAGTCAACTGCTAATTCTTTTTTGTCTTTATTGTTACTGGCCAACTTAAGACAATTGAAGCAAAACTGTTGGGTGTTTTTTAAAGAAAATTTTATCTTCTATAATTAGCAATGAATTTCAGATTAGGGTAACTGTACTCTTTAAAGAGTTACATTGAGATTCTGGAGAGACGTCGAAAGCGTATGAAAATAAGTCAACTGCTAATTCTTTTTTGTCTTTATTGTTATTGGCCAACTTAAGACACTTGAAGCAAACCTGTTGGGTGGTTCTTAAAGAAAATTGAATCCTCTATAATAAGCAATAAATGTCAGATTAGGGTAACTGTACTCTTTAAAGAGTTACAATGAGATTCTGGAGAGACGTCGAAAGCGTATGAAAATAAGTCAACTGCTAATTATTCTTTTTTGTCTTTATTGTTACTGGCCAACTTAAGACAGTTGAAGCAAAACTGTTGGGTGTTTTTTAAAGAAAATTTTATCCTCTATAATTAGCAATGAATTTCAGATTAGGGTAACTGTACTCTTTAAAGAGTTACAATGAGATTCTGGAGAGACGTCGAAAGCGTATGAAAATAAGTCAACTGCTAATTATTCTTTTTTGTCTTTATTGTTACTGGCCAACTTTAAGACAGTTAAAGCAAAACTGTTGGGTGTTTTTTAAAGAAAATTTTATCTTCTATAATTAGCAATGAATTTCAGATTAGGGTAACTGTACTCTTTAAAGAGTTACATTGAGATTCTGGAGAGACGTCGAAAGCGTATGAAAATAAGTCAACTGCTAATTATTCTTTTTTGTCTTTATTGTTACTGGCCAACTTAAGACAGTTAAAGCAAAACTGTTGGGTGTTTTTTAAAGAAAATTTTATCCTCTATAATTAGCAATGAATTTCAGATTAGGGTAACTGTACTCTTTAAAGAGTTACATTGAGATTCTGGAGAGACGTCGAAAGCGTATGAAAATAAGTCAACTGCTAATTCTTTTTTGTCTTTATTGTTATTGGCCAACTTAAGACACTTGAAGCAAACCTGTTGGGTGGTTCTTAAAGAAAATTGAATCCTCTATAATAAGCAATAAATGTCAGATTAGGGTAACTGTACTCTTTAAAGAGTTACAATGAGATTCTGGAGAGACGTCGAAAGCGTATGAAAATAAGTCAACTGCTAATTATTCTTTTTTGTCTTTATTGTTACTGGCCAACTTAAGACAGTTGAAGCAAAACTGTTGGGTGTTTTTTAAAGAAAATTTTATCCTCTATAATTAGCAATGAATTTCAGATTAGGGTAACTGTACTCTTTAAAGAGTTACAATGAGATTCTGGAGAGACGTCGAAAGCGTATGAAAATAAGTCAACTGCTAATTATTCTTTTTTGTCTTTATTGTTACTGGCCAACTTAAGACAGTTAAAGCAAAACTGTTGGGTGTTTTTTAAAGAAAATTTTATCCTCTATAATTAGCAATGAATGTCAGATTAGGATAACTGTACTCTTTAAAGAGTTACATTGAGATTCTGGAGAGACGTCGAAAGCGTATGAAAATAAGTCAACTGCTAATTCTTTTTTGTCTTTATTGTTATTGGCCAACTTAAGACACTTGAAGCAAACCTGTTGGGTGGTTCTTAAAGAAAATTGAATCCTCTATAATAAGCAATAAATGTCAGATTAGGGTAACTGTACTCTTTAAAGAGTTACAATGAGATTCTGGAGAGACGTCGAAAGCGTATGAAAATAAGTCAACTGCTAATTCTTTTTTGTCTTTATTGTTACTGGCCAACTTAAGACAGTTGAAGCAAACCTGTTGGGTGGTTCTTAAAGAAAACTTAATCCTCTATAATTAGCAATGAATGTCAGATTAGGGTAACTGTATTCTTTAAAGAGTTACATTGAGATTCTGGAGAGACGTCGAAAGCGTATGAAAATAAATCAACTGTTCGTTTTTGCTCTCTCTGTACTGGTCAACTAAAAGAGTTGGATCAAACCTGTTGTGTGGTTATAAAAGAAAATTTATTTCTCTATAATTTGGCATAGATGTCAGATTAGGGTAACTGTAGTCTTTAAGGAGTTATATTGACATTTGAGAGAGACGTCGAAAGCGTATGAAAATAAGTCAACTGATGGTTCTTTTTCTCCTTGTAGTGGTCAACTAAGGCATCAGGTGGAACTAACCTGTTGGATGTTTCTGAACGAAAAAATGTTATTTCCTTTAATTTCGAATAGAGGTCAAGTTAGCGTAATTGTAGCCTTATTGTTAACTACAGCCCTATTAACAAGCTCATTCATCTCAGCTCAGTGTTTGCAAAAATTCATCCATATTAGGATATTTAGTGTAAAATTTACAACCAAAGACAGTCGTTTAATTACGATTTCGCTCTACGATTACATTCATTATTTCTATATAGTTCGTGATGAATAAAGCAGATAGGGTAACTATGCAAAGAAGGAAATTTACTATTTGAGTAGAACAAATAAAATCAACACCGATAGCATAGATCTCGAAAAAGCTTCCTACATGATTCTTCCAGAGGATTTATTGTGAGTTGGTTGCAGAAAATTGTTTATTATATCGTTGAAGTATAGTGGGTTAGGGAATGAAATTAGAAATTTTTCATGTGTAGGTTTTGGGGTGTATTAACGTATGTAATCAAATAACCCAATGCCCTACAAAAGTATGATTTCATATAGTAGACGTATATGATTCAAGCATCGCACACAATCATCACGGAATAGTCTTATTTTTAATAACAATAGAATTTGTAACTCAAATGTGATACAATACCCGATTAAAATTGCTCTCTTATTGTTTAAATTATCACCACATTATATCAAATTATGATAAATATAAATAATAACCATTTATCAAATAACAAAGCGTTTGTTAACCTTAAAATTCTAGAGTAAGGATCAGCTTGACGTAGGTCGTAAATGATTCATTTTATGAATAAAACATGCCGTATTTTTGTTTGGTTTTGTATTAATTGTGTAGACACATATGGTTTGAACATCAACCTGTTTCCTTAAGCCGCCCACTAGTACCAAGAGTTAAAATACGACCGATCCCCACTAATTAAATTTGCTTTTATATTTTATACAAGAGATATATTATTAAACAAAGTAGGTACCACTCATTTACCAAAATGGTTTCAGTACGCTTTCTCTTCCAACTTGCCAAAAAATATTCTGATGAAATCCTTTTTTCACATTAAATTTTCAATTACTTTTTAATACTTTTGTAATCATCTAAACATTTTTTCTCGAGCCTTGAAGTTGTAGAGAAACTTCTACTTTCATCAAAGTGAGTGGCAATTTTTATTGTTGTAATTAAAACATTATTGTCTCTAATGCAAAATATAATTAAATAAATTAACTAATTTTATGGAATTTAAACCACAACATAACCCTAGAATTTAAAATAGTTATTAAAATCAAGTATACCATTAAAAACAATTTTCTGAAATAAAATAGAAAACCAGTTTCGTATCAAAGCAATCGGTGGCTACCTTTAATAGTAATTTAAATTTTAACCAGTATAGTTTTATAACACTTATCATTTGAAATTAAATTCAGAAGAATTTATTGTTAAAAAATCGGATCTAAAGAAAAACCATTAATTAAGAAAGGTATTATAGAAAATGAGATCGCGCTAAAAAAACGCTCTATGAGCTGCTGAAAAAAGCTCTATGAGCTCCTGAAACACTTATGAGCATTTTTTCCTCTTTGGGGCTCATAGCGTAAAAACTATTTTTGCAATAGACGAAATTAAAGAGGCTAAAGCTCTTAAAAGTATTGACGAAAAGGTAATATTCAGGACTCTTTTCAAGAGTGGCAACAACTTTGGAGTAAGTATGTGACCTGCCAACGAGAATAATTTGAATTTGATTAATTATTTATTTAATTCTTGAGCTTGAAAAAAATTAATTAAAAGGTCCCTGGAGCAATTGAAGGATAATAAAGTCTATCGTAACATCTTGGAGTAAATGGGAAAGTTATGTGATCACCTATTTTTAAATCCACCTTTCAAATTTTTTGTAAATTGTTCTAACCTTATAATCTTATTTTCTACCCACGACAAATTATTTTGTAATGTAATTATTGATTTAACCATTGATATAAAGCAATTATGAGCTAATAAAAAATGTAAATTTTCGGCAATCTGTAATTTCGCATAAAATTGAAAGTGTTATTTCAATCAACAAAGTCATTGTAGGTGGAA
Source organism: Malthinus seriepunctatus (assembly GCA_963924605.1). Lineage (NCBI taxonomy): Eukaryota > Metazoa > Arthropoda > Insecta > Coleoptera > Cantharidae > Malthinus > Malthinus seriepunctatus. The sequence goes on from OZ004600.1 coordinate 48,752,563, forward strand.
CATAATTCTTTCGAGGGTTACAGGTCAATCCACTTAGAAAATTCTTGTCTGCTTTCTAATCAAATTCTCTAAATAAACTAATTTTTTTCAAAGGATTTAAATCAGATAATCGATGGAAAGCTTCTAGCTAATTTCAAAGCTAAGTAAAAACTTTTTTAAATAATTTACAGTTCATGTAGATCTACTTAAGATCAAAAATCATAAACTAACAATTTTAATTTAACAGATCGTTGGGTACCATAAGGTAATAAAATTTTATTGACAGAGACGATGTTGACTGTAATTAATGAACTCGTTACAATGCCAATTATTAGTATAAATGAGCTAAGCTTTATTTATGTATTGAGGCAACGTTCGTAATATTCAAAGTTGAAATATCCGTCTTTATTGCTTTACAAGAGAAATATAACAAGATATGCATTATGTAAATATTTAAGAACCTTTAAAGGCTTTTCATTGGCAGTTAATTAATAGAAATACTTAACAATGTTATTGAAATGAACGAATGTTTGAAGAAGAAATTGCAAAAATTGAAAATTGGAGCAAGTCGAAAAATTAAAATTTTAAAGGGATTGCTAAGGCTATGTATTAAGTAATGAGTCCACGAGTTAAAAATTGACAAATATGCAAAATGCATAAATTCCGCCCTCTAGTAATGACCTTACGATGTCCCTTTCATCTATAGCCTTTTCATTTTGAAATTAAATTTGTGGCGTTATAAATCATCCAAAATCAATTCTGTTTGTCGTTTTAGAAGTAGAATTTTATGGTCTAAAACTTTTATTTGAAGATATTTTTTCTAAAATAGATTGGGAAGCATGAAATCACCAAAGTATGATTTTGCATGACCGGAGAGCTCCGGTCACCACCCTGTATTTAAAATTTAAATATTTAAATCGTTATTATTTGAAATTAGACTTTCAAAATTTGTACTGAATAAATTTGTACCCATGGGTATCTGCGTTCTATACCATTTATTTAATTCTTTCCCTCATTTTTAATGTTAATCTGTTAAATATCTCGTGTACACGTCGATATCAATTTACGTCAGAACAAATACATTTCCATAAGGTAAAAATTATTGTCATAGAGGTTCAAGGAGAATATTATAATAAAGCTTAATTCTCAGCTATCCGAAACCGTCGTATACGACGATACGAAAGTTTTCCTATTGGTGGATATTCGAAAATTTTTGAAATTCCACCAATAGGAAAACTTTCGTATCGTCGTATACGACGGTTTCGGATAGCTGAGAATTAAGCTTTAGGGTGTCATGTACTGTAATATACAGGGTGGGGCAAGCTTAAAAGCTTTAAGTTTAAGTAGGCAAACATTTTTTTCATTCTTCAAGCAAAAGACTATTATTACTACTTCCATTTAGTCAATTTGAAATTCGGATAGACCTTGTGAAAATAGTTAATCTATTTAAACTGAAACTGAAAGTTATGAAAAACAATTGAATCGAATGCAAGGTAATACAACCAAATGCAGTTTAAGTTGTTACCACTGCAAAGCATTGCAAGGGCTTTCCAATGATTTATCACAAGTAGGGGGTTACAATTTTTTACATAGGGTGGCTGGAACTTAGCAGTTAAGTGGGGGACTTACTACGTCCTTAGATTTCCCCCTCTGTACTACCCAAGCGGTTTTTGTTTTTCTTTTTTAGTTTCAGAGATGTAGCCCCCGGTTCCTTTTTAAATTGACGCACTATACAGGGTGGGGAAAAAGTTACGCAACAAGGGTATAACTTTCTTATTATTTAATTTTCAAAAAATCGTTTTAAATAAAAGTTACTAGGCTAAAAGTGCTTCACTTGTTCGCGACCTTTAACATTTAAATTTTTTAAATGGTAATGTATATCTTTTTTTAAATTTTGGAAGCGTCACATGTTTCTGCTTCTGGTGACTTAAAAGTTTTGGTAGGTTACATAAGAGATTTTTTTAGAAAAAATGGACATTAAGTTTTCGACTCTAATTACGATTACAATTATGTTTAATGTAGATAGGGTAGGTTAGAGTAGGTTAGATGTAAGATAGGGTAGCACTGATGTTTAATAGTTAATGAAGAATAGTTTAAACATTTATTAAATTAATTTCTTTTGTTTAGGTTTCTCCAGGGTTTGTCAAATAAAGTTAGTTTTGTCTAAAACAGAGATTAGAGTTAAAAATTTAATATAGCATTTTTCAAAAATTTTCTTATGTAACCTATCAAAAGTTTTATGCTGCCAGAAGCAGAAAAATGTGACGATTCCAAAAATGTAAAAAAAATCATAGGTTGTCATTTAAAAAATCAGAGTTGCGTGCTGCTGTGTCCACGAACGATTTCGTATACTACAAACAAGTGAAGCATTTTTTAGCCTAATAACTTTTGTTTAAAACGTTTTTTCGAAAAATCGATAATAAAAAAGTTATAGCATTGTTGCGTAACTTTTTCCTCACCCTGTATAATATTATTCGTTACAAAACTAAATTAAAGGAACATTTATAAAAAATATTACATAAAATTCGTGTGCTAAAGAAAGTGCCTGCACTCTATCGAGTTATTTAAAATTTTATTTTTCTCATTAAAGTCGTTTTTTTGGCATCGAAATTATTTGCATATTTTCAAAACAACTTATTTTGCGTTAAAACCAGTGGCGGCGCCAGGGGGGTGCGAGATGGGCCTTCTTACCCACCTCATTCTCGCTATGGTTCAAGTGGCCTCTAAAAACCAGAAGAAGAAAGAAGAGAAAGAAAGTTATTTGTCTTGCTGTAGAACAAAAAATAAATTAATTGCTGTCATAGAGCGTAATATGATATTGAAAGGGGGACCATAACACAACTTTTTGAGGCTCTCCTATCCGAAATATAAGATTATTTTTATAAGTTTAAAATAAGAAGTGAAAAAAAAATATTACTTTGTTCAACAAAACTGAGGCCAATTGTGAACTACTTAGTGAGAGAGAGAAAGCATATCAAGGGTAATTGTCGCGCTAATATAAGACAGAGAAAACATATCAAGGGATATTATTTGCACCAATCAAATGCGGATAGTCGCGTTTAATCATCAGTCATCAAAAGCTTCAAGTTTTGCTTCAACTTAGAACGACCGTCGGCATATCTGTCATATTTATTACCGTGGTTTATAGTAATAAAAAATGTGTAGTTTTAAACCGTTAGATATATTTTTCTTTTTGATGCAATTAGTTCAAAGAAATAGTATCTTCTGAAATTGAGCTCGATGCTAAATTGTGATTTAAATGCTGTTGACCTTGAGGCATGAAATTTTTTAGCCTGCGGCGCTATAAAAAAACTGGCCTCTTTTCATCAATGTGTACCCAGGGGCCACAAAAACCTAGCGCCGCCACTGGTTAAAACTAACGTCATTAACGAAATAATTGCAAATAATTTCATGGTGCATCAAAACCATCCTCGTGAGGTGATTTTAAAATCAAGATTAAGTGGTGGGAAGTCAAATCGTGCCGAATTTGTCAAAAACACTTCAAAATATGACAGTCCTTCCACTTTTAAAATATAATCATTTTCGCGTTAAATAAATGTCATGACGTCACCACAATTTATTTCCAAAAAAACGGCGTTAATACAAAATCATCTACAGTTCCACCAACTTTATTAGCGAGTTGATTTGAGCGAGTCATAGATTTTGCACTAAATTTGACAAGTAACTGTCAGTAAAATTGAATATAGGTTAGTATTAAAACAGTGACTTTGAAAAGTACAAGTGACTGTCATTTTTAAAGGTTTTATCATAACCTAAAGTAGTTGTAGATACACGAGACTTTTAACTATGCCTGTACCTAACCTGAGTTCTTGATTATGATTGGACGAATGTTTTCCCGAATAAATAATTTTAAATAAAATTATTTTAGTTGACATATTTTCCGTAACACAAAATTGGTTGGTGGAGCAGTGGAGCTTTATTACAATAAGCCCAATTTGCACGTTTGATCTTGTTTTTGAAACAAATCTTTTTCGATAAGGTAATATTGTTTAATGATAATGACTCATTAATATGAGTAATAATAGGTATAGAAGTTAAATAATTGACGAACTTTAAGCTGTTGATATATAATAGAGCTCTCGCAATATCTCCGCGACTATGACCGCCTACTTCAAGCTAGCATTTAACCACGTTTTATGCCGGTCTCAAACGAAATATTGTGCTAAAAATGATACACGATAAAGATCATGCAAACTTAAAAGCAGTTTAATATTTTTAGATCGATCATGTGTCCGAAGTAGATATAAAACGTGGTTAAGCGGTTGCTTGAAGTAGGCGCCCATAGTCGCAGAGATATTGCGAGAGCTCTAAGATAATAACGTTATGACTAACCTTTATCATGTTCTTCACGGGGTTGTTGGAATTTCCTTAAACGATTATCCGAAAAACTGCAACAAAATTTTACGAACTTAACACCATGAAATTAAATAACGTACTAAAGAATAAAATTTTTAGAAATTAATTGAAACATTTCTTATCACGCACCACATTTGACCAAATGTACAATATCGCAACGCGTTTAAAAATTATTTCTTTAATAAATTATTTTTAAATATTTTAATTTATTTATAATATAAATTAATTTTAAAATTATTTTTCAAAAGTTATATCATTTCAGTTCACCGTTTCTACAATATACAGGTTCCATCAAAATAATAATTTTCAATAATGTAAGTAACACTTTGATACCATTTGTACAACAAAATGTGCTGTAAAAAAGAGATAAAACGATTCTGAGTGTTTCTGAGTCTTCATTTTCATCACTGAAAAAAAAGATACGCTATTTCAATGAAACAAAACATCTAGTCAATGTAAAAATGCATTATTTTTCGTCCGATAAACAAGTACGTTAAGCCAAAGAACTTACTTACATTAAAATGATGTACAAAAACATCAACGTTGAGAAAATTTTATTGATGTAAACGTTCATTGACATAATGTACAGTTTTATTAATTGAATGTTTGTAGTACATTGGCTTAATGTATAATTGAATTCCTTTAAATGCAGTTTGGAGGATAATTTGATTTTCTTAAATCAACTTCTAATTTTTTTTTACATGGCAAAGCTATTTTTGTAACATTTAAACGCTTCTACAGTGATAGTTCGATTTCAGCATTTTACAATTTTAAATTATGGGCATCTCTGAAGTCCTCAGCAAAAGGTTAAAGAGTCATCCAAAGTTTAAGGAAAAACCAGATGTGTATTTACAATTTTAAATGTAGAATTATAGAAATACTTAAACGTCATTTGTTTTGTTTTACAAAGAGCTCATAACTTATTCATAAGTATTAAGAAAAGTTACTGTTTAAAAGTTTTGAAGAGTCGACCAAGTGCCTGCTTTTCTTTAATATAGATGTTCAAATTATCGTAAAATAAAGAAAAAATTTACCGTAAGTACCATACTTTACCAGCGTCGTAATATAAGTTATAGACTTCCGAGTGGACTTCTTAAAATAAAATATTTTACCTTTGCGAAAATTTTATTTAAAAACACCACCACTCTACAAACATTTAAAAATTAATATCTTCGAAAATGTGAGTTTAAAAGGGAAACATGTGGTCCAACCGTTTTTTGATATTCCTATCAGGAAAGAAAATAATTCGATTATTCCATACTTTGGAATAACTCTGTATAATAAGAAGGAAAAGCAAAGGTTGATACGTAAATGTAGCCAATCTGAAGAATGATTGAAGCGAAGCTGAGCATGCAATGGTTCAGAATATGATATCAGGCTATGCTATGTTATCATGTTATCAAGCTATGGTACCCGGCGACTATGGGGGTAGATTATGATTGGTGATGCGTCATTGTCGCCATATCACTAGAGGCTAGCTGAGCTGAAACCGACTGCGTAGTGCACAACGTTTATAACTACATCAGCGCTTTTTAGAGTGTAATCACAAAAAGGCAGTTTCGGTCATGTCATGGTATGTCATCGGTTAAGCCTAATCTGTAATTGGCGAGAAAACCCTGTCGGTTAGTCTGTAACCTACTAAAATAAATAAATCAAAACAAGCCTAAAGGCGGATTTCCACCAAACCGACAAAACTGCAACAAAACAGAAACTCTGTTTATTTCAACTGGAGTTTCCAAAATCAGAAACAATTTAGAGACTTTGAGTCGCCGGCAACTGTTTTCATCAACAACTGAAAGTCCCGTCGCGTGGCGGAAAGATCAAAGGGTTTCTGTAAACTGTCTTTGTTTTTGTAAACACAGTTTGCTCGGTGGAAACGGGCAGCAACAGTTGGTTGGTTGTTGGTTTAAGTTTAAATGTATTTATACGGCCCCCGTGCCGTATTTTGGGTATTTGTCCGTGTAGTGGAAATGGTTAAGAACAAAAACACAACTGCAACTTAATTTCAGTCGGTTTGGTGGAATTGGAGTTTCCGTTTTGTTTCCGAAACTTAAAACTTGTTTCCGTTTCTGTTTTTACAAACAAAACTCAGTTGCAAGTGAGTCGGTTTGGTGGAAATCCGCCTTAAGGCTCGCATTAGCTATTTACAGCTCAGCAGCTAATTAATCTCATATAGATAATATTGTGATTTTCTTTGCTATTATCAGAAAGGAAAGATATGCATCCAGTGCTTATAATTTTTCCAAATTTTTTGTTTTATGTGGATGATCAATGGCAACTAAATTGCAAATTGAGTTGGTATAAAGTTAAATTTTTTATTATTTATTAAAGTTAAATAAGTTATAAATTATATCGACTCTCGGAATATTTATTATCGAAGGAATCATAATTAACGGAATAGTAAATTAAGAGGTGAAATCTTGGCATCTCATTTCACTTTAATTTAATTTGAAACGCGCCGTGACAATGCACATACATGCACGATATGCCCACAATTTCTTTTTGCTCTTGCAATAAATGGCTATATTTTATTTTATCGTGAAGGTGGCTTGCAAATAAGTCGTGAATAATGTCATAAGATTCACGTAACACGATAATGTTTATTGTTTGACATGCGGACCACCGTGTAACTGTCGACTTTACATATCACACGTATGACCGTGCGCATCTGTATCGCCTCTCTATAAGCAAATATATGAAATTTACACCTTGACAGGGGATTTAAAGGAGTTACACATGTTATTAACTTAGTGGCAAATGATTGACGTTTCGTATTAGCATTTTTACCACCAAAAGAAACAATTTGAGAAAAATAGTTATGCAAATTTTTAAATTCGTCGACGATTGCTTTACGTCATTATTTATTAGCGCGAAAAAAACAAACCAAATTATTATAATCGATTCATAATACTGAACCAAAAGTGTTTTTATCTCCTAACCATCGAATGCTAATGTATTTATTCACCGATCAAATTGACTCCGACGAATTAAACTACAATTCTCTATATGAAATAGATAAGTCATCTGCGCACAATTTAATGTCTATGTAAAACTCCTCAACTTGCTTCGTATCGTTTAAATCTTTTAGCGTTATAATAATGCTTAAATTAATAATGTTGCCTTGTATAATAAATCAACAGCTTTTTATACAACAACCAAGAAAACACTTTTCTACAAAAGCTTTTAAGAAATATCTGCATTTAACCTGTAACCTACTTTGCTAAACAATCGAAAAGAGCAAGAATCAAAAGTTGCTCTCGTAATTTAATAAAAGCGATTTTTGCCCATTTTTTTACTAATAGGGTACAATGTAAGTTGTCTTCAAGTGTACTGTTGGTGCATAACACACAAGATATATAAATAGACCCACGTAAATTCCGTAGTGGGTGGCTGATTTACACAAATCGGATTGAAGAGGTGTAGGTCTCCACCTGATCGACTCTTCTATACAAGGATCAACGGCCTGCTATTTCTGCTACCGCTTTTATCTCCTTTAAAAGTTTGCTCAACACTTCATTATTGATACGATAAATTAATCATAATCACAATGGAATTGTAACATAACATTAAGTATTTTGTAACTGTTAAAATTTTTCATAGCATTCGTTCGGACTATTGTATAGTTAAAAAATAGAAGATTTATAGATATTTAAAATTTTAAACCCTATTTGCCTCTTTTAGAAGCTGAAGAAAAAGTGGAAAAATTGTTCGCATCAACAGATTTTTCTCATTCTCGTTACTATCTTTCGCAATGATCCTGAAATCCATATTACGATGAAGATCATTTAATTCAAATAAAAGATCGTAGTACACGTAGCAAGTCACAGCTCTGCGTCAGCTGACGAACACGTCATTTTGATGGAATGTAATCGTTTTCACGCCAGATTTTGTATCATCTGTGATGCAATGGTATAAATTTTTATCCGGCGTTTACACTTTAACTAGTATAAATGTATCGGAGGTCACCCGCTTTAATTTTATTTCACCACATACATAACCGCATAAATAGTTATTTACGAACCATGTGTGGGAACACGATTTTCCCGCGTGAACGCTGTTTGAAAACACGAGCGACGTAGGAGCGAGTGCTTTTATCATTGCGTGAACGCGGGAAAATAGTTCACGCACGAGGATTGTACAATATTTTTTGTAACGAACAAAACCGTTATCATAATTCTTAAATAAAAGTTTTATTTGATTAGTTTTGACAATTTAGGTATACAAAGCAACCTATGACTTCATAGCCAAACTTCATTCTTACGTCAAACAAATTCTTACTTTGACAGTTAATTGTTCTAAAAGTTGTTAAAAATTGATATTAGATGTAACGTAATAGTTTAGTTTGCGAATTTAAATGTTCTAAAATATGTTCCCTTACATTAATAAATACACATTACTTTATTTTATTACCATTTATTAGTGTTGTTTTGACAGTTTACTTCCCGGTGTAGTAGACCGAGAAACACTGTTTCCCAGTCGACCACAGAGTGCGTCAAACGTCACTTTCGAAGCAGTGAGTACAAAAAAGCATTTATGTAAAACTTTGATGATAACCGCAGAGATATAAGTACGAAACGTACGGAGTAAGATGTACGTTCCCACCAAATAACAAGCCGAGTCCTGATTGCGTTATTATGCAATCGTTATTATATCCCATATTTCGTTATTATGTCTAGTGTGATGCCCTTGTGCTGCGGGTAGTTGATGGTCTAGCGTTTCTGCACCAGCGGCTATTACAAGCTGCATCTGTACGGTTTAAGCTGATCGCGTCTACCCCAGTACATCTCACTCTTTCTGGTCTGGCCTTTGGGCTTAATCGCATGTCACCCCTTGTGGTCAGGTCTTTGGACGTAATCGCATTTTCCCCGTGTGTGGTTAGGCTCCCGGCAAATTACAAATTCGTCGCCGAGGACATCGCTTCTTCCGTTTTTGTATATATTAGTAATACTCATATTATTCTGTTCGTTTTATAATAATAGATATTTGTTTATTTTGTTTACAAGTGTTGTTGTTGTTTGTTATTGTTACATCGAACTCCCGTCTTCGGCTAGAGTAAAGCCGCGGACACAAAATGTTATCAGAAATGTTAATTTTTAATGTTAAATATTTTCTGATGCTTTTAATCCTGATAGTTACCTTGCAATCAGTTTCCTGAGCTGTTAACTTTTCGAATGTTAAGTTTCGAGTCATCTTACTAAAATAGAAAGATCCAGTGGATTGGCATTTTGTCAGTCAGTGATCGTTAGTCATAAAGCAGTTCCGCAGCCTGCTATGTGTAATACGGCCATAAAACGCACCCGTTTGGGTGAGTTACAAATTACAACTACAGCAGCAGAATTGCCTGGCGAATTCTATACTTGATTTTGACTTCTAATTTACAAATAATTTAAAATTCAAAGAGGCAATCAAACATCTTACCAGAGCAGGTAGAATTTCCAGCTTTTTCAACATATTTTTAACTTATTTTGTATGTGTTTGAGTGTACGTCTATTTCACAGTTAATAGAGGGTGCGATTGCGAATAGAGAGTGAGACAAACTGTGTGGCGCCCTAATTTTTTTATACTTTTTACCCACGCCTTCTCCACTGGCTGTAGGTGACCTCATGCCAATCTTCTGTGTGTTTATTTTTTTAGTAAATTTTAAATCTATACTATTTTTCCACAATTGTAGATACTGACTGGTATAGTAGAAGTGGATCCGAGTACAAACGATTGTCCACAATGCTGTACCGAAAAGTCTCGATGTAATCAATTCTTCGTTTGATAATAATTGACACCACTATCTACATTTGTGGATTTAAAGTATAGTTAAAAAATTGTTTGGCACAGTTTTCGCCGCAAATTGAGTCTGCAAAGATAAACCAAGAGAGTAAAAGCAGAGGTTTGTATATAATCCTTAAAAGACGAATGCGGGTTTGTCCGGCGCCGTCTGAAAGAGGTGTAAAAATAAGACGACAATTAAATAATGTTAGTTTCTATTATAAATGCCATAAATTATCTTTTTTATTGCTTTAACTCGATTAGGAGCTTTGATTGAGGTCTTTAACTTATGAATAATAATTTAAACGGGACTGGCTGCAGTCGTCAATTTGTAAGAGCTTTCACTTAAGCACTCGCTAACTCTAAACCTGCAATGTCTAAGAGCTGTATTTGATTTGGAACTAAAAAAATATTCTCAAACATTAAAATTTTGAGAAGTATCTCCAGTTTAGAAACAAAATTATTTTCGTTAGTTTGCCAATGCCTTACGTGAAAGTTTTAGAAACCATTCGTAATAGTTAAAACAACGATAGGTGTTGGTATACTGAACTCAACTAACCATAATAAAGCGACGACCACTCTATTCTTCGTATCATCAAACGACTTTTATATCAGTCGATCAACCTGTTAACCGAATACTTCAAGTAAAATATTTATGATTCAATATGCAAATTTAAACAAGAAAAATATGAAATCGATATTGTTGGCAAATATAAGAAAGGAAGTTTTAGCGAAAAACTATAGTCTCGTGCTGATAAAATCCATTTCAGGAAGGCTAATAAATTGCGCTATGAGTATCATCATAACAGGGCTCCTACAACTGAAAACTATACCTGATGTTATTAAAAGAGCTGATTTTTAAAAAGAGCAAGAAAATAATATGGGGGAGGGTTATTTAACATGTAAAATCATACTTTTGTAATTTCTTGCTTCCTTAATTATTTTAGATTAATAAGCTTCAAGTAAAAGTTGGAGAGCATAAAATTATGCATTTAAATAAATAAACAAAATTAATTTTGTATGCTTTGCAACGGCCGAAATTAAATATGAAAGTGTCGAAGATTAAATCAAAATAGCGATAGAGTAAACCCAACGTAAGATGAGTACACCACGTGACCAGTGGTAAAGCTAGTTATTTCTTGTCAAAAAAATTATTTTTAAAAGTTGTGAAAATTCAAAATAATTAGGTACCTACCTAATTTACATTTTTATTTGAAATACTAATAATAATTAATTACTGATTTAATACTTGATGAATGAGATCTTTACAGTATTAAAATTATTGTAATTATTTTGCTTTTACAAAAATAATGTAATCACTATACACCGACACTGTCTACGTCCGTTTCTAAGCAACGCTAGTACAAAATTAGTGCGCAACTTTAACAATCATCACGTGGTGTACTCACCTTACGTTGGGTTTACTCTACCCATAGGCTTTTCTTTTAGACAAATAAACGCTGTCAATGGCAACACGAAGCATTAGAAATTATTTGTCAAAACCCATGGTTATCGTTATTTTGAACATTTTCTACATTTTCATTTAAAATTTTTGCAGTTGCAAAGTATGCAAAATTAAATTTATTTATTGATTTAATTGTAGAATTTCATGCCCTATAACTTTTATTTGAAACTTTTTTCGTTAAAATAATTATGTAAGCAAGAAATGAGGAAAGTATGAATTTACATGTTAAATCCATGATCGAGAACACTGGTTTGGCCCTGAAATATATTTTTTATTATACTTGCATTATAATCTGCCAATTTCACACTAAAAAGCGTTCATAAAATCGTCTTTATAGCACGCTCTATAAAGTCGTCTAGGTAACAACAATAATATTAACTGTTGTGTGACTGTTGTTCTCCAATGTAAACACAAAGCATCTCTGTGGTAACAAATATATCCAAAATCGGCACGCTTAATTTTCAAATTTTAAATACAGATTTTTTCTCTTTTATAGAGGTTTTAGTTGCAATTATAAGCTCGTGCTTGTAATTTTCGTCGCTAATGCGATAAAGTCTTTCTTATACACTAGGGTGGAGCGAAAAATTTTTTTTTTAAATACTTTCATGTAATAGTTAAAAAAAGTGTCCTTTAGGGGCACATATTACTCATACCAATTTTTGTTTCAATCGTTTTATGTTTAGTGGGTCCGCCAGGCCCACTAATGTTAGAAGAGAAGTTGGAAATTGCAATTTTTTTAAATTTCTATATACCTGCATTAATTGTTTGTAAATGTTACTAATAGCAATAATTATATTAAGGTTGGTTGTATAAACATTACTACTAAAATTGGTAAATGCCATCAGTCATTTAAAGGGTCCGCCACGGCCTTAAGTTTAACATATTATTACCTTTTTTAATCGCTTTCAATCGAGACTCGCACTTAGTCCGTGCCTGTCGTAACTGTAGAAGTGAGAGTGGGTTGACAGTGAGACTATTGTTTTACTCCTATTTTGACTAGTACCGATTAACTTCTCACTTGTGAAGGTCGTGTAAAGGACGATAGGGTTCACAAAAGAACTATTGTCGAATAACATTTAGTTCTCATTGAAAAACCTCTTTCGAAATACATAGGCACGTCGTTCCCGACTCAAGCAGTGCCCTCAAATGTGCCGAAAGTATTATGCATTATTTGGTAAGTAAATTTGATTTATCTGAACTGATGGCTGTAGGATGTGATGGCACCCGTACTAATACGGGTCCAAAAGGAGGGATAATTAGAATAATGGAATCGACACTAGGACGACCACTGCACTGGTTTGTGTGTCAATTGCATGGAAATGAACTTCCTCTACGGCACTTATTTCTTCATTTAGATGGAAAAACTAAAGGCCCAAACAGTTTTACTGGAGCAATTGGCATTCTATTACAGAAATGTGAAACCTTCCCTTTAACTAAATACGCAGCCATTAAAATAGAAGTTGATTTACCTTCTTTGAACTTGAAAGACCTAAGTACTGACCAAAGATATCTATTAGAAATTTGTCATGCAGTTGTTAAAGGTGTATGTCCAACTGATTTAGCCAATGGATCTCCTGGAAAACTAAATCACGCTCGCTGGTTAACATTTGCAAACCGCATATTAAAATTATATGTCGCAATTGAAAATCCTTCACATAATTTAGTAATCCTAACACAATATGTTGTGAAAGTTTACGCACCAGTTTGGTTTACTATAAAGAAAAACAATTTATGCTCTGACGGTGCACAAAATCTTTGGAAACTTATTAAATATTCCAGATTTATGGACAAAGAACATTTAAAAGTTATAGATCCTGTCATTCAACGAAATGCCTATTTTGCGAATACAGAAAACATTCTTTTGACTATGGTAACAGATCCAAGAGAACAAATTAGGGAACTAGGATTGCGAAGAATACTAAAAGCAAGAAAAATGACATCAAAAGAAAGTCAATTAAGTGTTAGAACTTCCAAAATACCAACAATTAACTTTGACGCAAATGAATATATTGAGATGATTTATTGGCAAAGCGTAACGATAACCGAACCACCAACTTTTCGTAATATTAAAGATGAAGATCTTGAAGACGCAATTCAGCTGAAAAGAATGTTTGAGATTCCTAAATTTCCATAACACACTCAGGCAGTGGAACGGAGCATTAAGCTTGTAACTGAGGCTTCTTCATCGGTAACTGGACCGTGTAGACGACATGGCTTTATAAAAGCAAAACTAATAAAACCCAAACGTTAATGCCAACTTTTGAAACTAAAAAGGAATATAAATTATAAAGAGTAAATAATAATTTTTTAAGGTCATGAAAAAGTCGTTAATATGTCCTATCATAGGTTGGGAGGTAGGGCTGGAATGTGGAGGAGCTCGATAAGCAGTCAGCTCCACGTGGTGAGCTCAGGGTGAGCTCTGGGTTACTTTGTTTTTAAATTTAAGCAAAGTAAGCAAGGAACTGCTTCGTATGGATAAGATGTGAAAAATAGCGATTTTTTTTATGAATTTTATTAATTCTGGCGGACCCTGTAGACATTAATATTTATTAGAGACTGTGGTTTTTCTGTGTAGGGATATGTATAATCTAAAGATTTTTTGCTATTAGGAAACAAAAAGCATTAAAATATATTTTATACGCCTAAAAGAAAATATTCCATTTTTAACTTAAATTTTGACTTTTGAAAGCCCCGGCGGACCCTCAAGGAAATTTTTTGTGTTAGATTTTAAAAACTTTTTTAGAAGACAACACAACTAAGCAACTTTTTACAACTATTAGAAATCGGAAACGAAAAAACATTTTTATTTGGTCGTTTTCGCTCCACCCTATTATACACATGTATTATAATATACTATTAAATATTGACAATAATTGCAGCAGACTTCGCATTCTCACCTTTTGATTGTCTATTGGTATTCCACGTTCCACAGCTATGTGCCTATACCTGATAAGTAAACGGTATCGAACCCAAAACCATTGAAGTTGGAAAATGTTGAAATTGAAAAGCGCCGATTTGCATAAATTTCAGTAAAAATCTCACCTTATCTGATACAATAACAGTTATACTTTAAGATTACTTTAAATTCTTGTAATAAAAATCATTAAATTATTGAAACATTTATACAGCTCATATCTTTATTAATAAGCTAAAAATCTACTAATTTTAAATAAAATTCCAAAATTAGTTTATTTTTATGTATAAATCTGTACTTAAAAAAATTGCGGCACTATAGGATTTGATCTCACGCCTACAGATGACTTAAATTTTGGAAACGCGCTGTTTCAACTATGGTAAACTAGTAATTATTATTTTTTAAATCGATATTTTGTAATAAAGCCATTAAATTTTGAATTTTAATTATATATTTTTTTTCTAATAGACGTACCTATCTAATAACACAGGGAAACAGAAAACTCAATTCAATTTGGAAGGTAAGTACTCAAAACTGCGTCATAATAAAAACCACTGAAAGGTACATTATTCATCCCTTATAAGCTTATTTTAGCATATAAGCCAAAATAAATCGCTCTTATGCTTAATTATTGTGGTATAAATATTAAATACAGTAGTTGCAGTCTCACTTGTTACTTATTGTTATAATGTTGAAAATAAACGAAAGGGCGGGAGGAAGAGAGAGGAGAAAGGTTGGTCAATGTAAGTGTCCAAAGTCACGATTTAAATTAATCTCAGTTATAACATTAATACTAAAAAAAAAGAAAATATTACTGTCAGCAGTAAAGGTGCATAGTCACTTTTGACTCACCTTATATCTATGTGCAATGTAATATTTCTCTAAATGTTTATTCAGATCTCTAAAATCACAATTCCGTTTGGGAAAAACAATGAAAAAATTTTAATTTGGAGAAATATGATCATCATGTTTTAAATTGGACACCTTTTATAGTAGCTTTTCAATAGTATTTTAAAAGAACTACATCAGTTAAAAAAACTTTCTCCCATTCAATTGTTTTTGGTTGTTTAGAATAGGTTACTGAAACGACGAATTTTTTCAAACAAAAGAAATATTTTAGTTAAACTCATCAGCTTTAGAAATACATAACCTTACTAACCTTACGTCAATCTACTCATCAGATTGATACCTACTTTAAATTCTTGATATACAAGGTGTTCTATTTTAGTTTTATTTTCTAAATGATCAGCATTGGAGTAAAATATTTAAGTAAGATTTACCCCCCCCCCTCCTTGTATTGCTATCAGGGCTTCGTTGACAAACTGACATTTATTATTATTTGTAAGAACAAATAAGAAGTTCTATGTTCAGGTTAACGTCGAAATTCGCAGTTAATTAATAGTATTTAACATTACAAGCAAAGTAAAACTGTTTTTGCTGGCGCAAAGAGGATTATTACTGACGAGCCAGTCATAGGTAATTCTGTCAGTTGTCAGTTGCGTCAAAAGTTTTCCTAAATTGTTTTTAGAAAGCTTCGAAAGTCAAACTTATAAACCTTGATATTTAAAAGTTAAGGGTGCACAGCTTGGTTAAATGACGTTTTACAATTGAGTAACAAATAAAAGCTTTAAAAAAATTTAAATTAGTGCACTTTATGAATTTTTTGACCACACAGTCCAAATTAATAAATTAAGTATGAGTAACAAATAAAGTATTATACATTACATGCTAGGTAACTGTTTTTATAGGCTCAAAGAGGTGACAGGCTCGCCTGAGCGGCTCGGCTGAGTGGCTCGCCAGTCATAATCCTCTTTACGCCATTAAAAACAGTTTTACCTGGCTTTAATGTTAAATACTATTTTAAAATTTGACGTAAAAAAAATTCGTGTCTTCAAACTTTTGATGTCATTAGAAGCCGAAAATGTTCTCTATCCAGTGACACCATTAACATTCCCGTATGTCAACAAACAAAAAACACATTTTAAAGTACAGATTTGGCATTTGTCCTATGTTAGTTCAATTTGACACGAACTTAGAGCCATTGTTTTGCGGATTTAGAGCGTTTGTCGACGCTGTCCGGTGAATATTATTTTTTTCCAGTACTCTCAGCTATAATAGCAATCGTCTTCCTCTATGTTGCAATCACTAAGCGATTTTTTAATTCCCTGTGTCCAGGGCCCCAATTCTCGACACTTCGTGATAAAACGAATATTCGTTTATGACGTCAGTAACAATAGAACCACAATGTGTTTCTAATGTTTCCATCGCTATTGACGTCATAAACGAATATTCGTTTTATCACGAAAGGTCGAGAATACGGGCCCAGGTCTTTCTTGGTCTTTCTGTCTTTAGTCTTTCGGTTGCGATCCAATTCAGTGTTATCCTTGGTAGTCGGTGTTCTCCCATTCTATTAACGTGTCCGAATCAATTGTCTTTTCTCGATTTCTTGAGTTATTGTTTCTTTCGCTTGTACCATCGGCCACTTAGGGCCATTTTACATGAACTAATTGTCGTACAAACTTGTTAGTAGGTAATGAATTGGTCCAAGAAACAAAAGCACAGAAATCTAAGCTTAGCGTAGTGTGTAGCACGCGAATCTAAGCTTTAACGTCTAACGTTAAAATTTCTTTGCACTACGTTAAAGCTTAGATTACCGTGCTTTTGCTCCTTGCGTGGTTTCAATACTTACAATTTACGACATTTAGTCCATGTAAAACGGCTCTTAACACATAAAATAACCCCTAGAAACAAATTTGTATGGTTCAGTTTATCAATCATCGATTAAATTAGGTTTCATCTGAACGAAGTTGCTTGAAATGGAACTTAATTTAAACTTGGACCAAAATAGTACGGTAAGGAGCGCTTTTAAGTACCAAAACAAAAAAATATGTTTTAATAGATAGACACCACCTTATTGAGAAGTGTATAAGAATTTTTGCCACACAGGTTGAAATGGAGAGATATACTATAAGGATTACCTACTAATACCAAATTAGGATTTACAAGATTACAACATATTAGAGATTAGAGCTATTTATGTCATAACAACGTTAAAAACCCTCTTATTATTAAAAGTAATATACTTTCAGTCCTTTAATTATAAAATAAAAATTTCTTTCCATTTTTCTATTCTAAAATTTCCATAATTCATCAGGCCATAGCTCAGATGTAAATAAATAATTGGTGTCTTCCATATACACGTTATGAATAATTATTCTTGTCACTCGTATGTAAAGTGGAAGTTATCTTAAAAAATGCAGGTTTGTTTGTATTATCGTTATTTGTATCACAACCATGACCTTATGTAAATACCTATAGTAAATAATCTATTCGTTAAAAATGAATAAGATAAGAATATGAATAGAAATTTTGGACAAGATCGGGAAAACTTTTATGGTCCATCAAAGAAAGAACGATACAAATCAAAAATAAAATAAAATAACAAATATTATTACGTTTCATTTTTGATCTATTTGTGTCTGAATATTTTATGTTATACTATTATGTTTTTATTGGTAGTAAGTAGTTATTGTATGTTGAACGTGTATTTTATTGATGTTTATTTATATGAAAAAATTAGGTGAATAGTTTCTAAACGTGCGAAGTTTATAAGAGTTGTCGGTGTGTCAGTGTATAATATTAGCTCAAGATGAGATATAGGTTATGTGGCTTGTCTTGAGATGGTGAGTGATTGCCCATTGTGTCACCCACACGCGCGGCAGTACGACCCTACTCTGCCCCTCCAACAGGTGAACACATCTACATACATAATCAGAGGTAAAAGGTGAGAGACATCTTTACATCCTGTAAACTACGTTTTTTATGACAAAAATAGATGCTTGTTTTCTATAGAGATTGAAATTCAAATTTATCGATACTAAGCTGGATTATGGATCTTTTTTATTTTTCTTGTTTGTTTTGAATATTGTTGACGCATATACGGACAAATATTAAAATTTTTGATTTATTAAAGTTTAAGCTTTAAATAATGATTCTCATTAACGTGTACGGTTGTAAATACAATATTAAATAATTAAATACTTAGCTAGGTTAACTTGGGATGGTTTCTTTCCGTTTATGTAATAATATTTTCACCTGTACGTTATACGACAATCTCCGATTAATCTTGGTGTAATTATTGCAAAATATCATTAAAAATCTCTGTATGAAATTCTTTTTTTTTGACATCGTGCTGAGTTTGTGTAGGAGACGATGAAGATAAACTACTTTGACAAGATAAAATGAAATAATTTATATTTTTTAGTCAGTTATACCGTGTGAATGTAATTAATTGAAACTTGTTTGCGTCTCGTGAAAAGCTTAAAATTTTATCATTTACAACAATTATCCTAAAGAGCAAGTATCAAGAATTTTTTTAAATTCCATCTTATCTTTTAATATTTTATTTCTCATGTAACCTTCTTATGGACCACACAAATTTTAACCTCTTATGTACCGACAAACAATATTTAAACATTTAAGCCAACCTTCTCTTCTATAGATCGTATAGAGTTTAGTCAAAAAGGTCCCTTAACTCCTCAGAAGTATATATTTGGGCAAAGAAAAGACAAACCATCTCTGAGCCTGAGGTATGTTTTTCTTCAACCTGTCTTTCCATTTCAGCTAACCAACCACCTTCTAAGATGAACAGTATTTGAAGTTGCTGATGGCAAATTGTGGCTTACAAATAGCTAATGTGGTTGAATTACAAAAGAAATCTAGCAAATTTATTATAAATTTAAATTTTTATATTCATAAATGGACTTTTATTGAATAATAAAGTAAAATATTTTAATTTATTCCTTTCTAAGTTTTACATGTAATTTTAGAACTTAATAACAATTAAACGTCATCAAACCCCACTAGAAATAAGTTAATAAAACCTTTAATTATTGTATAAATCTTTATCATTTTGTTATGACTAATTTTACAGCTAGATATAAAATAAATCACTTTTAGCAGAGATTTACTAGCCTAAGCAAGATGTTTTGCTTCATTAATGTGGTAACTATTTCATACTTTGTTTAAGAGAGAGAGTTGAGGAATTCGCGTACTAAAAACGTTTTTGTAAGTTATAAGTACACCTAGTTCATATAGCTCATTTTATTGCATTTAAGCTATCAGGTGCGTTTAACTTACAGCTAGATTTGATGCCTTCAAGTTTTTAGACCTTGATGCAACAGGAACCACAACAGGATCACATATAAGGTGCATACCATAAACGAAGCAAGTATTTCCTACACTTTGTCATCGTTAAAAACCCTTTTAATTAACTATTCTATTTAAATGATTATTATGATCAGTTATAAGCAGTTAAAAAGAGCTTGCATTGTTCGATTACGGAAAGAAAACTTAGGGGAAAGGGGGCGGGGCTATTATCTCTATGAAAACCATAGACGGTGTGAGTTTTATTTTTACTGCTATCCAAGTAATTAATTTTTATTAAATTAAAATCTTAGAAAACGCATATAGAGTAAACGATAAAGTGTAATGGTCCAAACCGTCACTATAACGTAGCGACGTTATCTTTATAATTTATTTGTGCAACTTAACTGCTAAAATCAAGGAATGTAAGACAAATTTCCACTATCCATATATTTAAAACGCGAAGCCTTTTCTTTTCCGCTAATTTTAGCGTACTTCTACTGGACCGATTTTGATGATTTTTTTTTTAAATTGATGCTCTTGACCCACAGATATGTCACCACTAATTCTTTTCTCAAAATTATTAATTTCATACATTGTTTTATATTTTATAATATACATAATAAAATAATCAATTTTATAATTTAAAATAATCCAATTTTAAAAATTATAAATGAGAATAAATGTAGATAGTATTTGGTTTTATACGATAAGGCACACATTATACATTTGGTGGTGGTGATAAAATTTTCAATACTTTTATTCGACCAGTACGTTTCTAATACGCGATATGGTCAGGTTGGTGCGTGCATTTTTAATTACGTTTCGTGCTTTTGTAAATTTTGGATTTTTGAGACGGTTTTTTATGTTGCCCTCTTTGGCTTAGTTATCTTTAAGGTTAGTTTTCTTATTTTTTTTATAAAATAGTCATAGCTCATTCATATCTTCAAAAACTTCGTCGACTTCGACGGGGGTGACCGCTATTTTTTTTAAAATTGAAGCTGTCGACCCCCACATATGTCAGCACTAATTATTTTCTTCAAATTACCAATTTCATAAATTTTTTTAAAACAATAAATTAACAAACAATCATCGGTGTAGGAAGTAAGTGCATTATAATAATTTTTGAAAATTTCATTTTTCCAACACATTCATCTCTACAACTACTTAGTCGAATTTCGACGGGGGTGACCCGCTAGTTTAATTTTAATAGACAAGACTCGCATTCCTGAAAAAGCTTTTCATTCCGTAATTAAACAATACTTAGTACACAAACAAGTACATAACTAAGATGGCTTTTTATTATAATAAGAAGATAATAGATTGTAGACTATAATACTATAAAAGTGCTTGAAGAGTCCTAAATTTTTGCATAAACATACAAATACACTAAAAAAGAATTTTTCTCAACACAACTTCTAAAAATCTGAAAGGAGAATATAGAGAGTGTTGAAAATTTTAATAGACTACATTAAAGTCGGTTTGCATCACTTTCTTTTAACTTGAACCGAAATTTGTGTTTTGTGACAGTTTTTCAGTTAATATAGAAACAAGTAAATATTAAACCATAACTACAAGTTAAATTAAGGGAAGTGGTACAAACGGGTCTAAGAGACACAAATTAGCATATTTGTATAATACTTAAATTGTATAATTTTTTGTCAATTCAGTATCAGAAATCTTTCAAAAAAGGGGCTACTGAAAGTGTTACAGGGTTAGGTAATATAAAACAATCAAAATCATACCCTAAATATCCGCAGAAAAGTTTGCATTACCCGAATGAAACTGGGCTGCAGTGGAGGATGTAACAGATCGGTATACTTTGAAGTAATGAAGCGCGTTTGCTTATAGGTATTCTAGGAACTTTAAATTTGGTGCTAGGGGCTTTAGCGAGCTTACTGGAAATTCCCTGTTTATAAGGAACAATTGCAAGCCCCTATCTCTAGCTTGCAGAAGGTTCAACAGGCTATCCGGATCTATTCCTTCAGAGCGTGAGGACCATCCATTTGAAGGCATCACAGACTTGGAGACTTGTTATTACTGAATTTCATGTGACTAGAAGTCTCTTGTACATTTAATAGGCGTTTGCACCGCTTACAGATAAACTGACAGATAGCTTATCTGGCGGATAAATTGTCAAAAACCTTTGCACCTCCATCTAACTTTAGGATAAATCAAATAACTTCCGAATAAATTTTCTACAAAGGTAACTGCTACTTATGGCCTTTTGCAACGATTTTAGTTTATGTAATAAATACATTATATTTTGACAACTTATCCGTCAGATAAACTATCTGTCAATTTATATGTAAACCTGTCTGTAAACGACCATAAGTGTGGATTTTACAATACACATTTTATCGTTGGGGTTTGGTTTTAGTATAAACAGTATAAACCGGTTCAAGCTCTTGTTAAAACTTCTTTATACTCAGATTAAAATTAAATCTTAGGAATAAATGTGTAATGTAGAATTGAGCCTAAGAAGAATTATTTAAATACCGACAGTAAAAAATCACTACCGCAAAGCACGAATCGGGCCGGCGAAGCCTAGATGTCGGAACTGTCTGTTTCAGAGAGCTTTAGATCTCTAGACAAGATTGAATTACTAGAAAAAAAACGATGGGCCGGGGGTTAGTTGAGAGGCTCATACTAATGCCCGTATTTATAGACAGATCTCAAGCACTTGCTCGTACTCAAGACTGAGTCGAGGCCGGTTGCTATTGGTTTTCATTGTATAATACAATAATATAATACAATATTGTATAATACAATAGAAACCAATAGCAACCGGCCTCGTCTCAGTCTTGAGTACGAGCAAGTGCTTGAGATCTGTCTATAAATACGGGCATAAGACCTATCCTAGAAATTTAAAATTAGATACGAGGGTCGATCATACCATAAAGATCCCTAAAAAAATTAAATTACTTCAAGAATCTACCGGAAGACCAATTGGTCTTCCAAAGTAGGAGGAGGGTGCTCATACCCAAAGCCTATCCTAGGAAAATTGGTTTTCCAATTTACGTTGGTGCAAGATCCCCGCCTCCCATTATGTAGGATTTTCCACAATTGTGAGTAGGTATTTTTATATTTTTCCATTTATTTGCATTTGGCCCCAATTTCACTTGGTACCACCGGCAATTGCCGGTCAGTCAGCAGGGCCAGTCTGGACCAAAACCCTATGAATGATTTATATTATTCAAAAGAGAAAAAAGTATATAAGACTAAAAAATGTATAAATGGTGCAGTTTTAAAAAATAGCGATGACGTCATCTCTTGATGGAGAGATTCTGGTCACTACCCTGTGCCTATACAATTTTTCAAAATAAAATTGATTAAAGGACATGAAAGAAACGAGGGTAATGCAAAAGTTGAGAAACTGGCTAAGAAAGTTTGAAGTAGTGTTAGTACCTCCCGGTGAATAATACCTGTCACACATTGCCAAGATTGGAAATACAACTTGAGAAAAATAATTATTTTATGTCCCTCTAGAAAATTTTTTAGTAGCAGAAATGTAGCACTGTCATGTCGACGAAGCAATAGGATCCTTGTTTGGCAATTTCTGGTTGAACATAAGCAGAATTATGGTCCTGAACTTTTATAAAGAATAGATCATAATATCATTATATACGAGGTGTGGCTATTAAATAACGAGATTGATGCTGCTACAGATGAACTACGCATGCGCCAAGTCGTACAACCGACAGTTATATAGCTTGAAGCCTTCTCTGACGATTGACGCCCCTCCCGTGTCTATAGACATATTAGACTGGACGTGGCCTTTGTTTCTATAAGATCTGTTTTTTTGTTTCGCCGGAAAAATGATGTTTTAAATAGAGCAAAGAATTGTCGAGAAATTTCATATAAAACTTGGAAAAATCGCTACTGAAACTTATCTTTCATTAAAAGAAGTATATGGCAATGAAAACTTATCACGTGCGAGAGTTTTTAAGTGGTTTAAGCGTTTCCAAGATGACCGAGAAGGCGTTGAAGATGATGCACGCCGGGGTAGCCCTTCCACGCCAAAAACGGATGAAAATATTGAAAAAATCGGTAATCT
Organism: Malthinus seriepunctatus; assembly: GCA_963924605.1. Lineage (NCBI taxonomy): Eukaryota > Metazoa > Arthropoda > Insecta > Coleoptera > Cantharidae > Malthinus > Malthinus seriepunctatus. The sequence goes on from OZ004600.1 coordinate 48,776,260, forward strand.
GATCCGATCTGACCGTCAGTTAACCATTCGTGCGACTGCTGAAACTCTAGGCATTGACAAAGAATATATTTTACATAACAGTTTTCTCATGCAAAAAGTGTGTGCAAAAATGATGCCTAAAATTCTCATAATAGAACAAAAAGAAGAATGTTTCTAGTTAAGTACCAGATCCCAGTGATAGACCATCCACCTTATTCGCCTGACCTGGCACCATGTGACTTTTATCTGTTCCCCAAAGTCAAATCTGCATTAAAAGAAACAAGGTTTCAGACCGTTGAAGCTGTGAAAGAAAAAGCGGCACACGTCATGAAGGAGCTCACAGAAGAAGACTTCCAGCACTGCTTCAGACGATGGAAAATTCGCATGGAGCGTTGTAGGGATAGAGGAAGGGTGTATATTGAAGGGGGTAATAAGTAAATTTTTATACATTTAGAGTAAAATGTTTTACAGCAGTAGTCTCGGTATTTAATAGCCACACCTCGTACTCGTATTAGTCCCTATTTAGAATGAACGTAAACGTACGTAAGAGCTTACGTAAATCTGTGTAAATCAGTATGCAGGGTGAGCTAAATATGGCGGAATTCATATAAGGGGTTGTTGGGGGACTAATAAGACAGTACGGGAAAAATGTTAAAAAAATTCTTTTCAATCATTTCTCTAAGATATTAACAGCTGAAGATGAATTTTTAACTTTTTTATTTACCAGCATTTTGCGAAAATTTCTGGTATAAATCAGATTATTTTGTTAAATAATCATCTCAATTAAAAAACTTGACATTTATTTCTTTTGGTTAATTTGTAAAATAAAATGGAAAATCATTAATTGTTAGTACCGACCTGCATGCAAAACCTTGTTGTCAAATTTACGATTAAGTTTTCCTTAAATTATCTGAATTTAGAAAATGAAAAAGAATACTCCCCTAGTCCTCAACAACACTCCCAGAAGAATTCCACCATTTTTTAATCACCCTGTATGTATATTTTTTGAAAATTGAAAAATAAAATTTCTAATCCATCTAATAGGGATATCCCTGAAAGGGTTTAAAAAATTTTAGTTTTCACATTTCCACAAATATGCGTACAGATTTCCACAGATTTAGGTAAGCTCTCACATACATTTAGGTTCATTGTGAATAGGGACTTTAGGTTTAGTTTTTACGAAATTTTGCTAAAAACATATAGGCCAATGCAATTACCTATTACGCGATCGGAATTATTCGGGTAGTTCAAATTTTTTAATATGTTTTATAAAACGGTCTCCTAATGTTAAATCCGAGTTTTCGACCTTGGCACGCCTGTGCGTTTGCCGCCATCTTGAAAAAACCAGAGGAAAATTTACTTTCTCCTGTGTCTCTTTTTCAACGCAAATTTAGGTTAAAATAGTCTTAACAAATTTTTTACATCATACAATTTCCTACAACTTTTGTACTTACAACATACAATGTTAGATCAATGGTTTTCTCATAAAATGAGATTTAAAAGAGCTGTTTTCAAAAATAATATTAAGCAGGCGATTGCTATAATGCAAAAAAAAAGTGCGTTTTGATGGACAAAAACCTGTTTTACTCCGAGATGAACAACGATAAAATTAAAAAAATATATATGAATTTAAAGCTGAAGGCTTCAGCTTTCATTTCCATATCTTTTAAGTTTACTTTTGTTACATCTTGTAGTATTAAACAACAAATGAAGTTTTTCATGTACCAATTTTTAAACAGTAAAAGATATTTTGTGGGACGGATCATTTTAAAAACTTTTCGTCCAAGGATATTGTTCCTTATGAGTTATTTGTCAAAGTTACATGATTAGAAATTGATTGCACGTTTATTTTAAAAAAAGCACAATGATTTCATATTTCATAATTTTTTGCAAATTTTACTTTTAATAACAATTTTGACTGAAGTTGCTGTAAAATGGTTAATATTAAAAGGATTGAAGAAACTAAAAACTCATTATAAATAAAAATATGTCTACTTTTTGATGCAGTCGTTAGATTTTACTTATCATCTCAAGTTTCCTTTTTCTATTAATTACATTGAAGAAGTAGAAAAATGGACAATTTTTTCTTAAAATTCCTCCTAAATTTAAAGTACTCTACATTTTTAACAATCGTTTACGCAAATGACACATAATAGCTTATACATTAATATACGAAAATTAGAACATTTTCAAACTTAGTGGGACTAAAGGAGCAGGTGTTGAATTTTGTTAAAAAATTCGCAATTATGCAATGCTGTGGAGATATTTAAACAGTATCATGAAAGTATTCTCAAAAACGACTTATTATGTCTTTTGGAGATGTATAATGCCTCCAAAAGAGTTAATTGTGTAAACGAGCACATATATACCGGGTGTTTGATTTATCGTGTCATATTAGATATTTTGATCATTGCATTTCTTTGAAATAAATATAAAAAAAAAGCACTAAGAGGGTAGAAAGAGCATCAATACCAATGTTGAAAGGAGCTGCACCTCAGGCCTTATTAAACTTTATATCCTGTCAATGCAAAAAAAGGTTGCGCTGGGAAGTGCACCTGCAGAAAATCTGGTTTAAAATGCTCTTTACTCTGCATTCACTGCAATGGCAACTCGTGCGAGAATGCTTCAGAAGCCTGTGTTGATGATGACGAGGAAAGTGACCAAGTCGCCACAGATTCGGCTGATGAGACAGAGGAAGACTGTATTGAAGCTGTTCAGGGCACAAGTAAGAGACATAAACTTGAGTCAAGAGAATGATGAAATAACTACTTATCTAAATTAACGCCAAGTTCAAAAACGCTAAACCGCTGGCGCTCTTTCAATTTTTTATTTAAAATTTTCCCTAATTGTCCCGGGCATTTTCCGACATTACTTGAGACTTTCAGTACTTGAAAATTGTAGGGAATAGTATGATGTTTGCCAGTATTTAAAAGAAATTCTGAAAATTATTTTAAAAAGTTGAAAGATTTCAAAAAATTAAAAATAAATTTCCAAATTTTCGCAAATCCATTGGAAAAGTTATGAAACGGAAAAGTTATGAAACAGAAGAATTAGTGTAATATAAAAAAAATGGCCCCGTCTCGTTTTCCGCTCGAGACTTTGGATTTTTTAATTTCCATGTCGTAGAGAAAAGATGAAATGTATAATTCTGAAACGTTACCATGTTACCATGTCTTGTACACATTAGGAAGGTCCTGGCAACCCCGCGAGTACTTCAAATATCTCCCAGAAAACATTCCATACCAATCAAGCACGGACGCCCGCACAAAACGTGAGTATTGTATTGGCGGATTTTCTGCTCTACTAAACAGGTGTTTATAAAATTTTCTTCAAATTGCACTGGAAACGACATACTCATGAAACACCAAACCTAATCGTGCATTTTACTTGTTTTTGTAAAACTATACTTATTTTTACGACTTCATATCTCTGTAACTATTACAGATAGAAAAAAATTGTAAATACAAAAGTTGTAGGAAATTTTATGCTTTACAAAATTTATTAATACTACTATAGCCTAAATTTGCTTTGGGAAGAAAAGATATTGAAAAAACTAAATTTTTCCGTGATTTCGGCTGGTTTTTACAAGATGGCGGCAAACGCACAGGCGCGCCAAGGTCGAAAACTTGGATTTAACATTAGGAGACCACTTTATAAATCATATTAAAAAATTGGAACAACCCGAATAATTCCGATCGCCATCCCTTTTTTTGAGCTAATTGCAGTGGCCTAATAGTTAAATAGGTAGTTATATATTTATATGTTCATAAAAGAACTAAACAAATATGTATTGTTAATAAATCTGTTCCAAGTTTTTAATATATCCACCGCAAAGAATGAGCAATGAGCATGAGCTCTAAATTTTGACACGTTCAAAAATCAAAAATGTATGTTTTCTTTACGAAAAGAAATTAATTAATCTATTATACTCGTAGCTCCACATTTAAACTTAAGTGAAAACAATAACAATTGAAGAAGATTAACATTTAACATACTTTCTTATGTTAAATTTTTAAATCGTTTCAATAGCTATATAATTAAGTTTGTTGTATGTAGGTAAGGTTGTAAGGTATTACGCTCAAAATATTAGCAATCATGTTTCACCTGTCAAACTAGGAAGTATTTGTGCTTATGAATAGGCTACTCGCTTGAAGAGTATTGTTACTAGATACATAATACCCTGCGATGAACTATTCCAAAATCTCATTGTTAAAATCATTTTATAAAAACAGATAACATCTTAAATTATAGATTATAAAATAGAAAATTGATTTTATACAAAACTTTTACTATTATATCATTGTAATTTTACGCTATCGGTTTATTATGTGCACATTTAACAAGAAATGTTATTTACTAAAAATAATTTACCGATCTCAGTGCGTGCCGATGAAAATGATTAATGTTTCTTTTGCAAATTTTCTCAATCTCATTTTTTTAATTTAGAGTAAGTAATTACGATTAATTATTTTAGATCTTTGTAAGATCTACAAGCATGTGGGCTTAGGATATTCTGACGAACAAATAGAAACTAATGTCAAAATGTTTCCGTTGACCGCTTGACATTGAGACAATTCTTATTAACGATCCGTTGGACAAACACACCTCGATTTTCCAAACGGAACTGGTAAGTGTGCTTGAATGAAGGCTCGAGAAAAGACGTAGAGGACGGTGTATTAACTAAGATGTTCAGATTTTGGCAGACAGCAGAGCGGTGTTGACAGCAGAGTAACCTCTACATTGGTGGTAGAATGGATCAGTGCTATGAATTAAATAATGACAAACTCTATCGCGCCATATTATCGCGGCTATTAAGAAAGAGATGGGATCTTTAAGTCACAATGCAATAATAACCCTTATATCAAGTCCAAGTAAAATAGTGGGTTCTTCATAATGACGTAAAATAACTCTTAACAGATTTCTGAATTGAAAACCATTTTTGGATCCCCCAATGTGCAATACTAACCCCATCAAGTCCCTTTAAACGTGTGAGCAGTGAAAGTTGGATAGTGGATTCGAACATCGAAATTAGAGGCACAATCCAGTTAAAAATTGCCCAAACCGTTTAAAACGAACGAAGACTTAAATTGAGAATTAAGTAACTTAATTGTTACGCCACTCCTAAACAAAACCCCAAAAATCTTATTAAACTTTCTAATAATTAACTACCGATTAGAAAACAAATTTATTAATAGTTAAAATAAAAATGTTTGTACCTTATATAGCAACTTTTTGCTTGTAAGAAATAAAATGTAGGTGTTAGTTGAACACGGATAGAAATGGGCGAGACTTAAAAGATGGTGTTTTATAAATCAACCACTTTGTACCTGATATTTACAATTGAACATGTCGGAAGTAATTGTATTTTATTGCCATGTATGGAACATGGAACTTGTAACTTCTAACCGTGGAACTTACTGGCTATGCTATTAAAGGATTGATTAAGATTGATGTTCAAATTTACCACAAGTCAACTTTATAATGTAAATACATTTTGAGATTCCTACAATATTTTGATAACAGGTTATTTAATAACTAATATTTTATAAATCACCTGTTAATATTTTATTTTATTGCCAATAAATCTTTCTAACTTTTAAATTTGAGAGGACTCATTTTTCTCTAAATTATTAATCTTTCTCTAATTTATTTTATACAAGATGATTTAAAAAAAATATTTTATTTATTATCAATGTTCGTTCGACCGTGCGATCATACAGTAAAACCGAATAGAAGGAGCGAACGTGGGAAAATTGTTTTTCCGTTTGCAATAAAGATATAGGATTTCGGCATAATCTCTCTTGACTTGGAATACATTTTGAAATTTAATACGTCACAATTAATAACTTCCATAACAAGAGAGATTATGTCTATATAAATAAAGTCGCTTGTGTGACGGTTTTTTGATATAATCATAATCATAGCAATTACCTTTCAATTGGTACCATTATCGGCCCAAATGTTAAAATAGGTAGCAAAGATCACGCAAAAACAATTTTTGCATGTTAAATTTCTATCTTTGAATTTAAAATCAATTTAACGACGTAAATAACGATATAATATCGCAACAGCAGATCAAAATTGCTGCAATACTTGTAAATAGTTGTAAAAACTACTATGTTTACCATGATGTAAAGATTATACTCTTTAAGTGTTCGCTATGTATTACTTTGTCGTCAAACCCATAGAATATCGCCCACAATTTTCAAGAAAATCTAGGTATTGATATGAGTTTGTTATTGTTATAGTGTAATTTTATGTACATAACTATAAAAGTGTCATATATTGTACCGATCATAATAACTATTGTGGACTTAATTGCATGATAAGAGCACAAAATGTATTGTGTACAATTTCTCATGGTTATTCTTTCAGATGGAAATGCACAAAGAACTATTTTAAAAGTTTCTAAAATGATACAACAACCAAGGAGTGTTACGTGTTTTGCACAATACTTGCTACAGAACTAAGAAGGCACTGCAAGACAAAATACGATAAAAATCATGGAAGAATCTTCTGAAGAAGACTGCTAATTACTGTAGAAAATTTGCAAGCCGCTGATAAAATGACTACAAGAACAGATATTTGAAAACGATTATGAGAGTGAAGTGAGTGGTCTTCCATGCAATGAGAAAGACAAACTATTTAAGATTAGACCATTGCTGAAATACAAGATTGCTTGTTCTTGATACCAGTAGAAAATCACGTCGTGGTAGGTGACCAAATAATTACAACTAATGCCCCTACCTGTATAGTATCACAAAATACAAACCTTACAAATGGGGGTACGCACAGGATACCTCCATTTTGTGGCTCTAAAAAACAAACTCGTTTCCTCAGGTGCACCTGATGGCTTAGAAGTCTAGTAATAATGTTGTGCTGAAACTCTCTAGTGAGTGGAATAGCAAAACCCTCAGTATAACCAATAAGTCATAAAATTTTCTTTAATAATTGCTTTACCAGCTGATTTTATTATTATCACCGAGGGGTTATCCACTCTCTGCAGTCAATGTACAAAAATTGAGCTGTCAATGGTAGTAATCTGCAGCCAATGACAGCCATAGCATATGCAGTCATGAGCAGTCAACTGCAGTCAGTGTACAAACTCAGAGCAGTGGTTCACCCCTAGATTATCACTATTAAAATTGGTATTTTATAGTAAGGCTGTTCGTTCTAATCAGATAACAGGATGTATTTGACCTACAAAAAAAATTAAGGAAAGAGGAGCAGCACCATGCACAGAAAAATGTTTAATAATGACAATGTTATGTGTATTTTTAGTCCTTTGATACGATTTTTAGCACTTTATTCGCATGTCGATAGGTCAGAAATGTCAAAAAACGGTTGAACCAGGCGTGAACTGGTAAAAGGCACTGAGCGCTACAGCGTCCCGGGTCCCTGAAGTTATGGCAAATCTGAGCTCTCTCTCGAAATCGATAATATTAAAATTCCGTCATTTCCAGATTTATACAGGGTGAAGCGTCTTCAAGTCTCGAGATGACTGCTTGGCTGGTGGTGGTGGCTTCTAAAATGCTACAATAGTATGGTATCTACATCAAGAGGATCAACATGTAACGGTGACCATCTACAATTTTGAAATCCACTCATGCTCAGTTTATAGTACAGAATCTTCAAAATTAGTTCTGATATATTCAGTGCTTTAGCAATGGTACCTATACATCTTCAAACGACGATCTTCGAATCTTCAATAATTAGCTTACTACAAGATAAGATAGGTAGCCTAGGAAGGCCTTTAGCATTAATTTTTAATGGATCCACTACCCTTCAGGAATTGTTTCAGGCAATATTCTGTTATAAAATAATCCCCATACACTGAGATAATTATTGGGTCTCGGGAGGGCCTCTTCAAAAATGTCAGGGGCGTAAGACTAAGGGCCAGTATTATAAACGAAGGTTGAAGCTCAACCTAAGGTTAGTTGTCATATTAGTTTGACATAATTGGACAAAAAAGGGAAATTAACGTTTATTTATAATTTCAATCTACTAACCGTAGATTGAAATTAACCGAAGGTTGACTTAACCAGTCAACCTTCGGTTAATTGGGCTTTAAATTACTGGCTCTTAGTAATTCAAATTTTTACATTGCGGACCCCTAGAAATATCTGCCCCATTGAAAAAGTATAGTAGGTCCGCGCCTGGGTTGGACCGGTCAAATTCATTCATTTAAAAACACACATTTTCCTAGGCTTTTCCATCACCGATTCATAAGACGAATCCATTGACACATGGCACTAGTTTGATAGAATCTCCTTAAAATTGACCCAATAAGGAGTGAAAACTAAAGTTGAAGAAGTGGCTCTTTCCAAAACGAGAGAAAGGTCCATTTCAGACCTGCAAAAGGCTTACGAATGAAAACGAAAACGTCTTGTAGTTTCGGAACTATTTAAGTATCTCGACAAAAAATACGTATACAGGGTGTCCCAACGTTGAAAATTGTGGCTTTGCTTTAAAATTTAACAAAAAAATTAAATGCCTGACTATAAATACTTCTCCTGAAGAGCTGCACCTCTTAAAATATTTTTACATATACTGGCCGTTCTATTTAAATGATACAGGTTACACTTGTATTTTTGAAATGGAAACCCTGTATATTTTTATATATTTGAATCCCCCTTTCGAAGACGATTATAGTAATGTATAAGTTAATGGGCTGCCACCATGGTTCTGGGCCAAGATACTGTACATTTTATGCCAAAAAATAAGTCAACGTTGCTTGCCTGTTCATGTTGTGACATAACCATGGTACAAAGAAAACATGGTATATGTCAGCTCAGCATACGAAAACGCGTCCCATTTTGCGCATGACGCCAGGTGCAAGAATGTCACATCATGTATCGATAGCAACCAACGACAGCCTCATGTCAGCACAGCATACGAAAACAAGTTCGCTTCACGCGTGACGTCAGGTGCGAGAATGTGACGCCACGTATCCATAGCAACGTTTACCATAATAAAAGGTGTAGGGGACAAATAAAAATGCAAATAACGATGTCCATCTTGCTTATAAATGTGAGGGAGCAGTACACATGTAAATAACTATTGTAGCGGGTCTCACAGAGAACTATAGCTATGCATTAAATTTGTTTTGTTAAGTTCTATAGTAAAGACACAATTTTCCAAGAACGCATCGTTCTATGATATGGTATGAGCCATTTTCCCCAGGGACAAAAAAATCATTGAAATCGATTCAAATACGCAAATTACAAGTTTCAATTATATTTCTACTGCTTTAAATGCCAACCACAATAAGATATCGTTGATTTTTCATCAAAAGTTATAAACTAGTAAAATAATAAATAGCGTAGTGACTTGTCTTAATTCCAAATTCAAGGTTAGATCTTTTTGAATCGTTAAGACCATAACCTCAGTACAGCAACAGGGCAACTACAAAATCATTTGGTTTTATTCGTCTGAGAAAGCATTTATCACGTATCAGTTACCTACACTCTGAATATCTCGTGTAAAATATAAAAATTTGTATATTTTTAAATCCGAACAAGGCAAATTTCATAACTTGACTACAAAACTTGCCCTCATTTGCAGAACAAATTAACTAAGTACAAAAAATGCGAGTTACACCCTTTTCAATAATTTAAAATAATTGTATCGTGTTTCATTAATTTTCAATACATAAATAAATATTTGCAAATCAATTTTGATTATTATTCAAGTCCATTATAAATTAACTCAATTCTTTAACTTGTTTGCATTATTGCACTTACAAGAAATTTAATTAACATCAAGGTCTAAAAGAAAAACTGGTAGCAAATTAAAAGGAACAAATTTACAACATTTTTTTTTCTGTAAAATGTAACACTTTAAAAAGAAAAGAAACTCTTAAGCACGATTGATGTAGGAATTAATGGTTCTAAGAAGCCGCTCCTGATGGTGGCGGCGCTGACCTCTTTAATATGACATAAAAACCTCATCCTACATACATGGATGGTGTCTATTGTTAGTATGTTGTTTGTTTAACATATTTATTTATTTTATTGTATTGTGTACTACAGGTTTCTTTGATATTCCTACGTAATACTATTACCTATCGGATTAGATTTGTTTATAAAGACGTTGATTTATAATGCAATATTCATATTCACGAGCTATGATTAAACTATGCGGAAGGATATATTCATTTGCATGTATCTAGTCTTTTTGCGCAGGGTCTCCTCGTAGCTCATAAGGAGGTTTTTTAAAAAGGTTTCGTATTAAATTAATTTGACAAAATAAAAATATTATTCTAATAATAGTTAATAGGTTGTTTTAATGTTATTATTATTTTTGGTACGTGCCGTTTTTATTTACCATCGTACCACTCGTAAGAGATAAATAAATAAACTTCAAATAAGTCTGAAGTGAAAACCTTTGAAACCAATTACAAATCACGTGTCTAAACAATCGCCTTACAACTAACAAATTCTCTCACTTTTATGTGAAATGGATTAAGTTAATTGTTAGAAGTAGAAATTGAAATTAACCACCATATGTTTGACTTATTGGCAAATAGGGGAGAGGGATTAAATTTTAATTATTTGGGATTTTACAATGGGTAATAATTTTTTACAATTTCGTGACAATGTAGTAATATTTTGATTTAATTTGCAAATTGGACACGAAAAATTTGCATGGGCTTTGCTCTAATAAGCGAAGAAGGCGTATTCATCATTCGCGCCACGCTCTTATTAAATAAATTTATTTTCTTACAATTTAAATAAATTATCTTCCTCTTAAAGTTATATACCGGATGGTGCATGATGAAAATTGTTCCAAAAACATACTGTTGTTGATTTTGGAAAGAACTATAACTATGATAATATGTATAGATGAACTAGCATTAAAAATATGTATAGATATCCATTAAATTGGCAATAGGGTATTTTCCAATTTTTTAAATATCGATTATTGCTGCGTTATTGCATAGCAAAGTCGATTATCAATGACTTGGGCACACTAAAAATATGTTAATCAAAAAAGTTTTATTAAAAAGTGCTTTAGTAAAAGCATTAAATGCTGCAGGTTCAAAGTGAAAATTAAAACGGAAGCGACGTCACGATTCATACACATCACGTTTGTTGCTTAGTTACATGTGTTAAATGTCAGTTAATGTATAATCAAGGTTATAATAAGTTGAAGCTCATTAGTTGAATATTGACAGGAACAACTCGTGACGCCATGCCGCTTTTATGCGGGAAACTTTATAGTTTGAATTTCAAATACTTTTTTTGGCAAAACCTACAGTCGTAATTTTTCTTTAATGTGGTTTTGAGATTACGTTATCAATAAGGTACCTTTCTAGATACATTTTAAAAAATTGGAAAATACCCTATTGCTGACAGAGTCAAATGCTTTTGGGGGCTAAATAGGGTTGTATCAAAACAAGATATCTCGTCTCGGCTAGTTATTTCTTCTCTTGTCTTGAATAGCAAGGCAAAAAAAATTTTTTCTTGTCTCGAATAATTTTTCATGACATGAATCCTTCGAGACAAGATAAAAAAATTTTCTTGGCTTGCTATTCAAAACAAGAGCAGAAGTAACTAGTCCAGATGAGATTTCCTGTCTCGGCGCAACCCTATTTGACCCCCAAAAGCACTTGGCCCTGTGAACAATTGCCGACTTGCCCTCCTGCCTGAAAGTACCATTGATTGCTACACTGATTAACGTTTTTAGAAAAACAATTGAGAATCGCGTCTTTAGCAAAACAATTAAGCATAGGGTTTTTAAGAAAACAATTGAGTATCGCGTTTCTGATTTATTGAGCAATCGAGAATTTCGCATAGAGGATGCATTCGGTTAGCAAGCAAGCTCAAATCCGTCCAATTTAACCGCTGATGTATCGCGAACTCGAAATATTTACTTATGGATATGGTCCCATCAGGCGTCTATTTAGAAGGCAATAATAATTCAGCTGTTATGATGGACGTTTTTGGACCGACTTGACCAAGTTTTTATCTACATCTAGTTCATCTTAAACGCTCAAATCGCTACCCATTACACAATGCTCGTTCAGATTAAAACCAAGCCACCTTCATGTTACTTGATATCTTGGTGATATTGACTGAGTTAAATTAATGACTATATTGTCCACTTACTGTCTTTAAACAAAAACGGACATACCTTAGACGTCAGAGATGTGTAGAAAATAAAGAAGGACGATGGCTCTTTTTTGTGGCATTAAAGCATCAAATACTGCTGTTGGTTTATCCGGAATCAGCTGCTATTCAACAATTCAAGGTGCAAATCTTAGCAGGTTTGAAGCTTTAGTCGAGCAAACGGAACGGTGTTTTCACCCATAACTGTCTTGAAAAGCGTAAAGAAGTCCCCATGACATGGCTTAAGTGCAAGGATGGGCTGCGGATCTGAAATATAAAAAGAAAAAATAAGATAAATAATTATTTTCAAAATATGTAAAACGAATCTTCAAGAGGACGCGTAAAAACTGTTAAGGATAGCAATATTTTTAAGAAATTTTCGTGTTGGATAATGATAAATTTTGCTGCAGTTAACGCGATCCGCAGCTTTACTATTAATCAAATAAAAATTAATCTTATTATTAACTCATCATTGTAGAAGCACTGATGGATTTCGAGAGAGAGAATAACACAATACGGGACTCGTCCCATAGGTGAACTCTCCTAGAGTATTAGCTGTGCCACTCGCTGCTTCCTGGGAGATTAACCCCCATAAACACTGATAATGCTTCTGAATTCCGATTGTCGTATGGTTTCAACTCTTCTGAGTAATGGATCTACATCTCTTTCCTACAAAACTAATACAGAAGAGATACAGCGATAAATCGATCAGATCCATAATATATCACAGTGCTATTAGACACGTGACAGAATTGAGACCAGAGGTCTCCAATAGTTCGTACATCTCTTTTGATTAAACGATACGAAATTGCCATCATGAATGTCAAAATGAAGGAGATGATGAGATAGAGCAGACAGTACAGGCGAGAGACCTACTATTGGAAAGGAAATGCAATTAATCGTAGTATTAACTGATCATCATAGAAGCACTGATGGATCTCGAGAGAAACGATATCACGATATGAGACTCGTATCATAATTGAACTCTCCAGAGTATTAGCTATGCCACTGATGCTGAATCATTTACTGGTCGCTTCCTGAGAGATCAACAATGATAATAATTCCGAATTCCAATTGTCGTATGGTTTCAACTCTTCTGTATAATGGATCTACATCTCTTTTCTACAAAAATAGTACAGAAGAGATAGAGCGATAAATGGATGAGATCCATAATATATCACAGTGCTATTAGACACGAGACAAAATTGAGACCAGAGGTCTCTAATAGTTCGAACATTTCTTTCAATTAAACGATACGAAATTTTTCAATATGAATGTTAAAATGAAGGAGATTTTTGAATGATGAGCTAGAGCAGACAATACAGGCGAGGAACCTACTATTGGAAAGGAAAAGCAATTAATTGTAGTATTAACTCATCATCATAGGAGCACTGATGGATCTCGAGAGAGAGGATAGCACAATACGGGACTCGTCCCATAATTAAACTCTCCAGAGTATTAGCTATGTGATGTCACTAACGCCCAATCATTTACTAGTCGCTTCCTGAGACATCAACACTGATAATGATTCTGAACTCCGATTGTCGTATGGTTTCAACTCTTCTGAGTAATGGATCTACATCTCTTTCCTACAAAAGTAGTACAGAAGAGATACAGCGATAAATGGATGATATCCATAATATATCTATCACAGTGCTATTAGACACGAGACAGAATTGAGACCAAAGGTCTCCAATTTCGTACTTCTGTTTCGCCATCATGAATGTTAAAATGAAGGAGATTTTTGAATGGTGTGATAGAGCAGACAGTACAGGCGAGGGACCTACTATTGGAAAGGAAAAGCAATTAATCGTAGTATTAACTTATCGTCATAGGAGCACTGATGGATCTCGAGAGAGAGGATAGCACAATACGGGACTCGTCCCATAATTAAACTCTCCAGAGTATTAGCTATGTGATGTCACTAACGCCCAATCATTTACTAGTCGCTTCCTGAGACATCAACCCCCATCAACACTGATAATGATTCTGAACTCCGATTGTCGTATGGTTTCAACTCTTCTGAGTAATGGATCTACATCTCTTTCCTACAAAAGTAGTACAGAAGAGATACAGCGATAAATGGATGATATCCATAATATATCTATCACAGTGCTATTAGACACGAGACAGAATTGAGACCAAAGGTCTCCAATTTCGTACTTCTGTTTCGCCATCATGAATGTTAAAATGAAGGAGATTTTTGAATGGTGTGATAGAGCAGACAGTACAGGCGAGGGACCTACTATTGGAAAGGAAAAGCAATTAATCGTAGTATTAACTTATCATCATAGGAGCACTGATGGATCTCGAGAGAGAGGATAGCACGATACGGGACTGGTCCCATAATTGAACTCTCAAGAGTATTAACTATGCCACTGACGCCCAAACATTTACTGGTCGCTTCCTCTGAGAGATCAACCCCCATCAACACTGATGATGATTCTGAATTCCGATTGTCGTATAGTTTCAACTCTTCTTAGAAATGGATCTATATCTGTTTCCTACAAAATAGTACAAAGAGGATATTTTTGGAAAGACGGCCACTGGTTGTGTGAAAACATTTTATAAAATAAAAACCACTATGGTTACGTCTTCTTCGGAAATCGTGGTGCTATTAATCATCTCCAATAACTCCGTCTATGTAGATGCAATTCTAGAGAATTTTTCAGGGCTGAGACTTATCCTACTCTGAAGAATTTGAATTGTTTCGAGAAATTTTCAAAGCAACTACCTAGTAAAAAGTTCACCAAAAATGTTTTTTACATTTATTGCCCCTGTATGTATGTACAGTAATGTAGAATGTCCTTTATTTATCTACATACCCTTAGTAGGTAATATTCTAATTATACGTTTCATGCACCTGCTTGCTCGTTCATTCATCCACCCCTCTCCGATAGTTCAGTTTGACACAATTATTTAGTCTCGATTTTTTTAAATTTTACCCCAACTTTTTATCAAACAAGGAAATGTAAAAAATAAAGGAAACGTAACCCAGCTCTTTCATCTGTGGTGTTTGATATTACATTTCCTGAAAACCGACCTCTTGCATGACCCGCAATAGCAAAAAAATACCGCAGTCGCTTATTAGTTTTAAAAAAAGTAATTCCAACGGAAGTTTACGATTGTTTTTAAAGCTTTCATTTTACAAACACAATATACACATACAACAAACTCTACACCTGTTTTTTAATTTAAATTCAATTCTTTAAAAGTAATTAGATATAATCAGAATAACGTGTAGGAGTATGCCAAAATTAGTGCAGGTATAAAAAAAATTTAATTTAAAAATGTCTGCTTGTTTAACATGTGTTTAAAAAGAAATGCGTTCATTTTGAATCTAAGGGCCACAACCGGAAATTACAGTAGCTCACACACGTGCTATTTTAGCAAAACTATTTCGTACCTGTCATCTACCGCTAGTGCCCCAAATCTACCCACGCACACACACACACCTCTCAAATCTAAAGTGTAATTTGATACATTTTTTTGTCAATTTTCAAAAAGGGTTAAATTTCCATTAAATAATATTTTGAAAAATTCCTCATAAGTTTCAACAAAAAATTGAGGAAATAATTAAATTTCTATCGAACTCATCCTGTTTATTGTATTGTGCGTAGGTGCACATTAAGTTATTGAAATGTAGGTGATATCTTTAATGAAAAGGTAGGTATACATCTGTGAAGAAGTTTATTATTGTTCGGCAATTTCAATTGCTATTGCTAGCGAGTGGTATGGAATGCAGATTAATAAGTATACGTACTTAGTGGATTCAAAAGCTATAATTACCCATCACTGCTTATTGTTAAATTAGATAAAAAAATTTAAATTGCTCTCAGCAATTAAATTAAGACTACATACTCTATAAAAAATAATTTTCTAAATTAATACTCGTACGTATTGTAATTGGGAATTTATTAATTAAGATTGGCACCATAAAAATCAATTCACATCGACATGAATAAGGATATGTAAATATAGGACTACAGAAAAGTTTTTTTATCCAAAAATCATGATTAAAATTTAATACATAGGGTCTGGCCCCTTCGGGGCACAAAAATCGAAGAACCTTAGGCCTAGGTCCACGTAAATCTAAAACTGACTTATAAGTCAGTTTTAGACTTAAATATAAGTCAGTCAAAATTGTACTTGCTTTCAACGACCATGAGGTCCTTATGCAAAGTACAGAACTCCCCCTCTGTTTTAGTGTCTTAACATTCAATCAAATCAAAACTTTAAATTTCCAGATAATGTGAATCGGCCTCCACTGTTAAAAAAATCATATAATTTAATTTTTTTTATATTATCGGTTTGCCGAAAATCAATTTACTAATTTAACAAGGCAATAAATTATATTTAAAAAAAATATCGTAGGAAAATATTAGTAAACATATTTTTGTAATAAATGTCTACAATCAAAAATTAACATAATTATGACTGTAAATGTAAATGAACACATACAAATTGACTTATCTAATAAGAAAATAACCTGTTGGAGTGTATTCAAATACATCATATTATTTATTAATTCCATATTCACACCTAGAAATTCTTTGCTCCTTTACCATCTACCTCTCTATGTCTTAACAAATGACAACTTCTTCATCATTTGTAATTAAAACGTTTAAAACAACAATTTAAAAAAAAATATCATAACTAATTGAATGAAATATAAACTAATTTATGAATTTATGATGTTATAAATGGCTTGTTTAAATGCTAAATACATAAAGTAATACTAATACCTATATTTGTAAGATTATTAATTGAACTTTTTTACAGTTAAAAATTATTAAGAAATAGATTAATTGGAAAATTATGATTTTAGAATAAATTAACACAAACATAACGTCTTTTTTTTTTACCCTATTCTAATTTACAAAATAAGTAGACTTTTACGGGTCAGGGGCTTTCATAGCTGAGTCGAGTCTCTTTATTGCTACTTTTCAAAAACAGTTCTCAATATGGACATTTTGGCTGCTAATGTTTCAAAGTTAGACTATGGTTAAATACTGTAATATCTAGCATTTTAGAAGAGATTACCCTCTTCCTCCCGTTTCCGTGATGGTACGTGATAGTAGAAGAGAGTGTAGTTTGATTTTAAATATAACAAAAATCTAAAAAACTGTTTTATAATTTTGTGTTTCTCTTCTAATCAAATTTTGAATTTCTCGTGCATACGTTTTGAATTTCGTGTTGTCAGATTTCACATTTCCGACTCAAAATTATATAAAATGTCTCTAAACTAAAATCTCGTAAGATCTAAAACTATTTTTAGTTTTAAATTTTAGTTTTAGATCATTCATCTGATCACTATCTGATGATCATAGTCATTGAAAAAACCAATTGGAAAAATAATTAAATTATTATCGACGCCTGAGTTGATTTTTTGAGCTTAACGGTGCCTAGTATAATTTTTGTCAGAAATATTTTTATTTCGCAAACTTTATTCGAAAGTAGCATCTTCTGTCATGTCACAATATTTTCTATTCGAGTAAATTTACGTTTGGCTCCCTCTAGTAGGTTGTCGATAGCAACAGGGGGTAATATACAGTGACTCCCGTTGTCATTAGAGACGGGAGCTAATGTAATAAACACAAATCAAATGACAATATTTGAAAGCCACACAGTATTTTTGACGTTTTGAATTTTATAATTGTTTTTTATGGCAAGACAGATAAAACTAACATCGTAAAATTTTAGTCAAAATATTTCATGAAGGGATGAAAAATCACAAAAAAAGTACGTTAAATTTAAAAAAATATTGATGATGTCATTATTGAAAAAAAAATGAACATCGGAAAATGATTTTGACATACAAATTGTGTATACATCAGTGTGTCAATTTAACTAATAAAGATGTCATAAATCGCAAGAAACCGTTTGGGTAGTACAGAGGGGAAAATCTAATAATGTAGAAGTGATGCACTCCCACTTACCCCCTAAGTTTCAGCCACCTCAATTTAAAATTTTTAAATAGCAATCCCCTACTTGTGATATATCACTGAAAAGCCCTTAAAAAATGCTTTCCAGTGGTACCATCTTAAACTGCATTTGATTGAATAATTTTTATTTAATTTAAAAATAAAAAACTAAATGCAATGAATGAGTTTTAAGATTTAGATAAAAAAATTATTTCAGTTTTATTTGCTATGTTCCATACCTTTTACGCGCACTGTATTTAAAAAAACATATCATCCCCACTCTGGTAAACTCGCGAATCTGCAAATTTGTCAAAATTGAGTTCATTACTGATACACATACACATATAGGCTAATTATATTTTAATCCGAAGATTAGATTTATAATCTTTTGATAATGGCAGCGTTACACACTATAATGTCAAAGTTTGACGTTTGTCAATTAAAATTAAAATTTGAGGTTAAGTAATTTTTGTGTTGAATTGTGAATACAGTTTGTCAAACTTTAACATTTTTATTTATTTATTAATTTATTGTGTAACGCCATATCTAAGGATTATAAATCTAATTCTAGGATTAATATATAATTCGCCTTTATGTAACCGAGCGTTAGATGAATGGATATCTACTTAATTTAGAGCAATTACTACCATTTTTCTATCAAAAGAACAAATCTGATCTAATTTAGTTTTTAAACAAAACAAAACAATTTTAGATAGCGAATTCTGAACCATTTCAAACGGAATGGCCCATATTAAGATTAATCATCACAAATTCCTTCTATTAACTATTAGGTAAAGGTCTAGTCCTTGTACCTGTACCTGATGGCTTTGAACATGTTATAATGTGCTCGACTATTTTTAATATTCTTTATTACACCTTTTGTTCACCGATTCACGCTTTTTGCACAATAATTTCAAAGAAAACAGACAATACCTTTAATTATACAAACGACTAGTTTCAAATAGACCTTTTAGTAATTAATTAGTTGCAAACAAGAATTAATTACCTCCTTTACAAATTTTAATTCATTAAATCGTTCTTATAATAATTTTAATGATAAATTATGTATTAATGAGGCGCCGGCGCCTTAAAATCGACCTTAAAAAAAGTGACATTCCGAAGAAACTCTACTACCATTTATCAAAAAATAACAAAATTGTATATGCGATCAAGAACTTATATGAAGAAGAAATAACCATCTGGTTGTTTTTTGGGTAAATTGTTTATTGACTTTTAAATACGGATATAAAAAAAATAAAAAGGTTTATATGTTAAAATAATTAATTAAACCGTTATTGTGAAAAACAAGTGTTCATTTAGCACGTAAGAATTAACAATAATAAAATTAACATTCATATGTGGGTGTATGAATTTAGTAGACACATTCACCTTATCTTTTTCTCTCTTACCTCTTTAGTAATTTATTATTAATTATTTATTAAATATCTAACCAATTTTATTTTGACAACATAACAATAACCGAATTAACTTACATAATAAAAATTTAATTTATTAATATTATGACGGTTTAAATAAAGTGGTTGATGGTAAGAAAAATAATTATTATTTATAAACCATGGCCTTCAATGTAAACTTCATTTGGATACTAATTTAGAGTACGTTTATTTTTAAAAGTCTTCTATGTATACATACAGGGTGATTCTGTATCAACATCAGAAAATTTCAATACAATCATTTTTAACTTTTTCCAATCCAAGAAAAAGTTATAATCGAGACAAAAACATAATAATACTTAAATACTAATAAATTTTTTTTTAACATTTCTCGACGTTTTGAGTCCCCCTGATTCCAATAAAGCAAAAAAATTTTTAGATTTTTTGAATCAAAATGTCTGGATGTATGCCGGTCCACCCCTAGAACAAGAACTACTGAAACGAATTTGATGAAATTTGATTTTAGAAACTTTAAAATTATTTCATGGGCAAACTAAGCTTTTATAAGAAATCTATACAGGGTGTCCAAAAATAAGGTGGTTATTTTGGGCGCATACTTGCAAATTTGGGCCAAATTCATTTTTACTTGGCTATAAGAAAGTACATGTGAGCTCCAAATGAAAAAATAAAATTCAAATTTTTTTATTCAAAATGGCGGCCAATAGATCGATTGTCCCATTTTGTGGATTTTCCCTTATAACTTGACCGGTAATTATTATTATAAAAATTTCTAAACAGCATTGTACAGTAAAAATATAGGGCTTTCGTCCTAAATAAGTCGATTTTCAAAATTATTTTAATATTCCCTGCCTTTAAGGGGCCCAAGTAGGTCATAATTTTGATATCGAGTTTCTCAAAAAGTGGTCCGAACATCTTAATAATAAAAAATATTTTAATTTAAATAGAACACCCTGTATATTTTTTAATAATTTGAAAGCTCGTAAAATTAGCTTTCTGAACATATAAAACAATGTATATTTTATACTTCAATTTATGCCAAATTTAAAAAAAAAGTGAAATTAATATTTAAGACAGTTTATGTCTAAAAGTCCTAGGTTCGATCCCTGACGAAACCAATTTTTAAAAACATTTCTTTAAAATTTTTGTTCGAATTGTTTTTTAATGTCATGTAATTTATGTTAACATAAAATAAATTTAATAATGAAAACAACGGATGTGGCCGTACGAAGAACATTTTCCTGTTCGTCAAATATTATAATTTTATTTTTTTTATTAAAATCTTATTTGATATCTTATAAATGAAATACACTAAAGAAAATTTGAAACTATAATCCATTCACTCTTTATTTGCGCTATGGTTGGCCATGAACTTTTATTTTTTGGTTTGCCAAAATAAGAAGTCCTTATTAAGTTGACTGACAGCTCTTAACAATACCAAAAAAATGACAGACCACTGAAAGACCAACTATTAACACAATTGAATAAAAACCACTACTCTACAATACATAACCTAACCGAATTTTTTCAAATTTATACCGGGTGAAATCTGTCACCCTAAATGGCCAACCATAGCGCAAATAAAGAGTGAATGGATAAGATAAACTTTTAAAGAAATGCACAAAACAATACAACAGGAAGAAGTTTCTCGTATGGCCACATCCGTTGTTTTCTTAATGGTATGGGGGTATCAGACGCTTCCTAGTCCACCTCAACCGAGCCACTCGTCATGAGCGAGATATCAAATTGTTCTTCAATGTGTTCTTCTTTGTGACTCGTTGTGAACTTTTCATTAAATTCCGTAGAATAGTTTTTTTAATTCTTGAGAAAAACCTCATTTCACCCTTAAGTTTAGAAAGGGAATTACGGGATTACGAAGGGTCCGCGACACCCATACCATATAACAAATAATTATTGTATTGACTTATTCTATCGTCCCTGAAAAAGAAAACTCTACATACCTTTTCTCCAAAGTCCCAAATGTACTACCTCAACGTGGATAGCCAAGGAACAGCTTGCAAAGTAAATATTCTAGTCTGTGTACTGCCTACATACCTATAAAAAAAGATTATTTTAGGAGTATTCCTTTGCATATGAGCAAATACTTAATTTTAGAAAATACCTATTATCCGTTCACTATTTATTTGCGTTATGATTGGCCATGTTAGGGTGACAGATTCCACCCGGTATAAATTAGAAAAAAACCAGTTAGGTTAAGTATTGTAGAGTAGCGGTTTTTATTCAATTGTGTTAATAGTTGGTCTGTCATTTTTTGGTATACTGTCAAGAGTTGTCAGCTGTCAGTTAACTTAATAGGGACTTTTTATTTTGACAAACTAAAAAACAAAAGTTCATGGCCAATCATAGCGCAAGTAAACGGATTATATACTGGGTGAATTTTTTTAAGAAGCACTAAAGCAAAAAGTGGAGCTAGTGGGAGCAAAAAGTTGCATGTTTTGATGACCTTTAAGAATTCGTCCAGAAAATTTCAAAATTTATAATGGTTTCCGAAAAACAGAAAATTTGAAAATTCAACTGTAGTTTCAAAATAGCTTACTTTAGAAAAAGGATTCTCGAGATATATTTTCAGAAGGCCAAAAAAGCTATCAAACGATACCAACCTCAACTTTTTATTTGTTTAAAGGAACCTATCATTCTTTTTTGCAAAAATTACTCAGTAAGCTTGTCTAAATTCGAATACCAAATGAGAACTTTCTATATTGTCCTTTTCTTGGTTTACACAACTTAGTTTATGTTATGTTACCATATGTTAATGTTACTTTATTTTATTTTTACGATGACAAATAACGACTAAAACTTAGTTTTTAAAGTTTTAGAAACAAGTTGATCAGGAAATAACAATAAATAAAATTATTATTTATTAAATCTTAGTAATGTAATTTTATTTCCTGATTAACTAACTGTTCTAAAACTTCAAAAACTAATTTTAGTCGTTATTTTTCATCGTAAAAAATAACATAAAGTATAGTCCAAAAATAGATAAATAGTTTTTATGACTTCGACTCTTTAAGTACTTTAAGAATGATACCTAATTGTAAAATCGAAGCAGACTTCCAAATGATTAACAGGTATAATCTACACAAAGGACAAACAAACAGTTTTTTATACGCTCGAATTTTTTAAAGACTACCGACACGTGCCCTTGATATGTATTTAAATAAAGATGAAAACGGCTTATTTCGTGAGTTTAATTATTTAATTTAGTTAATACATTTATTGCTAATTATTATTAAATATTAATTTAGAAAATTTATAATTAAATTAATTATTTATTGAATATTTTAAAAGTTACGTGTCGGTAGTCTTTAGAAAATGAGAATGTACCTGTTATTTTAAATCTTTTTTTTTAAACAACCCTTTCTTGAGCTCACCAGTTAAATAACTGCTCTAAACTGTTTTGTCCTTTATGTGGATTTTACTTATCAGTCCCTTGGAAGTTCGCTTCGTTGTCAAATTTAAAATACCTATTTAGAGAGTCAAAGTCATAAAAACTATTTATCTATTTTTGGACTATAACATAATTAATGTAACATACAATAATATAACCTATAGTACAGATCCCAAAGGCGAATATCGGCATCGACCTGGAAATAAAACGTATGTGGCTAAAAATTTGGATTTGGGCATTATTTGATATGTACTACAAGACGCTAAAAAGTTTACCATCGCCAGGGGTGTGCAACATGGGTAGATCCCACCCATATATTGTTTTTAGGGGGCGTTTTTTTAAATCCAATTATTTTTTGATAAGGACATGGTACTTTATAGTTTTGGGGTCGCTGATTACAAATATGATGTCAAAATTATAGTTTAACAACTGCAAACTGTTAAATCAGCTGCCAAAATAATAACATTCTGCTTTTTTAACATTTTTTTTCGATTTAGCGGTTACTGTAAATGAGGAGGATTAAAAAAGATAAAAAAAGAGATGTAATTGAAATTTTAAACTAATTTATTTAATTTTTTTTATATAAATTGATGTAGAGGCTATCTAAATGTTCCTTTCGTGGTGCTTATGGTACAACTATTGCAAGTACAGAAAATTTCATAGATATATAAATTGTTTAGAATTTAATTCTCTATAAATTGACCCAAACAAAATTTAGATTTTTCTATTACACTTCCAGTTACTCTTTTAACAGTTGAGGACACATTTATTCGATGTTGCACACTCCTGAGAGTGGTAAACTTTTTTACCTCTTTTTCTAGGCTTTTAATACTACCTTATTTAAAATTTTCAGCCACATATGTTGTTTTTCCAGTCTGTGCCCTAGAGTGATGTTAAGGCTATATAAATGGTTCTTTTGACGCGTTTACGGAAAAACTATTGCAAGTACAGAACATTTCATAGATGTATAAGTTGTTTAGAATTGCACTCTCTATAAATTGGCCCAAACAAAATTTAGATTTTTCTATTACACTTCCAGTTACTCTTTTAACAGTTGAGGACACATTTATTCGATGTTGCACACCCCTGAGAGTGGTAAACTTTTTTCCTCTTTTTCTAGGCTTTTAAAACTACCTTATTTCAAATTTTCAGCCACATATGTTGTTTTTCCAGTCTGTGCCCTAGAGTGATGTTAAGGCTATATAAATGGTTCTTTCGACGCGTTTATGGAAAAACTATTGCAAGTACAGAAAATTTCATAGATGTATAAGTTGTTTAGAATTGCATTCTCTATAAATTGACTATAACAAAATTTCGATTTTTCCATTTCACTTCCAGTTACTCTTTTAACAGTTGAGGGCAAATTTATTCGATGTTGCACACCTCTGAGAGTGGTAAACTTTTTTGCCTCTTTTTCTAGGCTTTCAATACTAGCTTATTTCAAATTTTCAGCCGCATATGTTGTTTTTCCAGCCTGTGCTCTACATTGATGTTAAGGCTATATAAATGTCTCTTTTATAGCTTACGGTAAAACTATCGCAAATACAGAAAATTTCATAGATATAAAAATTGTTTAAAATTTAATTCTCTATAAATTGACTATAACAAAATTTCGATTTTTCCATTATGCTTCCAGTTACTCTTTTAACAGTTGAGGACACATCCACTCGATGTTGCACACCTCTGAGAGTGGAAAACTTTTTTGCCTCTTTTTCTAGGCTTTCAATACAAGCTTATTTAAAATTTTCAGCCACATATGGTGTTTTACGAAATGTAGCTTGTTTTTGCCTTTTGTTCAGGATCATCGAAAAAACAGTTTTTTCGCGGTTCTTTTTTCGGAACAGGTAGTCAGAAATCAATAATTAATATGATGAACTGAAACGTTGAAATATCCTCTTTCATTATCCGCAAACGTTTTTAAGATATAACGTTTACGTAAAAAATGCCGTCAATATTACGATAAAAGTGTCCTTTTTAAGACGCGCGGCACTTCATCTTAATTTCGTAGAAAGTACATGAAGTAGAGTATATTTTAAATACATCATTTGAAAGCACGATGAATTACCTACAAAACCGTATATTTATTTTTTTGGAAATTACATTTTTCCATCTTACGCAGCCTCTTAAAAATTTAATTACAAGAAAAAAATAAAATTCAAAAAAGTTGAAATATTTAAGGGGTGTTTTCTTTAAAACTGAAAATTGTTTTAACATGATTAGTAGCATGATGTCATTACAAATATATTATAGAACATATATCCAGAATTTTTTTTAAATTTGAAATCTCTGTAGCTTATGGTACATTAATATGTAAAGAGTCGTCAGAAAAATGAAAAAGAAAATTTCTAGTACAATTTCAGGGATGTTGAAAATAAATAAATTAAAAAATAACCCCATCAATTTAAAGCTAAAACCATATCCTTTCCAAAAATTTACTCGAAATAATGATCTGACAATTAATTACAAAATGGCGAACATTTTTGTGAGTCACTACGCTGTAAAATTTCCAATTTTCAGATTTCTAACGGTTTATCCCTATTTGTCTTTCATCGCGTTTTTCTGGAAAAGTACTATTGGTACAAAAATTTTTATAGATTCATAAATTGTTCAGAATCCCATGCTCTATTAAATAGCTTTATCAGAATTTCGAAATTCTCATTTCTTTTCGAGCTAGTATTCTTTGAATGTTGAGGGCACATTTACTTCATGTTGCACACCCCTAGGAGTGGTAAACTTTTTTATGTCTTTATGTAGACTCTTAAGGCTAGCTAATTGGAAATTTACAGCCACATATGTCGTTTTTCCAGGTTCAAACCGATAGACCCTGTACTACTAAAAAATTGTGTAAATCAAGAAAAGTACAAGACAGAAAGTTCTCGTTTGTTATCCGAATTTAAACAAGCCTACTGAGTAACTTTGGCTAAAAAGGTTCCCAATAACAAAATAAAAAGTTGGCCGTCGCGACGCCTAGCGTCGATGAGATAAAAAGTCGAGTTTGGTATCATTTGATAGCTTTCTTGACCTCCTAAAAAATTTTATATAGTAAACCATTTTGAATCTACAGTCAAAAAACAAAATTGCAAATTTTCTATTTTTCCATTATGAATTTTGAAATTTTCTGAAGGGATCCTTTAAAGTCATCAAAATAAGCAATTTTTTGTTAATATATCCAATTTCGTAACACTTACGCTTTTCGAAATCTTAATCTTAGTACCACTTATACTGTCTTACTATTTACAAGCTTATTTTGTCGATTTTACAACTGTAAGGAGCTGCAAAACATGGAGAAATTAAATAACTTTTTAAGTTTTTCCATAAACTTAATAATTAATTTCCATAAACATAATGTGAGCCCCAATTGAAAACAAAATTCCAAATTTTTTTGTTTAAAATGGCGGCCAATAGAACGATTGTCCCATTTTGTTATTTTTCCCGTATAACTTGGCCTGTAATGATTATTATATAAATTTCAAAACGGCATTGTACAGCCAAAATATAGGGCTTTCGTCCTAATCAAGTCGATTTTCAAAATTATTTTAAAGTTTCCTACCTTTTAGGGACCAAAATAGGTCAAAATTTTGAAATGGGTTTTCTCAAAAACTGGTAGAACCGATTTAAACATATTTGAATATGTTATATCGAATATGCTCTATCGGAATATATATTTTTATCAAAATCGCACGAGCCGTTTCGGAGTAATGATTTTTTGAATGTTGAAACTTGCAAAATATCTAATTTCTTTTGTAATAAAAATGAAATTTTGAAAATGAATATGTATATCAATCCCATGAATATCTATATTACTTGACACTATTTTCGATTAACAAAACGCTTCCGGTTAAACCGAAAATGATAAAAATATCAAAATTTTTAGGAACACCCGGTATATTTTTAAATATTTTGAAAGCTCGTAAATTAGCTTTCTAAAGATATCAAATCAAATTTTAATTTATAAAAATACAAAATTACAAGATTTGACGGACTGGGAAAAGTTCCACGTATGGTCATGGTCACATCCGTTGTTTTTCAATCGTACCTACGATATCTATTACCTTTTCAAAATATACGAATAAATGAAACTAAAAGGTACTCTGGTAAGAGATTGTTCGTCTAATTGGTTAAAAGAATATACTAACCACAAAATAAACACAACAGTTATTCCATAAATCTTCAGTTAAACTTACATTAATTTTATTTAATTGTCTATTAACTCATTGTCAGGTTAATCGAACCGGGTTCGTGCGTCTTATTCGAACGTTGATGTCTCCATTGCACTTTTACGTTTTAAAATCACGATTTTACTAACTTATATAAAGCATTATAATTCGAAGCGGCAAAAACAAATATAAATTATTACATTTTATTTTGTGTTAGCAATTTAAAGTTAACCACATAAATACATAATTATAAATCGTAATAAAATAAATTGCTATATTCCCACTATTAAGGTGCAAAGTTTTATTTATTTCTTCAGATTACATTTGATTACGGTTTTTAGATGTATAAGGTTCTTGTTTAGTTTTTATATAGTTGCGTTCGTCAATATTTATTACCTATGTACAAGTATCGATTATTGAAGAGGAATTTAATGGTTTATAAAGACACCTAAAGAGTATGTTAAAAAGCACATTAAAATAATATATCGATCACAAATTATTTTTATAAACATTCTTTCAACACGTTATAATTTTGATAGTGTTTGCATTTCTTAATCGGCCAACAATTCGGTAATATTTACATGCCAAACGTAATTATATAGATGTATAAATAATGAATGTTTCACTTTGTACTAATTTAATTCTTTCATAAATAACTTAATTTGCCACATAAATTATAAATGTTTAATGTGTCATAACTAGTTATAACCATCTCATCTACATCTTATTATTAAATTTAAACTAGGTAGTATAACAATTTTTTTCTACACCATTATACCTATAGTTGAACGTTTTTATATTATTAGCATAACCAACTGCATGTTATAAGAACTAGAATGGAAAAAAAATTAAAAACATTTTAATTACTGTTAAAAAATTATAACATCTAATAATAGGTAATTATAATATAAAATAATATCATAAATTTTAAACCTATCTGGGAAGTAGTATAACACAATAAATATCGCAGCATGATTCGGTTAGGAACAGGATCGTCAAGTGAGCTATAACTAGGTGGTCTGTAACATCATGTAGCAAAAATATTAATTAATTAAACTCCTATTTAAAAAAAATAATAGAAATTTGAAATAATTTAAAAAGAACCAAACCAAGTTAAACAAATAACGTTAAATTAATTTATTCGTTGTATAAAAGAAAGAAAAAGGAAACAAAAAAGTGTAAAAGCGAGCAATTGGTTCGAACCTGTTGAAAGCTTTTGTGAAACCAAGCACATGTTACATTAAGGAATTGTTAGCAAAAAGCTACGTCACGATTCGCTCATTACGTTTAGATGTTTTAATTACCAATAGTAATTGATTGTTACTTTACTATTCTATCGATAGCCACGTGCTTATAACTTTCTCGGCGCAAATGACATAATGGGAATTGAACTATTTAATTTCAAAAGAAATGAGTACGATTGTTGTTGGGGGAAAAAAATTTAACCGTTGAGGTAGTTGGAAAGTAACCTCTCTTCTGTTTAATTAAATTGGAGCTAAAATATTTATTTCAAATAACTTTTGTGGTGTTAGAATGATGCAAGTAAAAGTTCAGAAATGTTAGATAATTAACTTTGGATATAGAGTGTTTTTGAAAAACCATCGATGTAGATTATTTTATTTTTGTCTATTAGGACCATTGGTGGATGGGAGTGACGTTTGTAATATATATTCGATTACCTAACTACTACGAAAGACCATATACCATACTTAGTGTATGGTCTTATGGCCGGTTTCTGGTACATTTTTGCTTAGCTCTAGCTAACTTAGCTAGAGCTAACTTATGGAACCCATAACTCGTCAAATCGGGTTGCTCGACGGTCGGCTAACATTTAAAATTGTCGTGTAACTTGGATAGAAATAACGTCATTCTGTTTTTCGACAATAGATGGATTGTCAAAAGAATAACTAATTCGCGCTCGTTTATAAATAATCGTCACTTGATGTTACAATTTTTTTGATCAAAATATACGTATAAAATAATTATTATTTTTTTAGAGATAGCCAATTAATTAATAAATATTAAATAATAATATAAAATTGACTATTATCTCTAAAAAAAATCATAAATACCTAAGCCAAAAAAAAATAATATTAAATATGATTAATTTAAGTTGATACTTTGTATTCCTTAAAATTAATTAAAGAAAGCACAAGAAATGCAAATTCCTGTAGGCCGGTGATTAAAAATTTAGAAAAAGAAACAAATTCTCGAACCTTTTAAAAATATTTTTAATACAAGGAAAAGCTTAAAGAAATATTTTGCATACATCAGGTAAAATAATGGACAAAAATTTTTTTTAACAATAGGCACCTCAAAAGCAGGTAAAAATTTTGTACTTACATTTAAACGCGATTGACAATAACAAACAAAACAAACACCAGCGCCACGAGCGTACATAACTTGACTTAAGTTAGCTGCAGCTAAAATAACCGGAGAAAATCAGTGGTTATAGAATGGTTAAAGTTGACTGGCCATCGAGAGACAGAATGAATAGATATCTATTCGTCAGTAGATAACTCTCTTTTCAGAAACTCGCAATTAATGGTCTTTGCTACTACTTACAACAGTTTATGGCAAAATGTTTATGAATAAGAAAGAGAAGTATCGTATATTATTCAGGGTTGGCACCTTTGCCAATTTCCGGGCTGTGCAAACCTGAAACCACTACTATAGCGACTTCAGTGCTAAGGTTTTCATTTAGAATTGCTATATTCCCAAGGTTTTTCAAATTCGACTGGCACCATGGATATTTCGCTTATTTGAAGCGATAGAAAAACGGTAAAATCATTGCAAAGTTGAAGAATTTTATGCTGATTTAGAAACTAAAAAAAAAAGTTCCATACCTGCTTTTGTTTTGGAAATATTGACAAAAAACAATAAAATCGACTTTTCGTTTTTTGGCTGTACTTATTTATTTTCTTTATTATCAAAAATCTTCTATAAAGCAACAGTTTCTTTCACATATTGATTCTAAAATTAGATTTTAAATCAAGCTTTTTGATTTAATGGAACCATCATCAACTTTATTTTTTTAAATCCTTAGCTTTAGGATCATTTTATAGAACTTTTTTGCTGATTTCAAAAATATAAAATAGTTTATCTTTTCCTTTTTAATCTCGTAGTAAAATAAGCAAAATAGTTGCCTAATGACTATTAGAGGAGACCTATTGACCAAGTAAGCCTTGATGTCACCCAATTTTTCAATCGCAGGATTAGGAATTAAGGAAATCCTGAGACCTTGAGATGTATCATAAATAAGCTTTTAGACAACTTTTTATAATATACAGGGTATCTCCGAATAACACCGACATACGTCTAATAAGTGGTTTCTTGGGACAAAATAGGACATTTGCTTCTCTTGCAATTATGTGTAAAAACTCACCTCTACGAAGTTAGGTTCTCAAAGTTGGGGTTAAAATTTACAAAAAGAAAAATTTAAGAGACACAAAATGTTTATTTCAAAATTCTTAAAAGTTCAAAGTTTGCGCCACCCCCTGTTGAGGTAGTTGACCACACACAGGATGACTTTTATAAGATATCCTAATGTATAAAAATCATCAAAATATTTACAGTAATTTTGGAGATAAAGCGATTTTTTTTTTATTTTAACCCCAGCTTTGCCAAATTTGAGAACCTGTAACTTGGTAGGAGTGAGTTTTTTCACATAATTTCAAGTAATGTACTATTTTAGTCCCAGGAAACCACTGTAGACATTTGTCGGTGTTATTCGAAGACACTCTGTATTTTTTCGATAAAATCGTGCAACGTAATACGACTTTTCAATTTTTTGCATTTATTTTTGACGTAGTAGACTTCCGGTTTGTAGCAAAATTATTCTAAAACTGTAAAAGTGCCTGTTTTAACGGGTAGTATAATAGGGTATTTTCCAATTTTTTAAATATCGATTATTGCTGCATTATTGCATAGCAAAGTCGATTATCAATGACTTGGGCACACTAAAAATATGTTAATCAAAAAAGTTTTATTAAAAAGTGCTTTAGTAAAAGCATTAAATGCTGCAGGTTCAAAGTGAAAATTAAAACGGAAGTGACGTCACGAGTCATACACATCACGTTTGTTGCTTAGTTACATGTAGTAAATGTCAGTTAATGTGTAATCAAGGTTATAATAAGTTTTAAACTTTATAGTTTAAATTTCAAATAATTTTTTTGGCCAAACCTACAGTCGCAATTTTTCTTTAATGTGGTTTTGAGATTACGTTATCAATAAGGTAACTTTCTAGATACATTTAAAAA
This sequence comes from Malthinus seriepunctatus, assembly GCA_963924605.1. Taxonomy (NCBI): domain Eukaryota; kingdom Metazoa; phylum Arthropoda; class Insecta; order Coleoptera; family Cantharidae; genus Malthinus; species Malthinus seriepunctatus. The sequence continues at coordinate 48,807,510 of OZ004600.1, forward strand.
AATTGGAAAATACCCTATTGACAACAATTTTTAATTTACCAAAAATAAAATAAAAAAGATACAGGGGTGTAAAACTGAGAAATGAGACACACTATAAATGCATGCATGTACACTTGTACAAATCTTTCTTTAGTTTGATAAGAATAGCAGTTTTTATTGTATTTAGTTTGTGGAATAACTATTTGTGTAACAAGGGAGGAAAGTGTATCATTTAGTCCCGCAGATAAAATTTAATGGCGTTAATTTAATAACGTAAGAAACGCAGTATACAAGCAAGGGATGAAATGATATTTTAATGATTTTCAATAAATAAAAGGTTTTTATGGCTTTGGTGGTGATTAACAGTAATATCGACACAAAGAACGCTTTATTTTACCTTTAATGACACAACAATTTATACCTACTATTTTAAAACTGCACAAGACTTGAAAACAGGGTTGTTTAAAGAAACATTTGTCTAGGACAGTACTACCTGTCAATCACTTTGTGTACACTTTCTTGTCGGCTCTTATTTGAAAAGTAGGGCTATTCTTAAAGTACCTAAAGAGTTAAAGTCATAAAAACAGTTTATTTATTGTTAGACTTTACTCCATAGATAGGTATATATATTGAATTTTGACATAATATCTCTGGCCATGGAAATTAATATAAACTCTACAACGTCAAAATTTAAATGATTGAAATTGTTCTTTTATTTGTGTTTATTATACATTAGGGCCCGTAACCAATGGCAACGGACGCCAATGTACATTATTAGATTATCACCTTCTGCTGATACCTATTAACAATCATTTACAGGGCTCTAAACGCATATTGTGCATATATTTTTGCTTACAGAAAATCTCTTAACTGGTGACAGAAAATGCAGCAAGGACAGTAAGTCTCTAATTTTCTGTCAGATTTGTTCAATTTCGTGTTCATGAGTTTACAAATTAACGTCCTAATCCTCATTTAAACACATTAATCGATAGATGAATAATTATTTCCGCTTATGATAAAATAAAAAACCTCATCATTTAAAAATCTCAAAATGAAATTGTTCTTTGCAAAATCTTTCTTGACATCAAATCAAACGCGTTGAATATATTCATTATTTCCATGGCAAGAGAAGTTATGCTAAAATCGTTTAATTTTAATTGATCATTAATCATATTTAATTATTGTCAGAAGCGTAAATAGGTCATTTGAGGAACTGTAGTATTATCAGCTTCTAATGCTGCAATAGAGATCTGAAATCACGAAAAACTATTTTTCCATTTTAAATCCCCATGTTCGGTTTTATAATTGCCACACGGTATATTCCCGAACCACCTAATTTGATTAACATCTATTCATTTTAAAATTCTATCTATTCATTGATAAAAATATATTAGCAATGAAAAAATTTAACGATAACAGTTTATAAACGAAATCTCCCTGAATAATCTACAATTTTTCAAATTTCAATACAATGTTGCAAATGGCATTAAGTAATAACTTAGAAAGAAATGAAAATGCACTTCAATTACCTCACAACTTCATTTACTTTATTCAAGTTTTTATCAAGTAAATTATTGACTTTTAGAGTGTTCAAAGTGTTTGTTAATAACTTTAATGTGTCTGAAATTAACAGTTTGAGAGCAAAAGCAAGTACATAATTTAAAGGAATGTAACAAAACTAACTTTATTCAAATAATAAAAAACTGAAACTATTTCAAACAAGATTTTGAATTTTGAACTTTTCAGCCAAGACATGAGCTTTTATAAGTTGTGATCTACTAAGAGATTTTCTCATCTTTCAATTTCTCACACCAACTATAAAAGTTAATTTAACCATTACTCGATATAAGCAATTAATTTTTTTTTAATTTACCTCATCATAAAGGTACAGTGTGAGTGCTAAAAAATATAAGTCGTTTTAAAATGACCTAGTTTATGACTTCCTAAATCGAATTGTTGCAATAATTGCTTTAGAAAAAGAGGTCAAACAACACCTTAAATAGTCTTTGTTTTCTATAAGGATGATATATTTATGGTTTTGTAGTAACCTGTTGTTCGTAGCTTATGATAAATTTTTGTTTATTTATTTATTCCATAAGCAGATACGGAAAGTAGACTATAAATAATTTATAATAGTTCGAGTTTGTGTTATTAGAAATTGTATCGTTCAACTTGAAAAATGTACTCAATTTGTTAAGAATACTTTATATAGAATTTCCATTTAGGGACTCAATATTACAAAATTATAAATTTACAAAGGAGAAAAACCTACACTTATACCACCAATATATGTTACAGTTGTTGTTAAATTGTGTAATTACTAAATTTATAGACAATTGCGATTACGTTGTGATATCTTTTAATTTTCACTTTTTTCTTTATTTCATTTCAGAAGCTGATTACAAAGGGTATTACTCAAGTCACGTATTAAACTTGCAACTACAACTTTGCTATACATTTATCCTATAATTAATTTAAATTTTTTTAAACCAACTATGTATAAGCTTAACGTTAAAATTTAAAATAGCCTAAAGCTTTTATTGTTTTATCGTTATTATACATACAATGCAAAATTAAATTGTAAAAAATATATGTTAAAAGTGTAGGTATGAATAGCAACGCAACAGTAGAAAATGCAATCACTTTTATATACCTATAGAGTACATGGACATATAAATAACATTACAAAGGATAGTAGGCGTCTCTAAGAATCACTTGAACTTAACCTGGCGCCACTTTGCATCAAAGTCATTAAAACACCCTTGTAGTAGTTCTACTTATTAGTTATCCTCATTTAAATGTAATAAATTATGCAATCACACCTATCACCTTAAGCTTTAATACAAAATGTTACATTTCATTTTCTAAGAATATATGACATTGGAAATGATTTGTATGCAAAATTTTGTAATTTACTCGAAAAATTGACATTTGTGAATTTCCACGAAAAACTTTCACGTAGTATTAAGTTAAAAAAGCAATAAAAAGCCCTTATTTTTTAATTGAAAACATAAATTAACTGGTGAATTAAAAAAATATATGTGGGATATCCTAGTAGGCTGGGTAAACAGCTTGGTGCCAATACACAAAATTTGGTCCTGCACCGTGCAGCATTGATAATTCCAAAATTATTCTTTGTTTAAAGTCAACTTACGAGGGGAGATTTTTAAGTTCGCGGAATGGGACAGAAGGAGGTGGCCATTTTAAAAAAAATTTTTTTATTACTAGTTTGGTAGCAATCAACAAAATGATAAGTGATAGTGTGAGAATTTTTAAATTTTTTAGCCACTTTTTTTGAATTGTATCTTTTGTCAACCGAATTGTCACAGGAGATGAAACTTTGATTCGATTTTTTAATTTGAATCGAAGCAGGGGTCTATGCAGTTGCATATACAGGGTTGTCCAACAACAAAAAAATTTAAACTTGTGTCTTCTGGTGGAAAAGTGATTGCAACAATCAGCAACAATCTTTTGGGACTCGAAGGAAATTCTTTAAATTGATTTATTGATTATAAAAATAAAGGTACCACCATAACAGGCGTATATAGGCTTGTATTTAACATAAATTAAAAGAAGAAGTCAAATCAAAAAGAAGAGGTAAATTGACAAAAGGCGTATTTTTACTGCACGATAATGCACCTGTAAAAATTGCGATTGTGCGCAAGTGTGCGATGAGTGCCATGACGACATGCGGTTTTGAAGAAATTGTTCATCCACCCTACAGTACAGATTTGGCACTAAGTGATCATTACCTATTTCCAAATTTGAAAAAAAAAACTTTTTGGAAGGCATTTCGATAACGATGAATCGAATTTTGAACTGTATTCACAATTCAGCCCAAAAAGAACTTAACCTCAAATTTTTATAAATATTTATTTACGTCAATCAACTTTGATGTTACGTCAGTGTGTAACGTTGCCATATCAAAGGATTATAAATCTAATTCTCGGATTAAAAAATTATTTTCAATTATAAATATATATATCGCTCGGTTGCATAAGGGCGAATTATATTTTAATTCGAGAATTAGATTTATAATCCTTAGATATGACAACTTTGTACAATAAATTAATAAATAAAAATGTCAATGTTTGACGAACTGTAGATATTCACACTTCAATAATAACTATAACAAAAATAACAAAAATAACTAACCTCGAATTTTAATTTTAATTTACAAATGTCAAACTTCGACATTAAAGTGTTTAACGTGGCCATATCAAAGGATTATAAACTTAATTATCGGATTAAAATATAATTCGCCTTTATGCAACCTTTATGTAAATGTTTCAAAAATTCGACATTTTTTATTTTTATTTGTTTGTAACTTTTTGAAAAGTCAATCGATTTGGACGTTTGTTTTTTCAAATTATTCGTTTTAAATGTAATTTTTGAAAAAATATTTGAAAAAAATCTTTGCCCCATTTGTTGCATAAGTTTGTTCACTTTTAGATTAAAAATTTTTTTTAAGAATGTTTAGATCCTATGATTTTTAATAAAAAATTCTCAAAAAAACTAAACACAACTTCGAAAGTTTTAGTCCGGTTCCCATCGTGTACCAACCATTTTTGCTATTTGTTTTAGATTTTTGAAATACATACTGTGGATTTAATTACGGAAATCGTCATTTGTTGATTTATGTTCCACCTCTCTATTCTTTCCAGGCAGTTTCATTTGTTTCATTAGTGTGTACCTTGTAGGTATATCTTTGTATAATAGCTCCTAACGAGCTAATTGAGATTTAATAGAAACAGAAACTTGGTATTTACTCAGTGCCTCGTTTTATAACTTGTTCATCTGCATTATTATGGCAATAAACCGATGTCATGTCCAAATGTATCAACTACCATCAGCATAAGGAAGGATAAACAAGACATAAACATATTTCAGGCCAGTCTAAAGAGGTAAAGAGTTCTACTCAAGTTGCTGGTAGCCGAGGTCCGCAAAACATTATACAGGGTGTGTATAAAGTAAGAAATATAGCGATTATCTCGGCATATATAAATATTTGGAGAAAAAGCTCGGACACGTCGATTTAGATTTTTAATTGCGCATTTTTTGACAAAAAAATATTTTATACAAGATGATCTATTTCGGAAGTACGACATCAATAGCGGTTTTTTTTAAATAGAACACCCTATATATTTTATTATTTTTGGATTCCCCATAAAGAACTGATTTCAAAAACCTATTACACTTAGGGTTTGTATTAATTAAATTTCTCACTTAATTATATTATTTTTATTTCTCGAAAAGAAAATAAACTAATTTTTGAGTACCCTGTATAGGTTCTATTTTTCGTTATTTTATGAGATTATCATTGAAAAGTCCAGACAGAATCGTAAATGACCGTAAAATGATTTTACAGAGCTCATTGCCCAGCAACTGTTAAAAAATACAATTTTCAAATATCTGTAGATCAAGAATTACCAAGCCAAATATATAAAAGTATTTAATTATTGTTCGTCTTGTTTCAAAACGTAGCGGTTTTTTTTTTAAATTCTTTGCGATAATATTTCGTATTTTAAAAAATATTTGAAGTTTGAGTCACAGATATCGCGCCAAAAACGGTATTTAACGTAACTAGGTTTAAAAAAATCAGGTGGGCACAAAGCGAGCCCAAATTATTTTGTGTGAGCCACGTGCAAATAGGAAATGTTTGAATATACCTAAACAAAATCTATGCACAAATAAATTGATGGGCTTTTAATATAGTATATTTAGATAAGGCAAATCACCGAAATTTGCTTTCTTGTACCCTTTTACAGCCATAATAAATGCAATTTCAATGAACATGTGAAATGTGACAAGTATGACGTAGTAGGTGCTGTGTGATGTGATGACAATCCAAAGCATATATTTTGACGTCACATAATCCTTTTTATGATGCCTACTGTTTTCTTGCTCATAACCAGTTTAGAAAATGCAAAAACTACGCTAAAAGATTTTATTTAATTTTAGTGAACCACATAATTGTGAATGGATTAATATTCTACACCTCAAAATTGGTGTTTGATTGTGATATAAATTTGGCTTTTAATTTTTTAGTTTAAATTGTACTATAAGGCTGTAATTAAATTAAATAAAAAGAAGGTATGAAATGTGACGTCACTGTAACACCTCCCATTTTTTGACCACCAAAATAACCTGTTAATATAATGTTTTACGGACCTCGGCTAATATTCACCACAATGCAAAAAGTCATGTTGAACTCGTCCTAATTCGGATCTAACCTAAGTTCCTACCAGGCGTCGATTGCAGGAGACTGCTCTATTGCCACGTCCAAAATAAGTCTAGTGTCCCAAAATTATTTGAAAATTTTACAAAGTTTCTAATTAAAAGCTACGCGTTCCATGAACTGGAGAACTGGACAGCTATTCGCTGTAACTGATTCCGACACGGGCACCCAAATATTTCTTCACGAAGAATCTTTGTCATCAACAAGTTTCCAAGAATATTGCAACAATTAGAGCAAGATGAACACGATTCTTCTGAAAACGAAAACGGCAAGAGCAGATCCAGTGATATTAACAACTCTGGCTTCATAATTTGTGATTCGAAATATAATCTAAGCAAAGAGGAATTTTCAGTGTCGGATTTGTACGAAATGGGGTCATAAGTCTTGTGGCATTATGGACAAATTTCATTTTTTTTTTAAATATGTTTTTGAAATACTTTTTATACCGTTTTCCACTTCATAAGCACGCCTGTCAATTTAAAGGCAAGTCCACTCATGAAATGGACAGTTTTAAAAAAATAATAAATGAAAAGGTAATTGACTAAAGGTCTTACTTATTTATGCAAAACAAAAAAATTGTCCAGTTCAATGGAATACACTCTCCCCTACCATCCGTATCATGAACAAATTAATATTAATGTTTTAGTCAAGTTTGAAACTTAATTTTGACCCCACTATCGGTGTAAGGCCAGTTTTCACCTTCAGTATTAAAATAGACATTCCGAATATTTTAAAAGTACCAAATAGGGGTTATTTATTGAGTTCTTGCAGTAAATTATTTAGCAGAACAAAACGAAGCGATAAACGAAGTTTTTTTTTACAATGTAAAGTTACGCATAGGCATGTCGAACCATCATAATTATTGAATTATAAATATTACTCTCTTGGACTAAAACTTATTTAAATCCAAATTCACGCATTAAAAATAATTAAATTTTACGTAGAGTTATTAAAATGTCCTACATTACTTTAATGGATGGAAAATATAATTTCGGCACTATTTATACCACCGCATTTCTTTCAAAATGAACCATTAATTTTACCAGGTCAAATCGTAAACTTCTCATAAAACTTGATAGGAATTGTCTTTCAAAAAATAATACACAAAAAGAATTTTACGTTACCTACCTATATATCGTAATTACTTGACCTCAAATTTAAGAAGCAAATCCGTGTTTAAAAAAAGTATATTACAACCTAAACATAAAGTTATTTTTACCCCCGGAAGAAGTTTACATTAATACTCTCGTTTAATTGTAAGGAAGTCGGTAAATTTTAACCTTAAAATTTAACCTGTTGGAATTTTCAAAAAGAATTCAATGTATCATTAAAATCTTCTAGACGTGACAAATAAGTACATTATGCAAGTACTTCGTATTATGGGTGTATATCAAGACCTGTAAAGAATAATTTTATTTTTTACAGCTTTCAAGAAGTACCGTTTCTGATAAATGACGCAATGGTCATAAAACGTGTTGCTAAATTCTTTGTGCAAAAATTAAGGGTATACAGGATGTCCCTGAAAACCACCGATAAACTTTAATATATCGGTATACTTAGGCATGTAAATAAGGTTTAAATGTTCAAAATTTGGTCCGAGAAATGGCTATTTTGAAAGACACCTAGTATAAAACAAATTTTTCCCACAACTCGAAACGTTCAAAATTCCACTCGTTCAATTTTTCACACTGATGCTAACTTGATTTTATTACACATCTAAATGAAGCTTTCACAAAAGGTAACGAAATGAAGAAAAAATTATTATATTTCTTCTCTTGCCATATAATAAATTATTAAAATTTTGTGGTTGAAAACCAAAGTTAAAGAGTTAATTGTCAAATAAACTTCTTAAATCCTTTAAGAGGTCAATTTTTATTCTTCCTTTGGTGAGTTTTTCAACATTTATTGATTATTACCGTTAATATTCTTTGTGTTAAAAACAATAAAATTATTTTATGGCATTTTTAAAATAAGATATTGTTGAACGTGCAGTTATTACAAAAAAATAAAAATTAAATTAAAAAAATAAAAATTCACCTTTATTACTTCTCCATTTAAAAATCCTCGTAAAGCGAAAACTAAAATTTTTTAAATCCATATGTCACTAAAAAGTTAATATTTTTTAAATAAGTTAATAAAAGTTCATCGTTTTTGAAAATGACCCGACTTATTAGTTTGTTCATAATGCGCGACCGTGTAAGTAGGTGCGCCACTTGTGCGGACACTTCCGATTTCAAGTGCAGCTTGTGCTTGAGATCGTTCAAGCAATACTTCCTTCCTGTTGTACACACATTTTACTTTATTGGAATTTTATTTGTTCTAAGACCCATAATTACAAATTTAAATAAATACCAACATAAGATACAAAGTTTACTAATTTTATGCAACTTTTGCTGCAGTCCTATACCTTCGAGTGCGTTATACCGGTGTTCTTGTAAATCAAAATGATATCTTCCAGTAACATGGAGTAAAACACTTCTTTATTAATCAAATCACCATTGCAATAGCATTCAAATCCACTAGCTTTCGTGACCTGAGCTTCCGAAGCCAGATAATGTTTTTACAGCAACTTTTACTGAGGTGAAGGTCAATGCGTGTGCATTTTGCTAATATTTTAAAAATATATTGAAATATCGGGATGTGCCTTTGTGACATCTCAGAATGATTCAGTTACAATAGTTTTCCAAAGTTACATTGCGATAACTGTCGTAGTTTATTAGTAAGTGACAGGACGACCCGGACTGAATTTAGTTATTGAATTATAGTTTTTTTCTCAAAAACACGATCTTAAGAAAAAAATACACTAAATACAGCAATGCTTTTCTTATAAGAACGCATCACATCACGGCAGCAGTGTCTTCTGAACAGTTCAACTGCTTGCCAGATTTTCTTCCTATTCCTATGTAGTTTTATAGTCTAGTAAAAATAAAGGTTTTGAAAAAGAAAAAATATATAGCAGCGATTTTTTTGCTGAAATGTGTTAAGAGTGGCCTCATGAGTATGTGATAAAAATGTACCATCCGCACCCCCTCTGCTTACTCCAGGAGGCACATGAAACGCAATAACTTATACGTTTAATCTTTGAAAACTAGAACTTTTTTTTCTTTACTGGGACTAAAGGAGCAGCTGTTGAATTCTCTTAAAAAATTCTATTTTAGCCAAACCTGTGGAGATATTTAAACTATTATTTAAATTATTATGCCTTTTAGGCATATATAATGCCTCTAAAAAAGTTTACGGTGTTAACGAGCATACATATATACAGTGCGTTTGATTATTATGTCACAGCAGATATCTCAGCTATGATGTGAATTTTAAAGAATTATTATAAATAAAAGTTGTTAGGTGGATTATTTTCAATAATTTTGGAAAGTCAGAAAAACAGTTAAGCATCGAATATTCTAGATATTGTAAAACGTTCAAAATTGTAAATGGAACGTGCCCAGTATTATTCAGTATTGTAAAATATATTATTTTCCAGCTCCAAAGTCACTTTTGAATTTAATATTTTGCGACTGCCAAATATAACTACCAAGATAACTTGGAAAACCGGATTATATGTTACTTCGTCACCTTGCGGATTTTGTCAGAGCGAATTGCATATTATACAATGCAATGAATGGTTTCATCTTGTCCATCGTATTCTTCATCACTGATATATCATAACACTGAAGCCAGCTCCCGATGAATTACTGAGAGTAATATCGCGGAAATGCAAAGGATCTTGTGGTAAAGCGTGCTGAAGCTGCAATATCGGTTTAAGATGCTCTCCAGCATGTCTTTCTTGTCAAGGAACGTCGTGTACCAATCGAATAAGTTCAAAAATATAATTCGAAAATGAAGAAGATGACGATAATCCTATTGAAGAAGTTGTCGAGGATTCGACCCATGAGGCAATTGAAGGGGACCGAATGAGTGGTATCAGTGATGAAGAAGATAATGCACAAGATGAAACCACTTATAAATTCCGAAGACAACGAAGCAATGGAGATCGAGGAATGATAAAACAGGCAATAAAAATTAAAAAGTAGCCTAACAATAGACATCTATCGTAGGTTTTCACTAATTTTCAAGTTTGCACGCCAATTAATAAAAAACAAATGATAATAGAAAAAAATGAAGAGGAGAATTTTAGTCGTAAATTTCATAAGGAACAAGATGAACATAGTCTAGTTAGACTCTGCCAACTCTAATTGTTAAAACTGCAAAGAACTAAAATGGAAAAAAAACGTAATATACGTTTGCTTCTTCCATGAGGTAAGCAAAGGAGTACAGGTAGTGCATTTTTGTCACATACTCCTGAGGTCACTCCCACCGTATTTCAGCAATAAAATCGCTGCTAGATATTTTTTCTTTTTTCAGCGTTAGTTTATGTTTATTTCACTAGGCTATTTAGAAGTTTATGAATTACTCTAAACCTTTAAAGTAAGATGAAGTGTTCAAGAGTTTAATTTGAGATACTGGTTTAGGGCCTAAAACTTGAGAGCTGGACAGTCTCATCCACCTTTTTGTATCGACCATACCCTCTAAAAAGACCAAGAAGAATTTTGCAATAAAAACGTCCTCGCAGAAGTAAATTAATATTAATTTACTGTTAATTAAATAATTTTAAAGCTAAAATTCATTAATTTAACAATTAAATTAAATAAAATGCCTATAACCAATCACATAAACAATTTTAGCATTAATACTTCTTTTAGCAATTTGCAGACCGTTTAATTACATTAATTATAATAATACTATTAGTAATTATAGCTTAAAGCTTTAACAGTAAGTTGAACATAAAATGAACCTTAATTTACGTCCTATATAATGGCATTATATTCAACGCATGAATGAACGAATAGTAAGTACGTGTTCACCTGTTTCCTTGCATATTTCAATTATTAAAACAAAAAAATTACTACATACAAACATTTTAATAAATGCGCTGTGGTAATGAACTCCATTTGTCGCTATAAATTTTTATTGCTTCGTGAAACAATCAATAAAATTTGATATGCAGTTCACTGTTTGATTTGTAAGGTCTTTATCACGAAACACATGAATAAATGGAAAAACGTCTCTATCAGACTATTACGAAGAAAGGATAACATTATTTATAGATTAATAATCATGAGGGCTATTTTGAGAGCGCACTCAGACAAAATAAAAGAGAACGCTTCCTTCCTAACCCCGTTGTTTCTTTCTCAACTATCACCCATTGAAGATCCAAAAAGTACCTACTAGGTACGAGTGTTAAGAATTCTTAGGATGAACCAATTTTCACAGATTTTGTCTACGATCACTAAGACGTGTTTTAACAACCAATGCCAAAGGTTTAACGTGGCCTTCAAAGCACGGTGTGAAAAAGGCAGAAATGAGATGTTAATTTTTAATATCATAAATGGTCATCATCTTAGAAGGTAAAAAAGTCAACTGTGTATTTACGTAGTTCAAAGTATATCTTCCAGAAAAAAGCTTTAGCCCACAGCTTAGGTGAGCAATACTTTATTGTTAGTAACAAAATTCACATAACGAGTATTACAAACAAAAACAGAAATTTGTTCTCTAATGTAATAGTATTAATATATGTATAAATAACCGTCATTTCACACTATAATAAACATGGAATCTGCACACGCGTCTCACCTGTCGTTGTATATTCATGACCCAGGACTAGGTAATGGTGCGTTACTAGGACAATTTTAGTGCATTACTGTAAGGTGTTCATGTTAGAACACTAAAAAAATCAGCGAACCAAATCGTCAGGATATTTCATTACATCATTTCCGATATTGACTTCCGTAGAACGAACCCTTTACACCTGTCTCTTTACACAATTGAAATATTTTATTAAGAACTAAATTAGATTTTAACAAGTAAAACTAGAAAAAAACATAAATATTTATTAAGATTGCGTTGAAACCGAGTTGAAACCCTTAACATACTACAACTGTGTACTAACGTTATTTTCTTGTAATTTATAGATTAAATTACAGTAGATAGTTTGGCGCCTCAAGTTGCTTGATATACCTATACAGAGTCGATATAGAAATAATTTTTTTAAATTGTTATTTTTCTCTAGTTAAAATTTTCTGTGCACAGAAATCTTTTTATGATCTATTTTATCAAGATCGTTTACGATTAATAACTGTAGGACTATAAATTAGCTTTCTTGAGAACGTGCCATTTCTTATAGGTCAGTCCTGTTTCTAAGTACATGAGTAGAGCTCGGATTTTATGCTTTTGCATGTTCTTTAATATTGATATGCCAACAGATTCGTTTTGAAATCTAGACGAATTAGGCAAAAACGAATCCGAAAAACCGCTTGTCAAAATGCATATTTTGCATATTTTCAACGTTTGGTGCATATTTTAGCAAATGATGCATATTTGTGCATATTTGGGTCATTTTTGGTGTTTTTTGAAAAATTATAATAGAAAAAACAAATAATTATTATTAAATTTGCCAATTTAAGCAATTTTTTTAAAAAAGAAAATAACTTGGTGTTTTTTTAAGTAAAAATGAAACGGTAGCTTTCTACATTTTTTTAAACTATTAATTTGTAATTAAAATTTATTCTTAAAATTATTAACTTTTATGAATCTAGGTAGTATTTATTTAAAAAAAATTTATTTTTAAAAATTCGAAGAAAAAATATTTTTTAGTTTGCATATCAATGCATATTTTATCATTTTTTATCAATTTTAGTGCATATTTTAGAGAAATTTGGTGCATATATATGCGCATATTGTCAAGTATTTTGGTGCATATAAATCCGAGCTCTATACATGAGTAAAGAAAATCGTGTTTTTTAAGTGAAGCGCTAGGAAAATTTTATAGGAAAAAATGTAAAATTCAATATACTTTATCGTCCTTTACCTATGAGTTAGATCTATAACAATATTTAGTCATTTTCAACTACACCAAAAAATGAAGACAAAATATTTGAAGTATAGTACTAAAACTGAAAATTTACGAACTTTCAGTCAAAATCCATTCAATGGTTTTCAAAAATACCAAAATACGACAAAGAATAACAAACTAATAGATCACACCGTATTACAAAGGGTATACGTTTTTACGTTTTCAGTATTTTTCTTATAACATAACTTATAAATAAAAATACAAAGAGGTAAATACAAATCTAATTATTGGTCTATAATTTGTATTATTGCTATACTATTAATATTTTCTGAAAATTTTCGGATGTAAACTAAAATGGTGTACCTACTAGGTGTACCTTGCGAGATAAATAATAGACTTGCATAATATTGATTTGTCACTTATAACATTACTTGCTATCAGACTATCAGTTACCAAGGCGCCTGCAATTCCTTTGAAGGACTTACTTCTTTAAAAACAGAAGTTGAGACATTTTCTAAACGAAATTATAAAACTTAATTTTCTAGTACCAAGTAAAAGACAGAAAAGGTAATAAAATGGTAAAAAATGTAGAAAACGGTTCAAAAGTTTCTATGGGCCATGATTATAAACGACAAATAAAGTTAATCTCGAGAATAAAATTTATCATGTTTAGACATATGGCAACGTAGCAACGTTACAATATTAAAGTTTTAAGTTTGAATATAAATATTAAAATTTGAAGGTAAGTTTTTTATTGTGTTGTTTGACAACAACAACAACAACTTTGACATTGTAACGTTGCTACGTTGCCATGTCTGAAAAAGATACTTTATTCTCGAGATAAACTTTATTTGTCGTTTATAATCACTGACCTTATTGCCCTTATTGTAAGTAAACGCTAAACTGTCCAAAAAGGTAAAAAATATTAGATTTTCAGATTAAAAGTACATAATTTAAATCGGTTTTAATTTTAAAACTCTGACGTAGCCATAACAGGACTTTTGCGTGTGTATACAGGGTGGTTGGTTTTTTACTGTCCAGCTAATATCTGCTGAAACATTGAAGATACAAAAAAAAGTTTAATTAGAAACTTTTCAAACAACACATCATCTACAAAATCGTGCAAACAATGTTTTACCATGGCCAACTTGCTTTACGGGAAAATATGTAACTTTGGTTTTTTAAATAGAACACCCTGTATATTTTTAGAGAATCGTATTCTAAATCAATTTCTCTTTACAACGATGTATCACAAGTACCATTTTACATTCTAATAATTATGCCCAATATTTCAAAAAAAGGAAGAATATGAGGGTTGTAGTGACTCTTGATCTTGATTAACAATAATTTATTTACTTTTTAACAAACTAAGAAATTTCGGAACAAACTTTAACACGTAATGTGTTATAATGATTGTTCAGATTGTCCACCATGGAATTCAACAATTTTTGGCCCTCACTTTGACTATGTTTTCTGCAACACTCATCCTAAAAATTTTTTAAATATTGGAAATAATTAGAAAGCAAAATGGTACTTGTGATATACCGTTGTAAAGAGAAATTGATTTAGAACACGAATCTCAAAAAATATACAGGGTGTTCTATTTAAAAAACCAAAGTTACATATTTTCCCGCAAAACAAGTAGGCCATGGAAAAAAATTGTTTGCGCTATTTTGTAGATGAGGTGTTGTTTGAAAAGTTTCTAATTTAACTTTTTTTTGTATCTTCAATATTTCAGCAGATATTAGCTGGACAGTAAAAAACTAATCACCCTGTATAAGCAATTATTTAAATTAAGCATAAAGCATTTAAAATAAGAAAATTAGTAGGTAATATTTCCGATTAAACCGGAAACTAAAGTATAAAGTGTTCAATATCATCAGAACAGTAAGTTTACGAGCATTCAAAATATTGAAAAATATACAGGGTGTTCTATTTAAATTAATAAAGTTCTTTTCATTTCCGGTTAAACCGGAATTCAAAATAATAAGTGTTTGGGTAACAACAGGTAATTGTATAAGCCTTCAAAATATTTTAATATAGTTCCTAAACAATTTTATTATTTTTGTAATTTTCGCTGATAAATGAAGATAGTGTGAAATAATAGATATTACTAAGATTAATACGTAGGAATTTAAAAAATTTCGAATTTATAACAAACGAAATGACAGATTTTTAAAATTTTGACTTTGAATTAATCATAATTCCAGTGGTTCTGAAAATTTCTAACAAATAAATCGCATGATGGTATTCGATAGAGAATGGCGATGTTTATAACATATATCCAAAAGTGTAAAAACTGATCGAAACAGTTTTTGAGAAAATCCATTTCAATATTTTGGCTTACTTTGGGGTCTATTCTCTACCAAAACCGCTAAATTTAGCGGCCGTTAAAAATGTATAAAACTCGCGGACCGTTAAATATTTAAACGCAATTCTTATTTTCTATCATCAACTTTTATCAGATCGCTATATATTATTAATTAGTTTAATTTAGGAAGATACACTGGATATACGCTGAAATATATCCAATTTTATCGGCCGTTAAAACCATAAAAATATATTCTATACGCGGTTTGCGTATAGAATACTCCTATATGGCACCTTAAGGCAATTTTGAAACAATATTTTCAGTAGAGCTCGGATTTATAAGCATTTATTATTTCAAAAAAAGCACTTAAAAAAACTTTAAAAAAGTCTTAAAAAAGCTTTTAAAAAGTCAAAAGAAGTTTTAAAAAAGCACTAAAAAGTCCAAAAATGAGCATCAAAATTTAATTTTTATTCAAAATTTGAATTATTATTTTGAAAGAAAATTAACTATGTTATAAAATTATACAACTTCTACTACCAAATACTACTGTTGTATATAATACTGTATACAAAAACTTTTTAAATGTAGAAACGACACCTTTGTTTCTGCCCAAAACCTTTAACGTGATTTTTTCCATACACTTCCATGTACTACTAAAGTTATATTTTAGCCATTATAGTAGGTATAGTTTCTGACGAATTATCCAAATTATTCAAAATTAAAAAAAAATTAATTTAAAAATCATCAAACTTTGAAAAAAGGCTCAAAAAGCACGAAAATGTCTTTTAAGCAAAATATGCAATTTTAACTAAGTAAAAAACTAAGTATTACATATTGACATTGGCTTAAATCACTTCTATTTTTGAGAAACGTATAAAGATCCAAAAGGAATTTGTTCTGCTTATGATTTAAAGTCATAAGCAAAAAACTTAGAATCCGTGCTCTAGTTTTAAGAAAAAAAACACAAACACCATAATCGTTGTATTTATTGGTTGCCTTTTTGAATTTAAAAATTTGAAGAAATGTCTTATCGATTGACTTTAAGGTGTACTAAGATTTTTTATAGCATAGCTAAATAAAAATAATTTAAAAAAAGCTTGCAGGAATTCAAGAAAAAATACATTTACAACAGTCAGCGCCATCTGTTGAATTATGGAGAAAAATAAAAATTGTTACAACTGATCGATGAGAAGAACTGAAAAATTATAAGAATAAAGTGCTACTTTCGTCGCACGAACCAAATATTTCGTCTTTAGTAGTCCTTAGTTCTTTCGCGTACCAAAAGTTACGGTGTAAAAAAGGTATTATGTATTAAATAACACTGATCAACACACTTTTTGTGCAGGGTCAGCATAAGCTATTTTAATAAAATTATTAAAATGAAGTTATTTTTGCCAGATTGGCTCTAGTTTTCGAAATATTTCAAAATTTCAATTTTGGCGCTATGCGGATTTTCAAAAATTTGTATTTTTAATCGTAATGAAAAAAAACTTTTTTTTTCACTCTAACATAAGCTTTGAACCCATAAAATTCGAGAACAAAATACTGTATCCACATTTTTCCAAGAAAAATTCATAAAAATCGTGTTTTTAACAAGAAAACCGTCGAATTTTTGGTCAAAATTCTTCAGTTAACCAAAAACAAATTTTTGAAACTCCGTATAGCGCCAAAAACTAAATTTCGAAATATTTCGAAAACTAGAGCCAATCTGACAAAAATAATTTAATTTTCGGATTCAGCGGCCCAAAAGACACCTAAAATCGCTTATATGTATTTGAATTTTAGGATATAGTATTGCGCAAGAGAACTCAACACAAACAGTCTACAGTGGGTTCGGATTGATTTTACAAGAAAGAAAATTTTTGATTCTACGAACATACTTATGTAGTTTAAATTCGAGCTTAATTAAGCTTGGCTTGGTCTGAAAGCTAAGCTTACATCATTCTTCATAGCAGGCTTGCTCAGCTATAAAATGCATTTGTCCAAGAAAATCCTAATAAGTAATAACTATTTTAATCTAAATAATAATGATTTTTCACAAAATTATTGAAGCTCACTAACCTAAAGGGTCTAAAAAACCCTAAAAACACTAAGAGGACAAAAAATTATATAATATATTTCTGAAATAAATATATTTAAAAGAAAGCTTTTCGTTATTGTTCGAACTGCACTAAGTAATGATAATGAGGAAGAGGAAGTTCACAGCTTTTCTTAGTAAACAGGTCTTTTTCGAAAAATAAAAGAAGAAACAACAATTTTATTCTTTTAATTGGAGGCAAGCAACTTGCTCATAGGCAGTTAATATATTATCATTGATACGGGTTGTTTGAATTTCACCTGCACCCGCATATTTAACAAGTACCTGTTATTTAAAAAATTTGTAATCAGATATGTAGATATAATGTATACTTAAACCCTTCTAAGATATTTATTTGTTAGTACCTTGAACTTGACAATACAAAAAAATTTATTTTAAACATATTTCATTAATTTTATGACCAAAAGACTCGTTTTGATAATTTCTAAACTCTAAATTGGAAAAAACATTGCTAGGTTTAAATTCAGTCTTTAGCTAAATAATAGACAAAATATAGAATTAAATTATATACAACAATGAAGAGCAGCTTTAGCATCCTTTTACGTATTTACGAACCGTAAAAAGTCGTTACATAATTTCCAACAAAGTTCAAATAATCCATGTAATAAAAAATGCAAAATAAAATCGTTGAAAAGAATTTGACCATATCGTCCAACATTATGTATTATCTTCCTTATGGTAAAGAAATATAAGACTAAAAGCTTGTGGTCATTGGGGTGTTAAGGTGGGTGCTTTTACAGGTGTCACCTGGCACACGACTGCGCGTTGACCACCACGTGCCATCGTTCTCTTTTGATGATCCTACAACCGTGACCGATACATATCAACAGATAACGCAGGATCTGTAGGGCACTGTGCACTAGACGATGAAGGGTGGTGTTTCAATTAATTATTTACCACAAATTAAAATTAAAAATTGTGTAGGGTAGAAGAGGGAAGATCTTGAAAGAGGATCGTAATATCTAACAGCTGAAAAAGTTCCAATTATTGCTGCAATTTCCAACGTCCCTGAGAGAAAACCACGAGATAAGTAAATAAGATATAAAAGCAACGAGGAGAGTAAACTGAAATCAAAAATAACAATTTTTAACACTGGCAGTTAATGTCATGTCTTTTATTGGTCGTATTTAATATACCTTGCTAACTTCAAACCGGTAACCACAATCAAGTCAGGTGTAAATTGTCGCGATACTTTCCACTTGGTTGTTTCTTATATTAACGGGAAAAGACCACACAACGTTATTTTATATTAGAATTTTCCAATTTTTACCAAACAACCTGCCATCTATATTTAAAATGCATTTAGAAAAAAAATGTTATTAAATCATTTGCTACAGTGAATGCATCATGCTTGAAATAGACGATTCTGTACGGTAGCTCGGTTTCATTTCACAGACATACCTATGTAGTATTTATTACATTTTGAAATTTATTTATATAAGTCGATTTTATTACATAAAAATCTTAATTAAAATAGTCTATAAACTACGGCGTTCAAGGATACCTTAAGATTTCATGGTTAGCTTTATTATTTATGTATAAAGACGGCCCTTAATGAACCAAAATTTTGAATAAATGATCTGTTATAGCTACAT
Organism: Malthinus seriepunctatus; assembly: GCA_963924605.1. Classification (NCBI taxonomy): domain Eukaryota; kingdom Metazoa; phylum Arthropoda; class Insecta; order Coleoptera; family Cantharidae; genus Malthinus; species Malthinus seriepunctatus. The sequence continues at coordinate 48,826,581 of OZ004600.1, forward strand.
CTTGTTGAAAGCTTTTATGTAATAAATACTTAAATGCTGTTATTTAACCCTTTTTGCCTATTTCTCGCTGCTCTGATGAAATTAGTTGTACATAAGAGCCACAAAAATGAAAACATACCGTGCGTTTCAAAAAAAGGGCCCCAGCATAAATAGTGGGTTTATTCGTAACTTTAGACAAATAAAACCTTATTATATAAAATTAAATGCGATGATATTTTCTACAATTTTAGCGAATGAAAAGTTAATATTTTCCAAATACGTAAGGCTGGTGGCGCCTTCACTATTTTTATTAAATTGTACCATATACATTTACATCTTATAAGATGCATACCTTCAATAAGGTACAGCATCCATAGGATTAAATAATTAAATTTTAAAAATAAATTGTAAAAACTAAATCTGCATTATTTTTCATCAAGCAAGCGGATTGTTCATAAAAACAACTGATTTTCAATAATTGTTTAGCTAACTGTGTAAGCTTCTACACTCAAATCTAATGTTTCATTGCGTCATGGCCGCTGGATGGACTAAGATAAGATTGTTACGAATAAATTAAAAGAAGAAAAAATGAAAACTCGTAAAACGTTATTTATTTATTATTAATTCGCGTCAGCAACTAAAGCTATTGGCGATGAACATTTACTAATAGATTTTCCAAAAAATTGTTCAAAGTTTTTCTTCTTTCAATTCATTCATTACAAGCTGTTGGTAGCCACGCCGGCGACCGTGGTGCGTAGAAATATTAGATTTGAGTGAAGAAGCTTGCGCAGTTAAATAAACAATTAAAAATCATTTGTTTTTTTTTTAACAATCCGCTTGCTTAATAAAAATAATATGGATTTAGTTTCTTCGATTTTTCTTTAAAATTTTCTTATTTAACCTAACGAATGCTTTCCCTTATTGAAAAGAGAAAAAAATTCTCTATCATATGAGACTAAAAAAATGTATATGGTGCAATTTAAAAAAAATAACTAAGAGACCCTCAGCTTTAGCTGTTTGGAAAATAATAACTTTTTTTGCTAAAATTGTAGAAAGTATCGTCTCATTTAATTTTATATAAAGTTTTATTTGTCTAAACTTACAAATAAACCCTCTATAAGCTGGAACCCTTTTTTGGAAACGCACTGTATGTGTAATGTCTATTGTATTCTTGGAAAGTGGGCTAGGCCAGTTGAATAAAAATAAGTAATTTCTTATAAGCTTTTACTTAGGTAAAAGGTATACCTTTTATGCTGTTGAACAGCAAAGGTATACTTTTAATTATAAGTAAAAGCTTATAAACAAATACTTACAGTTCTTTAATTAGAAAGCAAAATGGTACTTGTGATATACCGTTGTAAAGAGAAATTGATTTAGAACACGATTCTGTAAAAATATACAGTGTTCTTTTTAAAAAACCAAAGTTACATATTTTTCCGAAAAACAAGTAGGCCATGAAAAAAATATGTTTGCGTTATTTTGTAGATGAGGTGTTGTATGAAAAGTTTCTAATTTAACTTTTTTTTGTATCTTCAATGTTTCACCAGATATTAGCTGGACAGTAGGGCTGGGCGATACCTCGAATCAGGTATCAAGTATCGATACCACGACGGTATCGATACTATTCAAAAGTATCGAAGTATCGAAAGTATCGAGGTATCGAAAGTATCGAGGTATCGAAAGTATCGAGGTATCGAAAGTATCGAGGTATCGAAAGTATCGAAAGTATCGAGGTATCGAAAGTATCGAAAGTATCGAAAGTATCGAGGTATCGAAAGTATCGAAGTATCGAAAGTATCGAGGTATCGAAAGTATCGAGGTATCGAAAGTATCGAGGTATCGAAAGTATCGAGGTATCGAAAGTATCGAAAGTATCGAGGTATCGAAAGTATCGAAAGTATCGAAAGTATCGAGGTATCGAAAGTATCGAAGTATCGAAAGTATCGAGGTATCGAAAGTATCGAGGTATCGAAAGTATCGAGGTATCTAAAGTATCGAAAGTATCGAGGTATCGAAAGTATCGAGGTATCGAAAGTATTGAAAGTATCGAGGAAAGTATAAGGCATTTAAGAAGCTACACTTTATGGGACCATTTTGTGATGATAATAAAAATAATTGTATATTACAGAGAGCTGAGAAAGTTATTGTCGTTTCTACGACAATTTGCATTAAATGTTGTAATTTTCAAAAATGAGTTAATCTTTTGAATGCGACCATCAATTTTGATAAAATTTGTTTTAAATGAAAGCTATTATAACAGGTTACCCAATCCATATATTTTATAAGTTGAAATATCTCTATATTTCTTATAGTACAGGGTCTATCGGTTTCAACCTGGAAAAACGACATATGTGGCTGTAAATTTACAATTAGCTAGGCTTAAGAGTCTACATAAAGACATAAAAAAGTTTACCAATCCTAGGGGTGTGCAACATGAAGTAAATGTGCCCTCAACATTCAAAGAATACTAGCTCGAAAACAAATGAGAATTTCGAAATTCTGATGGAGCTATTTAATAGAGCATCGAATTCTGAACAATTTATGAATCTATAAAATTTTTTGTAGCAATAGTACTTTTCCAGAAAAACGCGATGAAAGACGAATAGGGATAAACCGTTAGAAATCTGAAAATTGGAAATTTTACAGCGCAGTGACTCACAAAAATGTTTGCCATTTTGTAATTAATTGTCAGATTATTATTTCGAGTAAATTTTTGTAAAGAAGATGGTTTTAGCTTTAAATTGATGGGGTTATTTTTTAATTTATTTATTTTCATCATCCCTGAAATTGTACTAGAAGTTTTCTTTTTCAGTTTTCTGACGACTCTTTACGTATTAATGTACCATAAGCTACAGAGAGCTCAAATTTAAAAAATATTCTGGATATATGTTCTATAATATATTTGCAATGACATCATGCTACTAATCATGTTAAAACAATTTTCAGTTTTAAAAAAACATCCCCTTAAATATTTCACCTTTTTTGAATTTTATTTTTTTCTTGTAATTAAATTTTTAAGAGAAATTTGTAAGATGAAAAAATGTAATTTCCAAAAAAATAAATATACGGTTTTGTAGGTAATTCATCGTGCTTTCAAATGATGTATTTGAAATTTACTCTACTTCATGTACTTTCTATGAAATTAAGATGAAGTGCGCGCGTCTTAAAAAGGGCACTTTTATCGTAATATTGACGGCATTTTTTTACGTAAACGTTATATCTTAAAACGTTTGCGGATAATGAAAGAGGATATTTCAACGTTTCAGTTCATCATACTAAATATTGATTTCTGCCTACCTGTTCCGAAAAAAGAACCCCGAAAACACTGTTTTTTTCGATGATCCTGAACAAAGGGCAAAAACAAGCTACATTTCGTAAAACAACATATGTGGCTGAAAATTTGAAATAAGCTTTTATTGAAAGCCTAGAAAAAGAGGCAAAAAAGTTTACCACTCTCAGACGTGTGCAACATCAAGTGGATGTGCCCTCAACTGTTAAAAGAGTAACTGGAAGCATAATGGAAAAATCGAAATTTTGTTATAGTCAATTTATAGAGAATTAAATTTTAAACAATTTTTATATCTCTGAAATTTTCTGTATTTGTGATAGTTTTACCGTAAGCTATAAAAGAGACATTTATATAGCCTTAATATCAATGTAGAGCACAGGCTGGAAAAACAACATATGTGGCTGAAAATTTGAAATAAGCTAGTATTGAAAGCCTAGAAAAAGAGGCAAAAAAGTTTACCACTCTCGGGGGTGTGCAACATCGAATAAATGTGTCCTCAACTGTTAAAAGAGTACCTGGAAGTGTAATAGAAAAATCTAAATTTTGTTTGGGCCAATTTATAGAGAATACAATTCTAAACAACTTATACATCTATGAAATATTCTGTACTTGCAATAGTTTTTCCGTAAACGCGTCGAAAGAACCATTTATATAGCCTTAACATCACTCTAGGGCACAGACTGGAAAAACAACATATGTGGCTGAAAATTTGAAATAAGGTAGCATTAAAAGCCTAGAAAAAGAGGCAAAAAAGTTTACCACTCTCAGTGGTGTGCAACATCGAATAAATGTGTCCTCAACTGTTAAAAGAGTAACTGGAAGTGTAATAGAAAAATCTAAATTTTGTTTGGGCCAATTGATAGAGAATACAATTCTAAACAACTTATACATCTATGAAATGTTCTGTACTTGCAATAGTTTTTCCGTAAACGCGTCGAAAGAACCAATTATATAGCCTTAACATCACACAGACTGGAAAAACAACATATGTGGCTGAAAATTTGAAATAAAGTAGTATTAAAAGCCTAGAAAAAGAGGCGAAAAAGTTTACCACTCTCAGGGATGTGCAACATCGAATAAATGTGTCCTCAACTGTTAAAAGAGTAACTGGAAGTGTAATAGAAAAATCTAAATTTTGTTTGGGTCAATTTATAGAGAATTAAATTCTAAACAATTTATATATCTATGAAATTTTCTGTACTTGCAATAGTTGTACCATAAGCACCACGTAAGGAACATTTAGATAGCCTCTGCATCAATTTATATAAAAAAAATTAAATAAATTAGTTTAAAATTTCAATTACATCTTTTTTTTTATCTTTTTTATTGCTCCTCATTTACAGTAACCGCTAAATCGAAAAAAAATGTTAAAAAAGCATAATGTTATTATTTTGGCAGCTGATTTAACAGTTTGCAGTTGTTAAACTACAATTTTGACATCATATTCGTAATCAGCGACCCCAAAACTATAAAGTACCATGTCCTTATCAAAAAATAATTGGATTTAAAAAAACGCCCCCTAAAAACAATATATGGGTGGGATCTACCCATGTTGCACACCCCTGACGATGGTAAACTTTTTAGCGTCTTGTAGTACATATCAAATAATGCCCAAATCCAAATTTTCAGCCACATAGGTTTTATTTCCAGGTCGATGCCGATATTCGCCTTTGGGATCTGTACTATTATTAACTATACCAGAACTATCATTATTTTGCAGTATTTTAGATGCTAAAAAATGTCGAAGTTTGTGATTTTTTTTGGGTACTTAGAGAATCTTAAGGACTTTGAAAAAACATGCAATAGGTAGATAATTTTATCTAATTTATGATAGATTAACTCATTTTACTGACCGCATGTTTCCCTATATACTCAGTATTTATAGGCAGGACGCGCACCTTAAGAAATTATATTGTTGATGTTGAGACGCTCGCGACAGCACTGTGTTGTTTCACTTTAATCTTTCGTTACTTTTGATACCTCGATACTTTCGATACCTCGATACTTTCGATACCTCGACACTTTCGATACCTCGATACTTTCGATACCTCGATACTTTAGATACTTTCGATACCTCGATACTTTCGATACCTCGATACTTTCGATACCTCGATACTTTCGATACCTCGATACTTTCATACTTTCGATACCTCGATACTTTGGATAACTCGATACTTTCGATACCTCGATACTTTCGATACTTCGATACTTTCGATACCTCGATACTTTCGATACCTCGACACTTTCGATACCTCGATACTTTCGATACCTCGATACTTTAGATACTTTCGATACCTCGATACTTTCGATACCTCGATACTTTCGATACCTCGATACTTTCGATACTTCGATACTTTCGATACCTCGATACTTTCGATACTTTCGATACCTCGATACTTTCGATACCTCGATACTTTCGATACCTCGATACTTTCGATACCTCGATACTTTCGATACTTTCGATACCTCGATACTTTGGATACCTCGATACTTTCGATACCTCGATACTTTCGATACCTCGATACTTTCGATACTTCGATACTTTTGACCCTCGGTATCGGTATTCGATACCACCTAAGGTATCGATGCTTCGAATAAGTATCGATACTTTGCCCAGCCCTACTGGACAGTAAAAAACCAACCACCCAGTATAGTATTATTTTTACTACTAGTAATATCAATTTTTGACAAGTTTAAGTTGATTTAAAAAAATATTTGACAATTTAAGTACAAGTACTACTTAATTGAAAAAAATTTTCAAAATTTTCTATTTTTAGTTTTAATTAATTTTTACGTTTTAAGAAAAATCAAAATGCGGTGTAAAACTACTTTTTTTTGGCTCATCAGCCCTAAAAAACTCACCTAAAAAAAGCGACACTTTTACTCCTAATAAAACAAACTATACTATTGCATATTATGTAAGAGCATGCAATTTCCTAATATTTTTACTAACATTGATCGTTGCGCCCCTACTTGCAAATGCTCTATTGTTTTTATAGTAGGCTAAATACTCTGTTATGATTATAATATACCAACTCCTAAAGACTCCATTTAATTCACAAAGTAGCGTATTTTTCATACCTCTCGTACAGCCAGCCTCACAATTATTGGCTACCCTGGCTATACCAGGGTGGTTATTAGCGAACAACGACAAAAAGATAGAAGGGGAGGTTGTTGATTTACTACTTGTTGGCAAAATAAAGTTACCCCTCAATTTAAGTTTAGAATGTTATGATGGTTACATCCATAATTCGTGCTAAACGTATAGCCAGAGTGGCCTATAATTGTGAGGCTGACTGTACTCTCGTTTTATTTTAAATTAAAATACCATTAAATTTAATTTTGGAATTTCATTCAATATAAAAATTTAATTTAATAAAATGCCATATTGCTTAAAACATACCTGCACGCACCAATAATTTTGTATGACCGTATGTTTGTACAAATTAAAACTATAATAGGTATATCCACCGTGACTCGTTCGCAATATTGTGTATGTTGGCTCAATTAGTCCTTTCAATACCATATAAATTCAAGTAGCATAAATGAATTTTTGCTCTTATGTCTTACTAGCTGTTTTTTCAATTTCTTAAATGTACGTAATGAGCTTGTTGGTTCCAATTAATTTGTTTTTAAAATCCCACAGATTGTAGGTATTTTATTAGAGATGTTTTAGAATTTTTTAAAAGTCCATCCCAGTAAACATTTCTCCTATTATGGTAAATTTTGAAAAGAAACATATTAGGTCTGGAATTTTAATCTTACATAACGACAAAATATAAAACCTAACTAAGCCAATTACTTTTCTAAAAGAAGACAAAATTGCGAACATCGGGATCGTGGGACAGGAAAACAAGATCATAGGCTTAAAAGTATCCGGCTTTTACAATTTATAAAAGCTCAAGGTTACTTATTTTAGATGGGTGCAAAAAGTAAAAGCAGCAGCATCCATCCATCCAATCCACCTTCATACCCTAAAGCAGTAGCAAAACACAGGTGTTCTTAAAATGTCTGTCTTTAAAAATAACAGCAGGTAGACAAACAAATTTATTAGCAAACTTTATTCAACTAATGTGTTCCTTTTAAAAATAAAAAATCATTTGTAATTATTATCTAGGATATAAACTTTATTTTCTATTTCCTCATTCTTATAAATACACGCACATCTTTCTCGCCTGATTTAATTCATCGGTTAATTCCTCCTCATCTTGACTTGAATATGCAAGTAATTATTACAGGTCGTGTGTAATCGGGTGTATATTGTGGTGTAGATCATAAATTAATGTAGAATTTGTATAAAAATTTGTTACAAGTTGTAATTTAATCCATTTAATATGATTAGTTAGTTTCCTGGTCGTTGACATAGATTTTCGTTTTTTTCAAAAACTTGCAAATTCGTTATCGAACGTTAAATCAATTATTATAAACTCGAGTTATGCCAACTTAAAAAAAAATATCCTAGGTAATGTAATGGTTAACTCAAAAACATTCCAACTTGTCGGTAAAACAGATCTATCAAAGAATCTATGACCAGCAAGTGTTTAAAGAGTGAATGGTGGTGCATTGATAACAAAACATTCAAAATAAGTTCACATGTTTTAAATACAAGAAATACAATAGATAACCTTGTGCGTAACCCAAAACCCTGCAAACACAATAGCAGCTTTTACCAACAAACGCATTTTTTCTTCAAATACATTTTCTCCAGACAATATATTCGATCGCGTTGCACCTGAGCTCGTTTACTGTTTCTCTTGTTATTTTTAAAAGGCCGTGGGTGGTGCTTTCTCAAGACAATGACTACAAAATTTATTTAAAATTCAGGTTATTTAATATCTTTGTTTAGAGAGAAACCTACTACTACAACTACAGATGAAACTCTAAAATTAACATAATTCTCGTTCTTTTTTTCTAAATTAACTAATAAAACTTCACGATCTTTACCCATTATGTCAGTTTCTATAATAAAAAATTCGTGCTAAAGCCGATAATATTAGCTATAGGCTACTTTATAATTGGCATCATCTGTTTTCCACACCTACAACCTTACCAAAATTGGAATTTCTAAAACGTGCCCTAAACAGTAAGATAACAGGTGTTATCCAATTAAAAAACATACTTTTCTATCGTTCAGGTAAAACTGAAAGTAAAACAAAGCGACCGAAAACAATAAACCACGAAATGACCATAGTTTTGAGCTTAAACAACTGCTGTTGAATTGAGAATTGTACCACAGATGGTTAAGCGTGCGTAAGGCACGTGACATGTTCTCATAAATAACCACGACCAATTATTGGGGTAGCTAATTAAATGATACATCAAAGATTCCAACTTTTTTACCGTCTGGACTCACCCTCGCAAGTTTTTATCGTCGTTTAACTTGTATCATTTTTGTTAAATAGACAAAGATGAAAAAACGAATGGGTGGTATTTTTAGGAAATTAATGAAACGCACCATGCGATGTGTTTGGTGAAATATTAGTTACATTAATTATTTTTAACGAATTTAAAATTTTTTAAAAGTGTTTTTGGTTATGGTATTATAATTTGGAAAAAAAGGTTAAATGACAGATGGTAATTAAAAATTTGTACCTACTACCTATACACTACTCGATTTCTCGAAATCCATCAATTCATATATTTAGGAATTATTCCAAATTGAACTGGTAAGGAAACCTTATCACAATATGGTTATGAATTTCTAAATAAAATCTTTAAATTAATAGGTTGTACATGCGTACATGGTAGAGTGGTCCGAAATATGAACCAAAGTATGATCAGATCATAGGAGAGATCATCAGGAACCAAAAGGGTCACTAATGTGAAAATCTAATAATGTGAGCATACTGATTATGAAGAATAAATATCAAAAACTCTACACACCATCAATCAGAAGACAATAAAATATTTGAAACATCTCATCGAGAGACCTAGGTATTACCAGCTTTGTTTACTGTTGAATGCTGTGAAAGCTATATCACCTTCCACAATACAGCAAACGCTATCATGAACACCATTTACATGGCGATTATCAAGACCTGTTAATCGGACAGGACGAAAGAAATTAGTAGAAGTGCAGTTATTTATGTAGGATTTATCAAAGGATGACATAGCTGAACCGACGGCGATGAATGGTAATTTTCAACAAAAATTGTAGAGATGTGGAAATCAATGGTCAAGAGTGTAATTACTTTTAACTTACGGGTTCAGGGGGTCTGGGAATATACCCAAGATGAGAAGCCTAAAAGGACATCCTTTAGAGAATTCAAAATATTCAGATTTTAAACCTTTTGTTTTATCTTGATATGGAATTGATAAAACACGCTTTCTGACTACTCTTAACTACAAAACGCAGGTAGCCCAAAAAATTGTAGAGGTTGGCAATAATATAGTACTTTCGTTTTTCAACTGTAGCTTCAAAATGGCTTACTTAAGAAAAATAAATTTTGGAAACATTTTTCAGGAGGTCAAAAAAGCTATCAAACGATACCAAACTCGACTTTTTATCACATCGACGCTAAGCGTCGCGATGTTCAACTTTTCATTTTCTTATGGCGAACCTATCTTTTTTTTGAAAAAATTACTCGGTAGGCTTGTCGTAATTCTGATACCAAACGACAACTTTGTATTTTGTACTTATCTTGATTTACACAACTTTTCAGTTTATGTTATGTTAATATGTTACTTTATATTAATTTTTACAATAAAAAATAACGACTAAAACTTTGTGTATAGATAGAAAGTTCTCGTTTGCTATCAGAATTTACACAAGCCTACTGAGTGTTTTATGCAAAGAAAATGATAAGTTTTCCATAAGAAAATGAAAAGTTGAACGTCGCGACGCTTAGCGTCGATGTGATAAAAATTCGAGATTGATATCGTTTGATAGCTTTTTTGATCTTCTGAAAATTTATCCCTAGGATTTTAGATCGTGGACCCTTAACAGAAAAAACGGGGGGTCGTATTCAGGCTGAGCTCTTGGGGATAAGTTATTTGATACTCACCGAACACGAAAATCTGGTTGGCTTCCGTGGACACTGACTTAAGCCCTCACAGTATTTCAATGAAATTGTTAAAAATATTCATGCCAATGACATATTTTGATCTTTGCAGTGCAAATACCTTAGTTTAAAAATTTGAGCCCAAATACTTTGAGGTATTTTATCAACTCTTCACACTTCACACACAACTTTTAATTAGTGAGGAGAGAGGGTGAGCCACCAGAGAGGGGTGCCAAATGAAAATTCTTACTTGTTAGGTCAAAAATAGTTGATTTGCCAAAATGCAGCCCGAATACTGTTTGGTAGTTGTGTGGTCTGAAAATGTTGACTTCGGCCCAGCTTCAACGCTAACTAAGCCACTGTGGAGGGATGCCGAGTTTTTTGGTCTATTTATTTCATCAAAATGAAAGAATGGCAAAGTGGCAACCTAAATACTATAAACTTTTTTACCGAATATTTTTAACAATTTCATTGAAGGACTGTGAGGGCTTAAGCCAGTGTCCACGGAAGCCAACCAGATTTTCGTGTTCGGTGAGTATCAAATAACTTATCCCCAAGTGCCTTAATAAGATCACCCCCTTTTTTCTGTTAAGTGCCCACGGTCTATTTTTTTTTCTAAAGTATCTAAGCCATTTTGAAACTACAGTCAAAAAACGAAATCGCAAATTTTCAGTTTTTTTTTCGTTTTCTCGGAAACCATTTAGAAATTTCCTAAAGGGGTTCTTAAAGGTCATCAAAATATGCAACTTTTTGCTAATTTAAGCAATCTCAAAACTCTTACGGTTTCTGAGATCCCAATTGATAAAAAAAATCACCCTGTATGATCTCATGATAATGATGATGATGATGAAAATGATCTCTTCACAAACCATTGACATCAACAATAAACCTGAAGAATAAAAGGAACCTAAAATTATTAAGACAGCCTATATTTAACGTTTATCATTGGCTTTAAAAATGTTTAATTGTGTGTTATAATTAGAGCCCGGATTCTAAGCTTTTTGCTTATGGCTGAACAAAATTCCTTTTGGATCTTGACGTTTCTCAAAAATTTAAACCAATATGTCGATACTGTTTATTTTCTTTTTTTTCGAATATCTTGCTTAAAAGACATTTTCGTGCTTTTTTTGAGCTTTTTTTTAAAGTTTCCTGATTTTTAAATGATTTTTTTTTATTTTGAATCATTTGGATAATTCGTGTTTTTTTCAATGTTAAATAACTGCCCCTATTATATCGGTTAAGGTAGAGAGAAGAATTTCGGTTTAGAAATATGCTTACGACATTTCATTTTTTTTTCAAAATAATAATTCAAGTTTTGAATAAAAATTAAATTTTGATGCTCAATTTTGGATCTTAGTGCTTTTTAAGATTTATTTTTGACTTTTTAAAAGCTTTTTTTAGACTTCTTTTAAGGTTTTTTAAGCGCTTATTTTGAAATAATAAATGTTTATATCCGGGCGCTAATTGTAATAAGTTCAAAAATTTAGATAAGCGCTTATGTCAGGACGCCAGCGATTTCATATTTCATGTTTTAATGTATTATTCCCAATTAGGTTCTGGTATTAAAATGATTAATAAGAGCTGAATATAAGAACCGTTTTCTAACTATTTTTAAATAGAAAATATGGAGAGTCTTCCCACAATAATAATTAAACACTTAATAATATTAAATTCAATCAGATAGTTTATGAAAATATGTTATTTATAAATTAATAAATAGAATATCTTCTATGAAATTAAGTTAATAAATACATGAATGTTGGGCCCGAAGCCAATAAAGCAAATGTAATAAATTAATAATATGAATGAAAGTGTGCGTCTGATGATGGGTAGAGCTTTAATATACAATGCATTTATCAATAAAAAACTGAAATATGTCGTATTTCCAAAAAAGAGGAAAGTAAAGAAAAGGGGTAGAAAATTTCATAACCTTTAAGCAAATTGAAGAGAACGGTTTAACACTACTTTCAATGCCGTTTTATTTATGAACTTTATTACAATAAATTCAATTTATTAATAAACTACAAATTGAAAAAAAAAACAAGCAATTAATTGAAGGTTTCATGTCTTACCATACGTTGAAATCGCTTTACTGTTTTAATCAATGTATTATAATTGTTTTAGTTCGTTCCTTTTGAAGAGGAATTAAATTAAACAGACTGGGTAGGGATTTAACATGTAAAATCATACTTTTGTGATTTCTTACTTCCGTCAAATAAACGTTTTAGACTATGAAATTTAACATCTAAATAAATAAACAAAATTAATTTAGGATCCTTTATACATCAGGGTGGTGACCGGACCTCTCGTTCATATTAATTTAACATGTAAAACAATGTAAATAAAATTATACTTTTGTGATTTCTAGCTTCCGTCAAATAAACATTTTAGATTATAAAATTTAACATCTGAATCAATAAACAAAATTAATTTAGGATGCTTTACCTATATGTGGTGACCGAACCTCTCGGTCATATAGATCGAACATGTAAAATCATACTTTGGTAATTTCCTGCTTCCCAATTAATTTTACAAAAATTTTTTTTTATAATAGCTTTTGAGCATAACATTCTGCATCTAAATCAATAAACAAAATTAATTTTGGATGCTCTATAACGCCAGAAAAGTAAGTTGAAAATTTAGAAATACTTCAAACAAAATTATAAAATGTGTGACGTTTTATCTTTCAAAGCAATTTTTGAGGTTAATTAAATTAAGCAAAATTAAAAATAAAATGTATTTTTTGTTTTTTTTTCTAAATATTATTTATTATTAAATAAATTCAATAATTAAATATAAAATTCAAAATTATTATGACGTGATTATGACAGAAAAAGCGTAAAAGCATCCAAAATTAATTTTCTTAATTGATTTAGATGCAGAATTTTATGCTCTAAAACTTTTATTCAAAGAATTTTTTTATAAAATTAATTGAAAAGCAGGAAATTACGAAAGTATGATTTTACATGTTCAGTCCTTATGACCGAGAGCTACGATCACTGGTATAGCCAGAAACATGGTGGTAATATGCATATGCATATATGGATATTAACACTATGGCCAGAAATACAATTCGAAAATTCCGAAAACTAGCTTATATAACGATTGCCATGAAATACCTACTTGAAAATTATCAAATGTTTAGCGTAGATCTTTCTGGATCTTTCAAAACCAAATTTGAGTGTAATTTAAATTAACTGAAATTAAACATCACCATTTGCAGACATTACTTCTGACTGCTGTAATATGAGTATAAAGATGTTGTTCCGCTGTAAAAATCACATTTTTTTTCACCGTTTTTTTTTGCATACATACAAAGTTATAGGCCATTGAAGAAAAAGAGGGTGTTCTGCAGTGCTTTTTTGCAAAATACTTGAAAAGGAAGCCAAATATCGATAAAATGTAAACAACCAATCTTGTTTAGCGTAAAATTACTAACAAAAAATATGTTACATGTTTTAAGTTTTAACAATCTATTAAGGTGGTACGACCGTTTTCTTAAAGTAGTCATTTTTCCAAATTGTTAATTAACATAATGTTTTAACCTATTTGCAACGCAATTACAATTCTTAAAAAATTCACCTGTTATCTGATATTGTTAGAGAAGATATCCTATGAGTTTCAGATTGTTTCAAGCTCATTTGCCTAAATTATTGTTTTTTATTCATTAAAAAAACAATTTTTTTTCCGTTCTAGTTTTTTGCAGGTTTTACAACTTTAGAATTGGCAGGGACTAATTAAACTATGATAATCTTGTTCCTTATGAAATTTCAGACAAAAATTGTCTGCTTCAATTTTCTGTATCGTCATTTGTTTCTGTTTTATTCGCGTGCAAACTTGAAAATTAGTGTGCACGCGAACACCAACGCTTGATATCTATTGTTAGGCTTCGTCGTTTTTAGAATCAATGAATGGTTTCCTCTTTCCCATCGTCTTTCTCAATTTCTTCGTCACTGATACCACTCATTCGGTCACCTTCAATAACCTCTAGGGCCTGATCCTCGATAACTTCTTGAATAAGATTATCGTCGTCTTCTTTATCTTAAAATTCTATTTCTAAACTTATTCGATTGGTACACGACTTTCCTTGACAAAAAAGACATGCTGGAGAGTATCTTAAACAGGATTTGCAGCATTCGCACGCTTTACCACAAGATTCTTTGCATTTGCATTACTCTCAGTAATTCACGGGTACTAAAACTAGTCTTAATGTTGTCATAGTTGGCATGAGGCCATCAGACTGTGTTAGTTTCCAACCCCAATTGGGAATCATTTGAATCCTGGATCTAGCCATTTCAGCATTTGAAAGTAGACTCCCTCCCCGGTTTAAGATGCTCTCTAGCATGTCTTTCTTGTCAAGGAACGTCGTGTACCAATCGAATAAGTTCAGAAATAGAATTCGAAGATGAAGATGACGACGATAATATTATTCAAGAAGTTGAAGTTGAAGGTGACCGAATGAGTGTATCAGTGACGAAAAAATTAAAAAAGACGTGGACAAGATAAAAGCTTTCATCTATTCTGAAAACGATGAAGCAATGGAGATCGAGGAATGATGAAACAGGCAATAAAAATTAAAAAGCAGCCTAACAATCTAGCGTTGGTGTTCGCGTGCGCACTAATTTTCAAGTTTGCACGCGAATAATTAAGAAACAAATGACGATACAAAAAAGTGAAGTAGACAATTTTTGTCGGAAATTTCATAAGGAATAATATTAACATAGTTTGATTAGTCTCTGCCAACTCTAAAGTTGTTAAAACTGCAAAAAATAAAAATGGAAAAAAAATCCTTTTTTTAATGAAAAAAAACCATAATTTAGGCAAATGAGCTTGAAACAATCTGAAACTCATAGGATATCTTCTCTAACAATGTCAGATAACAGGTGAATTTTTTCAGAATTGTAACTGCGTTGCAAGTAGGTTAAAACATTATTTTGTTAATTAACAATTTAGAAAAATGACTACTTTAAGAAAACGGTCGTACCACCTTAATAGATTGTCAAAACTCAAAACATGTAACATATTTTTTGTTAGTAATTTTATGCTCAACAATATTGGTCCTTTACATTTTATCGATATTTGGCTTCCTTTTCAAGTATTTTGCAAAAAAGCACTGCAGAACACCCTCTTTTTCTTCAATGGCCTATAACTTTGTATGTATGCAAAAAAAACGGTAGACTTTTTTTTCCCTGTTTTTACTCACCAAATGAAAATTTTTAAAAGTGGTCCCGTCCTGTTAATAATTTGTTAGAGGTTGACCCCTATGAGAATCACTAAGCTGATTGAACTACTTAACAATGTGAAAAAACGTTTTTCGTTTCCGTTAAAAAGCGTTTTTCATGGTTTTGCGTTTCACTTCGCTCCTTTATAAGATTATTCTTGCAGATGGGTGTATCAATTGGTCGAAGAAAGTACGCAAATTTCGTGGATGTCTCGTTAGTTGAAGAAATCATCCATATTTCCAACAGTAACAATTCGTTAAGGCCCGTCCACACACACAGGCCTTGCCTTCCGGTTTGACCTGTGCATGTGGCCTGAACGCTGGCCAGATGCTCTGGTTTGGCCTGTGCGTGCAGGCCGCCTGCACAGGCCAAACCGGAAGGGAAGCCTGTGTGTGTAGACGGGCCATTAGATTAACCTTACCAAATATTTTTGGAACGTCTTCGTAACTGCCCTACTGATACCCAATCTTCTATAGCAATAATTTCAGTAAAAACCAAATCAAACCATCAAGTTCTTAACCAAGCAACTAAACCAAAAAGTTTAAAAGAAAGGATCTTAAAGAAAATATCTGCAAATAAGTTAACTTTTACCCGAGGGGTCAACCACTGTTCTGAATTTGTACACTGACTGCAGTTGACTGCCCATGACTGCATATGCTATGGCTGACATTGACTGCAGATGACTACCATTGACAGCTCAATTTTTGTACATTGACTGCAGAGAGTGGATAACCCCTTGCTTTTACCTATATTTTTTAATGAAATAGAAAATAGTATTTTACGGTTCTAGTTGACTCAAACTATATTATTATGTACTATTTATAGTAACTTTAGCAAAATTATCATTCATCAGACACATAGATAGATATCTACGATGTACAAATGGCAAAATGACATCTGGTTCTTAATCATTAGTGTATTTGGAAGGTGTACCCCTTTAAAACTAAAAATATTTTTGATCTTTATCTTTAGCTACCACCAGCATTTATAATAAATAATAATACTAAACTACAAGTTAATTAACGGGTCTTCTGCCACTGTCAATTAATTTACCATAAGTCTACTTTAACATCCCATCGAGTAAAAAAAAATTTAATTTTGAAACTTAAATTGTTCGAGTCGGAAATTAATAAACTAATTGATTTTCAGCCCCGATAATTCAATTTTGTGTCATAAAATAATTTTCTCTTTTACTTCTCGAGTCTCGACAAATCCAATTGTTTTTTTACTTAAAAATCATTAATCAACAACAGTCGTTAATTAATTAATTTAATAGCGTGCAAGTAATTAGAAACTTTCTTTTGTAATAACTTAAACCGAGTTACTTAAATTATAAAAATCTTTTTTTTTAACTCCAACGCAAGACAATTTCTTAATTTTAACCTAAGAGTAATTAATCTAAAACATCATGTGGGGCAAATCATCCATCTAAGAACCCACGAACAACTAAATCAAGTTGCGTGCTCTATGGTCGCGTGAGGCTGAGGTCAGCGAATTGGCCACCAAAAATGCTTTGCAGGTGCACAAAAAATGTTTTTTACAGTTACACAAGACTATTGTTCTTATCTGATTTGAATTTTCATCAGAAAAGCGTGGGAAAGAGAAATTGTTTGGTATTTCTTTATCTGCACTTCTTATGTTTATTTAGATTGGTCGGTAGTAACACTTATATGGCGATATTATTGGGTACGTAAAAGGATTTTACTATTAAATATGATTTGAAAATGGTTAAATCAGGCACCTTAACGCTTGCTCATCTCAGTTTACATACTTACACGGTGCTTCAATTGATAGTTGTAGTAGTAAGTAATATGTTACAGGTATCTACTTTCAATTTCATTTAATCGACACCCAATTGGAGCCTTAACAAGATTCTTTTTTGATTTCAAAGTTAAACGTGTTTAGTAATTTCACTTATAAATCAATTTGGCAAGTGTTACGGGATTTCACTTAATAAAACTTTGTCGATTCATAGAGTCGTAAACGTTTTATATTTATAACAGATTGTAGTCGATTCGATAATAAATCAAATAGTGTAATTATCATCAACATTACATGTGGTAAATGATGATTGACCACCAAGTAAGTATCTACATTATTAAAATAGATAAATATTTAATTTAATTTACAAACTTTTTTTTTATTTGATTTTTTAACGAGACTTCTTGATTGATTTTTCTGCACTTGATTGAATTTTAGTTCAGGTCATAGAATACGATTTTATGAAGAATAATTGAGTAAATGATTAGCATGAAAGTATTCTTTAAGGTTTATTATTTGAAAAATGAATTACAAATTAGTTTTATTAAATTCTTCTTTTAACTAAAGAACCATGAAATGCATGACATTGAAATTTTAAAAGCCAATTGTTTTTAATTTTTAATGCAATTATAGAAATTATTTTTAAATGAAATGGTTAAAAGGCGGTCTTTCGCTTTCTCTTTAAATTTAATAACATTAAAAAGAAGAAATGGTATGAAATCTACACCCTAAACACCCAGCTTTGAGATATAGTGAGTTTTGCGATATAATGAATAGAATACCCGATTTTGTTATTAGCTCAAAAAACTATTCTACACCCGGTATATTAACTTTGAAAATAACATTTTTGCTTAAATCATAGGATTCAAACATCTATCATTAGTGCGTTATTTTATAAAAATAAATGAGATCAAAATCACATAACTTCAATGACTAATAATTTTTGAGGTATAATTAGATAATAAATTGAAATATTTATGTTAATATAAATAAATACAACCTTGCGAGTTGCGACTTATCAATTATTGCAAATAAGTACGTATAGCTTACTATTAAAAATGTACAATTTTCAACTTTTTAAAAGAACATTTTTCGAAAAAATAAAATAAAAACCTCAGCTTTGAGGACCTACCGTTGATCTATGTCGTAATATCTCAGCATTCTAAACAGCTATCAGTAAGGAAATTCAACGATGTTTCTGGAACAATAAGATAAAATCGAATTAGATAAGAATAGGTTATTACATTAGTTATTACAATTAATACAGTAAAGTCATCTTTTAGTATTTTTATATTGTTAATGAATGCAATAATTGTAAATTTCTTATTAAATTGTTTACCTAATTCAATTATAATATAAAACTAAAGATGGTCCCAACACAACACTACCTTCTCCAACAACAATAAAAATTAAACTGAATTTAATGTAAAGGTGATAATATTTTATCTACATTTATTTATGTATTTGGTATAGAAATTTTAATATCGTGAAAAGCCACATGATAGGTAGGTACTTTTATATGGAGAAAAATCCAAATATTCAAAAATACATATCGAGTGCCCTTCAATGAAACAAATAAATAGGCAACTAATATGGATATCACTTCTATTTGAAGTTTGTTGTTCATTAGGGAAGTCTATAAGCGTGGTAGTGATATCTATCGAAAGATAATTATCTGCTGCGACAGTTAACGCCTAAAAGTTGTTAATTACTAACTTTTCACATTGATTATCAATGAGATAAACTTTTACCTCTTCCAAAAATTTTGCATGTAGTAGGATGAAAGAAAAATTCTGAAATACCTTCATTTAAGTATCGAGAACGTATTTTTCTTTAAATTTATCACAATAGTTTCCAAACAAGAACTTGTGTGCTGGAAAGCTCGGAAAAACTCATGGTAACTTCTAACTCAAATATTTGGATTTTTTGACAAACGGAAGGGCCGTGCCCAAAGCTGAAAATAGCAATAAAGTAACTCCTGTTGGATTGGTTAAATGTTTTGAATCAAATTTCTAAAAATAATCATTTCGAGATGAACGAAAGAAATGGCGAGATGAAGCTCAATTAATGTCTATGCTATAATGAGCAGTAAACTAGAGCTATAAAGGCAACAAAGATCGCCAATTATTGTTTACAGATGTCTTAATTGTGGGCTCCTCAACATAGCTGTTATTCTCACTCGAGACACTCTTCTACGGTTTAGTCACAAGGAACTAGCAAAATGGGCATGATTAAGCACCTCAAGTACGGAGGGTAAAGAGTTTGTTTAACCTGTACTCTGAAAATTTCTACAACTGATCAATCAGACTCTGATAGGTTAAATAAAAGAAACAGAAAGAACGAAGAGCTGGAAACGGAGGAGAAGGGGCTCTATTAATGCATGCTTTAGTCCTGAGTTCATTCTAAATCCTTAGGTTAGCCCTTGGGAGCTGTTGGTTTGCCAAAAGAGCTATAAAGGCAACAAAGATCGCCAATTATTGTTTACAGATGTCTTAATTGTGGGCTCCTCAACATAGCTGTTATTCTCACTCGAGACACTCTTCTACGGTTTAGTCACAAGGAACTAGCAGAATGGGCTTGATTAAGCACCTCAATTACGGAGTGTAAAGAGTTTGTTCAACCTGTACTCTGAAAATTTCTACAACTGATCAATCAGACTCTGATAGGTTAAATAAAAGAAACAGAAAGAACGAAGAGCTGAGAAACGGAGGAGAAGGGGCTCTATTAATGCATCTTTTAGTCCTGAGTTCATTCTAAATCCTTAGTTTAGCCCTTGGGAGCTGTTGGTTTGCCAAAAGAGCTATAAAGGCAACAAAGATCGCCAATTATTATTGTTTACAGATGTCTTAGTAGTGGGCTACACAACTTAGCTGTTATTCTCACTCGAGACGCTCTTATACGGTTTAGTTACAAGGAACTAGCAGAATGGGCTTGATTAAGCACCTCAATTACGGAGTGTAAAGAGTTTGTTCAACCTGTACTCTGAAAATTTCTACAACTGATCAATCAGACTCTGATAGGTTAAATAAAAGAAACAGAAAGAACGAAGAGCTGAGAAACGGAGGAGAAGGGGCTCTATTAATGCATCTTTTAGTCCTGAGTTCATTCTAAATCCTTAGTTTAGCCCTTGGGAGCTGTTGGTTTGCCAAAAGAGCTATAAAGGCAACAAAGATAGCCAATTATTGTTTACAGATGTCTTAGTAGTAGGCTACACAACATAGCTGTTATTCTCACTCGAGACGCTCTTCTACGGTTTAGTTACAAGGAAGTAACAGAATGGGCTTGATTAAGCACCTCAAGTATGGAGGGTAAAGAGTTTGTTCAACCTGTATTCTGAAAATTTCCTGAATTGATCAATCAGAGTCTGATAGGTTAAATAAAAGAAACAGAAAGAACGAAGAGCTGGAAATGGAGGAGAAGGGGCTCTATTAATGCATCTTTTAGTTCTGAGTTCATTCTAAATCCTTAGGTTAGCCCTTGGGAGCTTCTCGTGTGCCAAAAGAGCTATAAAGGCAACAAAGATCGCCAATTATTGTTTACAGATGTCTTAATTGTGGGCTACACAACATAGCTGTTATTCTCATTTGAGACGCTCTTCTACGGTCTAGTTAGAAGGAAGTAACAGAATGGGCTTGATTAAGCACCTCAAGTATGGATGGTAAAGAGTTTGTTCAACCTGTATTCTGAAAATTTCTACAACTAATCAATCAGACTCTGATAGGTTAAATAAAAGAAACAGAAAGAACAAAGAGCTGAGAAACGGAGGAGAAGGGGCTCTATTAATGCATCTTTTAGTCCTGAGTTCATTCTAAATCCTTATTAGGTTAGTCCTTGGGAGCTGTTGGTTTGCCAAAAGAGCTATAAAGGCAACAAAGATCGCCAATAATTGTTTACAGATGTCTTAAAAGTGGACTACACAACATAGCTGCTATTCTCACTCGAGACACTCTTCTACGGTTTAGTTACAAGGAACTAGCAGAATGGGCTTGATTAAGCACCTTAAGTATGGAGGGTAAAGAGTTTGTTCAACCTTTATTCTGAAAATTTCCTGAATTGATCAATCAGAGTCTGATAGGTTAAATAAAAGAAACAGAAAGAACGAAGAGCTGGAAACGGAGGAGAAAGGGCTCTATTAATGCATCTTTTAGTTCTGAGTTCATTCTAAATCCTTAGGTTAGCCCTTGGGAGCTGTTGGTTTGCCAAAAGAGCTATAAAGGCAACAAAGATCGCCAATTATTGTTTACAGATGTCTTAGTAGTGGGCTACACAACATAGCTGTTATTCTCACTCGAGACGCTCTTCTACGGTTTAGTTACAAGGAACTAGCAGAATGGGCTTGATTAAGCTCCTCAAGTATGGAGTGTGAAAGGTTTGTTCAACCTGTACTCTGAAAATTTCTACAACTGATCAATCAGACTCTGATAGGTTAAATAAAAGAAACAGAAAGAACGAAGAGCTGACAAACTAATGAGTAGCGACTGTATTAATGCATCCTTTAGTCCTGAGTTCATTCTAAATTCTTAGGTTAGCTCTTGAGAGCCAACCTCCAATAGTAATATAGTAATGGTAATTTGGGCCTCCCCGACCATTTTAACTTTTTCGCGCAATGTCACGGCGGGAAGGAGTTCTTTTCAATTGAATCGAACTCCACCTAACTCTTGTTCTAGAGTTAATCCCTAAAAAATGTAATCCTAATCGCTGAAGGTATTTTTTTGTAATATGTATTACCTATACAGGATGTGTATAAAGTAAGGAATATAGCGATTATCTCGGCATAGATAAATATTTGAGAATAAACCTCGGACACGTCGATTTAGATTTTTCATTTCGCATTTTCTGACACTAAAATAATTTATACAGAGTGTTTTATTTCGGCGGTACGACATCATCAACGAGTTTTTTAAATAGAATATCCTGTATATTTTATTATTTTTGGAATCTCCATCGAGTGCTTATTCAAAAACCTATTATACTTAGAGTCGAAAGTTGATAATTTTGGAGCTACAGATATCTGAAAATTGTATTTTTTAACAGTTTGTTGCTGAGTTCTGTAGAGTAATTTGACGGTATTTTACGATTCTGTCTGGACTTTTCAATGACAATCTCATAAGGTCATAAAATGACGAAAAGTAGTACCTATACAGGGTAATCAAAAACAAAGTTTTCTTTTTTTGTGAGAAATAAAAATAATAATAATAATTAAGTAACTAATTAAATAAAACAAACCCTAAGTGTAATAGGTTTTTGAAATCAGTTCTTTATGGGGAATCCAAAAATGATTGAATATGTAGGGTGTTACATTAAAAAAAACCGCTGATGATGTCGTACCTCCGAAATAGATCACCCTGTATAAATTATTTTTTTGTCAAAATTTGCGCAATTAAAAATTAAAATCGACGTGTCCGAGCTTTTTTTCCAAATATTTTTATATGCCGAGATAATCGCTATATTCCTTACTTTATACACACCCTGTATGTATATACGTGGTCTGACAATAAAGTAATGCCGAAAAGTTGGACCGACTGAGACCAGTATTTTGAAAGAAGGAGGTAAGAGACGCGCGTAATGTAACCAAAAGTGGATTCTTTCGAAATGTATATTTATTTTTATAACACTTAAGGTAAGTATTATACAAAAAAATATCTGCAAGTGTTTTACGACTTAAACAAATCACACTTATTATATTTAATTCACTAAATGCCGGATATATCTACCATTATTTTGTTTTCATTTTCTCACTTAAAGTATTAATAATATCATAAATTTAAATAAAACCTTTTATTTCAACTATTTAAATTTTTGTAAAAAACGAAAAACACAAATGTTTATTCAAAATTTAAGGTTAATAAACAGAGTAATGATAATTATTTTAAAAACAATACAATCTTTTGTTTTAAAAAATTATGAATTTTGATTTTTAATTTACACACAAAAGACAATTGTAATAAATAAATACTACTACATAAACACCTGTTTTTTTATTTGTTGTAATTTACGCAAGACTTTAAGGTCAAAAACTTTATAAGTATCCTATTTTAATAATTATTTTACATAGGCTAATGATATAACTAAAATGATCTATCAAGAGTATCAGAGCTATCTTGATGGGATTTCTCGTCTTTTGACACAGGTACGTATACAGTACAAATAAGGAAGTTATTAATATTTAATATCTTTTTATGTATAAATTTGGTGCATATGTGATGCCATTTAATTTTTTTTAAATAATATGTACATTGTATAATATTATTACCTGTAAAGGTATCGGGTTTATTATAGTCACGAGTATATTATTATGTGCGCACTATTAGGTTTTTAAGAAAGTGTATACTTAAATATTACTATGAAGAAGATATAATCTATTCTCTAATATTTATATTTTATAAATGAGTTATTATAATAGCAGATGAAAATTATGGTGTATTATTTGTAATAAACAAAATCAGTTGTAGGTACATATAAGTTTGCATATAATTTAAAACACCTACATAAGGTAAAATGACGAAGAAAGGTATATTATATGTATTATGTAAAAGTTTAAACATTAAAGAATACGATTTAAAGCACAACGAGAAATGCTCTCGAATTGCTTTGTTGCCAGGATTTTCCACCAAGAAAATTTTTTGTATTTTCTCTTTCGATTTTGGATAGTAAAAAATTATAAATGTGCATGTAGTGATGGGTGTAGAAATTTGAGTGCTCGGTGTAATGTTATAGAAGAGAAAACAATAAACATTCGAATATCAAAACTGTCTGTCTTGGTAATTTGTCTATTGATGAGAGAAGAAAACCAAAGAACAAAGTTTAAAAAATTTATTATTATATACTGGTTATCTAAATCGTCTTAACTTTGATGGTTACTACCTGCGATTCAAACACTTTCCTTTTAAAAATCGGCAATTTTAAAGGACGTTTTTAGCATTAAAGCGAAAAAAATTTTAAGTAATATACTAAGCTATAATCGTTATCCGAGTCGTTAGAATTCGAGTTTCTTATCAATAAGACAACTTGGACATAACCGTCTTCCATTTAAGAATGCCATTAAAAGCGTCAAACTGGCAACTGGAGATAAACTGTGCTATACATATAAAAGCTTCAGATAAGAAACATGTTGTTTCTACTTGTTGGGATTAATACGTTACCTTTTTCTGCCAATTTAATGAAGGTTATTCCATAAAATAGCAATGAAACAAGGTATTTTGATTTTGATACAAAATAATTTTTGAGAAAAACACAAGGTATACTACTCAAAAGAATGATCGCACAAAACCCATTTTTACTGTATAAATTTTTATTTTATGATCATTTCAAGCAAATTTAAACACAGTGGGGAGTAAGAGAAAGAAAATTGTTGGGACTATAGATAGATTTATAGGAAACGTCTTAAAAAATGTAATTATTAAAATAAAATCAACGCAAAATAATGAAACTGAACTTTAATAAGATGTGCTTCCGCCTCTAGCAGATGTAACATAATGCATTCGAGTAGGTAAAGACTGTATCAAGCCTCTAATGTAGCCTTCCTCTAAGCTATTCCATGCTTCTTGAATTGCTGCTTTTAGCTGCCGAAGAGTTTCTGGTTGAGGTTGGATGCATTCACCGGATGTAAAAGTTGTGGAGCAGCTACTAACTGCTACATCACTATCGCTACTAGCAGTGGTGTTAATAATGGGCCCGCAAGGTTCGCGTTGCGGTAGGGCCCCCGAATAATTGGAGCCCCCAAAAAATTCAGTAGTTTGTACTAGGGCTAGGCAAAGTATCGATACTTATTCGAAGTATCGATACCTTAGGTGGTATCGAATACCGATACCGAGGGTCAAAAGTATCGAAGTATCGAAAGTGTCGAGGTATCGAAAGTATCGAGGTATCGAAAGTATCGAAAGTATCGAAAGTATCGAGGTATCGAAAGTATCGAGGTATCGAAAGTATCGAAAGTATCGAGGTATCGAAAGTATCGAGGTATCGAAAGTATCGAAAGTATCGAGGTATCGAAAGTATCGAAAGTATCGAAAGTATCGAAAGTATCGAGGTATCGAAAGTATCGAAAGTATCGAGGTATCGAAAGTATCGAGGTATCGAAAGTATCGAGGTATCGAAAGTATCGAGGTATCGAAAGTATCGAAAGTATCGAGGTATCGAAAGTATCGAAGTATCGAAAGTATCGAGGTATCGAAAGTATCGAGGTATCGAAAGTATCGAAAGTATCGAGATATCGAAAGTATCGAGGTATCGAAAGTATCGAGGTATCGAAAGTATCGAGGTATCAAAAGTAACGAAAGATTAAAGTGAAACAACACAGTGCTGTCGCGAGACGCAACATCAACAATATAATTTCTTAAGGTACGCGTCCTGCCTATACTGAGTATATAGGGAAACATGCGGTCAGTAAAATGAGTTAATCTTCCGCATTTTTTAAACGATCTAGTTGAAAAAATTCTATCATAAATTAGATAAAATTATCTACCTATTGCATGTTTTTTCCAAGTCCTTAAGATTCTCTAAGTACCCAAAAAAAAATCACAAACTTCGACCATTTTTAGCTTCTAAAATACTGCAAAATAATGATAGTTTTGGTATAGTTAATAAGAAATAGAGAGATATTTCAACTTATAAAATATATGGATTGGGTAACCTGTTATATTAGCTTTCATTTAAAACAAATTTTATCAAAATTGATGGTCTTATTCAAAAGATTCACTCATTTTTGAAAATTACAACATTTAATGCAAATTGTCGTAGAAACGACAATAACTTTCTCAGCTCTCTGTAATATACAATTATTATTATGATCATCACAAAATGGTCCCATAAAGTGTAGCTTCTTAAATGCCTTATACTTTCCTCGATACTTTCGATACCTCGATACTTTCGATACCTCGATACTTTCGATACCTCGATACTTTCGATACCTCGATACTTTCGATACCACGATACTTTCGATACTTTCGATACCTCGATACTTTCAATACCTCGATGCTTTCGATACCTCGATACTTTTGATACCTCTATACTTTCGATACCTCGATACTTTCGATACCTCGATACTTTCGATACCTCGATACTTTCGATACTTTCGATACCTCGATACTTTCGATATCTCGATACTTTCGATACTTCGATACTTTCGATACCTCGATACTTTCGATACCTCGATACTTTCGATACCTCGATACTTTCGATACCTCGATACTTTCGATACTTCGATACTTTTGAATAGTATCGATACCGTCGTGGTATCGATACTTGATACCTGATTCGAGGTATCGCCCAGCCCTAGTTTGTACCATAAAGCTAGCCTTTCATCACAACTTCTAGAAGCCAGCTTCTTTTTTCCAAACCAATAGAAGATAAACTTGAACCATGTTTTAGCGTCTGACGCTAGAAATGCAAGGTTCTTATTCGTTTAGAAAAAGAAGCTAGCTTCTAGAAGCTATAGTGCAAGGCTACTTTCAAGAGGCACTTTAAAAATGGCTGTTTTTGTAAATATGTATTTGAGAATTTAAAAAATAAATAGGTAAATACTTTTCTTCCCTTGCAAAGTTACACAGATGTTTCGACAATAAGCAACTAAAAGTCGAGCCGAGTCGGTTGGTTGTAAAAGTTTTAGAAATAGTCACAAATGAACCCTAAATTATATGAATTTTTATAAATAAATACCTAATGTAGAATCGACTTGTCAAAGTTGATATTTTCAGGTGCATCCTAACGCCCAAAAAGTGCATAGACTTGTAAGAGTTGTCATTTCATGCGATCGTGATGAAAATCAAAAAATGATTTTTCTAAACATTCCTCCTTAAGCATATTTGCTAAAGAACAGAAAAATCTTATTTTCACTAATCTATGTGTACTTTTGGCCGTTTTTTTCCACTAATTAGTTTTATTATTATTTTAAGTTGAAACTCTCTGAAATTTTTAATGTTGTTATAGTCAAAAAATTTATGGAGAACCTTACTCTGAATCTTACGGGGAGGCCCCCAAGTTCCTAGTTCCTGGCTACTATTACACTGCGGTAATTTTAGTAAGTGAGCAGGTAGCGAGATAGTTCAACATAAGGAAAGATGAACACCGAAGGATTTTCCGTTGAACCCATTGGGGACATTGGGGACCCCAAGTTTTGGCGAATGTTCGTCTACATTCGCCAAAACTTGGGGACTGACACCCCAGTTGACTTATTGGATATACACTGTAGTAGTGGTTATACTAATAGTAACATATTATGCAGGTTTTGTGTAGTGAACAAAAACACAAACAAAAACCAGCAAACGCAAACTAGGCAAAATCCAAAGATTGACCTGCCTAAGAATTACTGGAGCAATGCGTACTACGACTAGAGCAGCAATGAAAACAATGCTGAACCTCCCATCCTTACATCTGGTGGGAAATCCAAAACACTATAAGTGAGGCTTACAGACTAAAAACTCACTCCTCCATAGGAAGAAATGGACAAGAACGTGCCTAAATCCTAAGAGAGATGGAAGAACACTCCATACTTAGTATGGTGTCTGACAGAATAACCAAAGCATATCGTCATATAACCGTCTTCCAAGCAGAAATTTACGCAAATATCTCACATATCTCAACATGTGCGCAAATGCTGTTAGATAAAGGATATCACAACCAAAGAATCTTCGTTGTATCTGACAGCCAAGCAGTTCAAAAGCGCTAAACGCCTGTGAGGTGAGGTCCGGATTAGTAACGGACCTGGTGTGGGTTCCAGCTCATGGTAACATACCAGGGAACGCGAAAGCTTACGATCTGGTTAAAGAGACTAGCAAAATATGACCCATTGGACCAGAACCCGCCTTTGGCATTTCTTATGAAATGGCAAAGAGAGAAATAAAGTCACTTCTAGAGAAGTAGCATATCAAACACTGGAGAGAAACTCCTGGACAGAGAATGAGCAGAGAGGACCTATAACTGGCAACGGCAATAATAACGGGCCATTTTCAGCTCCAAAAGCACTTGTATACAATGGGGCTAGAAGAAGACCCACTATGTAGAGGATGTGCAGAGCAGGAGAAAACTCTAATTCATCTTCTGCGACACTGTGAGGCTTTTACAAGATATCGTTACAGCATTCTTCGGAAAGAGAAGATGCTCCAAAGAGAACTACCTACCTTATCAGTAGGAAAAATTCTAGACTTTATCAAAAACACAGAACTCCCATAAAGCAAGACCAAATCCGAGGTGCACAGTTATTCGGGACGTCGCGTCGCGATGAAAGGAACCACTAGGGGACCAGTCTCAGAAATACAATTAATTAACAAATTGGGGACCCCAGAAACCCATTGACTATGACGTTCTCCATCTCTTCGTATCGAGACTCACTGTGAATAAAATGTTCCTCCAATTCTTAATATTGAAGTTTACATATTTTGTAACAAAATTAAGTCTTTGAATAAGATCTTCTCTGGTCAAGATTGGTCCTTTTTCTAGTACTCTGGCACATATTGCTGGATCTTTAAGACGGTTCCTTACAGTTTGAGTTGTAACTCGCACATTTCGATGCAGCATTTTTGTTGTACAGCGACTCTTGCGCAACACATTTAGTACATTAAAAAATTATAAATTAGCCATCCATAGCTGGCTTTCTGCTATATTCAGCAGTTTCTCTAAAACGATGCATTATCCAAAAAATTGTGGATTGTTGCAACGGTGCTCTTCAGTTAAATACACAATTCTACAACAAATTCTTTATGAATTAAACTTCTTGTATTACTAACAGGATGCTCTTTTCTCATGTTGAACATAATTTAACGAAAGATTTTATGAGAAATAAATATTTAAATGGAAATGGAAAATCTTTCCGTAATAGACTTTGATCAAAAGACTGGATATTGCGAGGTGAAGATACTTCATGTGCTTGATATACCTACTTAAAACCCTATCAGTTTATCGTGGTTTAATAGAATATTGACAAAGTAGAAACAAAAATAGAAGAAAAAACTTTAATTTAATTGAAAAACTAAAATTATGCGCCAATTCTTTTGAGTAGTGTAATTATGGAAAAAAATTAAGTAATGTAATTAAAATTATAGAAGAAGCAGAAGAACTTTTAACTTAGTGATATTCACAAGGGAACTCTCTAAAAATCTGCATGACGTCGGTCAATTAAATTAATAAAGGAGTACTCTCCATCTAATTTCTTCTTTTACTAAAGTTGTGATAAAAAACAACATCCATGTCATTCAAGTCATTAGTTGCGACTGAAGAACTTCGCACATTTATTAAATTTTTACGCGATTAATTGACTAGAAATTAAACATTCTTACATGTTATTAGCAAGACTTATCTTGAATGAATCATTGATTAATGAAGGGAAAAGGGAGGAATAAATGTTGAATTAATTCGAAAAGGTGTCGGAATCCTAATTTGCCAAGATTTTTATTATTATCTTGCAGCCCTTGGCTTAATCCAACTTTTTTCTGTTAAACCATATCCTGAA
This sequence comes from Malthinus seriepunctatus, assembly GCA_963924605.1. Lineage (NCBI taxonomy): Eukaryota > Metazoa > Arthropoda > Insecta > Coleoptera > Cantharidae > Malthinus > Malthinus seriepunctatus. The sequence continues at coordinate 48,856,278 of OZ004600.1, forward strand.
AGAGAAAGCGCCACAAGATCTAAATTATATACAATACTTCCCATACTAAGTATAAATTAATTTTTAATCTAAAAGCAACGTTTTATTGTTCCAGATTTCACATCTAAACATAAATCCTGCGGCAAACTCCGGTTTGCGCATTCTTTAAGTTAATATTAATGACAGCCTAGTCAACACTTGAAATTTATGTAAAAATTATATTTCTGCTATTTAAACATTTAATACAATTAAATTTTATTACTTAGAGCCATTGTTTGAAAATTCAAATATAAACACAATAGAAATTTTGACCAAACTTCCTTAAAAAATCAAAAAAAAATATTTTTTCGAACAAACTATGTGCATGACCGTCATTCTAGTTCATCAAAGTTCACGTTAATTATAGACTAGAATCTTTAATTGTAATTGTTGCAGTCACGACATCAACATATATATTTTTTTCTTTTATTTTTGCCACGCTTTCTTGTGAAAATTAATCAAAATTTTTGTGTAGGTGTTAACTACAACAACTTAATATAATGATTTGTTTTTAAGTGTTCTTACCAAACCGTTTGCTCAAATATTTGTTTAAGTTAATTTGTTAAATTGCAAATAAATCAAAAAGAAAATTTGCTTTCTGATGATTTGTGCGTTTTTATTATTTCTTCTTATCGATATACGCCGATCGGTTATTACACACATTAAGCAAATCGCTTGAAACATCAATTTGTATCGCACTTTAACTAAAAGCGAATCGATGTATTGAACTAATATGGTCAGGTAGTGACTGCTCTAACTGTTCTATTACCTATTCAATGGATAGATATATTAAGATTAAGACTTATAGGTACAATACTCAATCTTTGTTATCATAGACGAACATCTGACCTATACATATAGCGAAACAAGATCAAGTCGTTAACCCGGAGTCAAACAAATTTGAGCGATTTTTCAAAAAGAAAAACATCCGATTATATGTAAAGGTTAAGGAAGTGTTGACAGTTATGTTAAGCAACCTGTGCCCCAAAATTTGACGATAGTCATAAACGACAAGTTCGCAATAAACAGACAAACCATGCTTGCGTGTCTCGTGTGGGTCCTACAAATCAACACCCACTTATAAAATAGATACTTGCACTATCATCATTGACATTTTCAAGTTCGGAATTTAAATAAATTGTTTGAAATTATTTAGTCAAAACTGAGGCTTTAGATAATGGAAATTGGATACTTCAATTTTAAACAGATGCTGATATTTTGTCATGTTCATTAATTATCACTTTCTTGAGATTAAATAAATATACCGCGTTACTTTATTTCTAATAGGTTAGTAAAGTGTGCGCATATTTCTTTTATCTGAATGTATAATCCTTGTAGTTATAATGCTAGGTTTTAATAAATTTCTTATAACAGGTCCGGCTCTAATAGGCAGGTGAATGTACAGGTAGAGGGTGGTGATCAGATGATCACGGTTCTAGATCACGTATTTAACATGGAAAATCGTGCTTTTCTCTTTTCGTGCTTTATTGATTATTTTATGCAAAAGGACCTCAAATACCACTTCTTGTAGAACTTAATTTTTTTTATCTAAATCATTTACAAAAATAACTTTGCATGCTTTGTAGCGGTAAAAATTAGACATCAAATTATTGAAAATTGCATAAAAATAGCGATAACCATGGTTTTCGTTTTTATTATTAAAAATCAAGTTTATACTTGAAACTGAGAAATAAATGCTGTCGATTAACGAAACATTAGAAATTTTTTATCAGAATCCTTAGCTACAGCTATTTTAATGTAAGTTTTCGCGTTTTAATAACTGACTTAAAATGTGCAAAAGCTGCAAGAGAAAGTATAAGTTGAATTTATGAGAGTGCCTGTTTCAGGGGAGAGTGTTCTGTTTCACTGTTTCATTATAAACGTCGGTTGAACGTTTGACTGTTTGACGTGATTGGACATAATACTGACATTGACGTTTATTTATAATTTCAACCTGAAGGTGAGGACTAGGCTTTATAATACTGAGTCTTAGGCATTGATGTCTAGTTTAGACTACATTTATTCAAAAGTCAGAACTTAGCAGTGGCGTGACTACCCCCCCCCGTAAGTCCCCGCAGGGGGGGGGATACGACCCTCGCCTTCGTTTAATACAAAATTCTGGGACAACGTTAAAAAGTTTACTTGTTTTTCAATATTTTAACAAAATTAAGGGGTCTCATGAATAAAACTTCAAGTTACGCCATTGGCACTTGAAAGAATTTACTAAGTGCCGTAAGTGTATAAATCCGCCCTTGCAAGAGGGTTTCATTAAACCGCTTGAGACTACTATAGAATTTGTAAAAACCTCTAGATTTTTGAACATCTTTTCATTGAAACATAGACATAGCAGTTGTTAACCAACGTGAGTGTGCCTTATTTTTTTCCGATTTTACTGTTGGTGAGGTTTTCTGGAAACACTCCACTTGAAATCGCTTGGTAGATTTAAATAAAAAATTTTGAACGGTTTTAGGTCCTTCAAATTAACTGTTGGTAATCTCGTTTCAATGTTTTTATATTTGAAAGTTTTCTCAGTTTTTCACATTTTCCAGTTTATTGCCTTATTGCACCGGTAAATCCTCTAACGCCTGCAGTTCATATGAAGTAAGCAAATTAAGTATTTTGAAATGTTTCCAAGAGGATTTCAAGTGTTCTGATGATTATATTGTTGCATGCTGAGTTTACTGCAGTGTTATTTACTACGAATAATTACTTCTAAATTTGAAGAATCAATTTCACTGCTTGGTAAATATTCTTTTGAATATTGTAGACTTTTGTAAAAATTTGTAACTTATGGTGTAAACTTTTGTAAACTCAAATTGTAACTCAAATGTAAACTCAAAATTTCAAATAAAGTATTATTATACATATAGTATATCGGGATATTTCATTATAATCATTTTTATATTTTTTATAATAAGGGTATGGGAAACTGCTGGAATGGAAGCTTTCCACTGGAGGTTGGAAGAACTTTGTACTAGAGTTTTTACAATGTCCTATTATTTGACGAGGCCCTGAGTCCATCTATCCGTAACCCTCCCGCTTTTGGAGAGAAGAGTGTAGGAACGTCTAATATACACTACTGTAACATTTAATACACTTAAATAATGCAGAATATCGTATTTTATGCGATGTATATCAGAGCAGTCAAAGAAAGCTTCTTGAAATTGAAAAACTTCAAAGGGAATTGAACATTAATTTAAATGTAATACTTCACATACTTTTATTCCTAAAAGTAAGATACGCCTTAAATACATAGTTCATATTTGTTTCATTAATTAAAATTTTACAAATAAATAGTATATTATCAACCGAGGTATGGCGAGTTTGAAATGACTCATTTTCAATGAGGCACGCCGAGGTTGGGGTATACTATTATATTCACAATCGTTAATTTAATATTAAAATTCAAATAAATATACATAGACTACTTTCAATTAACGAATTCGAATAGTAGTCACACAGCACCTACTTAGTAGTCTTATTTCAAATAATGTTGTAACTTGGTCGTTGTTTACTTCTGAAGTTCAGCTCTACTCGTGTTAAAATCGGTAAAAATGTGTGTTAGGGATGCTGAAATTTACCCAAGTACTCCTCCTGAGTTAAAAAGAGCTGCTGAAAATGCAGTGCAAGATTTATTGCCTACAAAAAGCCGAAAAAATTCGAAAAAGTTTACAATAACTTTAAGGCATAGTTCTGTGGCAAAAATGTTTCCAATCTCACTTCAGAAAGTGTCCTGTTGGCTTATTTTAGGGAATTATCGAAAGAGAAAAAAGGCACGACATTGTTGGCGGCTGGAAATCCAGTGCAGTAGCTGAGGGCTACGTAGACGCTTCCACCAGCAACCAAGAGAAAATTGCTAATCTCATATCGTGCTCATCTAATAATGCTGGTGCTCCAGAATTACATCAATCAAACACAGATGCTCTAGTTTGTTCAAGGCAAGATTTTAGTTCGGCTACCGAAAATATTCAACAGGGTTTATCTGTCAACATTAATAGTTACAATACGTTATATTCAACAAGATTTAAATGTTCTATTGAAATAAATATAATGAATATCTGAATATTAGTTTTTATTTAAATAATACTAATTTATATGAATAATTGAAATTTAAATCAGAAAGTTTGACATCTGTCAGTTTAATAATAAGTGGGCGGAGTTTACTTAACCTCTTGGGCAGGAATGAATTTTATTTAACCTCTTGGGTGGAAATGAGTATCATTGTTAACCTGTAACAAGTCATGAAATCGCGAGAAATGAAATCATTGTTAACCGATAGTGAATAAAATCAATTTACTATTATCCGTTCACTATTTACTTGGGCTATGGTTGGCCATGTTAGGGTGACAGATTCCACCCGGTATAAATTTGAAAAAAATCAGTTAGGTTAAGTACCTATTGTAGAGTAGCGGCGTTTATTCAATTGTGTTAATAGTTGGTCTGTCAGTCGTCTCTAATTTTTTTTAAATTGTCAAGAGCTGTCAGTCAACTTAATAGGGACTTTTTATTTTGGCAAACCAAAAAATAAAAGTTCATGGTCAACCATAACGCAAATAAATTGTGAATGGATTATAGGATGCGTTTACAATATTTATAAATTTTTAGCACACCTGTTGAATGTAAAACGTATGTAATAGATAATAGAAACAGTAGTTAATTATAGCTTATTCTAGACTTAGTAGCAACCAAACGCCTATTTTATTACCTATATGTATAATTAGAAAATTAATTTCATTACTAATTACTATTGTAATAGTTTTCAATTAAAATAAAATAGGCTCGTAAAATAGATAGCATAAAATTAAATTTAATAAGGATCAAGGAGGAACAAACTCTGAGTGCACTTTACAGACTGTTTCAAAAAAATTTTCCTAATATGGGAAATTGAAAAATGATTCCTCATTTATGTCAAACTAAAATCTGAAAACAAAGTTCTTCTACTGAAATTATTTTTTAAATTTAAATATGAGAGCGTTTTAAATCAATCATTGATTTAATAGATGCAATAAAAACTAAATCTACCCATACCCAGCCTTCTTATTAAACTACGACTATAATTTAAGTATCGCATTTATTAGCTAGCCCACCCTTGTTATAATTACACTTCATTTTAAGATATCAAGATTGATCTCTTAAGTGATTATACTCACAGCGAAGTGATCGTGAAAATCTTTTAATTTGAAAAATTATGCCAAGGTACATTTTTTCATAAGATAGTTGTAAAATATAGCAATTTGTAAACCGGAAACGTCATAAGCTATAATATTCTGTCAAATTAATAACTTCATGGCGAACGATATCAGGTGAATTAGAAACTTTATTCATCTTTATCGGGTCACGATATCAAAATTAAAAGCAACCATATCGTTTAATAACAAGAAAAGCATGCCTTTTTATGAAAGAAAAGACTACTTTTGTAATAGTCATGACATTTTATAATAATAATAAATATATATTTAATTGTTGTACTTAATTATTTTAATTATTTTCTTTCTATATAAGGAAATTTATACGAAAACTTTATGGAAGATTTGTAAAAGTTGCAACAATTGCATCAAAATTAAACTACACCTTACTTTTGAGTTTTGACCTTCTGCACTTTTTTAATTATGTAACATTAATTTTTTTTAATTAATCCATAATACTATTTTTTTGCGGTAAAACCGGAGTTACTTTTGAAAACGGCAATGATGTGTCGGAATTAATTCTAACCATTCCATCGAAAATATAGACAGATTTAATAACCTTTAATAATTTTAAAACACGAATTTTTGATTAAACAATTAACTTTTACCTAAATTATAATTAGGACATTATGTGTAGTCATTAATTGCCTCAAATATTACATCTAATAATGACCTAATGAGTGAAAGATAGTCGGAAAAATTTAATCGGAACTCTAATGGGTGTAAGAAGGCTATGGAACAAAAAATGCTTGAAAAAATTAAAATTCAAAATTTATTAAATTTAATTTCTATTCTTGCCTTGCATCAAGGATAAATTTTTGCTTGATGCACCTACTCCAATTATTATGCTCTATAGTTGCAGCGTTGCAGCCACGAGCAACTCGAACTTTCAGCGATGATGAATTATTTATTAATTATTTAATAATCCATGTACAATTAGAGTAATTTTAGAAATATTCCGACCTAGTTATCAACCCTGTGAAATGCATTTAGTCCGTAAGTGCAGATTGACGATTTATCACTGTCTAAAACCGCTATATGCGAGGTCGTTTGAGACAAATAAAAAGATACCCTAGGTACTTTATTATACCTTTATTTGATTAATTGATACAATAATATTCTGATATCTTCCGATATTGTCAAGTGTAAAATATCCACGGTCATCTGCATCTTTAAACGTACCTTGTATAGTATTATACAAGTATACACCCATTCAATTGTTTAAAATGTAATTTCCTATACCATTTTTGGTAAGTCTTTAAGCAGCAATTAACATATTGTTTAAATGTTTTTATGACGAGGGCCTATCCTTTTTGTTATGCCTATGTTTTTTTCTTTCTTTCACTTATATTGATAGATGAAATTTTTGATACGTGTTTTTAAATAAATGTCGGATTTATTATTGAGATCGTAGAATTGAAAACCTGTTGCGTTCTTGAACTTTTGGTTTTTTTCAAGTATCATCTTTTAAAGAATTTAAATAAAATGTGTACAATAATAAACATATACAAAATGATGTCTGTTATAAGATTGTATTGTGTTCTTTCCGAGAAAAAAATATGTGAAAAGAAACCGTTAACATTTTTCACGTATAAGCCATCCTATTAGTTGTGTTTATTGATAAAAAAATTATTTTACAATAAATTTTACTCAAAAATATTAATAATAAATTATTCGTTTTAACTGTGTGGTTTGTGTGGTCTTTATGTGTGTAAAGACCTGTCGGTGTACATAATTTTCGACATTAATATACTTTCATCATATCTACCTTCAAAAAAAGAACACCTTTATGTATCTCCGACTTTTTCAAATTTTCTCAAAACGTAAAGTTAATTAAAATCGGTTTAAGAAGGCTATGAAGCAGTCATGCTGGTTTATATTGGATTGTTAATGTGAGAAATCAATTAAAGTTTACATGCACTCTTTATAGGAACTACTGCAATCCTCGTTCCTGAATCCCGAGACTTCGCCTGAATTCAACCTAACCCTTGACTGAACCTATATATAACCTAAAGATCCTGGAAGTGAGAAGTGGAAAAAGTGTTCGTGAGAATGGCTATTATGTTATAGCTATATAAGTTTTTTGTGGTGTGAACGTGTGTGGCGTAATTTACACCTACTAATTCCAAAATTAACTAAATTTAACAAAATGAGGGTGCCAGAGCTAACTTGAGGAGATGTGTTTAGATTACGATGATAAAAATAACGATTACACTCCCAATGTCCAACTCCTAGAATCGTGAAAAAGGAGAAAAGAAAAAAAAGAAATCGTACTCGCACAAGTATCTCAATGTATACTTCAACCCAAATATTTAAAGGTATAAAGAAAACGTAAGTATTAAACAAGTTAACAGTGGTTAAGACCAAAATGAAGATGAATGATTAAAACAAAAAAAGTGGTAAGTACAATAAATTCTATCAAAAATTAAATAAGTTTAAAATTGTAGAACTGTACCTGTGCACCTGTACTCCCTTTACAACCTTAAAAAATAATCAACTGTAAATGTACTTATTCAAATTTAACAAATTATTAAATAAATGTAATTGTTTATCAAACTGTTTTACTCAATAACATAAAATAACGACTTATCTGAAGACGACGATGCAAGCTCGATAAAATCTTGCATCAGTATCTTAGCGTGGGTGATTACTGGATACAATCTTGCGTTATCTCAGTACAGGAACAAAAATGAAATGACGGCGATGATGGTATTGAAAATATATAGAAAATATATACAAAACTTGTGAATAGACAAAAAAAATTCATAAAAAAAAACACTTGTATTGTACGTGAAAATCCTAAAAAGAAAGAACAAAATTAAAACAAGAAAATTAAACATGGACGAACATACCTTATTGATAAGGGCTTTAAAACTAACTTGAATTTATCCCAAACGGATGGACAATTACTTCCAAAATTATCTTCTAAATATAATCCCAATTAATGGTTTAAAAAAAACATTTTTTGGGGGATCATTGGTGGCGGGGGGCGTTTGACGTATAAGATGTGTGTCATGTGTCATAAATGCTTCCGTCGTTTTTCTACTGGCGATGTATAAGGATAACACTGCCAGCAAACTGCCAACAGTGCCTGCACTTGCCCGGCTATCGACCATTAGTTGATGGTTTGCTGGAGAGTGTCATAATGTCATAAACGCTTCCATACAATTTTCAAAAATACGATCAACATTTATACCGCGTCTCTCTAACCACAGGTGAACATAAAGATTTGCCATTGTATTTGAGTTTATTGCATATTCCTGCTCCTCATTTTAACCTGCAGGAACGTTGATGGTATCAATGGATGAAGAATTGTTTACGCTTCTGATGACTTCAAAAATTTGCAAACACTTAAGACTTTATTAACCTAAATTACACGTTTTGTAGCTCTATAGTAGCATTTTCTGTAAGCAGCGTTCATGCATGTATTTGCAAGTTTCGAGCTTATAAATTAGTAGTAAAGTTAAAGTCGCGAGACCGTCCATTTACATACTCCTGCTTAATTTTGTGCAAGTTCGAAGGACAATGTAAGGAGAAGCTATACCCATTAAAGTTTTTACCCTTATTAGATTACTAAGACAAAACCCATATGGTTTACCGGAACAACATCGAGTTTTACCGTCACGGAGGCATAAGAATAAAAAAATTTATACCCCCCTCTCCACTTTATGTTCTTTAAGATGTTAATAACTCTTTTAATTTAAAGTGAATAACACCATCCTGTTTTCCACGATGTTGTACCTATCTGGTTGATTTCAAACATCAAACAACTTAAAATAACATGTATGGACATAAACTTTAAGGAAATTACATGTAAATTATTGAATTATTAAAAAAAGGAACTAATTTTACCTTTTCATTATTTATTATTTTATAGCAACTACGTTTAATTAACTTTAATTGTGCAATCAGCCAAAGAAAATTAATTACTTCACTTATCGTACGTTATCTCATTATATCAGTGTGTATCGGAAAGGATTTAAAATTGACGATATGTAAACGAGCACTTGCTATTTCACTTGATCTCGACTTTCTGACCATCAAAAGGCCATAAACTCGAGTTCAAATAATCAGATTTCATCTTTTTAAATGAAATTTCTACTCTATTATTTTAAATATTATTGATTAATTCTCTCATATAATTAACAACCAATCAGATTTTTTTATTTTATGAATAATGACCAATGACAGCTACTTTTCATACTGACGAAACTCAAGTTGGCTTTTTTTTTAATTTAGCCGTGATTAAATCCCTCATATAATAACAAAACAACCAATCACATTACCCCAAAGAAGAGATTTAATCACGAATAAACAGACCCTAGCTTTTATATACTTATGTCATTATCTGTCATTATTTTTCTAATTTTTCAAATTCAAATTATTTTTGACGTTTAAGATTTGTCTAATTTTCAATTGGCTGCCTCGCTCGTTATTGGAAATAGAAAGTATTCGAAAAACTTACTTTAAAATAAGTACTATCCCGGCAATACGCCTAGCACGAATTGTGGGTGCAACCATCATAACATAACACCAAAACAGTTTTTTGATTTACTACTTGTTGGCAAAATAAAGTTACCTCTCAGTTGAATTCATTTGAATCCAGTTGAATCCATTTATTGTTGGTTTAATCCACAATTTGTACTATGCTAAATTCAAGGAGACGAGATAGTGTTGCATGCGATGTTCACGTGCACGTGCAAGTTCTCACGAGCGCGGTTTTACGTAAACTTAAATTAAATACGGTGTAAATTTTTCAAAAATTAATAATAACAGCCGGTTTCATAATAATTCCCTAAAAGCTCCTTTAGTTAAAGTTGTCTCAATCATTTATTTATTTATAATCGATTACATTTTTCCTGTAATCGTCCCAGCTCTAATTGCCACTTAATATGAGTTATCCGCATCAACGCAGTTAGGTAACCATGCAACAAGCTTAAAATAAGTTTATACGTTAGAGCCAATCACAGCGCTAAATTGTGTTCACGTGCACAACACGCGGGTTGTTTGTTTACATAAATTATCTCGTCTCCTTGAATAAAGTATAAGCGTATAGCTGGGGGTGGCCAAAAGATATGCAGGTGATAGCATAGTTACAACCAAAATCTATTTTTTATATTTCGGTTCTGTAATGGAGCTATATTACGATACCGAAAGTATAGTCCCGCCAGGATTAAGTCAATTATGACGCATCGCAGTATGTAATAAGAAATGTCGGTATAAAATATTTTTTCTTTGTCTAATATTGTAATAAAAAAAGACGTACCTAGGTATATAAAAACATACGTCTGCTGTATAAACTATATGGTAGATAAAAACGTATGTCGAGCATTTCAGACTTTTATTAGATGTCAGTTGGATGTTTTGAGGTTATGTTATATCAGTTAAATTTAAATCAGTTTTTTTAATAAAAATTAGTTTTTTCTTTATCACAAAATTTTTAACGTAATGAAGTGGTACGATATAGTATATGGAAAGTTTCTTTGAATGAAATGGACAGCCACACAATAAATTATTGACGATGGTTTTTTTCAAAATTACCTAGCTTTCTCTCAGAAGTAAAATTTTCGGTTGCACTTTTTACTATTTTATACAAAAATTTCGTGTAACAAAAATATTGATTTAAATTAATCAATGCGCTTCTGAGAAGATCTTTGGATTCCTCTGCACTTAACACAATTTAACGAATCAAGGGGTTGATTACTGGGCTGTAAAATGTTATAATAAACTCATGAAGTTGTGTATGTGAGCATCGACTGAGTAATTATTTTTTCTAAAATTGTTGAATTTGTTGATTTGCTAATCGTGTAATGTTTTTATCGTCGGTTTTAACAGTGACAAGATGTGGGTTTCTTGGGTTCCAAAACCCAGTGCCTCTGCTTCTCACTTTTTTGCCGCCCTTGAGTAAGTCTGTTGCGTTGGTTGTAAAAGCAAATTGTAATAGGAAATAAACAGAGTGACCTGGATAACAAATTAATGACATTGATAATTAACTAATGAATTTGATAGAGATTGTGAAGCAATAAATTTACATTATAATAAAGACTTTTAATATATGAAATAAATTGTGTAACAGACGCAATAAATGGTGACCCCGTACGTGAGTGGAAACACCTATAAAAAATGGTGATCCACGTGTGAGTGAAACATCGTGTTTTTTGTGACCACGTGTTCACATCCATCGTGCTTTAGCGTTTTGTGCAAACATTGCCCTTTTTAATAAAACAAAAACAATGTCCGCGTGTAATATAAACCGTTTTCTTTAGTTTTAGTGTAGTTAATAATTAAGTCAGTGACCGTTACCAAGCCGCCTTACGCGCATCCCACGCTGCGCACAACTTACCGGAAAAACAAAGATGAACTCAACGGACGACACAGTTGACGATGTGGAAGTCAGCGAGGTCAAAAACCTCAAATTACCACCATTCTGGGTGGCAAACCCTAAACTGTGGTTCGCACAAGTAGAAGCGCAATTCTACACGCAAAAACTAAAAAACGATAATACCAAATACTTCACAGTTATTTCAGCTTTAAACACTTCAGTGTTAGAACAGGTTGCGGATTTAATCGAATCTCCACCAGAAACTAATAAATACCAGTCTCTGAAAACTCACATCATCGAACGATTCTCCGACTCAGAAACCAAGCAGCTACGTAAACTTCTCACCGAACTTGAATTAGGTGACAAAAAACCATCACAATTACTTCGGGAGATGACCGCACTTGCAGCTGGTAAGGTCAATGATTCAGTGCTAAAAACATTATGGCTTCAACGAATGTCATCGCGCGTACAAATGGTTTTATCAGTTACCGAAGGCATCGAACTGTCAAAACTAGCCACCATGGCTGATAAAATAAGTGAAATAAACGAGTGCGCGAGTGTAGTTGCGGAAGTGCAAAATCCGCGTGCATCAAGCAATAATACGGACGACGTAATTTCTTCGCTTCAACAGCAAGTGGCATTGCTGACGCAAGCTGTCAAAGATTTAGCAACCTCCAAACCGACATACAATGGTTATCACCGAAAAAGAACATCTCGTTCGCGATCAAGATCAGCAACGCGGTTATCCACAAACGGTATGTGTTATTATCACAATAAATTTGGGAGTAAAGCGCGCACTTGCAAGCCTCCCTGCAACTTTAGGGAATCGGGAAACTTGTAAAACCGTCGCCAACAATAGCGGTCAACGACGGTGTTCCACAACAGAGCCGCCTTTTTATTAGGGACGTCGAAACTGGACTAAGTTTTTTGGTCGACACCGGTGCAGACCTGTCCGTCATTCCCAAGCCAATTAGGGGTAAGCCTGAACCTTCAGATTTTAAGTTATATGCCGCAAATGGCTCTGTTATAAACACATACGGACAAAAACTTTTATGTCTTAACCTTCGATTACGTCGTCAATTTAAATGGCTATTCTACGTAGCGGACGTATCACGCCCTATACTAGGCGCCGATTTTCTTAAAGCTAACAACTTATTAGTTGATTTAAAAAATAAGCGACTAGTGGACAACATCACGCAACTCTCCATGAATTGTGAAATTATCAATTGTCCGTCTACAAAAATCACTCCGATTACAAGTAATTTTAAATTTTACGATTTATTACAACAATTTCCGGAGATAACAAGAGTTTCGCCAGTTCCAAGCAAAGTTAAACATTCGATAACGCATCACATTTTAACAAGCGGACCACCCAATGCAGAAAAAGCAAGGCGTTTAGCACCAGACAAACTCAAAATTGCAAAAGCCGAATTTCAATTTATGCTCGAAAACGGCATATGTAGACATTCTAGTAGCCCATGGGCAAGCCCATTACATCTAGTTCCTAAGAAATCAGGTGATTGGCGCCCATGTGGTGATTACAGACGCTTAAATTCACAAACAGTGCCCGATCGTTATCCAATCGCACACATTCAAGATTTTTCGTACACGCTAGCTGATAAAAATATTTTTTCAAAAATCGATTTAGTACGAGCATATCATCAAATCCCAGTTAATGAAGAAGATATTCCTAAAACCGCCGTAATTACTCCTTTCGGATTATTTGAATTTCCATTTATGAGTTTTGGACTACGAAATGCTGCGCAAAGTTTCCAAAGATTTATAAACACTGTTTTACAAGGACTCGAGTTTTGCTACGTTTATATCGACGACATTTTAGTAGCGTCAAACAACGAAAAAGAACACGAAAAACACCTTGCAACAATTTTTAGAAGATTGCAAGAATACGGATTAGCAATCAACCCAACAAAATCTATTTTTGGAGTGACCGAGATAGACTATTTAGGGTATTTCATCTCTAACAAAGGAAGTAAACCACTTCCGGAAAAAGTTTCTGCCATAACCAGCTATAAAAAACCCGAAACAATCGTCGAATTACGCCGATTTCTCGGTTTACTAAATTTTTATCGTCGTTTCGTAAAAAACGCTGCTGCTAGTCAAGCTCTAATCAACGAGTTTCTGCGAGATAGTAAACGTAACGATAAACGCCCAGTATCATGGACACCAGCATCAGAAGAAGCGTTCAACAAATGCAAAAACGATTTAGGAAATGCTACACTGTTGGCACACCCAATCGACAATGCACCTTTATGCCTAACCACCGACGCTTCCGATCATTCCATGGGTTCTGTTTTGGAACAGCTCCAAAACAACTGCTGGAAACCATTAGGATTTTTTTCCAAAAAACTCTCTTCCGCGGAAACCAAATACAGCACCTACGATAGAGAACTCCTTGCTATCTATGCTTCGATAAAGTACTTTAGACATATGATAGAGGGTAGACAAGTAGTTATCAAGACTGATCATAAACCGCTCATCTATGCTTTCAAACAACGGCTAGATAAAGCCACTCCACGGCAAATTCGTCACTTGGATTTCATAAGTCAATTTTGCACCGAAATCTTGCATATTTCTGGTAGTGAAAACGTGGTAGCCGACGCCTTGTCGCGAATTGAAGAATTCACCATGCCAACTTTCGTTTCCTACGAAGAAATAGCCGAAGGCCAACAAAGTGATGTGCAGTTAAAAGAACTAAAAAACTCGTCATTACATTTAAAAACAATAAACATAAACAATTGTGATATTGTGTGTGACACTTCGACTAACAAAGTGCGTCCATACGTGCCCCTAAACCTAAGACGTAAAGTGTTCCTAAATTTGCATAATATAGCCCACCCTGGTATTAGAACTACTAAAAAGCTAATTACAGACAAATATGTGTGGCCTAGTGTAAATCGTGATGTAACTACGTGGACTCGCGAGTGCATTCCTTGTCAAAAAACTAAAGTGCAAAGACACGTTAAAACCCCTTGTGTAAATATTCCTGTCCCGGACAATAGATTCGAACATATCCATCTAGATATTGTCGGTCCTCTACCACAATCTAATGGCTTCAATTATCTATTAACAATAATAGATAGATTTACGCGATGGCCGGAAGCCATTCCCATACGCGATATGACCGCGGAAACGGTAGCTCGCGAATTCTACTCGTCGTGGATCGCGCGTTTCGGATCACCTCATACGATCACCACTGATCAAGGTCGACAGTTCGAATCGCATCTTTTACGCGAATTAACCAACTTAGTTGGAGCAAAAAGATCGCGAACCACAGCCTACCATCCGCAAACCAACGGTATCGTGGAAAGATGGCACCGATCGCTCAAAGTAGCCCTTAAATGCTACGAAACAAATGATTGGACTAGCATTTTACCAACAGTGCTCCTAGGTTTACGGTCTAGTTATAAAGAAAGCCTAAAGTGTTCACCAGCTGAGCTAGTTTACGGCACCACCCTAAGGCTGCCAGGTGAATTTTTCATAAACAGTGATAGCTCATCAAATCCAAGCGAGTTTGTTGAGTTATTAAAACAACAAATGAGAACTCTTCGCCCAGTGCCAACTTCTCATTCCACGAATGAAAAAATTTTCATACATAGCCAACTGAAAAGCTGCACTCATGTTTTTCTACGACAAGATGCTGTTAAGAAGCCGCTACAGCAAGCGTACACTGGTCCTCATAAAATTTTAGCCCGTCTAAACAATAACGTTTATACCATCATCGTCAATGGAAAAAATGTTAACGTTTCAGCTGACCGTCTTAAACCAGCCTATTATCCTGCCGAAGATTGGCCTACCACGACACCGTTAGTTGTAACTCCTGTCATTACGACGTCAACTACTTCGACGGATTCCACCGCGACGTCAACTGTTTTGACGTCAACTAGCTCGTCGAAAAACGTCGTGACTCCAACTACAACTACCGTGACACCAATCGTCATGACACCAACAGTAGTGACGTCAAACACTGCGACGCCGTCTGTCACTACAACCATCGTTAGAACGCCTATAGTTCCAACACCACCACGACGCGCAGTCCGTTTCTTGCCGCAACCTTGCTACAATCTAAGAAGTGGACATCGCCGACCATAATTGCGATTGTTTTTTTTTATCTGTTTCAGGTGCAGAAAATCGCTAAGAAGGGGGTACTGTTGCGTTGGTTGTAAAAGCAAATTGTAATAGGAAATAAACAGAGTGACCTGGATAACAAATTAATGACATTGATAATTAACTAATGAATTTGATAGAGATTGTGAAGCAATAAATTTACATTATAATAAAGACTTTTAATATATGAAATAAATTGTGTAACAGACGCAATAAGTCTATAAGCAAAATAGCATTTAAACTAGATCATTGATCATCGAGCGACCCTACCCTAAAACGCAGGTTTACATTCCACCGTGTGCGTCAGAATCAGACATTTTCAAAAAATCTTGACTATTAAACTTTCTGTCAATAGATAAATCGATCGGAAATCTGTTATTACACTTTGATTGCTTTTCATTCTTCGTTTAAAGCGTTTCCAGGAATGTATTCCATAATTTAGGACGGAGAGAAAAACTTAAAATAAAGTAAACTGGATCTACAACTTTATTTAATTTAAAATTCCCGCTTAAAATGTACATCGCAACATACTGTGTCGCCACCACGGACAAACAATGAATTAACTTAATTAATTTTGACGTTTCTGAAATTGTGTATTAAGAGCGGACATACGTTTACAACAGATTGATGCTTACACTTTAGAGCGATGAGTCATAATTGACTTAAACGCGCCGTTACTATAGTTTCGTAATATCTGAAGGCGTGTCTGAAAAGTGTAGTCAAATTTATTTTTTCGAAGTTGGTATGTTGTATTTTTTTTTTAATATTTTTTTTAATTTTTCGGGGATCGAACCCTCGACCTTTGGAACCAGAAGTCGCACTTCTATCAACTAGGCCAAACAGACTTTCAATGAATTTAAGTTCCAATTGTCTTATTAATAGTGAAAAACGTCAACGGTTGACACAACAGGTAGCTACCATGTTTATGGTAATCACCTAATGGTGGAACCAAAAACTAGACTGTGTGTACTTTTATAGATTTAAATTAAAATTTCTTTTATAGAAAAAAATTGATCTAGAAATTTAACTTGTAAAAATTTGTGAAAATAGTAAACTTTTAATTGTTCAAAAATATGACATTTAACATGCGCTAAATTTCAATAAGGAATTTAAATAATTTATATTTTGTAATAAACGTTATTTTTGTGTATTAAAATTTTAAAGATTATTTAATATTTATATACTTAAGTTTATTTATTTTTATTTCAATTCAATAACATTTTAGACGAAAAAGAATATAATTTTATAGTTAGAAAATTTTGAAACGTCAGTACTGTCAGAATTATAAACAGAAGTACCAACCAACAAAAAATAACCTCATTTTTGAAATTTTAAATTTGTTACAATTTTTAATTTTAAAGGCCGAAATATAAAAAATATTGTATGATATTTGTGTTAAAAGTGATTTTATTTTGTTCGTTGAGTTACTCAACTCGTTACACTCGTTTCGTAATCTTCTCAAACTTACAAAATAAACGGTCCCTTTTAACACGCATATCATAAACTACTATTTTTTTCGACTGTTTTAAAAAGCGACATTTTACGTTTAAAATATTGGACGTAAAATCGGTCTTTTGAACAATATAATTTTCATTACGTTATTTCGTTACTACGCAAAACATTTTAAAGTGCTACTTTACGGTTCCCAATTGTGCGTAGGCGGATGCGCCAATGCGCCATCTATTGACGTTTAGGTAAAATTTTTATTCTAAATAGATAGGTACCAATTTTATGTAACTATAAATATTACCTACTCTTACTATTATGCCAAAAAATTTGAGGTTATGTACAATTCATTTATTTAGTATAAAATTTTGTATTCTAAAATTTATTTATTTTTATTTAAATATTGTTTAAAGTCGAATAAAAAGTACTATATGACATACTCACGTAAAATTTTTCGGTCTTAGGGATGGTGGTAATATACATGGATATTAACACTATGGTCTTAGGCGATTGCGAATCTCAGCGGCGTACGCCTCGATTCGCAAGTCTTCGCATTCGCCCGTAAAACATAATTTTACATCCTTGTATCATAATATACTATTTCTAAATGGCAACCTAAATGGTAGATATAATTTTTTTCTGATTTTCCGAAGTGACGCGATCTTAATTAATTTAAGCAAAATTATAAAATTTTCATATTTATATGTATGAGTTTGCCAAATAATTGCAATAATTATAGATAATTGGCGAGATTTTGCGATTCTGGCAACCCTTCTTATGTATATCTAGTAATTGTGTTCAAGTAGGTATAGTAAACGACCAAAGACCTTTAAAGACAGTCGTGAATAATCATGATAAAGTAATTTTGCCACTGGCGCGAACAAAAGCCTACTAAGTTATTTTAATTTGCATATTGTATGAAGCCAATCTATGGAAAACTTCTTTACACTATAAATTAATTTGAAGTCCTTAAATAGCTAACATACTGCCATAAATGTAATTAAATTAGCTGAGCTCCAATAACATCATTAATACCTTTATTTTAGGCTTTTTATTGATTATAATTACTGATTACTGACTAGCAGAACGCAGATCTCTAAACAATTTGTTTCAGTAGTTAAATTTCTTACAAATCAAGGTTTTATAAAAAAAATTTTAACACCAGTATAGAAGGAGATTTATTAGGCCACCTAATTTTTTTATAGTTATAATCAACTATCTATCTGATTTTTTAGAAGATGCTGTAGAGGAATGTTTCTGCTAGTGCTGAATGAATTTTTCCCAAAATTCAGATCTTCTACCTAAATCACGATCCTATAATAAAGCAATATGTAAAAAAATGTAAACGAATTAATCTAAACTTATGGATAAAAAGTCTTGGCTGATTGATAAAGCTGTAAAATGTAAATGATTGAATCTTTGATATTATTTAAACTGGTACTTCGTTTCCCTTCTTGAGCTGCACTGACTTACATTTTTTACTTGTAACCTGCAGAGAGAAAATCATTACCAGTAAAGAACATTCTATTGGACATTAAAATCTTTTCTTCTTCTTCTTCTAGAGTAGGTAGGTTAAGAAGTACAAGACTTGTCCGTGTTTGATGTTGACGGTAAATCGTGATAAGATGTGAATGATTGTTCGCGATAAGAGCAGTGCTACTGCAAATTTAGTTGATTTATTATAATATATTCAGTTACAAGTACTCTTTATATTATATTATGCATTACAAGAAAAGATTACAACATATGAATTTATTTGGATTGGGATTATGTTAAAAATTTGCACGATATTAGAGTTTAGATCATGACTTGCGCAAATTATTTAAAACAAATACCTGTCGCATCTCATTAAACTAAAATGTAAAAAGCGTTAACTAAAACAAATATAATTAAAATTAAGTATTTCATTATGTCAGTAGATACATGTTAACAGCTTATTTGATTGACTGCAGATATGTTGTTTCTTTATTATCTAAATTAAAACAAAAGTAGTTCAAGTATTTCACAATTAAATAATTTTGTTTTAAAAATAAGTGGCAACAGAAGGTTAATGGCGAATTTTTATAAATAATTTCTTCTAATTAATATTACCTAATCAAACCACACCCACATACAAAATCATTTATCTTAATATAATAATGTTCGATAGTTTTCCACTTATGCTAGACCTCGACGTCAAATTGGCCTTAGTATCAACAAGAACAAAACTATTTGGCAGATATTTAAAGGTACTATGCAAAATAACAAGGTTGTACACCGGTTGTACTCTAACCGTGACTAGACATTTGACAGCTTAGCTATTTGATTATCATTGTTAAAAAATCAAAATTGTATCTGGTAATCTATCGAGTAAATTTTATAATAATATTGCAACATTCTTATGAGAAAGCTTTGCGTGTGGTCCTTTTAGCCTACATTGGGTGTACTAGGATCTCTAATTCTTCGACGCCACCTGCACATATTAGCTTCTTATCTCACAAACACATTACAAAACAACTTTAAATTCAATTGATTGTGTTTGGTATTTAGTGAAAAATTCTTTTTTAATCTAAATGGTGATGCTTGGGCTATTTTGACTACATGTTTTTCTTAAAAACAGTTTAATTAACTATTATAAAAGGTGTAAGAATATAAGTAAACATTAAAATATTTTGATACCTATAGTAAAATTATTTTTTTAATATAGAATGTTAGCTTAAAATTTGCAGTTTGTTTTCTTTTTCATTCGAACGATGCCGGTAATGTAATCATGAAGTTAGGAAAAAGTTAAATATTTTTAGTTAAATTTGAAGTTACCGAATTTAGATGCAAATAATGGTTTCCGAGAATGTATGCTAAACAGGCCTTCCTAATTACAATTTAGTCTCTACTGATATTTAAGCAGCTCAACTGCCCTGCCTGATGATAGATCACCTATTCATTCCTATGCACTCTGACAACGTAAAAAGCACTGGTCTAACGACAAACGCTGTGAGCTGCCGCCTTGTACAGTCAGCCTCACAATTATTCGCCACCCTGTTATAATTCTAGCACGAATTGTGGATGCAACCATCATAACACTCCCTATTTAAATTGAGAGGTAACTTTATTTTGTCAACAAGTAGTAAATCAACAACCTCCCCTTCTGTTCTTTTGTCGTTGTTGGCTAATAATCACCCTGGCGTACAGCCAGGGTGGCCAATAATTTTGAGGCTGACTGTATCTAAATACTTAGTATAGGCAGAAGCGGATCTACATATATGTAGGGGGAAAGCGCTATGAAAACGACGCGTTATGAAAAAGACAGTATCAGTATCTTGAAAACCAAAAGGCATTTAAGGTTTAAATTTTAGTATATGTAACTTAATATACTTATAAACAAACTATGACGTGAACATAGTCCTCTCGTTTAATACACCGGAAGTAGAGTGTTTTGTTTTTTATTCATATACAAAGTAAATATTGTTGCAAGTTTTGGAAGCTTCAAGATAGGGATGTATTTACTTATTTTACTTACTTTTATGGCAAAACGTATATCAAGGTATCTATTTATATAGACAACTATTAAAAACAAATTTGGTTTTTGCATTTTAGTTTTTAACAAATATTCTTAAAAAATGTCTCGGTGTTATGAAACGGACAGTTCGTGGCGCATTGAAACGGACGTTAGTTTTAAAGCGTGTAAAAGATAGAAATTTTTAATACATTGGAAATAGATGTTTCAAAAACAAAAAATATTTCTATTGCTTTCAGATGTGTTCTGCACACGTAAATTAAGGCCACAAAGGAAATTTAAGCTTTTTTTGCAAAAAATTTTTTTTAAATATTCTAGATTGTTTATTTTGTTATTATTAATTATTATAGCTTATTTTTTTAAATTTTTCTTTTTGAACAAGTTTGTAAATGAATCTACAAATCAATGATATCAAGTTTCTTCAACTTTTTTGTGCGAATGTTGCAAAACTAAAGAATGTCCGTTTCATAACCCCATGTGTCCGTTTCAATGCGCAGGGTGCCATGAAACGGACATTTCCCGATTTTACTTTAAAAGCTTACAACTTTTCAGTTTTGATGAAAAACTTAGTTTTTCTGCTTGGTATATGTTATTATGAATAATTGTTTTGTTACGTTACCAAGTATTTATTAGAACTTATGTTTTGTTCAGAAAATAGAGCTATTTGAAAAAAAGTGTCCTTTTCATTGCGTCTTTCCCCTAGATCCCAGTTAGTCCATATTAGATATTTTGATTCCCCAAATTTTCAAATGGAAAACAAGAGACTTCAAGTCTTATAAAGTCTATTTAGAAATAACAGAGTTATGTTATAGCGCATTCAGTTGTTTTGTATTCTTACAAAAGAACACAAAATTGTAGATTGCCATGGAAAACAAGAGACTTTAAGTCTTATAAAGTCTCTTGTTTTCTATGGCACTCTACAATTTTGTCTCTACAATACAAAATAACGGAATGCGCTATAACTCTACCAGCGGTCCGATCGGGCGGAATCCCCGATTGCATCCTCTTTGAATAAATGTTAAGAGCTATTATATAAATTAATTTGAGTTATAAAAACATTTATAACGTAGATTTTGTAGATTTCTGATTCCAAAACATTAACTGTTTGGAGCTGTACTTTTCAACAAATGGAAAGTACCTAATATTTATACAGTTTAGGTTCAAGTTTTTTTAAGTTATTTTTTTAATGTTTTGGAATCAGAAATCTACAAAATCTACGTTATAAATGTTTTTATAACTCAAATTAATTTATATAATAGCTCTTAACATTTATTCAAAGAGGATGCAATCGGGGATTCCGCCCGATCGGACCGCTGGTAACTTTATAACTTAAATTATAAATTAATTTTTTTCGCCCCCCTTATAAATTTTTTTGGGTTGTAATTTAGCGACATCGAAAGGGGAGAGTTCGAAGGACCTTTCCGGGGCAAAATAACTCAATTTTTTTTACTTTCGTGTTCGCGACAAAGGCCTAAATTTGAAAATTCTCATATTTTTACCTTAATGGTCACCTAGCGCCCAAACGGTACGTCTGTCAAAAATTTTCCCTCGAGTAAAAACTTATAGGACCTCGACCCAAACAAAATGGTGCAAAAAAATTTTCGATCAGATTCTAAAATTTTCGGGCCCCCCAAAAGGGGTGCCCGAATTTTTTTATCGGGAATTTTTTGACGGAATCGTCAATCGGACCACAGAAACTACACCCATGCCTAATTTCAACATCAGCATGCTATAAATAAAAATTTTAGAAATTTTGAGTTTCGATGTTCAAAGAGGACCATTTCTTTTGTTTTTGAAATTTTAGATTTTTAATAAGCGAAAATGTGGTCCGGGGCACTTGCTCAACACCCATGCCAAATTTCAACTCGATTGGTAAAATTTTCATTTTTTTCAATTTTTTCGTTTGTTTTTAGGACTTTAAAAATCAGGGGATTCCCCGATCGATTTGAAACTTGGCACCGACGTAGCCCGGGGTGTCGTCGAAAAGACTTCCGCTCAGCATCGCTACGAATTGGTCTATGCCCCAGCTACGATTTTTGGCGACAAAGTCTAAAACCTAAAAAATTCCACAACTCGGGCCCTTTTGGCCTTAGCTCATTTTTGACGCCGAATTCGTCAGTTTCGACCCCGAATGGTATATATAAGATATAGTATAGAGATCGGTTCGGCCCAATAAGCGAACTTGCTTACTGGACTATGTCAAAATTTGTTTAGGGCCTTTTTGGCCCGCCGCCGGCGACAAACGACGGGGACTCGGTCCAATAACGATAATTAAGCGAAAAAGTCGGCACTTTTCTTCCCGTTCGTGCTCACGAATTTTTTGAATTTTTCACTTTTCTCGACTGCGCCATTTCAAATTGGAGACGCACCACGAATGCCCCGAAAAATTCCCTGCGGCCTACCGAACCAAATCGGGCCCTCCCTCTCTGAGAGAAGACGGGACGCCGTAGGCCTCCCCGTTCTCCCGCTATCCCCAAATTGTGGCTAAAAATTAACACTTTTTGTGAAAACTGCAGCGCCTTCTGTATAGGAAACGTAGAAATTATCTTGTGGTCATTTTTAGTAGAAGGTCCGAGCTAACTTTCGAGACCGATCCGAAAGCCGCAGGTGCAATAGGTAGAGCCCTGGGCTTCTTGGCGCAAGGGCCATTTCTTGTCCCCCCTCCGTGGGGCGGGTGCGAGAGCTCTCGAGGAACCGATACCGGAACGACGATCTAGACCCCCTAGAGACGTCAGATCCGAAATTAAAATCCGCTCCGGAACAAAAATTTTTTTGGTTACGCCGAAATTCCGAGGTTTCCTTACGTTCGGTAACCGCCGAAGGGATCGGTCCAAATCGTGTCTGAGGCGATAGCCAGATGACGTCTAACGTTCAACCGTGAACTACATTTTTAAATTTTGGCCTAGATTTCTTTTTACAGCTTTTCAAAGTTGTACGACGATTTTTCGGAATTTTAAGTCGGCCGCCGCGCGGCCATCTCGTGCCATTTTTGGAAACTAATATCGGTGAGTTTATGGGGACTCGCTAGAATATCCGAATCTCGATTTTTGCACGGATTCGGCCATTTTGATTTCTTGACCAATGTAAACCTATAAAAAAATTTGGATCGTTCGGGTTCGTCGAAAATTTGGAGAGGGGATAGCTGTGGGCGTGTCTTACGTCCCTCCCAAATTTGAACTCTTGCAATCCAATGACGGCTTAGTTGCTAATTTTTATATAAAACTTTGCGTTTTTCTCACTTTCAAAGTCCCCCCACGCCTCCCCCTTTAACCCAATCGAAAATTCGATGTCGTAATCTCGCAAGTCTTAAAATAACGATTATAAAAACAGTATCAAGTCGGCACTCCGTGCCTCCCGGAACAACTTCGTTGTTCGCTTATTGAATTTAACCAGCGGTCCGATCGGGCGGAATCCCCGATTGCATCCACTTTGAATAAATGTTAAGAGCTATATTATATAAAATAATTTTAGTTATAAAAACATTTATAACGTAGATTTCGTACATTTCTGATTCCAAAACATAAAAAAATTACTTAAAAAAAACTTGAACCTATAAACTGTATAAATATTAGGTGCTTTCCATTTGTTGAAAAGTGCAGCTCCAAACTAAACATAAATATACATAAATATAAAACAAATTTTTTTTTAAGTAATTTTTTTATGTTTTGGAATCAGAAATGTACGAAATCTACGTTATAAATGTTTTTATAACTAAAATTATTTTATATAATATAGCTCTTAACATTTATTCAAAGTGGATGCAATCGGGGATTCCGCCCGATCGGACCGCTGGTTAATTACCTATACTATGTAAAATTAAATTTATGAAAATTTTAAGTTAAAAAATAATTTCTTGCGTCCCCCCTATAAATTTTTTGAGGTTGTCTTTGAGTGATATCAAAAGGGGAGAGTTCGAACAACCTTCCCGAAGCAAATTAGTGCCACCTTTTTGACTTTTGTGTTGGCGGCAAAGGTCTAAATTTGAAAATTTTAATATTTTTACCTTAATTGGTGCCTAGCGCCCAAACGGCACGTGGGTCAAAAAATGTCCCCCAATAAAAAAGTTATAGAACCTCGACCCAAACAAAATGGCGTAAAAATTTTGACGATCAGACTTGAAAAATTTTGAAGCCCCCAAAAGGGGTGTCCGAATTTTTTTATTGAAAATTTTTTGACGGAATTGTCAATCGGACCATAGAAACTACACACATGCCAAATTTCAACATCACCGTGTTATAAATAAAAATTTTAGACATTTTTGAGTTTCGATGTTCAAAGAAGACTATTTCTTTTGTTTTTGAACTTTTAGATTTTTAATAAACGAAAATGTGGTCTGGGGCACTTCCTCGACACCCATGCCGAATTTCAACTCGATTGGTAAAATTTTCCTTTTTTTCAATTTTTTCGTTTGTTTTTCGGACTTTAAAAATCAGGGGAATCCCCGATCGATTCAAGACTCGGCACCGACGTAGCCCGGGGTGTCGTCGAAAAGACCTCCGCTCGGCATCGCTACGATTTGCCCTATGCCCCAGCTACGATTTTTGGCGACAAAGTCTAAAACCTAAAAAATTCCACAACTCGGGCCCTTTTGGCCGTAGCTCATTTTTGACGCCGAATTCGTCAGTTTCGACCCCGAACGGAATACATAAGATATAGTGTAGAGATCGGTTCGGCCCAATAAGCGAACTTGCTTACTGGACTATGTCAAATTTTGTTTAAGGCCTTTTTGGCCTGCCGCCGGCGACAAACGACGGGGACTCGGTCCAATAACGATAATTAAGCGAAAAAGTCGGCACTTTTTTTCTCGTTCGTGCTCACGAATTTTTCGAATTTTTAGTCTTTTCCGACTGCGCCATTTCAAATTGGAGGCGCCCTATGGATGGTTCGAAAAATTCCCGGCGGCCTACTTTACGAAATTGGGCTTTCCCTCTCTGAGAGAAGGCGGGACGCCGTAGGCCTCCGCGTTCTCCCGTTATCCCCAAATTGTGGCTAAAAATCGACACTTTTTGTGAAAATTGCAGCGCCCTCTGTATGGGAAACGTAGAAATTATCTTGTGGTCATTTTTAGTAGAAGGTCCGAGCTAACTTTCAGAACCGATCCGAAAGCCGCAGGTGCAATAGGTAGAGCCATGGGCTTCTCGGCGCAAGGGCCATTTCTTGTCCCCCCCTCCGTGGGGCGGGTGTGAGAGCTCTCGAGGAACCGATACCGGAACGACGATCTAGACCCTCTAGGGACGTCAGATCCGAAATTAAAATCCGCTCCGAAAAAAAAAATTTTTTTGTACGCCGAAATTCCGAGGTTTCCTTACGTTCGGTAACTGCCGAAGGGATCGGTCCAAATCGTGTCGGAGGCGATAGCCAGATGACGTCTAACGTTCAACCGTGAACTACATTTTTAAATTTTGGCTTAGATTTCTTTTTACAGCTTTTCAAAGTTGCACGACGATTTTTCGAAATTTAATGTCGGCCGCTACGCGGCCATCTCGTGCCATTTTCGGAAACTAATATCGGTGAGTTTATGGGGACTCGCTAGAGTATCCGAATCTCGATTTTTGCACGGATTCGGCCATTTTGATTTTTCGACCAATGTAAACCTATAAAAAAAATTGGATCGTTCGGATTCGTCGGAAATTTGGAGAGGGGATAGCTGTGGGTGTGTCTTACGTTCCTCCCAAATTTGAACTCTTGCAATCCAAGGACGGTTTAGTTGCTAATTTTTATATAAAACTTTGCGTTTTTCTCACTTTTAAAGTACCCCCGCGCCTCCCCCTTATACCTAATTGAAAATTTGATCTCATATTCTGATAAGCCGTAAAAAGAAGATTATAAAAACGGTATCAAGTCGGCACTCCGTGCCTCCCGGAACAACTTCGTTGTTCGCTTATTGAGTTTAATTATTTCTAAATACAGGGTTAGGAGAATGTATGGATCCATGGAAATATCCCTGAAATGGAGTAAGTGATTGTAATGAAATTTTGAACATAGATGTTAAGGCATATGAACGATGGGAATATTTTTATTTTGATTGAACAAACGGCACCAACTTTCTTATTTTAAATGGAACACCCTGTATATTTTTACGTATTTCAATAGAATTCTTTCTGCTGCATTCATCAATAGTAATAGATATGAGTAACAGTCGAAAAGATGAACCACTAATGGCACTAATGCATTGGTTTTTAGGTTATGTTTGCTACTTTAATTTACAAAAACACATTTATTTTAACTTTTTTTATAATAAGTTACTTAATTTATTAATTGTTTTGTTCTTTAAAAATTTGAAATCAAACAAAAAGTGTGTTTCTGAAAATTTTGTAAGTCAACTTAAAATGAGAGCGCATGCATAAGTTTATCTATCCTGCTATTGCCCATAACTATTACTATTGATGAATGCAGCAGAAAGAGGACTATTGAAATATATAAAAAGATACAGCGTGTTCCATATAAAATAAAAAAGTTTGTGCGGTTTCCGTTTAAACCGGAAGCTCAAACAAAACAAAAATATGTCCATCGTATGTGCCACGTACCTTTACCCTTATATCCAAAATTTCCTTACAATCGATCTTTCAGTTTCAGAAATATTTCCATAGATCCATACTTTCTCCTAACCCTGTATTTTGATAAAATGCTTTAATACTTTTATACAGAGAAATGTTTAGGAAATCCACATTCTAAAATATACAGGGTGTTCAATTTTTAAAAAAGTGACATATTGGCATATCTTGGCAACTAGGACGTTTTCCGATTTTTCAACTACCCAGCTAAATTGAAGACAAAAATACTACAACTTCGCTAATTTAACCGAAGTTGTAACTTCATAAATAAAAAAGTTAGCTATTGTAAACTGTTTCGTGAAAGGTCGTGTAACTCACAGCATATCTGACCACAAAATGAGCTCTGTAACTCGGTTATTTCTAAATATTTTAATAAAGTGCCTTAATACTTTTATACAGAGAAATGTTTGGGGAATCCAAATATCTAAAAATATACAGGGTGTTCAATTTAAATAAAAGTGACATATGTATCTCGGTAACTAGATCCATTTTCGTGTTTTTAACTACATCACTAAAACCGGAAAAACAAGTACTATAACTTTACTAATTTAACCGTATTCGTATCTTTACAAATAAAAAAGTTAACTATTGTAAATTGTTTTCATGAACACACTGTAGGTACCTATATAAAAATGAGTTGAACGCAGCTGCTGACGTCATTTTGGACAGAAAAGGGCCGGGACGATCATTTAGAAGCTCCGTCAAATATATTTACTTAAGGGATCAACTGACGCGGTGGGTTCAACTCGTTCTGATTTAGTTCTAAGGCCCGTTTGCACCACTTTTCCTTAACTTTAACTATAACCTATAACTTAAAGTATTTTGTGACAGTTTTTCCGTAGATATGGGTACGATTCACACGTAAATTAAGTACACGTTAAACTTAAGGGGAAGTCTCAACCGGAACCGGCGGTAACAAATAGTTATCTAATCAAAAACTAATAATTTACTTACAGTGATACTAAAATTTATTCTCACTCTCCACATCACTGAAAATATTGAATTAATTCATTCTGTATGTAGCTATTTGATTTGGTTCACGTTTAATGTTTACTATGGATATTTTTATTGTATTAAGGCCCGTTTGCACCGGTTCCCCTTAACTACTAACTACAACATAAATTTATTCTCCAGTAGACTTGTTAATGGGCGTATCCTAAGCAACGACTAGTTTAACTACAACTTAAATTTAACTGGAACTGGTGCAAATGGCCCTAAGTCATTCAATAGAATTTTGTACTCTAAGGGCGAATTTTTCAATCACCGTTTGAACTAAGTTCCTGCTGAACGAAGTTCAATCTCATGCGCTGTAAATTTACTGTAATGTAAACGAGTTACGGCGCATGAGCTTGAACTTCGTTCAGCTGGAACTTAGTTTAAACGATGATTGAAAAACCGGCACTTAGAAACTCTCTGAATGTATTTAGAGTATAAAGCAGACTACGAATATTTTCACAAATATCTCGAAATTATAATGACCCGTCCACACGCACAGGTTTGGCCTGTGCAGGCTGCCTGCACAGGCAAACCGGAAGACAAGCCTATGTGTGGACGGGCCTTAAGAAATACAATAACATTAAAACAATCTTGTAGAAAATTTTATAAGCTTTCATTTTGCTAAGAATAATTTTTATCTAGGACATTTTGAGACATAAGCAAAAATCCCAAAACGGGACTTCTCTACCCCCTTCTCTCCCTTACCCATATAGCTAAGACAGGGGACTTTTAGTATTTTTATTTCCTAAATATACTCCAAACACATTCCTGCAGGGAAAAATCCACCCTCGTCCATGTCCTCTACAAATAGAGTAATAGGATCACATGCAACTCTAATTTTTTATAAAAGTAATACTCCTAACTTACAATTTTTCTTACATTTTATGCCTTTGGTAGCATGAAACTTTGGTGGTTTACCAATGAAAGTGAAACTGAATGGAACAGCTGGACACAGAGGCCTGAGATTGTATAAATGCTTGTGTAGAGATTTATTTCTTTCCTAAGAATTGAGTTCTAAAGTTTCAATCTTTCATACCAGTTAAAAGACGTTTCGTTGCCACCCCTACCCATATCTCAGTGTCAGTCGATAATGCGAGCTCCAATAAGCCTAAAATATTTCCAAAAATTAAAAAATAGTCAATAAGAGTGCTAGAGAGATGAACCTACCACAATATTTCATTGTGAGTATCCCAAACCAAATTACAATTTTTCACTGTTTAAAAAATTTAAGATTTTTGGAAGTGGCAGCAGAATTTAAGCCCTTTTAAGCCAGCATGCTTAGCTAACTGTTAAAGTTACACGCAATATCCACATAAATTCGAATTTTTTATGTGGCATTATATTTAGGGTCAAAGTTAAATAACGGAAATTTAAATAATGAAAAAGATAGGGAACCTTTACATAAGTCCTAATGCAAAATTTAAGCAAAGGGTTTCATTTCAAGAGGTGGAGTTCCACCCCTACTAATACTAAACCAGTGCACTATGTTTAACCTTCCACAAAAAACAAGTACGACAAAAACGGAGAGTTCGAGTAGAGTCTCCTCCAGTAGGGTAAAAAAATTTAGATATCTGAATAGTCCCAAGCTCAGGTAGGTAAATGTGCGGCATTAGGGAGAGACTCGCATTTACCTACCTGAGCTTGGGATTCGAACATCTCTAGGACTCTTTTCGGATCCTACTTAAATCAGGTAAACGGGACCCTACTGGGCATCTCACCGACAAAAACATACCGTGGAATGGCCTGAAAGCTTACGAGATTTTACTCCTCTCAGAAATGAATGAAACTTAACCAAATAACCTGCGAACCTGGAGTTATGGGCTGGAAAATTTACATTTTGCCTTTTTCTGTAATTTTGAGAACAAAAATCTAGTTCTCTACTCATTGAGCACAGTTTTGAACTATGCTCTTCACATATTTTCCTCTATTTTCTGGATTGTAAGAAAAACAATATTTTAAAAATTTAAAGACGCAGGAAATGGCAAATATTATCTTTCTTAACCCATACGAGTACAAGTATAATATTTTAAGATGAGGAGCGGTAGGGACAAGTTCGCGCAGGTTTGGCCACGACCCTTTAATAATTTAATACGTTGATTACGGTGTTTTAGGGGAAGAATAAGAAGTTAGATATCTGCGCATCCCCTCATTTCGTCAGCTTAAAATATTTTTTATTATACTTGCATTATAATCTGCCAATTTCACACTAAAAAGCGTTCATAAAATCGTCTTTATAGCACAAGTGCTCTATAAAGTCGTCTCTAGGTAACAACAATAATATTAACTGTTGTGTGACTGTTGTTCTCCAATGTAAACACAAAGCATCTCCGTGGCAACAAATATATCCAAAATCGGCACGCTTAATTTTCAAATTTTAAATACAGATTTTTTCTCTTTTATAGAGGTTTTAGTTGCAATTATAATAAAAAATAGCGTATAATACTCGTGTATAAGTAGACTTTATCGCATATGCGCCGTTACAAGCACTCGCAAGCTCGCGCTTGTAATTTTCGTCGCTAATGCGATAAAGTCTTTCTTATACACATGTATTATAATATACTATTAACTTTATCCTTTGAAATTTTTCATATTATTTGCCTAGGCTTAGAGCCTGTTTCTACCTCTGATCAGTTTCATGTATACTATGACTCCACAACGTAGATTAGTGAAGCAACGAAGCAAGCTACCTAACCTAAATGAGATGACCTTTTTTACAATTACTTTTTGTGCCCTTCAAAGCACAGTCGCATTACAAGCATTATGAAAAAATATACTTATTTTTAGAACATCTGCAGGGATTCGAACCCTAATATTCTAACCTACGAGCACATTCAACACGTTCTATACCAACTTCTGACTTTTAAATTAATAACAAATAATTTTCTTCATTAATCAATAATTTAAAATTTCACAGCTTTTCTCGATTAGAGAACTATCTTGCATGTTTTGATTAATCACACGACCGATATAAAATAATTTGCGATTATTTACTATAAGCCATTAAGTAAACCATAATTAAATTCTGCGCTTTAATTACATTCTAATTCATTGAAAGTGTCTTAAAAGAATTTAAAATAATTTCAACCTGCACACAATTACTTATGATGTTTTATACACCTAACGTGTTATTTCTCTTCCGTAATACAAATTGCTTTGACTACAAATTGCATTTTACTAAAGTTATTGTAGCCTTAAGGTGTACAATAATAAAGGTTTAAATTAGTTTCTCACATGTAAGTAAACTGCCAACATACTAACATTGTTTTGCATGAAATATTTCGTTAATCACCTAAATGATCAATAACAAAAAAAAATTTCACGGTTAAAGTCTTATAACGATACGAAGGTCGTCTTAAGACCACTATAAAAAAATATATTTCACGGTTTTTTATGTGAAATGTACTTTTTGTTGACATTTTGATGAAATTGTAGGTCGAAAGTGAAAAATTCCGTAACTTCAAATTGTCCCTGAAACTTCTGCGAAAAACTGACGACACACAATTAAAGTGATTATCTTCCGATTCGACGTGAACAATTAAAATAAAAAAAAAATTTTTGAATTAATAATATAGATGTGTGTGTTCAGTCAATAATTTTGTGCTGCACCTTCCATACAGAGAGCACCTATAGTTAGATTTAATGTAAAGATGGCTACGGTTGAAAGAGTGCGTCTTATTTAACGCTACTTAAAGATGTCCAATATACAAAACCACTTGAGTGCAGAAATACAATAAGACAACTTGACATCTAACCATCGGTGCATAAACAATAACTACTTTAGATCAGTATTTCTATAGCCAATTCAATTCTCGTATCAGGTGAAAAGACCTGAAGACACGCATATGTAAACAACCCGCACAATTAAGATTATGATCAGTAGTTTAATCAAAATATAATACATATAATTGCGTCATATATAGATAGGTAGCGCACCTTAAAATATTAACACAAGACTTTTGTTATACCATTATAATTTGGGATGATTAATAATCCTTGTCTTATTCTAACGTGTGACTTATTTGTAACCAAGTTGTCATTGCTACTAATATCTATTACAACCAGTTTTTTAAATATTTTCACCATCAATAGCTATGCCTAATTTAACAAAAATATTAATAAATTAAAATTTAAATAGGACAAATAAGTGGCAAACGAAAAATTATCTAGATACCAACTGGCGAAAACCCTGTAAAGTGCTCAATTCTAAACTATTTAGGTTTACTAATTGTGTATGGGAGTATGGGTACTATAGTATATTAAAATAAAAGCTCTTGTGACACAAGTGTTTTATACTATTTTTTCTATTTTGCAAAGATTTATTTTAAAAATTGATTCTAAAAAAATCGTGTTAGGGAATATTATTGCTTAAATTCTTAAGTTGGTCCTACTGACAGTTGACGTTTATTTAAACTTTTAAGACTTTACCAAGAGATGGCAGTAAAGTTTGTTTGATTTTAATATTTTTAACTTTAATACTAATCAATTTACGTAAAAATTACATTATTCCTTTGGTATTTATTACTCAATAAGCATTTTTTGTAATTATTTTGTAAAATTAAGAATAATTTTTTCAAAATTGATTTGTATCATAAGTCAAAATAATTATTTTAATTTCCAATGTCAACCAGTCTCAAACTAAAAAAAAAACTAGAAACAGTACTTAAAAGTAGAACATTACAACATCGTTTTTGACGGTTTTCGATGCTGTAATGAGTATGAGTATATTACAAACGCAAAATAGAAAAATATCTTAATTACATTCCATATATGTATGTAGTTATAATCAATTTTAAATAGATAATAAATGGAGAGAAATTCTTGTAAACTCGTATTGGTGAAAAAGCTTGCAAATTATTTCAATCAGTATCAAATGATCTTTTAAATCAGAGTCAAGTAAACCGTAAAAATGAATAAACTCGACTTTGCGAGACTTACTTTTATGTGTAAAATTTTATTTTTCAGTAGGAAAATGTTAGCTGAAACGCAGGACTTGAATATAGAATCAGGCAGCAGTCGCAAGGCCTGGTCTGGCTTTCCTCTTCGTTTTCTGAAATCAACTTTGAATAAATAATAGTATATTAAAATACATGTGTCACAAGATAGCATTTTGACGTACGAAGGCAAATTTTGCCAGACTGACTGAAAGGAGGTCTGCAAATGCCTGAGCTCATCTCATAGTAGAAGTAATTTAATATGAAAAGAAAAACAATAAATCGAATATTGCATGTTGAAGAAGTAATCAGCAAGTTGCTGCGCTATTTTAAAATTCCTCGAACGTACCTAATAATTTTAGAAGTGCTGAAAGGAATTAATAGACGAGAATTTCCTATAGGAAAACTTTGGAATAAAAAGCTACAGTTTTCAAACATTGTCAAAGAAGTTATTAAATAGTATACAATTTAAGATTTTACAATTTGACTCTTTGAGTTACAATTTGAGTTAAAAACTCGGTTAAAAAGTTGACACGCTTAATGCATCAGTTGTCAATATTGAGTCATCAAGTCAATGTTCAGTTTAGTGAATAATTGATAAAAATAAATTATAATATTTATAAAAATAACAGTCTTTCAAGACCTTACCAGTAATCTTGAAATCCAAAAATTTTAAAATTTAATAATAAATTGTTAACCAAACTTCCTTAATAATTATTGTATAAATAATAAGAACTAACTTACAAAATTGTGTTATAGCAGACATCTGATGCAAAATTTTCCTGACCACTTGCAAATGTTCCAGTAACACTAATTAATGAATTAATATTAATTTTTTTTAATACAACAAATGAACAATTTTTAACAAGCGAGTTTTAACACGTTTTAAACAATTTTTGGGAAATTAATGTAGGTATCAGTTAAGAGCGATAAGACTAAACTCACGTGTTAATATTTCAACCAATGAAAATCAATTAGGTATCTACCAGTCGCACATTTGCAAATTTTAATAACTACATAAATAGAAAATTTTGTATACAGGGTTATTCATAATTTATTTTACTCTAAAATATTTATTTTTTTACAATCTATTAATTGGTAATAAAATCGGAATATGACTAGCTTCTAAATTTAATTTCAGATTTAAGAATCAAAGTTTTAAAAAATGCGTTAATGTCTTAAATATAAAAAAAAAGATTTTAAATTAGATTTTCTAAAATTATTGTGTCTACACTCAGGGACAAAATTAATTGTTTTCTATTCTTATTCTTATTTCTCTGTAACATTTATGTAATTGTCATTACTAAAGCTCACTTCAATAACGTTTAGTCGGTCATCACTAATAAAGTCATGACCCATGGCCGAAAGGCCATTTTATTGTTAAACATGAAAACTGAACTGAACAGTCCGGGGCTATTGTCTTATGCCAACGGGGCCGCTTTATCCACTAGGTCGACTAGGTACAGTGCCCAGGGCCTACAAATTATTTTTTCACTTGGAAAGCACAAAATAAAGCGTGGTCTAAACGATGATAGTTCCTGTGATCTCTTGTAGATTTCATGACAGCAACTATCGCATTTTACGATCATCGTGTGTTAGTGTAGACCACGCTTAAGAGAAAAGGGCAAATTTCAGGGAAAGATTATTTTCAAGTATTGTATAAGTCACTACAAGGCGAGAGCTAACTGACTCCAATGAATTCTTACACAATAAAATGGAAACAATATAGCTGGCATATCATAAGATAGCCAAGATTTCTGGGAATCAACGCTTACAGAAGAATATGCGCCCAGCGTCGTCATCGAAGCTGTTTTAGCCGAAAAGAATATTTGAAGTTATGTATTGGGCTGTTATGACTAGTGGCGAATTCACGATTTTGTATGAGCAAAGATTCAGAGCTGTTTACGGTGCATTAAACTTTGCGAGTATTTTCAAGATTCATTCATGAGCAGCATGGAAAGGAAAACGATGTTTGCATAAAAAGTCGTATACACAGACCCCTTAGGAATGCAAATGCCTATTAGGGCCTACGAAAATTTTGAAACGGATCTGATTGTCAATTACCAAATGTTCGACGTGTATAGAAAGAAGCCGGCCGTCTTAAAACAGTCACTCTAAACACCACACACGAGGAGTTTTTGGTAATTGATATCAGAGTACGACAGGCTTTGGAGTCCTCTAACTGTTCGTATATTGTGAAAAATGACCGGCGCCGGCAACGTCCGACATGTTTGTACGTACGTGAACAGTGAGCTTAAATGACTATAGATATTTCTTCCTCAGGCTCTAATTGCCGCTTTCATCCTTCTGGGCTTCCTTCACTGAAAGTTTGATCACTGATCTGTAATTTCGTTTTGATTCGGAGCTTGTATAGGGCGTTTGAGAATGCTGAATGCCCCACGTTTGCTCTATGTATGGGATTTACATCAGTTATTAATAGTAGGGCATCCAACGATACAATCCTGTCATCTTCAAAGTGTTAGAACACTATTATACTTATCGTGCATTAGCACAAAACCATCTTACCCATCGAAAAAACCTACGGAATTAAGATTTCGACAAGGGAAGAATGGAAATGCAAGGCAGTCAAAATAAATGGACTTGTATTCTACACAGACGGCTCTAAAAACCAAACAGGTACAGGAACTTGAATAATCGGGGACGGCAACTTGAGGCAAGGGGTAATCTTAAGCCTCGGGGAGCACGTAACGGTCTTCCAAGCAGAAATTTACGCCATCTCAACATGTGCACAAATGCTGTTAGATAGAGGATATCGCAACCAAAGAATTTTCGTTGTATCTGATAGCCAAGCAGCCCTAAAAGCACTGAACGCCTGTAAGGTGAGGCCCGAACTAGTAATGAACTGCATCCGCAGACTGAATGCGCTAGCGGGGACAAATTTCGTCAACCTGGTATGGGTTCCAACTCATACCAACATACCAGGGAACGAGAAAGCAGACGATTTGGCCAAAGAGGGCAGCAAAATAAGGCCCATTGGACCAGAACCCGCCTTTGGCATTTTTTATGAAATGATAAAGAGAGAAATAAAGTCACTTCTAGGGAAGTGCCATATCAAACACTGGAGGAAAACTCCTGGACAGGGACATTCCAAAGCCCTACTGGAGAAACCCTCTGACAAAAGTACTCGCTCTCTACTCTGCTGCTCAGAATGAGCAGAGAGGAACTAGAACTGATAACGGCAATAAAAACGGGTCACTGTCAGCTCAAAAAGCACTTGCATATGACGGGACCAGAAGAAGACTCACTATGCAGAAGATGTGCAGATGAAAACTCCAATTCATCTTCTGCTACACTGTGAGGCTTTCACAAGAAATCGTTACAGCATTCTCGGGAAAGAGAAGATGCTCCAAAGAGAACTGCCTAACTTATCAATAAGGTAAATTCTGGAGTTTATCGAAAGCACAGAACTCCCATAAGGGAAGACCAAATCCGAGGTGCACAATAGATCCGAGAGGTCGCGATGCAAGGAACCACTAGGGGCCAGCCTCAGAAATACAATTAATTAATAATCTTACCCAATAAAATACCTATGCTAGAACATTTTTCTTGAATGATGTTGCGGATGTACCAGTCTGTATGCATTCTCAAATTCACCTCAACGAGTTTTGTGAAACTTCTCGACTAATTACATCCTATAGCGTAATGGAATCTTCACCAAAGTTAACGTTTTGCATAAAATTACATTAAGCGTAACGTTCCCAACTCTTCTAAATACTCGATCATAATGTCTATCTGGCATTAACAATTGTGTTCTCGTTTCATCTGTGGAAAGACTTTTGCTCCATAGATGTTCATTCCATTTAGCGAGAGCTCGTGCAAACTTTAATCAGCCGGTTTGGTAATTTCATTGCAGCTGTGTGGGACGTAGGCAGTACGTTTTGGATTCAAACCATATTCTTTTAGTCTCGTCCTTACTCTTTTAGTACTTAACACTTAAGTACATTGACTTGCCTTGCATATACTTTATACGAAAAAGTTCTAGTGTTTTAATGTTTGACCAAGGCTTTCCATTTTAGCGAGCCTTGAATACACGCCATAGTAGGTAAACGAGAAAGCAATATATTTAAGCTCATAATTTTATATAATTTTCTAGCTCTCCTTAATCACATTCAAGTTTAAAAGTAAATCAGATAAAATAGTATCTAAAGTTAATTAACAATTAAGAACTTAATACACTTATTGGCACTTTTAGATGCAAGTGAACTTTACACATAATTAGACTCCAACACCATATAAGACGAAAAAAGATAATACCAACACTCAACCTTTAATTTAATTTATTTATAAGTGTTATAAAACAGCGTGTAACTAAAGTGCTCTATGTGGTCAATTGAACTTCTAGATATAATTAAAAATCAGGTACATTTTTATATTTATATGAAATTAAAATTATTTATTCATCAAACGAGAGAGGAAAAAATGTTCTTGTAACAAAAAATAAATCCAATTTCTTAACATCAATAATTTACAATTAAAAGAGAAAATAGTTGAAGACAAACGTAAAAATTAAAATAAATCAAACGTCTTCTTCAATTATAAATGGTTTGAAAGTGATAGTGGCGGCGTACAAGTATAACGCCATCAATAATAACAATAATGCGATAATGATTTGTGCAATAATAGATCGATACTTTTGTAATAAGTTGTAGAGTGAACTTGTTTATTATATTACTAAGATTGATCTCTACACACCGATGTCAGACACGATCACTTTCACACAAAATGTAATAAAGGAAAGTTTTTTTTTGATCTGCAAAATGGCATGTAAACAATTAAAGAAAATTTCTAAAAACTCGAAATCTTTTAGACAAGTTACACAAGCAAATCCCGTCCTCGACAACTTACGGCTTATGAAAGAGAATACTAATCTAGTACTTGAAGAAATCTTTCAAAAATTGTGATAAAATCCGTCACGGTTTCTTAGCTTTTCATTCATTTCGAATTTTTGTAGGTGGGAACAAATAATATAGATTATAAAGAACACAAATAGTTCATTCAGTTGAACTAAATTATAAACTGAAAATCTCAAAAACTTACACAACTTTTGTCACTTTTAAAATTGAAAAATGTCCCTTTCAATTCAAAGTGTTGTTAACAAGTGTGAGAAGGAAACAATACTTGTGTGACGTAAGACCAAAGTAAAAATTTAGGCCAAGCTACGAGGTGTTGAGCGTAAAAATAAGGTGAAATAGTTCAAATTCCTCTTTTTAAAGTTATACAACACATTCAATTTTTGAACAATACTACCTTATACCATTGTGAATTTAACAAGTATACGAGTCCGACAAGTGCAGGTTAAATTTTTTTATTGTTAGTTGTGACTATTTTTAAAAGCTTTGCGTTTTGAGCTTTTCTTTACAACAAAGTCTTAAATAAACACTCGAATAATTTTCAATAGCTTTAAAATATTTTTAAACATTTTAAATTACACCAAAATGCATTTTTAAAGCCTAAAATAATATTTGTTTACATTTTTTATAAATTTTTTTTATTTTCCCATTTATCGAAGGTTAAGGGGAGTAAATGGATATTTCTAAAGCGATTAAATTGCGTGAACATTATTGATGAATCTAAAAACCTGATGTCAAAAATATATATAAATTGCTATTCATTCATCCAGATTCCAATTGACCGATGCGACGTTGGCGTCGCGTCGTCTTGCCACGGCTACATTGTTTTGGGAAATCAGTATTTTTAGTCAGTTAAGCTTCAAATTTTGCAATAAAATTATAATAACATTTCGACGTCGACGTCTTGGTTAGACTATAAAGCAGGAGAAAAGTAGTTGCTTTCATTATTTTGTCAGTGCGAAAATGAAGGCGCAGTTCAGTCCGTCTGATCAGTTTGTATGTGCTTGTAGATGATGCATTCAAGTGTGATGCTCTCCTTCGAGTTGTTAGCATGGGCGTCGCCAACGGGGGCAGGGGGGGGGGCTCTGGCTTTTTTCAAAGAATATAATATTTAAAAACATAATTTCTAAATATTCACAACTTGCAATAGAGGCAACTACGAACTACTAACGATTAACAACAAGAGAACAAAATTATAAAGTGGTAATGGCCTGAGGCCATTATTAAGGCGTTTGAAAAGCAAACTTTTTGTTGTCCTCTGTTCGTTTCTTTAGTTTTAGAAATTTAATTTTTTTATGAGCTAATAGTTATTTATGATACAAGGACGAAAAGATGAATTTCTCCGACGAATACGTGAAGATTCTGTGAGAGGCAAAGCCGAGTCCAGCAAACGTATGAGTCTGAAAAACATTTTCGTTAGTGTATCATACAATATTTTCTATTCGATTGTAAGAAATTCTCAAAAATACTAATAATTTTTTTAATTTAATAATGCCAATCAATTACATGCCATGCCGTAAGAACAGTTTCGGACGAAAAATGTTAGCAAGCAACACAGCAAAAAATGATGAAAAGGTTAACTTATCGTCCACGTAACATAATCATAAAATGTCACTTTTTGACACAAGCGAATAAAAATAAAATTATTAGATAACAAAATTTCTTAACTCTTATTAAAACGCGTTGACCTTGAGAAGACAAAAACTTTAGCCTGCGGCGCATTGGGGACAAAAATTCTGCCCTCCCTGAAATGTTTAGAAGCGACGCCTATGATTGTTAGATATACTTAAAATTTAACATTATAAAAATATTCAAATGCAAAAGAATAATGGAAGAGTCTTCTAGCAGAACAGTTGGAAATGGATGTGTTCTCCTAGAGGGGTTTAAATTTTATGAGTGCATTCCTTCTAGCAGGACTTTTTTTCTTCCTTTTACTTTTTAATTTTGTCATAGTACTATATTTTTATTAATTAATAATCATAATCCTGGAGTCAACGAAACAAAAGTTTTCTTAATTTGGAGAAAAAATTTATATTAAGAGGTTCACATTTTCGGTTCAGTATTTTTTAATATCTTGGCTTATATTTGTCGGATCGGGACATAAAAATTGCCTTTTGTTTGTAAAGAATTTCTCTCTAATTTAATTTAATTGGCTGGGTTAAAATAATTTAAATTATTTTCTAACCTCAAAAAATTCCAACTTTGGTCCTAAAATATTAAGAAAGGCCAAAATGTGGAATTTTGTTCACATTTTTGGCCAGAAAACCAATATGTTGGCACATTAGTAGAACTTTC
Source organism: Malthinus seriepunctatus (assembly GCA_963924605.1). Classification (NCBI taxonomy): domain Eukaryota; kingdom Metazoa; phylum Arthropoda; class Insecta; order Coleoptera; family Cantharidae; genus Malthinus; species Malthinus seriepunctatus. Next base: position 48,896,515 of record OZ004600.1, read on the forward strand.
TTTCCATTTTTTTTATAATTAGCTTTCAAAGTACCTCGAAAAATAAAATTGTTTTTCTTCAAACGTCAGAAAAAGTCGCCTTTGTGTCACTCAATAGGTAACGGTGAAGTTTTACTTTCCCGCCGAGGCAGGAAAAATTGTCAGAAAAGTAATTTTTGTCTGTCTAGGAGGGAAAAGTAAAATCTTAACCGCACATTATTTTTATTTTTAACGTAAAAAATGCTTTTTAAGCATTTGTAATGGAAACAATTTAATGTTTTTTAAATTTTCCTTTATAATTAGTTCGTTGCTTTTAATAATTAGCTTTTTTTACAAATTTAAGTTAATTTTAAAAAATATTTGACAATTGAACTACAAGTAATTGACAAGAGATGGTGCTCTTTCAAAAATCAAAATTTTCAGTTTTACGCTTTACGTTTGCAGAAAAAATTTAATATTTTATACGGAGTCAAAGTAGTTTTGTGTGACTCGCCTGTATTGCCTGACTCGCTCGCTACGCTCGCTCTTCAGCCAAACACAGTCTTGTCACACAAAACGTCACTTTGTCTCCTTATAAAACAAATAACTATTTTTTGGCCAAAAGTTGAAATACACTAATCAAAAGCATTATCGCATACCTAGTTCTGAAAATTGATCTAATACGCGTTTAGACGAAAAACAAATGATAGTTGATTGTCTAATTACTGCTCTAACAGTATTTGTATAGTAACGGCGCGTTTAAGTCAATTATGACTCATCGCTCTAAAGTGTAAGCATCAATCTGTTGTAAACGTATGTCCGCTCTTAATACACAATTTCAGAAACGTCAAAATTAATTAAGTTAATTCATTGTTTGTCCGTGGTGGCGACACAGTATGTTGCGATGTACATTTTAAGCGGGAATTTTAAATTAAATAAAGTTGTACATCCAGTTTACTTTATTTTAAGTTTTTCTCTCCGTCCTAAATTATGGAATACATTCCTGGAAACGCTTTAAACGAAGAATGAAAAGCAATCAAAGTGTAATAACAGATTTCTGATCGATTTATCTATTGACAGAAAGTTTAATAGTCAAGATTTTTTGAAAATGTCTGATTCTGCGCACACGGTGGAATGTAAACCTGCGTTTTAGGACGTAGAGTCGCTCGAAGATCAATGATCTAGTATAAATGCTATTTTGCTTATAGACTTACTCAAGGGCGGCAAAAAAGTGAGGAGCAGAGGCACTGGGTTTTGGAACCCAAGAAAACCCACATCTTGTCACTGTTAAAACCGACGATAAAAATATCACACGATTAGCAAATCAACAAATTCAACAATTTTAGAAAAAATAATTACTCAGTCGATGCTCACATACACAACTTCATGAGTTTATTATAACATTTTACAGCCCAGTAATCAACCCCTTGATTCGTTAAATTGTGTTAAGTGCAGAGGAATCCAAAGATCTTCTCAGAAGCGCATTGATTAATTTAAATCAATATTTTTGTTACACGAAATTTTTGTATAAAATAGTAAAAAGTGCAACCGAAAATTTTACTTCTGAGAGAAAGCTAGGTAATTTTGAAGAAAACCATCGTCAATAATTTATTGTGTGGCTGTCTATTTCATTCAAAGAAACTTTCCATGTACTATATCGTACCACTTCATTACGTTAAAAATTCTGTGATAAAGAAAAAACTAATTTTTATTAAAAAAACTGATTTAAATTTAACTGACATAACATAACCTCAAAACATCCAACTGACATCTAATAAAAGTCTGAAATGCTCGACATACGTTTTTATCTACCATATAGTTTATACACCAGACGTATGTTTTTATATACGTCTTTTTTTATTACAATATTAGACAAAGAAAAAATATTTTATACCGACATTTCTTATAACATACTGCGATGCGTCATAATTGACTTAATCCTGGCGGGACTATATTTATGTTATTTTAGGAATAATTTCTCAGCAATTTATCATTTGTTTCTCAATATACCAAACGGATGAGAAAACGCAAACTGCTGTTCTTCTTCTCCGAGAAGGATATATTTGCAAGTGAGAGTGGCTGAAGTATTAAATGTTTTTCAAAGCTCCATTAGCAAGGTGTCTCGACGATTCTACAAGACTTATGGATGGATATTCTAGTCTAGACGTTGTGAACAAGCTCGTTATAGAATACAAATGCAACAAAAGACCATTTTTTTACCCTTTCTGCGCGCCGAAATCGCACTGAAACCGCTTGATTCCTAGAAAATTCACGTGTGCACAATATCCGGATTTCAGATCAAATACGTCTGAGTAATCACCTGACTTAAATCCCATAGAGCAGCAGCAGCGTTTCTCAAATTGGGGGTCGCCAAAAATAATAACTAGAACCAAAAAGGTTAAAAAACGCTGCCATAGAGTGCATGTGGGAAAACTCTAGAAGAACTATCTGAAGCTCTTGCGGAAGAATGGGGCAACACCCCCCATCAGGACGTTGAAACGTTATAATTCATAGCATGTAAAGACGTTGTATGACAGTCATAAGAGCCAGAAGAGGAAATACTCAATATTGAAACAGCAATTCGTTGGGATTTCTAAAGTTGTTTCCTTCGGTTTTAGAATAATTTATTTTTCCTTAATAAAACCATTCTAAAACCGAATGTTTTACCACCATTTTGTATGTATAGTGCATTTAATTTTCTTTTTAAAAAATGCCGAAAAAAATTATTTGGTGTCTTAATAATTTCTAAAAACAGATTTTACTCCAATCGGTAGGTAGTATTTCCTTTTTCGAAAATATCGAAAATTAACCTGTAACAGTATTTTTCTTTATAATGACAATCGATATTAACCATCTAGTCCTGTACGCTGTACCTAATACATATTTTTTTAAATGACACGTGTTCATCCCTCTGTTTTAAAAAAAAATTAATGATGGGAGATCACATTTATCAAAGTTACCTATATGTCAGTCAATTTTAAGTTCATAGTATTAATTCTAATTTATGAAAAAATGTCGAATTGGTGTTCCTTCCACATTGATATTAGCATTATCACATCACATCTGCTTTATAAAATATACATATATCATCCATGCATTAGAAATTAAAAATTATACCTACCTACCTCTAACTAAGTACCTAAGTATAAATATGAAATTCCTTAAAATTTTTCAATTCCTCTTCATTGACCATAACATATAGCACTACTATCATAATATTATGTTCGTCCTAGTAAGTTTCTCATTTTTTTATTCAAAAAATTTACAAAAATTAAATCACACATTCTTGTGGGTCGATTATTTTTCCTTAAATATGCAGACGCTCTTATAAAATCAAAATCCAGTGTAGGATTTACATAAATTGTTATTAAAATGGGTTTACATGCTTATCTAACTCGAATATGTTCGATTAACAAAAAAAAACATAAAATTTATTTTAGTTTTGTAATAAAAAGAAATTTTAGTATGGCAATTAAGGGCATTAGAGTGTAAATTTTTATTTGTTTATTTTATGTTTAACACCAATTTAACCGAATTTAACTTAATCATTACAACTTTTGACAATAATAAATTTTACATTATAAAAAGGTAAAAGGATTGTTATGTTATTAAAGAACTAATAAAGAAATTTTACTTTACAATGAATGAATGAATACACACACATACATCAAGGTGACTGAAAATTGTGTGTGGAGATACATGGAGATTTCGTTTATTAGGATTAGGTAACATACAGTGTGGCCCCAAACTGCATGGTATTGTAATGGTAACATTTACTAATTATAATGTATTAATGAACATTAGTGAGTCATAAATAATCCGAAAATTCATTGATTAAAGATCCAGCATTTTGTAGAAATAATATCTCTAAAAGTCATTGGACAGAAAAGAGAGAAACGTCCCTATAACTTGAATAATTAGCACTTCTTGTAGTTTTGTAGTTATAGTAGCGGGACAATTGCAAATTTTTGTAACCTGCAGCAGAATAAATTCCTTTAATTAAAAGATAAATAAATTACAAGGAAATTGTTAAGATCTAATAGAAGATGTGATTGCGTGTTGAAGAAATGGGTCGATCAATCTGATTTAGTGTTCTACATCTTGTCTTCCAATTAGAAATCACGACATGGTTAACACTGCAGGTTGTAAGTAAACAAATTAGCTTGTGAATTGTGAAACTTAAGATATCAGGTGAATCTCAACCTTATAATACTATACATGATTTTATTCTCATTAAAACTAGGTTTCTAAACATAAATCTAGGCTACACTTTCAATTATCATATAATGTAATTACATTGTAAAACGATTTATTAAGTAAATAATTATTGTGTTAAGATTTTTTTAAAATTTGGAACTTCCACTCTTAATTATTTGAGTTACAAAATAGGAATATTATTAAACGTTAATTATCTTAAAAGAAGCCTTAATTATTGAAATCCCCTTAAGACGTGTCTTAAGTTACCTATACGAGATTCTTTAATGATGAAACTTTAGTAATAATTAACCTATTGTAAAAATCTATAATTATTAATCAAAATAAAATTGCCAGTAGCTATTCGAATAAAATTAGATCGAATGTAATAATAAATCACAAAATTGAGAAACAATACATGTACGCAATAAAACTATGAGGTCAAGGACTCAAGGTAATCGAGAATTTGTTTGATTTATTGCACCGAGTGCAGATTTTAGTAGTTAATCAAAAAAGTATGAACTTATCGATGTTTCAATTAAAACTCAAAATTTTTTAATGTTAATAATTTTATCACTTGAGGTATTTTAATTAAAGGAACGAAACTGAAAATGGCTAGGAAGAGATGATGAGAAACTGATACTGCAGTTTTAGATCAAGGTATGAGCTAATAAAAAATACGCAAAATAATATAAGGTCTCAAACGGTCTGAAATGTACGCCAAGATGCTCAAAATGCTCAAACAAGATCTCGGAAGCATTAGAAATTCTGTGAAAAGCAAGTTCAGAAGTGGAAGAAACATAGAGATGGGAACATTAATGGGAAGAATGTTTTAAAATAAAATCAAAAGATTTTGGCCATAGAAAACAATATAAAATCTCCTAACGTCAGAATTTGTGTCTTTTCGTGTAAGAAATTCTTCTCAGATTGCCATTCTCCATGGCAAGGGAGGTTATGTCCAATAGTATTTAAATAAATAAAATTGTTAACGCATAAATGAATTATCTTTATATTTGATACTATTATCATAATATCATCATCGACGTTAAATTAGGGAGCTGGTAACAATTTTCCCATATTAAACCCCATGTTCGGTTTTAAAATCACAACACAGTATAAGGAATGAGTTTGTATAAATCAAGTGGATAATTTTTAATCTAAAACGTTTAAAAATAAAGTCTACTAAATAACTAATCTCCCAGACATAAGATTAGTGCCGTTTAGTATATTCAAAAAAGTTCCATAAGCTTTCTATGCCTATTATACATTGCCGCTTGTCTCGAAACGCTAATTTAATTTTCTTTGATGTACTAACATACAGTGTGTTCGGGGATCGGGTTGCTAATAGGTGAATATTTTTTTATTTTTATTTTAGTTAAAAAACAACGGATGTGGTCATACGAAAACTTTTTCCTATCCGTCAAATATTATAATTTTATATTTTTTTTTATTAAAATTTAATTTTAAAATTTTAAATTATAAACTTTTAAAGAAATGCACAAAAAAATACAACAGAAAAAAGTTCCTCCGTGGTTTTTTAATCTAAGTTCGAAAATTTCGAAAAAAATTCTAGAAAAAACTAATTTAACGCAAAAAGGTATTCTTTATAAAAACTTATACTTCTTGAGAAACCACCGACTCAATTCCTAAATTTGGGTTTAAGTAGAATAATTTAGTTTTTAATGTTTTATTTTTTTTCATTTGTTCAATGAACTATTGAGTTTTTTCTACACTGTGTATAAGTTCAAACTCTTAAGAATTGATTCTGCGGTTTCTCAAGAAGCAAAACTTTTTATAAAGAATACTTTTTTTACCTAAAATGAAAAATTTTCACCTATTGGTAACCCCATCCGGCCACAGTGTATAATAGTAAAGGTATAGGAGTATTTTTCTAAAAATGCGTTTTTGACACTTACCGGAGCAAACCTAAAGTTGGTTAGAAATGTGAATGTAATGTAATGTAATGCAGTTAGGGACTATTTTAATTTGGCATCCCTGTACAGAGTTGCCACGTTACAATTTAATTTGTTTAAAATTCAATGTTTTTTAGCTTGATTTGTTGGTATGTGGCAACCCTGCGCTGTCATTATGAAACTTCAAAAACGCATTTTAAAATAAATTACTCCTATAGTAACATTATTTTTCCTTTTAGGATTTTATGAAGTCTCTAATAAGCTGATTGTCAATTATTATGAACGATATAATAATAGTTCATAGTCAGAGAGCCAGCTTTACGAAAAAAGTGTATCTTATGATAAGAGCTGATTCGTACACTAATTATTATGCTAGAGATCACAAATCAGCCTTCTAGCAGGGGCCAGTTTACTCAGGGATAAGCATGGAAATTGTAATCAAAACCTAATTGGTATTTTTACATTAAGGGTGAGATAGAGAAAACCATAGTATAATAGGCGTTTGTACCGCTTACAGATTAACTGAAAGATAGTTTATCTGGCGGATAAGTGGTCAAAAACCTTTGCACCTTCATCTACTCTACTGTAAGATAAATCGAATAACTGACGAATAAATTTTCTACAAAATTACCGTCTACTTATGACTTTTTAAAATTTTCATTAATTGGGATAGCTTTTTAAATGTCATTTCTAATTTTTAATTCTGTATAATTTTTGCCCCCTTCATTTTTGCTCTAAGATAATTAGGGAAACAGGAATTTATAAAACGTGATTTTACGTGATATTTCCTTAGGTATCGGTAAACCATTCAACACTCGGTAGATGAGAATTGCGAAATTTGGTATAAAAAATAAAAATTTAAAACTCCATCAAGAATTAATTTTAAATTATGAATACTAGCGCTATCTATCGAATATTGATCAAACTATTTAGTTTTACACCAAATTGGTTACCACTACAACACACTAAAATTACCATGTTACCCTAGCATTTTAATGTAAATTGCTGTAACTTGTAACGTGTTTTTATGTAAAATTTTCCTTTTTTACCAACATTAATTGTTTTCTTTTAAGAAATTGTCGTCCATATTATTATTTTATTTTAAAACCGTCTAAATAAACGTAAAACAATGAAGGTAAAACTTATAGATCAAGTGGTACGAAGCTTTCGCGTTGCAAAAGTATTTCGCGAAAATACGGATAAAATAAACGCTATAGATTTCTCGCCAAGTGGTGAAACATTAATATCGTGTAGTGAAGATGATCAAATCGTTATATACGATTGTGAAAAGGGAACACAAGCTAGGATTGTAAACAGTAAAAAATATGGTGTAGATTTAATACACTTTACACACGCCAAAAATACTGCTATTCACAGTTCGACTAAAATTGATGATACCATCAGATACTTATCGTTGCATGACAATAAATACATTCGTTACTTTCCTGGACATGTTAAAAAAGTCGTGTCTTTGTGTTTGTCTCCAGTTGAAGACACATTTTTATCTGGTTCACTCGATAAGTCGTTACGATTGTGGGATTTACGATCGCCAAATTGCCAAGGATTAATGCATCTTGCAGGTCGACCTGTTGCAGCATACGATCCCGAAGGTTTGATTTTTGCTGCTGGAGTTAATTCCGAATGCATTAAATTGTACGATTTACGTTCGTTTGACAAAGGTCCTTTTGTTACATTCAAATTAACTCAAGAAAAGGAATGTGATTGGACCGGTTTAAAATTTTCCAGAGATGGTAAAACAATTTTAATTAGCACAAATGGTTCTATAATTCGTTTGGTGGATGCTTTTCACGGAACACCTCTTCAAACATTTACGGGACATCTTAACAATAAAGGAATTCCCATCGAAGCGTCATTTAGTCCAGATTCACAATTTATATTTAGTGGTTCTACTGATGGAAGAGTACATGTGTGGAATGCCGATACTGGTTATAAGGTGTGCGTTTTAAATGCCGATCATCCGGGGCCTGTACAGTGCGTACAGTTTAATCCTAAGTACATGATGTTAGCTTCGGCTTGTACTAACATGGCGTTTTGGTTGCCGACAATTGAGGATACCTAAATACGTGAATGATTGATTATGTGTTAAGAAATTTATATTGTAAATAGATAATTGTAAGTGGTTAATTCATTTAAATTTTTTTTATCATGATTACTGCATACTTAATAATGTAGCACCATTTGGTAATACCATTGTCAAAGTATTTTATCATTGTATTTTACAAATCTTTACTTGTAACATAAAATTATAATTGTATAAATTGTAATTGATATTGAAATGAATGTTTACTAGGAGAAAGTGAGAAACCAACAAAAGGGCCGAAGATGATTGTCTTTATGAAGCTCAATAACAGTGTGATTTTACATTTTTACACACTTTTTACTATTTTAACAGCATAATTGAGAATTTACTTTCTAGAATAAAATACAATTACGTTTAATGCTAAACTAATTACTCATTGCATTTTTAAAATATCACTAACATTATTTTCTAGTGGAGACTGCATTTGACTTTAATCGTGGAATTATGATTAGTAATTATTATGGTCTTTGTATTTATGTATTCCATCCTAAACTTTGTAAAAATTAAATTATAAATAGAATAACTAAAATTTAACCTGTTTCGAACATATGTGATGTTTGTTATAATGAAACAGTATTTTTTGTGATAGAGTTAGTTCGTAAATAATAACAGGACGATTCAAATTGCACTATGAGGATCTAACTTGTTCTTAAGCGATAAAGAGTAGGTTTGAACTTGAAAAAATTATTAAATTTATGCTTAGTATTGAAATTAAAGTTTTGAGTAAAATTTACAGGTGTGAAAAATTTAATTTTTTTTTTTTGCCTGTATATAAATATAATTTCTTTTTATAATAATTTTTAGCTGTTAAGGGTAATGGATGGCTATTATATTTTCTTAGTTCAACGATACGCCACACTTAAGTTTACAACATTAGTATTTTTATAACATTTGACAACACTTTGGGCTCTAAAGTAGTTATTGCTGTAGAAACATATCAGGTGACTCAAATATATTTATTAAATTGTTGATTATTTTTGTATTGTGTAAAGTCAAACGATTATATAATTTTGAATTTGAGTTTATTGTTATTTCCAAACAAGTCTATTAGGTTCAGAAAGATATTTTCCAATGTAGCCAGAACAACCCTACCAGAAGGTAGTTCCATTTTCTAAAGAAACGTGAAATGTGGTCAAAGAACTTAAAATGAAAGTATAAAAACATTTAACAAAGAAATAACAATTAAATCACCAAATTCGTTAATAAAATTGCTTTAGGCAAAAGAATAAAATTAACTTTTTCAGTCTTTTTGCCACTTGTAAATTCCAATCAAAATTGAACAGTTTTTTCATATTTTAACCCACCCATCTTTGAAGATATGCTAGATCCTCGTAATTAAAACACAATTTAAATCGCCCTGAATATTGTGGTTATCCTACTTGATATATTTTTCAAAATCAAAATGTTTAATAGGCCAATTTCTAATAGTTGTATTTGTGTTCATTAAAATATTTGTAATAAACTTCTATAATTCAAGCTGGTATTTTATTTATAAACAAAAACAACGGATGTGGCCATAAGAGGAGCTTTTTCCTGTTGTAGCTTTTAGTGCCCTTTTAAAAGTGTTTCTAATATATTTTATTTATTGATATTAAATTTTAATAAAAAAAAAATAAGATTCCAATTTTTGAGGACGGAAAAATTTCCTTGTATGACCACGGCCACATACGTTGTTTTTATTATATTTATTTTTATGTTAATGTAAATTACATAATATTAAATTGCAATAATTGCTACCTGCCGGGACCGAATTTAAGGACTTCTGCGTATAAGCAGAATTTTTAGACATGAACTATTAAAATTTGGCATAAATTGAAGTTCAAAATATACATTATTTTATATGTTCAGAAAGCTAATTTTATGAGCTTTCAAAATATTAAGAAATATACTGGGTGTTCCATTTAAATTAAGAAATTTGATTCCATTTCCAGTTAAACCGGAAGTCAAAATATAAAGTGTTTCGTGTCATGTAATAGCTAATTTTACGAGCTTTTAAAATATTTAAAAATGTTCCTAAAAATTTTGATATTTTTTTAATTTCCGGTTTAACCAGAAGTGTTTTGTTAACCTAAAATATTGTCAAATAATAGATATTCATGGGAGTGATATATATAATATATATATCTATTTTCAAGTTTTTATTTTTATTACAAAAGAAATTAAAGATTTTTGAAGTTTTGACATTCAAAAAATCATTACTCCAAAACGGCTCGAGCGATTTTGATAAAAATTTATATTTCGATAGAGAATTACGTTTTCTGTAACATATCCAAAAATGAAAAAATATGGCAGAGGGAATTTTTGAGAAAATCCATTTTAAAATTTTGAACTACTTTGGCTCTTTAAAGGTAGGCAATTTGGAAACAACTTTGAAAATCGACTAGTTTAGAACGAAAGCCCTATATTTTGGCTGTACAATGCCGTTTTGAAATTTTTATAATAATAATTACCGGCCAAGTTATAAGGGAAAAACCACAAAATGGGACAATCGTTCAAAAAATCGCTATTTTTTTAAATCAAAATCGGTTCTATAGATTTTGCTCTAGGGGGGGGATACATCCTGATCTGACATTTTGGTGCAAAAAATCGAAATTTTTTTTCTTGATTATAACAACTTTTTCTTGGATTGGAAAAAGTTAAAATGAGAAGAAACTGCTAGTTTGCAACAGTATATTGTGCTGAGCTGTTAGGAAAGTGGCGTAATCTTAAAAGTGAGAAATTTTGACCTTTGCAAGAGTTATAGATAGAGCACTTTACATTGTTATATTCTTTGGTAAATTTTTCCATCAACTTTTATTATCAATAATATTAATATGATACAATTTCTTATCACTTTCGGTTATTTCTGAAGGTGCTCCTGTCATTGGATCTCTTCCTTCAAAATTTTTAGGAAATGCAATCACATCTCTTATACTCGGTGTATTTAACATTGTAGCAAGTAGTCGATCTAATCCTAACGCAATACCTCCATGTGGAGGGCAGCCCGAACCAAGCATGTCCAGCATATACTGCATAGGTTTAGTATCTATTTTTAAAGCCCCAAATATTTTCTTTTGTAGTTCAGGATCGTGGATTCGAATAGAACCTCCTCCAACTTCATTACCATTTAATACTAAATCATACGCTTGTGCTTTCACCTATAGATTTAAAATATTTCATTCATAGTTTGCAACAATATTATAAAAGAAAAACCCTTACTTTCAATGGAGATTTTTCAAGAAGATGCAAATCTTCCAAGTTTGGAGCAGTGAAGGGATGATGAGCGGAATTAAGACTATTTGGCAAATCTCCTGCTTCAAACAAAGGGAAGTCTGTTATCCATAATGGATGAAAACCTTCCTTTTTAATCGTATGCCCTTGCTCTTCTAAAATATTTACATACTTTATTCTGCTCAATCCCAGAAGTGGAAACTACAAGTTTTATGAAAATAATAATACTTTATGTACTAAAAATAAGTTGTAAAACTTACTACATGATCTAAATTTCCATAAGCTAAGAACAAAATACAATTATCTTTCAAGTCCATATCTTTAATAAATTTTTGTGTTACTTCATGTCCCAATAACTTTTCTATTTTTAAAGACCATTGTTGAACATTACTTATTTTACTTAATATGTATTTGCTCTTAGGATACTCTTGAGCTAACTTTGCAAAATATTCTTTTGCCCCTTTTGTTAAATTAACATACGGTTCACGAAAAATTATACAATAAGCTCCAAAATTCTCTGTCAATAAATCACTTTTCATGTTTAAAATATCTGTGCAGTTTTGTAACTATAATATAACAATTATTTATGTAATTTAAATAATGATTTTATTATATTTACATGGAACTCAAAACGGGTATCTGGTTTATCACTACCAAATGTATGCATGGCTTCACTGTAAGTTAATTTTGGTAAAACAAGAGGAAAAGGAGATAATGTATCTGGCCAAGCATAGTGCAAAAGTTCTTCAATAAGATTCATAACACCTTCATTATTACTAAAAGACATTTCCACATCAAGCTGAGTAAATTCGGGCTGTCGATCTGATCTACAACCTTCATCACGATAACAACGTGCTATTTGAAAATATCTAAGATAAAAGTTAAAAGTATAAATGTAAAACACATTTAATGTAGTACCTATCAATGCCACCGGCCATTAACATCTGCTTAAACTGCTGAGGACTTTGCACCAATGAATAAAACTGCCCTGGAAACCTAGTAGGAACAATAAATTCTTGAGCACCCTACAAACTTAATATTAGAATTAGACACTTTAACATGTAACTACTTGCCCCAGGAGTTGCTTTAAAAAGTGTAGGTGTTTCAACATCCACAAAGCCACATCTTTTTGTTAAAAACTCTCTAATATTCATTAGAAATTGAGATCTAATTCGTAAATTTCTTTGCATCTCTGGAAATCTCAAATCCATATATCGATAATGCATTCTTAAAGGTTCTTTGGCTTTTTGAAAATCTCTTATATTAAATGGTAAATTTTGGTTAGCTCGATTTAAAACGGTAAATTTTTCAATTAAAACTTCAATTTCACCAGTTAATTGTTTTTTATTAACCATATCTTTTGGTCTTGATAAAACTGTACCTTCTACTTTAACTATAGATTCGTAAGGCAACTTGCTTAATGATTCTTGAGTTTTTACATCCTTAAAATATAACATAAGTTTGAATATTATGACAACTTTAATCTTACTTGTTGGTCGATTAGTAACTGTATGTGACCATAAGCATCACGAATCACAGCAAATTTATTTAAACGATTAAATTCTAACCAACCACACAATATAACTCTCTCTCCTACATTTGACTGTCTTAAGTCACCACAGTTATGTGTTCGTTCCGTAAACTTATTGTACACGTTAGTGGGTTTTGAATTACTTGGAGTTTCATCCAATAAATATACGTTTTTAACAGTATTTTGTAGATGAGAAGATCTTGTATAAAAGCTACGATTTTGGCAAATCAACGCTTTTAAGTCATAATTCCCAGTGTTTAAATATTTCTGAAAGAACAGTTCAAACAAACTTTATCGAAATTCATAAAAAATCATACCTTGATGGTTAAATTTTTTGTTAAAAACTCACTGACAATTAATAATCGAGTTCGATTAATACTATACATAACAAATTATTATTTATTATATACTTTAAAACATAAGTTTAAATTAAGTAAATACAAACCTAAAAAGTGAGGTTATAGCATGCTAAGATTTTTGACGTTTTGAATTGTCGATAAAGTAGAACGCTGGATTGACATGCGCATGATTAAGAATCAAAGAATTTAAAAATATTGACAAATGTCAACAAAAGCATTTGAAGTATTATAAATTAGAAATTGTTATAACAAGTAACAAATTATAAATTGCATCGATGAACGTTTATTATAAAATTTAAAACATGAATGCAGAAGAATATCGTTGGCATTATGATTATGTTCGATTAGCATGTGATTCGGGATTCTCTTTTCACGCCCTGAAATCGAAATCCATCAATCAAAATATAGGTAAGTTTTAATATATAAGAAAGAAAATTTTAAACCTTAGTTTAATTTTAGGGCATTTGGATATCCAAGAATTAATTAGAAGTAAAGATGTGGCTACAATTGAACGTTACATAAATGTAGTGGCCGAATTTAATTTGGATGGCGAGCAAATAAAAATCTTGGATCCTAATTTTGTTAAGATTTTTCAAATAAGTCAATTAGCAGTACAATACTTACTATTTTGTAAGAGGTATTTGGATAACACTGTTGTTCTCATAAAGAATGATTTTCAAAGAAATAATGAGGTAAATTTTGTAGACTTTTACCGTAATTTTTAATAACACTTTAATCTAAAGGAAACCAAAAATCTTAAACGCTATGTAGAAGAACTAAAATTAGAAACTAGTAATGCCAAAAAACAAATTAAAGACTTAAAACAATCGTTAAATAATCAAGTATTAAACCAGAATATTAACGTTTTTCAATGCAACGAATGTCCAAAAGCTTTCTCGAGCGAAGAATATCTGTTTGCTCATATTAAACGACGACATGATTCTAATAAAGAATCAGAATTATCAAAAACATTATTTCAAGTTGAAACTGATAAGTTGCAATTAGAAATTAAAGAACTCAAAGAACGTTTAAATAATACAGAAAAATTCATTCAACACGATGATATGGATATAAAAACTATGTATTCTAATAGAAACTACCGTCAAAAAACAACAGTAGAGAACACTGTGTTAACAGAGTTACAACATAAGTTTGAACTGCTCAAAAACCATGTAGAAAATGAGCTTAGAATATTACAAACGCAAAAGTTTGATCAGGAAAAGTATGAAAAGTGGTTTGAAACGTTCTTATATCAGTTAAGTTCGACTCATGGCAAAGAAGGAGTTAAACAGAATAAAGTGGAAGAGGCACATCAACAATCATTAGTTGAGACCAAATGCCATAAATATGAACATGTAAATGAGGGCATTAAACAAAACAACATGACTCAAACTGATTTTGTTTCGATACCTCAAACTATCGTACCTCAACGTAGACAGTCGCCTATGCATTTGCAACAAGTTATCCATACGTACACTGAAAATGATGAAAAACTAAGTTCAGAAACTGACGATCGTTTAGAAAAGTTTGAAGAAATTATTCAAGAAAAGGTAGTAAGAACAATTTTTAAGTAGGTATTTAGTTTAATAATTTTGTTTGTAGGTTTCAGGTAGTATAGAAAAATTAGAACATCAAATGCAATCTTTTATGAATAAAATGGACGAAATTGAAAAGCAAACGAAACAAAACAAACAGCTCATTATAACTGAAAATTTTCCAAAAAATAAAAAGACTGAAACAGTAATCGATACCGTTTATAAAAAGCCTAAAATTGTAACTAAAAAAACAAAACCAGTATTAGTAAGCAAGCGAACTTCAATAAGCTCTGATGACCAATCAGTAAAAACTAAACCGCCGAGACAAAAAATTGTTAAAACGACTCATATTACTTTACCAAAAAATTCTATAATTAGGAGTAATAGTTTGACTAAGTTTAATGATAAGGAAGATCTGTCAAATACTGATACTGACAGTGATGTAAGTGGTGATAGTACCAGCAACGAATCTTCGGATGATGATGATGATTATAAAGCAAAAGAAAATAACAGTATTGCCCTTATTCCTAGTAATAAACCTTCCGTAACATCTACTTTAGGAAAACGATCTCTTACAAGGTGAGTACATTTATTTGCTTATTAACTTTTTCCAATCCAAGAAAAAGTAATAATAATAATAATTTTTTTTATTGCATTTCTCGACGTTTTGAGCATTCCAAAAGTGCAAAAAAAAATTTTCGATTTTTTGAACCAAAATGTCTATGTATGTATGTCCCCCCTCGCCCTTAGAGCAAAACCTACTGAACCGATTTTGATGAAATTTGATTTTAGCCACTTTAAAATTATTTCTCCGACGTAATAAGCTTTTATAAGCAATCTATAGAGTGCCCAAAAATAAGGTGGTTATTTTGGGCGCATATTTTCGAATTTGGGTCAAATTCAATTTTACTTGGCTATAAGATAGTACATCTGCGCCTTAATTGAAAAAAAAAATTTCAAATTTTTTAATTCAAAATGGCGGCCAATAGAACGATTGTCCCATTTTGCGGTTTTTCCCTTATAACTTGGCCGGTAATTATTATTATAAAAATTTGAAAACGGTCTTGTACAGCCAAAATATAGGGCTTTCGATCTAAACAGGTCGATTTTTAAAATTTTTTAAAAATTGCCTACCTTTAAGGGGCCAAAGTAGGTTAAAATTTTGAAATAGATTTTCTCAAAATCCCTTCTGCCATATTTTTTCTTTTTTGGATATGTTACAGACAACGTAATTCTCTATCGAAATATAAATTTTTATCAAAATCTCTCAAGCCGTTTTGGAGTAATGATGTTTGGAATGTCGAAACTTCAAAAATCTCTAATTTCTTTTGTAATAGAAATTAAAACTTGAAAATGGATATATATACCAATCTCATGTATATCTATTATTTGACACTATTTTCGGTTAACAAAACGCTTCCGGTTAAACCGGAAATTACAAAAATATTAAATTTTTTTGGAACACCCTGTATATTTTTAAATATTTTGAAAGCTCACAAAATTAGCTTTCTGAAGATGTAAAATAATGTATATTTTGAGCTTTGATTTATTCCGTATTTAAAAAAATGAAATTAGATTTTAGCTAGTTTATACCTAAAAATTTTGCTTGCACGCAGAAATCCTAGGTTCGATCCCGTACGAAAGCAATTAAAAAAAATTATTTTTTTTCAATTTTTTTTTATTTTTTATAAAGTAATATCTATTAAAACGGATGTGGCCATACGAAGAACTTCTTCCTGTCCGTCAAATATTATAATTTTTTTTATTAAAATTTAATTTGATATCTTATAAATCAAATACATTAAAGAAAATTTTAAATTATAAACTTAAAGAAATGCAAAAAAAATATAACAGGAAAAAGTTCCTCGTATGGCCACATCCGTTGTTTTTTAACTTGAAATTAATTTGCGTATTTCTTAAGTTTAAAAGAAGTAGCATTTACACCCGAGGTTTTATACGGACTTCAAAAGGAAATTGAGAATGTTCTTGACAATCGCTTAGAAGAACTTGGTGTGTCACCTAATTGGTCTTCTTTACCTGTTCGTTCTTATCAGCGTGCTATGAATATTGTAAACCACCAAGTTTCTATTTTTCAAAAGGTAATAAATATTTTATATACAGCTGGGTAAACCTCGATAAAAATAAACCGAACTAGAAGAATTGTTAATTTTTAAATTAATATATTATGTATTTCAAGTTTCGGTTTAATTATTTGACACAATTTATTTTTAGAATGTTCCAAACTACATGCAGATTCGAGCTCAGATTTTGAAAGCTATCGATAATAAAATTGAAAATACTAGTCAAAGTAGTACTGCGCCACAAAAATATTCAAAATTTAAATCTTTGCTTGGTAATATAAAGAATAAATCTAAAACAATTAAAAATTTGAATTCTACTAAAAAGAAGATTGAAACTAAAAGTTTTAAAAAGACGAATTCTACTGAAAAGAAGTTGGAAGTTGTATTTATGTCGCCTAAGAAAAAACCTGTTGAAAAAGCACAAAATAAAATAGAAACAGTACACTTAACTCCTAAGAAAAAGAGTATCGAGAAAAAATCGCATGTGAAAGCCGAAAGAATGAGTTTGCAAATGTATGATACAGATTCTGATTTTGAATTAAACACAAAAAATGTAAAAGCTTCTAAGAAAACAAGTGTCGAGAAAAAACCTCAAACGAAAGCAGAAATAACACGTTTGCAAATGCGTGACACCGATTCTGATTCAGAAATAAACACAAAAAATGTAAAAGTTGCTGTGAATAACTTAATTACTAAGAGTACAATTGTCGAGAAAAAACCTCAAGCAAAAGCAGATAAAACAAGTATGCAAATGTATGATACCGATTTTGATTCTGAAACAACAGAAACAGAAAATGAGAAAGGTATTGCGAATAAATTAACTATTAAGAAAACGAATTTTGAGGAAAAACCTCAAACAAAAACAGAAAGCACAAGTTTAAAAATGTATGTTCCTGACTCTGATAATGAAGCAATAAAAAATGAAAATGTTGCCATTAAAAGCCTATCTCCTAAAAATAAAAATGCCGAGAAGAAGCCTGAAACGAAAGCTGAAACTCTAAGTACGCAAATTCCTGTAATTGACTATGATACCGACACACTCACAACAAATGAAAACTCCACATTAAATAATAAAAAATACAAACCTTTTGACGACGTTATACGAGAACTCAATACTACAATTTCTTTAAATCCCAAAAATAATAGAGATTCCATTTCAGATATTCCTAAACTTCAATTAGAAAATCCCCGTCCAGTAATAAATGTAGAATTCAACGAGCAAAATTTAGAAAACCAATCAAAAAGTGTTTTGAAAAGTTTTCCATCTAATATTTCTTTACATAAAAAGAAAGTTTTGTTCGATTTAGAATCGAGCGATACATCCGTAACAAAAGAAGTTGAAAAGCGTGCAGGTTTGGTTAAAATAAACGATGGTGGAAGCACAACAAGCATCGCAAGTTCGATTTTAGATGGTCCTAAGCAAAAGAAAGATGAAGAGAAAGCTAAAAAAGGAGATGATGATATTCAAGAATTATCTGATATTTCAGATTGGGATATAAGTGAATTGAATTAATTTTCTGAACAAATTTAAGTAAGTTACTAGCTAGCCGACCCTACTGGTTAATGAGTTAATGAACAATTAAAACTTTACGATAATGAGGACTGGAATTATGTAATATCGTTGTTTTTTAATTATTCTGTCAGTTAGTTTTGTAGCTGTATTCTCAAATATGTATAACGAGTTACAGTTTAAGTTGCTTTTTACCGTTTATTATTATGCTTAAGGTATTAAGCAGTAGTTCGCTGCATGCCTAATCAAAATGTTACCTATCAAATGTCTTCTAGTCATTGTTAAATAGAGATTAAAAATTATTTTGTTTTTGATGTGTATAGTAAATAAGATTCGTACCATGTAATATGTAAGACCCCTAAAGTCAGTAGCTCTGCATTGTTTTGAAGATCTGAATAAGCTATTAACAGCTGATAAGCACAGTATTATCTATTGATATTTTTTAGTTTGTTAACATATTTACAGTGTTTAAAATGTGGCGTGTATTAAAAAAAGTTAATGTTGTAAGAAATACGTTCAGTTTGAATAATAATATTCAGAGATCCATTTCAAAACAATATTTAGAAATAAACGAAGAGGTTAAACAAGCACTTTTTGAAAAGAAAGCTGTTGTAGCCTTAGAATCTACAATTATAACTCATGGAATGCCATATCCAATTAATTTAGAATGTGCACAACAAGTAGAAACAATTGTAAAAGAAAAGGTAAACTTATAAACTAATAAAAGAAAAAATTAAGTTTACACGTTGTTTTCAATTGATATCATTTTTATCTACAGGGCGCTACTCCTGCCACCATAGCTATTTTAGGCGGTAAAATTAAAGTTGGATTGACTGTGGACGAAATAAACCTTTTAGCAGATACAGCCAACTCGAAGAAAACAATTAAAAGTTCTAGAAGAGATTTAGCTTTTGTAATTGGAAATAAATTGAATGGTGGGACAACAGTTGCAGGCACATTAATTATTGCTAATGAAGTTGGAATTCCGATATTTGCTACTGGTGGTGAGGGTTATTTAATAATTAAAAAGTTTTGGCTATTAAAGTTTTTTAAAATTATAAAACTTGGCTTCGGAAGCTGCAAATAAGTATAATAGCTAATTTAATTACTCTTATAGAGTGCAGGTACAACCTATTATAGGTACTTATTTAAATATCAAGAGCATAATAATGTTTAATTAAGAAATTATTAAATCGGTTAAGTGTTCTCATTTTTAAATATTAAGAAAAAAATAATTTTGAGAAGAAAAGTTTAATTTCTTTATTTAAACTTCAAATTTTAAAAAGTAAAGTTTCAGCATTTATTTTAGAATTTAATTAATTCTCTTTTCTTTAGCTGGTTGTACTAAATAAATAACTGTTCATTTTGAAAAAGAGCCGCATTTTACAGGAATTAATAATTTAAAATCCTAAAAATGTAGGGTTTGTTGACAACAAAATATTTTATGCAAAAACGTCACTTAATGAGGGTAAAAGGGTACATAATTCTATTTAATAATTTATTAGCAAACTTTAAAATTCAATTAACTTGATTTCTTTGTTTTGTTAAAATTATTCGGTTCCCGAATAATTTCTCTAAAGACAAATTTACTTCTTTAAATCTTTTATATTTAAGAGTGCTAGAGAAGGTATAAATTTATTTATAAAATTACCCATTAGCCATTACCCAAGTAGGTAGGTAAAGTTAAATTAATGATGGTTTTTATTTTCTTCTTGGACAGTGATAAATATTTTATACTAAAATGTAAAGCAAACCCTTAATTTAACTTAAAATTGGTTGGAAAAAATCAAATGAAAATGTACTTTCGACTTTCACCTTTCGATCCCTAAAGTTTTTCTTCTTTATTATCTGTTTTTCTTCTAAACCTCGAAAATTGGAAGCTATAGGATCATCTTAGAACGATCCTTATTTTGGACGTTTATTCAAATATACTTCACGTGTCGTATAAAAGGATATCAAAGTTATTTCTACGACTGTTTTTCTTTTATACAGTTTTCAAACTTTTTTGAGTGCTCATAAAAAAAGTTTTTTGAAATTAATAATAACACTACAATCTAAAAATTTTACGTGACAAAAATACTAGCGATGAAAACTAAGCACTAGCTTTCGAGATGGATTTATTAACTGTCTTACTTTTTGTTTCAAAACATCAATAAATTGGAATTGGAAGCAACAGCATCCAATTTTTATAAGATGTAGTAGGAGTGTAGTAGGCCGACAAAAAATTCTTAAGATGGTTAGCTGTAAAAATAATGTTTTTAGGTCTGTTATTGAATTACGTCAATAGCAATATTAGTTTCTTTTGATGATTTACTTAAATTGGATAGACTTTTTTGCTTTCCGGTTCGTAAAATAAATGAAGTTGTTTTTTCTTCTCTATAAATAAAGGTACTCACGTATTAAAAACATGTACAGCACACACGTGAAGTCAATGAGAATGGGTTCGAGTTTTGTCGAAAAAGAGAATTTGGAATTAAGGTTTTAATATATTATCAAATTTTACCTTCAAAGTGACCACTTAAAATAAATTTTTGCTGATTTTCATTAAATAAACCCCGTTTACTTTTTAACCATAAACATTACCTATGTTTAATGTAATATTTAATTGGTCTTCGAGCTGCATACTGCATAAAGCATTAAATTATTAGCTAAAGTACCTACATAGGGGTTGTTTTTTAAATGTACTTCGTGATATATTGAACAACTATAAACCACCGTGTCGTGGAAAAAGGTGCATTTAAGTGCTAAACGTCTTTAAACATAGTATTTCGTTCCAGAATAATTTAAAACTTGGTTTAAACGATGATTGAAAAACCAACCTTAAAAGTTAAAAGGAACTTCCATAGAGTTCTTTCACAAGACAACCAGCAACGTTCACAGTTCAGTAACATTTTTTACCTGTATAAACTGATCTGTTTTAGTTGTAAACGAGTAATTGCAATTTGAAAATGATTTAGTTTCGTAATTTATCATCAGTTATACCAAGTTATACCTAACGTGATCATACGTCCTGTTTCGAACTTCCTTTTTTCAGGTCTCCATCCCGGTGTCCCCGAAAAAACCTCGGAACGCAAAATTGTCCCGTTTTCCCAAACTGCACGAAAATTGCCGGGCCGGCCGAAACTCTAAAGGAGTGTTGCGCCGAAATTGGAATAGATTATCACAAAATTCTAGGCTATAGCAAAACCAGGTGGCTTGCGCTTATGCTTGCCGTGGAAAGGGTTTTAAAAAAGTACCAGCCATTAAAGAACTACTTTTCGATTTTTGAGCATTGAAAAATGTAACCAAATATTAAAAAAAACTTTTTTGAAGACCCCACATCAGAATTGTGGCTTCCTTTTTTACACGTAAGCAAGTTTTCATCAAGCTGTATTAAAGGTCAGACTTTATTGGCAATTGAAGCTATAAAAGAAATTAAACAACTGAAAGATAATTTGGCTCAGAAACAGACTAATCAGTTTCTTCCATTTACAGTCCGTAGTTTAATGGTGAAATTGAAAGATAGTAGCACTGATATTGTCGAAGGAGTTTATGAAAAGTACGGCTACAGAATTTTATAAAACAAGTCGTGAATATTGGTATAACTTATACCAATTAGATGTGGTTAATTTTAACTCGTCTTACCTTACGAGCTGATACCAGCGGATAGTGAAGCACGAAATAGTTAGCTCTTTCCTTCCAGTTCTGCTGGTTACTGTTTCTTTTTTATTTAAAAAGTCATTGGCTCTGGCAAACTCAAAAAGTATTCTCCAGAAGTTTTTCTTTTGACTTTTTTAATACCTATTTAATGATGATATAGCCATTTTCGTTTTGTATGAATAAAAACAGTTTTTTTGCCAAAGTTATTCGTAATGAATCCATCAGTTCTAATTTTCTAATCAAATGTTTCAATACCTACATCACATCCTACATGTTCATCTTTTACTACCGTCGCGTCGCTCTACCGATTTACCATTTTAGTATAATAATAATAGATTATCGTATAATTTCATCTTCCCTTCCCACCCCTTCCCGAGGTAACATTTTTCACACAGTCATGCAGGATTTGGAAAATGTTTCGGAACAGCTCATTTGCTAGCAAATAATCGGTCTTATTACTGTAATATACCGGACCTTTTCTACGAAGTGGGTAGGGGATAGAAAAATGAAAATTATCGGAAATAGTATATTAAAAAGCAAGTATCATTAGGCACCTTCTTAACGAATGAGTCCAAAGTTTAAAAAACAAGCGCGCAGCGCGCGTTTTCTAATGGGACGAATGCGTTAAGGGCCTAATGAAACGTGTTTTTTATACTATTTTTTCTATTTCGCTGCATTATTTTATAAAAATGGTATTAAAATTACGTCAAAATATAGTTTTTGGGATTTTCATGCGCAAATTTATTTATGTTGGCAGTACTTATTCTAAAGTTTGACGTTCGTGTTTGAAAGTTAGTCTAATCTGTCCAATGAAATTAATTTTATAACTGTCAAATATAATTCATCTGTCAACATGCAGTGTTGCACATTGAAAAAAATTCCCTAGAAACAGTGCTGTTATAGACTCTATAAGCGTACTATTATGACGTCAAAACAGTGTTCTTATAGGCTTCTTAACGTACCGAAATAGAAAAATGTTTGTTTTAAAATAAATCAATTTGATGTATCCAAGAAAGAAATTATTTCCATTATTCCAGACTTTACCAACAGTGTACGTTGGGTTGCATAAGAACCAGGACCAGACAATAACGAATGCATAATCTGATACAAATCTTTGAAATTTATAAAGCTTCTATTTGTACTTCTAAAACTTTTTCTTGCTATACAGAGCATATTATTATGTATGTCATACTTGAAGTCATACGAAGTCACTACAAAGTCATACGTGAAGTCATACTTTCGTAAACTACCACAAAATAGCACTAGCCATGGTTTTTGATAAACAATATTTCTAATGTTTTGTTTGTTGTTTACTGATTGCATTTATTTGTCAGTGTTAAAAATAAACTGTACTAAAAAAACTATGACTACCACTATTTTGATTTTGACGTTAAGTACTTCAGTAAAATAAGTAAAATAATTTTGCTCTATAGGGGAAAGCTGAATTTTTCAACAATGACTTCTTAGGCCATATATACTCGAAAACTGCCGACTCCCCCCCGTGCCTCCGTTTGCGTTGTCGAGAATTTTGATTTAAAGATGGCGGATTTGACTACAGTTGATTGCGCAGTATCTCAACAAGTAATAATCCGATTTAATCTTTTTTTAATTAGATAGATAATATAATGAGTAAAGTTTTTCTATCCTTGTATTTTATTTGTAAAAGTACAGGGCATAAAGTTAGGAGCCGATTTACGGAAATTTTCATTTTCAATTCTTCTTCTTTTAACTATAAAATGTATAGTAATATAGTAATTAAATAAATTTTCAAATAAAAGATGTAGCTCTCTTTAATAGAATATCTTTCTTTTATAAAATTTTATTGTATTGTAAAAATAACGAAAATTAGAGCAAATAATTAGGGGAAAGCTGAATTTTCTAGGGCTTAATTCTTAGGTCATAAACACTTAGAAACTGCCGCGCCCCTCTCGCTCCACCGCTTGCGTTGTCTACAATTTGGAATTAAAGAATTGTAGCGATTTATTCAGTAACCGATTTTTGTACAATAAAATTTTATAAAAAAAAGATATTGTATAAAACATGAGCTACATCTTTTATTTGAAAATTGTTCTTATATTAAAAAATTACTATAATACTATTCATTTTACAGTTACATGAAGAAGGATTGAAAATGAAAATTTCGCTAAATTCGCTCCTAACTTTATGCCCTGTACAATTTAAAGAAATACAAGAATAGAAAAACCTTACTCATTTTATAATCTATTAAATTAAAAAAAGATTATTTAAATTGAACTACTAATTAGTGAGATACAGCGTAATGAACTTTAGTCAAATCAGCAGTTTCTAAGTGTATATGACCTAAGAATTGATCCCTAAAATATTCGGCTTTCCCCTACTTATTTTCTCAATTTTTTTTTATTTTACTGCAGTACAAAGCCAATTTCGATATATCGGCTCCTAACTTTATTGCCTGTACATACATTAATTTACAAAAAAATACAAGGACAAAAAAATTACAAACTAAAGTATGTATCATTATTTAAAGAAGGTTATTTAAATCGGATTATTACTTGCAGAGATACAGCGTAATCAAATTTAATCAAATCAGAAATCTTTAATTCAGACAACGCAAGCGGCGGAACGAGGGGTACTCGACGGTTTCCAACTATATATGACCTAAGAATTGATATCTGAAAAATTGAGCTTTCCCCTAATTATTTCCTCTTAGTTTCGTTTTTTCACTTTCACTTCACATAAAACCGTACAAATCAGGGCAGTACATATTAAATAACCGAAAGCACTTGATTACCATCCTATGTGTATGAGATAATGTGATACTCGGTCTACATTATTTTTTAGAAAATGAAATAGATGACTGAATTTAACTAACGTCAGCTAGTGTAAAAATTCAGTTTAGTTTTCAATTTACTTGCTAATTCAACAATGACCATTTTAATAAGTTTCTCTTTGGTACCTTTCTCCGTACTTCCAAATAGAAAAAAATGATTTAGTCTATCTACTATATAGTTACTGCGAGAGATAATCGTATTATTGTGACATGATACAGCACAAAAGAGCTGGAATTTCAAGATGAAAATTCTAAACTTTTGAGTAAAACGCCGGAAGATTAAAAACGTTTATTACGACCTGCTTCAAAAGAACAAAAAGTTTTTGATTAAATTGTAATTGACAGACTGATAAAGATCAAACCACGATTGAGTAATATAACTGGGTTTTAATTAAAAAAAAGGAAAAAATTTGTAATTAAATTAAATCGTCCTCATTTTATTTAACTTCCCGGGGCCATATACAACATCATTGATCGTTCTACGTTACAGAATATTAAGTACGTTCAATTTCATCGGAAAATTCAAATTTAAACAGTACATGAAAGCTAATTATTGTGCTTAAAATAGAAATAGTATAAGAAAATAATTAAATACAAACGGAGATACAATTAAAAATTGTAATGTGGTTTGGTTATTTTTTAATTTTTAAACGAATTTTGTTGTTGAAACTTTTAACAACAAAATTATAAGTTTGATGGTGCAAGAGCAACAAAAGTAAAATAATAATTGTATTAAAAATACAAAGTAACAATAAAAGTTTGTCGTTTTTCTTTAAAGCTCTATTATTTTTTCAAAGTTAAAAAAGCTTAAAGTTTATTCTTTACATTTTGAAAAGTTAAACTAAAAACTATTCCGGAATTATTCTAAAAATCACAATAATGTAAGTTGAAACTCAAGTTTTCTATTAAAAATAACATTTGTGTGTTACTGTTACAAATGTATTCTATATTTTATATGGATTAAGTGGAAGTTTAAGAACTTCCTTGCATACGTTGCAATTTTCCGGAATGTGTTCCGGTTTTAAAAACCACTCTTTGAAGAATGTTTCTGTTTCTTCTCCTCTTTATAGTTACACAAACCATACGTTTTTATTTCCTATGTATTGTATTTAACTTTCTGTCATTTCATGTATTTCACAGCTTTGTTTTTTATTAATTTTTTTTTCTATCTACTAAACGCAGGCATACTATAGGATATATTTACAAATCAAGATTCACTATTTTCATTGCCATATTTCTCTATACCAGCGTTTCCCAAAGTTTTTCTCTGATGGAGCACTTTGAGGGTCTTTGAATTTTGATGGAGCACCTTGTGGAATTTGAAGGATAGGTAATGCTAATGACACATAATCAATAAATCTTAGAAAAATAATAAATAGCTTTGTTATTAATATTTTTTCACGGAGCACTTGCTATCTTCCCGAGGAGCACCAGTTTGGGAAACCCTGCTCTATACAATATTCGTCCTCTACTCTATGCATTTTATCCATGAAGTCGCGTCGACTTCAAAATGGCTTCTTTATATAAGATTTTCTGTTGCGTTCTGAGACTTCTGAGCCAATGTACAAATTTTAAATAATTCTTAAAACTAAGTAGCATTTAAAAACAAATGATTGAAAGGTGATATCGTTGAATTTGTATAGAAAAGCTGCATTCAAATATCGAATAATATACAGGGATTGTATTTAAAAAAATATCAATGACATAATCAGAGCCACAAAAATGAAAAATTCTTAAAAATGGTTCTACTTAAAGTTGCGTCTCATCATCCCATTGACATGTAGGAAATTTCAATTGAATATCTTTATTAGTTTTTGCGATATTTAACTGGGACAAGCTTCATGAGTCACCCGGTATTATAGTCCACTACACTATTATTGGATAAGGACATTATTTCGATGATGAAGTTTTCTTCGCGTAGGAACAAAATCCCGGATTAAATTTGAACCTTCGTATACTACATTGGGTTTTTTAAAGGGCTCATTTTATTTCTTTTGTCTCTACCTGTCACACGTACTGGCCAAAACCTATAATTTTACGCTATTGATAAAATAGTATATTAAAGAACTAGTTTTGTAAGGCACCTTGTTAACGTACGAGTTCAACTTTAGAAAAAGGGGAGTTTTGTAAAGGACAAGTGCGTTAACATGCCTTATGAAACGTGTTATTTATATTTATACTCGCCTTCTAAACTCTTTTTCTCTTTTTCTAAACTTGGACTCGTACGGTAATTAGGTGCAATTTTTTCTATTTTGGCATTTTATTAAAAATTTTTAATTTTTTTAAACATTTGTCGTGATTGGAATTTTTTTTCTTAATGGTGGGTACACTGAATGCCATCTGTCACACGTACGTACATGTTGGAAGAGTTTTTGGGCCAACACATGCACGTCGATGTTGTTCGAAGCGTTTTTAGGCAGTTGATATTGGACGTACGTTCAACGTACATGTTCGATCGTGTGTGCCCACCTAATAGAAGGTTTATTTCTTATTGATTTTAAAAAACGTAAGAAAAATTATTCTGAAATCCCGGGATTTTTAATTTTCTAATCCCAGGATTTCGAGATTGAATTATGAGGCGGGATCCTGGAATTCGGGATCTCGGGATTGCAAACCCTAGGTGGTATGACACGACCCAATAAAATTCTCAGGTGCTAATTAAATAGGCGTCAAATCTATATTAGCCTAGAATGCCAAACAGACCTAATCCGGCCCTGGACTTTCTAAAGATTCTGATGATAAATTACGTTTATCTACAAGGGAGATTGGTTGTAAACTAATTGTGTATAAAATATGTTAAATTCAACGCTATGAACATCACTTAGGAATTTATGAAGCCTCTGAATGTGTTGTGTGTATTTATTGTATGCACAGTTATAGTGCTCCTTTTACCCATTTATCCATCCAGTTCAGGAAGCTAACATTAGGTATTGTAATTTCCATAATACCTCTTGTGTACATAAATCTCTTTCTGCGTATTTTTAAATTGATATTTTTATAATTTTTTTGCTAAGGTTGCTTATGATATGATTTTTTATATTTCTCATCGTGCCTTTTTCTGACACTTGATGAGCTTAAAACGCTTAACCATATTCAGTGTCCATTTGAGGACAATTATTTTAGAACGGCTGAATTTTAAAATCTTTTTACATAAAACATTTCAACGTAAACCATGAACTGGCTATAATCGATGTTTGTAACAGAAATGCCTACATCCTACATGTTAAAGTGCAAATTGAAACAATTTAACTAAACAAAAAATCTTTTGACGTTGTACAAAATTACCGTACTCTCGCACAAATTTTGTTAATTTAATTTTCTATTTACGTCAAAGAAATTTATCACACGTTAAATAAAAATACGAGTATTTAAGGCCAGTGTAAAATAATTAAATTTTGTAGGTCAAACAAAAAAATATTGTGCGTTTCCAAATGTGAAAACTTCACTAAGCTTTTCTAAAAGATAAACGAAGTACGTATTAAAGGGCTTTTAAGCTGTAGAGCGATTTTGCAGACGTCCAGAAAACCCCACACCAGAGATAACAGTCCTTTCCTACTACGTATAATCAAGATGGTTTTATCCCAGCTTTAGAATTGAAATGTAGTTCGATTTTAAGCAATTTACGCAATTTTCTTCTGTTTTCTCTACTTCGAATCTAACAAATTTTAATTTACGTTATAACTTTTATGAAAAATAAACTCAGACATATTTTACATGATAGCTTTACTCTTTATCGAGTTTGAAAACAAATTCAAATTCCAATACGCATTAATGGTTAAGGGAATGTATAAAAAATGTGTTGGATAACCGAAAAATATTGTATAAGCAGAACATAAATGCATAAATACATATGGAATGAATTCACACAAATTGGATTTTTTTTATATAGTGGTACGAATTTTTTGCATAAATACTAAGTGAATTTGTTTAGACTAAATTATTCATTGTTTAATAATTTAAATCTGTACGAGTATAAAACGTGGCATCAGAATAAAGAATTTAATTCACTAACTGAAAACAATTACGTTGCGGTAATTACAGGAGAAAATTATTTACCTCATTTAGATAATATCTGCACAATAAATTACATCTTGGTGGTGTTTTTCAAATTAAGCCAAGTGCTCAAAAAAAGAAGAACTTTGTGAGAAAATTGCACTAATAGTTGCTTAATATTTTTTTAAATGCAGATCACGAACTGTTTTCCTCGGCAAGGTAAACCTCCTAGTAATTAGGATTTGTTGTTTAATTGCTTATCTCGTTACAAAACAAAATTACACGGTTTAAGCAAGTGATGGTTAGATTAAACTGCTTACCCGTTTTCGTATGTCGCTTAAACTATTTACAGTATAGAAAATTTAAAAAAAGATTACAAATCCTCCCTTGTTGTTTCGAGAAACACAAACATCAATATAAAAATTACTGTCTGTTCCCATGTACGTGTATGTGTGAGTATGACAAGGTAACTTGCCAATTAATAAATCGATTGTCTTCTTTGGTTTACACGTGTTGAGTATAATTCGAATTGTATAGAGGAAAATCTCCTGTATGCTTGAAGGGGATGAAAATGGGGATTGCAGCGTCGAACTAAATTTTTAAAGAAAATGCGAAGGGATAGCAATTTTTTTTTCACGAATCGCTTTATGTTGGGACGCTAATTATGGGAGAGATTTTTCCAGATCAGAGGCGTGCGGGAACAGGGTCAAAATCACCTTTGTTTGTTGCAAAACTGCTAGTTTTGACAATATCTTTGATCACATTGAAGATAGCAAAAAAATACATCTTAGGTAATTTGTAATGTATAAAATTACGAAGAGAATGAGACCAATCTGAGCCCACACGGATAGTTCGTTTATGCAGAAAAAAATAGAAACTATAGGAAGTTCATTAATTTTTAAATTTAGTTTAAAAAAAAAGTAAAAGGTCAAACTTTTTGAAAATGCTTTTAAATGATGTATTTTAATACACAAAAACACACTGTACCAAATTTCAACTTCTAATATTTATTTAAACAGCTACCATCGCTAGAAGACTAAAAAATTTTCAGCCGCGATATAAAGTTGGAGCAAACGATGATAGAGGGTTAAACTTTTTTTTGAATGAAAGGTATTGCCAAGCACTTTCAAATAGTAGAAAATTGTAATTTTTTGTCAACTTCTTCGCCCTTTTTTCGCCTTATATTTATGTGATGTGAGATTTTATAGTGAGGTAAGTTCGCGCAGGTTTGACCACGCTCCTTTAATAATTTAAATACGTTGACTACTATGTTGGTGGAGATAAATACCAATTTAGGTATCTGCGTATGTTCACAACCCCTCACTATAAAATATTTTTGCTGTAGGTTTGTATAGAAACTGCTTCCATATACCTATACTGTACGTAAGGCAGAGGGATTTTAACACCCCACGTGACCAAATCTGTGCGAGGCTTAGCTTCAGAACTCAGTAGCGTAGCTTGGTAGCTAGTTATTCCTTCTTTAAAAAAAAATATTTAAAAAAGTCAAAATTCAACTTTAATGGTAATTACGTGGTGTGCTCATCCAAGGTGTGCAGCTGTATTCAATGAAGGGTACGCAAGTGTGAAGAGGAAATTTCTGGGATAAGAAAACAGAAAGCTGAAACAAATAAATACAAAACAGCGTCTAGAATTTTCTAGAAAATTCACTAGCATCATGAGTGTCTATAAAATTGTTAGCTTATGAATAGCAAGGGTGCTCTTTTCAAGCACTGAGACGAGTGATACTGACATAAAAATTGTCTACATAACTTGTAAAAAGAGTGGCATTCAAGAGGCATCAAGTGAATAAATAGATATTTTTTAAGAAATAAACTTGAGATGTTTGAGTAGTCAAAGAAACTGTTGTAAAACAGTAAAACGACCATTCATTATGTATGTAAACTGTCATAAGTTTCTATTGATTCAGAATAAACAATTATTCGTATCTACTTCCTTGATTGGTTTATAATATTATTTTAACATTTATGTACTGCAATAGTTTTTTATGCTGAGGACCTGTGGACATGCGCAGATACCTAAATTGGTATTTGTCTCCACCAACGCAGTAGTCAACGTATTTAAATTATTAAAGGGGCGTAGCCAAATTTATCCCTACCGCTCCTCAAGTTAAATTATTCTAGCTGTATTTTTCATCTTCGGGATCATTGATCATAAGGATTAAAAATCGTACTTTTATCATTGTCATTTAGTACTTCCTGAATTATGTTAGGCAAATAGCTTCAATTAAAAGTTTTAAAGGGCATAAAATTATGCATTTAAATTAATAAAAAAAATTAATTTTGTATGCTGTATAGTGACGGAAATTAGAAATGAAAATGTCCAAAATTACCTCGAAAAAGCGATAGCCATGAATAAACAATTTCAATTTCCAATGCTTCGTTAGTTTGCGTTAGTTCATTGATAGCGTTTATGTGTCAGCCAATTTTTTAAATATCGATTATTCCTGCGTTATTGCATAGCAAAGTGGATTATCAATGACTTGGGCACACGCATATGTTAATAAAAAAGGTTTTATCAAAAACTGCTTTAGAAAAAGAACATTTCGAAGCAGTTTCAAAGTGATGATCAAAACGGAAGTGACGTTCAAAGTCTTATAAATGATGTTTGTTGCTTGGTTACATGTGTTAAATGTCAGTTAATGTGTATTACAGGTTATAATAAGTTTTGTAATTTATACACACAGAATACATGACACTGACGACAGCACACGACTTCTGACGTCACGCCTCTTTTATGAGGGAATGTTTATAGTTTCAATTTCAAAAAGTTTTTTTTTGGCAAAAACTCCAGTCGCAATTTTTTTAAATGTGGTTTTGGGATTATGCTATTAATAAGGTAACTTTCTAGATACATTTTAAAAATTCAGAAAATATTTATCCTATTAATTTTGTTTTTGCAAAATTTTATTTTATAACTTATATTTTTTATTTGAAGCTTTTTGGCCTCAAATAACTGTGGAAGGAGTAAATTAGGAAAGTACGAGTTCACATTTTATATCTCTATGACGCAGAACCGTGGTCACCACTCTGTATACAAGGTTATTCGATTTTGCTTTTATGTACGGGGAAAACCGTAAGAGCACTACGTTAGTCAAATGAAGGTACAATTGCGTCTTAAGTGAGAAATTAAGAAATTTACATTTGTTGCCTATGTAGATGTTTGAGAATATATAATGACCATATGACCAACTTCGTTTCTGAGCTTGCCAAGACCTCCAAATTCAGAACCAAAATTTTGTCTATAGGGATATTATTCTAATAAAAAAGTTTTATTACCAAATAAATTACCTACTTGATCAATGATCATAATAATTTAATAAATATATACGTGAACGTCACACCTAACAACGCCCACACGTTACAGAATCATTGCTGTGATGAAAATATTTTCAGGTACTCGGACCAATGTTGACATTTGGTCGATTCCTGACAGATGATGAGGGATTGAGTTTCCTTAAAAATTAACGGTTTGCTGCGACAATTTCAGTACCTTGTTTAGTAGAAGCTGTGCTGTAATAATTCATAATTTCAGACCATCCATCCTACCTAACGAATATGGATCCCTAATAAAATTGTCAATAAAATATGAACTTTGAATTTAAACGAAATTAATTCAGTGTATGCTAACGTTGTGAAAACGAAAAATAAAATATGTCCTGTAAGACAAAGTAAATTATAAGCTTGAAAGAACATGAACTTTCAAAAATAAACAGAAAAAAAATGCAACTTTTGCTTTGAAAGGAGCTCACTGAAATAGAATTTTAAGAAATAGTTGAGCGATATAATTTGATTATAAGTTTCATATACGGTTAAGATCAAAGCTTTGTAAAGTCATATGTAGGTAATTGACTAAAACTCAAAAATAGAGATCTTTTGATGCAAAATACCTGCAAAAATGTAAAGTTTAGAGGCACGTAATTAAAATTGTGACAAGATTTAAAATGTTTATTCGTTGATTTGATAATTGAAAGTTTGTTTAAATGACTAATTTTTTTAATTAAATCCAGGAATTGGTGGCGTTCATAGGATGGGAGAAAAAACGTTTGATATTTCAGCGGATTTAACCGAATTAGGAAAAACTCCAGTTGCTGTAATTTCAAGCGGAGTTAAGTCAATATTAGATATACCTAAAACTCTCGAATACTTGGTAAGTTTAAAACATATTCCCTTAATCGATAAAACACAACCAAATTATATATTTTTTTAGGAGACACAAGGTGTATTTGTGGCAACTTTTAGTAGTAATAAAAAATTTCCAGCTTTTTACTGCCGAGACAGCGAATGTGAAAGCCCATATAACGTAAGAAATGCCAAGGAGGCAGCTAATATTATTGGATCTCATTTAGAATTGAACTTGAAGTCGGGAATGCTTTTTGCCGTCCCAATTCCTAAAGAATTCGCAATGAAAGAAGACGAAATGAACCATATTATCGAGCAAGCGATGATAAGTGCTAAAAAATGCGGTGTTTCTGGTAAAGAAATAACTCCATATTTGTTATCGCACATTAGCGAAATAACTAAGGGCTCTTCATTACAAAGCAGTATCCTTTCTTTTATAAATAAATTTATTCACGTATTTACACAATCATTAATTTTTCTTAATAATGCTTTAGATATAGCTTTAATAAAGAATAATGCAGGGGTGGCGGCTGACATTGCTTTAGAATTGTCTAATTTTGTTAAAGAAAAGCAATTAGCTGATAATCAAAGTGGAACGAAATATATGGAAATTAAGCAAGAAGTGAATTATGAGAATGATAAATTGCCCGAAATACGACCGGTTGGTATCTGTTTGTACTAGTAATGAACCCCTAAATGAACTAATCTAAAATGTGTTTTAATAACGTTATAATACCGAGACTTACTAACCGAATAATTTAAAATGGCTCCAACTGGGGTGGGGTACTTCTAAAAGGTATCTGTGTAGCTTTAGGTAGAAAAAAAGGACGAAGAAAAATTATAGAAATAATCGTTGTGTTCTGAACGTCATCGTTTACAGACTAAAACTTAAACAGCATCAATTTTTTTCTAACTCTTTGTAGCTACAAAGATGTCCCCTAGAATCGCCTAATTTGAGTCACCTTGTACTGTACGGTGATGGTTCAAATTGATTGCTTATGGGGCATCTCCGTTAATATACGAATTAGGAAAAACGAATAACACAATCTGGATCTACTTTTTCTGATACAAACCTTGACAGATCTTGGGAGATATCGACCAATACTAAAATAACAAAAAAATGAGATTTGGGCTATTACTCAAAAACAAAAGAAGGCATCAAATTTTTGATTTCACCATTGAGTTTGCTTTAAAGAAGTAGATGAATAACGTGTGATTAGTTTTCTCCTAACTCTTAATAATAACTGAGATACCCCATACTGATGTTGAACCACCCTGTACAGTGTACACGTGTATACGATTGTACAGACTACAGTGATTAAAAATCCATTGAAAAATAGATTATTTTAATTGCAATGTATTGACCATATTGAGGTTTCCTTTGTGAATGGTTGCCGATTAACACAAAACTATTGCCTACATCAATTTTATTTTTCTTATAAGGATTAAAAACTGCAATTTATTTATAACAGTACCTATTGGCGACCCAGTATTAATTTCATTTTTGCTTATAAGATGATTTTAAAAATTCCTACCTTAGATAATCCAAAAATAGACCGTCTTATAGTCCTGAGGGTGTTAAGAATATTCAGGCACGAGTTCCCCATTAAGACACAATCAAACGTTTTTTTTGAAACACTTACGCCACCAAAAACTCATTTAACCACCATAATTACTTGTGCTTATGTACTAGTCTGTGCTTGTGCATTCAACACGAGCACTGTACAAAATGAATAAATTGTCGTCAAATGATAACTACAACACACGTGAATTTAAAAATTTATAATTTCGTCCGATAGATAACAATTAGTTGGAATCGCACCTGAGTTGGATATCAAATGGGATGATAACAGTCAATATTTTTAATACAAAATTTTTGATTTTAACGTAAAATAGTTTTATTACCAAAAACTTTTTGTATATTTAAGGATTTATGGCTTTAAGGGTTAAACTATGTCAATATTTGCTAAGGATAACCGCACAAAAAATTCTAAAGAAAACAAAAAATGTCCAGTTTAGAAAAATTATTCAAATTATTCTGCCCTAATTAGTATTCTTATTTTAATCATTACATTTTACATCATCCCCTTTAATATTATTGATGTACCTATTTCTCTTTTTCATTTACTCCTACTCAGTTTCCTTCTAGTAGGTGGATACAGAAAACGTGGGTTTGTTCTTATATTCTCCATTTCTCTTTTAATTAATCCAAATATAGAATTTTAATTACATAATTTTAAAGTTTAACTACTATAATCAAGCAAAGCCATTATTCTATTTATTTTTATTATTTTCGGAATTTTATGCTTATAATATAAAGATCCCTTCTCACGTTCGGTTTACCGCCGGCCCGGCCTGTCGTTGATCGCTTCGATCAAGAACCGTTTTTAGCCGGCCGTTTTTTCCCAGTTACCAAAAACTTAACGAGTGAAATGGTATTACTCCTCGTGATCATTTAAATAATACTGGACATTTTAAAAGCACGGCGGCCTGCACAGACCAAACCGGAGCGTCTGGACAGCATTCAGGCCGCCTGCACAGGACAAACCATAAGGCAAGGCCTGTGCGTGTGGACTGGCCTTTAAACGCAGATAGAGTGGATTGACTTTGGTTAAACCCTAATATAAAGTTTGAGTTTGAACTATATCCATGCCATCCATCCATTAAGATGGACATTTTTTTTACCAATGTAAAGAAAAACAAATAACAATTATCATGGCTTGCTTTTTGTTTCACTAACATTATTTTATCTATTTTTCACTTATTTTAACATTTTTAGGTTTAGTTTCATAACAATGGAGGAATTAAAATAGAAAATAAATACTAATGAAGTTTTGGAAGTTTGAGACAAAATTCTTCAATCATACAAAAAAAATGTCGACAGGCTCATTTATTGTCATTTAGTACCTACATTTAAACAGAACCGGACTATTCAAACGCTTATCTACAATTTTTCATTATTTCATTGGCATTATCGGCCATATGCGTGCGGTTATTTTGAATATCTTTTAGGACCTACATGATATGAAGCATTCTGAAACGTAGATACATTATATGACCATTATATTCGAAAAAATCACGAAGGGTGCGGCACCTATCGGTTAAATATGCAATACTCTCCGTGGGGGGTGTGACGTAAATATTTTGCAGAAATTTTTATAATTTCGCTGCGACATCTATTGGTTAAATATTAGAAACTCGCCGTGGGGGTGTCACGTGTTATTTATTTACCAAATTTTGTAGCAACATAACCTCAATAATACAAATTTATTTTAGCGCACAGCTACAAAAAGTACTTAAAACATTAAAATTGAAAGAAAAATCTGTTATAAATATCAAATATAATTGCATATAAACATTAAATCAATGTAAATAAACAGGGTGTGTTAACGTCAAAATCATATGTTCAATGTTATCCCCACGGTTTCCGACATCTTGGTTAATGTAAGTGGCGCCTCTAGTGGTTGTGATTTTCTCGAATTGTCACGTCCTGATGTCATCCCATCATAATTTTTCTTTATCGGCGCTTTAATTTCCATAGCCCACAAGACTCAATTTCTGATACATTTTTAAGAATTAAAACGTCAGCCATATTAGATTTAATCAAATATATACCTGATGGTTATGACTGTAAAAATTTACTCTAAATAGTTATCTTTGGTTTATATCATAATAATTGACCTACAATTTGCCCTTGCACAACTGTCCTACTTTTCAGAGAAAATACTTCTCATTTCCAACATATCCAACATAAAATCTGGATAAATACGCAAGGTAACGCATTCAAAAACGTCGATAGTGTCATCACCTGAGGGCACTAAATACAATCGAATTTAAAGTACGCAATGAAGTTGTTAAAAAATAGTAGAAAACCGTCGAACAAGTTCGATTTTCATAACGCGCATCGTTAAGCAATAAATGAACCTTTTGGAGCGATTTGCGAAAACTTGGAAAACGATATTTTTAAAATAGTAAATTGCATGTTAATTATTTTGCTCTAATACACTGATTAATGAATAAAATAAATATTTTAATGCTCTTAGTTATTTTACTATACTCGAATTTTTTAAAGACTACCGACACGTGACCACCTTAATTTAATACGTATAAATAAAGATGAAAAAGACTTATTTTGTGAGTTTAATTATTTAATTTAGTTAATACATTTAAGTGTTAATTATTATTAAATATTTATTTAGAAAATTTATAATTAAATTAATTATTTATTA
This sequence comes from Malthinus seriepunctatus, assembly GCA_963924605.1. Lineage (NCBI taxonomy): Eukaryota > Metazoa > Arthropoda > Insecta > Coleoptera > Cantharidae > Malthinus > Malthinus seriepunctatus. Next base: position 48,933,716 of record OZ004600.1, read on the forward strand.
AATATTTTAAAAGGCACGTGTCGGTAGTATTTAAAAAATGCGACTATAGCTGTCATGTTTTCAACATCCACTATGTGTTTACGAGAATCATTAGGTGTACAGGTGCCTATAGCGAAAATTCTAACTATACACACTATTCACTGAACAGATGCAGCTAAGCCACTCCCAAAAAAGTGCGCAATATTCGAATAGAATTTTCTATTGGTCGAATTTTGAAAATCCGGTTTACAAAACTCACACAAGAATAACCGACATGCATCAACCTTATTTGACAGAAATTTGTAGGGAGTGGCTTGGCTGCATCTGTTGGGTGAACAGAGTTTAATAAAGTGATAAAGAAATATTTATATAAGATTTTATTAAATTTTTATTTCAATTCAATAACATTTAAGACGAAAAAAAATTAATTTTACACTTAGCAAATTTTGTAATGTCAGTACTGTCAGTATATTATAAACAGAAGTACCAACCAACATAAAATAACGTCAATTTTGAAATTTGTTACAATTTTTGATTTAAAAAGCCGAAATACAAAAAATATTTCATGATATTTGTGTTAAAAGTTATTTTATTTTGTTCGTGGAGTTACTCCACTCGCTTCGTTCGTTTTGTAATCTTCTCCACTCACAAAATAAAACGCCCCTTTTAACACGTATAATCATAAACGACTATTAAAAAACATTAGAAATTGTTTATTAAAACTCATGGCTTTATTTGTCGAATTCAAAATTAATATTGACTGAGTGCAGAATTTTATACTCTACAACATTCATTGGAAGTTTTTTTACTTAAAGTAGCAGGAAATTGCAAAAATGAGATCTTACAAGATTAAATTCTTATGACCAGGAACTGTAGTTACCACGTGACTACGTGGTCTACCACGTATTAGTCCAGTAGGAAAGTCCTGTAATCGCTTTGCAATTAGTTCATTTTTTACTTACTCTGTTTGCTCTTTAAATTCGTGTCTTAGACGTTGCTCGTATAATATAGAAATCGAATAAATATTTATTCTTCAGTAAAATATTGAAACATGCAGCTACTAATAATGTACTATTGCCAGCCACCTACATGAAACTTGGAGTTCATACAGTGAATAATAAAAATTTATTCCTTATACCTATACTTAATATTTATAACATTATTCTTCTTGTTGGTTTGGTGTTTTTTAAAATTAACACAACTGAAACTAATACACAGAAACAAATTTTGTACTTACTTTTGCTGGAAATGTTGATCGATATTGGTATTCAGGACTGTTGTAGTGATGTTACTAGTTAATTTGTTAGAACGTCTTAAGTAGAACTAGAGAAGCTTACAAATTTGTTGCCGTTTTCCAGACGTATCTATTACTACTTGTCAAATACACATCTGCATTACACTAAGAATTTATTTCCTCTTGAGCTATATTAGCAACTGAAACTATTTTCTTGCAGGTTGTTATTGGCGGTTCCATAATGGATTGCTGTGTTACAATAAAGGAACAAAACATAATGGTAAGTCCAAACAATTTTTCTAACAATGTTTTTATTTGAAATATAGTTACAATGTACAAAACATTGCGTTATTAGGACACCTTTCGATGAAAATTAACATTTAAGCTATGGGCAGCAAAAATAATTTTTTCTTCGTCCAGTTTCTATCCACTCAGTTATAAATTGAGAATATGCGCGTATGAAATTATTTTTTTCTTTAATAAAGTACCTAAGCCATTGTAGAAAACTATTTGAATGGATAGATATTAGATATTTTTCATCAAAAAGTAGACTTATAACGAAACGCTTTATATATTCTCTCTATTCACAGGCATAACATGACATAGCTTTTTAACAATAAATTTATATTACGTAAATTCTATCGCGAAAGGTCGCGTAAAAAATTGGGAAGCGTAAAAATAGATAAAATTGGTCTTTACTGTCGGCATCTATTTTCCGTGTTGTTGTTTGTTGGTTTTTATTTTCATTTAAGTGTGGTTTTGTTTAATATTTTACATGTGAATGATTAGTACCAGTTTTATTTTGTATTAAATAAGTAAATTTTGTGTGTAAGTTGTGTTTTATCGTTTACTTTCTGTATATATTGTACCTATATTTTCTATCAATTATTTTTTGTTTTATCACTTATTCATAATTCAAGGCAGTTCTGGAAGCCGAAACAAACTTTTTCTTTAAATGGAGTAGGTACCGACTATAAGTTTTTTATAGGTAACTAATTCCGTACTAATCAAGCCAATGTGCACGCATCTGCATTATGCATATGTAATTTTTTGACGACCGGCGTCGTTAGTGCAGTCTATTATTTTTTCAGCCAAAGGATCGATATTGCATAATATTTATCATTATGCGTTTTTTACACTATTACTATAATAAATTTACATAGAATTTAGAATTCGTTTATATCAATATTAGAGGCAACAGAAATTTGTGTACGCAGCAAAATACCGCAGATCTACCGTCGACAACTCTTTATTTTTGGAAATCGTATAAAACTATGTGTTTCAGAACTGCCGAATTTTTGGTTAAACATTGTCTTCGATCCAACTTGCATCATATTGAACTTTATGTAACACTTGGAGTATCAATGTACTTTAATATATACATCAGGCTCGTTAGGTAATTTGTGTATGACGAGGCACTATCGAAAATAAGCTCATATTATGCAAATGACTATACTCGTCCTTTTTCGAGCCTACGCTAACGCACTTTCACTAAAGAACTAGTCGTCCGTTCGCCTCTTGGAAGCTGCGGATATTTCACATGGATTAAATTTAAATATTTTAGATTTTAATTATGAATCTTAAACATTTTTATGGTTACTTTTTTTTTATTATTTCACGCAGCTACTTTATATAGGTATTTATTTTTATTATTTTATATACCGTTATTTTGCTTAATTGGGTTTATATTATACATTTTAAAAAAACACGCTAAACGCTTCTAATAAGCCAAGTTTAATCGATCTGGTCGTTTCAATATCTTGCAGTCCCCCATTATTAATATCGAAACTAAAATGGGCTTCTATTTATCATTTATAATAATACAGCGGAACGGTGACTGCGACTTTCGTGCATTCATTTTTACTCGATCAGTCTCAACATGTATCGTCCCTATGTCGGGCGCGAGTTGGCTTTGTGAAAATTTCTTCCAAAGGCGTAGCCAGAGGTCCTTTCTTTTCGCGATTCCATCGACCACGGCTAAAGAGGGCCTCTAGGCGATATTTTAGTCAAATATTATCGTGGCTCGTACGCCTGTATTCTCTCATTTCGTAATTATTATTCCCGTTAGGATTTTTAGATTGAGTAGGCGGCGAAGACAACAAGGCAGCACTTTCGGGCCTTATTAATAATGATTCACGTTCGCTTTCGGCACTTTCGGCGCGGAGGACACCAGGAACTGCGCCGTTAGCATTAGGTAATTCTAATTCTGTACGAAGTATGCGAATTTTCTGTATCATTTCACGGATCTCATATCGTAGGATCCCTAGGAAGCACAACTTAAGGAAGGCTAGCACACAGTAACCTAAAAAAGAAAAATATATTAATTTTGTGTCTAAAAATCACATTTATATTTAATAGAAGCGATACAGATTTTTGTAAATGTCCGTGAAAGCAATCCATGGTTGGACGGTTTATGATTTATGAAACAAACTGAAAATATTGACCTGTTTTTAGATTAATGGAAGAATTTTTATATTCATCTAACTCTAACGAATCTGATTACTTAGAACTGATATCCGAAAGGTTTGTTCCAACCCATTGAATAACCGTTCACGGTACAATAACACTTGTGTGCAATAGATAAAATGCGTTAGAAATTGTACGGGTCATGGGACAATCATTTTAAAATTCCAAAAATCGGTTTCTCTACATGATTTAAAATGTGCGGATTGGAACAAACCCAGATTTTGTCGGTGAAAATGTTTGCAAATCCATATTTTCAACTGATGTTGAAGAAATCTAAATTTACCTATATTTGAAAAAAAATATATTAACGTATAGCATTGGTATTTCAGAATTTAGAACTCTCAAATCTGAAAGTATTGCCTGATTCAGATTTATTTTATAGTTTTACATTGTTTGACTATTGATGATCGGTTGAGAATTTACACACTGAATATAGCTTAATAACCACACATTTTTACCTATACTCATCTCTATTTTTCGATCATTCCTCAATAATAAACTCAGAAGTATCGATGAGCATCTGCATAATATTGTAAGACCGATCTTACGATCGTGTGCTTATTTTATGTCCTCGGCATCACTCGAGTCGAAGATGGGAGGAATTCGAAGAGATAAACAACAACAACAAACACTTTCCTACCCACAAATAAAAATAACAGATTACGTTATTACAAATAAAACTTTACGTTAATAAAATAAAATAAATAACGTTGATGTTATTAAAAAACCACAAAATAAAAAACTGCGGATGTCGGTAGTTCTTTGGACACCACTCGGATTTGCGGCTCCCAAAGAACTCGTTCCTCAAACGTAAATGGAGACGAGTGGATAACTTTACAGCCAAACCAGCTTTCCTCCAAATCAACAGTCGGTCAACAAGTCCAAGACTGTGATCAAGCCCTACTAATTAATAATCGACAGTGGGCCAAAAGGTCAAGACTGTAATCTCTTTTCCAAACGATCGGTCAAAGAGCCCAAAGATCGTTTAAAAATCCCACACAAATGATCGACAGTCGGATACACGGTTGGTCACGGACTCTCTTGAAATCGATGCATATTTATTAATTCTCCACCACCAAGTTCTTAGCACCAATAGAACTCGCTTGTTCGATTTAACTACAAAGTGGGAACGTACACGTTACTCCATACGCTTCGTACTCTTATCTTCACGATTATCACTCAGTTAATACATAAATGCTTTTTATACGATTATTCCATTTCTCATTCTCTCCATTTCAGGTAAGGTCATTAATAAAACGAATTACTTTCGAATCATCGTACCCCTAAAGAATATTTAGAGGCCTGTTGAATAGAGAAGAACCCACCGCGTCATTGCGCGAAAGACTTAAATTGATCGGGTGGGTCCAATAAATGACTATTAGAGGTTAGATCGCTACACGGAATTTAAAGAGCAAAAAATTCTACATAATATCTAACAGCCAAGCTGTGATAAAGGCATTCAAAGCCAATAGCTTTGAGTCCTTATTCACTTGGGAATGCAGACAATCAAAAGGCTCAAAAGCCCTTCGGATCGGACCCGAACCATTCTGTGGAGTATCTAGAACACATAAAAGGGCAGAGAGCCAAAAATGGGAAACTGAGAACCATAATTATCACTGGTACAACGCACCAGGACAAAGACAGTCGAAGAAATTCATTAAGTACTCGACCGCGAATGCTAAACAGCTTCTTCTATTATCAAAGAACAAAATCAGACTCATCACCGGTCTGTTTACTGGACACTGCCCAGTGAGGTACCACCTCAAGAAACTGGTGCTGGAGGATAGTGACATATGCAAACTCTGTGAATCGGAGATTTGAATCCGCCGAACACATTCTCTGCAATTGCGATGCATTGGCTCTGCTTAGGCTGAAACACTTAGGGTGTGCTCATTGGACGCCTGAAGAAGTGAAAAGCAAACTTCTCAGGGACATTTTATGCTTCGCTGGCAAGATTGAATTCCTGAGAACATAAATACGAGGAGGCATATGAACAAAAGATCAACACTGATCGCAGTTCTGTAAGGCTTAGAAGATAATCGACCCCTGAGTACAATACAATACGTCGCTACACTCATGGGCGTACTCATGTATCTCGGTCGCTGACTCCTAAGTATGTATATTTGACGGCGCTCCTAAATGATCGTCAATCGTCTCCCCACTTTTGGTGCGTGATGACGTAGTCGTCTCTATTCAATGGGTTTCTAATTAGATCTGTCTCAGGGAACAAATCAGTTGCTTTGGTTCAGTCTTAAATATTTGACTGAGTGCTCCAAAATTGCTTCACAATGTCCTCTACATAAAACTGTGTTGTTTTCTAATTCTATCAAATCTTATTGGAAACGCGTAACCCGTGAACATCTGCCAACAAAGGGGCTACATTCGAGTAGCCATTATTGGGCCGATGTTTCTGAATTCTAACCCGTTTCATTTGAGATGAACAGCAGAAAAATTTATTTGTTTATTCCCCTGCAGAATGGGTTCAACAACCCATGCTGTAGTTGACTTTTTGGAATCTAAAAAAAGACCCACGAATACAAGATTTTCCTAGACCTTTCAAAGTCCCTAGAAGGCCCTATAGGATTAGTACTTAAAGGTATTGGCAAAGAAAATGTCTAGGCTAATTTCACTTGAGTTTATAACTGTTTTGTTATATTCTGTCTCTTCAAAAAATTTTAATTAACATGGTTTAAGATGATTAATTTCTGGAAGCTACCACACAGGTTATTTTAAAATAACATGCACAGCTTCCTAGGATAGCTGATCACGAAAAAAGAGGACAGGTTCGCAAAATTATCAAACTCGCTAGGTCAGCTTCAAGGCCTTACAGCTTATCACATACAAGAAAACATTTCCGATTTAACCGGAAGTGACATTTAAATTAAGATCTTTATAATTTTATGATTTTCAGGATAATATTCTCTATGCAATGGCAAATGAAAGAAATTACTACCCTACTTGTCAGAAACACCATATATCTACAAGAACTGTATTTTTATGTCAAACTGTCCCTAAAATACCTATTGGCTGCCCGTGTTGGAAGCCACCTTGTATAATCGCTAGTTATCTAAAGTGAGTAGATTCAAACTGCTGTAGCTACTTTTGACTATGCCTTCTGCTAAGCAGAGAACAAAAACGTATTTGAACGTATCTGGGAGCTCAACTGGGATTCTGTAACTATTAGCATAGCGCAACAATCGCTAAACTACTTACTCCCTACCCCTCTCTTACAAACTTTTAGAAATTGATAAGAGAAGGGTATAGGGTAGGTAGCTTAGCGTAGCGTAGCGATACGCTAATAATCACAGGACCCAAGGAAGGAATAGATCGCTTAAAGCAAACCACGATAACTATTATTTTCCCCTCGAAACAGCGACTTTGTGGAACGTTCTTGTGTCTAAAATTTAATTAAAAAGATCTAAATATTAAAGAATGCATATAGGTAAAATCGTACGACGTAACTCTGGAGATTGTGGGCTTGAAATAGAAGATTTTTAATTTTTCTATCCTTAAAACGATTGGAAATTTAAAAACCAAATAATTGTTCCATCAAAGCAAAAACGCATACTCCTGCAGAGAGTTAAAATGAGCCTCCAGCTCGATTTTAACACGGAAATAAAAGTGAGCACGATATTGGTGAGATCGATCAATTTGGTGTAAAAGAACAACGCATAAAAAGGTCTGCTTTTAGCTAAATTAGCAATCCTTTCGAATAGTTCTTAATTAACGTTTAAAAAAATTACCACGTTTTTACGACCTATAAAAATGAGACCTTCTTGAGTTTTTATGACGAAGTAATAAACTGTTTAGGGTGGTTAATTAAAAAAAATAACCAACATTTCAATAATTAATTAAACATTGCCGCATTAACCGAATTGGTCCAATAACACAAAAGTTTTTGTTAAATTATTGCTTGTATTTGTCAAAGTTGGTTAGTAATTGAAAGCTATACTTTTAGTTAATTTGGTGGGTATGGAATGGTTATTTGATGTATTACGATTTGCACGTATAACAAATTAAGGGTTGGGTGCCAAATAACCCAAAATAGAACTAATCAAATCTGAAACAACCGATTTTGTGCAGGTTGAAACATCTTTAAATAACAAAGCTCAATTAATTAACTTGACTTTAATTAACATTTAAAAAGATCAATTTAACTTAATCTTGTTAACGTAATTGAAAGAATTTGCTAAAACCGACTGAAAGCTTGTTTAAAAATCTGGAAAGAAAATCTCGATCTTCCAACATATAAATTAATAGGAGAGATTTATTGCTTTCGTTATCAAAAGTTTCGAAACCCTTTTCGAAAGCTTCTCCTTTCAGTATCTGAATTAGTGTGATGGATGAACTTTTTATATTTCCCCTAATAAACCAAAATAAAAATTATTGGCTCCTTAAAAAAGTATACTTTGTCAAAACGATATAAACAAAACTGTAATAAAATAAGTATTATGCATTCAGTTTGATTTAGAGATGTTTATTAACATTGAAAAATGGTTTTCTTCCAACGACGTATTGAGAAAAGGAAAGAAAGTTACAATATTGATGATAATTTTTTTGTGTAGTTTTGAAAAAACAGGTCTGCGGAAATAAAAACAAAATACCTATTTGAAAAATATCATCGATCATGAGGATTGAATCCCAATAGATTTAACAAAATAAATAACAAATTAACTACAAAAAAATTAATAACAAAAAATGGATTTTCAGTATTGCGGAATTAAAGTGTTAATTAACTAACTCGAAAAAGTTGCTGATTTAATCTTTTGGGGATTTTGAATCTATGGCTAACCTACCATTATTTTGGATTTCATCCAAAAAAATATTTATTCCACAGAGCTTTAGTTTGAAATTAAGCGCTATCGTTACGGTTATAATTGGTTTAAAGTTAATTAAATGTGTTTTTTACATATTTTTATTTTTAGAAATTTTTAATTAAAGCGTATTCGTACTAAGGTGATTTTTAACCCCTAAAATTGCGTCGGTTTTGATTCTTAAAGGTTGAGACACACATACAGATACACAGGCTTTTACTCCGGCTTACCAGCGCATTATTGGCCTGCACAAGTGCATACCGTAAACCGGGGCTACTTTGACATAGTTTTGATAGTTTTTACAACGTAACTTTTTTTGTGTATTACAAAACAATGCAAATAATAGTGGACTATAACACTTGATTCTTCCACTATGAATTTACCAAAGAACGGCCTTTTTGCTTCTACAATAACAGAAAAAATAAATAAGAAAGCCGGTGAAAATTTGAATTAGGATTTGAGGTTGGCCTTAAAACCCAGATAACTTGGCCCATCTAATCGACTTTCTAACTCTCCCATAATAACCGAGATCCCCATAGACAAAATGAAAAATTATCCACCTTGTAGAAAAAAATAAACACCTACACCTTTGCCTTACACAGAGTAGCTCTTTGCAGTTGTAAAAAAGCCTAATTGCTTCTTTAGCTTTTGAGGTCCCAATAAGCAGAGTTTTTAAAGTAGTCGTAAGGAATTTTAGCCTTCAAATATTCAATCTTGTCCATTCACCGCCATGCAACTTTTTTTGGCACATTTTCCTGTTTATTAGGTCAGAAAACCTAAGCTATTCATACATAAACAAACAAGGCGGCTGGAGGCAGCCAACTACGCAAGTTTTTCATTTACACTGAAATATTAGGTGGAAATCTTCCTAATATTTGAGTTGTTTGTAATAACAATCGTAAAAGATGAGTAAAATTAGAAAAGAAACGCAATCAAAATATTTTTATAGAAGCAAAGTAATCAAAATTTACTAGCAAAAATTCAGACGACGATTCGTCCGTGTATATTATCTCCACAAAGAAGAGATTTAAAGATAAAGAATTGCAAATCTAAAGGGCGTATTTTTTTAATACAAAAAATGATTCTGAATAAAGAAAACAATATTTTGCTGGATGCCGCACTGGAAGTTAAAAAAATGATAAATTTACTGTGGCAGTTTTGATCTTATTTATAATCGTCTAACAAGGGAAACAGCGTCCAGTACAGTGCAGGTGCAGCAGCGGTTTTCCGTACTAGTGCCTATAGAGTAGTCCCAACGTAACCTGAGCACACCACGTGACTAAATCTGCGCGAGGCGTGGCTTCAGAGCCCAGTGGCGGAGCTAGTTATTTCTTCTGTCAAAAAAATTATGTCTACTTTCTAAAACTAAAAAATAAAACTGTCTACGTCGTTTCTAAGCAACGGCAGTACAAAACTACTGCGCAACGTTAACGCGGTCATCACGTGGTGTACTCATCTTAGCTTGGGACTACTCTACTGTTTTTGATACGAAACGTAAAAAAATTGTCTTTTGATTGGTAACCTAGAGGACATTCACTTTCGGCAGTCAATGAACAAAAATTGAGCTGTTAACGGTAGTCATCGGCAGTCAATCAGTGGTGTGCTGTATGCGACCGGTTATAATATAACGTAAAGGTTGAGTCTTTTATCTTTCTTCAACACAATGCAAGAGACCAATCCAGCTTCGTTTAACGACTCAACGTTGACGCTATTTATAACCAGTTGCTTAGAGCACACGGCTGACTGTCAGTTACAGCATAGGCAGTCAAAGACAGTCATCAGCAGTCTGTGTACAAATTCAGGACAGTGGTTGACCGTCGTTGGTAGCATTGTCAGCCACATAAGTTAAAATGGGGAGGAACTTATAAAATAGTGATTTTACATAATTAAATCCCCATACTTGCAAAGCGTTTCACCACACGATATAAAAATGAAATCTTAACTAGTCGAAAATGACATCAAAAATTTTCTAAATTCGCAATTTCCAAAATACAAAGTACAGTGCCTTCGTGACCAATTTGCTAGGCAACCACCAATCACCAATGTTCGTGGTTAGTGGTTGCCTAGCAAATTCATCATGTGGGTTGATGTTATTTACGAAGACCCTGTACATAAAATAACTAAGTTCCGAGATAATAAAATGCAAATGGCGTTATGAAAAGTGACAGAACGATTAGCCACAATAAGATTTAAACTAAATGTCGGAACAATGGCAGAGCAAATAACGAGACCCTTTTAGTTGTGATATGTAGATGATTTCTCGTACAAGATTACATAGAGAATTTTGAATCGATTTACAACCGCAAACTGACACCTAACTTATGTGGTAAAATCTACATAAGGAAACTTTATAACCATTCAGCTGGTGCCAACTTCGATTTTAAATTTGTTTGTCGCATTTGGATTCTGATTTTCTTGTCATGTATGAAAAATATCTACTACAACTCTTCGCAATATATATCATGTACCTAATAATGCAGCATTTCATCCACTATAATGGCAATCTTAATCTACTCCGATTACCATATAGCAACTGCATATTATAAATCTATTCCTAAAAATCCAAATTAAGTTTTAAAAGGTTGTTATAAAATATTCCCAATAAACCAAACTCCATTTTAAGTCACTTTGTACTAAAAAACAATATTTCACTTTAAAAAATGCTTCTTTAGGTATACCCTTTCATCTTGTTCATGTGGAAATTTAATGTAATAAAAAAATACATTGCTTAAGAAAGTTTAAAAGCAATAAGATTTATGTTGATGCTGTTAGCGATATGAACAAAAGTTCAAAAGAGTATTTAAAAAAAATTCTTTTGATGTCTGCTTATAATTTTTTTTCTTTAATTTGGCCTTATTAACATTTTACTTTTATAAGTTTTTTGTGCTTATAGTAGCAATCTTTTTGAATAAAAAAAAAATAAGTTCTTTGAAGAATTAAGTTAGAGGGTTGTTATTTGGAATTTGGGAGGATGATGGTACTTTCATGCTTAATATTTTAAATTAATTTACCTAAAATAGCGAGTATTGAAGCAGTATCTCGCAAATAAGAAAGAAGTCGTTCTTCGCATCCCGTAGTGTGCTCCCGTATACACTTAGTTTCGTTAGTGCTTCGGGGTGGTTCTGCACAACAACTGGGCGGCGTTTCTAATTGATAACCTGAACGATTAAAATCTCCAGGTCCTAAAACACCACAACATTCGTTTTCTCTTTGCAGTCGATCCCATAATATTGTCATTTCTCCATTCGTTGCATACTCGTGTAAAACTTTCACACGTAGAGCGGGCCTTAACTCTTGGCACACTCTTTCGAAACGAAAAGCCCAAAAGGCTCCTAGCACTACATCACCGAACAGAAGTATTAAAAGAAGTAACCAATAAGCATTTAACATTTTTTCTGATAAGCGCACTGCACCGAAACATCCTAGAATTTGAAGTGCTCCACCTTGCGTTGCTAAAGCTAAGTAAGCGTAAAGGAACGACGGCTGATATAAAGCTAATGATGGCACCAACAATCTTCGATAGTCGAATACCAAGGTACGAGCTGCCGCTCCACAAAAGGCTATCGCTCCAGCCAACAACGCGGTGTTGCACGTGTAGATCCAGAGGCGGTAATAGCGCATGGCCCGGGTGGACAGCGCCCCTGCGCCCACAGCAGGTCCACCGTGATACCGCCGTAACGGCATCCGCCTCCGCAACCCCCCCTCAGCCGCAATGCCACCCATCGCCCCCCATGCACACCTGAAACAAAACCAAAGATTAGTTCGTTATTCAAATTACCCTTCAAACAAAGACGTAATACTAAGAAATGGTTACTCTGGATGGTGTCCAAGAAAAACTAATTTGACTAGTGGCGCCACGCTCTGAGCCTTACATTTGTTACGATAAACTAATATGAAAAAGTTCCAACTTTTGCTAGTAAACAAACTTGTTTACAAGTTTCATAAAATTTCCACAATCACCAAACGACTTAAATACTGCAGTTAAATTTTTACTACAAATATCGCGATATTTGATGGTAGCAAAAACAGTCCGAAGTTCAAATTTTTCAGTTTGTTTACTAAGCAAGTATTGGAAAGCGTTTCCAATTTATATAGGTATTATAAATACATTTATTATTTATACGCTCTTATGTGTCGATAAGAATTATCAGATCGATTTGTGTAAAATCTTTTCCAATTTCTTGTTTCTTTTTGTGGAAGCTTTTTACATTTAATATTTTATACAGAACGAAACGAGGGAAAGAGAAACTCGAAATTTATTTTCTCAATTTATACACCAAGAATTGCATTATTTTATATGATGCCAAAGCCAAACCATTTCTAATGTTAAAATATAAATGTATTGGAGTTAAATTAAATTTTTTAAAACGATTGAAGTTTCCACAGATAAAAAAATTTTTCACACCTAACGTAAGTTAATTCCGAATGTTCATTTAACCGCAAAATCAAATGATAAATTTTCTTATTTTACTTTAATTCTATAGATAAGATGTCTATTTTATAGAGTGCTTTGAATCCCGGTTAAGGGAGTAAGAAACTCTAATCGCACTCATTCTTATAAATTCGTTTTCTAATCAATTGTTAATAATGGCTGGAAACCGAGATTGACGGCTTACGTGCATGAAGTGAGCGTACATATTTTATGATATTAAGGTATAGTGGAAGTATCGAACCCGTGACCTTAGAAATGCGTTGATTAACAACTAGACCAATACTGCTCACGGGTCTCTTTAAATATCTGTTTTATATTTACGTCTAATGTTTTCATAATAATACAATTGAATTAAACATACAATAAACATTTGTATCAAGAAGGCAGGGAAGGGAAATGTGAAAGGGCGTCAGACTACTTAATACGTAAACGAAATGGCATACTAGATGAAAACGACTTACTTATTGAGCTTAATTATTTAATTCAGTTTATACAATCCCACCAGCTTTATTAGCAAGTTGGTGGGGGGGGGGGCAGCGCTGTTATAGATTGTGAAGTACACTACATGTCAAAAGTATTTCAGTCGTTAGATTTGACAAGTAACTGTCACTAAAATTGAATACAGGTTACTATAAAGACAGTCAATTTGAAAAGTTTGCAATTAACTAATTAATTAATTATGTAGAAAGTAAGTTACCTTATTGATAACGTAATCCCAAAACCACTTTAAAAAATAATTGCAACTGTAGGTTTTGCCAAAAAAATTATTTGAAATTCAAACTATAAAGTTTTCCGCATAAAAGCGGCATGACGTCACGAATCGTTGCTGTCAATATTTAACTTCATGAGCTCCAACTTATTATATCCTTGATTACACATTAACTGACATTCAACACATGTAACTAAGCAACAAACGTGATTTGTACGATTCGGGACGTCACTTCCGTTTTAATTTTCACTTTGAACCTGTAGCATTTAATGCTTTTACAAAAGCACTTTTTAATACAATTTTTTTGATTAACATATTTTGGTTTTGCAAGTATATACCTAGTGAATCGAGAACAAACACCAGAATATTTTTTGTTTTCTTGTGGTCGTAGACGAGATTATAATAACTGGTTACAAAAACTAAAAATTTGTCATATAGTAGGTAGCTTTAATTTTATTATGAAAATCGCTCCAGTGGGAATAGCTGGTAGATTGCAGAAAGAAAATGCATTTCGTTCTAAATTGCTACAAGCAATAAGCGTCACCATATAAGTTTTTCTGAACAATTCAATTAAAGAAATAAAGTTTTTCAACGACCGGGATTAAAATGTATTTTATATGCACTATACAGGGTGATTCTAAAACGGTGGATTTCCTCGTGAGAGATTATAACAAGTGGCCACTGTCAGTTTAAACATTAACGAGTGGTCACCCCGTCGTGATTCGACGAAGTATTTGAAGATATGAATGCATTAGAAAAATGAAATTTTCAAAAATTGTTATATGCACCTACAACCCACCGATGAGTGATTGTTGTTAAATGCACGATATAGGCATGTCAGTAATTCAACGTGATCGAACAACGTTGAAGTGCGAAGATAGGAGATAGATAGATAGATAGATAACTGTGGCTATTTATTATTTTAAAATAATGTGTGAAATTGATATTTTAAAAAGAAAAAAATGATTGCTGACATAACTGCGAGTCGAAAGCTTCAATTTAATCCCTTTTGATTTTTAAATAGAACACCATTAATATTTTTACTTTTTTGAAACCTACATTTAATTTTGAATACAGTAGCATCAAAAAAAATAATTTTATAAGTAAAAAGAAATTCTTTTTTCAAAAATCACGCAGGTTTCTAGAGTGCTGTGAGGTGGTCATCGTTGAGGGGTACTTGTACTATCGAAATTATGTTTGCACCACCAAAGCTCAAAAATGGTGTTATGGAGCTTTCAGAAGGTAATTTGGACACATTTCCTTCAATAACTTCATTTTTTCCAATGGCAAATATCAGAACAATTCTACCTCGGATAAAGTATTTTTTCTAAATAGAACGATAGAGTTGTTCCGATATGATGACATTTGAAAAAACGAAGTTATTGAGGGAAATGTGACGAAATTACTTTCTGAACGCTCCACAGCACCAACTTTTAACTTTCGTGGTTCAATCATAATTTCCATAGTACAATTAGCTCTCACCGATGATTTTATACCACATCACAGCACTCGCCACAACTGATTATTATTGTTTGAAAAAAAGATTTGTTTTGGTTGTAAAATTAATTTTTTTGATGCTACCGTATTCAAAATTTAATGTTGCTTTCAAAAAATTAAAAAGATTAATGGTGTTCCATTTAAAAACAAAAAGTTTAGTTCATTTCCGGCGTAATCGGAAGTGACAGAATTTGTACAAGTAGTTAAAACAATTGCAATTTATGTGAATATAATCCACACCAAATTTCATTTTAATATGTTGATAAATAACGGAGTTATAAGAGTGTTCCAAACCCCTGTGTCACCCAGTATACAGCTCTTTTTTACGCGTGTTGGCAATGAAACTACTTCTTTTCCTATCCTTTTGTATCCGGAAAATTCATTTTGATATTAAAACGAGACATTTATGAAAACTTTACGAACGGGCGCTTAAAAACATTGCAAATGCATGTGCAAAATTTCGGTGCCAATGAGTTCATTCATACTGTGACACTATGGCACATTGATTTCCCGATTATGCTGCTGCAATGAAAGAGAATAAAGAGTGTCTGAATCTCAGAATACCTACATTGGATGACATTTCTGGCATATATGGTAAACCCACAACATCAAACAGCATTGAATCACAAATAAACCTTTCAACTATGCAGTTTGTTGTAACTTTTCTTTTTCCAATTCGACGCTTTTACATATTTCCACCAGGCGCTTTAGCATTATGCAAATAAAATGTAAAACCTGAATTTAATAGAAAATTAAATTGCACTTTATAATTATCCTTTCAACCAAATTTGGTATATTACAAGTGTAAACGATGAATGTAAAAATCATTCGTGTTTTTGTAATATTTTTGAATGAGTGCTGGTAGTGAGCGGCATAAGCAGAATTCGTACTTTTTTTTTAAGTTTTGCAAGTAAACATTAGAAAATTTCTGATAAAGAATAATAATTATTGAGATGAGAGAAAACCGATCAAACACATAAGCGGAAAAACACCCTTGAGCACTAAAATATAAATTTTATGAAATAATAAACACTTAAATAAAAATTATAATAGGGTAGTTAAAAGGAAAAATTATTGTAAAATACTTATTACATATTAACATTTGAGTTTTATTATTCTATTTTTACTTGAAAAGCAGTTTTTAAGTGCAATTTTAAAGGAGAGCTATTTGGAACACAATGGCACCAAACAATAATAAAATCGTGCAATTGTAAATCATTAAAATGTTTAATCTCCCAACACGCAAACATTGCTCGCAATATCGTGAAATTTGTCCGTTTTATCCATCCACATAATAATAAATAAAAATATTAATCTTCTTAAAACCCCACGTCTCTATGGAGAAAAACTATAAGGGCGATAAATTGGGTGTCAAAGAAAGCATATATAATGCAATTTTCGTATTTTCCAAGAAAAAGGTTTGGATGAAAAAATATTATGAATAAAATTGGACCCAATTTTATAAACTCGTTCTAACAAATAGACTAAAATAAGATAAACTTAATAATAATTTTTGAATTTGTGAAAGGTTTTATTCGTATAAAAATGTCCTATCGGCGACGTTTTCGAGTTTTCTACGAGAATTATAGTGAAGTGAAGTAGGATTATTCCTCTTTTTTGATGAAAAGATCAAAATGAAATTTTGTAGAAATGAAAGTTGCGAAATTGCTTTCAGAGTGTAAAGATTCTCAATAAAAATAGGTAGATAAATTATAACATAGTTGCAGTAGAGAAGATGAGTTTCTATTTACTAAAAAAATGCTTTTATGAACAAAATATTTATAAAATATGTCATTATAGTAAGTATAGGTACAGATTTTTTTGAAGATACACAGATTTTTTTAAATTATGCACAAATTGTTTGAAAATAAGTATGGAGTAATTTTCCATGAATAAAAATAATACAGCTATTTATTTTATTTAAAAACATTTTTCTAGTAGAAAGAATTTTAGAGAAATATAAAAAAAGTTAAATAAATATGTATTTTAAAATTAAAAAAAAAGATTCTGTTTATTTATCAATGTTTTACATCAAAATATTGTATATAAGATGTAGAAATATGCAAAAATCTGAAAAATATGGAAAACGATTTTCAATCATTCAATGATTTTCCATCATTTTCAAGATTATGTAAAAAGGCATACTAAAAATGAAAAAAATGCTTTACAAAGATCTCCTATTTCTAGTATGTGCAGTAAACTTTTACTCTCACGTAGCTTCATACAAAGTATTTTTCACCAATGAGAAGAACCGGACTGGTGCATTTAGTCCCTTTGGCAACAGCTGTAAATTAACCCCTGAGCCTTCCCGGCTTCTTAGAAAGGTCAATCATTTTCAAGATATTATAAAAAGTCATACTAAAAATAAATTAAACGTTTTACTAACGGGGTCTCACAGGGTTTCGTGTTGGAGCCTCTCCAATTTCTAGTACATACAGTATACGTGCACTTTCACGTTGCTTCATACAAAATATTTTTCACCAATGAGCAGAACGGGACTGACTGCATTGAGTTCTTTTGGCAACAGCTGTAAATTGACCCCTGAGCCCTCTCGGCTTCTTAAAAAGGTCAATGTTTTTCAAGATATTATAAGATATTTAAATTTCATTTATATAAGATACCTAACATATAGATATGATAGGTTATTTAGAACATAAAACATCTATCCGGAAGAAGAGTTATTAGCAACCGTTGCCTATAAGAGAAAATGCGACGAAAATTACATTTTTTAATTCTAGCGTACGATTCATTCATTCCATCAAGTTTACATTATCATTAGCTGCTATAAACTGCTTATAAGTGTGAGTATAAGCAACCATTTCCATTGGAGAAATTTGCCGGAAATCGCTATATTTAAACTTCCATTGTGATCCATATATTATTTGCTGAAAAGCTCCTTCCTGGTAGAGTACGGGCTATTTATTCAATGGTAGATTAGGATTTAGTTAGGTTAACCAGTGACAGTGAACGTAAGCAATGGTTAACCACCGACGAACTACCTACGTTTCTACAACCGGGCCTCTAGAACTTATATTATTGTTTGCCCTCTAAAAATGTTGAGCCCGTCGGAAATTTACGACCTGCCGAAAAACATTTAACCAATGATTGTAATTTGTAAAACTATTTAAATTAAGTTGCCAAATTGACTCGCTTTGTATAATTTTATGCACTTCGATGCATGCATAAATCCAGAATGATCTATAATTAAATCTAAATCTAACTGTAACCCATTCTTAAAAAATTGAATTTTCTTCCTTGGAGTTCGTGACTTTTTTATTCAAATAAAAACTTTAATAGACTATTAAATAAGGTAGTATACAACGTCGCCCTAAGTGACTTTACTTTAATTGCTAATTTGAAAATATTTTTAATTTAAATTAAAAACTGTACAAATTGCTTGACATTTTAGTGAAGCATTAATAACAGCTAGAGTGCTTAAACTTCTACTGGTGAATTAAATTTAAAAATTAGGTTTTAATTTTAAAGTTAATCTAAGAGGCCTGCTACAACTGTACAGGCCGCCTAAACATTCCGTTTGCATTTTGAATAAAAGCCTGAGAGTTTGTTGCGGGCTTAACTAACTGTATTGTATTATTTCGTTAATTTACACTCATAAGATCGATTAATGGTCATACAATATTTCGATTTGTATACCTGAAAAGTTAGATTTAATCTGTTGTTATATTTCTGCATAAACGCGCCAATTCTGCGCCATTGAATTTATTTAATGTCAATTAATTTAAAAATCGAGTTTTCAGTAATTTTTTGCTGTAAAATCTTGATTTCATTTCACGTTTTACGTGCAATCGTAAGCATTGATCATACTGTACTACTAATACTACTACTTAATTCCAGAGGAAAAGGTAACGCACTATAGATAAAAAACGTTTCTTGCTCGTAATCTATAATAAATCTAAAATAAAATTTCGTTCATAAATCATACATTGAAAAAAATTTACGTGTTTTAATATGTACTCGTATAATTTAAAACATGCCGTTTTTTAAAATAACGATTTTGGGGTCGTTCAGAAAGTTTCATTTTAAACTTGACCGCAATTAGTCGATTATTTGTTTTTGCCATGTCATAAACCATTTGTAATTAAATTGCACTATAATTATAAAGTGTTTTAAATTAATTACAGGATCCGGTAATGGAGTAGGAAATTTTAAAAACACCATAATTAAATCAGTGTTGTTGCCTATTTTTGTGTAAATACATAGGTTTTGAGCTGAGATAAGCTCAAATTTCTGGAAGAAATTTTCGATTACTTGGCTTAAAATATAAGATAGTGTCTTTGACTTTAAAGAAAATCTCATAATTTGCAAAAATAGAAATATGTTTCTGCTAGTCATTCCATTGTATGTGCACTTAAAATTTTTCGATTAAGATACGTGTGCAAAAATGGTGAGTCGTTATGGTGCTCATCTTAAAAGCCCAATTTTTAAAAAACAAAAAATTATTTACATAATTAAGGTGTTTTTATAATTTCCCATTTCCCAGAGCACAACAATGGGTTGGGCTCTGTATTTAAATTAAATTTACAGACTAGAAAATTGTTTTAGAGAGTAGAAGAAAACTCGGATTTTCCTTTTATATTTGAGTTAATATTATATTTTATGTTTGAACTTACAACATAAATATGTCGTAGACTCTTCGTTGGTAGACTTTTAAGATGGCTTCACTTCCACTATACATTACCACTTAATCCTTTTAGAACTTATATTGATTTTTATGTACATTTTAGTATTTCAAAATAATTGGATTCCTATTTCTGCTCAAATTTTATATCACTCTAATACAGATTTATGATAACTTGCAAAATTTTATTACACACGGTTTTCGATTTGATTGGAAACTTTTTACATTTATTTTAAAAATCATTATAATGTTGAATTGCTGATTTTATACAGTCCTCCAATTTCAAATTGATGTCTGAAATTGTGATTAAATGTAAACGTGGCATACTGAACAAATATTCTCTATTTAAACTAAACGTTTGTACCTGGTAAATCTAATGTTTGTTTGGAGATTAATTAAAATTTCCTGAATATACATTATACAATTATAATGTTCTGTACATAATAAAACTAACAAGAATAATTTTCATACACAAAAGTAAATTACTCTTGTCAAATCCGAAATAATTTCCAGCAAGGATGGATTAGTAATTTGCATTTCAACGTTCTCAGACATTTCTCAGTGCGATGCCAGCGTTTGTGAATTTAAATAACAAAAATAAAGTTATGAAGCTTTTTAAAATAAAAAAATTCAATTTAATATACAATTTGTCTTCAACCTTTCGCTTTAACAGGATATAGTCGAGATCATATTGTAATCCTCTTTCATTCCTTAAGCCATCTTAGCTTTTGAGTGAACTTGAAGACCGAAGATTCACAATTCCGACCATGGATGAGTTTACTAGCAAAAAAGATCACATATGTTCCCTCCTCTATGGTTATGCCCCCCCATCTAGGTTATGTTCCTACATAACCTAGAACAGTGGTTCGCAACGATCGTTAGCGGATTCTACGTGCAGCACCGAGGAGGTCAATTCATGGATGAGTTTCCTAGCAAAAAGATCACACATGCCCACCCCCCATATACCCTAGAACATAACCCGTGGTTTCCTCTCATCTAGATTATGGTCTACATAACCTAGAACAGTGGTTTGCAACGATTGTTTGCGTATTATACGTGCACCCCCCCCCCGACATACCCTAGAACAATAGTTCTCAACGATCGTTAGCGGATTCTACGTGCAGCACCGAGAAGGTGCAATTCCGACCATGGATAGGTTTCATATCAAAAAAGATCACATATGCCCCCCCCCCCTCATTCGTACCCTAGAACAGTAGTTCTTAACGTTTTTTTAGATGACGGCACCCTACCACGTTGCCCTTATACAAGAATTTAAATTGTTTGTGATTGTTTCACAAAAATTGTAATTCATCTTTGTAAATGTTTTGTTGTGAATGTATTTTCTAGGTTCGTGGCACCACTTTGATCTACTCGCGGCACCCTGGTTGAGAAACAATGACATAAAACTTTCGAATATTGCCACTTTTGGAGAAGTATATCATCAGACATCGTTATCATCAAGTTGACTTAATTATTTTCACCGATATGTGGTTAGGTAATTAGAACGTACATTACGACGCAGTCCCGGACTGGCCCGGCCGGCTGACTGAATTTTCGCCTACGGCGCTTTGAGGTTTATGGGAAATCTTTAAAATCCAGATCCGTGTTACTATCGCTACTAACTACGCCTCTGTATTTGGGGCCAATTTATTTTGTAGCCAGTGGGGCCAACTACTAGTCAGTCCGGCCCTGTATACGTATGATCTTAAGATATTATTTTACAGTATGAGACTGTTTAGTTGAGACATTTTTGACGCTTTTGGTGTTTGTAAAATATTTGAAAGGTGGTAGAAATTGAATATTGAAATTCCCTACATAGTTAAAATTGGTCGCTTTTAAATTAAGCTGAATTCTTGCTGATGATCATGTATTTTGTTTTATACCGATCGATACCTTACGGATAAATAAAATATTTGTCCTTTTGTACAAACTCCTGTATTATAATTATAAATTCCAAACGCGTCAAGTCTCATTTAATTATAAACCCATCGAAACTTAAACAGAAATAAACCATACCGTGTGTCGACTGTCAAAGCGGAACGTAGGACAATAACATTGGAAATAACCTATTTGTATATACATGTCATGGCTGGCTGTTAATATTTTTCAAATTGTGGAAATATTTAAATTACTTTATCACAATTCAAAGAGTTATTGATGAACAACTATAATTAGTATTAGCAGATGCAGAAAATAATTCTTTTTCGACAGATATCACTACCGCCTTTATAGATTTATCTGGCGAGTTGCAAACTGCAAATAAGTGATTTCTAATGTTATTTCCCCATGTTCCGCCTTGAAAGTAGGCACACAGTATATTTAACTTTATATTGTAGGTATCAGTTTTTTATAAAATTAATTACTACTAATTATTATTAAAGAGAAAATTATAGATGTGTTAAATGAAAACAGTTTTTTTAGAAATTAATGAAAATTAAACTTCTCATAAAATAAAAATCCCAGATACTAGAGTTGAGATCTTAAACAGTAATGTAAAGCATCGGTTTTAATAACCACTCAATGAAGACTTGAAAATTCTTTATAAATTTAAATTAAATCATTTTACAACATTATAATAGTTTTATGAAGGATTTAATTTTTAATTTATTCTATTTATAATTATAAGTCAAGTTGATATCGACTTTTACATTCGTTTTATAATTTTCAACGTTGGAGGATTTTTATTCTTTTTAACGTTTGAAAATTTTAATTAGCATCCCTGATTAAAATTTAAGTCTTAAAAATAAACTTCTTCTTTTTTGAAATGTGACAAAGTACTTTTTCCTTTCAACCTTCAGCTGCTTTAATTGAGACACAGTCCTCAACCTTGATCTAAATGTGAAAATTTTTCAAATAACGAAAGTGGAAATCGCAATATCTTGAACTTTGTTGGGTTTTCTCTTGTAATGAAATTTAATCACTTATCTGTAGAGTATTTTGGGTTCTGCAGAACTGAAAATTCTATAACTTGAGTTTTGTTATTTATTCAGCTCCATCTATTTTCATCAAAAAAAGTTTGTGAAATATATAATGATAATGTCTCATTAATAAGAAATCTTACGAAAAATGATTTCATTAATAAAAATAAATTAAAGTGTTAAGAAACATTGAAGCAAATTAAAGGGTGAAAGCTTGACAGGCAATTACTCAATATTTTTGAGATTACGTCAAAGCAAGGTGTTGGTAGTTGTTTTTCGCTTAATGTAAATATTGGAAGGCTGAACTATAGCAAACGCACCTTTTTTCTTCTTTGGCATGATTTTAAGCGATTCAGGAAGGAAATCTAATGTTAACATTACTTACTATATATTGCTACATCTGACACCTTCGTATTTTAAGTTATTCCATAAGTTAAAACATTCTAGTATCTAACTTTGAGTTAACATTCAAATTGTTTGGAATTTAACTTCGAGTATGTTTGTGTTAAAAAAATACTTTTAGTTTACAAGCTAAGTATTTAAAACTTTTGGACGTTTTTAAGTGCCCGAAGGCTTCAGTTTGGATAAAATTATGCTCATTCTCTTCTTCGCGATATTAAAAATTGTTATTAAAGTTTTTGTGATTTCTTTTTCTGCGGTGCTTTTTATTCTTCTTGGCAGAGATGTTTAAAATTTAAATTTATTGGAATATTATTTCAGACGACATATATTTTCAAGCAGAAGGAAATATGTAAAGCATTTCCGATTGTTTCTCTTCATCCGTGTTTTTCATGTTAGTTGTCGGAGTGTGTTAAAGAAGTTGAAAATTGTTAACTTATAAAGATTCGGTATTTTATTTCTAACTTGAGTTTGTCTTCAATTAGATTTAAAAAAATTGTTACAGAACGAAATGCGTAGAATCGAAGTATCTGTAGTATTTACAGGGTGGTTCGAATTGCTTGTCAGTATGGGGTATCTCAGTTAATACAGGAGTTAAGTGAAAACGAATCAAACGTTCTAGGTCTACTTTTTGAGATAAACTCAACGGTGAAATCAAAAACCTTATACCTTCTTCTGTTTTTGAGTTAAGCTCAAAATTCCATTTTTCGTCATTTTAATTTTGGTTGATTCTTCTTAAACATTGTTTATTTTCGTACGTCAAACTTTGACATTTCTACGTTGCTACGTTGCCATGTCTAAAAAAGATAAATATTCTCGAGATAAATTTTCTTTGTCGTTTATAAACCACGATCCTTAAACAATTATTCCATTATTTTAAACAATTCACACTTTACAAAAATACGTACACATTCTTGCAAATAGAGGTAGTGCAGAACTATTTTGATATCTCGATATCTAACATCCGCAATAGCACAAACGTAACTTTTCTTATTACATCAGTAAAAGCTCACTGAAAGTACTATTTCTATTATGTTTTCTTTTGTAAGTTTCTCTTAAGGAAAGCTAAGCACACATCTCTTTGCGAAGAAATTGCATTCCTTTACTTGTACTTGATACAATTTGTAATTCAGAAAAGTTGGTCTTATAACTTTTCTTAACCTTTTTCAAAGATCTATTTGTAGATTAAGGCACCTTTTTCTGTTACACCCAGGCAATTTTAAAAAGGTGTATAAACGGAAAGCAAAAACCGTGCTATTGCTATTGATTGAAAAACGTATTTAGAAGAGTAAGGTTAGATCTTATATGTTTTCCTAATAGAAATTGCTTTTAGCTTTCTTGACACGTTTTTATTTTAATCGCTTTATGTCGACGGCAGTTAAATTCTTTGCTCGGGTTTTGATGCCTTTTTATGTAAACACCTTAGAAGCCCTAGAAACTTTGCGTTTGCAGTGGAAAATAGCATACACTACAATGAATACATATTACGTTATACAGTGTGAATAAAAAGTAAGGAACATTGATGATAAAGCTTTTTAAAATTTCTTACCTTAAAAGTTCCAAAAATATAAAAGTTTCATCATGGAGGTCCCAAAAATGTTTGATAACCGTTTAAACCCTATACTAGAGACATTATTAACAGTGATTAAATTGTCACATTAAAAATCACTGTAATTGTGTTTTCGATGCAAGTTACTACATCAAATGAATAAATTGACGTAAAATGATGTATTCATATGTTGACTGCACATGGGAATATGAAAATTTTAATCTATTTCGTTTGATAGATAACGACGTGAAATCACATGCGAATAGAAATAAACGATAAACACTGCATTTATTTTAAATTTATTTACTCTAAAGTGGGTCATATACGACCAGTCTTACATGACGATCGTCATTTTCATTATTGTTTATATCAGTACAAGCTCAGTTTTGACTACCAATCACAATCGCCTTGGAACCAATCAATCTAAAGTGAGCCATACACTATCAGTCAATAAAATGTCAACTTTAATTATGCTTTTTGCCGCTTACTCCACCTTAGAAGCAGCACTGTGAAGTGTAACCCAACAGTGAATTGTGAATGGTGGACGATTTCCTTCAACAATTAGAAAAATCCCAATGCAACTTAGGTTTCAAACTCGAAATTTATCGATCACGTATCCAGAGTTCGTACTACACTGCTTCAACACCGCGACGTCAAGGAAATGAGGGTGACGAAAAAGCAGATGAGTTGGCCAAAAAAGATTCAAAAAGTCTTCTCTGTGGCCTTGAACCAATCATAAAACCAGCCCTAAAAACTGTCGATGCCCTCGTTAAGAACTATACTCATCTACTACACACTACAAGATGAACAAATAATGCAAGCTGTCGCCAGAGCAAAAACTCCATACCAGCTCCCTCCAAAAAGCTTGCAAACTACTGTCTAAAGTTTGTAACTGTCCCGAGTTTATCTACGAACAAAACAATTGCAGGGATACTCACCGGACACTGTCGGCTAAATAAGCATCTTCACACACTGGGAATAGTAGATAATCCCAGAATGTCGCGCATGGGATCACGAAGACGAGGCCGCTGAACACGCGCTTTGTCAGTGTCCAGCTCTAGCGTCTGCAAGAGGATCCGTTTTCGGGAACTTTTGCTCGACATGGCCAGAATAAGTGCCACTCCTCCCGCCAGAGTTCTGGAGTACATCCTAAAAAGTGGGATCGCTTGGGACCCGATGGACCTGGGGAGGCTGCTTGGAGGTTGTACAGTGGGCTCAAACTCTGCTCCCCGTCCACTAATAATCCAGAATCCAGAGACAACTCTGTACAGGGATGCCAAATTAAAATAGTTCTTAACTCCATTATCTCTTTTGCTCCGCTAAGTGTGAAATGTGCATACTTTTAGATAAATCGATAGGTATATTGTGTTCAATTGAGAATGGAACAAATGGGACAGTCCAATATCTTGGAAGCAGATGTAGATTTTAAAATATTGAATTTTTTTTAAGAAAACGCATTCAGCTGCACATTTATTTTATGGTAAAAAAATTAAAGTTAGGCCAATCGCCGCTAGGTAGTGCTATCTCACACTAATTTTTTAAATTGAACACCCAATATATTAATGCATATTTGGATTATCCTTTAAATGAAGATAAAAATGATGTATCGGTTAAAGGGCCACGAAGATTATCTTTAATGATTGATCACGTATGGCCTACTTAAATCATTTTTTTAAATGAAGCATGTTTATGCGTATATCATAATTATTATTCTACGCCACAACAGATCGATTTGAAATTGGGAATATTGACAGTCATCGCACGCGACAGTTAGTTTTAGTTAAAATTGGTTCTCTAGGGGATTGGCTATTATTAGTATGCCTCGCCTTTTCTAAAATTATTAACCTTCTCAAAGTTAAGCTTCTGATTGTCCACTTCGAAGGCCAGCTTTTCTCCTGCGATCATCGGATGATGATATATCGAGGATTTTGTACCGCTTTCGTGTCAAACACGTAATAATCAACGAAGTAGCTGATAAGTAATTAAGGGCCGTTTTACATGGACTAAATGCCGTATTAACTTGTTAGTTCCGAATTAACTCAAGGAGCAAAAGCACGGAAGTCTAAGCTTTAACGTCGTGCATGGTCGAAGCTTAGAATCCCTTACTTTTGCTCCTTAGTTGATTCGGAACTAACAAGTTAGTACGACATTTAGTCCAAGTAAAACAGCCCTAAGTAACCGATACTAAGTATAGTGTGCTGCACCGAAGTTGATGCCTAAACCCACTCTGATACTTAGTATAGTTTAGAATCAACTAGGAATAGTCTACCTCTATCTCTGCAGTGAAAATGAAATGAAAATGAGTACGGGTATAGATCGAATAGCAAAAACAGTAAATTGGGTTTAAAACTAACATAGTGAGCGAATATGTGTGGGAAACTACAAAGAATAGTAATATCACGAACAAAAGAGGGTATTAAAATAGTTGAATTGTGTTGAAAAGATAGATAAAAGCGCTATTTTACAAAAGTAAAAATAAAAGTCTTGAAATAGTAACATAAGATATTCCTGACGTACGAAGTGAATTGTTATAAATTTTTTTAAAATAAAAAAAAAGTTAACAAAATACGCTACTTAATATAAATATACAGTCTCTTCGAGTGACAGCTTTGGGGTTTGAAACAAAAACTTTTAGGGGTAGTTTATATAAAATGTGTAAGTTAATGAAATAAAATGAAAAAATTGGAAAAAATATAAAAAAGGGGTTTCTTATCCCAAAAATTTTAATTTATCAAATACGATCTTCTTATAATAGTTATAAAAGAATTTATTACAATTTTAATTTGGATTTTTTGTCCTTGTTTTTTGAGTCTTATAGTTTTTCCCAAGACAGATATTCTTGTAATGATTGCTAGAAGAGATTTTCTCAAGCAAGCAAACATCAATTTAGATTACTGCAAATGTAAAACTTGGCAGAACTACTACGTTTATTTGGATTAATCCAGCAATCCCACAATCCGATTTATTGATAATAGTATTTTGTATTAAATATTAAAAATATTTAAACTTATTTGTTTGTATTTTATGTAATATTAAAATGATTGACTTGGAAAGCTCGAGGACGAGAGGATATAAAGTTTAGAGTTGAGTTTGATATCGATTACAAAAACCGCAGCTGACCTTTACTACCCTACAGTGTCAAATTTGTCCCAAAGTTATTATGTGAAAGTCTTTTGATAAATCGTCGTTGGGTTTATTTTGTCAAACAATGCAACATTTAAATTAACACAATAATTTAAATAAAAAAGCTTAAAAAGAGGTGAAAAGAAATGCCATTTTTTAAATTTGAAAATGGGAAATTTTTATAATTTCTTCAGGTTCGAGTTTCTTTCATGTTTTGAATTTTTTTGAGAAAGATGTGAAAAATTTACATCTATAAGAAAACGATAAATATAAAAATTTATATATGTCGAATAGAAGTTTTCCTTTCCTGATCTTTGAAAACCGGGATTATTCAAAGCCATAAATCTATATTTGTATAACGAGTTTACTTTTTTTTGTGCAGTTTTCAAATTTTTTATTGACTTTTAAACACTTTGACTTTTACTTTTGCTTAAAAAGTTATCCTACCTCGGGGTCGAACTGGGACACAAAACACTTGATACCAAAATTAATTGGACCCAAGTAATAATTATTGTTAAAGTCGGGTCTAAAAGCCATCTTTAGGTTTCCCATAGAGCGATTCGTGCAGGGGCGTAAATTCAAATTTTGAGTCTCTTAAATTGATGATCTAAGAATATTTTGAAGTTAAATTTTTATTATCTTCTTTTATGAACTATCAATAAAAGATAAATTTTTATTTGCCATTAATGTCGAGCGAAGTCGAGTCAGGTTGATGAGAATGCCAATTCATTCTTTTTAAATTCATATCAGTATTGCAGATCTGAATCATTCATTTTTATTTATTTTTACTTATTTCCAAGGTTGTCAAAGTACTATAATCCATGATTTGCACTAAGATTTATTATACACCTTCCCCAGTTGGAAATATTTTTTTAATTTATACGAATTTACCAAAAACTTTTGCTCAAGATTTTTTGTTAAAATCATTCAAATAACGTACACAATTACAAACATTATTTCATATTTTTGAGGCATCATGTATACTGTAAAGTTGTACAGTTTTAAATTAAATAATTATTAGTCAATTTCTGAAAATTCACCATGAACAGATACCTACTTTCCCCACCGGATTCGTATTGATGTATTATAGCAAGAATAAATTTATTTGTTTTATTTCTGCAAACTCGTAGAATCGTTAAGCCTTCTAGCTATCCTTAAACCAAGCCTTTCTACCACTAAAATGAAACGAGTATCCTAATGGATTAGAAATTAAATCCTCGACACTGTATTGGCACCTCGTCACTCGTTGACGTAATCAGGAAATTCGTTAAATTGCAAAAAGCGTCAAACGTTATTTTCTTAACCTATTAACTACAAAATTTCCGTTAAAAACTTTTTAATTAAAAAGAACTCTTTAGAACTCAAGTTCTAAAGGTAAACATACGTGAAATGTAGAAGATCAAGAATCACCGTTGAATATTTAGTTAAAACAGAGTTTAGTTTAGCTAACTACAACTTGGGTGAATTTGATTTTCTCTTCAAGACGTCTGTATAATTCTTAAGAAAGGCGACCTTATCAACATTTCATGAAACTTTACTTGAACAAATTACAATTTACATTTTATTCAAGACAATTTATACTTGAGGGTGGCATTAGAATACGAATCCATTTGCAAACTTTATCTTTTCGTGCATAGTTGCATGAGTTGACAATTTTTGGAGAAAAACAAGAAATAATTATTTTTAAAAAATTGTTGAAAATTTACGCTTTTTGGAGTAAAAATGCACGGTAAATGAAATTCTTTTTTGAAGTTTTTTCGTGTATAAAATTGCAATAATAAAGAGTCCTTGTAAAAAATGTTAATTGTACGGTTGTAAAGTGGGAAAGTGTCTCAATTTTTGGCATAGCACGCACACGAGAGCTTGTAGTGTTTTTCACCCAATTTAATTTTTTTTGACGGTTTCTTTTATTAAATTTTAATTCAAAAACAATAAAGAAAACGTAGGTATCTTTCCCATTGCACCCTTCAGTTTGGGTTTACATAAGACTAAAAAATGCCCGGGAAAAGTTTTTAGCAGGTCAAAAGAGCTATCAAACGATACTAAACTCGACTTTTTATCACAATAACGTTAAGCGTGCGATGTTCAACTTTTTAATTTCTTATGGGAATCTATTGTTTTTTTTAATTAAAATTACACAGCGGGTTTGTCTCAATTCGGGTACCAATTGAGAACTTTTTTCTTGTACTTTTCTAGGTTGTGTTATGTTACGTTATGTTACTTTTTACGATGAAAAATAACGAACAAAATTTCGTTTTATAGTTCATTAGAAAATAAAATTAATACCTGAATTTAGCCAAGCCCACTAAGTCATTTTATTCTAAAATAGTCTAAAAACGATAGGTTGCCATAAGAAAATTAAAAATTGAACGTCGCGACGCTTAGCGTCAATGTGATAAAAAGTCGAGTTTAGTATCATTTGATAGCTCTTTTGACCTCCTGGAACATTTTTTTTTTAAAGTAAATTATAATTTTAACATCGTATTAGACTCGTAATTCCTCATCATCAATCAGGTAGAGAATAGGCTCTATGCATACAAATTAAGAAGAAGAAGACTTTGAATACTACCATTAATTTATTTGTATTGTAATGTGGCCACTTAATGTGTCATCATCGCTCCTATCCTAATAAACCTTACATTTCTGTAATGAGAACATTATTCTCTATCCGAATCCCTAACAATATACAAAGTGTGTCATTTAAAAAACTTTCATATGACGTCATCACTCTAAAGGTCGGTACTCGAGGTCTCGGTTAAGTTAAATTTATCTTTGGTTAAAGTCAAACGCAGCTTGTAACGGTACAGATTTGTGGGGATGGTAAATTTACCGTTTTTACAGAAAACTGCTTACCACCCTAAATTTCAAATGTGAACGATCTAATTTTTAGTGGTTTAGTTTTTAAGAATAATAAGTGAGGGCTTTTTCTTAGCGCACCCTCGTCAATTGTTAGCCAAAACAAAACGTAAAGGGAACCACCTTGACCGTATGGCATCTTTCGAGGATCAGACAAGTAGGGTATTTATACCTGAACATTCGGGGATCTGATATCTAGTTGCAGATACCGCCGTCGTCACCGCTGCTGCCGTCTCCGTCTCCACCGCCACCCGTTTGCTGCCGCGGTCTGTTTGCCGCTGCCGTCCGATCTGCCGCCTGTTGTCGCCACCGCCGTTACCGCCGCTGCTGCCGTACGACTGTTATGCTGAGTTGGCATCGCTCGCGCCTGTAATTAATTTGTCAGTCGTGGGTTCCTCTGTTACGAGTGATCGTATTGCGACAGTCATTCCGATGGGGGACGGGTTCTCCTTGTCAAAGATTCCTTTTGTGTCCGGTGTACCGCCGTCAGAGAGTCGAAGGAAAATGTCTTGAGTTTGACGCGCTCGTTAGCCCAGATCGGATCCTTTGTCTTGGTCATCGGCCTTGGAGTCCGTTCTAATTAAGGCTTCCAGACGAGCAATTAACATCGCCCATCGGAAGAAAGAAAGGCGGAAGAAACTTCGCGACCGTGTCACCGCCGTTTATTAACACCGCGCAACCCTTTATGATTGGTTTGACTACTGGGTTGGCTACTGGTTTGTTGTTTGTGGTCTTCTGTTCTGTTCATTTATTTACCGTTGTATTATGTGTTTTGTGTAGTTTTAGTTTAGTTTTAAGTCTGTAAATATTTATGTGTGTTTGATCCGCAGCTTTCGTATTTTTATAAATAAATTTGTGTAATGCAAGTTCTATGTATTATTGCCCTAACAACGGGCTGGCGCCCGCAACCCGAGCACATAAAAGTTCTAAAAAGCAGGTAAACATTCTTGAGCATTGTCATTTTTGAAACTGGACTCGTTTCCAGCTGTTTTGCTACCCGGATAGCAGGTAACCATTATCACCCTTAACCATCCTTGTAAATATAATTTTAGGAATGTGGTGGTTATGTAAGAAAGGTGGTGGTTATAAGCTAACAAACGTTTTTAAGTATTTTTTGTCATGAGATAAATTTGACTACAAGTAAGCGTTCCCCATGTCAAATTTAACCTGGTTCTCGGTGTAACTAGGCTTCAAAGTACTAGCCGAGACTTAAGGGCGCCATCGTCTTACAAATGAAAAAGCTAAACCTTAGTAGAAAAAGCTTCAAAAAGTTTGTATTTTAAAAAGGAAATTTGTCGACAAACGATCTGGAACATTTGTTGAACCCTGTATAATTAGAAATATTAGTAAAGCCATTAAAAACTTGAGCTTTTAAAAGCCATTAGTTGCATGTACGTGTACTGTTACATGCAATTATTATTCAAATGAAGTAAACAAGTAAATGACCATTTAAATTGAGCTTTTTATTAGTCAGCTATTACGTAGCACACACGATACGTGTTCAAACTATTTAGTGAATGAAAATTTGTCCCAACTAATGATAGTTAATTTTGTGATTATGCCTAACTTTAAATATTCGCGAAAAACAAGTAATTTATAACTTTACTTAGTAATTTATTTATTTATTATGTGCAAAAGAGGTGGTTTCTACTACATCAAGTATCAAAAAATACGTGACTAGCATTAAAGCACAAGTATTTTATTTTATTTTTTTAACTGAAATTTCCTCGCGAGTTAATTCAAGTTACCTATACAAAAGGATTTTTTTTCAATATTATACATTACATAATAATGTAGATATGTTTATTTTCTTTTGAGTTTCGTTTTTATTTGATCATCCAAAAACGTGTTGTGTTTTTGAAATGTAAAATTTTATATCGGAAGGAAAATCGCGCTTTTCTATTTGGAGTAATATCGATTAAACTGCATCGTGAATAATGAATAATTAAGTCATCAAGTTTTAATAGTTGAACGAACGTGAAACTTGTGCACGATGAAGTAATTACAAAATACACATCAAGGTAATGATGGAAAACCTTATTCTGATGCACGGTGGTACTTAATTAACTTTATAAGAAGATTATCTTAATAAGCAAACACCCTTGATGTGATTCAATTTCCATTACAACAATAGTTATTTGCGTAATTTGAAAGGAGTTACAAGGTGGTGTTGGTATAACTTGAACATAATGTCAAATTTCTAATTGATGATCAAGAGTTACTGTCGGTTTGTTATTCTAACTGGTGCTAGTTTCTGGAAAAAAATATAAAAGAAGCAAAAAGACTGAATTTCAACTAAGCAAAAGCTAGAAGTGGAATATATGAAAGGTTAAGAAGCATCTACACCAAATCTAAATGTATAAGTGAATGTAAAAACCGATATCGTTAATGCCTATGCTATAAAATGTTTAGAACCTCTTTAGATCGCTGTATTCTCTGAAAAAGGGATTTCTTCTTATTTATTACCATTGTATTCGTTTATAAATTCCCTCTTTTCTTTGTTTAAATTTTAAAATATTTAGGTCTCTCGATACCAATATTTAATGCAGATGTAGTAGTGTAAACGTTTGAATGGTCACAAAGAACTAGGATTTATTATAAAAATTAAATCAAATGAAGTCACAATTCTTTACAATAGTTTCACACAATGGTCGTTCAAAATACCTTTTTTTATGCTCAGGATAAGATTTTGAGAAAGCTGTGCTGGCAAACTGCCACGGTACTCATTCTCTTCTAAATTATTAACACAACTTATTCGAAAAATAGTAGGAAATATTAAACTTGAATTATAATGTCTAGGCAAAAGTTGTTATATTTAAAGTATAAGAAGTCGCTAATTAAAAACCATTTGTCCATATCAGAGAACCATATCAGCAGATGAAAAAAATAATTGTCTTTCGATAGATATCCCTACCGCTCCTATAGATTTATCTAACGAGCAGCAAACTGAAAATAAGTGATATCCCTATGTTCCATTTTCAAAGTTGGCACACGGTATATGAAAAAAAGTACTTTTACACGCACTCAATAAATAACGAATAACGTACCCAAATCACGAAAAAAAAAGTACGTTGTCATTTAAAAAAAATATTGATGACGTCATTACTTAAAAACAAATGAATATTGGAAAATGATTTTGATAAAAATGTGTAATTAAAAAAAATAAAATCGACGTGTTTCAAGATTTAGCAAAAAAAAACATTAATTCCAGTTTTATTTGCAATGTTCCATACTAGGGCTGGGAATTCTTGCAGGTTTAGTATTCGAATATTTGTTTATTCGTTGTATTCGAATATTCGAATTATTCGTTTACTTATTCATAGAATGCGTATTCGTATTCGTTTTATTCGAATTATTCGAATTATTCGTTTTATTCGAATTATTCGTTTTATTTCAAGTATTCGTTTTATTCGTACTCAAATTATTCTCTCTTTATTCTTTTGAATTCATTGAGTCTTTATTCATATCCATATTCGAATTATTCGTTTTATTTATATTGTAATAATTATTCGTTTCACTGTTATTCACATTCATATTTGCATTATTACATACATACGTTATTCCTTTATTCAATTCTTTGATTATTTTATTTATTAATTTCTTATTGCTAAACTTCTTAAGTTGTATTGTTTGTTTATATTTTGACAAATTATTCAAAAAGTTGATATCACAACACAACCATTTTAAATTTTAAGAAATGTTTTATTAAAATTCAGGAGATCCTCCAATTGAAAGAAAAAGGTTGGGGTTGAGTTGTATAAATAAGCCCTATGAGACTAATTACATTTTAGAGAAAGTTAGGTATTTTTTTGGGTATTAATTTAAAAAAAAATAACATAACAATCGAAGAAGCTAGATCTAATACGCGCATGGTTGTTATTAGAGGGACCCCCAATAAATCGGTATTTACTTCTTTAACAAAATATAATTTTGTCACGTTTTACACCTTCTAACCTTCATTACGATGCTCATAAACACATCGGGGTGGTATTAGCACTTGAAAGAATCAAACAAACGTTGAATGTCCCAGAACCGCTTATTTCTCTAGTAATTTTTCAATACCTATTGTAAATAAACTAAAGTAGTAGGTAATTAGGTGGGTATAAGGGTGACAAAAAAATGTAAAAATTCTGTACTTTCCGTTTTTGCACTTTGTTCCATTGTTTATTTACTTTCACTCTTTAAATTCTTTTAAATCTAGTTTTTATGTAAATGTCTGTCCCTTGCAGGTAATTTTATCTTTGTATAAATCTATAAATAATGGTCATGTTTGTGAAATTTAAATTTTTACTAACTTCAACTTGTAGTTCACCGCCTGAAGAAAATCCGTATTCACAGATTTTGCATGAAAATCATGTAATGGAATATTCCGAAATACTCGAATTAGTTCATATATTCGATATCTTATTCATATTATTCGAAATATTCGAATTATTCGTATTATTCGAATTATTCGAATATATAATTATTCGAATTTCGAATACTTTTGTATTCGAATATTCTAATTATTCGAACATGATTCCCAGCCCTATTCCATACCTTTGAGGCGCAGTGTATAGTGTCGTTTTTCTATGCTTTTACATCCTAGAAGGTAAAAGAGTGAACTTTTTACCTCCGAGGATGTAAAAATAGAACTTTAACCTTACTTATTCAGTAACCAAATGTCAACTTTTTTTGACGTTTGAAGAAAAATTACTTTATTGTTAAATAAATTATTAACATTTATAACAGTACGCTAGCTTTCTTATCTTGACATTTTTTTAAATATTTCCTTTTCTTTGTTCGTTCTTTTCATTATCTATGCATTTCTAACTTTGTCAATTCAACTACTACGAAGTATGCATCTGTAGATTTATATTTCAAAAGCTTCAAATCGATACCCTTGTAAATGTTGGTTCAGGCTTGGACATCATACAAGCACCTCATTATAATCGCATCCGAAGATTCAAACTCAAGTCGTTACTACAAAGCTCAAATTTCAAAACGAAGGAAAGCTGCTCTAGTTTTCTCTAGTCGACTATATATTTCGGTTAAAGGACAAATAGTGCCATATTAAAAACCCTATAACAGAGTAAGTATTTCTAAATATCCAAGAAGGCTTTTAGAACCATAGAATAAATTGTTAATAACGAAATCGATCTTTTTCAGTTTTCTACAAGGAGCCTCCTAATAATAACACGTTAGTGGAAATCAGTTTAAATTTTTGGAACTTTAAAAAAATAAAAATTTCAACCCCTTCCAGGGCTATCTCTAAAAGGGTTTGTAAATTTTTAATTTTCTCATTTTCACAAGTAGGTACGTACTGATTTCCACAGATTCACGTAAGCTCTTACGTACGTTTACGTTCATTGAGAATAAGAACTTTGGCCGTAGTTTGTCGTGAGAAGTATTGTTATCCTACATTTTAAAGGTGTTGAATCGATCTGTGACCATTTGGAATCTATCTGAGCAACTCCATGGGTCTAAAATCGCCATTCTTGTCTCTATAGTGCAGCTAAAAACGATCTTTTAGAAATTTTAAAATCACGCCAGTACGGCATTGTTTATCAGTATTTTATTTTGTCTCATCGTACAGAATATGGTTCCAGAAAACTATCTACCAATTTTCATTTCATTAACCAAAAGTACAGTATCATTTTACTGGACCCCTTTTAGAAGAGGCTTTTTACAACGCCAAAGAGGAAAATAACGGTTTTGCACCCAAAGGGTGCTCAAACGAATTCAGTATGGTCACAGATCGATTTAACACCCCCAAAATGTACGGATTCATCAAAAATACTGAGAAAAATAATGGTAATTCCATAAAATATAATGCATTTTTATATAGGGGTCCGTAGGACCCGGCTGGTACGCCGCGCTACTTTTTTATTGCATGGGGAAGGAAGTTGATTAAATGTAAAATATTAGAAATAATTATTCAAAATAGGAAGTTAGAAAAAGTCACAAAATAACAACTCATAAATTTCAAATTTGAATGAGAAAAACTGAATATAAAGTGCGATTCGGGTCCGATGAACCCGGCTGGGTCGTTTAAGTGTTAAACAGTTACTTATCTCAACTCAAAATAAAGATAACCATGTTATTCCACGTCCAGTGTGGCTAATACTCTTCTTGGACAAATTACATTTTAACTTAACTGAAATAAAACTAATTTGCAATACGACAAGCTTTTCATTCGAGATATTGTGCAAATTAAAGCCACCAGTGAAGATCCTTCTTCATAAACGCTCTATCATTCTTTTTAGCAATATTTGTAAGTACCTTGCATTATAAAAGTGCACAATTGTTCAAAGACCTTTAATCTTAAAATTATCTTAGAAACGAGTCCCAGAAGTGTATTAAACAAAACTTTTTTTTATTTCTAAGACGTTCTAAAGGAAATTTAAGTATCAAAACACGCCATTACTTTATTTTCTAAAAGCAAATAATTCTATAAGCTTTTGTTAGCAATTTATTCCATTTCATTCAATCACTATTTAGCAAAAGCAAATACACAAGTTGTCAAATCATCAAACAAAGCTTTTCCCATTATTTTGTCAATTGAAAGTGATTGTATTTAATATTTCGTTTTCGATTAATCGGTATTTGTTGTAGAAATTACCATAAATTTTTATTTTCGTTTTTTTTAACTTGAAAGCGAGCTCCGTTTTAATCAAATGTTAATTTAAAAAATATATATTCCGAACGTAGACAAATTAAGTAATTTAGTTTAATTAGTAAGGGATTTAATTTTTATTGGTTCAAAGATTGATTATCTAGAGATTTTAAATCTTCTTAAATGAAAAAATACTATTGTTGAAAAAAATAAAATTAATTAAAAGGAGAACAATAGGATTTCAAATGTTATTACTTATTAGTAATGTTGCCTGTACAGTCGGCGTACGCACACACATAAGAAAACAGCAATTGGAGATAATTCGAGTTTCCATCTACATGTTATTTACTTTTTTACAAACATTTTTATTATAATTCTTTTACAAAAGAGAGAAAATGTTTAATTTCAGCAAGATTTTAAGTAAGTAAATAAAAGAAAAGTGAAGATAAAAATGGGATTTTCTCATATTTCTAATTGAAACTTTTAAATAGAAAAAAGTAATTTCTGTATACATATCGTGTGGAATAATGGAATAAATTCTTCAAAGAACCGTTTTCCAACTGAAAAAACTTCAATGATAGATTTTGAAAAGGATCATTTATTAGCCAACTTATTTCCGTTACTTTTTCGATTTTTCTCTCATTTTCTCACTTAAATTTTCCTTCAATCTCATTATGTAGCTTTCTCGATTTACATTTATTCATTTAAATTTATTCATTCGGTAATTATTACTACTACACTGATATAAAATTTACTTTTCTCTCTGTAAGAAGTTGGGCGTTAATTCATTTATACAGAGTTATCGATTGAAACTTAAGAATTTCGAATGAAAATTTTTAACTCGAATTTATAAAATGTTAATTAAAATTAAATCGGGTTAAGTGAAAATGGCATATCCGTTTTAAAGAATCTTGTATGTATAATTAATTTGTATAGGGTGCTTTTAAAAAAAACTTTTGGGGAAAATGGTCAACTAAATTAGTTTACAAAACTAATCTCCTTTGTGATTAAGTGTAACAAATTCTCAATTATAAGGGTAAATATACAGTTTTGAGATTACTTTCTATGACCGAAACTGCTTATTGTATGTAGGTATATGTTTTTTTAATAGCAAATAAAACACAATAATTTAACTTGTACTTTCAAATTAACAAATTTTTAGCAATAACTAATAATTTCTTCAGTTAACGATATCGGTTAACTCGCCTGTATTGCCGAACTCGCTCGCTACGCTCGTTCATCAGTCAAACACAGTCTTGTCATACAAACCACTACTTTCTCTCCTAATAAAACAAAGTACTATTGAAAGATAAAACGTCAAACATTTCTTAACTTTTACTTGAAGTATTTCATAGCAATCCCTATTTCTGCTAATTTTTGAAATTTTCAACTTAAATTTCAGGCGTTATAAAGCATCAAAAATTAATTTTGTTTATTGATTTAGATGCAGAATTTTATGCCCGAAAAGGATTATTTGAAGATTTTTTTTGTAAAATCAATTGGGAAGCAGGAAATTACCAAAGTTTGATTTTACATTCATTAAATCCATATGACCGAGAGGTTCGGTCACCACCCTCTTTCACTTTATACGATTACCTAATCATTTCTTTCTCTTTGTATTTCCACTATTTAACTTCAATATGTGTGGGGATTTTAAAGGGGATGTAAAAATGTAATTTCGAAAACTCGACTAATTCGCAATTTATCTAAAAATAATAATTGTAGATGTAAGGACGACCTTATTACTAAATATTTCATTATTGCACTGGCAGATTTATCTGTTCATTATTTTAGTTTTCATTTGATTACTATACATAATGAACATTTATTACAAACATTGTAAGTATTTATAATGGAATTAATATTTTCCTAAGCACACACGAATTATTAGTTTGTAAATATAATTATGTAACTGACAAGTTTAATAATTATTACATTAAACGTATTAATGGAAAAATAGTAGGCTTATTATAATATAATTACAGTTGGGAGATTATTGTGCGATTATTAATTAATTTTGAGTTATTAAAAATCGCGTAATGTAAATTTAATTCCAAAATAAATTAACATTTATAAACTTTGTGGTTATTTAATCATTTAATGTGTGTGAGCTTTAATATTATACAAAGTAGGTGTAGTTACCCTCGACGATATTGCATAATATACATTGTTACAAATATGCATAATTTATGTATA
The DNA here is from genome assembly GCA_963924605.1 of Malthinus seriepunctatus. Classification (NCBI taxonomy): domain Eukaryota; kingdom Metazoa; phylum Arthropoda; class Insecta; order Coleoptera; family Cantharidae; genus Malthinus; species Malthinus seriepunctatus. The sequence continues at coordinate 48,973,122 of OZ004600.1, forward strand.
AATTATTGTTGCTCTATTAATACACGATTTGCATTTTTGAATAAAAAATTAAGCACTTTACAACCTCATACATAGTAAGCACTTGACTTTTTTTTTGATTTTACATGCCTCGACTTAATTTCTTATTTGAAAAATGATAAGCATAAAGAGCTTCTTCATCAAGTCGTAGGCACGTTACCAGTTACATCTTAATACTGAAGATTATTTCAAAAATAATAAAGTGAATTATAAGCTATAAAAATCCATTTCAGAGGGGGGGATTTAGAAAAAAGTTGAATGTTAACTAGATTTTCAGCTTGACTCAAGGGCTTAATTGAAAAACAAAATGTTGGTTTAGGAAGGAAAATGAAGGTTTGGAGAAGACAATAAAGAAGTTTTAAGTGACTATTTGGTTTTATAAACTAAAAAACTGCATTTTTGCTAATGGACGCAAGAAGCCTTTGTTAAGTTTTATGTCTTAAAATAATGTACAGACCTCTGTTTAAGAACATAAAATTTTATCAGGAACAATACAAAACTGGCTACTTAATATTGATGTTATGTATAGATTCAAGCCTCGAGCTTCTACAGAAATAAAACTTCCATCATGAGTCCTAATTCAAATTAGATGAATACATAAGAACCCTTACGAACGAAGTATTTAAAACATATTTTATTACAAAATAGATACACAGTGTTGCGATTTAACCTCGTACAATAAATATTACATAGGTATTTACATCATCCACTTAAAGTAAACAAATGAAAATGACTGGTGTTGTTTGAAATGGTAATTATAGCGATTTGAAAAACAATTGATTTACATAAACGAGCCTCAGGAAAAGTTTTGTATAATATTTAAAAAATTACTTTTTGTTCACTTTTTGTAAAAGCAACTTTTCTATAAATAATTCCATTTATTTTTCATAACTTAATAAAGAAATTGATAACATAAATACACAAAAGCACTCAAAGATGTATTTAGTTTCCCTTAGCCGAAGATTTCATTTTTTAAGACTTTTTATCTCAAAATTAAATTAAATTTTGAATTTTCTACAGCTGCTATTGAAAACTACAAAATCGACAAAACGATTTCGTATGTATGTAGGAGTGTTAAGTAATGAAAAAGTTATAGGAAGAAAATTATATGGAGTGAAAAGTTGCTATAAATATTTGATGGAGAAACTGAATATAGAACGAGTGCGTGGCATTTTGGGAATAATAATAAATGACTTAAGGCTCTTTTAAAACTAACAACTAGAGGGTTTATTATTGACCGGTGTAGAGTTGTTAATAATGGACTATTTATTACAAAATCATGTCTTAAATTTAGGGTAAAATGTGGGTTATTAAAGGTATCTTTATTAATTAAAAATTAATTAAGAGTAGTTTATTTTGCGTCCAAAAGTTGAATACACTGTCAGTCTTGATAGGGGACCTATCGGTCAAGTAAAAACTCCCATAGGGTAGTTTTTATAGAAGCTATCGCAACCAAAGAATCTTCGTAGTAGCTCTCAAGCAGCTCTCAAGGCGCTGAACGCCAGTGAGGTGAGGTGAGGTCCGGAATAGTAACGGACTGCATCCGCAGACTGAATGTGCTAGTGCGGAAAATTAAGTAAACCTGGTATGGGTGCCAGCAAATGCCAACATACCAGGGAACGAGAAAGCGGAAGGTCTGTACAAAGAGGGCAGCACAATAAGACCCATTCGACCAGAACCAGCCTTTGGCACTCCTTATGAAATGGCAAAGAGAGAAATAAAGTTACTTCTGGTGAAGTGCCATATCAAACACTGGAAGAAAACTTTTGGCAAGGACATTCTAAAGCCCCACTGAAGAAGCCCTCTGACAAAAGAACTCGCTCTCTACTCACAATGAGCAGAGATGAACTACAACTGGCAACGGCAATCAACAATAACAGGCTATTGCCAGCTTAAAAAGCACCTGTATACGATGGGACTAGAAAAAGATCCACTGTGCAGAGGATATGCAGAGAAGGAAGAGGAAACTCCAACTCATCTTCTACTACACTGCCAGGCTTTCACATGAAAATACAGCATTCTCGGAAAAGAGAAGATGCTCTAAAGGGAACTGCCTAACTTATCAATAGGGAAAATTCTGGACTTTATCAAAAGCACGGAACTCCCATAAGGGAAGACCAAATCCGAGACGCACAATAGATCCGAGAGAACATCAATTAATAATTAATATCTTGCCAATAGGCGGAGTGCATACAATGGGAATTAGCGACTCGTAGTGGTCAAATTTGTAAGTTACGTTGTTACAAATTCAAATAATTTTTTTCTAAATATTGATAAATACAAAGAAATGTTAGATTTTTATAATAATTGATATGGAAGGAGTTTAGCAATAAGCCTGTCTGTACCTTTTACATAATTTAACTTTTCCTTATGCTTTGATAAAGTCATATGATCGAAAAAATAAGTTATTTTGTTATTTAATTTTTGGACGTTTTTAGACTCCTCGAGTCCAAAATAGCAACGAAAACCCTAAAACAACTCTTTCTGATTAGTATAGCATAAATTTCGTTAGAAAGAAATAGTTTGTAACTCCATATCTTGAGATTTGCTTTTAAGAGTATTTTCGCGCCATTAGTAGTCGTATAGGGTTTTAAGGGCTTCGTGAAGTTAGCAAAAAGTTATACAGAAATGTGCAGCGCATGAAACTTAGACATTTTTGTATAGAGCTTGATTTCACAAACCTATTGTTGAGAAATTCGTATATGCCTTGGAAAAATTTAGGGAAGAGGGGAAAAATAGAAAATAACATCAATATTCTATGTATTCTATATTGATATAAACAGTAGTTCTCCTATGATCATGTCTTTCGCAGATTCTGTGGTTTTATGTGCGGAAGGTGTTGAGTGTGCTCTTCTTACAGATGCATCTGGATTAAGTTCGCGTAAAAAACTGGATTCGTGTTTCGTGTGTGAAAAAACTTTGAGTAATAGTGACATTGAATGTGTCAGACAGAAAGGTATTAACACACTCCTGTCGGCGGCGATTCGAAGAGGTGACACAAAAAATAAACACCAAATCTTGCTACACTTCCTCCAACTCAGGCTGCAGTCACGCAGCATGTACTACGAACTTACCACCAGATCCAACTGTGGCTCAATATAAAACTTGATGCGGAGGAATGGGGATGGAAAACGAACTCTTCACTTGGATTGGTTCCAGTTCCTACAACCAAGGACCCTGCACCACAGACGCTCTTAAAATTAATATCGTGCACTTGTAAAACTGGATGTGGAGGAGCTTGTGGTTGCCGTAAAGCTGGGCTTTATTGCACAGTAGTGTGTAAAAATTGTGCAGGAGAGACATGCGAAAACCTGCCGGAACTTTCTGTCGATTTAGATGAAGAAGAACTAGAAGGCGACGACGATGCAATGGTTCAGAAAAAGACTTTCGAAGAGGACGCAAGAATCACTCACAGAATCGTCACAAACGATGGACACGGGGCATTCGATGATGAGGAAAAAATAAACGCCATCGCCATAGGCCCTCTAAAAAAAAAAGAAGACTGACAGAGGAATTGGTATAGGATAATTGTGTAAATGTGTTGTGTATAAATTGTATAAAAAATTTAAAGAATTAAAAGCTCTAAAACTTTTTATTCTAACAATTTTTCGCTCTAGTGACATAAAAAAAATATGACAAGTATAAAATAAATCATCCCCTACTTTGTTTAACAAATTGCCTCGTAACTTTTAAAAAATCGCTATAAGCAAAAAAAACTACTGATGCTGTTTTGTAGGAAATTAAATTTGCAACAAAAATGTAGGAAAACTTTTTTTTCTAAAATCTAAAACACGCGAGTTACGCGCGAAATACTAAAACATCTTATTATTATCTCTTAAGAGCACGATGGCACCTTTACACCACGGGGTAGAATTGTGCAAAATGTGTTTTTTAGCTCGTGTACTGATACTCTTTCGGAAATCTAAAGCCAAAATCGTCTCGGAATTATTTCTCAGAGCACCCATGTAATGAAATCTAAATACCCCGAACTAAATTGACTTTTTTAAATTCCAAGGTAAAGAAACAATTTCTTGTGGAAATGTATACCCTAGATATGATTATAAAAACAATTGTGAAACGTTTAAAAATAAACAACTAGTGCTCACTACCAATAAAAATTTTGTAGCGACCTACAAAAAAGGACGCAAAAAAAGAAAAGTTGAGGATTGGACTTGATAGAAGTTTGTACCCGGGAGCTTCAAGAGCTAACAACTTTATAGTTTATTTTCAAGTGCAATTGGTGACAAATAAGTAAAAAGTTTTTTAATGTTTTTGATGGGAAAATAATTGAAAAATTTAATACAATCACTTTATGTTTGAAAAGTTAAAGCTAAAAGTTGCAATTAGTAATTTAAAGACATTAAAAATGCAAAGTTAACAGTTCATTTACAATTTACATGATAATAGCAAGAAAAACCGAAATTTTGATGAAAATTTTTAACAAGATTACCTACAATTTAGTAAAATTATAAAAAGGTTAGGAAATTCGCTCGTTCGTGAAATTAAAAAATTTACATTCATTAATGGCATTATCAAAGAATGAAGTGGGTTTTTTGAATGTAACAAAATTCACCCTTTAAGTATAAAACAATTAATTTAAAAATTTTCTCCCATTAGTCAAATTAAATTAATCATCCCTATTCGTGTTTTATTAACCCAAATATTTGCCTCTGAAATAGCTACTTATTGATAAACTAATAATAAAATAACATTTATTACTACTTGTGGTCGTTAAGACTTTCATGAATAGCACCCACGTATACTTTTCATTTTACAAAAGACAAATCTCCTTGAGAATTTTTTAGATTTTAAATCTAAACAAGAAGCTTTTACTTCAGCAAATATCTTTAAACCACTAACGAGGCAAATAACTAAAGCTCTGCTAAAAAAAAAACCATTTCAAATTGTTACAAAAACTTATCAAACGAATTTACCACTTAATCCTCTCAAAATTGGAGAATTACGCACAATTTGTACATTATTTAAATTCCAAAAAAGTTCCTCATAACGCTTATTTAAGTTTTAATTGCTTTCTTTTACAATTTAAAATTGCCGTAATTCCCAAGTTTCGTATAAAGACACGGCCAAAGTTCTATCGATTTATAACACAAGCCTACTTTTTATAACAAATAAGTAGCTATATGTACTAGTGGTAAGTAAATTGTAATTTACTTTTGATGACAAAAAACCAATATAAAACTTTTAATGAACTCATTAATCGAACAAGCAATTAAAATGCTTTATACTTGTTCTTTTTATTTACCTACACATACACATGGCGTTTAGAATACTCAGTAAATAATTAACTTAAAAATAAATTTTTAATAATAATTAACAATAAATGTATTAAGGGTGGCATTTATGCCATTAGAAATAAATGGAGTTTATGATTTCCTATGATGTTTAAAATTAGGGGCTCTAAATTAGGGGCACTAGTGGTTTTGAAATTTCTATTTGAAATATGCTTCGAAACGAGGCTTGGATTTGGGTATTGTTATGGTAGCAACGTGTGCTTATTTTTCATCACTTTTTTTCGAAAAGCGAATTCGTTTTCTAATAAATGACAGTCTTAATTAAATTACATAATTGAACTCAATATATACGTCATTTTCATATTAATTTATACATATTAAGATGGTCACGTGTCGGCAAAGAAAAAAAATCAAGTATACGTACAATGTGTTCCACGAAACGTGGGCTAATTTGGCTATCTTTGTTATTAGAAGACCTAAATTATTTACAAAAAGTTTAAAAAAATCGCTTTTGATCATTTCCAATACTTTCTTTTATTTCTGGTTATGACAGCGTGGTTAGATAGTTGGAATTAGCACTTTAAAGGCTTTAACATATCGTAGTTTTTAATTTTTGAGCTTTGAAAGTTTCTGAGGAAATGGGGTCAACTTTGGCATCTCGTAATGGAAATTAAACTGGATTTTTACATATTTGAAATTTTTCTGACAAATTTAACATAGCAAGTGACATTTCTATACAGTGAAAAGTTTAAAACGGTATGATTACTTTATAACAGTGTGCCATGAAATTCAAAAAGAAAATAGTTTTTGCAAGAATTACATCGTATAAAGAGGTAACTAAATAGAATAGTCTTTAGTGGCGACGGCAATAATCTAAATTCTACATAATTATTATCTGTCGTTTTGAAATTTCATGGCACACTATGTTATCTTGACATTTTAGATTATTTAGATATTACATTTGCTACAACAAAAGTCTAAATTTAAAAAAAGTGAAATTTTAATCTGGCATTCATAGGTACGGAAATAAGAATATGCTTCAATTTTTTCAGAAATCGGTAAAACTGGGAAATTAAAAATTATACTATTAAAAGTCCTACGAGCGGGCGCCCCGGTCGAAATTCGACGAAGTAGTTGTAGAGATGAATGTGTCAGAAAAATGAAATTTTAAAAAATTATTATAATGCACTTACTTCCTACACCGATGATTGTTTGTTTATTATTTATTATTTTATTATTATTTTAAAAAAAATTATGAAATTTGAAGAAAATAATTAGTGCTGACATATCTGGGGGTCGACAGCTTCAATTTAAAAAAAAATAGCGGTCAGCCCCGTCGAAATCGACGATGTTTTTAAAGATATGAATGAGCTATGACTATTTTATAAAAAAAATAAGAAAACTAACCTTAAAGATAACTAAGCCAAAGAGTGCAACATAAAAAACCGTCTCAAAAATCCAAAATTCACAAAAGCACGAAACATAATTAAAAATGCACGCACCAACCTGACCATATCGCGTATTAGAAACGTACTGGTCGAATAAAAGTATTGAAAATTTTATCACCACGACCAAATGTATAATGTGTGCCTTATCGTATAAAACCAAATACTATCACTACATTTATTCTCATTTATAATTTTTAAAATTGGATTATTTTAAATTATAAAATTGATTATTTTATTATGTATATTATAAAATATAAAACAATGTATGAAATTAATAATTTTGAAAAAAAAATTAGTGGTGACATGTCTGTGGGTCAAGAGCTTCAATTTAAAAAAAAATCATCAAAATCGGTCCAGTAGAAGTACGCTAAAATTAGCGGAAAAGAAAAGGCTTCGCGTTTTAAATATATGGATTATACCGTAAACCGGTACTTTGACATAGTTTTAATAGTTTTTACAACGTAACTTTTTTTGTGTATGACAAAACAATACAAATCATAGTGCACTATAACACTTGATTCTTCCATTATGAATTTACCAAAGAACGGCTTTTTTGCTTCTACAATAACAGAAAAAATAAATAAGAAAGCCGGTGTCGAAGTAACGTGGACATGGGGTTACTTTGACATAATTATTTATTTTTATTTTTAAAAGAGACAAATAGTGGCTTTTTTTATTATGTCTATGTTTATTATTTATTTATTTGTTTACGTTTTGCTTATTATGTATTAAGCTTCTTCATAAAATAAATAAAAAATAATCATTTAATTTGCATTGTAAGTTCAAGTCCCTTGACGAGCCGTTACACTTCCACATATATTTAGCGTTCCTTTGGTATTAAATCTTTAAGCCGTGAAATTCCTCCTATTTTTTGCTGGACAAAAAATACTCACGTCCAGTGGCTGCAGATATAGCCACCTTGTAATTTTAATTTTAAACGGATCACGCAATTCCAACATATTAATATCAGTGTTGTCAAGTAGCGGCACTGCCTGTCAATGTAGCCCCCAAAGTCAAAGTAGCCCCGGTTTATGGTACTATGTCTACGCAAGTCACCTACACTACGACTACAATATGAATAAGCAAAAAATGCTAATTTTTCCCATTAAAACACCTGTCTGTTTTCACAGTAACAAAAAAGATAATCAAACTTTAATCATCTATGTAGTAAGTTGACTTTGGTGTCCCACAAGATAGCGTTTTAGGTCCGCTACTTTGGATACCTAAATTACCAAATGTCATAGCTAAGAAGTACTACACCATAATTGTAAAACACAATCCACAATCCTCTTTAAAAATTTATAAATGATCAAAAATCTGTATCACACACAGTGATGTGAGTCTTAATTTATTTTGAAAATTACAAAATTAATTACCGTGATTTACCGGTAATTTACCGTTTGCAATTACCGTTAATTACCATATAATTGGGCAGTGATGTAAGTTGTAATATATGCCGTAAATTTATTACAAACGTAATATCGTAAATTACGAACTTAATACCGTGATTTACCGTTTTTAATTACCATTAATTAAAATAGTGCAATGATGCAGTTGAACGTTTCCAGTTCTGCATATTTTCGGCGGTGAATTACCACATAATTTACCAATTTACAAATAAAATACCCGAGAATTAAAAGTGGTAATAAAAAGTTGTTTACCAAAATTATAAATTATGGTAATTTTACACTACTGATCACATAGTTTTCAATTGGTACTGTAAAGCTCTTGGGTAGTTAATGTTAGCATTAATATTAATGAAAAATTTGGGAATTTAACGTCTGATTGTCCTAGGCCAACTGTGGGCAGGTCGAATTAATTTTAATTCGACATTTACAATTTTATAATATCGGCTATAGAAGTAATTGAATTTAAATAACAACATCCCCTCCCCCCATTTATTAACCAACGTCTTTTGAATGCTTAGTTTAAAGTCATGTGATGCATTACGCACAAATAAAACTATGAACTACACTGATTGACAGGTGCATATTTATTTTGGACAAAATCTAGGTTGCTTATGTCCCTTGGGGCGTAAGTGAGTCGTCAAGAGCAAAATCTATAACTTTTCAATAAAATCCACGTACCTTCTTACAAACAACTTTAGAAAAGCAAACTGAGTGACACACGAATCGACAGTCAGGTAGACCCAATAAGCAAGCTGCATGCAGATTTTTAAGATATTTTCTTGATAAACATATTCTCTAGCAATTTAAGCAACGAAGCGCATATTTCTAAAAAAAATTAATTACTAAAACAAAGCGTTCTAGCATGATAATTTAATTTTCTCAACTTTTGAGCAGTTTGTTATCTCATAATTTGTTCAAACATAGTTTCAGAATTTCAACCGTCATCCAAAAACCTTAATTAATTTTAAAGATTTAATCAACAAAAAATTTTGAATTGGACGGCACAATAGAGTAATAGTGAAAAGAAAAACAAACTTCAATAACTTTTAATATTTGATTATTATCTAAAATACTCCCGACGACGTCCCAACTCCCAAGTCAGAATTGAATAGTCCTATCAACTCAATTAATTCCGCTTTTCGGCTTGTAATTTCTAAACATAAGTCATTTTCCATTTATTTGGGTCAAATTACACAGTTCGTTTTAGGGGTTTGTGTTATAATATAAATTATAACAAGGAAATTTCTAATATTGTCCTGTTTATATTAAATGAAATCGAATGTACATAAATAATACAAAAGGACATTGTGTGGGACTGTGGGTCAGTTGACTTTTCAACAAATATAAATTTGATAACATTTAATTGTTATTTTGTATTTTCACATTTCATGAACATCAGACCTACGTACTCTCTCTAAAACAAAAAACCAGCAATTAACAAAAATACAAGTTAAAGATGTACTATTTGAGAGGTGTTCAAAGGCGCTTTTCATTACAATTGTTTTTCTTTTAAATATACAATAAACGTTTACTCTTGAGAGAACGTGTCGCATTTACAAACTCAGGTTTGGTGATATATCGGTGACATTTAAAAAATCCAATTTGCAATCGCATACGCCGTTTTCTACACTTGTGAAAATATATTATGGAGGTAGACGATAGCTGAAATATATTTGGGTGTTCGCTTTAAGTGTCATCCTCTGATAGGAAAACCTATTTATAAACAAAAGAATCGAACTTGCCTTTTCTACAGTGCGTCACCGACTGGAAATTACGTAGAGCCATCAAAATAAAATTGTATCGAGAAGACCTATAGACGTTTATACATTGACAAATCAAGGCTGACTCAGAGCTAATACGCCGATAGGGATGCATAGAGAAATAAAGGCATTACAATTGCTGTAAAGGTCCGTCAAGCTAGCATATATCATGTATCGGAAACATACTTTTTTATGACTTCATAATTTTGTGCTAATTCTATACTAATTTGTGCTGCTATTATCAAATTTTGTGCTAATATAATTTTTGAGTTGTTCAAAAAACAAAAATGAGATACTAACTTGACGATATTTGGCTTGCATATTATGACATGTTGGAAATTCGAGATTTCAGTCTAATCACGCTATAATTTTGTGCTAATTCTGTGTTATTTTGTGCTGCACGTATTATATTTTGTACTGACACAAAATTTGGAATGTACACCAATTGAGAGCACAAAATTAACATAACACTTTCTTGTCAAATTTCACAAAACTTCAAAAATCGCCAAGTTAGCATCTCATTTTATTTTTTTAATATCTCCGTAATTTGATCAGCACAAACTTTGAAACGTGTAGCACAATTAACGCAGAGTTAGCACAAAATTATAGCGTAACTCCCATCTCGAAATTCCGACATGGATATGCAGATCATTTATTATGTCAAGGTCGTGTACATTTTTGTTTCTTGAATAACTCGAAAAGTATATGAACACAAAATTTGGAAAGTACACCAATCGAGAGCACAAAATTAACGTAAAACAATGGCATAACATTCATGTCAAATTTCGCAAAATTTAAAAAATCGTCAAGTTAGCATCTCATTTTATTTATTGAATATCTCCGTATATTTATCAGCACAAAATTTAAAACGTGCACCACAAATTAGCACAGAATTAGCACAAAATTATAGGGTAACTCAAATCTTCTCGAATTTCAGACATATGATATGCAGGTCAAATATTGTCAAGTCAGCATCTCATTTTGGATTTTTAATAAACTCAAAAATTATATTAGCATAAAATTTGAAAATAGCAGCACAAAATTAGCACAAAATTATACCGTCATAAAAAAGTATGTTTCCGAATAATGATATGCTAACTTGAGGGACCTTTGCGTTGATGCCATATGCAGCTAAATCATGAAATAATAAAGATAACATGGTCAAGAACATTTACTGGCACGAGACCAGCCAAGACGCTAGAATGAGGTTTAGAGAAATAATATATTATGGGATCTACAAAATTTTGACGTTAATTAATGGAAACCAGGAAGCAACACAGCACACATGAAAAGAGAGAGTGAAGTTAACGACAAAGTTTTCATTTGGATTTAAAAAATAAACAATGACTGTATGGAGGAAAGAATGCATTCAAGGCTTCTTACTCACAGAGAGTGCTAGTGACCGCCTTGTATACATTGGATGTGAAGTGTTTTATAGTTATGGCGTCATCATCGTATGAAGCCTACAGTTTTGTGCGGCACCCTAACCACTAAAATGGAAAACTTACTAGGCAACGTTACTACCTTAGAACATAAAATATCCGGAAAGAGGGTTAGCAACCTTTGCCTATAAGAGAAAATGCGACGGAAATAACATTTTAGAAATCCATGAAGGACTCATTATAATTTCGTCGAGTGTACATTATCATTGGCTGTCATGATATTTCCTTATAAGTGAGAGAATAGGCAATCATTTATATTGGAGAAGTTGACTAGAAATTGCTGTATTTACTCGATCATTACGATCCATATTATTAGCTAAATGGCTGTTTCCTAGTAGAACAGGGGGCATTTTTTTTATTCAATGGTTCCTGCTGACTGTTTGAACTTGATTTCCGTGAGGTGACGTTGTATATTTACTTGATAAATTTTTATTTTATTATTTAGATTGCTGGAATCGAATATTTCTATTATACAATTCCACAATTATAGAGAGTGACTCATTCCTACATGTACGAGTACGAACGATTGTTCATCATGCTGTACCGAAAAATCTCAATGTAATCTAGTTTTCATTCTATAAATGACACAACTGTCTACATTTGTGGACAAACAGTATAGTCTAAGTGAAAATCTAGAGTAATAACCTCTAGAAAAAGGGTCAGAACCAGACAGACAGATGGGCTGACGGACAGATAAACGGATTTATTTAAAACTCATGTGGACAAGTAAGCATAAAGCCAGGGAAACAAATTAATATACATAGATGGGCTGGCAGATAGAGATAAAATCAAACGAGCACTAAAATAAATAAATACACAACCAAATGAACAGACATACAGACAGTCAGAATGCTAAATAGACAAACACCTGAACTTTTATGATGAAAACTCGACTTTTAAATTATTTGTAGTCCAAATACGATTTTACAACGATAGTACTTTACTGATTGGACATCAATAATAAAGCGATACACCTTTTCTGGCATTTTTAAACAATTTAATACAGTCGAATTTTGTTTAAAATTAAATGGAGCCTTTGACTATACAAGATCAATTATTGAAACGCTCAAGTAGACTTTTCTCTACTTGAAAATCTATCCCTGAGGAATTTCGACCCTTTAAAGTATCAGAAAAGTAATATATTTTGATAATAAAATTTGTCAGAGTGCTACCGTACACAAAAGTCCCTAAATAAGCGAATGTTACATTTAATAACAAACATCAACATCAAAGCAAATTTTAATTAAATTTTTCATTTAATTAAATATCTTGTTCAAGTTTACATAAAATTTTTAATTTGAACACCTATAAGCTATAAGTTATAAGGTTATAACTAATAAGTTACAAGTATCGTAATTCCCTCAGGTACATAGAAAGATAATAATTTATTGAGTTTGGTTCGGTTGACCTATTTTATTACTTAAAATTCAGGCTTCGATAAATTTTTTTCGGGATCGTTTTACACGAGATTTATTGTAAATCAAAAGGAAATTTTGTTTTTTTATTTTAAATCACATGAAAAAGCTTTTCAGTTGTCATAAATAAATTCGCGCAGTTGGAAGTTGGAACTAGAAAAAAAATGGAAGATTTTTTTTAACTATGTCTATCGAGTTAAATTCAAAAGCGTGGTAAAATTAACAATGGAAGATTTTAAATAGAGCAATTTTATGAATATTTTTATAAAGTTTTAAAATTTTAAAATACTTGCATCAAATTTTTCTTTTTATCGTGCTCATGAATATGCTATTTAAGTTTTGTCATATTCACAAGTTGGCGTTGTTACTGTTTTTGTGTTTGTTTATGACTAATTTTTTTGTTTTAAATCCCACAATGCCAGAACTATAAAAAAAAGAGAAATAGACAAAAATATAAAATAACCAATTCAAGAAAATTAAGTTTTATTTCCACCATAATAATAGATGAACAATTTCATCTATTTTCCACATAAAAATACGAAAAAGAAAAAGGGTAGCAATGCAAAATGTAATTTGAATTTGCAACTCCTTATTTTTAAAATAAAAACTGTACATGGAGAATAAGTTACAAGTAACGCTGACTTGACAATATGGACTGAAATTAAATTGAATAATTTGCAACGCAACGTAGGGAAAATGCAATTGTTATGGTTTCATAGTTTAAATGATCAGGATCACGTGTATATCCTCATTTTATCAAACATCTAGGTAAAGTTCAGTCGGCGATAGCTTTTGGGTGGTGATGTGCTGTGAAACTGTGGTGGGTACAGTTGCTCTTGCTGTCACTCGAGGTTATATCAATTCTCGCTGTGTGCCCACCACCGTGTCATATTTTATCATGTGGTTTGGATTCCCTAATAGGTTAGGATAAGTTAGGTTAGGTTAGGAGATGTGAGGTTAGGTAATGTGAGGTTAGGTTAGGTGATGTTAGGTTAGGTTAGATGATTTGAGGTTAGGTTAGGTGATGTGAGGTTAGGTTAGCTCTACACACGACCTGCGATATTACGTCTAATAATAGGTCTAATAAATTGACTTGACGACCTATCAATTGAAATCGTCTGTAGGGGCCTTTAAGCTGAGTTTTGTGTTAGAATTTTACCATTATAACCTCAAAATAAATTACATATTTTTTTAAGAAAAGAAAATAAAAGTAGTCACAATAAATTTTTCCAAGTCTCGCAGTTACCCAATTTGGAAAACTGCTTATTTTAAATAGACGTTTCGCAATTGAATGATTCAATTGAAGCAAAAGTTTTTTTATATTTTACAGAAGAATTCAATTTCTTTGCAAATAAATTCGAAAAGGGGTATTTTCCAAAGGTTTAAGTGAAAATTACATCTGTGAAGTACAAATAGAATTGAAAATATAATGGGCTAGATATTCCCAACCGCCTAAATGTCACAGCTGAAATATTTATTTGCAAAATATTTGCCGTTGTCACAACAAAAGGATAAATAACTTATAAGGGTTTTCTTAAAGGGAAGCTCCAAGCGACATTTATCCTTGTGTCGTTACCGAACTCATTAAGCTTTTATTAGTTGATTCTAACAATAGTTTCCCACGAAGAAAAACATGTAAATCGACAGTGAAAGTTACTACAATAAGATAAAATTTCTAATATTATATAATCGTTTTCTATTTTGCAATTTCAGATTAAATTGTCACTGATATTATGAGCACTGAAAGTGTAGTTGAGTAAACTTGCGCACAGTTAGTATGCACATCGTGCCAAGACAGAAAAATGCAATGATAGCTCTAAAAGTCCAGGACGAATTTCAAAACAAATAAAGGAAATAGGTTGAGTATCTAGAAGGTCTCGGAGAATATCCTCAAGATCTGAGCTTTAACTACCAACGTCAAAATTTTTAGTAATAATTTTTATCAACAATTTAGTACGACAATTAGTCCATGTAAAACAGCCCTTAGTGATTATCACCAATAGGCTCATCTAGCTAGACTCGCTGTGCTCGGTAAGGTTAATAAGCTTGACATATAACAAACTTGTCAAATATTTGGGCTTGAGCACTCAAATAAGTCAGGACGACATCTTGTTTTCTCAAGAAATCAACTTACACATCCTATAGAAGGTAACCACACTAAAAGTAAAGAAGACCATACTGGAAAGAAATATTAAGTTAATGCAGAAGCTAAAGAAAGTTTTCCTTGCGTTTTCAGGAAAACGTTTAGAAAAGCTCTCTGTATGCATATGCGAATTAAATAAAAAGGAAGACTCGACTGTTAATAAAATACACAAAGACCACTGTTTAGATTCTTTAAATTTCTTCTTCTTTTATTGTCTATTAAACGGGCCAAGTGAAAATCTTCAACTCGACATCGCAACAATTTAAAAATTCTTTTTATTATCCTTCTCTCATCAGCAATTTGCATTTGATGTTAAAATTCTGGAAACTTTCAAAAGGAAAAAGATATTTTCGAGCTTTCTTTTTATTTACCTGATGGTAATTTTTCGTGTTTTCTTTTAATTACAACGTCGAAATATTTTTACAATTAAAAAAGAATTTAAATTGTATTTTTAATGTTATAAAATTTATTCATAATATTAATTTTAAAATGCCTCCAGTTACTTTTATATAAAGAACGAAATATTGTATGTGCGAGATACCTTTTTTAAGCTTAGAGACGATTTCCTATTACATAGAAAACCGATATCCGGGATCTTTCTTGAAAATGATATAGATAATGTTTAATGAAGTTAACTTATTGGTTATCGAAAACCGGCGTTAATATATTTTACTTTCAAATTTTGCAAATTTTATAAGCGCTCAAATTTACTATAATTCTATATCAACGATGTAAGGCTTCCATGTAAGGCTTTAAAAATTAAAGTTTTTGAATTATTTTAATGTTTCTGTAGAAGTTTTCAATTTCAAAGAAATAGGCTTTGACGAATCATCCTGTATGTTGGGCTCTCCCTTTAGTTGGTTGTCATTACCAACGAGAGGAAATGAACACAAAACAATATTACAAATTTTTAAGTTTTAAATTTTATATCTACAGTCCCACCAACTTTATTAGCGAGCTGAGGGGGCGTGGCCAGCGCTGTTATAGATTTTGAGGTACACTACGAGTTAAAAGTATTTAAGTCGCTAAATTTGACAAGTATTTGACATAACTATATATAATAACCTAAAATAGTTGTAGATATACGCTACTTTTAACTATGACTGTATCTAACCTAAATTCTTGATTAGGATTGGACGAATCTTTTCCCGCAAAAATTATTTTAGTTGACGTATTTTCCGTAACGCAAAATTGGTTGGTGGAGCTGTATTGTATTTCATGGCAAGAGAGATAATGTCAAAATCGTAGAATTTAATTTTAAAAATACTTTAAAATACTACTGTCAAGGAACTTTCAGTATGTTAAATAGAACATTTACACACGACCTCTTACTAAAAGGTTCTTTTAAATTAAATCCTTTAATTTGAATCTAATGACTAATGATTGTATGTACTATACTAAAATTAATAACTCACTTATATAGTCCCGCCAGGATTAAGTCAATTATGACGCATCGCAGTATGTAATAAGAAATGTCGGTATAAAATATTTTTTCTTTGTCTAATATTGTAATAAAAAAAGACGTATATAAAAACATACGTCTGCTGTATAAACTATATGGTAGATAAAAACGTATGTCGAGCATTTCAGACTTTTATTAGATGTCAGTTGGATGTTTTGAGGTTATGTTATGTCAATTAAATTTAAATCAGTTTTTTTAATAAAAATTAGTTTTTTCTTTATCACAAAATTTTTAACGTAATGAAGTGGTACGATATAGTACATGGAAAGTTTCTTTGAATGAAATGGACAGCCACACAATAAATTATTGACGATGGTTTTCTTCAAAATTACCTAGCTTTCTCTCAGAAGTAAAATTTTCGGTTGCACTTTTTACTATTTTATACAAAAATTTCGTGTAAGAAAAATATTGATTTAAATTAATCAATGCGCTTCTGAGAAGATCTTTGGATTCCTCTGCACTTAACACAATTTAACGAATCAAGGGGTTGATTACTGGGCTGTAAAATGTTATAATAAACTCATGAAGTTGTGTATGTGAGCATCGACTGAGTAATTATTTTTTCTAAAATTGTTGAATTTGTTGATTTGCTAATCGTGTGATGTTTTTATCGTCGGTTTTAACAGTGACAAGATGTGGGTTTCTTGGGTTCCAAAACCCAGTGCCTCTGCTTCTCACTTTTTTGCCACCCTTGAGTAAGTCTATAAGCAAAATAGCATTTATACTAGATCATTGATCATCGAGCGACCCTACGTCCTAAAACGCAGGTTTACATTCCACCGTGTGCGTCAAAATCAGACATTTTCAAAAAATCTTGACTATTAAACTTTTTGTCAATAGATAAATCGATCGGAAATCTGTTATTACACTTTGATTGCTTTTCATTCTTCGTTTAAAGCGTTTCCAGGAATGTATTCCATAATTTAGGACGGAGAGAAAAACTTAAAATAAAGTAAACTGGATGTACAACTTTATTTAATTTAAAATTCCCGCTTAAAATGTACATCGCAACATACTGTGTCGCCACCACGGACAAACAATGAATTAACTTAATTAATTTTGACGTTTCTGAAATTGTGTATTAAGAGCGGACATACGTTTACAACAGATTGATGCTTACACTTTAGAGCGATGAGTCATAATTGACTTAAACGCGCCGTTACTATACCTACATACATTAGATACTACTTGAGAAAATTTCTGAAATGACGAAAGAAAGCTTAATGGTCTGAAAAAAGGTTTAGTTATCAAAGACTAATTGATTTTTCAAAACTTTTGTAAAAACTTTCTTCTTTTAAATTAAAACTTGGAAATTAAATAACTTAATAAGCCTAATCAAAACATGTTTTGTTTCTCACCGCGTAAAATGGCCTTAATGTGTGTGCGTGGAAAATAAAATTCGTAATAAGATTATAAGTTCGTAAAATAAGTTTACACCTTTTTAATCGAAATTTTCATTTAAAATTTACTTACATTAATTTTGTTACAACTATTAACCCTTAATTATTTTGTACATGCAAATGTGTTATTTTTATAAACAAGGGTTGAGTAACTCAAATATTAAAATTTTGTTAATCGTGAAAATATGTTAAACGATGACTTTATAGAAGCTAAAATTAATGAATCGCATAATACTAAATATTGAAACTGTTGATGAATGAAGCTGAATTATTAAGGGTTGTTTTGTTGCTATGAAATTTATTAAAAAAAATTATTTCTTATAGAGGAAAAGGAATATGAAAACAAATGTAGCGTTATAAAAATTTTTGAGGAATGATGCCTGTTCGTCTCATATAGAGTATACCTACTTACATTTTTATGAATCGTATTATACTCCTTTAAGGATGGCATTTTGCCATTAGAAAAATACATGGTGTATAGACACACTTTTATTCCCTGTGAACATTAAGACTAGTGGCTCTATTGCCAAATTTCAAGAAATATGTTAAAGGCAAAGGTTGAACTTAGGGTAAGTGGAGGAGAGATGGACCAGTAGGAGAGACGGTCCAGCACTGATATTTTACAAACCGTTGCACCTACAACCCTGCTATTGCGTCAGAATATAGAGAATGTTACTTCATATGTGTGTCAACTTGAAGATACGTTAGATTTTTTATTTATAATAAGATATTAGAAATTTTTAAATAATACTGTTCGAAAAGTTTGTGCACAAGTTAACTTTGGATTGGAAAAAGTGTAATTTGAAGACAATAAATATTTTAAATTGTTAACTAGTGCATTCCTCTTGAACACTTGATACACTTTTGATTAATCAGCATTACATATTCATGCAGCGTAATTGTTTATAATACTAATATAGATAATAATTTATTGTTGGTTGGTGTTATTTCATCAACTTCTTCTGAAGATGAAATAAGTGAAACTAAAAACGCCGAGTTTAGTATGACCATTTATAAAAAAGGTTATCCGAATAACGCAATTTCATCAACTGAAGCTGCTCAAATAAGTGATATGTTAGTAGATGAAATATACTCTCTTCCAAATGGTGAGTTTCTACCACAATTTTATAAAACACAAAGCGAACATTCGAGTTTTGGTAAGATGCGCCAATGCCGAGTCTAAAAATTGGCTTTCGAAGATATTTGCTGAACCAAAAAAATGGATGACGGATATTGGAGAACTTGAAATTAAACCTACTATCGAAATAGCACCAGAGCTGTTTCAGGCTAAACTCATAATTCCTTTCACTGCATGCGTTAAACGTCACATAAATGTTATTATATCATTAATTTCGAAACAAAACCCCAGCTTCAAGACCCTGACCAATCATTGGAGAGAAGAAAGTTGCGCTGCAGATGACTTAGGAAATATAGTACTTACTTTAGAAATCGGTAAGAAATCCACAGAGATTCTTGATACTTTAGACTGCAGAGTTTTCGTAGGCATGGGGCAAGCAATATTTTTAAAATTTTAAAGTACAGATAGGAATATTATAATATTCTAATACATAAAACATAAGATAAGGTATCGTATTCACTAATTTGTTCTTGTATGGAATATTTGAACTACGGGCATTATACCTCCATCGAGATCATAGTTTGGGTGAAAAAGTCTATTTTTATTGTGCGGGGTGGGGTATACAAAATGTCATTTATTGTCTAAATCTAAACATTTTGTAAAATGTATTATACTTTAAAAAATATATATTAACTGACATGAAAATAAACGTTTTTTAATAAAATCGTTGTTTATCTCCTTCTGTATAAAAGTCCGTTTTTAGTAATCCAAACAAATAATCTCGAAAAATGTGGAAATTACGGAAAAAACTTTCAGACCAAAGTTTTAAGATACCAAAGTGAACAAAAATGATATTGAGCTTGGAACTTCCTTGATTTAGATGTCCAATTTTATGTTCTATAACTTGATTGGAAGCTTTTTTCTTACAAAAAGCTGGATAATTTAGAAATAATTTTGACCTCAAGAAAAAGATTTTCTGTGCGTAACTTTGATTGGTTCACGTGACTCAAATCTCTAAGTAATTTCTTAATATTTCAATTTCAGCATAATTTCAGCATATTTCATTTCGTTGATTACGGTTCCGAAAAATGAAAAAATTTGAACAAAAATAGTTCTTTATAATACAAGGACGAAAAGTTGAATTTCTCCGAAGAATACATGAACTGGCTTCGCCGCTTCCAGAAAATACATAAGTCCAAAAAACATTTTCCTCAGTGAGTGAGAATATTTTTTATTCGATGGTAAGAAATTCTCTAAGAAATAACTAATAATTTTTTTAATTTAAAGGGGGTGTAAAGCAAAAAAACTTTTATTCACTAAAAAATGCTAAACAAATATCTAAGAACAACGGTGAAAATCGCACATTTTTAGCACAAATATTATCTGAGATATAAACTCCTGAGTTCGAAAATTGTGACGTCAGATAGACAAAAATTTTATGATTTGCCCTCGTTGCTTAGTGATATAGTTTTCGTACATTAATTTCTAAACTGCTATTGGACTAATTGCGACTATTGTCTTCATGACATCACGAATTTTTACTTAAAAGTCTTCTATCTTCCGAACGGTCCATCACAGGGACGTGGGGTTTGAAAATTTGTTCTTAGAATTCCCTGTACTACAACTTTCATTTTTTGTTTACACCCCCTTTAATACCTATAGTCGAATTTTTAAAACACTACCGACAAGTGACTTTTAAAATATTCAATAAATAATTAATTTAATTATAAATTTTTTAAATAAATATTTTATAATAATTAACAATAAATGTATTAACGCCCAATATTATCAACCCACCTTTAACTTTAAAGGAGCTTTAGTCAAAATCTGTCAAAATATTATCTGTTTTAAATGGCTGTTTTACATTATTTTGGCCTTGATATTAACTTTATATTAAATAATTTGGCAGTTAGCTACTTCTCCTATTAATACTGTAGAATAAGGATTTAAAAGAGAAAAATTGCGAAGTTACAAAAAAATTTTGCATCGAGCGTATTCAAAAATATGTGCTCTTTAAGAATCCCGAGTTCTAAAAGCTGGTTCACACACATAGCAAAATAATAACCAAAAATAATAGGGAATTTTTAGAATAACACTGTTAGTTATTTACCATATTTATAATAACCAAATAATAATAACCAAATATAGTAAATAACCAACAGTTTTATTCTGAAAATTCCCTATTATTTTTGGTTATTATTTTGCTATGATTTCTCATAGGAGAAGTCATATGACTTCTCTAAAATGGCTAAAATGGCCATCTTCAAAACGTTTATGGTATATTGTGAATTTTTTGGGATTAAAATAAAAATAATCTTATGAAAATAAATAAAATACACTATTTTTAACAATATTAGCACGAAATAATCCTGGTCGTATGGTTTCTGAAGCAGCTGAATAAGATTCTTCTGTAGACGGGGACGGTTTTACAAAAAGTTCATTATCTCTCGTAATAATACAACTAGTCTTTTGAAATTTGGTACATATACTATAGGGGAAGATGGGGCAGAGAGGACCGGTGAGGCGAAGGGGACCCCCCCATTAGTTTAAAACCAGGTGCTTCATCTATAAGTTAACAGCCAAAATGCATAATAAACTGTCACTTTTTGACACAAGCGAATAAGAACAAGTTTTGAGGTTCCACCACGAAACGAAAGATGTGAAAATAAATTTTTAAACAAAAAATTTCAGCTCTCTACGACCTCTGGGAGCCGAGAATGAGGGATTTATAATGTTGGACGATGATAATTTGTGAAGTTACGTACTGCAAGACAGATTTATGTTGCCAAGCGGTGGGAATGCGCAGATACCTAAATTGGTATTTATCCCTACCAATGCAGTAGTAAACATATTTAACTTATTAAAGGGGCGTGACCAAATCTGCGCGAACTTATCCTTACCGCTCGCCATCAGGGATCTGCTGCAGTAGATAGATAGTGGAAAAAATAGTAAACAACATTATGAACAGATGCAGTATTTTTTCTACAAGAAACGTAAATACCTACTAGTACCCATAGATAATGATCAGTTGGGTTATAGGCCCTGTTAGAAATGAGTTAGACTAACTTACAAAGTACGGTTTGGAAAAATAACAGAAACAGATGATGAACAATGAGTAATTCTGAAAAACTTAAAAATTTCGAAGAAAAGTTTGTTCATTCTTCCAAGTAGAGAAATATTATTTACTTAACGTAAAAACATTATTTTACATTCTTTTTTTGCCATTCTTCTTTAATTTGTTTGAAGTCGATGATTTCCATTCCTGTGACAGAGTAGTCACCCAAACACGGTCACTATTACCAGTTACACAATTTTAGTTCAACAATTTTACACCAATAGCTGAGCTATTAAATTATACTAATCTTCAAGTTTTTAATACTACAAGATCATCCTGAAAACTGTTAAGGAAACGTTCAGTTCATTCCTTTTTATAGAAAAAGATTACATTTAGTATTATCCTCCTCTCATAGAAATATAAAATCTAAGCGATGAAATTGTTCTTATCGACTAAATGAAACTTTCAACAAACTTGCAAATGCAAATTGGCTAAAATTAAACAAAACATTAATTATCTTTTCTTAAGATTGTTTTAACTAGTTAAAAACTACTCTCAAATTTAATTTTATGCAAAATAACCTCAAAAAAGAAAAACGTATCAAATGCACATTTGTATTCTCTTTCAACAAATGAAAAATTATTCCTAGTTCGTTAGGAATAAGGAATACCGCGAGGAGCAATTAGTAGTTCCCTTGAAATGCTCCACTATTATTGGTAAATACTCCGAGGACCTATTCGTTGACCTTTATTTAGTTTAGTTTGCTTCGTTAATTCCGAGATAGAATTATAATGTAAATAATGTAATTGAGTAAATTACATTTCAAATGAACTCTTTTTTTGTAATTTTCTTGTTAAATTTTGTCAAAGGAAATCGATCAAACGAAAGAGAAGCATCAAGTAATATATTTACGTAAGTGATGAAGTGGAGAGACACGTAGCTTTGTGATGTAACTTGCTGTGAGATTCACGAAAGACTACCCCGAACTAGCCTTGTTTGAACTTAATTAATTTAAATTTAGTTGATCAAAGTGCAATGTTCTTACCCGATTTAATATTCACAAAACACCACCCCTATTATTGTATTAATTTATAAACGTACTGAAGGGTTCATTATACTTCAATTATAAAATGAGTCCATTATTTCGTGTTTACAAAACATGGTAGTTACATGTTAATGTGTAAAAACAGCAGACGTTATGCAAACCATGTTAATGTTATGTTTTGTTGTAAAGTGAAACTGCAAGTCGTTTGTACAAAATTAGAAATTTGCTGAATGCCGTTTCGTGTTATCTTCACATGTGACGAAAATGATGACAAATGTGTAAACGAAATTCAAAGATGATGCAATTTACTCACTTACAAAGACTATCGAGGCGACAATAAACACACTCCTGTTCTATTGATCTTCGCTTTTAAACAAGATATAAACCCCCACAAAACCCTATCACCTTAGCTTTTTATAGTTTCCCCATTGTAACAAATCGAAAAGAAAACGTTCAAAACATTTTGACATAAACGTATGTTTTAAGATTTTTTATGATCCAGCAAAAATATCAGTTTCAGCAAGGAAATGTTTTTTTAAGTTTTCACAAAAAGTTATAGGAATATTTGAAGGGGTCGGTATTGTAGCTCTTCGGAGACATAACCTCATAAATCGACATGTTTATTAGCTGGCTATTTATAGGTGTTTCCATTTTTTGTGGCATTAGGGACCATCTTTCGCATAATTTCCACCTATAAAATCGTAGTTGAGCTTGAGTGAGAGTATGGCATTTTATGGAGCTGAGGTGTGGGAAATCAGATGAAAATAGACGAAAAGAATGGGAATTGAATCCTGGAGGTGCTCTTATGGTCTTACAAAGATGGATAATATGTAATTACACAATTAGAGACATGATAGACGAACTTAGGTATCCTAGATACAATAGAAGATAAAGAGTAAGCTATAGTACCGCCATGAGGCGAATGAGAAAGGAACGATAGTTCCTAGTAGACATAGATGGAAAATACGGTTCTAGAAACGTCTGGAGGTGAAGATAAACTTGAAAAAAGGAGAAAAATATCTATCTATCTCATCTGGACGGAGCCAATGTGCTATAACGAAAATGTGTCTAGTAAGGGTCGTTTTACATGGACTAAATGTCGTACTAACTTGTTAGTATTGAATCAATTCAAGGAGAAAAAGCACGGGAATCTAAGCTTTAACGTTGTGCGTAGAAAGATCGAAGCACGACCGCGCACGACGTTAAAGCTTAGATTTCCGTGCTTTTGCTCCTTGAGTTGATTCAGTACAAACAAGTTAGTACGACATTTATTTAGCTCATGTAAAATGGCCCTAACATCTGGTCGCATTAATTTTAGAGATATATAGGTATGCACACAGGGTGATTTAGAACACCCGTATCAGGCGTTTTTTTCGAAAACGGTTAGTCGTAGAGAGTTGAGCCAAAAATTTTGATTCCAAAAGCCGTAATAAAGAATGAAATGGTGATATTGTTATTCGGCGAAAGGTCAGCATTCCGAAGAGTTTGTCTCAGAATGTGAAGAACTCCAGAATTTTAAATGGCAAGATAAGTCGAAAGTGGCATAAAAACTAAGCAAGTTTCGTAGTGAAAATATTTTGATTACTGCCATTCAAAATTCTGGAGTTCATGAACTTCTGAGAAAAACTCTTGGGCATGCCGACCTCTCTGCGGAATAACAATATCACCATTCAATTCTCTAATAAGGCTTTTGTAATACAATTTTTTACCCCAACTCTCTACGACCATCTTATCGTTCTTCGCTTTTTTTTCAAAAACGATTAGATGGTCCTAGAGAGTTAGGACAAAAATTTTGATTACAAAAAGCGCAATAAAGAATGGAATGGTGATATTGTTATTTCGCAGAGAGGTCGGCAAGAGTCTTTCTCAGAAGTTTATGAACTCCAGAATTTTGAATGGCAGTAATAAAAATATTTTCTCTACAAAACTTGCTCACAGTTTTTAAAGATCTTCTCATTGATACCACTTTCGACCTATCTTGCCATTTAAAGTTCTGGAGTTCTTCACATTCTGAGACAAACTCTTCGGCATGTCGACCTTACGCGGAATAACAATACTACCATTTCATTCTTTTGTACTCAAAATTTGTGACTCAACTCTCTACGACTATTCGTTTTCGAAAAAAAACGCCTGAAACGGGTACGGGTAGAGATATAGAGCACTAGCTCTCTCCATCTGTGCTACGCAAGATATTGGCTCCGCCCTATTTTTTTTCAAAAGTTTCGGACTTTATCCTTAAAATATCCCTATCAGGCCATTCGACAACTTTTCTTACGTCTTGAAAGGGAACCTTTGTTTTCGGGTATTCCCCCACGCTGTAAACACACCATGTTAAGATGGAATCGAGAAAGAGGGTGTTTAATAGAAGTCTGCTCATTTGCACAATAATCGATGTAGATGGAGATATTTTTTAACTAATCGATAAATAAACCATAAATTGTTAAACTGTTAAAATTGAATTGTGTACAAACCATTAACACAAGCTAGGTGATTTGTAGGTTTTGATCGAAACACACAAAAGTGTGTAACTCCCATGCAAGTAGTTGATTTTGATTTTGTATAGTCAAATATGAATATTAGAGTACAAAATACATAATTTAGCATTTTTTCTAATATATAAAAATTAAAGGGGTTTGTTATAAAGTGCAAATGCGAAGATAAAAATTGACAAAAGAATTTAAAATAAGGCAATAAAAGGTTTTCAAGATTTCATCAAAAAGGGTCATCAAAAAGCAAAGTATATTTCGTTACTAAAATCCTCGCTGAATAGTAATATAAACCTTTTGTATTGTTTGATGGTTTTTCTCATATTGAATTTTTTATGCGATTACGGAAATCATTCAAATAACTCTCTTTATTAACTTTTGTAAAAGGATTATACAACAATATAAAAAAATGTCCAATTTACACGTATTTATTCTTCATCCTGTTTTCGGTAGAATACTGTGATCGATTTTTGATGAAATCTGAAATCTAGGTTAAGGATACAAAATTCGAGTGTATTATATTCAAACTAAAGATGGATATAAATTGTCACTACCATCATTTATACTGAGAGTCACAAATTATATTCTCGCCCTTGTTATTTTCAACTTCTAGAATTATTTTAATGAAACTTTATGAAGAAGCGGATAGATGTATTTTTCACGATAAAACGCTCATTCCAAATCATCTATAATAGTTACAAACACAGATTATTTCTACTCTCTTACGCTCGATTGCATAAAGGCGAATTATATTTTAATCCGAGAATTACATTTATAATCTTTACATATGGCAACGATACACACTAAATTAATAAAAAAAAATAAATAAAAATGTCACACTTCGACAAACTGTATTCACAATTCAACACAATTTAATACTAAATCTAATTCTCACATTAAAATATAATTCGTCTTCATGCAACCGAGTTAATGAAAGTAAAATTGTACGTGCGAACGACGACGGATAGTCCAGTGTCCAGTTCAGAAAACAGTGGCAGAAGTAAGTCCCATTGTGTTGCAGAGGAATTTCGCCGAATTCCTAGGTGGCAATTGACATGAGATACTTAAATCAAACCTTATCAATTCACAGTTACAACTGGCTCAAGATTTGAGGAATTTATTCAGTCGTGTTATGCACCTCTAAGCATATCTGGACTACTGAGTAGGACAATAATATTGTGTGAGATTATGCATTACATATTTTCGACTGTATGACTCATCCAAAATTGAAAATAATTTCAACTTTATCATGTTCATGTTTTGTTCATGTTTCATCTGCTTATGCCTCTTTTAGAGACATGTTTCCTCTGTCCTGTCATTTCTCAATTTCATTTGTCATCTCATCCTATCTGTCACTCATACTATATGTCAAACTCGTGTGTGAGATGAGATGACATGGCATGACAGATTTGATGACAGGTTTAATACATATGGGATGACAGATGGAACTACAGAGGGAATGG
The DNA here is from genome assembly GCA_963924605.1 of Malthinus seriepunctatus. Taxonomy (NCBI): domain Eukaryota; kingdom Metazoa; phylum Arthropoda; class Insecta; order Coleoptera; family Cantharidae; genus Malthinus; species Malthinus seriepunctatus. The sequence continues at coordinate 48,999,998 of OZ004600.1, forward strand.
CAGATGGTGTCAGATGAACTATGGGGGTAACTATGGTGACAGACCACTCCCCATTTTTTAAACCAATCCCTATCCTACTTCCCCCAGTTCCCATTTCTCTAAATCAATCTCTATCCTACTTCCCCCACTCTATCTATTTCTATCTATTTTTATTATATCTAGATCTCTTTCAGACCTTACTGCGCATTTCCGATGATCCATGTGTTTTTTATTGTGTTGATAACTGTTTGTCTGTTGGAAAATGTTTCCAAAATATATAATTTTTTAATATCCTGATCTACTAGAAGCTTTTGGACCTGACAATCTATTAAAATAGTTATATGTATATGATGTAAATTGGAAAGTTAGGCCATGACATATCACATATCACCTATTCATAAAGTTAGAAAAATATATCAATGTTTTCACAAAAGAGTTTGCGATTTGCATAAAATTTTACAGTTGCTTTCTGGGTTAATCGTAGATAACAAGGATATATTTTCTTTTTCAAAAGAATCCTATCTTTTAGTGTATTTAATACACCAATAAAACTTTTTTTAAGAAGTTGAATGATAATAAAATATTCTACGCTTTTATTTATTTATGGATTTTACAGGAAAGAAGTGGAAAGTATAGTAATTATTTTTATTATTTGACAACGTGCAATAAAATGAAAACGGGCGCTGGATCGAAAGGACATCGGAGGATTAGATGCTTCTCTAGGGGATTCGATAAAACTACTACTAGATGTTAACTGTAAATTTTGTGACTTAAGCTACCGGAAGTAAGAGGAGTTAGATTTATACTTCCCGACATAAAACTGTACATGCACTGGCACCTTTTGTACAGTTCAATATGAAAAATTATTGACTCGGAAAGTACTTTGAACTGGCACTGATGCCAAAAAATAATTTCTGTTGGCGTATTTTAACGGTAAATCAATGAACTAATCAAACGAGTGTAAAATTAGTGATATTGCTATTTCCTAATTTCCATTTCTGGTGAAAATAATAAATCCAACAGGCCAATAAGTAAAATGTTTTGTTTAAATATTTTTAAGCTCTACCTCTTCTATTGCAAGACTTTTCCAATTGATGCTACAGTTAAATTATTTTTACATATCAATATCAATGTAACCTTCATACATCATTTGGTCTATTTTTTTTTAATTTAATGTCAAGGTTGAAGATTCACTATAAACAAATTTAAAGTCGGTTAACAAAACTTTAATGTTTTCTTAACTGTTTTTTTTAAATGTTGTTTAAAGTGAATGATGAGAGTTTTAAAATATACAAGAACTATTTTTCTTCAAAACTGAAAAAAGCTCCACGAGGGTATCGAAACCGAAACGCGTGTATCGTTAGAAAAATAAATATTAAAATCACATATAAATGTAGTTACAAAAACTCAGAATCTTTCAAAGTCGAGACAACTTTTCTTATTCAAGCTGAATATATATAAAACGGTTCAATTCTTTGCTTAAAGTTTAGCTAAACAATGAAAGAAAACTAATAATTCAAAAGAAAAGTTCATGGGCTGGATTAGAGTATAGCATGATTTTTTTCTTTGTGTAATCATGTGTTCTGTTCTGTTCGTATATGTATTTGATTTATAATAGTCTATAACCGTTCACTATTTATTTGGTTGGCCATGAACTTTTATTTTTGGGTTTGCTAAAATAAAAAGTTCCTTTCAAGTTGACTGACAGCTCTTGACAGTACCAAAAAAATGACAGACTATTGACAGATCAACTATTAACACAATGGCTACTCTACAATACTTAACCTAACCGATTTTTTTCGAATTTATACCGGGTGGAATCTGTCACCCTAACATAGCCAACCATAGCACAAATAAATAGTGAACGGATAATAATTATTGCTAATCACACTGCGTTGAAAGTATGGAAAACAAAAAAAGAGATGGGCCATTAGACTCTGTTCAGCGACCAGAAATAGCAAAGCCATTCCCACAACAAGCACGCGATATTCAAATACAATTTTTTTATTTGTCGAATTTTAAAAATACGGTTGGCATGCGTCAAGCTTATTTGACAGAAATTTGTGGGGAGTGGCCTAGCTATTTCTGGTCGCTGAATAGACATTAGAAATTATACAATTTTGACGTAGGTACGTCAAAATAAACATTTTAATTAATATGTCATTTGTTCTACTTACAAGCCGCTTAGTATTTTTATGTCCGTATTTTCTTATAAAAATTTGAAAATTTCAGCATTACCTGAAAAAGAGAAAAATAGGTTAATATAATTGCTTACAAATACTCTCTTTATAGTATCTAAGTATAAAATTCTTCAATAAAAAATTTACTACGCAATAAACCATCGTTCTGTACATAATTTTCATATTCAATATTCTTTTTGTGAAAAGTTTTTGTTGGAAAAACAAAACAGCCAGATTGCGTCGTAAAACTATGATAGGCAAACACTCTACAAGCAAAATACGGATTCTAAACCAAACATACGAAAATTTGAATTTTAAGTGTTATTTTTTCGTCCTTATAAAAAACAATTCCTTAAAGAAGTTCTTAATTATAAATTTTCCCTATTACTTAAAACACAAATTTTTAAAAACTTTATTAATGAGGTCCATCAATTTTATAAAGTTTCAACTTTCAAAATTAAACAAACCGATCGCGATCATTAACTTGAATATAAAATTAAATAACATTATAATGATATGGGAAATTACTTGTTATTAAATAAACACTACCACCACATGAATAGTGCACCCACTTCAACCACCTATTTCATGAATTTATTAGTAGAAAATTCTTTAAATATTAACACTGAACGCGATGAAAAAAATGTTCATTTTAAGCGGTATTTATCTTGCTGTAAAACACAATCAAACACATTTGTTATAATAAAGTGAGTCAGTATTTATTTTTAATGTACTCAGCTTTTGTTTTCTTATTGTTCTATAATTTATACATAAACGAGAGATGGAGTTTGATTTTAAAATGTATTAAAAAGGATCAAATAGAAGGAACTAGCACTGGTAGGTCATGAGGTCAGAACTAGAATTTTTTTCAAAACCACTAAACGTCGTTATTAATCAAATATCATAAATAGGTTACTAGCCACCTACTAATTTTACAAAAGCGTACTCAATGTACTGTATAGTCTAAACGTTTTAAACTTGACGTGAAGGAGAAGTAATCGACCCATAACTCCCAAGGGAATCATTGTATAGCTCACTCAATCAGAGAAGAATCCACTCTCCGGATAAATCAGTGGAGCATATGATCTATGTCACTGTGATTAGCACAAATAAGAGGATCAATGTTAAAGAAATACCGGCCAAACATGGCCAGTACGAACGACACTTCACCCCTCAATATCCTTGAGTTTAAAGAAAGGTTAGATTAAATTAAGGACTGAAGAGATCGGAGGAGTTACGTTTAACGGCTGTAGCACAATGGGTATGGCTAAGGAGTGGGTCGACAGGTTATGCTAAGTTTTATCTACCGTTTAAATATAACAGTAACTATGAGCAAAGAAAAGATACCCTTAGAATTTGATAAGGAACAAGAAACGACACGGGTATGAAAAAGTTAGTCTTCGCCTAATGCGCATTCCCGCTGGATATGTCAGTGTCACAACATAACCTTATAAATTAGACATACTAAACAAAAACCAACATATAAAAAACTTTTTTTGACTGTCATAAGGCTACTTTCAAATTATTTTACATTGATAACGGATAAATAGTCCCAGATTTCTACATTTTGCAGTATATTTTTGTAAATATAGTTATGCAATAAGTTCTTTAAAAAAAGAATGTATACTAGAAATTGATACACAAACAAACATCGCCGATTTACATTATATGGTACAATATTAATCTGAAATATTGAGTAGTAAAGTTTTACATTTGAAGAGAAGAAAATAAAGTCATTTTATTTAAATTTTTAAAATATTTAAGATGTATTTTAGATGATGATTGCTTTGTGAGCAAATTAATGACATTAATTGCGCATTAAAAATCTATACCAAAAATTAGCATTGAATTTAGAGCTCGTGTCGTTTCTTATTCGTTAGGGTATCTTTTCTCTGCTATGAGTAAAACAACACCTGTAGAGTGTAGACTCCAGCCTAAGCGCTCTAAGTACACGTAACCTTTACCCTACACCCTCGTAACAATCTTAATTCTAGCCTTCAACCACACCAGGGTTCCGCTGTACAAAATGTATATCATAGCCTATCGTATGACAAACGGTGCTTCATACTCTACTTATGCTCGACATCATGAAAATAAATTTGTCTGCCGATTTCAAAGGAGTAATTGCTGATGGATTGCTCTTTCGCATAAACTAGTAATCAGTCTATAGAATTAAATATAAAAATACCGATTAGTTTTTGTTTACAGCCTCAATAGATAAACCTAAGGAACTGTCCTGGTCGACAGCTAAAAATAGCCTTTTCGTGATCTAGACCTATAGAGCATCAGTAGAGTACAGGTCGCCTCTTGTCATGCTATGGTATACCTGTTTTTTAAGAATGACTCCTAGATTAAACGTAAAGTAGGCTTAACATAACCTTTAGAGACAGAGTAAAACCTCTCCGTATTTATACTGTTGAACGGTTGAAATAATGAAACCAGAACTAGTTTAGATACCGTTTTGATGAAAACTCCCGTACTGCCAGCAGTTGGTAGACTAATAAATGTAGAAAAGCAATTCCTTTCTATATAACGGTTCTAACTGACGTTTATCTATTACATAAAGAATAAGTGGAAATTCAATGAGGCAGTTCCAGTCGAGATAGAATCAAAACCAGGGTCAGTAGATAGTATAAGTACTCTCTATATCTACTGCCTCTGATAAACTAATATGTAATGGCTACTGACATCTCTATAAGGAAACAAAGTCGTCAGTCGTTTATAGTCCAATGGTGCGTTTCTGGACTAGGGTGAAAAAACTTGGATTGCAAAACCTCACCATGGCATTTTTCGACCGTAGACCTTGAAATTAAATCAAAAGGTGCATAACCTGTTAGTTGTGGTAATAGCAGACGGTTATAAGCACAGTGCTGGCCACATTAGCTTCATTCAAAAATTTTAATTCATGGGAAAATCGTTGAGCTGAGTTGAGTTCAAGACGATTTCACTCGACTCGCATGGTATTTATAGGACATGAAAATGGAAGTAAAAGATCTGATTGATGCAGCAACGGCTAGACAATCGATAGCTGTAACCAATCGACCGATAAACACATTTACAAACAATAAAAACAGAAAAGATCCAATGCATTTTTAAACATTGAGAGAGCTCAGAAAGGAAAATAATTACAATTTGGCACAAAGCAATCTTCACAGTCGATGTCGTTACAGTCGTTTTAACCATTTTGATATTTCCACCTTCTTAAAGAAAGGAAAATACAAAATTTTAACCCATTTTTATTGAGGTCACTTTTAGTGATCAAAATTAATAGTTTTGTGTGAATATCCCTCTCTTGAACCCTCGATTCGATGTTATTACATAGTATATTTACACAAACAAAGCTTTTGCTTTCACGTTCAATATAATCTTAAATATACAAAGCAATGAATGAAAAATGTTTAAATTTTAATCAAACGAGGAAACAACCCTGAAAATATTTAAACAATTTGTATAAGAAAATCAATGTTTTGTGACTACACTAAGCTTGCGTACTAGTAAATTTTTCAAGCTAATTATGTTTGAATAATTAAAACCGTATGAGGTAAACTAACTTTATTAAAGTTTAAAACGTAAACAAACGTTAAATTACTTTAGATTAGAAATAATGGTAACAAAGGAACTGCTAATAAGTTTATTCTTTTGGAATATTAAAATTGCGTGTTATCCAATAATAAAGAAGGGATGTTCACCAGCTTACTATGTTCACACTACCTTAAGGTGTGTACGATTTCAAAAAACTATTTTGCATAAAGCCATAATAAGCAAAGTATAAGAGATGAAAAATTGTAATTACTTTTTTGCGATTTACCAATCGTACAATTTTATTTTGATCTATCGTAACATAAAATATTCATTGGTAAAAAGAAACTTATTTAATTAAAAACTTTTTCCAATCATATTCCAAGGGATAATAAATTGTTATACTTGCGCGACGCAGCTTAGGGATTTCAATGGTTAATTCTTAATGTTCAATTATTTTAGAGCTAAAGTGTTATTAGGTTTTTTGTACAAAAAAAAATAGCGTAAATTGTTTACAATTTTCCATTTTCCGGAACCATAAAATTTAATTTTTCAAAAAAAAACAAATCACATGTGCATTGTGCATCTACATTTGTCTTACACTCACCATTTTTCTCTAAAAATTGCTTTTTATAAATAATTTCGTTGATATTACTTACTGTTTCTGAAAATGGAAAATTGTAGGTGTAGAATTTTTTCTTCTACAAAAAATCTAAATACACTGTAGCTCTAAAATAATTTAGGGTTCAACAATAGAACATAAAAAATGTACCACTGAAATCCCTATGATGCGTTGCGCAAGTCAGCACTCCGTATAACTCAGTAATAATTTAAATTTATCCAATTTAAAAAGTTTGACTAGAATATTGCTAAACAAAATTAGTTTTAAACTAATAATATAGTATTACAAGGAAAAAATAAAAAATTTTAAACTTTATACAACTTTTAATTTAATTTTTACGTCCTTGTCATTACTCAAAAAGTACACAACTAATTTGTTATTAAAACTTGTAACTATAATGAGAGTGCTTTTCAAAACGTTTGTTTGATAACACCTTTTTTAATTTTCTTTGTCATATGTAATAGGTACAGAAGGAAAGTTGAATCTTAGACCGAGATTTCCTATGTATAGTTTATCTATTTTTGGTAGCCGAAATTGACTCCTTGATTCTTATTATCTTATTAGTACGCTACTGTGTTGGGTAAAAATAAAAGATGAGTAAAAGTTTCGAGAAAAAGGTAAAAATAAACTTTGTAAAGCAGTTGAAAGTATAAACCCTAACGTTTTCTATAAAACAACTTAAAAGATTTAATTTAAATATTTCCAGATATTTTGCACATTAAAAGAGTTTATACATTTATACATGCAACTGCCATTCAAAGTTTATTTTTACCCTTTTTGTGAAGCTTTTAATCATCTTTTATTGCTACCCAACACAGTAGCGTACTAATGAGGTAATAAGGATCGAGAAGTCAACTTCGTCTTCCACAATGGATAAACTATACATGTACAACACAGAATAACTATTATACTATGTGCTGCAAATATTGGCACCCCAATGGGGTAGTCTGTTTAAAATTAAAGAACTCGTGGATTACGCCCTATTTTAGCTTTCCATCAGTTTGATTTACATAAATTTTGATATGCCCTGTCTACCTGCTATACTTACAAAAAAAGTTAATTTCATTTTATTGAATTTAATCAGAATTTAAAATTGTTATTCAGTTTTGTATTTAAAATTAAGCCAGGGATGCGGAACTATAATAACCATTCCCAATCCGTTGGAGTTTGCAAATTTTAATTCTATAGGTAATGCAATCAACTGAAAACCATCAACAATATCTACATTTAAGCTACTTACAAAGCGACGAAATTTCCAACAGATTGGAAAGAGCTGATAGGGATTATAGAATAAAACAAAATATTGGCAACATCAAATGTACACATAATCAAGGAGGTAGTAAGACGCAACTAATCTATTTATCTAGAGAGAGGTGCGTGAGTGAATTGTTTAAAAACAATTTTTTTGCTTCATAACACACTCTATTAACACGTTCGCGACGCCGTGTACCACCGGTGGTACATTGTATACTTTTCCTGTGGCCGACCGTGGCCACCGGTGGTACACAGTCCATAAAAGTTTACAAATAGCATAAAATTGTCCAGTTATTATTGAAGCCTTTTATATTTGATATACGGCTGTAGGATGGTTACAAGTAAGTTCGTTTAGCACCGTTTTTTAATTGGACAAAAAAAGTGAAATTTACCGAGTTATCAAGTTTTATATACAGATTACTTTAGATTTTTGATATCAGAATTATTTATTTTTGTCTCTAACTCTAAACAAGTGGTGAACACAAACACAGCAATCATTTCCGATAATACTAACTTTTATAAGTAGGTAAACAGTAGAAATAAATTAGTTTTTGAGGTGTCCACCGGTGGTACATTACGGCTCCACAATGAAAAACTTTAGTTGGAGCCGTAGTGTACCACCGGTGGTACACTCAAAAAAATACTCCAAACAGGCACAAAAAAATACAAATATATTTTATTAACATTAACAAATGCTAAAAATTGAGAATTTTTTAAGAATTATGAAAAATTATTTTCCGTCTGCAGCGAATGTATACTATTAACAGCAACGTCGCGAACGTGTTAATTAGCTATTAGCAAAGAAAATGTACAATATATTCTTTATTAATAGAGAAGCGACAGTCTCTATGGTTAGGGAGAATCAATTTCTAGTGCGCATGTTTACCACGACTGTCAAATGTGAAATTATAAACACTAATTTTGAAGACGTTCTAACCTTAATTTTAGAGCGTGTCTATAATAAATGTCAAAATAATAATGAAAACTAAGATAACTTTACTAATTTTCATTAGTGTCATAAACTTTATTATTATTTTGACATTTCCAGTAGACATACTCACTAAAATAATTCAAGTTTAGAGCGTATTTTTATTAGAATCTATTACTTATTTAAACGTTTGTTTCAACTTGATTTAATAATGTTAGTAAAAGTTCTTTAGTTTACTGTCAAGTGATATTTAATAATGAAAGTTCTTTCTCTCAAAGTCAAATTTCTCGTTTAAATGCCCTAGGAAAATGGCCTCCATAGTTCAAGGTCAACAAAAACGGTGTATACAATTTTAATGGAATTTCATGCGAGTGTCGTTTCTTTATCAATATAATAGTCGTTTTTCTATGCTATTAGTCATACTTCATTCAACTTTTACTTTATATCCTAAATATTGAAAATTTAAAAATTCTTTATGGGTGTATGAAACAATACACAGTTAAGAATCTTAAAAATGACGAAATTTGAAAACCTTTCAAGTACTACCTCTCAGCGCCAGTTGTATAAACTCGAGTTAATTCATAGATTTGTTAACTCTGAGTAAAAACAAAGTTACTTTATGAATAGCTGGGGCTCTTTGCTTCTCGTATTTTACAGAAGAGGGAGGCTCTGTAAGCTAAAATAAAATTAAAGGGGTGCACCTAAAAGTTTCTTTCACATTAACCTTTCCTTTGCACCTTTTTCATAATAACATAGACAAAGCAACATTTCTTCATCTGTTGGAAGATGTTATCATTTATCAGGAAACAGAAAGGTTCCTTTCTATAATTGCTATCCTTGTTTCTCAAAGGAAATTTTGTAAAACGGTCAAACACAAGTGATTGTAGCAAACATCCATAACGATGACGGACGAGCACTGGTGGCTGAGTCAATTATTCGGTACGGAAGAGCTCTCAAACATCGTCATAATATGCAAGAAAGTCGTCTAGGCTCGATCATTAGTAAAAAAGGAAAAAATTTGCTATCTGTCTGTTCATTTTGTGTTTATCGGACACACTTTTCTAGTTTATCGGTAGCTTGTTTGGTCAGTCTATCTATAGAATGATAACTCGCTGGATCTGCTTTTAGCCAAACCTGAAGATTTAACTGTGAGTCATTTTTAAGCTACTTCAAAATATATTTACATATTTAGAACAATACATGAGACTTTAGGTGTAGACAATATGGATATAGAGCATGCAATAAGCTGAAATTGGAACTGAAAACGTGAACGGGTGTAGCGAGCGTAATCTCTCAGTTGTCTCCTCTTTTTAACCTCCTTGCACGTGACTAAAATTTTTATAGGTACTTTTTATTTAATTTTTAATACACCTTCTCTTGTATTTACAGAAATATGTTATTTCGTAAAGTTAAACAAGCACTATTAGATTAAAAACATCTATATCTCAATTTCAAGACGAATAGAAAGATAACATTTCGTTTCAGGAACTTTCACAAAGTAAATAACCAAACCATCATTTCCGTTAGATTAAATAAGTAATAATTACAATAAGACAATTTCATGATGTTTAGAGAAAATTCGTTGGTCATTCATTTTATTTACATTAAAAAAGACGATTTTATTTGCCTTATGTTTTAATTGACTTTAGTGTAATCATACAGGGTGATTTTTTTAAGTGATACTAACATTTGATTTCGGAAACCGGAAGAGTTACGAGATTGGTTAAAATAACAAAAAGTTGAATATTTTGATGACCTTTAGGAATCCGTTTAGAAAATTTTAAAATTCAAAATAGTTTCTGAGACAACGAAGAAAAACTGAAAATTTCCAAATTCGTTTTTTCGAGCGTTGTGTCAAAATGACTTACTTTAGAACAAAAAATTTTCGGGAACAATTATCAGGAGATCAAAAAAGCTATCAAACAATACCAAACTCGACTTTTTTCCAAATCGACGCTAGGCGTCGCGACGTTCAACTTTTCATTTTATTATGGGGAACCTATCATTTTTTTTTACAAAATTATTCAGTAGGTTTGTTTAAATTCGGATACTCTATGATAACTTTTTATCTTCTACTTTTCTGAATTTAGACAACTTTTCAAGTTATGTTATATGTTATGTTAATATTTTACTTTGTGTTATGTTTTACGACGAAAAAATAACGACTAAAATTCAGTTTTTAGAGTTTTAGAAAAGTAAGTTAAATTACTAAGATTTAATAAATTGCTTTGATTTATTTTTATTTCCCGATCGACTTATCTTTCTTAAACTTAAAAAACTAAGTTTTTTTTATCGTAAAAAATAACACAAAGTAACATATTAATATTAACATATTCAATTAACATAACGTAACATAACATAACCTGAAAAAATATATAGATTAAGAAAAGTAGAAGATAGAAAGTTCTCGTTTGATATCCGAATTTAGACAAGCCTGCTGGGCCATTTTTGTAAAAAAAATGATATGTCTTCCATAAGAAAATGAAAAGTACAACATCCCGACGCCTAGCGTCGATGTGATGGTAAAAAAGTCGAGTTTGGTATCGTTCGTTAACATTTTTGATCTCCTAAAAAAATTTACCGAAATGCTTTTTTCTAAAGTAAGCCATTTTGAGACTACAGTCGAAAAACAAAATTGCCAATTGTTTAGTTTTTCTGCGTTATTTCGGAAACCATTTTGAATTTTAAAGTTTTCTTAACGGATTCTTAAACGTCATCAAAATATACAACTTTTTGCTCAGGTAACCAATCTCGTAACTCTTACGGTTTCGGAGATCCTAATGTTAGTACCACTTAAAGAAATCACCCTGTATAATAAAAGAAAAAGCCTCGTGACTAATTTCGTGGCTTTAAACAAATTTAATTTCGTTTCATTTGTTGAGATTTGTCTCTTTTTAGACATGTAAATTAATCTAACATTGAGTAAGTTGGAACGTGACATCGAGCTTATAAATTTTCCCTTATTGACAGCAATATATTCCAATTAGTTTCCATTTTCATTTTAACAACAACTGTTTAATACAAGCCATTGATTATAAATTCTTTAGAAAATCGGAAAATGATGTTTACTTTCGTTACACGTAAATATTTAATTAACTCAATTATTCATTAGCACTAGAAGACTGTTTTCAGTGTTTTCAAAATTTTCCACACACCAACAGTTAATTTACTTAAAAGTTATTAAGTCTACAGGGGATTTAATTCCATTGATTATAGTACAACACAATAATTTTTTTCCTTCCCTTTTTTTTTGTTATCTCATCCACTATTCATAAAGTTAGAAATTTTTTATAAGCACCATTCTAGCGTTCACACGTAACTTAAAATGTTTTTCAGCTGAATAGAATGAACCAATTATTTATTCAAACCTACTTGGCACATGAAAATTAAACATTCTCGTAACAATTGTAGACACTCGTGTAAGTACTTTTCTTAGTTATTAAATTATATGCCGCCATATATCATACGAGTACAAGTTGCACGCTTGTGGTTACTCTTACATAAGTTTCTCTCACTTTAGTGTCACATAATTTAAAAACTTTGCACTAACTTAATAATGTGTGTTTACCAGAACATTAATTATCTGTTCAATTTGCTAAATAATTTAACAAATGTTCTTGTTAATTTTACATGAAGGTTAACGAAAGTGTATTGATCATAATGGCGAAAAAATGATGACCTGAAACAATTTAAATCATTTTTTTTTATAAGTCTGTGTGTAAGTCTTAAATTTTCAATTTTGACACAGTTTGTAAAGTTCAGAAATTAAAAATGCATCGATTACCCTGTTTTAATTTGTCATAGGTTTACCCCTTAGAAGATAAAACATCCGGAAGGAGGGTTAGCAACCGTAAGAGAAAATGCGACGGAAATAACATTTTAGAAAAACAATTTCTATTGGAGAAATTGACCAGAAATCGCTATATTTACTCGTCCATTGCAATCCATATAGTTCTTTCCTGATAGAGTAGAGGGGATTTTTTTATTCAATGGTTTGGATAAAAAATTTTTTTTTCTAAATATCCATGAGTTTGACAATAAGAAAATAATCGAATGTCAAATTTAATTAATTTATTTTCATAATATTCACTACCTACTGTCAAACTCAAAGATATCTTGAGAAATCTCTTTATTTGAAGAAAAAGTTTTCTGGACCTACTTAAAGCACAGAAAAATTAAAAAAAAAAGTGTAATCGATGCATTTTTTAATTCTGAACAAATTACCTAAGTACTGTTTTGAATATTTGCAGTAATATAATTTTTCAATTGACATCCCGTGATTGGACTTTACATCCTGTATGTTTCCGATTATTTTAACCATTTTATTAACCAGAAAATATATAAATAACACACAAGCATTGATTGACTTTTGTCTCAAATTTGCCCACTAGATCGCGCACTGTTACTGTACTTTTTATTTTTTTTTATTTCATTCAAAATCGTTATTTTTGTGTATCTAGTCCGTGATATTCCTATTTAACACAAGAATGAAAAGATTTGTTTGACGAGGGTTTAACTCGAGGACACATCAGTTGTATATTCACCTTTCGCTTGAAAATTTAATAAAATTTCAATTTTGAGAAGTAACTCGAGCGATTTTATTTTAATTTTTGCAATTCCTTTAATACTATTTTCTCTTCTTTTACTAAAAATACCACTTTTTCTAAAAATGTCAACCACTCAACTGGGTTACTCAACTGTTAATAACCGTTCATTTGCAATAGGAGAAATCTTTGAGTCTCTTAGGTGTTTATGGCAGAGAAAGCCTAACTCAATCTAAAGTGAACTTCAATAATATCTCTCTATTGCAAGAAGCTTTATATTTAATAAAAGAGACCCTTATTTTTTTACATTAGGGGGTGCCTCTAGAGTGCGATCATTAAACGTGGACTTCGCATTATTGTATATTATTATTGTGATTATGTATAATTTTTTTTAGGAAAATTAAAGACAAAATTATTATTAAGCGATAATCATGAGGCCAGCAGTCAGCATTAAGCGGGCCTTACTTGACAACTTCTAGAAGTCAGGTTTTTGTCTAAGCCAATAGAAACCTTGCATTTCCAGCGTCAAACGCTAAAAGTTGGTTTAGTTTATGTTCTATTGGTTTGAAAAAAAAGCTGGCTTCTAAAACTGTCATGTAAGGCCCGCTTTACGCTTCTAACAAGTTAATGATTATACACAGGTTCCTGATGGCGAGCGGTAGGGATAAGTTCACGCAGATTTGGCCACGCCCCTTTAATAATTTAAATACAAATTTAGGTATCTACGCATTCCCACCGCTCGCCAACATAAATCTGTCTTGAAGTACCCTATAAGTCAGTGTGCCCAATTTCAAGGGCTGAATGCAATTTGAGGTTTTAAAATTAATTAGTTAGTTAATTTTTGTGTAACATTTGAAGGTCTTCAAGAGAGCCATCAGAAGTCCGCTATCGTGTGCAGTGTGCTTGGATAATGGATAAAGTGGGTGCAACATAGAAACAAGCTACCGGGTCAGTCTTGAATCTCTACGTTCTCGAAACATCGAACTCCGCTGCATGTTCTTAGACAGTCCGAGAGAGCTGACCTTAAGTTAGGTTGGCCTAAATTAAAATAGGTTAGGTCCTACTCTATCAGAAAAGAGTTTTTTAGCTAATAATATGGATCGCAATGGAAGAGTAAATTTTCAGTCAATTTCTCCAATAGAAATGGTTGCTTATACTCCCACTTATAAAGGAAGATCATGACAACCAATAATAATGTAAACGAGATGGAAGTCCAAGATGACATTTCCATCGAATTTTCTCATATAGGCTACAGTTGTCAAAGCTCCTTCCTGATGTTTTATGTTCTAAGGGGAATTTCAAGTTTGCATAAGTCTTGACATAAGAGCGTCCTAAAGTCCCATTAGTGATGAGTTTAGTCTTGGAACTATTTGAAGTTAAATATCTACTGTTGAAAGTAATGTCACCGGTCATAGGACCCCTGAAGAAGACTGAAACAGATTGAAACTCAAAACAATGGGGTAAAATGAATTATCTTAACCTATTAATTCCTCTAACTGAAGGATGTAATAGTTGCTACCTACTGTGTATGAGCCAACTTTAAAAAGATGTCCTCGAGCGTACAGTCGGCCTCACAATTATTGGCCACCCTGGCTATACGCCAGGGCGGTTAATAGCCAAGAACGACAAAAGGGAAGGTTTTCGATTTACTGCTTGTTGGCAAAATAAAGTGACCCCTCATACAATTTAAGTAGGGGATATTATGATGGTTTCATCCACAATTCGTGCTAGGCATATAGCAAGGGTTGCCATTAATTATGAGGCTGACTGTACAAACGATGCTGATTCTCCCCAACTGAGAGTTGGTTTCTTAAAGATTCCTAACCATCTGAGCCGTTCAGTAAAACACATCTTTGAAGTACTTAGTTGTTTTTTCCATGTTCACACATAACAAATCAAGAGTTGAAACGTTCAAATTACAATTATGAATATTTTGATCTTAGTTTAGTACCACTTACATTATACAAATGGTAAAATTATACAATGCCAGATAGGTAAAATGTACGTGTATTAAAATTATTTCATTGTAAGAATAATGCGAGAATTTCTAAAAATAAATACAAATTTTGTTAAGATAAAGTCTGCACGAAAATAACAGTTGAGTATAGTTACAATGAAAATGACCATTAGAAGTCGATTCACGTTCTGTTATCCTTATTTTGGTGATTATGAAAGTAAATTGCCAGCACAACAAGCGAATAATTTTTCAAAATGAGCATGTTGGTAGCTTCTATTTATTTTAATGATTAGTATTATATCAACAAATTGTAATCGTTCTCGTGGAATATTTTATACAGAAACAAAAATTTGGGCTTTTCAAAATAACGATGTTAATTTACGCTTAAATAAATGTAAAAGTGTTTTCTGAAGTGTAATTCTACATTTTCAAAAAATAATTTGAAAGCGTCATCACTGTCATAATAATAATTAATATAGGTGGTAGAATATAAAAATCACTGTGCTATTAAAAATCAATCAAAATTTATTTTTAAACTGCAATACAAAATGTAATTTATTGCATTGAATAACGTAAGGTGAAAAGAAAAAATTAAATTACTTGCATGCCATATCAAAGTGCTTTTTTTATGAAGCTGAAAGAATTTTTTTATTTGATGTACTTTATATCAACTCACACGTAGGTAAGCCTAATTAAACAAGAAAAGATTCATTATTTTCGATTTCTTTGATTTTAATTAGTTTCAAAAGACGAGGCTTAAAGATTTTCTCATTAAATGATTGAATAGGCTTTCTCGAGTACGACCAAAGCACGACATTACGTTTATGTAGGTACTCAAACGCCTTTTTATTTTAATAACAGTAATAATTAATATAATTAACAATTAAATTCGTTAAAAGGTAGAAATTAAATTGTTTGTTACTATAAGCTCCACTTGTGATTATTAATCGTTTAAATATTAATAATTGATATTTTGCTGTATTTCAACATCGTTTATCGAACTCGTCAAGCTATGAAACTGTTCATCGAAGCATAATTTTAGCGACTGTGTGTACCTGCTGTGAAAATTCTATTAAATTGTTCTATGAAGCTTCAACAACAGACAAGGGAGTAATTATACGATCATGTAAAAAATATTGTTCATGTTCATCATTAACGAAAAAAGGTTCAAAATAGCGTTTTTTTAATTTATCAACAATTTTTAAATTGAAACTAGTGTACCCTCTCTGCAGGAGCACTTGACGTCTTAAAGTCAGGAGAACATTACGAAAGTAATTTCACTGTAGCTGATATTGCTCTGCTTGTAGTTTGAACACAGTTTAAATTTTATAAGGTATAGTCTATCCGTTATCTGAAGACAGAGATGACTTCTACATCCTTATTAACTTATTAGCAGCCTACAGGGTTATATCGCAATAAAAGATTAGTAGAAACTTAAAATAGAAGGTAAAAATAAACATTGTTTGGCAAATGGAAGTAGAAACTCTTACAACGTCTACTGTGAAACAAATTAAAAAAGTTAAAATTTAAATACTTTGAGGTTTTCTGCGTTGTAAGGTAAAAATGTTTGACTACCTGGAAATGTTTATTTTAGAACATCTTCGTTGCGTTTTTCTCAATGCTTTTACAACAACCCAACCCAGCATGTTGCAAATAGAGTAATAAAGATTAAGAAGTCGGTTCTGTCTTCAACGGATGAATAGACTATACTATACTATACTAAAGCCACAGTATAGTTATTTGCTTCGCATACAGTAGTGATAATCCCATGGTTACCAATGGGCGAATTCACCGGACGTAACAGTTGTGCAACAGTTACCAAATCGTCCGGTGACGTACCCGCTACTTTGGGAACGTGTGCGGAGCGGTCGCCATTTTATCGAGCGCATTTCGTTTGCGCTACTTGTTCGTATTTAAATTTGACAAATTTATTTTAAATTTTTATGATGTCCAACGTTAATATAATAATAATATAACAAAATATAAAGTTGGAAACCGGTTGGACACCAAATTCAATTTGTTGAATCAAAATTGTACAAATTGTCACTATAAAATTGACACTTAAATAAAATTCAAAATTACCGGACGATGTAGCGCTACTAATGTAGCAGTTGGATCGGTATACGTTTGCGCTACGTTCGGTGAATGGACCCATTGTTTTTCTTGTCGCCAAAATCAGTGACCTTCAACACTGTCCGCCATTTTTTGGATAGTATGAAGTATTAAGTGGAATTTCGAAATTCCACCAACAGGAAAACTTTCGTATCGTCGTATACGACGGTTTCGGATAGCTGAGAATTAAGCTTAAAAGTGCGGGTAAAGTCAATAGTTATTTGTTTTATAAGGAGACAAAGTGACGTTTTGTGTGACAAGACTGTGTTTGGCTGAAGAGCGAGCGTAAGCGAGCGAGTCTGGCAATACAGGCGAGTCACACAAAACTACTTTGACTCCGTATAAAACATTAAATTTTTTCTGCAAACGTAAAGCGTAAAACTGAAAATTTTGATTTTTGAAAGAGCACCATCTCTTGTCAATTACTTGTAGTTCAATTGTCAAATATTTTTTAAAATTAACTTAAATTTGTAAAAAAAGCTAATTATTAAAAGCAACGAACTAATTATAAAGGAAAATTTAAAAAACATTAAATTGTTTACATTACAAATGCTTAAAAAACATTTTTTACGTTAAAAATAAAAATAATGTGCGGTTAAGATTTTACTTTTCCCTCCTAGACAGACAAAAATTACTTTTCTGACAATTTTTCCTGCCTCGGCGGGAAAGTTAAACTTCACCGTTACCTATTAAGTGACACAAAGGCGACTTTTTCTGACGTTTGAAGAAAAAATTATTTTTATAAGTTCTATCAGCTGTCACTGTTAGTTTTATATCTATTTGTAGGATAACATAAATAAGTATCTGAATGTATTGAAATCATGTTTAATTAGTAAAAGGTACCTCCCGTTTTTGTTTTTGATGAAAATAAAAAATATTTAATTTATAAAAAATATAATAATAACGTGATCATTCGATTTGTCATTCACGCCCGTTCATGCTGACATAAAAGGCTTAAGCTAGGTTCATAGCTCTCCGTTGATACGTTTCCGTTGGTACGTTGGCCAATCAGAGCAGAGTATTTTTCAAATTCATCTGTCAAACTTGAAAAATACTCTGCTCTTATTGGCCAACGTACCAACGGAAACGTATCAACGAAGAGCTATGAACCTAGCTTTAGGCTTCAGAGCAAACCAAGCCTAATAAAATTAAGCTCGAGTTTAAATCAGTATAGTGCTTTTAACTTTTTAAATATACCTCGTATAAAAATCGATCTTTAATAAAAGTTGCTCCAATTGTTTCTCAGTCACCACTATTTAGTTGCTATGGCAACCAACTTTTATTTTTAAATGACAACCTACTTTTCTTCTGTCAACTTTTTGAAAGAAGGTATTTCCCTCTTTACAATGTGCAAATTTTTGGATAAGAGTTAAAATTTTAAGAAGTTTCAATCTGAAGCAGAAGTTAAAGTTGGAAATCTTTTCGTTTAAGATTCAAATAGTTATGGAGATTTTCAACTTTTGAAAAACTTTTATTCATTGGGGACAATATTTGCTGTAATCGTAAAACACTAGCTGATACCTATTCGTTTTGTACTAGAAAGCGGATTTGTGAAATCATGTAGGCCCAGTATTATAAACGAAGGTGGAAACTCAACCTGTGGTTGAAACTCGACCTAAGGTTAGCTGTCATTTTAGTTTGACATAATTGGACAAAATGGTGTAATTGACGTTTATTTATAATTTCAACCTACGGTTGAGTCAACCTTTGGTTAACTATAAGCTTTATAACACTGACCCTTACTCGTTTTATTGTAATAATTAGGATACACTATTAATTTTTATGCTATGAAGTAAAGAGAGGACACGAACGTCTCAACTTGTCTTCATCGACGATGAATGCTTCTTCTCCACGACACGACAGTGCGACCGAGCAGAAAGCTGCGAAAGTTCGTTCAATTTTGGAGGACATGAGTCCTCCAGTGAGCTTCACCACCCACCCAGATATGGCAGCATCAGATTATTATTTATTTGTTCAGAAAGTTAAAAAAAATTGAAGAGGAAGTAAAAAAACGTATATGAACAGTTGAAAGAGATTACTGAAAAATATTTTCAGAATAAAAATCAGACATTTTTGCTAAAGGTCTTTTTCTTCTGGGTTGGGTAGACAACTTTTCTAATTCCACTCGTAGTTTTAAATGACTAGGCTTACACGAATTTAAATAGCAGTTCTGATGAAGAATAGCAACGTGAACTATAAAAGGGTATTATCTACCACCGAAGAAAATCCAGAAATTATCATAAAGCTAAATCAAATTCATTATCATTGACCTAAAACATCCTTCCTAAGATGATCCTTTTGATATTTGAAAATTACTATAGTCGAGAAACGAAAAAACAATTTTTTTAACTTTAAAGAGTTAAATGAAACCGTCTATTACTTTTAGTTAGTTCTTCGAGTCAATTTCAAACCAACTGGCTAGGAAAATTCCAATAAAATAGCCTACTATTTTATTCTCGCAATTTTTTCGATTGCCCCGATTGCCACAATTTACCTGCTCATATGCGCTTTGAAATGGCTATATTAATTCTGAAAACTGCTTTAAATAATAATTTATTTATATTTTAATTTTTTCGAAGAAGAAAAAAAAGCAACATCGATACTTCACCCCTTAAACATTTTTTGTTTGCAAAAAAAATTCCATTACGCTGTATGGTTTGAATTATGTGTTTATATTATGTTTGATATTTGTTATGGTCCAAGGCATAGAGCGTGAGATGAAAAGGATTTTCAGAATATAAAATATGTTTATCCAGTTTACGCGTCGAAGGAATGTAAAAAGAAAGTTGGGGCTTTTTTATGAAATGGTAGTAAACTAAACTAACACAATGTACTAAAAGTCAAATTTCAATTCTTATGGTTACCTATGTGAAGTTTCTTTTATAGCAACTTTGTTATATTTTTATTATCTCTCAAGGTATACATTTTTGTTACTTTACGGTAGATAAATTGCTACTTATTAGATTTAACAATCGCGAATTCACAAGAGGATTTCCTTACTTTTACACCTACTACAAACATTTCAATATTGATTAAGAAATGGCGTAGATTTTCTTTATCTTATACACGACCCAATGTGTCTACTGAGTAATTTATCACACCTCAAAGTATGTGATAACTGATAACATACGAATAACTACTTCCATTTCTCAAGTACTAATGTGCGTGACCATGTTCGCATAGTCAAGTCGACTTTGGAATGTAAAACAATTTGTTTCCAAAGTAGGGTAAATGAGACGGTCGGAATATATTTAAAGGCGCCTTAAATATTTTTTGCGGTTTTCAGAAATTTGGGTGAGTCGAAGGTGTGATAAAACGTGATTAAAATTGGATAAAGGCTATTTTAATAGCTTCCTAAGTGTAGTAGCCTCTAAGTAGGATCTCTTGCCATTTGGAATGTCAGAAACTAGAGAAAATAGGCAAATTATGGTTATTAACGTACGAAGTGTTTTGAGCTCTGACGTCTTGGCACACTAAATTTCTAGACAGTTTATCATTGTACTATTTAATTTTTAAAATTGTTGTTCGTTATTTCTTCACTGATATTAAAACAAAACGCGATGTAGAAGAAAAAAAATTTTAGTATTTTCCAAATAAGGTCATTTTCACTGCTGTGTTTGAAATAATAATGTCATTGACCTTTGAAATACTTTAGGGGATTGTCCTAATTCGAAAATCGTTATTTTATCTATTTGTCTTAAATTACATTACCTATTTGATTCTGAAATGTATGTGGTTAATAAGATATACCTATCAAACAACTTAAGTGGTTTTTCAATCTAGTATAGTCCTCGAGTTCGCTTCTAATGTAAACATCGCAGTAGTTGTGGAATCGATACGGTTTACTTTATTTTACTTTTATTAGAGTATAGCAATCGGTTAAAATTGGAGAAAAAATTTATATTTCGATAGCTGTTGACAATCATTTTAATAAAAAAAGGGGTTATAATAAAAATAACTGCTTTAAATGATCAATTCGTTAATATAGAGAGATGTATGTAGAAAAAAAAATTCAAAACACGAATACATCGATGAGATCACATTGTTTACCACGCAAATGAATTGACTAGATCTACTAGTAACTTATTCTACCTCAGCATCCACTAAAATTCAAAATTATCAGCGGAGGGGTAAGTGTCGAGAGGTTAAGTGATACTTTAAAATTATGTTTAAGCTAGAAGAACCCTGCATACCTCAATAGTTCTTTAAAGAACCTTAAGAAATCGATTTACCGCTCGACGCCTGCCCTTCATTTGGTACATGCGATCAGTTCTGTGTTAGCGAAAACAGTTTGCAATAGCTAACTTTTTTATTTTTTAAGATACGAATTCGCTTAAATTAGCAAAGTTGTAGTATTTCTTACTCCGGTTTTAGTGATGTATAGCAATAATTTTTTCTGATGGCGAGCGGTAAGAATAGTGTTTCACGAGATTCTTGCATTCTTGCTCTCTTGTCAAATCCCCGGGTTGCAATAATGCAAGAAAAGGCAAGAAAGGGGAAGCTCCGACGTTAAGTGGTCAACCACTCTACTGTTTTTATTTCGATCAATAATTATTTAAAAAAAATAGTATAGTTCGTTTTAAGAGAAGGTGTCTTAAAACGAACTATACCTTTATCAAACATTATCAAAATATTTACAAATGACCGAGTTATAGCTCATTTCCGGTTTTGTAAAAACAACAGTGCCTTGGAAAACAAAAACAAAACGCTTTATTTCAATTAAATATGTCAGAAAATTGCTTCTGTTGGTAGTATTACAACAGTAATGGGGTAATATCAATCTAAATAGAAACAAAGCGTTTTGCTTTCCATAGCATTATTTTTTACCATAGCATAAAATGAGCTATACCTTGTATATTTTATAAATATTTTGATAAAGTTGATCAATCCTTTTATACAGAGGAAAATCCTAAAAATCCAAATATCAAAAAATTTAAAACAAAGTAAAAAACTGTTTTATCTCGGTAACCACACCTTTTTCCGCTTTTCCAACTATACATCATCAAAACCAGAGGAAAAACAACTTTACTATTTTAACGGAATTTGTATTTAAAAAGTTAGCTTTTGTAAACCATTTCTAAGAATACACTGTATACAAATCTATATAAAAAGTACATTTACTTTTGACAATAGCGCCAGTTTTTTTACGCCTGGTAGTCAAAAAGTTTATGATATATTTATAAAGAGACAACTTCAAATACTTTAGCGAACATCAAAGCACGTACGAGTACTTTGCTATCGAGGACTAAAGTTTACTCTTACAGCAACGGCTGTAACCATAGCAAGTGAAAACGCCATTTTAAAAGGTTTGCTGTTACTTCTAACATCTATAAACGTATATGGTAACCACATACCACAGCGATTTGAATTTATTACTGCTTTTAAACTCATTTTATTTATTTTTTATTGGTCGCTTTAATGAGATCTAAGAAGAGTTGGACTAATTTCGTAATAACAGTGTGTAATTTGCTGCATTAGTCCCCAAAGTGGTCAAATATATTTCACAAACACAAAAATATGAACATTTAAAAATTCACGAATTAACTGAAAATTTATGTGTATGCACATTGCACCGAGTGCAACCAGAGCAACCGAGTATTTTTACTGTTTCATTACAATGTTGTAATGTAGGTAGTTGTAAACATTTACGCCAGTGATACTAATTATTTTAACATTTATAAAATATGATTTGAGCCACTCGGTTAGGAAACATCCACTTTAATGAAGATAATAATAATACCACACTAAAAATTTTCTCTTTTATATTTTACTGTTGACTCCATTTTTCACACAATTAAGTGCTTAATGACTTCTAATTAATTTAATATTCCATTTTGTTAACTACAATAACTATGATCTTTAAAGTCATAATCCGTATTTAAATATCTCTCCAAATTTATCGTACCCGTGTAAAGGAGGAATTACGTTAATTCGCGTTAGTTTGCGTTCCGTTTTGGCTTTTACTGGTGTACGAGTAGGAGTTTTAGGTTATTTTTCAGTTGATATTCCACTTCTCGTAAAGAACACATTCATCATCCAATATTATTTTAAAATAAATAGTCACAATAAGAATATTTACATTATTATGCGCATACAGATTACAGAGCGAATACGACGAAATTTGCTCCAGCTTTTTAGCCACATTAACAAAGATGAAGTAATCGAAAAGTCTTCAGCTAAGCTCTTAAATGTTATAGTCAATTTTTCATTTTTAAACAGACGCCTAATTTTTTTTTAATTTGAGGTTTTTGTAAGTTAAATGACGTAGGTATGACTAATCACTGTGACGTCACGAATAGGAATAAAAAAACATTTAAATAGCCACGATGGAATAAAATTTTAATTAAGAAAGTCTAATATTTAACTGGAGCCATTTGCATTGACATATCTTAGTCATCACTTTCGTTTTTTAAGGACTGCAGAAAAATAAGAAAATTAATTTCTAAAAGAAAACGATGTAATAAGGTTTAACCTAATAACGATAGCCACAATTTTGCCAACTTTATTTAACTTTGAATAAAAACATGGGCAGTTATTGAATTTAGGGTTGTTAATTTTTTTTCGTAATATGATCATTTAAAATTATCATTGAATAAATAGTCGCTACTCTAACAGGAAAGAGCCATTTAGCTAATAATATGGATCGCAATGATTTTCTAAATATAGCAATTTCCGGTCAATTTATCCAATAGAACTGGTTGCTTATACTCCCACTTATAAGGAAAGATCACGACGGCCAATGATAATGTAAACTCGACGAAATGAATGAGTCACCCATAGTTTTACAAAATGTCGTTTCCGTCGCACTTTCTCTTATAGGCAACGGTTGCTAACCTTCCTTTCGGATCTATTTATTCAATGAAAATTGTTGTTAATTTCTTAACTTTCATAGTTTCTTATTTTCGTAACATTGGGTGCATTCACCGGACGTAAAAGTTGTGGAGTAGCTACCAAATCGTTCAGTGACTTACCCCTGCTTTGGGAACGGGTGCGGAGTGGTCCCCATTTTATCGAGCGCATTTCATTCACGTTATGTTGAACTATCTCGATACCTGCTCGCTTAACAAAATTACCGCACGATAGTAACGCTAATGATTTAGCAGTTGGCAATTGCTCCACAATTGTTACGTTCGGTGAATGCACCCATTGATTGGTGGTATTGATTAGCTATTTTTGTAGATTATTGCATAATAATCATCTAAAAATGATTGTTTTTAATTGTCAAAGTCATGGCTATGGTTATTATATTCGTCTTTTAAAAGCCTTTTACAGCAAACAAAAAGTCAAAGATGACATTTTTATATTTTTATGGGGTCAGGGCTGGGATCCTGTAATTATTAACGTATTGCTACGCTACGCTAAGCTACCTACCTTTTTACCTTCTCCTATCAATTTATAAAAGTTTGTTGGAGAGGGGTAAGGTGTAGAGGCCGTGCGGAATGTCGTGAACGATGAGTCACACCATCGCAGTAGTCGAAAATGTGAATAACTTGCTTGTTACTAAAAAATTTAAAAAAATTTTAAATCTCTGGTCATTTATATAAATTAGTCAATGTGTTTATCTTTTAAAATTTCACTACAATAGCCCTCTTCCTTCTAAATAACCCCGTCTTTGCGTAGCTTTTTTCAAGGGCATCGTTCACGAGATACCGTACTACCTCTAAGTAGTTTAGTATAACCAAAGACCATCTACATAAGACTTGCAAGCCTTGGTTAGAAATTGAGCGGTGCAATTGCATACCTTTTAGGCGTATTTGAAATATTTTTTGAATATCTATGTGAGAGCAACAAAGAAAGGGATAAAAACAGGTTAACCGTTTGTGTAGTATTATATCAGTTTTTACCTGAATACCATTAGTTTACTCAGGAGGTTTCCTCTTTTGGAGTAGAACCCTTTGCTATTGTTCTTTTATTGTTATTTTGTTACATTGTGAGAAAGATTTATGATGATCCCTAAAGTTCATACCTTTAATTTTTAAGTGAAAAATAAAGAACATAATTTTAATAAAAAAGGTAATAATTATTAACATCTATCAATTTATTACAATTGAATTAATAATACTACAACGATTTAAATTACTCGTATATATGCGAACATCTCAAATCTAACCGTGGATCCCCTTCCACAACCATCGTCTTCATCAATTCCGTCTGCGTATTGCAGCGGTGAAGAAGGTGATAACAATTATTGCGAAGAAATAAATGTGGAAGAACAAAAGATAAATACAGAAGTTCTAAAACCATCAGCTGAAACCTTTGCATTGCATATTTTGTAGGATATGTTGTAATGTATAAACTTATAAAAAAATATAATTGCCATGACTGCGAAAATACCCTAGTTCAGCAGGAAATTCTAGGGAATTCTAAAGAACTTCTAATTTTACATAGAGATTATGGGCTACAAAAAGACCTTATCAAATATTTAAAAATGCAAAAATTATTTTTTTTCATTGAAAGATGAAGTTTATAAACCTAAAAATTAGGAATAAAGTTGAAGAAAAAGGAGAGAAAGAGGCTTTATATAAAATGAGACAGACGTCTAAAAATATTAAAAAAATGTTAATTTTTGGCCAAGTCCTTCTAATTTAATGGTTTTTTTATCACATCGTTTATATATAATTTTTATTGTTTATAAATAATTATTATTATGTACCTATTTAAAATTCAATTCTATACCATTAATTTTTTACAAATAAGTTTTTCATATTCGAATTATTCGGGAAAAAATAATTGGATTAATTAAACAAGCCTTTTAACAAAAATTAACGCGAGTTCTTGTGAAGATCTATCTTTTAAAAAAAATTCTCATAATATGATTTTCTTCAATTTAATTATTTTATTCACCGCTGAAAATATTTTTTTTAATTTTTTTTTATTTATTATATTTTTTTAATAATCTTCCAATTGATAAAAATTTTTGCAAAAATTAGCATTTTTGCTCTAAGTAAATGCAATTGCGATTGTAAAGATTCAAAACAAAGTGATTCTTTTTTCCGAAAAATTTTTTTCTAGTATTAATAATTAGGGCTGAGAATTATATGCGCTAAAAATGTCCAAAATATACTGCATATATGCTGTTAAATATAGCGGAAATATGCTGTATATTTTCCAATATATGCTCTAAAAAACTGCATAACAACACAAATATTTTACAAATTATCATTTTTAAGAAAATGACACTGAAATACTGAAACTTTATTGTTTATTCCTACTTATTCATGTTTATTTTGTATACTCTGAAGACGTAAAACTACAATTTTTTGGAACGAAAATTTGTTATTTTAAAAAATTTGATAATTTGTTATTTAATTATTATCTACCGAAAATTAAAAATTATATATTTTTTTGGCAAAATATGCCGATATATGCACTAAAAAGAAAAATATGCACAAAATTGTATAAACGTGAAAATATATGCACCATTTTTTGTCAAAATATGCCGATATATGCACTAAAAAGGAAAATATGCCAATATGTATAAAAATGGAAAAATATGCAAATATATGCACTATAAAATTTGGTGAAGTTATCATAATTAGCTTAATTTGTCAAGATCTTTTTATTTCAATATGCTGCATATCAGCAAACAATATATGCAATTCCATATAATTCTCAGCCCTATTAATAATTTATTCTAAAAAGTTCAATAATACTAATTTCAAAAAAAAAATATTTTAAAGATCTTCGCTTTTTACTGAAGGGTTTTCAAATATGTTTTTAGAATAGGTAAAAATAAATACCAAAATTTTTATACCTGCATAACAATAGGTTTACCTATACTTATTTAGCAAGTCGCAAAATAAAATCTCTTTAAATACCGTTAAACAAACACATTCTTCGGTAGTAAAGCTTCGACTCACTATGAATGTCTATTTCAACTTCTTGTTCACTCCGAAATCTCCCCGAGGACCAGCGACATCTAACTTCACGGGGATTTTTGGTATTAAAACTTGTCTCAATCGGCCCCGTTCACTTTACCAGTCTTATGTAGATGGTCTTTGGTATAACGTAGCAATACGCTAAAGATAAATAATATGAGCCATCCTATTATCGTTTACCTGTAAAAATTGATGCTTATGACAAATTTTAAAAGAAATCATAGATAAAATCTCATAATGTAAACTGACCATTAGAAATAAGTACTTTTCTAATTTTCGTGCAAAAATTCCAAAACTCCTCTATACACATGATGACACTACGGTAATTAAATTAAAGACCTAAACTAATTGTTTCTTTTGTTGATATGGGATTTTATCATTAATTTTATGTGGTGTATGTTTAGCTTTTACACGTAGAGAAAATTTTACTAAACAAATATTATAAAAGCACCTGTTCTCTTCGTTCCAGTTGGTGTACACATAGAGTGATGTCACAAATGTAAGCCACTATTGCGTTTAAAAGTCAAGTACAGGCTCATAAGCTCCCCTAAAAAGGATACAATGTCTTTGATTATGATAAATAGTTATTATTAATAGTATATTAAAGAACTAGTTTCATAAGGCACTTTATGAAATGTGTTACTTATACCTGTTTTTCTATTTCGGTATTTTATCAAAAATTTAATTTTTTTTAACATTTGTAATGATTGGAATTTTTTTTCTTAATGGTAGGAACACTGAATGCCATCTGTCACGTAACGTTTGCTTCTATTAATCATAGATGTCGCTGTATTATATTATCTATTATTGATATAATTTAATTTAATACTCATTTTATCTTTTCTAAATTATGTAAAAAATAAAAACAATACTCTAAAATGTTGTAAAAGCATAATTTGAAGTAATTAACAAATTAAAAATTTTAAGACGCGTATATTTGACATTTGTTACACGTCAGTTCAACTTGACGCGGACTTAGCAGCAAAAATTCCCCAGAAACGCTACGGTACGAGAGCTTCTTACGATATTGTTTTCAGACCAAAACAGTGCGTTAAGGAGTGCATTTAAGTACCGAAATAGAAAATAGTATATTAAAATACATGTGTCACAAGATAGCATTTTGACGCACGAAGGCAAATTTTGCCAGACCGACTGAAAAGAGGTCTGCAAATGCCTGAGTGCGGCAAAAGCTCTTGTGACACAAGTGTTTTATACTATTTTTTCTATTTTGCAATGATTTATTTTAAAAATTGATTCTAAAAAAATCGTGTTAGAGAATTTTATTGCTTAAATTCTTAAGTTGGTCCTACTGACAGTTGACGTTTATTTAAACTTCTAAAATTTTACCAAGAGATGGCGGTAAAGTTTGTTTGATTTTAATATTTTTAACTTTAATACTAATGAATTTACGTAAAAATTACATTATTCCTTTGGTATTTATTACTTAATAAGCATTTTTAGTAATTATTTTTTAATATTAAGAATAATTTTTACATAATTGATTTGTATCATATGTCAAAATAATTATTTTAATTACCAATGTCAACCAATCTCAAACTAAAAAAAACTAGAAACAGTACTTAAAAGTAGAACATTACAACATCGTTTTGGACGGTTTTCGATGCTGTAATGAGTATATTGTAAACGCAAAATAGAAAAACATAATTTTGTTTCTTTTCATTAAAAAACCCACTACTTGACTTTAAAGTCAGCAGTGGCTTACATTAATTTATAACATCACTACGATATACCATATTTTTATTCCATAATAATTATTCCATCTGGATTATATTTATTAGACACTTCCTAACCGTTAATTGGTTTAGTTTATAATTAAGAAAATAAACTACAATTTTATGTTAAAGAAATAAACACAATCGAAGCACAGAAACAAAAACAATGGAAATGATTTTCTTAATTATTGTAAATCAAACAATTGAAGTAGTTTACTTACAATGGCCGCTAGCTATTTTCCGTATAATGAACGTACCTGAAACAAAATGTATTTGTTAGATTTACAGTTTTATACTAAGTATTTTGTAAGGCAGCTTTCAAGATTTATAATTTGAAAGGTTTTAAATTTTAATTAATTTGATGAATAAATTACCAGTACACCATTTAAAGGCCATTGCTAGGGATTAAAAAGGAGTTGCGGTAAACAAGCAATTACTTTTGTATTACATTAAAAAATTATTTATGCGTACCAATTTTTAGATCTAAAAAATTTTGTATTTAATTTCTCGTTGTTGTAAGGCTTCATGAGCCAATAAATGCAGTTAAAAGCCTTAGAAAAGGTCTGTTTGTTGGTCTGTACGTTCATTAGTTTATTTATCTGTTTGTTCGCCTCAATTAGGTACATTAGGGAAGTTTACAAGCTACTCGTCGAGCGAGGAGCGAGCAAAGTAGCCCAGTCTTCAACTTAAGAAAGCGACTGGCAAGTAAATTAGTCAACATTTATTCAGCACATATTCGCGTTTCATCTGAGTGAAATTCTCATAAAACAATTCAGGAGCTTCAAGACCATCTCGATCAAATGCAAAATATTTAGTTTCTAACATCGAGAATTTCCAACCATCTTACTCTTAAATGAGATTATGTAAATTATAAAATTTGTGGCACCGTCGCGTCCTGGCGTCGTCACCAAACGTCCTTTATTACCTAAGAATATTTAAACAACGCGACGAAAGTCTCATTGTGCTAGAAGAATGTCAAAAACCCAATAAACACATAAAATCCAAGTTTTGTATTTGTTTTCACGACTGCAACGGTATGTGAATTTCACTCGAGACGTTTGAACAACCCTCGAATTTAAATAATACGTGTTCTCAAGTGGAAAGTTATCCTCGATAAAAAAATGTTACTTTTCTTAATACGTTTGGAAGTTAAAGTATATGAAAAGTTTAGTAAATATTTTTAAATTTATGCCTTTTTAAAATCCCTCATTTCTCATAAAACGCAAAAATACGTTACTTATATTTAAGTGAAAATAGTTGAAATATAACACATTCTTTTTAATTTCTTCAGACGAGTCCAAAGAGTATTACGTACATAAAACAGTCTTAAAAATGCATGCAAATTTTGCAAAGTACATCTTTCTTAAAACTTTATGCACGGAAAGCCTTTTTTTATTACATTTCATACGAACTTAGAGCTCAAAAATAGCGTGGTAGGTTTTATGAAAAATAACGTTACATTAAAAATTTAGTTTGACGTTGATGTCCTCCTATCGATACATTAGCCTACATTTATCATGTTTATAAGCTCTAAAGTAAACGTTTCTTGTGGCAGATTTGTTAACATTAATAATAGATATGTTTTCTTTTGAAAAATTTTAAACAAAATGACGGAGCTTTCTCTTAAAATTCTCAAGTGGCGTTTTCTAAGAAAAAATAGAAGTACGTGTACAGGTTGTTTTAATTTTATTAAAATTTATTATTAAATTTATTATTATTCTTAATTTTACATATTGAAGAGTAATCATTAAAATTTAAAATTTTGTACAGGGTGGTACATAATTCGCAAAGGGCTAGGTGTGTCACCAGGAATGGATCTATGTACATATGGACTAATGGGCCCCCAAGTGTCAAAGGGCACACAAAAATTGAATTATTTTAAATTATTAGAAAGCAAAAATGAATTTTAAACCTTAATTTAAAGATTCTTAATGTAACAAAAAATGGGACCTCATTGGACTTCGATAGCTCTGGGCCCCGGAAAACCTAGATCCGCCTCAACGTGTCACGCAAAGAACCGCCATGCCCAGCTTTCAAAGTGGTGTTCTCTTTAAACCTCTTTACATAACTTGTTAACTCCTTCATTACATCTCGAATATTTTCCTTGAGCTGCTCAATAGTTCTGGATTTATTAGAAAAGATCTTCTCATTAAGCTATTCCGAAGAAAAAGTTGTGAATTTTATGAAATTGTACGTTTGCCTGAATTTTCCCTAAGAAACGTCCTGGGAGGCTTAGGTAGTATATCTGCTGGGGCACCACCCTTATTTGGAATTACATCTCTGAATTAGCAGCTAGAGTTGGTTCTAAATTTTTTTATGAGTGTATCGTATTATCGCCCACCATTTACAGTTACGTGGGGATCATTATCTTCGAAGAAAAATAATTTGAAAATAACTTGGGATGTAATACGTTAAATATGAATTTTTAAATAATTATTTTCAAATTTCAAATTAACGATTTTAGGTCACATTTGAAAATAAAGCTCCAAGAGAAGAAGCAAAAATTAAATTTAAAGAAGTTAGGAATTTTTTTCAATCCCTTCCAGACTTATGCGCCATATCATGTATACAGGGTGGTTGATTTTTTACTGTCCAGCTGAAATATTGCTTAAATATTGAAGATACTTAAAAAAGTTAAATTAGAAACTTTTCAAACACCACTTCATCTACAAAATAGCGTAAACAATTTTTTTCCATGGCCTACTTGTTTTCCGAAAAAATATGCAACTTTGGTTTTTTAAATAGAACACCCTGTATATTTTTAGAGAATCGTATTCTAAATCAATTTCTCTTTACAACAATGTATCACAAGTACCATTTTGCTTTCTAATAATTATGCCCAATATTTCAAAAAAAGGAACAATATGAGGGTTGTAGTAACTCTTGATTAACATTAATTTATTTACTTTTTAACAAACTAAGAAATTTCGGAACAAACTTTAACACGTAATGTATTATAATAATTGTTCAGATTGTCCACCATGGAATTCAACAATTTTTGGCCCTCTTTGACTTTGTTTTCTGCAACACTCATCCTGAAAATTTTTTAAATATTGGAAATAATTAGAAAGCAAAATGGTACTTGTGATATATTGTTGTAAAGAGAAATTGATTTAGAATACGATTCTCTAAAAATATACAGGGTGTTCTATTTAAAAAACCAAAGTTACATATTTTTCCGCAAAACAAGTAGGCCATGGAAAAAAATTGTTTCCGCTATTTTGTAGATGAGGTGTTGTTTGAAAAGTTTCTAATTTAATTTTTTTTGTATCTTCAATATTTCAGCAGATATTAGCTGGACAGTAAAAAACCAACCACCCTGTATAAGAAAAGTTTTTAAGGTCAATACACACTTAGAAAAATAGTAGGTTGTTTTGACTGCGTACTAGGTTAATATAGAACCTACCTATTTTTTTCGTTGATTTAACAGTTTGAAATCGTTTTTTTTCGTAAGTTGTCGGTTGTTTTAACGTTCTTGCTAGGTACAAACAAGTTTTTGGTCAGTAAATTCAACTTTTTTGTCAGTAGACAAATAGTAAACGGTGCTCCAGTGCATAATATAATCATGTCATGAATATGATAGATACATAGTAACACAATGCATCAATAATGTAATTAGAATAATTATAGGTAATAGTTGGATTTATAAGATAATCGAAATGATACAGTATTAATATTCATAGCATTACTGATCTAATTGTATTAGTGCAAATAATTGTAGTAATAACAATGCACTCGTATAATGTAATAAATAATTAACTCTTAAATAAAATGGTTGCAATCCAACGACTTCAAATAAAACATTTTTCATTGCACATTATGCAAGAGCAGTTGAGAAATTTTGACGCCCTTCTTTTTCTCCGTTTTCCGTTTGTCACGTTGGTCGCGTCATCAGTTTATCGGTCTGTCATATAAGTTTTTACAATCATTAAGTAACTCGTCAAGATTTCTAAGTGCATTGCAGGATTGCGGTTGAAGTTGTGCACGACAGTTTCCACTCGGTCATATACTGGAACCCCATGGGAATCCGCCTTAATCGTTTTGACTGCACCGATAAAATAAATTTCCAATACATTAAAAATGATTGAAATTCTCATTAACATAATGCGACAGCATTTTGTCCACAATTTATTTGTTTGTTTATTACTCCGGCTTTGTTCATAAAACTTATGATTTTACCACGCCACGTACAAAAATATTTAAATAATTGCACGAGAGTTTTGAGTTGACAGAAGATATTGCGTTTTACGGTATTTTTAGGTGACTCGCTAAACGTAAGTCGTAAAGAAAAACAGTTTTGTTATTAAGAACTATACAGTAGATATATCCCGTGCTAGTCATCTTACTTTATCAGAATCGAGCTAGCTTTGTATGACCACGTCAACAACAACCACGTCACTCAAGTGCTAATCGACCACTGGTGCTTTCAGAAGTGCATACACAAGATTATCAAAGCTCAGATTCTACTGTAATGATATACGATACCAAACACACCCTCTTCCACTGTGCCAGGTGGGCATAGAACTCGAGCAAAAAACATCGTTGAGAGAATGATTTGGAAACAAGAACAATAAAATGAAACAGAACAAGAAAGAAAGAGGAAACAGACACTAACGGAAATAATCCGGAGTGCACTTCAAGGAGAAGACTTACCCCATATTACCAAATCCACTGACCGGAATGGGTATACAAAACTCATCCTTAGAGGGGGGGTTCCCTCAACCACGAGGGGGAGTGGTAGACAGTAAAATAAAACTGAACTTTTATTTTAGACTCCAAAAATGACATCAATAAACTCATTCAAAGTTGGCGACCGGAACTCCTAAACCTGGTGACGGAGGGAGAGATGAAATACCTGATCGAGCAGTATCAAAGTTCCAAAAGGTAACCATATATGTCCCCATGAAAGCTGTGGCACAACTGAACAACTGCTCCAGGGAGTTGAGACCCGTAGAACTTGTGGCTCCGATAAAATCGACAGGACCCTAGAAAATCACTAGAAAAACGGAAACAATTTTCGTCAAGGGATGAGTAGGGTAGCACATAGGCAGACTTCCTCAGAAGCGTCCAACATAATGTTGATGTGGAGGGAGGGGTTGGAATAAAAGTGAAGACCTTCAGGAAAACAATAAACGGTGGTCGATGACATGAAATTAACGATCGAAGGGGATAGAAAAGCGGCAGAAAAACTAAAGACAAAAATAAACAATAAAATGAAAGAGGCCCACGTAAAGATCAAGAGTCGGGAAACAATCTTTAATATCCTAAATATTGAGCCTGATATCACAAGTGAACAAAATTAAGAGACACTAGAAGAAAAAGCAGGCATGTCTAGGGAATCAGTTGTAATTTAATCCATCAGGCCATCTAGGGATGGAAATCAGATAGTGGCGGTTGGTGTGTAGTTAAAGGTGACGGTAACTCGAAGAAAATACAAACGCGTCAAAATGAGGTGAAGCAACTGCAGAGTTAGAGAGAGGTTAGAACTCCTCAGATGTTTAGGCTTTGGCCACAGAACCGATTAATGTCAAGGAGAAGACAGTGGGGACAACTGTAAAAACTACGGGGATGAAGGCCATAAACGATTGTACAAATGAGGAGCATTGCATTGCTAAACAAAGTTTTTACAGGGTGTATATGAAAACGCGTTCTTAAGAAATCTATTATCCGTTTACTATTTATTTGTGTTATGGTTGGCCATGTTAGGGTGACAGATTCCACCCGGTTTAAATTCGAAAAAAATCAGTTAGGTTAAGTATTGTAGAGTAGCCATTGTGTTAATAGTTGATCTGTCAATGGGCTGTCATTTCTTTGGTACTGTCAAGAGCTGTCAGTCAACTTAATAGGGACTTTTTATTTTGGCAAACCAAAAAATAAAAGTTCATGGCCAACCATAGCGCAAATAAATAGTGAACTGATATAATGGATTCTCTACATTTGTAAGTTTTTTACATATTTCATTTGACTTATTCAACTTTTTATTTCCAATTTAAATAGAACCTATAAATTTGTTCCATGTGTAGCCATAAGTGGTAGTTCTTTACGTTCACAAGTTCTTTATATTACTTAGCATTTGAAGCATCATCGTATCTAGTTATATCCGTGTTTGTTACCATATACAGCAAAGTTTTATAAGTGGTTGGTTAAAACTACCCTTTTTTATCCTTCATGCTTTTTCTTTGTAATGTAAAACAAACATCTTCTCATCTTAATAAACAAACCGTTTGGAGTGTTTTGCTAAAATGTTAATAACACATAAATAAAGCATCACTAAAATTCATCAAAACTACAGGAAACAAAAGTTACCGACTGTAATAAACCTCAGGTTTATAATAAGGGAGAGTTAAAAGTAGAAGAAAATATAAGAGCTTTCTCATGTCAATTTATAGCTTGTTCATTGTTCAAGTGTTCAGTGTGCTTTGTAAATAAAGATAATTTTGTTAAATTGTTGAAGTTGAAACTATACTAGTATTATAGGTGAAGTTTATAGCTTTGATAGAAAACAAAGGAATAATATGGAAATTTGTGCAAGTCGAATATTAAATTTGTACGTCAACATTTTAAGTTTTTCACAAAATTATTCGTTTAGGAAGAAAATTTGAATAATTTAAAAAAAATTCGTAGTTTAGTGACCTAATTGTTTTTGTCACAAGTCTAAAAAACTGTTAAACCTTTAATGAGAAAACTTTTTGTACACGCTAATTGTTGAAATTTTTACGCATTCCTACACAAAACGTGATACGAAAATTATTTTTGTCACGCTCATCGTTGCAGTATTTCCCCTCTATTTTGTTAAAAAATTCATTCAGACAGTTATCTAATTAGAAAGAAGGTTAAAAGTTAGAAAAACTGCATTACACAATTTTCCGATTTCCCAAACCTAATTACGTACGAATTATATCGAAACAATTCTTAAATGCAATAAATTCGAGTAAAAGAAGCAGAATCGCGAATAATTTGATTATTTAAGGTCATAAAATCAAAAAGGGGTTCATAAAAATGTAGTTTAATACAATTTAACCCTCATTGATTGAGTCGATTAGGAGAAAGTTACGTCGAGATGAAATTTTCTTGTGGAGAAAACAAATAAAGGAAATAAATTTGACGAGGTACGTTTCTTAATAAAACCAATAAAATTAAACGAACTAATCAAGTAAAGTAAACAAAAGTAAAATATCAAAAACAATTTGGAATTTAATTCAATTTTATTACTTTGCCCTAATTTTGTGTAAAGGGCATAAATTTTGCAACATTGTTAAAATATTGCCGCATTAGCATATATTTAAAGGTGTTATCACACGTATAACCAAGGTTTAGTAAATCTATTGCAAATTGCATTACGATAATGCCTCTATCTGGAATTTCTTCCCTGCTTTAACACTATCAACGTGACATATTACGATACTAAAACACGGTATGGGAACTACTTACAAAATACACTTGAACTAACTTTGAACAGAGAATATTCTTCGACACGTAAAATTTTGTTTTTAATTATGCTTTTTTTCGTTGCTTTTTTTTCGAGTGATGACGTCATTAATAATTTCTTTAAAATGGACAATAAGTATAGTTTTTCTAAATATTTTCATTTTCAGCAAATCATCATTTCACTATTTTTATTCAGAAACTTAAAGTAGGTAGGTAGCCCACTGTGTCCTATTACAAATTAATACAACTCTTTCTGAGAGTTTAAATGACGTCAGAAGAAAGTTTGTAACGATTTAAAATTATATCTGGATGGATCAAGTTACATTCTTCAAGAAAGCACGTCGTGCTTCCTAATTATAATTAATGTTTTATTGAACACAGGACATAGCAAAAATAATGGGGTACTAACCTTACGACCACCCTTAACGAGGTTTGTTTTCGATTAAAAATTATATCCAAGTTGATCGAAAGTTATAAACTTCACATAATGACATTCTTCTTACCAGATCCAATTAATGTTTTATTGATCACCAAACTTATGGGGGGTACTAACTATGAAGTGAAAAAACCCAGTAACCCAGTAACATTTTACAGATTTTGAGAGCCTTCACTAACATTGCAGATATGCAGATATAGCTCCGTCTAAAACACCGTAAGTGTAGAATTGCCCAACACGTTCGCCTAGTTTTCTCAAAATATTGAAAGAAGCACATAGTTACTCCCTATACATGTAGTATTGAATACGAATTGAAAACGTTTTGAGTTTTGAAAACCGCATGTATACACTTTAAACACGCGTATTCAATACCTCGATCCAATCCCACAAAATATGGGATCGTATCGAAATTTGAAGTGAAAATTGCCATGTATACGCTTAGAAGCGATGGAATACTCCCAACCCTTGCGAGTTGTTCTGTTAGTTAACAAACTCGCTTCGTTTAGTGCCAATCTTCATCTTCAAACTCATTTTTAACAAAAACTATTCAATCCTGACATTTCCAGACAAACATGACATTTCCATGTATACGCTTTAGTAAGTTTTGAGTCAAAACTCAAATCCGTATTCAATACTGCATGTATTCGTGGTAATTGTGTTTTAGCTTGGAAAATCCGAATGATCCCATTCCAAAATTCATTGTATTCAACGGCTGTTAGCAGCTGCTAGCCTCCCGTAGGCCCTGTCAGTATACAAAAAAGCTATAATCCTGTGACCACCATCTGCCACTATCACTGTGATGTACTAAAATCTCCCTGCAATATTTGAGAATAATTCTCTTTTCGGTAATAATGCACCACTATTTCTCGTTCAAGTCGGCCTATACCCCCCCATAGCTATAAGTTTTCAACAGCATATGTACAGTCGAGTAACTCTAGGTAGTGTGTTTTCATCTGAGCTTTAATGTCAAGCGTGTAAAGTGTGTTAAATTAAGTAAAAGCGATCTTGAAGTGACCACTTCAATTCTCTACTCACAGCCCCACTTTATACGAATCAGGGGAAGAATTTGGAATATTTTATATTACTTTTGGGGATATCTTTACCGATAGATCAAAAATTGAATCTGGCTCAGGGACATGAATCTTCACAACTGAACTAGAAATAAATATGACTATACCATTAGGTAGATTCACCTCGGTTTTTCAAGCTGAACTTAATGACATACTAGAAAGTGCCAAAATTGTAAAAGAGACTCTATTAACAGGACAACACATACAGATTGTCGGACAGTATAGCTGCTATCGCGGCCGTGAACTGTCACAGAATAACATCGAAGCTGGTCTCGGACTGCATAGCAGCACTAAACGATATTTCGACGAGTAATGCTCTTGAAATCTGCTGGATCAAAGGGCACCAAGGTAATGAAAGCAATGAGAGGGCACATGAGCTGGTAAGGCAGGGTTCGGGCTCCTACTCGAATGGGCCTGACCGACCCTGACTCTGGCGGTCAGCACTCTCAACAGTCTCATACATAAAACATTAAACTCACATAGGTGGTAGAAAGGAACGTGCTGTAGACAAGGCAAATCCGCAATTGCTGCTTCTTCGATGCGACACGCAAAATACTACCTCAACCCTTCTCGACTACATCTGCGAGTACTCACGGGCATCGCTACAGGATATTATAAGCTAAACAAACACCTTCACAGTCTGGGACTCGATAACCCTAGATGCACAGGCTGTAATCAGGAAGATGAAACTGCGGAGCACGTGCTTTGCTCGTGTCCTGCGGTAGCATCGACTAGAGCATCCACATTTATTGACTAGTGGCTGGATATGGTCAGAATCAGAAACACTCCACCCACCAAGCTGCTCGAGTTCATCTTAAAGTTGGGATAGCTCGAGGAGTGACGAGGAAAGAGGTGCCTCTGGGTATGTTGCACAATAGGTCCGATCAAGCGGCCTAAGTGTAAGCTGTAAAAATTCAATCCATTACTTTTGGGGATGAAAAAGTCTTTCCTTATAAATCCATCTAGGACTTTATTCCATAGAACAGGAAGAGATTCTACAAAATTGATTAACAATTGCGTATCAAAACCATTTTCAGACTAAGGTTTGTCTGACGTGCATACACCTGATAATAGGATATCCGACACCGGACAGGATCATCAGGCACATGTGAAAAGGACGTTTCTTTCTCGTTTCTTCGTTTCTCTCGAGATCCGTATATAGAAGAGTTTGGCTCTGTACTAGTTTGCTGTGACAACAAAGTCTCCCGTGCTGTTGGAATCATTACTATTTGAAGATAGTCATGTTAAAATACAAAGACATGAACCGTTTGACGTTGTACAGTTCGTGGTTGAAGAAGCTAACGTGCTTGGCACAGATAGATGCCTTGTTCTAGTACATTTCGATCGTTAAGTATTAATTTGTTTCTTCCATTCCATGTCATTACATGGTTGTTTTTCATTGTATATAAAAAATTTTATTTCATAAATAAGTTGGGCTGGCGACTAATGAACAAGAAAATCGAGAAAACAGGGAAGAGAGGTAAAAGAAAGAACACTGGTGTGCACTTGAACTTCAATCCAAGCGCGTTCCAACAACGAAGAGAGTAGTGTTGTAATCGCTATCACAGGCACAAAATTGTTTTTTGTTTAGAAGAATAAAATGTTATAAAAGTCTTAAAAGGAATAGGGCATTCCTAGATACCCTGAACTTGAGATCACTCCACACCTTCCTCCGAAAGTTACCTCTTCACCATTGAATACCCTTCCCACTAATTTTTTTGTTTAAAATCACCACTGCCTCAACTGGAACCGACTACTCTAACCTATATTTTGACGGATATGATATTTACATCAAAGGCTCAATTAAGATCTGTGTTTATTTGTTAGCTTGGCATCCTTAAAGACTTTTTGTTGTAGCAATTTGTTAGTAGCTTGAATATCGTAAAAACACAGAAGATAACGGCGCAAACAGATCCGGATCCAGAGATCCGGCTTGGTCCGTGCCTGTGGTCTGTGCACTGTGCAAGCCGAACCGGGGTGTCTGTTCTGTACATCGTTCAGGGTGCCTGCGCAGGCAAACCTTCATAGAAACTTCTACAGGTCTAATCTGCACAACCAAGCCGGAGTAAAGGCTTGTGCACGTGTCTCCACCTTTAAGGTGATGATTATGCCTAGTTCTATTTTAAAAATATGGACGACATCACTGTTTCAAACAAGTAAATAAAAAGCACAATTATTCCAGGGGTCTTAAGTGCAGTTTTGAAGTTATAAAATATACTCTCTATAAGTGGTATCAACACTGTGTATTAGGTGGCAATCAAAACTACAAAAACGTCAAAGTGCTTTGTACGGAAGCACTTTGTACCCACTCGTTCAATTAATTTACTAAAACGCTTATTACAATCGAACAATTATAACCGTTTATCATCATGGCCCTCTAGAGGTATTTTAGTTTCGACCTCCCCTCGCAAATAATAAAATAAATTGCTATTGTAGTATAATAATAACAATATAAGCAATTATCGTGTAGTTATTGTTGTTTTAACAATGTACGGTTTTAACATCTAATACGGTAGTTAATTATTTTAAACAACATATTATATACAGTTAAATCGATTCGATAGTAGGTAATATAAACTGATTGAATCGTAAAACTATTTTATTGGCAGCACTTAGAGATTTATATTTCCCCTAATGGATTCTATCGGTTAACTAAGAATTAGTTCATTACTACATTTACTAATTAATTGTATTGTTGCGTGTTACTTTTAATAAATATCATTACTAGACACAAAGACTTCCATTTTTAATAAAAGAGGTAATTTAAAACTCGAATAAGTTTAACTAATTAATTTATTGCTTGCGTAAAAAAACTGTAATGAAAATTAATTATTTTTTCAATTAAATTCTACTTAAAATGTACTGCAAATTGAAGGTACTTTTAGTTTTTTTATCTGCTTACCGCACGACCTAATTTTTCACTAAAAAGTTGAACGTGAAAATAGTCCAATTTGATTTTTTTCATGTGAGATAATTCGTTTTTCTAATCCAACATCCCTGTAGTAGCTGCTATTTGATCTATCAACGAGTAGGTAAATAATTCTATTGCAGTTCACAAAACTTTTAGTTTATTTTATTCACGGATAAAGCACGTTCCATCGATCTTTCACTATTACCCATACAATTTATTTTGAAACTAAATTTAGAAAAACTTTGTTTCGGGTTAAATTGTTTTTGTTTCGGTAATGATGGAATATGTTGTAAAACGTACAATATCTTTCGTAATTTGAAACTCGTTTGAGCGCAAAATTTTAAATTACTTACAAGTTTCATAGTGTCCTGAAAATATTGACTGATGGTAACACGAGAAAATCTGAGAATAATAATAAGATCTTGCTACGTAAGATGAAGCTTCGATGATCAAAGTATTAACTATTATATTAAGTTGGGGTAGGAAACATGAGTAAATCATCTTTCAAAATAGTTACGAAAACTCTATTAACAAATTTTCGTCGTAGAGGAATATACAGGCTGTCTGTTTTTCTCATGACAGTATCAGCTCTATTATAAAAAGAAGAGAAACTTCTTTAAAAAATTAACAAAAAAACTTACTATTTTGGATGCTCCTGGGTTAAACACTATCTGACTACCCTTTTCAGCACATAATTTTGAGAAACCATTAAAAATATCTGAGGTATTTTCTGTGACCTTAGAACATAAAACATCCGGAAAGAAGGATAGCAGCTATTGCCTATAAGAGAAAATCCGACGGAAATGACATTTTAAAAATCCATGGATGACTTATGCATTTCGTCGAGTTTACATTATCATTGGCTGTCATGATCTTTTTTTATAAGTGGGAGTATAAGCAGGTGCTGAAAATATTGACTGATGGTAACACGAGAAAATCTGAGAATAATAATAAGATCTTGCTTCGTAAGAGGAAGCTTCGATGATCAAAGTATTAACTATTATATTAAGTTGGGGTAGGAAACATGAGTAAATTATCTTTCGAAACAGTTACGAAAACTCTATTAACAAATTTTCGTCGTAGAGGAATATACGTTTTTCTCAAGACAGCACCAGAATTATTATAAAAAGAATAGAAACTTTTAAATTAACAAAAAAAACTATTTTGGATGCTCTTGGGTTAAAACCCTACCCCTTATATGATTCTGAGGTTGGTCCCTATTGGTTCCTTGCATCGCGACCTCTTGGATCTATTGTGCACCTCGGATTTAGTCTTCCCTTATGTTATGGGAGTTCTGTGCTTCTGATAAAGTCCAGAATTTTCCCTATCGATAAGTTGGGCAATTCTCTTTGGAGTATCTTCTCTTTCCCGAGAATGCTGTAACGACTTCTTGTGAAAGCCTCACAGTGTAGCAGAAGATGAATTGGAGTTTCCTCCTCCTCTGCACATCCTCTGCATAGTGGGTCTTCTTCTATTCCCATCGTATGCAGGTGCTTTTTGAGCTGGCAATGACCCGTTAACATTGCCGTTGCCAGTCTTAGCTCATCTCTGCTCATTCTGATTAGAGAGCGAGTTCTTTTGTCAGAGGGTTTCTCCAGGAGGGCTTTAGAGTGTCCCTGTCCAGGAGATTCCCTCCAGTGTTTAATATGCCACTTCTCTAGAAGTGACTTTATTTCTCTCTTTGCCGTCTCATAAGAAATGGCAAGGACGGGTTCCGGTCCAATGGGTCTTATTTTGCTGCCCTCTTTAGCCAGATCGTCCGCTTCCTCGTTCCCTGGTATGTTGGCGTGAGCCGGAACCCATACCAAGTCGACGAAATTTTTCTCCGCTAGCGCATTCAGTCTGCGGATGCAGTCCGTTACTAGCCCGGACCTCACCTCACAAGCGTTCAGCGCTTTTAAGGCTGCTTGGCTGTCAGATACTACGAAGATTCTTTGATTGTGATATCCTCTGTCTAACAGCATTTGCGCACATGTTGAGATGGCGTAAATTTCTGCTTGGAAGACGGTTACGTGCTCCCCGAGGCTTAAGGTTACCCCCCGCCTCAGGTTGCCGTCCCCGATAATTCCAGCTCCTGTACCCGTTGAGTTTTTGGAGCCGTCTGTGTAGAATACAAGTCCATTCATTTTGACTGCCTTGCATTCCCATTCTTTCCTTGTCGGAATTTTAATTCCGTAGGTTTTTTCGATGGTATATGCTTTGGTTGTTCTGTCAGACACCATACTAAGTATGGGATGTTCTTCCATCTCTCTTAGGATTGAGGCATGTCCTTGCCCGCTTCTTCCTAAGGAGGAGTGAGTTTTTAGTC
Organism: Malthinus seriepunctatus; assembly: GCA_963924605.1. Taxonomy (NCBI): domain Eukaryota; kingdom Metazoa; phylum Arthropoda; class Insecta; order Coleoptera; family Cantharidae; genus Malthinus; species Malthinus seriepunctatus. The sequence continues at coordinate 49,042,857 of OZ004600.1, forward strand.
TGTAAGCCTCACTTAATGCTTTAGCTTTCACCACCAGATGTAAGGGTGGGAGGTTCAGCATTGTTTCCATTGCTGCTGTAGGCGTAGTACGCATTGCTCCAGTAATTCCTAGGCAAGCCAATCTTTGGATTTTGCCTAGTTTGTGTTTGCAGGTTTTTGTTTGTGTTTTTGTCCACCACACAAAACCTGCATATGTTACTATGGGTATAACCATTACGGTGTATATCCAGTAAGTCAACTGGGGCGCGAGTCCCCAAGTTTTGCCGAATGTTCGTCTACAGGTCCATAGAGCCCTTGTAGCTTTTTTTACTATATTGTCTATGTGTGGTTTGAAGCTTAGTTTGCTATCAAGGATAACTCCTAAGTATTTGGCTTCTCCCACTGCTTCCAGAGGTAGGTCGAATAGGTATACCTTTCTATTACCATCTGTCTTATTTGTTCTTCTTGTGAAATGGATTAGCGAGGTCTTTGTCGGATTAACCGTCAGGCCCTCTTCTTGACACCATTTCTTTACAAGATTTAGGGCTCTTTGCATTCTTTCGAACACAATAGCCCCAAACTTCCCTGTTGTTGTTATGGCTATGTCGTCGGCATAGCCTACGACGTTTAGCCCCTCTTTCTCTAGACACTTGAGAAGATTGTCTACTACGAGGCACCATAGTAGAGGTGAAAGCACCCCTCCTTGTGGGCAGCCTCGGTTTACTTTTGCTGCTACGGTGCAGTGATTTACCGAAGCGTGAACTACTCTATGCTTAAGCATATGTGAGGTCCATCAAACCCTACCCCTTTCAGCACATAACTTTGAGGAATTATTAAAAATATATGAGGTATTTGCTGTGACAGAGCATAAAACATCCGGAAGGAGGGTTAGCAACCGTTGCATATAAGAGAAAATCCGACGGAAATGACTTTTTAAAAATCCATGGATGACTCATTCATTTCGTTAAGTTTACATTATCATTGGCTGTCATGATCTTTCTTTATAAGTGGGAGTATAAGCAGCCATTTCTGTTTTCTATTTTCTATTTTTAAAATTTAAAACGAATCAACGTAACTCAAAACGTCGAGAAATGCAAAAAAAAATTTTTATTATTATTATTTTTTGTCTCGATTATAACAACTTTTTCTTGGATTGGAAAAAGTTAAAATTATATAAAAATGAAGTTAAGACGAAAAATAAACGTTACAAAGCAACAATTTCTATTAAAGAAATTGACCTGAAATCGCTATATTTAGAAAACCATTGCGATCTATATTATTAGCTAAATGACTCTTTCCTGGTAGAGTAGAGGGCATTTCTTTATTCAATGGCTCTGACACATAAAAACAAAGAGGCTGTATAAATGTCATAATTATTTTGTGGTACTGAACCTACTGTTTTAACGACTACTTACCCTAACCTGGCACCCTAGAAAATTGCTTTTGAAGAACTTGATAAATATCCAAATTAGAAATTAGTATATTATATAACTAGTGTAGAAAATGTGATATTTCAATCGAGTATCGAGTTTACTCCACAAGCTGCTAAGCAAACTTGTGATACGAGTTTGAAATATTAAATTCTAAAGGTGTTATACACACTATTTTTCAGTCGCTCAATATTTACACAAACTACGTTAATTTTTAAGAGTATTATATTTATTTTTGTATTCATAATGAATTTTTGATTTGTTAGATTAACTGATAAATGTCGTATTTATAGGTTCAAACTTCAAATATTTTATTAGACATTGAGCAGTGTTACTAAAACAATTTAGTTTGAAATGAAAATACCCAATACCCATTTATTAATGAAAATTATTATTAAAAAAAATACATAATATCGGTGTGAAATATAGCGTATTACATGGTGGTCGACTGAAAATAATTATTTCAAACTTCAGCAAATATAATATTAATTTTCCATTTCAAGCTAACAGCAAGAAAGAGCAAATAAGTAAAAATGAACATTATTTTTACACCAACCTATAAAAAGATGATTTCTTGCGCTTAAACAAACCATTCATGAACTATCATACCTACTCATAAAGAGACCAACTGACAGGAAATTTTTGCTGAATTTAATATTTTTGCTTTTGAAGGAGTATGCAAAAACAGGAAATCTTTAAAGCACTACGAAAAAGTAAAAAGCGAACATTAAAATAATGAAAATACTAGGATAGAAATAAAAATAATAGAAAACCAATTTGAGAAATTACCATTAAAATTTTAGCTGTAAAATAGCTGAAAAAATTAAATTGAAGCATTATTCATAAATTTACATCATTGAGCAAACATATTAAAGGTTATTATTCAAATTATTGGTTATAATGTTTGCGTTTTTCTTATCTTTATAATCGTTTAACAAACTAAACAAGGAAGTAATCAATTTACTTGAAGAAAATTAACAAATTAGCTTTTCTTTAACGTTGCAAAATAAATTTTCACTTTTTGGCACAAATTTCTAGTGGAAACTTTTTGTTAATGTTAAATTCTTTATAAACGTTATACAATAAATTCGACTGGAAAAATATAATTTAATAAGTTCACGTGTTCACGTAATAGTTTTATGACATTTCAAACTTATATTTTATGAAAGATCACTTACAGAGATATGTGGTTATAGAATTTGAAATTGTAAAACGGATTTTATTACTGAAATTTTTTTACATCAATATTTAATTCCTTTTTATTCAATTATTTATGAGGATATACATTTAGAATGTTCAAAATCCTTCTTTATGAAATTATTGGTCTTAATGGAATTTTCCAATATTACTAAAAATTTTCCGACAGTAAAATAGAGGCTACAGCTAGAGAGAATGAGCCAACATTTATAAGGGTATAATTTTATATTGTACTCAATTTAATTTGATACAAAATTCGGTCCGTTGAAATGAGTCGTAATTTAAAAAACCAACTGGGATTTGGTCACAGTTTATTGTCCATTGTAACCCTTCAATAAATTTCGTAGATTAATTTCCTTTTGTATAAGCCTTTAAAAGTATTTGTTACAAGTTATAAGAGATTATTTGTCTGTCGTACAGACGTTGCCGTTTATACAGAGATTTTTGCTTTTTGCCGATTTTACTGTCAAGTGAAAGACTAATGGATCCAACCTGTGTTCACTTATGGGTAATAAATTGAATTGTAGCTACAAAATTTCAAGAATCAAGTATAGCAAGGAGCTATGGAAAACTAAATATTTAAAATCAAAATGGCAATGGGGAGCAACCAAAAAACGAGGGAAAATACAAATCCACCCAATATAACATGGAAAATTATTTAAAAGACATGCCAAAAATCAGACATATGATAAAGCTCCAAAACCCTAGGCAAATGGAACGTATTTGCACAGGCCAGCGTTCTACAGTGGACGTATTAAATCTAATTCCGTCTAAAGGCTCGTCCACACACACAGGTCTTGCCTTCTGGTTTGGACTGTACAGGTGGCCAGAACGCTGTCCACACACTCCGGTTTGGCCTGTGCAGGCCGCCTGAACGGTGTCTACACGCTCCGATTTGGCCTGTGCAGGCCAAACTGGAAGGCAAGCCTGTGTGTGTGGACGGGTTCTAGTCTATGCCATTCTATCAATGTGAATGATTATTAGTCGACCTAATATAGAAGAAAATAAGAGAACCCAGGATCTTTTTCTTCTAAATTTTGACTGCTATTGCTATCTATGTTTGTGACCGATGTCATACTTTCTATGGCAATTGCCGATACCATATTGACAATCAGCCGTGTGCTGTAAGTAACTGGTTATAAATAGTGTCAACGTTGAGTCGTTAAACGTTGAGTGTTGAAGAAAGATAAAAGACTCAACGTTAACGTTATATTATAACCGGTTGCATACAGCACACCACTGATTGTTGGCATTTAATAATCCATCCCAAGGCTTTATAACTTTTTTTATGTTCTGCTGTCTCTTAAGTTACTAAGAACAGTCAGAAAAGTCTGTAGAATTTAAAAAAATAAAATATTACGTATTTTGTCCAAAACACCTAGTGCCTATACCTTCATAAAAAAATCATTTGCTTGTATAGTTTAAAAAAAACACCTAAAAAGTGTTGACGAATACAATCTTCTTCCAATCGATTATATTTATGTGTACGATTTCATGTAAACTGCAAATAACTTTTGCACAAAAGTAGTCTCATAAAGTTTCTCTAAATCCGAGTAATGCTTACAATATAGCGAAAACTAACAAACTAGCGATGTTGTACTTCTACTTTGCAATTACTTGTTGCAGTGTGAAAACATCGTTTACCTATAACTTTGAGCTTTATTGATTGATTACTCTTTTGATATTTCTCTCTTTTTGTCGTTAGAGTAATTCTATACGAGATCTCTTTCATGAACCGATGTTCTATTTAATTCTTTGTTTTGAACCTTCTGTTCGTCAATGTCGTGTTAACTTCTCTTATGCGTAAGCTTCGCCTTTGATTATTTAATTATTTGGCAATTCTGCTTTTTGATTTTGCAGTATGCCAAGGATTGAATGACATGGGTATTCCTATAGAGATTTAACACAGAAAAACTGTCTTTCTACAATTCCTGTTTTCATTTTCACATAAATGGGCTTAAAGAAATAGTACGATATGAAGAATAATTTGTTATGTCTATGATACCTACCAGTTAACCGGTTGTTTGATTTTTAAAAACCTCGGTTAACCAAAAACCGGTTAACTGGTTTGATTTGCCAGCATTGTTTGCAAATTTATCAAACCCACAAGAAATTTTGAAATTCTATATTTCAAAACTATTGAATCAAAATCCTAGAGCAGAATAGAAATATACGAATCGAGCAAAGAACAAACGTCATTTATATCAAAGCAGGGATCTGAAACACCGTACATGGAACCTGCAGCTGTGCTTAGTACAACTAAAAAGGGTGTGAAGAGCGTAGTGAACGCAGGGAGTATTGGACGCAGGGAGCAGTGCATGCTCCAAAAACCCTCACAAAACATAGAGTCTTCCGGATGGGCAGTTAACCCCACATGTTAATAAAATCTGTCCACATCAAAAGTATAGAGGCATATAATGAAGAACCAGTTCATACGTATATTATCCAAGAAGGAGGGTGAAGCAATCTTCCACATAATGGACGAATGCGTGGTCCTCTCTCGCAGACGATTCTCATTCTTTGGGGACAAGAACGCCAGCCAGTCTAATCAATGAACTCCTAAACCTGATTAAGGGTACAAAGCTGCGACTAGAGAAGTATATGGATAGCAATGCCCAATAAACCCTCGTCCTCGCCTTAACCAGTTATTTAATTATTATAGAGCTAGAAATTATGGACTGCTAAAGAAAAAAAAGATGACCATCACGCAGTTTCTCCAGCCCTCCTGGAGAAACCCTCTGACAAAAGAACTCGCTCTCTAATCAGAATGAGCAGAGATGAGCTACGACTGGCAAGGGCAATGTTAACGGGTCATTGTCAGCTCAAAAAGCACCTGCATACGATGGGACTAGAAGAAGACCCACTATGCAGAGGATGTGCAGAGGAGGAGGAAACTCCAATTCATCTTCTGCTACACTGTTAGGCTTTCACAAGAAGTCGTTACAGCATTCTCGGGAAAGAGAAGATACTCCAAAGAGAACTGCCCAACTTATCAATAGGGAAAATTCTGAACTTTATCAGAAACACAGAACTCCCATAAGGGAAGACCAAATCCGAGGCTCACAATACATCCAAGAGGTCGCGATACAAGGAACGAAGGAATCAATAGGGACAAACCTCAGAATCATATAATATAATATAAGAAAAGTACAAGATAAAAAGTTTTCGTTTGGTATCCGAATTTAGACAAGCTAACTGGGTAATCCGCTAAAAAACAATAGGTGCCCATGGTGCCCATAAGAAAATGAAAAGTTCAACGTCGCGACGTTTAGCGTCAATGTCATAAAATGTCGAGTTTAGTATCGTTTGATAGCTTTTTTGAATTTTCGACAATTTTGTTCTAAAGTAAACCATTTTCAACTACCTACAGTCGAAAAACTTAATTGCCAATTTTCAGTTTTTTTGCTTTATCTCGGTAACCTTTTTGAATTTTAAAATTTTCTAAACGTATCTTTAAAGTTGATCTAAATATGCAACTTTTTGCTAAATTAATCAACCTCGTTTCTTACCGTTTCCGAGATCCAAATGTTGGTACCATTTCAAAAATAGCATCCTGTATATTAAATAGCAATTGAAAACTGTGTGCAGATAACTCAAAATGCATAATATAATGTTTAATTTCATAAATAATAATTTTACGACGGTGCTATAAGAAATGTTTATAATGTTAACAAGTTAAAATAAGAAATACTTTTGCACAACATAACGTAAATTGTATAAAGTTAACGCGTTTCGAACTTGAAAATTGAATATACAATACACACACATTAAAAGCAACTAATTAAGTTATTATTAATAATTCGTTTATGCTGCATGCTATTTTTAAAATCGATAAAGTATTTACAGCGCATTGTTTATAATTTTAACCCCAACGTCAACATATTAAATATTTACGTAACGACGTATCTATTATCATTTCGTACAAGCTATTATTAACAAAAAACTTTTTATTGTCATCAACAAGTTATTATGAACCCTTTAGAGTTTTCCAGCACACAATACCCTTAAAACAATGCCATTGTATGTTTGCTAAAACTTTAGCAAATTGTCGCTAATGGCGCCACATTAATCAATTGACTGACCTCTGTGAATATAAAGTACAAAATGGAAAAAAAAAACTGAATTAATTTTTTAATAAAATTTTCAACAGTAAATTGAATAAATAGCACATCGTTTTACAACGCATAGAGATCGTCGCGATTTGCATATTTTAAAAAGATTTTAGACATTTTCTCCTTTATAATGTTTGTCATTTGTAACGAAGGCTTTATATAAGTACTGTAATCGTACTTAATGTTATGCCTTACTCGACTTTTTATTACAAATTGTAACATAATTTTGAAATGTTTTAAAAAAATAATATTTTTCGCTACATAATTAATCATAATATATTCATGAGAATTTGTGTGGAACCATGTGGTAGTTGTATATTGTTGTGTGATATGTTAAGGTTTAGTTATACAAGCGCAAATAACGTCAAATTCAGAGAGTTAATTGAGTGAATGATGCAGCACATGGGGGCTGTTTCTTTCCAAATTACATTTTTAAGACGTTTTCTCAAAAGTACAATATACTCCATTTAAATCCACACTTTTATATTTTTAAAATACATTACCTTTAAAATACAGAGTGTCCGAATAAGACTGGGAATACGTTTTTAGAAAAAGTTGCTAGAGCTCGTGTCAAATTATAATAGATTTGTTATTTTTAGTCATTCTAGAATTGACATCCATCCAATATTTTATTTTAGAAAGGTGATTTGTTCATGAGATGAGATAGTGAAAACGCTCACATTTTCCATTTTCAACTTTAATCCCCAACATAAAAGTTTGTTTCTACAGGATGTCTCATGACTCTTATATAGCTTATATGAGTGTGTTATTAAAGTAATTTACATTATTTCAATAATACTATGTGTATACTATGCTGTATACTATGAATAATACTTTTAAATTTCAAAACAAACCTATGTCATTGCACATTCAAACAATTTTTGGACCTTTTCTTTCTAAACAATGTATTCGTGACAGTAGTAATCCAATACACGTATTTCAGTTGTTTTCCTTTCAGAAATTTGAAAAAAAAACGTTTTAACAAAAACAAAAAAACATGATTTTATCTGTTGAAAACTGCTTTGTTTGTTTTAAACAATGCTCTTTTGTTCATTTTCTCTATCTGTTTAAAACAGATTTAAAACAGATTTCTTTTGTTTTAAACTTACATGAAATAATTAACTAAGGATAAATTAAAGTTCTTATGATGAGATTTAAGAAACTAGTTTAAAAAGTTGCTAACGAGGGTTAGAAAATGTAATGGGAAATACAAATATTGCATTGGAAAAAATTATTGTCACCAGAACCAATGAAATTGTTTTTTGAAATTAGAAGTGTCAACAGATGGCTCATGTTGTAACGATGCGTTTTTCTACATGTGTCAGAGTGTTACGAATTCATAAGATTCTGCTTCTGATATGTGAAAACTTAACATTGTTTGCGCGCCCCAGTGTTTTTTATCAAAAATGCCTCGTACGTAATCCATCAGCAACTATCTGATTCTCCGTTTTTGTACCATCTGCGATGCCATGGTATAAATGTTTATCCGGCGTTTACATTCTAACGTAATATAAATGAATCGAGGTCACCCAATTCAATTTTAGTCCACCCGATTGGCCCTTCAAGTATACCAATTATATTTTTTCATCATTTTAATTTTTCTTGTTAACGTCCTTAATATTTTCAAGTCATTTTTCATAATTTTAAAATCATTTAAAATATTTAATTATTTTAAATGTTTTTAAAATTATTTATAATTAACTTAACCCCTCGAAACTTATACCATTCGATGCCTCTTTTAAGCCCGCATCTATCGCCACCTACATAATCGCATAAAAAGCATTTATGTAGTACCTGAATGATAATCGTAAAGATAAGAGAACGAAGCGTACGGAGTTAGATGTACGTTCCTACCTCGTCATTAAATCGAACAAGCGAGTTCTGATTGGTTGAAATTGAAAGGAAAACTCATATCAAGGTATAAACATCAAACTAGCGGGTCACCCCCGTCGAAATTCGACTAAGTAGTTGTAGAGATGAATGTGTTAGAAAAATGAAATTTTCAAAAATTATTATAATGCACTTACTACCTACACCGATGATTGTTTGTTAATTTATTATTTAAAAAAAATGTATGTAATTGGTAGTTTGAAGAAAATAATTAGTGCTGACATATCTGGGGGTCGACAGTGTCAATTTAAAAAAAAATAGCGGTCACCCCCGTCGAAATCGACGAAGTTTTTGAAGATATGAATGAGCTATGGCTATTTTATAAAAAAAAATAAGAAAACTAACCTTAAAGATAACTAAGCGAAAGAGGGCAACATAAAAAACCGTCTCAAAAATCCAAAATTCACGAAACGTAATTAAAAATGCACGCACCAACCTGATCATATCGCGTATTAGAAACGTACTGGTCGAATAAAAGTATTGAAAATTTTATCACCACTACCAAATGTATAATGTGTGCCTTATCGTATAAAACCAAATACTATCTACATTTATTCTCATTTATAATTTTTAAAATTGGATTATTTTAAATTATAAAATTGATTATTTTATTATGTATATTATAAAATATAAAACAATGTATGAAATTAATAATTTTGAGAAAAAAATTAGTGGTGACATATCTGTGGGTCAAGAGCTTCAATTTAAAAAAAAAATCATCAAAATCGGTCCAGTAGAAGTACGCTAAAATTAGCGGAAAAGAAAAGGCTTCGCGTTTTAAATATATGGATTTTCAAATAAGATATGAAAATATCTCCAAATACCATTATTTAATCTCAAATGATAGGTACACCCAACTCAAAAATATACATTTATAGGAATTTTTCAATAAGCAGGTATTTTTCGTTTTAAAAAAAAACATTAAAAAAGTTAAAATAGAAAATGTGAAATTTAACCGTACTTTAGAGAGAGTTCTAGAATTTTAAACTTGCACATTTATTTTTCTAAGACAAAAGCTTGTTGAGATTTAGTACATACGTAATATAGTAGTTGGGATAAATTACTTTTCATTTTTGTTGCTTCTTTTTTTGTTTTTTCACCCACATTGTTCGTATTTTGATCGAACGAATTCAATTACGTAACAAAATTTGTCTTGAAAATTTGCGACAAAGCTCTTATTATTTGTTAGGATTTTTTCACCCACACACTAAATTGTGTAGGTATAGGAAAAATCGAGTGGGTTTTCCTTATTTAATATTGTAAATTCTCTCGAAATAATTCTTTTATGTTATTGCTCGAGTTTCATTTTGTATTGTCTGTTTCGAAAAACACTTCCTTCTATCGGCGCTATTATGTATTGCAATAGTGAAATATTCTTCAAAAGTACCTACTTCTCTCATTTCGTGATTTAAATTTCTCTGAAATCGTATAGGAACTAGGTAATTCTTATGAGAAAATTACCTCATGTTCTCTCGATTATGTTTAATTATGTATTCTTATCTAGACAAAATGACATTTTCTCATGAGAATTAATTCATATGAGTTCAAGAATTAGGTCCCTGTTAGTTTACTGACGAAGGCGAATTTTTAATGTAATAAAATTAATTAATTTTACTTTAGCTTTTAATAGACAAACTAAACTTGTGAAGCGAAACATTTAAAATTAATATTTTTTTTGGCTCGAGTACACCTCTTTAATTATTTATAATAGTTAGAAATTTGGCTACAATGTTAATACAAATTAATTTAAATATTTTTCACAAGTGCTCCTTAGCTTCACGATCTAATTTACAATTTGTAATCTCTTGAATCTGTTTAAACTGAAAATGTGTTTATATGGTGTTAATAGGATGTTGTGCAGTCTATAAAATTAAGCCGAGAAACTTTGCCTTAGTTTAATTTTTGTAGTTTAATCAGTAAATAAATTATAGTCGACTAAAAACATATTTACAAGTTTATTCATAATTTAATGCAGAGTGTTGAGGTGACAGTTCTTTAATGCTATTCACAAAAAAATCATGAAGGTGTATTATAACCTATAAATGAAAAAGTTTCATGCATTTATTAAAATGCCAAAATTATATTAAAAATAAGGTAGCATTTAAAAATATATATCTGTGACGTCACCACAGTGATTACAACTATAAGATAAATCGTCGTCTGCGTTGATCTGTCGTAGCTTTAGGCTACTATAAAGTCATACCAATCATTCAAAATCGTGCGATGACATAATTATGCTGTAAAAATAAGGTAGATGGCGCTACTTCAGGGAACATAGGAATTTATTTTACCGATAGTCAATTAGACATTTTGTTGTGACTGGTGCAAATTTCATATTGACATTTGCGACACCAATCACAGCACAGTTAAATAAATCTCGTACTCTATGAGAGGAGGCGGTACAGTCGCTGTTTTCTGAATGTAGCTTTAATTTTGTCCTTGTCAAATAGACAGTGACAGTATGATGATATTACTCCAGTGTAAAACAGGTTATTACAGTTTCCATTGTTCCCTGATGCACTAGCCCTCTAGTTGCAATTTGTTGGATTGGTATGACTTGATAGTAGCGTAAAACTACGACAGATCAACGCAGACGACGAGATGTGACAAGTGACTCGTCAGTCATCTTGTTGTTAATGACAAAGTGACATTTGCGTAAGGCCGATAAAACAGTTCACTGCTTGACTTCTAAGTTTGTATGTTTATTACAATAAACGTCACTTTGACATATGTGACATATATGTCAAATTCAAATAATTGTATTAATTTAACATTTCATGGCTGTTCATAGTTTTTCAAATTATGAAAATATTTAAATTACTTCTTTAATGTTAAAAAAGTCATTAATTAAGAAGTATTTGGTATCAACAGCTTCAGAAAATAATTCTCTTTCAATAGATATTATTGCAATTCTTGTAGATGAAGCTGGTGAGCAGCAAACTGCAAATGTAATTCCCTGTAAAAACTGGCTATGTTCCGTTTTGATCGTGGGCACTCGGTATAAAAGACAACTGACTTGTCAGCCATTTAAGTGACAGTTTTAAACGTCAAAATGACATTGTTATTTAAGAACGATAAAACAGTTTCCAAACGGCTCATTGTCTCTCTCTGTCTGTTTTAGCACTGTAGACGGAGATAGAGAATATACATTTAGCACCAAGATGGCTGACGAATCATCTATCATTTAAATTAGTAGTTGTAACTGTGATTTTCATTCATGGTGAGTTCTTATGGTTCTTATTAATAGTACTTTTGGTACTGTCAAAAAAAAGTCGTCCGTATGTGTCAAGTAAACTATGTACCTATATAAAGTATAGATTAAAATATTTTTGTCTCTAAACTGAGATAATTACAGAATCTTAGTAAGTTACACGACTGGCTGTCATCGCCAAACATTTCCATTGTTATATTTCTTACTATTGAACAAAGGTGGTTAACGTCAGAGACACGTCATCTAAAGGTGCTCTTCATTTGCAAACGATACGTTTTGTAATATGCAACAGTTTAAAAGATAAAATAGATGCCAGATAAATCTATTGGAGATGTTATAACCACTGGCACTGGAGAACAGCCTATTTTGATAATCCATGCACGAAAGTAGATTAAATACGTTTTTGAACTTTTAAAAAATCTCTAATTAAAAATTTATAAAAAAATAGCTTTCCTTTATTAGTTTTCCTCAAAGGTTCCTACTCGAAAGTTACAACTTGACAACAAACTTATGTTTGTTCGTGCTGCAGTAAGCTTAGACGTTACCTTAGTCTTTACCGCAAAATTGTCGATTTACTACACGTTCGCTTTTGGTTGCTTAAAGTCAAATTTAAGTTCAAAAGTTTTCAAAGATAATCTTTTTCGTTTTGGGTTCGAGTATAAAAGTTAGCTCGCTTTTAAAAATGTGACAACTAATCTTTATAATCCAACTTTGTTATCGCCTTTTTTAAAAATTCATCTTCATTGATTTGGGTTCTACAGCAATATACCGTCACTGTCATTTCTGATATAATTATGAGTTGGAAATGGTTTCTTTTTGAAAATGTCATGTGTAAATTAGTATTTTATAATGGCCGTAATAAATTTTTTAAATAGTCGCTCGTATGTCGTGTGTACGACAGGCAGACAGATAACGTGGCGGTACCAACCTCCGCGTGATTTTATCGCTACAAAATACTGTACTGTCGCGATCAAACACGCGAGCTTTTGATTTATTAAAACAGTTCGTATAGTATACTTAAAATTATAACGACGCCTGTCGACTTCTAAACTGAACACGAACCTCAAGTATCCACATTCGAATTGGATGACATAGAAATGCGAACTAAAGAGGTTTATTAACGTTTGATATAAATAAACAATGCTGTAATCAACGGCAAGGTACATATTACAACCCTCATGAATTCTATCTAACCTACATAATCCGATTATTCCTACTAGATTTTACACTTCTCTATAAATTAAATTTTTTCTAAAATCCATTAATATTAATGGGGCGAGTTATGAAATGCCTTTTACTTAGCCGTAAATTTCGTTAAAATTTATATTACGTTAGGAAGAGATTTTTGAGAGAGGTAGAAGATAAAATTAAAATCAAAGGTTGCTTTTTGAAATAAGAATTTTGACAGACACGAAAGTTATAAACTCAATTTTTTTAATTAGGAAAAATCACTTTTCATAGCACCCATTAGAAAAATATGTAGTTTGAGTTTTTCCACCACTTGTCAAATAATCGATTTCTTCTCGTATGTCACCTTTTTTAGTGTTTTTCATTTTTATTATTTATTAAAACTGGAGATTACGGTTCGGAAAAAGATTTTATTTTTATTGGTTTCTTCTTCTTTCTGACAACATCGACGTCGAGAAGGAACACTTTAGTTTTCCATCTTTGTACGGATAATCTAATAACAGAAAATTAAAAACGAAATATATATATTTTGGGCGATTTAAAAATTTTAAAGAGATTGGTTAAATTAGCAAAAAGTTTAAAAATCCGTTTAGAAAATTTCAAAATACAAAATGGTTTCCGAGATAACGCAGAAAAACATAAAATTTGCAATTTCGTTTTTCGACTGTAGTTTCAAAAATTCTTACTTTAGAAAAAAAATTCTAGGTGAAAATTTTCAGAACGTTAAAAAACCTATGAAACGATACCTAACTCGACTTTTTATCACATCGACGCTAGGCTTCGCGATGTTCAACTTTTCTATTTCTTATAGGGACCTATCATTTTTTTTGCAAAAATTGCTCTGTAGGCTTGTCTAAATTCTGATACCAAACGAGAACTTTTCTCGTTCTTTTAATCTTTTTAAGATTAAAACTTTTTTAATCTTGTACTTTCCTTGATTTATACACCTTCTGAGGTTATGTTATGTTACGTTATCTTACTTTATGTTATTTTTACGATGAAAAATAACGACTCAAACTTAGTTATTGCAGTTTTAGAAACGTAGGTTAATCAGGAAATAAAAATAAATATTATTTATTAAATCTTAGTAATGCAATTTTATTTCCTCGTAAAAAATAACATAAAGTAACATATTAACATAACGTAACATAACATAACTTAAAAAGTTTTGTAAATCAAGAAAGGTGCAAATTAGTACTTTCTCGTTTGGTATCCGTATTTAGACAAACCTACTTAACAAAATTTACAAAAAAATGATAAGTCCTCCATATAAGAAAATGACGCGACGCCTAGCGTCGATGTGATAAAAAGTCGAGTTTAGTATCGTTTGACAGCTTTTTTGACCTCCTGAAAATTTTACTAGAGAGTTTTCTTTACAAAATAAGCCATTTTGAAACTACAGTCGAAAAACTCAACATTTTCAGTTTTTCTGCGTTATCTCGGAAACCACTTTGAATTTTGAAATTTTCTAAACGGATTCTTAAAGGTGCGAAATTACATATTTGTTTGATTAAATGGAGTCAAAACCACCTCACATTTTTAGCACAAATCCGAAAATTGTGACGTCATACAGACAAGAGCTTCTTGAAAATAGTTAATAATACTTCTGAACTGTTTTATCGGCCTTACACGCAAATAATGTCACTGTGACGTGGGACCCAAGATTTCCCAAGATGGTTGACGAGCCATCTACCATTTACCTAGTAGTTGTAGGTGCAACTAGAACTATAGCTACTATATAAAAGGCAGCTGACTCGTCAGCCATCTTGAGGCTTATGTCAAAGTGACGTTTAATGTAATAAACATACAAACTTACTAATCAAACAGTGAACTGTTTTATCGGCCTTACGCAAATGTCACTTTGACATTAGCAACAAGATGGATGAAAAGTCAGCTACCATTTATCTAGTAGTTGTAACTAGAACGGTGACGTCACTAAAGAATCCGAAACTTTGAACCTCTGTACTTTTTAATTAAAAAGGCGTTATCCATAATTTTTGCAGCGCTAGCTCAGGTTAATCTAGCACAATGATTAGTTTTCTGAAATTCGAATTTCTGAGGAGTAGATTCGGAAACTTGCCCCCCCGAAACTCTGTAATTTTTTGATGAAAAGGGCTCTATAATCCATTCACTATTTATTTGTGCCATGGTTGGCCATGAACTTTTGTTTTTTAGTTTGCCAAAATAAAAAGTCCCTTTAAGTTGACTGACAGCTCTTGACAATTACATACTAAGTGTCAATATTAATACAATAACATAACAAACATAAATGACAGACAACTATTATTACTTAACCTAACTGATTTTTTTCTAATTTATACCGGGTGGACTCTGTCACCCTAACATGGCCAGCCATAGCACAAATAAATAGTGAACGGATTATAGCTATAATTTTTGCGGCGCTAGCTGACGCTAGCTCACGCTAACCTAGCGCAGATTAGTTTTTAGAAATACGAATTTCCGGGACTAGCGTCAACTTAGCCCTTCGAAAATTGAAGTTTCAATATTTTGATAACCAATAAGGCGCTAGCGCTAGCTCTAATATTATTTGTGGCGTATCTACTGTAAAGTTTTTATTACAATTTTCCGAAATCGGGTTTAGTTGTTGATCTGTGAACGAACCTTTAAGAATCAACGAAATAAAAAATATTTTTTTACAAAAAACAGTGATGCCGTGGAATTTTCAAAACAAAAACCACATAACCAATAATAAAATAATTGCAATTTGATAGTAATAATAATTTGATAAAGGTCAAACAATAATGAGTAATGCCGAACGTGATTTGTTTTGATAATTCAATGGCATCATTGTTTTTTGTAAAAAATATTTTTTAATTTTCGAAAAATTGAAAATTGTAAATAACAGTATTCTTTTCCTATAAAAGGCCTAAAATATATTTAGCTTTAAAATCAAATAATTAATCATTAAAAATTTAGCCTATGCTACGGCGCAAGTCATATAGTTTGAATGAATTTCTTTATTCAATAAATTCTATTATTATTATACCACTCGGTATAACAGTGATCCTCCATTTCTTATTAAACGCCTTATATGGTTCGTTAATATCGTACACGTACTGGACATGAAAGTCTTGTTGGAAACTTAATTATCGACTTTAATTAAAACTCTTAACAAAAACTTTAATTGCTTGTCTGGAAGATAGTTGGGGCACCTATAGGAGCTGATGAGACAAAAAAACAGGAAAAGTTGAAAAGATACATAAAACAGAAAGCAACTAAAAATTTAGTAAACCCAAGAGTTGAAAGGTTACCAACTTTAATACCATAGCATCTTTCTCAAAGATACACGTAATTTAATAATAAGTTATAAAATTAGTTTAACCCCAGAGTATCGATTTAAATTTTTAGTATAAAATTATAACTTTGTTCGGAGTTAACGAGACATAATTTTAGTATGGGGCAATAACAATGTAAAAGTTTAAACTTAAAAAGCTTTGGTTTTTCACGTCATATAATAAAGTTGTGCATGTAACGTTCGATTTTCCCTCTAGATAGCCATTGCACATCACCCATCATTGACCGGATACCGAACGTGCCCAACTGAATATCCGTTGCATGTAACTATCTCGTACAAAACCAATAAAAAAAGATTTAAAAAAATAAAATAAATCCAAGCTCATTTCGTTTTAGCAGTCTTTTTACTCGGTTGTGATAAAATGTGGGAAACTTTTTTTTTGCGCTACTTAAAACTATTTGCTCCATTTTCAAGAGGAAATTGCTGTGTAGATAGATAGATTTTTTTTATTAGTAAAGAACGAAGCGAAAAAATATTTCAAGATAAAATATTTTCACAAGGGCACAAACTCAATAAATCTTACTAAATCCATAGTTTTGCTGAATATACTAAACAATATCAATAGCTTATGTAGTCCAACAACGTTTTATTTTTTAGGTCGTATAGAAAAAAATCTAATAACGGTTTGTAGAATGTGTATCATCATGGAAACAATCCTTATTTGTTTCTCTGCTGTTTTGTCTTGTACTGAACGAAATACGAGATTAATAATGCTTTGGGATTACCAATCCGTCTTTAAGGGGATGCTTTATAATTGCGATTTAGTTACTATTAAGATATTTTGATTTTATCCCTAAAATTTATTATAAAATTACATTTATCATGAACCTTATGACGCAGAACGCAAACCTGGGAGGCCCAAAAAATGCTTATTTTACTATAACTTGTTTAGAGTATCCCGTACATTTTTTTGGCTCTTGATCAAATGTTTCCAGTGGATCAACTCTACCATCCATACGCTATGATTTCACATCTAGAGAGGGCCGATTTTACAGTTGATGCCCAACAGCGGTTTAAATCAAACTCCGGTTGAACCTGAGGCATCGTTTCTTACCGTATAGTAAAACTCAAGTTTTGTTAAACTCTAACGTAAATTGTGTTTGTAAAATCGGTTCTAAAACTTTTGGCTCGCTTGTTGTAAAATTGTTTTTCTTATTAATTACTTCATTATTAGAAAACCCCTTAAATATGAAAGTTACGTACGTACCCACGTCAAGATTATCTGTCCGAGATAGCAAAACGACAGAAATTAATAAGTAAATTGGGTACGATATGGCAATGGAAATGTGTAATTTTCCATTATTTATTTCAGTTCACTTCGAAAGATTTAAATAAAAATGAAAGCTTAACTTAAACTGACGGCTTTACGTGTCATTAGTAGCACGAAGCATTCATTTTCAATAATGTAAATGGGATCAGAATACTTGTTAAGTTAATTTAGTTACGATCACGTGCCGGTAAAATCCTATAAAATCG
Source organism: Malthinus seriepunctatus (assembly GCA_963924605.1). NCBI lineage: Eukaryota > Metazoa > Arthropoda > Insecta > Coleoptera > Cantharidae > Malthinus > Malthinus seriepunctatus. The sequence goes on from OZ004600.1 coordinate 49,060,656, forward strand.
AGAAAGGGTTTTTTAAAGATTTATTCCTTTAAGAGCAGACTGAGATATTGCTGGAGACTATAGTATAACAAAGTAGCCGTTTTAGGGTCATTTCAACACTAGGTAAATTTAAAGAGGCCATAAAAAATGTTTAGTAGTTGCAAATGCAGACTTTTAATTGTCACTTTTGTATAAACCAATAGATATTTCAATTAATAATAGTGTCAAGTCTAACAAGTATTTTAATATTTGTCTATCTCATTATGTACTTTTCTAATAGATAACGACATAATCTCATCAGTGAGCTATTTTAAACGGCTTCTAAGCTTGTTATTGTTTTAATTGTTCCACATAATGGCTAATGCCAGACACTAATAATTACAATCACGATAAAAGGCGTTATTTTGAATTCCTTGTATACTATTTACCAATTTACATAACCTTATGTAAATAAAAAATATCAAGGTCGAAGTTTCTTATGTAAGGTAAGTCGGGGGAAGACGCCACTGTGGGGCGAGATGCCACCCCAGCATTTTTCAAAATTCCTCCAATCTATCTCCGGAAAATTTGATGTATAGGTTGCTTGTGATTATAAGCTACTAGCAAACATCGTTGAAAACCAGTTTTCGCAAGTCATCAAAAAGTTTTCTAAAAAATTAGGTTTTTATGTTTGACGAAGTTTTTGCTACATCTCAGTTTTTAAGTTTTATTAGGCGTTTTTTTTTGTGTTATCGATATCAACGAATTGTTAGCTGAAAACACGGCACTTTTCACGTCTATTGTAATTTTTGCTAAAAAATTCGCATCAAATTTGATTTAGTTAGAGAGTTTTGCATTTTCACCCATAATGGGGTAAGACGCCAGATTAGTGCAAAGTATGTAACTTAGACTCATTTTATTTGGATTTATAGTAATAATGCGACAATAGTGCCGACAATGATGAAAATGTGTAATGAAAACTATTACGATAGCAATGGGCTTCGTAGATTGGATTTGCTGCATAATTTGCAAGAAGTGGTTACACGAAAGATGTACATGGGTTGATGGCACATATGACGATTGAGGTCAATAATATCTAAGGATAAAACAGTTTTTTTTCGTTTGGTACCGTTCCTGACTTTTTATTGGGGACTAAAACTCACTATGGCATCTTGTCCCATGCATTTTTGTCAAGATTTTTTTGTCGATAAATACAAAAAAATTTTTTTAACTATGTTAACTAATAATTTATGTTGATTTGATATTGCTATCTAATAGTGTATTCTTTGAGCGATAAACACATATTTTTAAATTAATCTAAATGTGTATAATAACTAAAAAACTGAAACTTGGTAGGTAGATAACATGTTGATAGACAAACAAACTTATAACAATAAATAAACTTATATGTTGTAGCGAAAACTAGTATTTTAGAGGTTCAAAGTTAGCGCCACCCCCTGAAGAGGTAGTTGTAGTGGTGCGATTTTTATGCAATTTCTACCACAGGATAATTTATAAGATAATTAAAAATATAATATTATTATGATAATTTAAATTTTAACCCCAACTTTGAGAGCCTACAACTTTTTGAGGATGCATTTTTTGATATAATTGCAAGAAGAGCAAACGTCTTATTGTGGTCTCAGGAAACCACTGCACACGTTTGTCGAAGTTATTCGTGGACACTCTGTATTTCTAGCAGGTATTATTGGTCCATAAAAAGTTTCTGATGAAATGGAATGACCCATACATGTTTTTAGGGTAAAATATAATAGTTATAATAAGCTTGTCCATTAACATTTTATCTACCAAGTTTCAGATTTTTAGACCACGAATTAGTCGAAAAAAAAATTTTAAACATCCAAAAACCCTGTGTATTTTACATAAAGAACTTCGACCCCTCTGGTAATGGCCGCTATCAAAAATTTTTTTTTCGTTATGTGGATAATTTATTTTGAAATATTTGGAGTCGAGGGGGTAATTGAGGGGGCATAAGAATTGAAATTCGCAAGTAGCCCATATAGAAAGCACTCTAACTGTTGATAGACAGATCATTTCGGCAGAATGCATCAATCGCTCTAATTAATCAATCAAACAATCCAGATAAACATTAAACAGCAGTTAATTAAACAGGTACATAGTAAATTACAGAGATATTATGAAAACACACTATGCATTCTGATATTCACTGTCAGGGCATTATAGAATTTATTTGTAACGCTATTAAAAAATATTTTGGTTGAAAGAAACGCAATTTAATAAGAAATTTCAAGTTGCAGTTCAATTAAAATTTTTCCGCGTTAAGATCTTAACAATGCCGAAAATTACCTTAAAATAGCTTTAACTATAGGTTTTGATTAACTTGAAGCTTTTATTTGAAGCTTTTTTGCCTACTAAAGTAAGAAGGGAAGCAGAAAATTACAAAAACAAGATTTTGGCCGTGGTATGACAAATTGTACTAAGACCAGCATAACATCTTTGTTTAAAAAGACAGAACGATAAAATGGATGAACATACATCCAGAATTCACACCATAATATTAATAACAAGAGATAAATCGCCTTCTAGTGAAAGAGATATCGAATGACAGACAAAGAGGTGAAGGGACTCTTTCCAAAACAATAAATTTACATATTATAAAAAACATATTACACAGAAAAAGTAGTAATAACCAGACACTAGTGAACAAAAAAGTAAAAGAAGAAGACGAAGTCAATTGAATATTTTCAAAATTAATTAATATAATGAAGCATATTTTGAAATGAAAACTGAAAATAATAAAAAATTGGGTTTGATCTGCAAATAATTATTAATTTTTAGTTTTTTCCTGTTCGAGGTAGCGAAACGTTGAAACGTACAAACTACAAAGTATCAATTTAATTAATACAGAATTCTAGTAAACTACGAACTAGAGCTTAAATTCTCTTATTTAAAAATAGAAACCTATGAAATTTTTTAATTAAAAAGTGCATAATTGTTAATTAAAAGTTCGTGTTGTATTACAACAATAAATATTAACATTGGTTTTGTTTTTAAAGAACAAACTGCAGTTACACGAGCTCTGTACATTTTTGAAAAATAAAAACAATTAAAGGAAAGAGCAAAGAGGCAAGGAAAATTATTAGTTTAATTATTAGTAATAACTGTTCCTTTACTTAATAATAAAATTATTATTATAATTATGAGTCATAACTGTTACTTACAAATACCTCCACTTTCTTTAGGGTTGCTAATCGTAATATAAATTATGGACGTACCTGAAACAAAAATTTAAGATTAGATTTTGTAACATTTTGTAAAAATTATCTGTAGTTACCATTGAAAGGGATAAATAGTAGTTCGGTACTAGACCAGGTGATTAACTAACCTTGTTCCCATTAGATATCTCAGTAATAGTAAAAGATATCTCTATGTGCTAATAGGGCGATTAGACCTATAATAGTACTATTACAGGAAAAAGAATATACTATATTTATATTGATAAAGAAGCGACACTCGCTAGGTGGGGAGAACCAGTTTCTAGTGCGCATTTTTACCAGGAATGTTAATGTCAAATCAACGAAATTAGGTTTGAAATTTTCAAAAACGTCACTGTGCATATGCGGATAAAATCAAAAATATTCTAACCCAATTATTTTGACATGAATACACATTTTCTTCAACAATAGTGAACTGATATAAGGTAAAAATTAATCAAAAATCAAGGCATTAGTTCACAATCACCAAAAACTATTGTTAAACTAATTTAGTAACGTCAAGTGACATTAGAAATGAAAGATCTTTCTCTCAAATTCAAATATCCCGCTTAAATACCCTAGGAAAATGGCCGCCATAGTTCAAGGTCTCCAAAAACGGCGTATACGATTTTAATGGGATTTTATGCGAGTGTCGCTTCTTTATCAATATAAATAAATATATAGTCGTTTTTCTATGGTACAATCACTTCTTAAGTCTCCCCATTTTTGTGGATATGATGATTGATGATGTCATCGAAATTTTTTTAAATCAATTTTTAAATCGTTTTTGTATGTTGACTAATATACAGGGTGTATATTAGTCAACAAACAAAAACGAAATCACTTTTAATGTATTTGTCTTTCAAGGCTAATGAGATATTGAGGATTATTTGAAACCAAAACACATGAAAATTATTTTGACACTTTATAACCTCAACGCCTGTCAAGTAGGTCAAATAGTTATTTTCCTACAACTATTTTGTATTGTCTAGCAACACTTATAACTTTATGATACACAGAAGCCGTGAATTATGTCAACAGGGACCACACTGGAAAGGTAACATTTTTCCAACGATCAGAGAAAAACAACAATTTCACTTTAATAAAAAATAATAATGTTTAGTTATTTATGATATATTATGTATTGCTCTGTTATACAAGTCGAACGAAGAGAAATATACTATGATGCTCCCCTTTGATCTAGTTCCGTAGAAAAACAAACAAATGAGGAAGATGCATGGATTTTTTAAATCATTTATATTCAGTTTTTATTGTTAAATTTGACTTTCTTATTATAAAAAAATAGTAGGAGAGAATATTTACAGAAGTCAGATAAAATAGGGACCTATCTATTTAGAATAAGAACTTCACATAAATATCAATAGATGGCGCATCCGTCTAAGCATAATTAGACCGTAAAGTGGTTGCCATGGTAACGGAATCAGAATAATGGTATTCGATACACATACAGTTAAACTTACCAAAAGTACCTACATATTTCTGTTCTTAAATTACACTGCCTGCAACGTATTTACGGATTTATCTTTATGTAAATAACGTTCTGTCAGTTATAAACTCATTTTATTTGTATACTGTACAAATATTGCATAAAATTTGATTGCAACCTATGCATACATTTCATTTGTGTGAAAATTGAGTTTACCAACTTGATGAGAAACTTTATATCGTATTATAGATACTATTTCTATACCGCTTAATATTGATGAATGATGAACATATTCATAAGAAAACTTTATTATACTTTTATAATGTCTGTACAAATATTTGATTTGTTTGTTGTTAGTCTCTATAGAGGCTAGTCTGTCTTGGTATTGTGGAAGTAACAAAAAGTGGCCCAAAAATGCTTTTACAATAGGGATGAAGAAGCTGCAGCCTCAAAAAGCTATTTTAACTCAATTTTAGGGCCAAAAAAAATTGCCACCCCAGTTCTAAAGCATTATAATCATACCACTCTTAAGCAGGGATAGTCCCATTCCTGGTCCTAATAAATAAATTAATAAGTGCTCTATCACAGAAACTAAAATTAGAAGAAAGTTTCTAATATTATTTTTGGAAGAAGCATGGAATCAAAAATTGAAAGAGTTTTCCATTAGTCATTAAAAGCTACAATTTTAGCTTTCTTCTATCTCTCATAAGTTATGATAATTAAAAGCTTTTGAAGTTGTTGATAATTGCCTTTAACAAGAAAACTTCCTGAGCTTCCTTGTAATTATAATTACTAATTGAATACAACGGTAATATCTTATACATGCGTAAATGTAGTTGCGCTCTCATTAATTTTTCATGCAAAATAAAACATGCAGCTATTACTTATTTATAAAAAAAAGGTAGGTACTAGGAAGCGCTTTAGTGGTGTATTATTAGAATTTCCTGAATAATTGAAATACAACTAGTCATTTTTAAATTTTATATAGGTAGGTAAGTTGGTAATAATAACAGTAAAAAATAAATTGCATTTTAGATTGTATAGCAATTCTATTAATATACTACATACAACACAATACACACACTAAATATCATTTTATGGAAAAACTTTAAATTAGTCTTATCTTATTTACTGAGCATAATGTCATAATTACATAAAGATGAAATTTAAAATACGAGTCGGAGGCGAGTGTTTAATTCATCCGAGTGTAATTTAGCCATTATGCGAGTTAAATACAATAGTTTATTTACAACTAAGTATGTAGTTTTGATCAGTCGAGTAATTATTTTTGAATAAAATCGCATTATAATGACAGTTGTAAATAAACACAGTTATAAGCTAAACCAACTATTAATAAAAATAAATGTTTGTTCTTTTTACTTTATTTTAAAAGATATCATTTTTTTCTTTAAATTATGGCGTTTTGACAATGAAAAAGTATGCTCTTAGAAAATCTCTGTAGTTCATTAAACACGTATTGTTTGGAAAGTGTGACGTGGGAAACTCAACTTCCTATTGTTAAAACCATCTATACACTCCCAGTAAGAGTGCTCGTAAACGAAAAGAATGAAGTGACTTTTTAGTGATGAATAAAATGGCTTTTACTTTAATAAATAATAATTTTAATACACTATTTATGTGCTAAAAGCGCTCGAAAAGCGGATTTGATAGACGTTTTAATCCGAAAAAAAAGTAAACCCGTTGTGGCATTATTAAATTGACGGAAGGGGGGGTTTATTAATAAAAATGTCAAATTATGACTAACAGAAAAATAAAAGAATGATTTTTAGCTGTATACAGGGTGGTTTGTTTTAAAATACACATGGAAATTTCCTAACCTTTACTAAAAGTTCCTCCACAAGTTTTTATATGTGGGTGTCATTAATAAAAATTTTACATATCAAGATTAAATTATTTAAAAAAATTTCAAGTGGAAATGGGGTGATTAGCATTTAGGGTGGCTTTACAATTTTCTTTTTAATTTATTCAAAAGAAATTTAAAGGTCACCAGTCTAAATTATCAGAAAAAAATTAATACGTATTTTAAAGCCCTTTATCGAGGCATTATTTTTCGTAATGCTTAATATAACTACTTGTTAAAAAAAATTTCAGTCACTAAAGTTGAGAAAAATATATAGTTCTTATCAGTAAGTAATCTTTTGCGTGTCGAACACTTTACCTTCTTACATCCCAACTTATCACATTTATAAAAGAAAAATCTTATTTAACAGTCTCTTGACCTGTATTTTAATTAAATATGTAGGATAATGGAAGGAAGATAAGAAGTTAAAAGGCTCTTGATAAAATACAAATTCCAACACGAAACTCAAATTACGTCTAAGTATTAAAATTAAAAGTTTATTTGGAAATTGAGCTTTCCTTTTTCGTCTTTTTATCACAGGATAACAATTTTTTAGTATTTTTATTTTGTTTAACTAATAATTATTACAGCAATTAATTAAAAAAAATGTTTTAAAAGCTTTTGTTATTAATCGAATTTAGGGGTTGCTTTAACAATATTTTGAAAACATATGGTTTTGAGTCATTTTGTTTCTTCGCCCAAGGCAGAATACTCTGTGATATGGTTATTATCGTTTATTTAAATTTTTAAAACTGGTCCTTTTTGTATTATAAAGGCGTAGTTAGCTTTATTTGAAATAATATTTCATGAATTTTATAAAAATTATAAAAAATAATTCGGGTCCTTTTTTTCTCTTTTCAATAACATGTCCCTTGTATAACGTTTTAAGTAGTATTGTACATACATCTATATGATACAGACAAATCATTTTCATTGGTTTCACCGCCTTCTTTTCAAATACTCTTACAATAGCCCCAGTTATTCGCTGTGACATAAAATCAAACAGTCTGTATAGGCATTTTCTTCTTTTTTTTCATATTTTAATTAATCACAATTAGATTTCAATCAAAAAATAAACTGTTCTTTTGTTTATTATTGAATTACATTTCTAACTTAATCAAGTTAACTGTTAATAATTGATGATTTGAAAATTTCTGTCTCATGTTATTATTTACTCTTTTTATCGATTAGCTATCCTTGACAGTATATTACTGAAGGTTTTTTAAAAAGCTTGAAAAATTCAGCCTTAAGGTTAATTAAATTTTGTTTAAAAAGTGCTTTGATAGTAATTTATTGTTGTAATTCGTGACTATAAATTATGTAAATTAATCGTAAATTAACAAATAATTCTTTGTCGGTGACGTGTATATCATGCAACTAATGAAGCTTAAGCTTTGAGTTCCAATACATCTGGGACTCCAAATTTGTCAGTAATCAGTATCTATACATTAATTATGGTTACTCATATTAAACTTTGATTTACCTACTTACTCATATTATAATATTCGACAACCTATTCAGTGGTAAATAATAGTGTTATACTTTCGTCAAAATAAAATTTTCGTTTCTATACATTGTCTTTTGTTATACACAACGCGAGCTTCTTTATAATACTTGTATTATTAGGGCCGTTTTACATGGACTCAATATCGTACTAACTTGTTAGTACTGAATCAACTCAAGGAGCAAAAGCATGGGAATCTAAGCTTTAACGTCGTGCGTAGAAATTTCGACTAACGACAGTGCACGACGTTAAAGCTTAGATTCTCGTGCTTTTGCTTCTTGAGTTGATTCAGCACTAAAAAGTTAGTACGACATTTAGTCCATGTAAAACGGCCCTAAGTACTATGCAGGTGAAACCACTTTTTTGCATAACTGAGATCAGATAAATTGGTTACTTATTTATTCTTTGTATAGTCGGACCTGGGCTTTTTCGATTTGACTTTATAATCCTTATACAAAAGGGGTTAAGCTTTTAAATGTTCAACAACAGAAAACACACTAAGAATAGTAAAAGAAATTGAACCTACCTGACCGAACCCCCGTGGCGTGAAACAGGGGTGGATTTTCTCTCTAGTATAAAGACTTACGATAGCAAATTCAGGTAAATTTTGTTAACGTTGATGCATACTTAATATTTACTAGAAAAAAAATACGACCCTGCTTCAAGAACTAGCATTTTTACAGATAAATTAAAAATTCATTTTACTCCTTTGGTAAGTTGTTTCCTTTTGTGACATATTTTTCTTTTGTGAAGGTTACAAAAGGATTATAAAGTCAAAATCGGTAATAGAAGTTGGAACTATACAAATATGTATTTACTAATGTATTTACTAAGGCCCAGTTTCACAGAACTTAATTAGTCATGGAGAGATTAATTAATTATTCATGGCTTGGTCTGAAAGCTAAGCTTACATCATCATTCGATTTCACGCAGTATTCACACACACATTTGTTCAGAGCTTACACTAGAGCTTAAACCGACATTGTGAAACCACCCCTAAGCAACAAAATCTAATACAAAAGTATCATTTTTAAAAATATTTGGATGAATAAAGAGATTTGTAACAAATAAATCAACAATAGCAAGACTGAAAACATTTTGGTTGTCGCCGTCCGAAACAATTTCGCATTCAGAAGTTTCTGGGCAAAAAGTTTTTTGTAGCAAAGCGAAACTAACGACACATAACATTGACTAGAGTGTCTACTTCAGAGTTTAGAATTACTTTACAAACTGAAAATTAGTCGTTTAGTGAGTCAAACATAATATTTTGGACGAAATAATTTTTTTTTCAGAAACAGATCTTTCTTTACGACATTGATATTCAAAGAAAATTCAAATTTCTTTTAATTAAATGAAAGTTTTATGAAATTTGCAAAAATAATAATTTCCTTTTGCCCTCTGCTCTTTACAGTAATGGAGCATTATTTAAATCCATTGAGAATGCTTTTTGAGTTAAAGACTTGAAACTTGATTTTAAAACAAATCAAGCAGGCTTTGCAAATTGAGCCGAAACGATCTTTTATTAAAGAAAGTTAAGCGTAACTCAGTAATTGTATACTGTTGTAGGAAATTTCAGTACGAATATTATTATAGTTTCTAAATTTTACGATAACGATGTCGTTGCGCATTATTTTAGAGAACGTGGAAAATTCTTAAATTACATAAAACGTAGGCGCTGCGTTTGATTGAAGGGCCACGTTAATGAAATGATACATAATTTAATACGAAACTGTAACGTTTATTTAGAAAATTTTATTTTGATCTACTTTTCTTTTCTCTATCTTTTTTTATAGAAACTGGTATCCTCCATCATTATGAAAAAGTAAAATTTTTATAAACAAGTAAAATAAAAAGCTTCCATTTTTATGATTAGAGGGTCTAAAATAGGAATTCTCGTTGATTAAAATCAGGTTGAGAAATCATTAATGACTAATGAGCCAACCATAGATGACGATTATTATGTTGAGCCAACACTGTTCTTTATTTCCTACCTAAATCTTCTCTGATATCCAAATCGTTCGGAACCTACGTTAAACCAAAAACCATACAGTAATAGACTACTGAAACCTATATTAAAAAATGTGACAGGCTTTTAAGGTCAAAATCGTTTAAAATCCCTCGAAGGGTAAACTTTTTTATCCATTTCTTCGTTGCTTCCGTCTTGACAAGCTATCTTATTCGCTCGAAAAATGCTTGCAGTGACTAGCGACATCTTCTTATCGGGGATTCTTGGTCACATTCGGCCCATAAGCTATCCCAGTCTTACACTGTATAGTCTTTGGTTAAACAGATCTATTCGTTGCGCCACTTGCTTTAATGTAAGGTTAGGTTAGGTTCCCTAATGTAATGCCTCAACGGCTATTTCAGAAAGTCTTAGACAACGGATAAGACGATGGGTCTTGACCCGCAGGCGTCTGGGCCACTTTCCAAGATGAATCTAGCACTCCTTGGCAGTACAGGCTATCGGAGGGTCTTCAGAAAAGATATCTTCTCTTCTCAGAAAACTAAGGTTGGGTTAGCTTGGATTTTCGTGTTTAAATTCTTAGACCATGAACCACACAATAACTCAGTGCTCATGGTCAATAATTGCTCTTTGAAATCAAACAAAAAATTCGAAAACTCATTCATTTGTAACTTTGGCGACATTTTGACCACAGTAGATAGAGAAATTAAACCGTTATACCTGTGACTTTTGATGTACTCAATTGAAAACCAGATATATTTACAGTTTCTTCAGTAGAATCTTTATTCTGAAAATTCTGTACAACAAAGAAATTTTTTTTTCATTTTATTAAAAAACGATTTGTCTCAAAATAATAACTTCCAGAGATACATCATATTTTCGAATTAAATTATGTACCTAATAGATTTCATTAGTGATTAAAGTGACTCTTCAATCAAATGCAGTCGAGGTATAATAACAAGAAGTTTCCATCTGAAAATAAAACATAACGATAACGACATCGTTAAGGTAAAATTTGGAAACTATTCTCTCTCTGATAACTACAACTAATAAATTTATCTAAAACTACTTTACATAATGAGTAGGTACATAATGCCAAGTTTGTTTATTTAATAACGTGGATAAAATCTTGTAGTAGTACCACTAACACTACTTTCAAAATTAGCGGTTTATTATTGTTGAGAAAAGCTTGTTTTCCCAACTACATAATGTCTAAGTATTTAAATTATCGATTAATAATTTTAAAAAATCAATCGGATACAATTAAACCAACTTTAACAAAAGTATTTTGCTAAGTCACGTTCTTTTGAATTGTGTCTTTTTCGATTTACGAAATAAAATGAAATGTTTCCTAAAATATTTTATTCAAAATACTTCATTAATAATAATCTTAAAATCCAAAGAATCAAAAGTTTATTCTTGTGCATTTTAAAAATTCGGTTTAATTTACAAAATTCAGTAGTATTTTGCTAGTTTTGGATAATTTTCACTAAACAATTTCGCGTAAACCAATATTTGATTATGTTTCTCATTTTAACAAAGGGTACAGTTTTGTTTCATTATAATGAAATTCGCCTTAATTGTTACAAATAATTATTATACGATCGAGGGGTAATTTGAAAATATAACAAACAAAAAGTGTAACTATTGCTAGTTCTTATCCACATATCCACACATGGTTTATTTTGCCGTACATAGTTCTAAGAGAAAAATACATTTTTTTTTACTTTTAACATGTTTTAGGGTCACCAATTGTTGAAAATTTTCAGTTCCATAAAATTATACTCCAACATATTTAACAAAATCTCTCTTGCCATGGAAAATGTCAAATTTTTGTTATCAGAAGATCAAAAAAGCTATCAAACGATATCAAACTCGACTTTATATCACATCGACGCTAGGCGTCGCGACGTTCAATTTATAATTTTTTATGGGGGAGAACTTAGAGAACTAGAAAACTAAACGAGAACTTTATATCTTGTACTTTTCCTTATTTACGCAACTTTTCAGGTTATGTTATGTTACTTTGTGTTATTTTTTACGATGAAAAATAACGATTAAGACTTAGGTTGGGTTGCAGAAAGCTTGTAACGGCTCGTTACAATTGATGAGAGTTTTGAATGTGACGTTTCAGATGTCAAAATGTAGTGGCTCAAGTCACATTCTAAACTCTCATCAATTGTAACAAGCCGTTAAAAGCTTTCTGCAACCCAGGGTTAGTTTTTAAAGTTTTAGAAAGGTAAGTTGATCAGGAAATAAAAATAAATCAAAATATTATTAATTAAATCTTATAGTAATGTAATTATATTTCTTCATTCACTTACTTTTCTACAACTTTAAAAACTAAGTTTTAGTTGTTATTTTTCATCGTAAAAAATAACATAAAGTAATATATTAACATAACGTCCCCCACAAGAAAATGAAAAGTTGAACGTCGAGACGCCTAGCGTTGATGTGATAAAAAGTCGAGTTTGATATAGTCTGATAGGTTTTTGATCTCCTGAAAATTTTTCCCGAAGTTTTTTTGTTAAATAAAGTAAGCCATTTTGAAACTACAGTCGAAAAACGAAATTGCCAATTTTCAGTTTTTCTGCTTTATCTCGGAAACTATTTTGAATTTTGCAATTTTCTAAACGGATTCTTAAAATTTATCAATATATGCAACTTTTTGCTAATTTAACCGATCTCGTAACTCTTACGGTTTCCGAGATCCCAATGTTAGTACCACTTAAAAAAATCACCCTGTAGAACACAAATTCTGACGTTTTATATTCTATTCCACTGTTTTCCATGGTAACAGCAATTATGTCAAAATCGTATAATTTAATTTTAAAATTTGAAATGTATAAAATAACTAATGGTGACGTTTTATAAGCGCCCAAAACTTATATTTTAATAATTAGCACATAGAAATACAATTTTTCCATGTTTGTCTCTATCCCTACGACCTTCTCTAGATGATTCTACACTTAGGTATAAGCAAGTTCGGTTACAGATTACGTCTAGTTTCGATATCAGGATTCGGTGGTCAAGCTGGGTCAAAAGCCTTGTCTGTGCATTTCAGTATTTATAATAAGAATAAATAATAACAACAATTAATTTAACAACAAATCAATTAAATTTAACAAAATGAGATTAGAAAAGAAAATCTGATTTGCTTTTAATAAAAAACAAATTTCTGTTTTTTAAGTCATTAAAAAAGTCATTATACGTAGGGAGCCGTTTTCCACTTAATTACTATTTTACCTAAAAGCACTTTCGTTTGTTTTTCGCGTGCTTTAATTTTTTAATTAAACCTTTTAAACTTAATAATTCATTACTCAACATTGGCTATAAACGCAAACGTTTATGATTTAAAAATTTGGGTTTTAAATGTAAGGCCCTTAATGAGATTTTTACGTATACATATACAGATTTTCATTTTCCTCTTCTTTAGTGTAGTGTTTGAGGGAAAGTCTTAAATGAAGTTTTAAATCTTAAATAATAAATTGAATTTTACCTCATTATGAAGCTTCTATTCAAGGCAAACTTGAGTAAAGCAAGTTGCAAACGTTAACCTGCCTAATGGTGGGCATCAGAAACAGAAAAAACAACGTTTTCAATTGTACTGTTTATTCCTTACGATCTTTAAAACCAGTGGTTTTATGGTCAAAATTCAATGTATGTTAAAGGCAAAGGTTGAACTTAGATACTGGTGGTTTTTTAATTTAATTTAAATTTACCTGCTTAATATTTTACTTAAACACCATAAATTTTTTCCTGTTTTGCAATACTTTTTTCGAAACATAAATAGTATCTAAATATCTAAGTCCAAACTTTTTCTTTAACATATTCTTTGAATTTTGGCAATACAGCCACTGCTTTTAAAGATCTCAGGGAATAAAAATGTGCCTGAACACCATTTATTTCTAATGGGCGGGTCTCGACCTAAGAGTATTTTTCCTTATAGTTACAGAGCCAACTAGATTATCAGATTTTAAAATTAAAAAAAAATAACTTAATATTAACAAACAAACCCGAATTACCTTCCAATATTTTAATTGTATGACATTAAATGCACGAGAAAGAACAATAAAAATGTTTTTATTAAATTAAGAACGTTTAAAGTACAAAAAAGTTGTAACCAAAAACATAATTGAGATTTTTAAGTTTTCAACATTTTTTCCGAAAACTCATGATGCTTTATCTCTTAGAGTAACCGTGATCCCCGTGGTGCACACTCAATTTGAATCAGCGTGTAGTTAATCACGATGTAAGGGTGGAAATCTTTTAAAACAGAAGAGTTTCTTGATAGGCGTAGGTAGAAACTGTTTTCGTCATTTTCAGAAAATTTGATTCGATCCACAAACTACAATGTTTAAATATTTTTTGTCACCCTGTAATTGTTTTATTATATAAATTAGGGTTGTATTTACCCGCACAATGTTAAAATTTAATTGGTTTAAAAAATAGTGATTTGCGCATTAGAATATGGGTCATTCTTTTACAAACCGCACACCAATTTAAACTTGATATTTTAGAATCGTCCAAAAAATTTTTTACAGCCTATATTCATAAAATTACTTGACTCGTATTTCAGGATTTTGCTGAACAAAATTTGTTTTCGAAAATATTCACATATGAATTTTCGATAATTTCCTGGATTTTCTCCAATCTTCTCATACTTGAAATTTTTCGAGCGCAAGAACTTGTAATCGAGCAATTGTTGCGTCTGAGATATCTGACGCTCACGCATGTGGGTGCTGGGTGACTTACGCTCGGAAATATTTAGTAACTTCCGATCTAATAGAGACCTCACTTTTTTGTAAAACGAGTTTTATAGATAAGAGAATAAGGAACAAAATGATAATTTTTCCAATTAATTCAAGTTGGGGAGGGAGCATGTTAAAACTATTTAAACAATTAAATTGTTATTATTTTTCATTTGTTCACAATAAAACAATAAAATTTTTAATACACTTCGAAAGCTAAGGTAATAAAGGGTAAAATTAAAAAAAAAGACATTGATCCGATAAGTACAACTGGAGATAATAAATTTCAAGTATGAGAAGATTGGAGAAAATCCAGCAAATTATCGAAAATTCATATGTGAATATTTTGGAAAACAAATTTTTTTCAGCAAAATCCTGAAATACGGGTCAATTAAATTTGTTGAAAGATGCAGAAAAAAGTTTTTTATCGAATTTGAAGAAGTAAATTTTTTTTCCTGAAATCTGTACGATTTGTAAAAGAATTTTTAATGCGGGCCCGCATTAAAAAAATTAATTACGAAAATAAGAAATTAATACTTCAAGCGATATTTGATAAGCTTTGTTTTCAAGTTGAATATGATATTGTTATACAGCAGTTTTTTTTTCTCTTTTCAAAAATATGTCTGTCGTGAGGTTAAATTTAAAAAAAAAAATGGATAATTTAATTTAGCTTTTAATTTGCGGAAAAAATAATTTAAAAAAAGTCGGTTTCTTACTTTTAACCTAAGCCACAATTTATAAGTGTGCTCTGCCAATTTATATACTCCTAGGTCGCCTGCTGCAGTTTACAATCGCGGGCTCAACTCGATACTTTTAAAGTTACTCCGATTAAAAAGAACTAAAGACTAATCATTCACATTATCACATTAATGAACAAAATAATTGTAACATTTACGTAATTAAATACTTATTAATAATAATATTAATTTGAATATACTTTAACATAATCTTTATTTTAACTTTCGTATACAAGTGCTAATTGCATACTGAGCGCGTGGACCTGCGCGCTCACCCTTAACAACTTAATCTATCACATACCTCCACCTTTAAATTTACCTTTACCTCTATACACAATATTTACAATTTTTTACATAACTATTACTAATTTACTACATCATAGCAACTTAAATTAAAATGATCGTAAGTTAAACGATCTGGTGCCCTTCGATTTCGTTTATCATTACTCGTACTTGCAATTTCCTCCTTCTCTGTAATTTCCTTCGAAATCGAAGGTTCCACCTCCACCTTAGATTCTCCAATTTTATCTGTGGGAATTCCTTTAGGACCCATTTCCGAATCATACATTTTTTTAATTTGATTAACATGTCTCTTCCACATTAACTGTAACACAGGAATTTCTACATTAAATAATAAGTTCCCTATTCTTTCCTTAATTACTCCTTCTACAAATCTAACTTCATTTACATATCTGTGATCTCTCACCAAAACTCTTTCATCTAACCTAAATTTTACATTTCTATTACCTTTAAAATGTGATCTTTGTCTATTTTGGTTTTTATATACCTTTTGACTAACAACATCGTTTCTCTTAATAGTGCCTGTTTTTTTTATTTTATCAAAATGGGTGCAAACCTTTCGTCCAAACATTAAATAAGACGGAGCGCTTTCAGTCGTACAGTGTGGAGTATTTCTATGCACAAATAAAAAATTATTTAATATCAAATTCAAATCTACATTTTCCATTGATAAAAATTCCTTTTTTAATGCCAATTTAACAAGTTTAACAGCGTTTTCCGCAGCCCCATTTGAAGCAGGGTGATAAGGCGCCGTGGTTAGAAATTCTACCCCATTATTGCGTAAAAAATTTTTAAACTCTATTGAACAAAATTGACTTCCATTATCGGAAACTACTAATTGAGGTAACCCAAATCTAGCAAAAGTGTCCCTTAACAAATTTATAGTAACTTTAGCGGTTGTTAATTTAGTCGGAAACACTTCTAACCATTTCGTATATGCATCAACGATTATAAAATAATATTGATTTCTATATGGTCCTAAATAATCTATATGTATTCGTTCCCATGGCTTACTGGGCCATTCCCAAGATTTCATAGGAACTTTTTCTGGGTTATTTGAAATGGTTCGACAAATGGAACAAGATTTAACTATATTTTCTATCTCGTTGTTAATTTTTGGCCACCAAAAATATTCTTTTGCTAGATTTTTCATTTTAACCATACCCAAGTGAGTTTCGTGTAACTCCTTTAAAAAATTTCCCCTTAAACTTGTAGGTATAATAATCCTATTATTCCATATTAAGCAATTATTTTCTACTGTCAATTGATTTTTAAAATATGCATAATTTTTTATTTCAGCCTCCTCAATTCTTTTTGGCCATTTTGTAATTACAAATTTAATAATACTTGACAATAATTTATCTTTACTTGTTTCAGCTTGAATTGTTTCCCAATCAATGGGCATGGTGCTATTTTTAAAAAAATTAATATAACTGTTGTCATCGAATTTTTCAAAATTTTGAAACGTCAAGGGCGATCTAGAAAAAAAATCGGCTATATTTGAAGTCGAATTTACGTACTGAATTTCATACTGATAATTTGACAATATGACCGCCCATCTTTTTAACCTATTTGCCGTATACTGAGGAATGCCCTTTTTCGGGTTAAAAATTGCCACTAACGGTTTGTGGTCTGTTTTTAATAAAAATTTGTATCCGTACAAAAAATTATGAAACTTATCTAGCCCAAAAATAATGCTTAAACTCTCTTTCTCCACTTGCGAATAATTTTTTTCGCTATCAGATAAAGTGCGGCTGGCAAACCCAATTGGTTTTTCTGCCCCATCAGGCATTATATGCGAGAGTACCGCTCCTAACCCATATGCACTACTATCGGTAGCTAAAGTAATGGGCAATGCCGGATTAAAATGCACTAACACCTTACTTGATACAATAATTTCTTTTATTTTAATAAATGCTTTGTTGCAATCCTCCGACCAATTATACTCTACCCCCTTTTTTAATAATCCATATAGTGGATGCAAAATGTCTGACATATTTTTTACAAATTTTGAATAATAATTTACCAATCCTAAAAATGACTTTAACTTCTTTAAATTAGTGGGTCGAGGAGCCTTTTCTATGGCACTTAATAAAGATTCGCAAGTACGAATCCCTTCTTTATTGATTTTAAATCCCAAATACTCTACTTCTTTTTTAAAAAAATTGCATTTAGTCAAAGATAATTTCAATCCCACTTCTTCCAATCTACTCAAGACTAACCTTAATAATTTAATATGTTCCTTAAAGTCCTTACCCCCTACTAAAATGTCATCTATAAAACAAATGGTATTTGGAATATCTTGTAGCAACGCTTCCATAATCTTTTGAAATTTAGCTGGCGCGGAAGCCACGCCGAAAGGTAATCTCGAATAACTGAACAATCCTTTATGGGTCGAAATAGTAACTAAATTTTGCGAATTTTTATCCAATGGAATCTGTTGATATGCTTGCGAAAGATCTAGTTTTGTAAATATTTTACTAGACTGCATTTTTGTAAAAAGGTCTTCCGGTCTAGGTAGCGGATACTTGTCTACTTCCATTACCGAATTAATCGTTACTTTGAAATCTCCACAAATACGCACAGAGCCATCCTTCTTTAATATAGGCACAATTGGTGCTCCCCATTGACTAAAATCAACAGGATAAATAATATTAAGTTGTAATAACCTTTCTAATTCTTGTTCAACTTTTTCCCTCATAGAGTAAGGAAGAGGTCTAGCCCTAAAAAATTTTGGTGTTACCCCTTCTTTCAATTTTATTGATATTTCCCCTTTACTAAATGTACCTAACCCTGGGGCAAATAATTCTTTATAAACGTTACTTAATTTGTGTAATTCCTCCTTTTCTGCCTCCACAGTATAATTTAATACCTCTAATGAAAATTTATAATTTTTTATAAAGTCTCTACCTAATATGGGAGGTCCACCATTTTTTATAATATATAAATTTAAATTTGAAACGGTATCATTATAATTAACGTTGACTGTAATGTATCCAATCGGGAAAATTTTTGTTCCATTATAAGAAATTAAAACTTTATTTGAATTTAAAATTGTTAACATTTGAAAATTTTGTGAATACGTTCGTTCGGATATACAAGATATCGACGCGCCCGTATCTACTTGGAACATGAACGGCTTATC
Source organism: Malthinus seriepunctatus (assembly GCA_963924605.1). NCBI lineage: Eukaryota > Metazoa > Arthropoda > Insecta > Coleoptera > Cantharidae > Malthinus > Malthinus seriepunctatus. The sequence continues at coordinate 49,079,558 of OZ004600.1, forward strand.
ATTTACCAATACTTCAATAGTAATAATTTCTAATTTATTATTTGAATTTAAATTAAATAAAAAAAGTTCATTTTCCTCCTCTTCTAAAAAATTTGCAACGTTATTAATATTTTTTTTACACATAGGCGCTAAGTGCCCCTTCATTTTACAAGAATGACAAGCATAATTTTTGAAATAACACTTCTCTGTTACATGATTCTGTCGACCACATACCCTACACTTGGCGCCATCTTGCTGTTGTTTCACTCCATACCTTGATGGTTGCGAACCATATGGCATTTTAGGTGACTTGCCATCTCGCAGATGTTGCACTTCTTCCTTAATTGGTGGATTTGTCTCCTGAGCAGCCATTTTAGCTACTGCAATCGATATGACTTCGCTAAATGTTGATTCGACTTTGACTTCCAGCAGCTTATCTTGCACTCGCCCTTTTGTAAAACCAACCACAAACATATCTCTCAACACTATGTCCAAAAAAGTACCTGCAAATTCACAATAAGACGCTAAATGCCGTAGTCTTGCAGCCCATTCTTTCGCCGTCTCTTCTACCATCTTTTTAGCCAAATAAAATTTATACCGAGCCGCCATCACCCATTGCTCCTTTTTGAAATGATCCGACAAAATTTTTATGAGCTCTTCATACTCTTTCTCTTCCGGCTTTATTGGCAAACAAAGGTCGAACACCAATCGGTAAGCCTCTTCCGCTAATAAATTTAACAAAATCGCCTTCTTCTTTCCTTCGCTCACGATGTCGTTTGCTATAAAAAAATTTTCCAATCTTGGTTTAAATAACGACCACTCATTTTCTTGAGGATTAAATTCTCTTAAATGGCCCACTTCCATATTTCTCGTCGCCAATGTAACATTTACGTAATTAAATACTTATTAATAATAATATTAATTTGAATATACTTTAACATAATCTTTATTTTAACTTTCGTATACAAGTGCTAATTGCATACTGAGCGCGTGGACCTGCGCGCTCACCCTTAACAACTTAATCTATCACAATAATAAATGTGTAGAAAAAGCTGCAAATTATTAATTTGATTCAGCAAAACTTGAGTAAGTAGGTACGATAAAGGAACGTGCTAAGATAAAGAGGGTACTGTTTTTTTTATAATTACGAATATCTGAACTTTAACATTCGTTTTAATATTTTTTATTTTAAACTAATTTTACCACTATAAACTTGTTAATTCTAGGGTTAAAGATTTTAATTTCCTTACATTTGATTTTTTAAAGCAATTATTGTAGTGATTACTGAATAGTTTTACAGCACATTTATTCTAACATTGTTGCATATGTTTTTTTAATAGCACATTAAACAAATCTAAATAAACGTTAATACTGTATAGTGATAGGTTATGTATTATTAATGACATTTATTTAAAACTTAATTCGTTAGTAATTTATAATGCGCAGTTAAATATTTTAAGGGCACAAACACTCTTTATAGTGCTGGAACCAAATGCACAATAAATGTAAAATGATGGTCACATAATTTGTTGCCTATAAATTATAATGATATTAATAATGATTAATTTGAGTAAAATAATTTGTGTTTTTACTAAACGAAACAGAAGAAAATGAGAGAAATTGTGTTGATGAAAAAAGTTATTGGAGTTTTCTAAATAATGGTTTATTTGCATTGAGGGTATGCAAACCATCATTTCTCGATCATTAGTTTTGCTCGGTTTGCATTTTATAAAAACAGACGCTATAAAAACAACCCAATTATCAAGAGAACACTTGGAAATTATGACTTTCTAAAACTCAAAAGAAAACCTTTGAATACTAAGTGTTTGGTGAAAATTTTCACTATTATGTGTTATTTAAATTTTATTGCAACTAGGTATTTATTAAAAAAAGTTTTATAGCGATAAACTATGTAAGTAATTTAATAAAACCGTAAAACGAAACTTTTTCTATTGACGTAGATTTGAATGAAACTTGATAAATAATTGATTTTCAATTTGTAACAGGAATTACAAAAATACCTCAACGTAACAAGGAGAATAATTTTTTATAGACTCGTTAAAAAGGCTTAAGGCGATATTACCGTAAATGAACTATTTTTTAAGGGCCCTTCTTTATTAAAAGCCCAAAGCATATTTTTCATAGTGGAGTCCTTTAACTTTAAACTTATTTCAAACATTGAAAAATAAGAGTTTTTTTAATGTCTTGCCTACACAGAGGTGATCACTTGGAATTTTAAATGAAAATTTCTGGAGAATTTTAAAAAACTCTCGTGTTGAAGCTTTTAGTGTTATTTTTGCGTCAAAAAATGGTGGAGCACCTTTTCTTTAAAAAATTCATTTGATTACAAATAAAGAATCAAGAATACAACTTTAATGTTGTATGTCAAAGTTTCTTATTACTTTATTTTTATACTTTGCGCTAATAAATTACTTAAAAAAAGGTTCTTTTACCGAAATAATAGAAATGAGCGAGTCATCATTTTCTGCTAACTTTAAATCGATTTATCGAGAAAGAATTGTAATAAACTTTTATTTAATTTGGTATAAAAAGAAAAATTTAATTCAATCCAATAATCCACAGCGTGCCATGGGAAATCTAACTTTTCGGTCAAGTTAACGCTGTTCAATGCTTTGTTTTAATTGTTTTAACTATATTTTTATTATTTCAATTTGTTGAAAATAATTAGAGATACAAATTTTATTTCTAAAATGAAATAAACATTTCAAATAAATTGAAACACAAAACAATTCAACATTAATCATTAATAGAACTATGATGGTGCAAATTATTTATCATTTTAACTGTTTCGATAGGCGAATTGACAAAATTGACAAAATGAAATTCACATTACAGGAAAAGTTTGCAATAAATTACAGCGACTACAGCCTGAATAACAAAACGAGAAGAGAAGTCCACTCCCACCATTGTTAAAACCAATGGTCCCACCATCCGTCTGTCTGGGCGTCTATAAGTATGTCTATCTGTCTGTGTGTCTGTATGTCTATATTTGCATCTATACGTCTGTCTGCGTATGAACACGAAAACAAATCAAATTAGCGTTGAAAATGATTAAAATATACTCAAAATTAAGAAAATGACTAACAATTTGATTGGTAATAGGTACCTAAGTACTTTAAACAAGTACTAAAACTTTATATTGTTAGAGTAAGCTTAAAAGTGAAGTAAAATGTTACTTTACAATTATTAATATCATCACATTAAATAGTATAACAAGCCTTAAATGTCGAAAGTTGTGACTACCATAAATTTCAAATAATTACGCTTTGAAAGAGAAGATGAGCTATACGTAAACTACTCAAAACTCGTCTGCAGTAACTTATGTTTACGAGTCAAATTTTGATGATGTGGGTGCTTTTAAAATTTATGTGCAGGGAAAGTAACTAGAAATGTAAAATTAAATCAAAATGTTAGTAAAAGGAAAAATAATCTAATTAAAATAGGTTAAATAACGTGAATTTGTCATTAAAAGGTAGTATTTATACTATTGACCCACAGACCTTTTAGATATTTAGATCCACGATCTTCAGCTACAACAGTATCGTTAGAATCTTCTAGACGCTAAAAGGGTCTGCAGGAGAAATTCTTCAAAGTTTGGTAAAGTTCGAAAATATATAATATGTTTTTATGGCTTTAGTGGTGATTAACTTAATATCAACACAAAGAGGGGTTTACAATCTTCAAGGGACAGAGCATCTTATACCTGCTATTTTGAAACTGCCTAAGGGTTGAAAAACAGGGTTGTTTTAAGAAAAATTAAAAAGAAAACTAGTAGGTGTTTGGTGACAAAATAAAAATAAAAATAAATTACATTTTTATGACAAATATATTTCGACTCAAAAATATGTCAATTCTACCCTGTTTTAAATTTTAAAACCTCTCTATTTTTACCACAATACGACCTGTCAATAACTTTGTTGCGGTCCTTTTTGAAAACTAGGGCTATTGTTAAAGTACTTACGGAGTGAGTCAAATCCAGTCAAATCCATAAAAACAATTTATTTATTTATTTTCTATATTAGGTATTTTATGAACTACTACTGCTGACATCATTTACGTGATCCACAAAACGGCCGCTAGAATATACTAATTTTCATAGGATTTGCTTTTTATAAAAAAAAAGAAATTCAAAATAGTCGATCCAAAATGGCAGCTAGAATATATTCATTTTCATGGAATTTACATGACACTTACCTACTATTTAAGTGTTTTCTAGCTAATTGATTACGAATTTAGTATAAAAAATAAGAAATTGAAAATTGTGGATACAAAATAGTGGCTAGAATATTATACGGATAGCGTATTACAATTATGTAACCCCCAAATATGTAGTTTTCCACAAATTAATAAAGCAGTTGAAAATACTTTAATAAATTGGCGTTTTGAAAACATCGTTTTCTAATAGATAGTATCACCATCACAAAATGTTGGTTAAATTAATTTTGATTGTTATAGAAGACATCATAAAATGATAATTTATGAAAAGGTCAAAAAAAACAAAGTGTGTGTTTGATCATTGTTGCAAAACACAATCCACTTATTATTTAAGCGTTTTTGAGGTCACTGGTTACGAATTTGGTATAAAAAATAATAAATTCAAAATAGTGGATCCAAAATGGAGGCTAGAATATATTAATTTTCATGGGATTTGTATGGTTAAATTAATTTTGCTTGTTGTAGAAGACATCATAAAATGATATTTTAAAATGAAATAGTCAAAAAAACAAAGTGTGGGTAAGATCATTATTGCAAAACACAATCCACTTATTAATGAAGTATATTTTTGAGGTCCAGGTCACTGATTACAAATCTGGTATAAAAAATAAGAAATTCAAAATGGTGGATCCAAAATAGCGGCTAAAATATATTAATTTTCATGGGATTTGCATAACACTTACTATTTAAGTGTTTTCTAGCTAATTGATTATGAATTTAGTATAAAAAATAAGAAATTGAAAATTATCGATACAAAATGGCGGCTAGAATATACTAATTTTCATGACATTTGCGTAAAACTTGCTATTTAACTGTTTTCGAGGTTTTCGAATCTGGTATAAAAAATAAGAAATTCAAAATGGTGGATCCAAAATGGCGGCTAGAATATAAAGCAAGTCGGGGGAAGATGCCATACATTTTTTAATTAATTTATAAAAACGTTATTATACACTATACTTTATTCAAGGAGACGAGATAGTGAATGTAAACAAACAACCCGCGTGTTGTGCACGTGAACACTTATGTTTAGCGCTGTGATTGGCTCTAACGTATAAACTTATTTTAAGCTTGTTGCATGGTTACCTAACTGCGTTGATGCGGATAACTCATATTATAGTGGCAATTAGAGCTGGAACGATTACAGGAAAAATGTAATCGATTATAAATAAATAAATGATTGAGACAACTTTAACTAAAGGAGCTTTTAGGGAATTATTATGAAACCGGCTGTTATTAATAATTTTTCAAAAATTTACACCGTATTTAATTTAAGTTTACGTAAAACCGCGCTCGTGAGAACTTGCACGTGCACGTGAACATCGCATGCAACACTATCTCGTCTCCTTGAATTTAGTATAATTTAAAAATATGTGTTTATCCCTCAAAGAATACACTATTAGATAGCAATATCAAATCAACATAAATTATTAGTTAACATAGTTAAAAAAAATTTTTGTATTTTTCGACAAAAAAATCTTGACAAAAATGCATGGGGTAAGATGCCATAGTTAGTTTTAGTCCCGAATAGAAAGTCGGGAACGGTACTAAACGAAAAAAAACTGTTTTATCTTTATATATTATTGACTTCAATCGTTACATGTGTCATCAATCCATGTACATCTTTCGTGTAACCACTTCTTGCAAATTATGCAGCAAATCCAACCTACGAAGCCCATTGCTATCGTAATAGTTTTCATTACACATTTTCATCATTGTGGGCCCTATTGTCGCATTATTACTATAAATCTAAATAAAATGAGCCTAAGTTACATACTTTGCACTAATCTGGCGTCTTACCCCATTGTATGGGTGAAAATGCAAAACTCTCTAACTAAATCAAATTTGATGCGAATTTTTTGCAAAAATTACAATAGACGTGAAAAGTGCCGTCTTTTCAGCTAACAATTCATTGATATCGATAACACAAAAAAACGCCTAATAAAATTTAAAAGCTGAGATGTAGCAAAAACTTCGTCAAACATAAAAAGCTAATTTTTTAGAAAACTTTTCGATGACTTGCGAAAACTCGTTTTCAACGATGTTTGCTAGTAGCTTATAATCACAAGCAACCTATACATAAAATTTTCCAGAGATAGGTTGGAGGAATTTTGAAAAATGCTGGGGTGGCATCTCGCCCCACAGTGGCGTCTTCCCCCGACTTACCTTACTAATTTTCATATATCATGAATCTTCGAAATATGTCTCAGAAAATAAAAGTAGAAAATGAATTCTATACAAAGTGAGTCTGGATAGAGTGATTTAAAACAATCCACATGTTACTGGTATGTTAACTATCTTTGGGTGATCACACTTAAAAAAACTTACGAAAAGCAGAAATACATTGGGCGTTCCAATCAAAATAAGAAACTTGAGACCAGTTCCGGTGAAACCGGAAGTACTAAAGAAACTGAAGTAGCCTAAAAAATTCAAAATTTGTGTGTACGATAAGCATATCCAAATGCAATTTTATATTTTCTAAACAATAAGTGAGGGGTTATCCACTCTCTGCAGTCACTGTACAAGAATTGAGCTGTCAACGGTAGTCATATGCAGTCAATGGCAGCCATGGCATATGCAGTAATGAGCAGTCAACTGCAGTCAGTGTACAAATTCAGAACAGTGGTTGACCCCTCGCAAGAAGTCGTCGTTTACGTGTAGCCAGTATAATATTTATTCAAGATGTTAAGAAAAGGATGATAAGCATTTGACTTTGTTTAAAAATTTTTTAAGAAGGCCGAATATTTTATACGAAACGATGGATCTAGACAAAGAAGGGATAGGCTTGTAATAACTTCAAAAGAAGCTGTCGAATAAAACTGATCTTAGGTTAACCTTATGAAGAACGCGAAATAAATTAAAAAAAATATTCAAATCTAGACGGTGTTGATCTGACACAAATCGCAAAATTATCAATCAAAATGGAAAAGCTATAGTTTGCACTTTCCCTCGAGCAATTTTCCGGAAGCCCATAGTGAGAGGTGATGAACAATAACTTTTCACAGTCTTGGCAAAACGATCTTTAGTATCCCATTATGACAGCTTCATAACTTTCTTTTATTTTACAATTTTTCGCCTTTAATTTTTGACATTCATTGCACGTCCGTTGGTATATTGTGTTTCATACATTTAAAAAAATCCTATTAGCATTTTTTAAAGTTGAATTGCGTGGTAAAGACACCATAAAACAGCCAGTAAACTTGTATAGAGGAATAAATGTAGCAAATGGGGGTTAAAGTAAAAAAAAAATGAAAATTTCATTAACAAAAAGATTCTTTTTTTAAAAATAAAATTTCAATTACTTCAATTGCAATAAATGTAAATCCTACTTGTCGAAATAAAAAAGTGCGAAATCGTTCCCTCTTTAATAGTCGACTTGATGAGAAGTTAATATTCAAGAGGTTTTATCTTTTATTTCTCTTAACTATTTCAACACAAAATAGCTCTATTTTAAATAGAGAATAAAATTCTATTTTGAAATTAAATTCTTGATATAAGTCTTTATAAAAGCAATTAAAATAACATACAAACGATTACTTAAAGACTCGAAACAATAGTCGCTAATAGTTTTGTCTTTTTCTATTTCTTTCTTTTAAAAGATGTCTGAATTTCTTCCATTCAAACTATATGGACGTAATGGCTGTTAGCACGCTGCACCAATTTACTTTTTTTACGTGCCACAAATTTAAAAACTTTTCCCAACTCCAAACTACATTTTACACCACACTGTGTGTTCGTAGGTCATCCAAAATAACGCCTTATTAGGCAAAAGCTTTAATCCGATTTAAAGTAAGCCTAAAATTAATATTAATAGTCTTCAACCAATTTAATTATTAATGTCATTAAGAAATACAATTGTGCTCTTAATATCATTAAATATACAAACAGTTTAACTAGAGTTCGTTTAAAATGTAAACTAAAATGTGAAAAATGGATAACGTACAGCAAATGGTGTAAGTTTTAGCTAATATGTTGACTAACGCCACGAATCTATTTTCTATAGCAAATGCAAATATTTAATTATTTTCCATACGAAATTTGCTACATTCCTATAGTGAAACAAACTATGCTCGAATATGGATTCATGCAGAACAACAAAAAGGGTTTATTTGTCATAGATAATGTAAATTACTGTTTAATTATCTCATAACACGCACAGTTTATCAACTTGTCATTTTCTTCCAAACATAAATGTAAAATGGATATTGTAGAAAATACTCTAATCGATTATTCGAAATAAAGATAAGTAAAATATACGTCCCTTTAGGACAATGTAGTCCTGCATCAATATTCATGGCCAAACCGTTTTTTTCGCCCCTTAGCAAAAAACGAGCTTTGCAGAAAAACTTTTATGTTTCCATTTCCATTCTCTTTTCTTAGCTTTGGTAACAATCTGATGACCCAATTTAAGTATACCTGTTATTTCCTCTTCACGTTTTGAGGGACGGAAGTTGGTCTTGTAGCTATATATCTTGAAACATTTCTTTACTAAATCATACTCATCCGTGACCGATCTTGATTTGTTGGAAATGTGTTCACTATATCAATTTTACAAATTGATTTCCATCAATCTCGCTTTAATAGTAGATGAACAAATCGTTATATTTTACCGATCACGAGTTTGCCATAAATGTTTCCCATAAGGTTTGAATTTTATATTAGTTGGAAAGAACCGCAACAATTTTACGTAAATATCAACTTAATTAGCTAATGGCCGTGATTATAAACGACAAGTAAAGTTAATCTCGAGAATAAAATTTATAGACGTATTTTTTAGACATGGCAACGTAGCAACGTTACAACAAAAAAAAACCTTAAAGCTAGGTTCATAGCTCTCCGTTGATACGTTGCCGTTGGTACGTTGGCCAATCAGAGCAGAGCATTTTTTAATTTGACGGAGGAATTTAAAAAATACTCTGCTCTGATTGGCCAACGTACCAACGGAAACGTATCAACGGAGAGCTATGAACCTAGCTTCTCAAATTTTAATATTTATATTCAAACGTCAAACTTTGACATTGTAACGTTGCTATACGTTGCCATGTCTAAAAAATATAAATTTTATTCTCGAGATTAACTTTACTTCTCGTTTATAATCACGGTCCTAAAGCGTTTATCTAAAATTTTCCAGTTTTTTTGAAAATTTTTGGTTTTGTAAGATACACAGAGCCAAATAGTAGGGGGCATTTAGATTTCATTACGTGGGTGTTCTGACACACGAGCTACAAATACATTTTATACAATTCTACCCCGTAGTACCAAGCGACCATTTTGTTCTTAAGAATTGGTTTAGTATTTCGCACGTAACTCGCGTATTTTCGATTTTAGAAAAAAAAGTTTTGCTACAGTTTTGTTGAAAATTTAATACTCTACAAAATTTCATCGATAGCTTTTTTTGCTTATCGCAATTGTTTAAAAGTTACAGCGCAATTTTTTAAACAAAGTAAAGAACGGTTTTTTTATACTCGTCATATCTCTTTCTATGTCAAAAACGATAAATTAGAATCTGACAAGTGAGCTAGAGAGAAGTAGAACCCAGAGATTATATGTGAACTAGGGTGGCCTGCTTCAACTGCCTTCAGCGATAACTAAAATGGGCCACTGGTGTAATTAATTTATCTGCAGTCAAAAAATTGGAAAACCTGCAATCACTACTAAATTATTTTCAAATTTTTCGAACCAAATTAAAATACATAGAAAAAAATCAAAAGTTGACACAGGTCAACAAACCGTTTCAGATTGCTAAAGGCTACTTTACTCTGTCCGCTGAACAGATGCAGCTAAGCCACTCCCAAAAAACGCGCGTGATATTCGAACAGAATTTTTCTATTGGTCGAAGTTTGAAAATCCGGTTTATAATACTCACACCTTATTTAGCAGAAATTTGTGGAGTGTGGCGTAGCTGCATCTGTTCGGTGGACAGAGTATAAAACAAGCTAAAAGTCAAAATAATTGGAAATATGAATTATATTTAATTTTCCGTGCCTGTAACCGAAGGATCTGATAGTTGATGGCTACGTGCTGACGCTGCTGATTTTCCCGACTCAGGGCGAGAAACTTAAGGATTCGTAATCGCTCTGAATAGAAAAACACATCGTTACGGCGTTCTCGGGCTCAGTGAAGAGTTTTAAGGACTTATTCTATTTATTTTAAGTTAGGCAATTTATGTTTAGAGATTTTTGGTCATCCTCCAACTTGACGTAACTTCTTTTAATCTTACAATTTTAGAAGAACGGTCAAAGAAAGTACAAGATATTGAGAAGAGCTATGACTTATTTTGATCAATCTATGTCTAACTATCAATCTTACCCTAGCGATTTTTTTAGCCAAAAATTTTTTTCTCTTAGAGCTGTATGCCACTATACTAATTTCAGTACTGAATTCTGGACTAAAAAAAATTGGTTGTAAAAGAAATAAGAAATTTGACGTTTGTAGACGTTATTTACATCCAATAATTTAGAACATGTTCTAATTTATTGTCATGTTCCAAATTATTTTATTAAAAAACTTCAAAAATGTCAAATTTCGATAATTTCAACTAAAAATTTTCATCCAATTTTTTTTAGTCCTGAATTCAGTACTGAAATTAGCATAGTGGCATACAGCTCTTAACAAGCCCTAAAGCAACTCTCCTGTTGAAGTTTTATCCCGAAAGAAAGCATCTTGTTAAGCAAAGGAAAGCAATTATTATTAATGATATCAAATGAAAAGTTTCACAGTCAATTTATTAACGAAGCTATAAAATCGTTTCATTGGCTTTGTTTAAAAAGTTGCTCAACTTTTCTGCTTTTAAAAAAATCGCGTTTTTTTCTTAAGTTCGGATACAAAGTATTGAGTATGGAATAACTCTGCATACTAAAAAAATAAAATATTTAAAATTACGTCGTATTTTTTGAAGATTACAATTTAAATTAAAATTCGCCAAATTTAAGTAATTCAATGTTTGTTTATACGGTTCGATTAATTTAATTTGTTTTGTTAATGTTTCAAGAATCATCGTAAATTATCGGATAAAAGTAAAAGTCAATAATAAATCTTAATTGGGGCGAGATAATTTAATGAAAAAGGTAACTAAATTTCATCCAATTAAATTTCTCATGTTGAACATTACATTGTTAAAATATAGGCTTTCAAAAATGATAACTTCATCACCATCAATATTGGCCGATTTATTGAAATCTTCATTACTGTTCAGTCAATTTCAGTGAGCTCTGCTTCGGTTAATAACTCTTTAAAGATATAAGTTTTTCAAAAAATTTAGTTAAAAGGAAGACGTCAACTTTATATATAGGAAATGTGGAAATTTATGTGTGGTACAAGTTAAGGGCTGAGAAAATGACAAAAAAAGCATCAAATTCACCAGACTATACTATAACACCATCTCCAAGGGCGTCTTTTAAAAATATTAGAAAAAAAATTGTTAAATAGAAACCTAAATCACTATCAGACCTCAAAAAAATTTAAATAAATTTTCGATATTTTTAATTTTAATTAGAGCCTCTGAGTTTAAAATACCTAACAAAACGTCTGTCTGTCTACCTACAAATACTAATTACTTTATTTTTGTTTCAGGTGAGTTTTAAAAATCTTTCTACTCCATAAGATTTTGGTGAGGGTGAGTTTTATTTTTCGCCAAATATATGTAGATTTGGTTTACTCATTTTCAATTACAGTAAAAATAATTTAACTTGAGGTAAGTTCGCGCAGGTTTGGCCACGCCCCTTTAATAATTTAAATACGTTGACTACTGCACTGCGTTGGTGGGGATAAATAGCAATTTAGGTATCTGCGCATTGTCACCGCTCGTCTACTTAAAATATTATTACAGTATGTACCTTTTCTTTTCAGTGCTCGCTAGTCAAAAAATACAAGATGCACATTATGCACAACCACTTATTCTACAGAGTGGTGACTAGTAATTCCATGTTCAATTATTTGCCCCCCATTCTTCAATTATTTTAGAGCTAAAGTGTTTTTGGGTTTTTTATAGACAAAAATATGCTCCATCTGCACATATCGTACAATTGTTTACAATTTTAAATTTTTCGGAACCGTAAAATTGAAATATTGAAAACGAAATTTTTCAAAAGAAAAGCGATGCCATGGAATTATCAAAACAAAGCATATAAAATAATAGTAATTTGATTATAATTTTACTTGTTACTCAATTGTGAAACGTCATTTAATCAAGCTGTCTATAACCTTTGAAAATCAATGGGGGGCCCATTCACCGGACGTAGCGCAAACGTATACCGATCCAGCTGCTACATTACTAGCGCTACATCGTCCGGTAATTTCGAATTTTATTTAAGTGTCATAGTGACAATCTAAAATTTAAATACGAACAAGTAGCGCAAACGAAATGCGCTCGATAAAATGGCGACCGCTCCGCACACGTTCCCAAAGTAGCGGGTACGTCAGCGGACGATTTGGTAACTGTTGCACAACTGTTACGTCCGGTGAATCCGCCCAATGTTTACAAGTTTGACTTTCAAAGCTTTCTAAAAACAATTTAGGGACATTTTTGACGCTACTGACGGCTGACAGAAATTGTTTAATTGTAATTTAATTAATTTGTATGTGAATTAAGCATGAGTAACAAGTAAAGTATTATACATTACACGCCAGGTAACTGTTTTAACAGGCTCAAAGAGGTGGCAGGCTCGCAAGGGCGGCTCGCCAGTCATAATCCTCTTTGCGCCAGTTAAAACAGTTTTACCTGGCTTGTAACGTTAAATACTATAACAAAAGTCAAACCTACTTTAAATACCTTAGAACATAAAACATCGGGAACGAGCCTTGACAACCGTTGCCTATAAGAGCAAATACGACGATTTTGGAATTGCATCGCGTTCGGAATAAGTGGAAGTACAAGCTATCATTCCAATTGGAGAAATTGACCGAAGATTGCTATATTTACTTCGTATTTACTCTTCCATTGCGATCCATATTTTTAGATAAAAAGCTCTTTCCTGGTAGAGTGGAAAGTATTTTTTTTTTAAATGGTAAATACAAATGTGATTTGTTTTGATAATTCCATGGCATCAGTGTTTTTAATAAAAATTGCATATTTCATTTCGTTGCTTTTAGGCTTCTGCAAAATGAAAAATTGTGAACAATAGCCCTCATTTGTCGAACATCTCAATTTTTGAGAAAAAAAGGAGTAGAGAAATAGATTAATCACGTTGTTTTCAGTTTGTGTTGTAGTTAAAGCTTAAGTTTGTCTCGATAAGAATGACGTATTGCTAATTCCATAAGTATTTCGAAATTAATATCTAATTACTAGCTCGTAAGCTAGTTCTTCCATATAGTAAAACTTTAGCTTGAACTTTTTATTCAATAGTTTGTTATAAATAATTTAGTAAATGACTTGAAAAATAGTCGATATACGAATAACGAAATAAAAATCATGAAATAAACTCCTCCCTAATAGTAGCTCAATTCTCAAACGTAAGCATAAAATTTGAAAATGCAGATGTATCACCTAATAGGTATATAATTTAGCTAGAAACTAAATATAAAGTGGTGCTTTACATATTGTTTTAGTTTCGACGTTAAATTGGGAAGTAAAACTTTAGTTACGAGTGTTTTATATGTAGGATAGAATATAACTCAAACGTTTTACAGTCAGTATATTCATCATAAACGAAGTGGAAACATTTCTGACCGACTTTTTTACCCTCTCCAACACTTCTCCACAATTTATTTTTTCTTTTAGAAAATCAAACCAACAAGACTCAATTTGTATGTGCTAAAAGGAAGCGAAAACCAAATCAACATTTGATCGACGTTAATGAATTTTTTGAAGTAAAAATATTCAAATATTAAAAGCGCAAATGTAGATTTAAATTTTTTTTTTACATTTTTAGAGTAAAGGAAATTCCTTTAAAAAAGTGAAATATTAGGTAACGGGCAATGTAATTAAATTAAGATAATGGTTTGGATAAAAACACAACAAGGTGGCAATTTTAAAGCCACCAAAGCTTTTCTCGGTTAAATAAGTGCTATGGTTCTTATTTTAGTCATTATCAAAGCTTTAAGAAAATTAGATTTCATACTTGGTGTTTTTATATGGGTTGGTGACTGGATCTCTCGATCATAGAGATTTAACATGTAATACTTTTGTAATTTCCTGCTTCCCAATTTATTTAAAAAAAATATCTTCAAATAGTAGTTTTACGGCATAAAATTCTGCATCTACACTCACCTGAAAAACTAACGCATAATTTTTACTATACACGCCACGCTTCCTCAGAACACTTTTATATCAATTTAAGCATGTGGTATCAAAGTTAAGAAATTAGGCTACATGTCTAACAAGTTTTACAGACTTTAAACGGTGAAGTAAAAAGTAGTAATAAATAGCAATAAACAATAGTCTGCAATAGCCTAAAAAGACGCTGGAACAACTTCCAGCGATGAGAATGGCGAAAAAAATATCTCATGATGAAATTAAATTGTTTTTAAGTAAGACTAGTTAATAAAAATAAAAAATAAAAATCTAATAAAAGTTAGCAATTAATAGTTCCATGAATTGAAAATGAAAATGTCGTTAAAAAGTAGTCGTTTTGTTCAAAATCGACTACTTTCTGATACTTTGGTGAGGTCCAGTCACCACCTATGTAGTTAATTTGATGATAAAAGAGTAACTAATTACCAGTATTACATTTTCAAATGTCTGTTTATTTTTCAATAAATTTATGTTACATAGGTACGTCGCAGAAATAGATATCGTTCGAAAAATTAATTGGAAAAGTTTTCTAATTTTAAATTTTTTTTAATAGCACTTGAAATCGTCATTCGAAATAATTATAATAACGGTTCGACAAACAAAAATTTCTTTTGAAAGGCGTTACCAAATTATAATTTGAATACATTTTTTTAAATTTGAGTAAAACATTCATTTTAATTTTAAACTTTTCTTTGATCATTCGCTCTTTATACAACTTTGACTTTGTCAACTCTAGACGGTTTTTCTTCATTCTTGTCAATTTTGTTGTGTTTTTAAGCAAGATAAGGCCATATTCAGTAAGCTGTTTTATAAGACTATTGTCACTATTATCACTTTCAAATACGCAGTAGGTAATGATTATGTAGAAATTTTAAATTTTTTACGATAATATTTCATATTTTAAAAAATATTTGAAGTTTGAGTAACCGTTTTCGCGCCGAAAACGGTATTTTACGGTTGTAACGTCATAATCTTGTACGTGTAGGTATAGGTAAAAAAGGTAAAAATGAACTTTTCATGGCAGTTGCAGGTATAAACTCTTATGTGTAAAATATCTCAACATATTTAAATTTCTTTTACAGGAAACATTTAAAGGGTTTATACTGCCTTACAACTGCCTTACAAAGTTCATTTTTACCTTTCTCTCAAAGCTTTTACTCATCTTTTACCCAACACAGTCCGGTACTATAATAAGATAATAAGAATCAAGGAGTCAACTTCGGCTTCCAAAAATGGATAAACTATAGCAACTGCAGCATGACAGCTATGGAGATGGAAGCAAAGATTTCACTACAGCTACTTATAAGGTAACACGACATTCAGATTTGTGAAGTCACTTAATCGTTTTTTCCTGCCTACTGTTCTGTCGCTCGCAAGCTGCAGTTTAAAAAATGCAATAACTAAGCTAAAAAGTTATATTTAGTATTATAGTGACCCATATAATTGTAAATTGGTAAATATTCTACACCTACAAAATTTGATTGTGATATATATTTGACGAGACTTTCCTATTCAACCTCCGCTCCCGTTGAAGATTTTTATAAATGAGTTACGTTTTCGTCTTTGTATGATCAAAAAGCCACATACAAAATGTTAGCTATTTCTTTTAAAACATTCGTGGGTTAAACCATATCCAAAAATAGATTTTTCTGAAATTGTGAACTTTTTCTCAAACAGCCTACAATGCATCAAATTAAAGATTCATATACAAAATAAATATTGAAATTTCTTCTTTTTCCTTAATGTAAAAATAACCGTTTTCATTTGACTTACTCAATGGAACGATAATATATACAGGGTATACCGGAAGAATCTGCTTAACTTCAGGGGTATTCCTTAGCTCATTTTAAGCAAAAAAAGTTATAACAACATAGGTCCGATTCGGAAAGGTTACTGAGTTATAGCTTGTTGAAGATAGTAGTGGATTACGATGTGGAAAACGTCGATGATATTCCAGCACGACAGGTAAACGTTAATAGCGTGTTTCAAATAATCACAATTACCAGTTAAGTTAAGGACGGAAGGTACTCGAAATATTTGTTGAACTTAATCATTTTTTTTCTGGCTTATAAAAATTTATTTTAATTAATTGGTAATGTGAGGAATGTTAATTAGGGCTGTACTTAATATTTGTAAAATATAAAAGTTATAATCGCTATAGTTTAAAAGATAATTTATTAAAATTATTTAGATATTTACGGCCTTAATAACAGTTCAATTAAATCGGCGTTTAAGCCATGTTATAGACAATCCTTCATTCTAGGGTATGACATATTTTATAATTTTATTTAATATTTGGAAACATATAATTCAATTTTATACGCCTCAATAATACAAAAGTAGCCACAATAAAATTAATAAAATGACGATATACAAGTTTCCAAATAATTAATAAAATTATAAAATATGTCATACCCTAGAATAAAAGATTCTCTATTACATAGCTTAAACGCCGATTTAATTGAACTGTTATTAAGGCCGTAAATATCTAAATAATTTTAATAAATTATCTTTTAAACTATAACGATTATAACTTTTATATTTGACAAATATTAAGTACAGCCCTAGTTAACATTCCTCACATCATCAATTTATTAAAATAAATTTTTATAAGCCAGAAAATGGTGATTAAAGGCTACAATTACGGCAGGTACCTTCCGTCCTTAACATACTAGTAACAGCAAAAATGGAAAGCATTATTTAACAATTTTTTTCAAAGCCTACTCTTTACAATTTTGAATATTTAGCTATTTTCTTCGACTAACCATAACTCGCAAACCTTTCCGAATCGGACCTATGTTGTTATAACTTTTTTTACTTAAAATGACCTAAGGAATACACCCCTGAAATTTGGTATGATTCTTCCCGATACACCCTGTATGTCCTGTCCGTGTATCATAAAGTATTGGAAATTCTAATTAAGTAGGTGAGGCATATTTTATAAATTTAAACAAGTGATTATTTAATTAATGCGTTCCCACCTGATGCCCTATAAAGTTTGACGTATAGTAATTACCTAATGTATAGGTATCAATCTACTGAAGTTTTCAACAACCTCAACTTTGTTAAAAATGCACAAGAATTTTCATTTGCCTTCCGGTAATAAATTTTGCAGAGGTATAGTGCAACTTGAAATATGATCAATTAATAACAGCGTGCTTCATATACTTCTACGGTTTCCTTAAAATATACGAATTAAAAATGAATAATTAATCAATTTTTTTTATTACAAATCTTCAATTCAATAGTATAGAGTATTATGTGGCTTCGTCGCATGAAAGGCAATTAATTTAATAGGATTTCAATAGCTTAAATAGTGAAAAAATAAATAATTTAAGTTTGGGCTCAGGAGCTGTTTTTGTCAATTATTAAAATAGTAATTTTCATTTCGATACAAATCGATTAGTTTATTAATGAAAAAAAATGTTTTCAACCCTTATAAAAAATAAACGTTATAACTTTAGTTTGTATTTTCTAACTTTTGAACGTTAGGTCAACGAATTTAATTATAGAAAATTTGTATATTCGTGGAAATTGTAAAAACAGTTGAAACTTTCCTTTATGTTTGTTAGTATTTTTAGTTTCTAGTATTTAGTGAGTATTTTTATTAGAATAGAGTGAGTAACGGTGATATCACGGCAAATTTTAAGGGATGGTTCTTCTCGCTAAAATAATTCGATTACGCTTTTTACTAAAGTGATTCTTAAGGGCGCTATACTTCCCCTCATACCCCCTTAAAGGTGGAAGTAAAAAAAGGGTTTTAAATGAACTGTTCAAGAACGGTTGATAAAAAATTCAAACTCGCTGTAAAAGCGTTTCATTTGTGTAGTTCAGTCGACGATAGCTTTTGGGTGGGAATTTTGTTAAATGGAAAATTGATGTAGTCAGATATTTTTATTTCACTTTAATAGTGGCTTATGAAAGAAGATAGCAAACTCTAGCAAACATTAGCTGTAAAATTCAAATATAATTGACAATAATGTATACTAAACGTTTCATAGCGCATCCCCACCCAAAAGCTATCGCCGACTGTCCTATAGGTACTGACTTGCATGAAAAGTTGAGACAGAATTTTTCCAGTGGCGTTGAATACGCTTAAAAGTGCAGAAATATGTTACTCCTAATTAGGCAGTGGGGTGGATTGTTTTTGGCAGATTTGAATGGATTAAGATTTCAACAAAAAATCTTGCCTCTTGAATTTTTACCATAAAAGGTATAATTTGCAAGAAAAAGTGATAGAAGCATGGAAATGACGCGCAGTCGTTACCAATGGATCAGAAGATCTGAAGAAGACAAAACTATTTGCTGTATTTTTTGAGCGATTTTAGTCTCAGATTTCAGTGCTAATTTTTAAATAAGCAGGCACGTAACTACGGGAGGATCAGAGTGGGTCCAAGCCCACCTAAAATTTTGCTGGCCCACCCTTGTGCCCAATCTAATAAAATAACAATAATAGGCAAAAATTGAGATATTTACAGTATAAGCTCCACACAAAATATTTCATCTTTAAAAAGTTTTATGATCTGCATATTATGGATTTCGCCCACTCAAAAAAATTTGTGGCAACCAAGTGCCCACCTGATTTTAGGAAGCTAGTTACGTGCCTGTAGATAAGGAGAGATATTTTTAATTTTTGTTTAATAATATTTTTAAACTTTATCTACAACACTACTCAAATAGCTTTGAGGAGCTCTAGGAAGCACTTTAGGAAAAAATTACATTCTTGACTTTTCAGCTTATTGTGGCGATAGGAAGTTCCCCTTAAGTTTTTCGTGACATCTCTCTTATAATTAAATTTCTTTTCATAAACTTCCAATTTTAATGTAAAAGTTCATGATTCACGCGATAATAATTGAACTAGTTTTATTAAATTGCTTATACATAATATAATTTATTAATGTATACTGTATATTAACGATTTTTAAGTAATTTATTTGTTTACACACGAAAGTTGTTCTAATAATCAATCGAAGTTTACTTAAAATATCCGTAAACAAAAATTTTCATTTTTAGACTCCATATTCAAAAGAAATTACGTCGAATTTAATTGTCTTAACGAGATCGTCAATGTTGACTTAACAACCTAAACTTGCCTTCCATGACGTTTTACTATATAAAAGCTGGTAGCTTTATAGACCACAATATGGCTCTAAGTTTCGTTTATTACTTTATTATATTTTATGGGAACAATAAGTTAATGTAAAGCCGAAGTGAAGACTAATTAAACACACCCCCAGTAAACTTATTAGTGTGGGAAATGGAAAAAGTTCATTTAGTAAAAAGTTGTATAAAAATCAATGTTAGTTATACTTGCACAGAGTGACTACCACTGTGTATCAAAGTAGTTAGTTACCTTCAAAACAAAATACTGAGTGTCCCCACAGACTCATCCTCAGCATGAGGATCTTTGTTGTTACCATGTTATTATTTCAATTTTTCTTCTGAGGCCCATACTTGGCGATGATCGTTAAAACCGTAACCGTAAAAAATAGAAAAGCTCATTGTGTAACAAAAACATAGAAAGCGTTGAAAAAAGTCTTCTGCACTGTTTAAACAGTACTTTGTAGACAAAATATGTTCAGAAAACCCAAAATCAGCCACATGAGCTATTCAATTTTAAACAAATAGTAGGCACTTGTAACCCCTTGTTCATATGTTCATATAGTTACTATATCCGTTGTAGTTTTTCATTTATTTCAAAAATGCAATTAGGTAACTTAGATGAAAAAAAAAGCGAAATAATAAATTTGAAATTGCGATTATGTTGAGGTATACGGGTAGATACACCTCTACAACTTGGTTAGTTAACTTCGAGTTTAATCAACATTTTTCTCCCTTACGCGCTTACGCCTTAAATGGTTTATAGCGCCGCTTCTCTTAAATTTTAACGAAAATATAAAACCTTATTTACGTACGAAATATAAGAAAACATGTAACTACTAGAGAAAAGTTTTTCGTACGAATCCAATTTTCAAAACGTCAAAAATATTTTTCATTTTAGTTTACTCGATTGATTCAAGCGAAAAGCAACCAGCAACGACGTCAATAAAATATAACATGAACATGTGTTTTGAAGTTTTTGTAAGCACAAATTCAAATCGTATAAAATAATCATAATAAAATTTTATGGATACACACACAAAAGTTTATAAAAAGAGAAAAATACATTTTCCGTTTCATTGGATATTTGAAATCCTGGAAGATAACGAAAGGAAATATTACAGGTCTTGAGATCTTTCTTTGTAATATTTCTCTACCCCTAATCTCCAAACGCATCCAAATAGCTTAACGGGTTGAATTGTCCTAAACTTACAGATGTGTTAAAAAAAATTTACATTATTTTTTTGTTTACCCTTCAAAGTTGAAGTGTTACAAGCTTTCAGGGTGAATCGGTGAATTACAAAAAAAATTTGTCAATAATTAAAATTTAGTCATTATCTTAAAAAAACAGATGGTGGATTTCTCCGAACGTCTTGATCTCAAAAAAAAAATTGAAACAAAATTATCAGTTGATTTAACATTTACTTAACTAGTGTCTTCCATAAAAAGACAAATTTCACTTATTATAAGGCTTAAAAACTAATTTGTTTTAATAGTAATGGCGACCAATCTTAATTTTTTGAGCATTTGTAAAATAATTTTAAAAAATCCTACCTTAAAAATGCAAAAATAAATTAATCTTATGGCCTGGAGGATGTTTAGAATTTTCAGTCACGAGTTGGAACTCCATTAAAACACCATCACACATTTTTTGAAAAAGTTACGCCACCAAAAAGTCATTTAAGCACGACTTTTATTTGTATATTCAACGCGAGTCGCTGCACGAAATGAATAAATTGTCGTCAAATGATAACTATAACACACGTGAATTTGAAAACTAATCAATGCGTCCGATAGATAATAATTAGGTCGCATCGCACCTGCGTTGGATATTAAATTGACAATAAACAGTGAAAATTTTTATTACAAATATTTTAATTTTCAAGAGAAATAATTTTTTAGCAAAAAAGCTTTTGTGTACAGTACGCGTACAGTACAGGGTGACTCCAAATATAATGCGTGGTGACTCTTCTTGCGCGTAATAGGGAAATAAGACAAAAATTAATTTTTTTAACATGGTTCATAAATGTCTCTTTAATGCTCTCTTTTAAAATAAAATTAAAATCTTTCATGCCATGAAAAACAATATGGAATCTAAACGTCAAAACATTCTAACTTTTGAAATCAAAATTAATTTTGACGTTTTAAATTTTATATTGTTTTTCATGGCAAGGCGGATTATGTCAAAATCGTGTAACTTTAACTTTTTCTAATAAAAAGTTACTGTAAGGCGGCTGTCAGACAGGCGTTTTGCAGCGACCCGACCGTCATAGACCGACTACAATTTTCAACACATGACTTTGAATATTATTATTAGGCGTCTGTCAGACAGAAGATCAATCGTCAGCGAGTGAGCGATACCCGACCATTATCGAATTATCGATGACTGTCGATGCTGTGTGCCTAACGATATTCAAAACCATGTGTTGAAAGTTTTACTCGGTTTATGACGGTCGCTAAAAGACGTCTCTCTGACAGCCGACTTTTGAAAATTATTTCATGGGAAAACTAAGTAAGCTTTTATAACAAATCTATACAGGGTGTTTAGGGCCAAATTTGGGCCAAATTCATTTTTACTTGGCTATGAGATACGATAGTAGGTACATGTGAGCACCAATTGTATGGTTTTTTCCTTATAACTTGGCCGGTAATTATTATTATAAAAATTAAATAAGGCATTATATAGCCAAAGTATAGGCCTTTCGTCCTAACCAAAGCGATTTTCAAAATTGTTTCAAAATAGACTACTTTTAAGGGGTCAAAGTAGGTCAAAATTTTGAAATAGATTTTCTCTAAAACTGCTCCGACCGATTTATACATATTTGAATTAGTTTATAGACAACGTAATTCTCTATAGAAATATAAATTTTTATCTTAATCGCTCAAGCCGTTTTGGTGTAACGATATTTTGAATGTCAAAACTTCAAAAATCTCTACTTTATTTTGTCATAAAAATGAAAACTTGAAAATGGATATATGTATCAACACCCTGAAAATCTATTATTTGACACTATTTTTGGTAAAAAACGCTTCCGGTTAAACAATAAATTACAAAAATGTTAAAAATTTTAGGAAGACCCTGTATATTTTTCAATATTTTGAAAGCTCGTAAAATTAGCTATTACACGATACCAAACACTTTATATTTTGATTTCTAAAGATATTAAATGAAATTTCAATTAATAAAAATACAAAATTAAAAAATTTTACGGGCGGGAAAAAGTTCCTCGTATGGCCACATCCGATGTTTTTTAATAAATATTTCATGAACTTCAAAATTAGTATCAAGGTATATTGTCACGACCTGGGCCGTGACGTCCTGAGGGACTCTCAGGAGTGTACCAGGATATTTAGGGGTTACCAATGTACACCAATATTCTTACTTATTGACAATTATTACACTTAGCACTTAAATGACGAGTTAAAGTCGTGCCTCCATTACGACAGTCGTTAACTAGGATTCCTCAACATATGCCCGGGTTTTCGAAAAGTCCGTTTCGGACTTTAAATTTGTAAAAAGTTGAAAAAAATATTCTGAGGGAATATTTGAAATATCCGGAGCCTAGCGCCTCCACCATACGCCACGACCCCGGTCGTGTAAATATCACGTCCTGGCCTTTAGAAAATAGCGAATTTAGAGTAAAAAACGGGAGATCGAGTGCAAAGAAGTATAGTCACCTCCGAGGTTTTCGTAAATTTCGTAAAAATCGTAAATTTCTAGAGAGTTTCAGGGTGTGATCTATCGTAGACCCAAATTTAAAATTCTTAGGATACCTACAAGTGCTTCGATAATAATTCATGTTCTACCCGGTAACAAGACTTGAATTAATGACGTATTTCTAGAAACCTTATGAGCTCTAAATTCGCTGCCAGGGTACACCATGTTTTAAATATCCCTAGAAAATTCTGCATCTCTCAAAAAAAAAAACTTTCCTGGGAACAGAGTTAGGAAGATGGAATCACACTCAGGGTCGATTTTCCGGGATAATAACAGTAATAGAGATTGAAGAAGGTAAATCCGCGCTTTTCTAATTTAAAATTAAATAAAAATGACACGAGTGCAAAAATGTGAAAACCTCGATATCGCACGTCTAGAAATGCTTACAGACAAAATTTTTGAACATTTTTAGACGCTTCATTCAATACCTGAGATACAATGAACTTTATCATGAAAGTGAAGATCTTTTGAACTATCACTTTCACCGAACTTGTACTTGTAGGTAATTAAAAAGTCTCGAGTTGATTTTGATAAATGACAAATATGAACTTCCTGGAAACCTTACAAATTTCCTTTCGCAGTCAACCGACCCAGTCACAAACGTCAAATTCTTAAATAAATAAACAGTTTTTGACCCAAATCACTACGTGAAATTTACTCTTGGTAAACTTTGTTTCTCAAATTTTATTTGAATCGACTTTCCATTATGTAAGATTAATAACTGTAAAAGGTTTCGACTACCTTTATTCTAATAAATACAAATCGGTTAATTTATTTACAGAAATGTTTTTAAGTACTTTAAAAGCTTTTTTGATATTAAATTAGGGTAAATCAAACTCGAAAATCGATTATTAATTCAATCAATTACCGGTTTATGAGCGCTTCGCGTTTTCATTTAATAGGGAAATGAAAATTTATTTTATTAGGTTTTTTTTTCACAGTGGATAGATTTGCAAAACAACAAACATTAAGTGTGGTTCTTTAAGAAGTTTAAGGAAAGATAAAGTCACAAAATTGTTTTTATGTAACTTTCTAACTTCGAATGCACTTGTTATGTTCAAACTTATAAGAAAAGTAAGATTTTGTAAAGTAGTAGCAAATGTTTTGATTATAAAAGAACCATCTTGAACATGTTTGTAGGTGATTTGACTTTTAGTAAGTTGTGTGTTCGTGTTCAATTGCATTAAACCAAAATGCAAAACCTAATTGTTTTTAATTGGAAATAACTGAAATAAATTTTGGGTAAATTAGATGATTTTTTTAAAAACGTAAAAAGGCCAAAATTGTTTGTTCGTTACACAAAAATTACTCTATAAATACCAAGTTTTACTCAACACGAACAACATGATCTGCTTCGGTTCTTCTGGTAGTTTAATAACTAACAGGAGAAACTTTTAGATCTAGTTTAGAAATTCACTTCAGTATGGTCAGAACGAACATGCTGATAGTATAAAACATCCTATAGAAATCAAAACTGCGATTGGTTAGTTAGTTGACATAAATTGTTTTCTCTCTCAATTATTTCATTAAATTTTGATTTATGACACATAATTGAGTCCGCCATGCTATTCTGGGTGTTAAGAAAAGCGTTAAGCCTTAACAACGCGCCGTTGTCGCCTGTTGTCATGGCTTTGCGCTTTTCTTAACACCAACATAGAATAGCTCGACAAATGTTATAAAAATCAACGAATTTGGTTCATACTGTAGGTATACGAGTATAATGTAATTAAATATGTGTGTAGGTGTCACCAACACTGAAAGCGACTAAGTTAATCTGAAATAAAAAACAACATGTCACAAGAGAAATATTACTGAACAACTTAAAGTAGAACTGTGGAATATCAAAATATAGTAGGTGGTGCTTACACTAAATTATGTATGTATAATATAAAGCCCTATGGAATTCGAATAGCAACCGAATACGAATAAACAAAGAGACAGTTTATATCTTTAAAATTAGGTCAGATTAATATAAAAATTAGGGGATAACGAGGATGAAATACCTTAGAGAATTGAAAAATAAATATGATGATACTGCTAAGAATTGGATTACCTTTCAGTTTCATAATAATTTACATTAATTGAACAACTAGGGTTCGAATAAGCTAAAATAAATTTTAGAATTGTAAAACTTAACTGAAGTTCCTTCTGCTCCAATGTTTCCCAATTTCAAGTATCTGGCTCAATTCCGTCATCAGTTGTAGTAAGTCGTAAGTCCACTTTTCAACACGAATTACATTTTCTTGTTGCCCCTATTACACAATGGCTATATTGTGGTTTTATTCTTCGTTTTTAGTAAGTCATCTAACTCTTTAACTATTGTAGATCTTAATGTGTCAAATCTAGACTCGTAAGTCCGTATATCACCACACAAATCTCAAAAAATGTACCGTTGGAAATTTAGGACTTACGGTTTTTTTTTATTTAGCTGACGATATGGACACATGAACATACAGGTAGATAGACAGACAAACGGTTAAAGAGGTGGATAAACAGACGGGCAGACGCACCAATTAACAAATAGTCAGACAGATCGACAGGCAAACAATTTCGAAATCGATATTTTTAGATTACCTATCAAAAGCGTTAGAACCTTAGAAAATAAAATGTCAGGACAGAGTGTTAGCAACCGTTATCTAAAGAAAAAATGGGCGGAAATAGCCACTTTAGAACTCCCTCTAAATCATTGGCTCATTTGCTGTAATGGTCCTTCCTGATAGAAATACAGTATTTTTTATTCAAAGGTTAAAACTATGATAATTTCAACTACTAGGTAATGGAGATCAAGCGTGTAGTAAGCATATGGAAATTAAAAGCTCAATATTCCACAAATCGTGGAGACCAAACCTGTATGTACTTATTTATATATAAATTCCCACCTCTTAACCACCATAATTTAAAAGTTTGTAGTTTCAACTTCTCAAACGCTTTTCAATGATCTATAACGAAGGCTATGTTACAATTTAAGATTTTGAGGATGGGGTTGCTCACGATTAGCCGGATTAGCGGTCAAAATTGTAAGCTTTTGCGTTGCGCCGATTCAGTACTAAATTCAGTATTAAAATTAGCAAGGTGTCATACAGGTCTCAGGGCAGTTTGACACGGACTAAAAGTCATACTAAATTGTTAGTACCATGGTAGAAAGAGAACGTGGTATGTCATCTTAACATACGAAAACGCGTATCCTTTTGCGCATGACGTCATTCACGAATGAACAAGTGCATGTGCGCATGCGCTAAGCTAAATTAAATACCAATGTAATGTCAGTTTGAATTTTTCATTCGTATGTGACGTCACGTATCCATAGCAATGACAGCCCACCTGCGCACTGATATACTAGTATACTTATACTATGGTTAGTACTGAATAGGCGCAAGGAGCAAAAGAACAAGAATCTAAGCTTTAACGTCATGCGTAGAAATTACGATTTTCTCTGTACTCTAAAAGTATGACATTTACTCCATGTACAACGGCCCTTGGACGGGAATTTTCTTAAGTGGTTGAAAGTGGTGAAAATACTTTAAATTGGTATAACTCGGTCAATATTTGTCGTAATGAGATCGGAAAAACAATACATTAAAGATAATTGAGTCAGCTACAAAAATTTTAGACAATTGTTTAGGTTTAGATGAAATTAATATTTTTAAAAAAATTGATTGGTCGAGTATTACAATGTTTGTCAAATTTATCCCAAATTTGACCAACATTACAATAATATGTATGAATATGCATGCTCATATACTGGAAAAATACTAAGATGCTAAGCACCACTGTCGGTGCTAAGCTCTATGCTAAGTGCGATGATAAGAGCAGTTCTAGGTGCGATATGCCGATGTAGCTTGGCACTAGGAAACTCAAAAGTAACTAAAGTATTACCAACAAAAAATCCAAGCACGTTTTGCTATGATCAGAAGTAAATACATTTTATGGTATTTCAGAGACTTCACTAGTAACTGATTACGTGTCCCTAAGTTTCTGGGCAATAACGCCACAGATGCTTCAAACGCAAAAGTCAGCGAAGCCAATCTATTACAAGTTTCCTCCTGTATTTTTAAACATTATTTAAGTGATTACATAGTAAGGTTTTAAGGATGCAATTTAGTAGGTATAGCTATCGCAGTTGCACTTATTGCTGAGATGGGCAACATTTACTAATTTTGCGTTGTAAGTTTCTCAAAAACCAAAAGTTAAAATAAAATTTTGATTTGTTTATCAAATAGTTGCCGTTAAAGTCTCGGAGATGAGTTAATTTCAGCATTAAATGT
Organism: Malthinus seriepunctatus; assembly: GCA_963924605.1. NCBI lineage: Eukaryota > Metazoa > Arthropoda > Insecta > Coleoptera > Cantharidae > Malthinus > Malthinus seriepunctatus. The sequence goes on from OZ004600.1 coordinate 49,107,084, forward strand.
GAAGTATTTATATAAAAATAAATAACTGTAAAATGCAGTACAAAAATGAAAAATTATTCTTATTAATTGCCACCTTATTTTTTTACAAAAATTATTCAAAAATTGCTCATTTCCGAGACTTTAAAGGCAACTATTTGATAAACAAATCAAAATTTCATTTTAACTTTTGGTTTTTCAGAAACTTACAACGCAAAATTAGCAAATGTTGCCCAACTCAGCAATAAGTGCAACTGCGATAGCTATACCTACTAAATCGCATCCTTAATGTTGAAATTGTAAATCAGTTCTCAAAATTACTCTGTCAATGTGGTTATTAACATAAAATGATATTATATTTCACATCGATAATACTAGGAACCAGATTGATTGACATGACATGTCCATTTCTATTATAGACGAGCTTTAATAACAAAGACAGTCGCATGTTAGCGAACACATGGAACACATTTTGTGTTACATCTCCGTATCAGTGTAACATAACCACAAGCACAACTAAGCGTGAATAAAGGACTGACTGTCAATTTATTATAACAATCGTTATATTTCCTGAATTAACGGAATAAAAGGTACATGTTAAATTTAAATGTCAAAATTAGACTACAAATTACATTATTTTTATAGGTAATTTGAATTTTTACATCAATAAATCGTCCAAGTATTAAGATTAATGTACCAGTCAAATTTCAAAAGAAAAAAACAAATTTAAAACAAACCATAGACTAAAGTTAAGGTCTTTAACCCCAAAACCCTTATAAAGGCCAATTGCATTCTGTATAGTATAGCGTGCTAATTTTCAATTTACTTTAATGTAAACTCTGCATTGCTGCTGCTTGATAGTACATTTGAATCAAATACTAGTAAGATTAAATTATTTTCAATAGTTTACTAGCTAAAAAACCGAATACAACACGCTAGTGTCTAAATTTAGAAAATTTGAAATAATTTTGATTTATGATACTGTATACGAATCATTTTTTTTTCAGAGCTCAAAATATAATAATGTTTTGACGTGGAAGTGCTGGAAGTGATACCTTGGGGAAATGCTCTAATATAATAACAACCACACAACAGTGTAATTTATTTCGAGTTGTTAAAGCAAAGAGTTATGGTTTTAGATTACCAAGACGTTTAATTAAGCTTCAAAGGGAACATAACTTTTGTCACATACCCTATCTACCACCACTGCTCTAGATACACTTGCAGCATGCTGGAAAGTGGGTCACTAACGTTTTCGAGCTTTTTATAAAAATGTTGTAATTGAATATTGCAGAAACGGCCAAAAACGTCGAGAAGATAAAAAAAAAGGTTAATAATTGTCGTTAAACCTTAGACAAAACTGCCTTTCTAGTCTAGCACTGAAAACATTTTATATAATTTTCTTCTCCTGTGGGAGCTGTAACAAATTTATTTTCTTAAAACGTCTGATATGTCGCAGTTATGAAAAAAATGTGAAAAGAAAACCTAGATCAATTCCCAATACAGAGAAATGTTTTAATTATTAATAATACCCTGCAACTTGAAAGAAAATCTTTAATTAGAAAATTCTTACAGTAAAAGAAAGCAATTAACCGTACTATGCTTTAGAAATGACCAACATTTATAACAAAATGAGATAACTGGATATTTTATATCAAATTATTGTTTAGTATTATGAGCACTTTTTTCTTCCATTTGACCTTTTCTATATTTCTTATAGTTATGAGGAAACACGAATTGGAGATAACATACAAAAATCAATTTAATTAATATAAAATTTTAAGAAAGGAAAGTTTCTTCTACTTCAGTGACGTAGTACTACAGCTGTGTGCATTTTTAATTACAAGCCGCATAATTATTAATTTCAGGTGCTATAATTACGGCAATAAATCCCACAATTAATTGGGTTTGCTTGCAATTAACAAACCAAACTGCAGTTAGATGAGCTTTGTGCATTTAAATGTTTATCTTAGAATAAAAACAATTGATGGTTCCAGTGAGGAGACTAAGGTGATGCTTTAAGAATTATAATTTATAACTTCTACTTACAAAAACATCCAGTTTAGTTGTTTTAGGGCTTTTTCATAATAAATTGACATACCTGAAACAAAAAATTTCAATTAGAATCTTGAACTTTTCTATGATCATTTAACATTTATTCTTTTTCAAATGTGAATATCCAAATACCTTCAAGCAACTACACAAGAAGAATCAAGTTACTCCGATATACACGTGTCTCTTTCTAAAGGTGTAAAGTCCGCAACTTATGAGAAGAATAGGGCGGAGCTAATGCGCTATAACGAAAATGTGTCTGGTTACATCTGATCACATCAATTTTAGAGATAGGGAGAGAGAGCACTTGCTCTCTCCATCACTGTACTACACAAGATATTGGCTCCGCCCTAATGTTATCATAAGTTTTGGACTATATCTAGGGATTGTACAACATTGTATACTAGTTTATCGCCGATTCCTGCTCGTCATTGTGACCAACAGGAATATTAATGAATGAAGTATTAATGAATAAAGAATTATTTTCTGCTTCTTATTACACCAAAAGTTGGAAGATACCAACCAAGTAGCCCAGTGACCAGGTCGTGAAAAGGGTAGGTTACCTTACAAAAGCTCCTGTAGTTTTGGATTTTAGTATGTTGCACGTACCTAGGCCTAGACCTAGTGTTACTCATTTTGTCTTTAAATAATAGCTGGAGGTGGAGGACTGGGGAGAGCTAGGGGGATGCGCAGATACCTAAATTGGTATTTTTCCCTTCCAACGCCATAGTCAACGTATTTAAATTATTAAAGGGACGTGGCCAAACCTGCGCGAACTTATTCCTACCGCTTATCATCTTCAAAAATTATACCTCTGTAGCATTAAAAATATAACGCACACCGTCTATGGTTTCCATAGAAATAATAGCCCCCTCCCTTACTCCTAAGCTTTTCTTTTCGTTATCGAACAATACAATTTTGGTCAGAGACACGCAATAGTCTATCCTACCTGGCGGATGCTATTTAAAATCCACATTATGTGAAAAATGCAGCTCCAAACGTGGTCTTGCAAGCATTTCATAAAAAACTTTTGAAAGGATCTAGATCAGAGGTTCTCAAACTGTGGTACGCGTACCACTGGTGGTACGCAGAGCTTCTCAAGGTGGTACGCAAGCCCCAAGCAAAGATACGCGATAAGATAAGTAACCAGCAGGATACTTTTGGCGCGTAATTTTTGGATTTTGAATTTTCTACCATACTGACGGTAAAAAATAAATTTCGAGAAATTTGTAAGATTTTTTTTATAAATATACAGGGTGTATTCGAAATAGATGGACAAACGTCGAGAGTACGTTCCTTACCTAAAATTAAGGCACCCGTATTTTTTTGTTTTGGTCAATTCCAATTTCTGAGCGGTGAAAATGTTAACAAAATGGGGTTACAGTGACCCGCTGTTTGGGGGTCCTACACTGCTGAAAATTGGATGACCAATAAAAATACGTGTACCTTAATTTCAGCTAAGGAATGTACCCTCAACGTTTGTCCATCTATTTCGGATACACCCTGTATATTAGGACTTTAAAAACAAATATATATTTTTACTGCTCTATCATTCTGAAACATAGAAAATTTTTAATAATTTGGTGGTAAACGACTAATCGGTTGTACACATGAGTGGTACGCGAAAAAAAAAGTTTGAGAACCTCTGATCTAGATGAATAATACCCGTTTGCACCGGTTCCCCTTAACTACTAACTACAACCACAACATAAATTTATTCTCCAGTAGACTTGTTAACGGGCGTATCCTAAGCATCGGCTAGTTTAACTACAACTTAAATTTAACTAGAAGTGGTGCAAACGGCCGTTAGTTACCTACTTAATTATATGTATAAAGTCCTACACTAAATATAGAAATTATAGAGTACAATCATACTCATTAGCACTAATTAATAATTAGTTGAATTTAATTAGGCCAAATTTTGTCTTAATTAATAAATAATAGCAAGCTCCTGGAAACGCTGAAACTTAAATATTACTTTCTCTTGAAGGTTATGCTTTTCCCATTTTACCTGATATTTCCTAATGTTGCAACGTTTTATAGATCAATAAGTTGTTATAGTACAGTGTGCCATGATATACATTAGTATATCATATCTATTTTAATGGTTTTTATTTATTGTACATTAGTATTTTTAGATATACCAAATAAATAATTGCTATTTATATAATGTTAAAAAATTTGCTCATTTAATGTGAATTTAACGCTAGTGAATGAAAAATTTACATTCAACTAAAACAGCTACACGTGAAAAGTTAATTAGTAATTCATTTACAAAATGCATTTTGCGGAAATTAACATAATTACTCCCTTCACAAATTGTAACTCTTTCTATTAATTTACTCACGAAAAAAGTCAATATTTTTTATTGCTTTTATTATTTTCTTGGATAAATTTGTTTCACTTATAAAAATTCCAAGAGTATTCGAATGCCGAATTTTTTTAGATCGGTTTAACAACGAGTGCTCGATGTGTACTTGCTTATTAATAGCATGAGGGCTATTTCTAAGCACACCAAACACGAGACTGCCATAAAAATTGTATACATAACTTCGAAAACTACGAGTATTGGGATTAATGGTATTTTAATAATGATAAACCCCTTAACTAGAAAATAAGTAGTTGCAGCACCCAGGCTCTATCTTTAGGACCAAGTCGAGTGTGGCGACCTCAGATAAAAACATCATAGTAATAGTGGTCATAATAATATTGAATCTATACATAGCCCAAATCTCCAGAAATGCAAGTTGAGCTTGACTACACTACAATACGTTTCACATTGCACGAGATTTGGCGAAAATTATCAATAATTTCCAATGCACAAATTATCAGAAAATTTAATGAATGAATGCTGTCAATTGAAAATCAAAATGAATTACCTTCTGTCAACCGAGAAATGATTAATACAAATAAAATTAAACTAGCTTTTTGTGTTATTTAGTTATTATTGCGTAATTTTGCTCTGATAGGTTCAAAATAACAATAGGGGTATTTTCATTGTCGAAATGTCCAATTTTACAGGTGAATGATATTTTAAAAATAGAGGTAATTACTTTAAAAATACGGTAGGTGAAAACTTCTTTTAACACAAGAATAAACAAACAATAGAAACAATATAAAAAGGCATATAAATAGAAATACAGGGGGAGATCGCTAGGGCTGAAAAAATAAATGAAACAAACGATAGAAGCATCAACAGAAAACAAAATGACAAAGGATAATGACAATAATGGACTAAGGAATGAACCGAAACAACAAAAGGTAAAAACACAAAACAATTTATTAAAATACCGAAACAAAGATAGATGAGAACGACCATCCCATAACTCAAATAATAACCAGGCACGGAAGGTTTGGAGATTACTTCCAAAAATGAAAACAAGAGACCTAAAGGATTTCTTTAAACCCAAAAACATCTCACAACTAGAAATTTTGCAAAGAAATATTAAAAAAAGAACGATGAGTACCGAAATAGACACAAAAGCTATTTTGGCAAATGTAGTAATACGAACGATCCAAAGGAGGGTAAACTACTAAGGCAGAGAGGAGTGGTTTTGGTGGATTTCAAACCCCTGGAGGATTTTTTACTTCAGATTTTGATTTTGTTGAGTGTTTTTTAGCCCACAAACAACAGATAGTGATTTAACAGCCATCATGTTTGCTCCAGTTGGCCTTTACCTCCAAAAATTAAAAAAAGAGACCTGGAACCTTCCTTAAACCTTAGAAGACTTCCTTAAATCCAAATATATCTAAACACTAGAAATTTTGCAAAGATATAATAAAAGAAGAACGATGAGTACCGACATAGACACAAGAGCTCTTTTGGCAAATGAAGTAATACGAACTATCTAAAGGAGGTTAAACTATTAAGGAAGAGAGTACTGGTTTTGGTGGGTTTCAAACCCCTGGAGGATTTTTTACTTCAGATTTTGATTTTGTTTTGAGTTTTTTAACCCACAAATAATAGATAGTGATATAACAGCGATCATGTTTGCTCCAGTTGACCTTTACCTCCAAAAATGAAAACAAGAGATCTAGAACCTAGAAGACTTCCTTAAACCCAAAAACATCTCAAAACAAATAAATAATAAAAAAAGGACGATGAGTACCGAATAGAAACAAAATATCTTTTGGCAAATATAGTAATACGAACGATCCAAGGGAGGGTAAACTACTAAGTAAGAGGGGGGGGTTAGTAAGTTTCAAACCCCTGGAAGATTTTTTACTTCAGATTTTGATTTTGTTAGGAGCTTTCCAGCCCACAAACAACAGATAGTGATTTAACAGCCATCATGTTTACTCCACTTGGTCCTGGCCGATTATTTTCCATTTCAGAAGTTCTTTGTGATTAAAAGGGAGCTTTTTAGGAAAACATTAGCTAATAGTAAAACATAATTGTGGGCATGAATAACGTTATAAAATAAACTTTTCGAAAGTCGAAACTACCAAGAGGGCTATGAGGAACATTAGGGCCTTTCAATAGTGAGCATCCTATGACTTCTTGTTGTAAAGGCTTGTGAGATACTTTGCAGAACGAACTAGAACAACTGACGGGTTAATTGCTATTTTAGACAAGTTCTAATGCCTGCAAAAGATCTGCTGAACAGAACTTTGCCTATATTTCTATATTCTATCCACCGAACAGATGCAGCTAAGCCACTCCCCACAAATTTCTGTCAAATAAGGCTGACGTATGTCAATTCTTGTGTGAATTACGTCTGTTACGTTAACTACGTCTGTTCGATGGACAGAGATTAGTAACGAGAAGCAAAATTATTTATTTTAAATTGTGTTTTTTACAATTTAATAGCATTTTTGATCCACAAAGAGTTTGCTGTTTTAGTTTTATCTTCTTTCTAGTAATTTAATTTAAAACAATGATTTAAAAGTCTCGCCATAAAAATCTAATTTATTTTGCCAAAATGGGCCAATGACAGAAATAAAGAAATATGTGTGTAAGTTTTGGAAACCAAAACAATTACGTTAAAAGAATAAACGACAATTGCAGTTATATTCTTTTATGTATAATTCGTTAAAATTTTGAAAAATTTATCACAACATAAAACATCGAAATACCCCCTTTTACAATGATACATAGTTGGCTCCGAAATAACAAATTATTCAAAATTCATATTTTGTTAGTACGAATGTACTATTTGTGTTTTTTTTCCCACAACTGAAAGAAATGGGATTTAAATACAATTATGCAAGTTTTCTGTTTTAAATTTTCTAAATTAAAATTAAGAGAGGTGTTTTTCAATAAATTCGAGGCTTGTTCTCTTTTAAGATTGAGTTTTAAACGTCGGCTTGAAATACGTGCCAACGTTTTTATATACATCAGCTTCGGCTTTATTATTGAGCTCGCTTTTAACTCCATTCTTATTTGACAACTTATTTTATTACTCTGCTTGTACTCAAATTAGAAACTTTTAAAATTTATCTCAGACCTCATTTTTTCAATATCGAATGAAATTCTGTAGACTCGGAAATAAAAAAATGGGTGATGAAAAATTCCAACTTGGAAGGATTACTACATGATTACGCATCACCTAAGAATCACAACAATATTTGTACACAAAATTGCTTTTCTTTTTAATTTATTTTTGCTTTAAGGTAGTAGGTATAGTTTGTTTCAACATAATTTGAAGTCGTAAATCAAACGTAGCAGATATGATTATAATATTTAACATTACCAGCCAGGTAAAACTGTTTACCTGTTTATGACAGGCTCGCCGGGGCGGCTCGCCAGTCATAATCCTCTTTGAGCCTGTCAAAACAGTTACCTGGCGTGTAATGTATTAGTACTTTACGCAACGAGCATTTAATGATGGCTATTAAGACACAAGTATGAGAATTACGATACGAGCCTTGGCGAGTGTCGTAATGAATACGAGTGTCTTAATAGCCATCAAATGCGAGTTGCGTACACTATTTTTTCTACGGCCAATCATAATAATCACCGAATTTATTTGCAAAAAGTAAAATGCTAACTAACTGTCAAAAAATAATTAATTTTTTGGATCTGTCATAGTCAAAGCAATACGTAATATTGGTGGAATGCTGCATTTCTATTGGTTATTTGCAAAAAGTAAAATGCTAACTAACTGTCAAAAAATAATTAATTTTTTGGATCTGTCATAGTCAAGGCAATACGTAATATTGGTGGAATGCTGCATTTCTATTGGTTATAAACTTGTATCCTAATGAAAAAAATTTGTATCGTAATGAATATCATTACAGTACAGGTAGCAAATGTATATTGCATCAATTACAGTGTAGGAGTAGAAAAAATACTTTACTTGTTACTCATGCTTAATTCACTTACAAATTAATTAAATTATAATTAAACAATTTCTGTCAGCTGTCAGTAGCGTCAAAAATGTCACTAAATTGTTTTTAGAAAGCTTTGAAAGTCAAACTTTTAAACATTAATTTTCAAAGGTTATAGACCGCTTGGTTAAATGACGTTTTACAATTGAGTAACAAGTAAAGAATGTGTAATGTTCTAGTCTTAATCATATTTGCCGCGCTTGATTTACGACTTCAAATTATATTGAAACAAGCTATACTTATAAACCAGAACGTTTCAGATTTTACTGCTGTTACTACACATTTCAATAATCTCAAGATGATTACGTCTTCGTTTTCTTAATATATAGGCCTCGTGTTTGATATTGATAAAGTGATTTAAAAATATTTTTCACGTATTCTGGTAATAGTCTCCAATAACACCACTGAGAAAATCAGTCATTTATGAATCACCCTACACAGTGTGTCCAGTATAACGTACACAGCATGGGGATCTCGGAAACCGTAAGAGATACGAAGTCGGTTAAATGGAAACAATTGTGCAGGATTTTATGGCCACCTCGATACTGCTTTTGTTTTTTGAAAACAATTATTAGCACTCTAGATATTTAGGAAAAACTGAAAAATTGCATTTTCTTTAAATGCTTATAACTTGTTTATTACTGGAGATAATTTCAATTTTCAAAAAAGACATAATAGGCACTACTAAAATGCAAATAATTAATTCATAAAATAATTTTTTTAATGCGCCGTTTTGGAGATATGATGCAAACTTATGTTTTTTTAAATACAAACCTAACCTCATTTTTATGTTTTTAAAAAGTTAATTTTTTTCTCTTTTCAAAAATATAAGGGTTGATAGGTTTATTTTTAAAATTTTTTTAGAAGGTACCTTTTTTCGAATTATTTTAAACGTTTTTTTGATATTTATTTATTTAATTCAGTTGTTTCTTTTTTATGAAATTGTTTCATAGCAAACTTGATTTTTAAAATTTATTTGAACATAAATAACAAAATATTCTATTTTAGTATTACCGTAAAGGAATTAAAAAAATTAACCCCATCAACCCTTATATTTTTGAAAAGAGAAAAAAATTAACTTTTTAAAAACATAAAAATGAGGTTAGGTTTGTATTTAAAAAAACATAAGTTTGCATCATATCTCCAAAACGGCGCATTAAAAAAATTATTTTATGAATTAATTATTTGCATTTTAGTAGTGCCTATTATGTCTTTTTTGAAAATTGAAATTATCTCCAGTAATAAACAAGTTATAAGCATTTAAAGAAAATGCAATTTTTCAGTTTTTCCTAAATATCTAGAGTGCTAATAATTGTTTTCAAAAAACAAAAGCAGTATCGAGGTGGCCATAAAATCCTGCACAATTGTTTCCATTTAACCGACTTCGTATCTCTTACGGTTTCCGAGATCCCCATGCTGTGCACGTTATACTGGACACACTGTATACAGGGTATTCAGTATAATCATGCACAGCATCTTGTTTTATTGATTTGCATTTAATACAATCAATAATATAATTTTTTGCAGTGAATAAAAATCACTTTTTAAATTTAATTGTGCAACTCTAACGTCAATAATCGAATTATGTTTAATGTTAACAAGAAACGCTTAATGGATTTTGCCATTTGGGATTATCAACATTGTATAACATTTAACCAAATTTAACTAAATTTCAAAGTAAATTCTTGAACTGACATCTCGACTTGTCCTTAACACCTTAACAAAACAAACATTTAACTCTTTATGTCAAAAAAAGGACGACAGATCCTCCATCTGTAGTAGTAGTAAAGATTTTAAAATTTAAACTCGGCTATAACTTGAATTTGATGCTTTATCAATTTTTAATTTTAATTAAAAGGGTTTCTAGCGAAACAAGTAGTCTAAAATGTAGAGAAATTTTATTAATTCCCAAACTAAGCGAGAAGAATATTATTGTGTTCAAGTTTCTGGAAGGTATTTCATTAAAGTTCGTTTCAAAATCTATACCGTTTTCTAAGAAAATGTATTATAATAAAATTTTAAATTAAAGTAGTATACCCGTTTAGAATATAAAGTTGGCTAAGGTTATTTACAAAAGGTATAATTTAATTATAAATGAATGAAGTACGCTCAAGGGTCGTATACAGTTAACACACGGTTGGTTTAAACAACAGTTTTAAAGTAAGAGATGTTTGAAGTACTACTATTGCAAAACAAATAATTATTTGGTTATTACAGTTGTTTCAAACTGTACACTAGCTGAACTACTTATTATCGAAATAATTGATAAAGCTTTGTTATTAATTTAGTTTACACAGTGTGTCCTCGGATGGAGTTGCTAATAGGAAAAAAAATTATTTTTCATTTTAGGTAAAAAATGTATTCTTTATAAAAAGTTTTGCTTCTTTCAAACTCCTAAGTATGCAAAAATATTAAAAATAAATTTTCAAATAAAAAAATTATTGAGCTTTTCTAGAAATTTTTTCGAAGTAGGTATTCGGACTTCAAAAAAATTTTGAGAAAAAGCTCAATAAATTTTTTATTTGAAGATTTATTTGTAGTTATTTTGAGATGCATAATGCATATTTGAGAGTTTGAAAAGAAGCAAAACTTTTTATAAAGAATATGGTTTTTACCTAAAATGAAAAATAAAAAAAATCCCTATTGGCAACCCATACGGAGACACACTGTACATATATAATTATATTTAACCTCGATTAACATCTATTAGCTAAGCAATTCAAAATAACATAAATGGCAGTTTAAAATAGAGCCATTATAATAGATAACGTAAATATGCTATCTGTACTATAAATATAACTACTAAATTATTTTAAATTCAGTGCTACTCGTATTAGGTAAGTAAGCAGTAAGACACAGTTAGAATTATTGATTTCAAAAATGTAGTAAATTTTTAAATATTCTCTCGAAAAAAAAGAACAAAAAGTGCGCCTTTAAAGGTGTTGTTGAGAGCACTCCATGACTCAACTTAAAACACTTTTTGCAAGTTTTTTGTAGAGTTCTCGATACCCTTAAAAATATTTTTATATGGAAATTCGAAAAGTTATAAAAAAATTCAATTGGTTTTTCAAAACCTTTCTAAAAGCTAGGAGTGGGTAAGAACGGCAAATGTATGAATGGAAATGTTGAGAAAAGTCCAAGATCTGTCTTGACTTATGTGAGATAAATATGTGAGTTTTAGGACCAGTATTAGAAAGCCTAGTCAACCGAAGGTTGACTCAACCCCCAGGTTGAAATTATAAATAAACGTCAATTTCACTATTTTGTTCAATTATGTCAAACTAAAATGACAGCCAACCTTTGGTTGACTTTCAACATCACGTTGAGTTTCAACCTACATTTATAATACTGACCCTTAAAGAAATAACCTAATAATCTGTCCTTCACTCTCGTTCGATTGGTATATCGTCGTTCAAACTGCAAGACCTCGTATACAGGGTTATTCAAATTCGACCGGCACCATGGGAATCTCGCTTATTTGAAGAGATAGAGAAACGGTTAAATTAGGGCAAAGTTGCGGAATTTTAGGCCCATTAATAATCTGAAAAGAAAACTGCCCTAGCTGCTTTTGTTTTTGAGCTATTGACAAAAAACCAAAAAATTGAAATTTCGTTTTTTGACTTTATTTTCCTTATTATCAAAAATTTTTAAAATCTGAGCGAACTTCTCCTAAGCCATTTTGTATCCTTCACCCGATTCCGAAAACACATTTGATGTAAAACGTTTCGGTTTTCTGGAACCATCATCAACTTTAGTTTTTTAAATAGGCGCAATCTTTTGTTTTAGCACCATCTCATAGAACCTTTTTTGCTAATTTCAAAAATGTTTATTACTTGAGTATTTATTAGGCTGTCCGTTAAAAATTTTTGTTTGCTCCCACGGAAAATTTTTTTAGTAGTATATGACAAAAAAAATATCACTTTTTATTTTTTTTGCTCTAGCTCTATTACAACCCGTGCCACCAGGGGTTGAAGTTTAACATGTAAATTGCATAAGGATTTTGTATATTTCGAAGTTTCTTTTTTAAGTATGAAGTTAAAATTTTTTTTGCTCTCCAGGGAAAAATGACGTTAGTATATGACAAGACAAATTTCACCTGAAAATTTTTTTGCTCTAGCTCTATTACAACCCGTGCTATCGAGGAGTTAAAGTTTTACATGTAAAAATTGCATAGGGATTTTGTTTATGAGAATTTTTTTGCTCCCAGGAAAAAAAACGTTAGTACATGATAAGAGAAATATCACCTGTAATTTTTTTTAAGAACAAAAAACAAATATACGCAATTACGCATGAATATTGATAAAATATGCATATATAAATATAAAAAAAAACAGTTGTTATTAACATAACATTAACAGTGTAGGCGACTATAAGAAAATAACAAACAAAAACGTCAGTCGACTAACCCATCCAAACAGACACAAATGCAAGCGCAAGACGCAGCACGCAGGGCAGGTCCCAGGGAAGAAAAACATATACCGAGACCCAGGCCCCCCACCACACCAAGCACGAGCCACAAGCTTCACCCAGCTAGATCAGAATGTAATAATCTCCTCAGGCGGGGTAAGCCACCCGGGGAGAAAATATCAATTACAGAAAATGAATTAGTAATTCTGCATAACCGATTGATCGGCGAAGAGAAACCGTGATTCGTACTCACCACGGGCACGTAGAAGGTACATCTCTGCCTGGAATTGTAGGAGGGTACGTGGAAGTTCAGTTGTGAAAGCATTTGACAATCGTCAATGAAGTTGTGTACAATTTTATACAAAGAAATAACAGAAGCCACCGCCCTCCTATCCACCAAGCTCACAAAGTTGAATTCCTTAAGTAGAGTGGCGTAACTAACAAGTAAAGGGTAACCTGGATATACCCCATATTTTTTATAATACAAATACCTAAGAAATCTTTTCTGTACCTTTTCTAGGTGGTCTATATAAATGTGGTAGTGGGGAGACCATATCACAGAGGCATATTCGAGCACGCTTCTAACAAATGTGTTATAAAGAGTTATATAAGACTCCATATTTGTAAAGTTGCAAGAACCCCTGATAATGAAGCCCAGAGCCCGATTGGCCCTCCCAACAGTTTCCAGTATATGTTTATTAAATGTGAGCTTTGTATCATAGCAGACTCCTAGGTCCCTGGCACTCGAGACGCACGCCAATCCTACCCCATCAATGCTGTATTTGCTTTCGAAAAACCTCTTTTTTCTAGTAAAGCGCATAAAGTAACACTTCTCCACATTAAATTCGAACCCATTCCGAAGCCCCCACTGAAACACCGCGTCCAAGTCATCCTGCAAAAGTTCGGCATCAAAATATGTCCGCATTTCTCTATATAATTCGTCATGCTTAAAAAAAACTCCCGAAATATTCGAAATCCTTATGCAATTTACATGTAAACTTCAACTCCTCGGTGGCTCGGGTTGTAATGAAGCTAGAGCAAAAAAATTAAAAAGTGACATTTTTTTCGTCATATACTAACATTTTTTTCCCTAGGAACAAACAAAAATTTTTAACGGACAGCCTAGTATTTATTTTTAAATTTTGTTCTCAAATAAGCTAATTTGTTAATAAAGATTGAGGATCAAGCTGCTCTAGAATTAAAACAAAAGCCGGTATAACAAAACATAAATCCATGCTTCGATTGCGACTAATTTTATTTCTTTATTTGTGTTTATTACAAAAATAACTGAGTAAACAATGATATTAATGTACTTCATAATTTAGGAAATAAAAACTTTAAAAACTTATTAAAGGTGTTTAAATTTCAAAATCTCGGGTTGTAATCGAAGCATGGATTTATGTTTTGTTATACCGGCTTTTGTTTTTATTCTATAACAGCTTGATTTTCAATTTTTATTAACAAATTAGCTTATTTGAGAACAAAATTTAAAAATAAATACTCAAGTAATAAACATTTTTAAAATCAGCAAAAAAGGTTCTATGAGATGGTGCTAAAACAAAAGATTGCGCCTATTTAAAAAACTAAAGTTGATGATGGTTCCAGAAAACCGAAACGTTTTACATCAAATGTGTTTTCGGAATCGGGTGTAGAATACAAAATGGCTTAGGAGAAGTTCGGTCAGATTTTAAAAATTTTTGATAATAAGGAAAATAAAGTCAAAAAACGAAATTTCAATTTTTTGGTTTTTTGTCAATAGCTCAAAAACAAAAGCAGCTAGGGCAGTTTTCTTTTCAGATTATTAATGGGCCTAAAATTCCGCAACTTTGCCCTAATTTAACCGTTTCTCTATCTCTTCAAATAAGCGAGACCCCCATGGTGCCGGTCGAATTTGAATAACCCTGTATGCAATTTTTAAGCAAAATTGGTGAAAATATAAGGAAACTTCTTTCTACATATGCGTACAAAAACTTGTTACTGTCAAATGAAAGCAAAGCGAGTTATTCGCTTGTACATTACCTCGTTCTCTGCAGAAAGGATAGGCAAGTCTAATAGTATTTTGTCTCCCTTGTAAAATTAAGTAAATTGCATATACGAGGTCTTGCAGTTTGAACGACGATATCTTTAAAAAATAAAATGTTTCATATGGAGAAAAGTGATATGTTTTGGCTCATCAGTAGTTATCAGACTAGTAGAACCGACTCACCGCAAAAAGCGCCACTTTTGCTTCTTATAAAACACGACGACCAACTCGGATCTACTCGACAACCAATAGAAACGCTGTAACTTGAATTGTACTCAAGGAAAATTATCACTTAATAAATTTATAAATTTATAATTTATTTATATATATTTATAAATTTATAAATAAATTATAAATTTATAATTTATAATATCACTAATTAAATTAATAACTTTTTAATTAAAGGGCGAGCGAGCGATGGTGAAACTGAGCTCAATAGAATCGCACTAAAATTACAAGCAAGTACGTACAAAATTTATAATTTGAAATTAAAATTTCAACCTTAAAGTAATTAATAAAAATTAATTAAGGGCTGTAAAATACTTAAGGGCGCTAATGAATCACAAAGGTAAAAGTAAAAAACACTAATCAGCTCCTACAACAAATCTTACCACTCCACATGGTTCTAAATGAATTTAAAACATTTCAATCCTATAATTAAAAACTGTACGAAAAAGAAATACTCGAGTGATAAGGCGGAAATAATTTTTACAGGGTTAAAAATGATTTAAGAAGTAAACTAAAAATTACACGGAAGCTCTATCTCTTCTGATTGCCGAGATACAGGGAAATCAGTGGTTATCACTGATAAAGCTGATAACAAAATAAGGAAAACTAAAAATACGTAATTCTGGTATAGTAATTCTTAGATAATAAGATATTTTTTATAAAATAAATTGGAAAACAGGAAACTATCAAAATATGATTTGATAATATGTTAAATCCCTAAGATCGAGAAGTCCGGTTACCACCCGGTATGTAGAATCCCATAAAAAGTTAACCTCTTGTTTATTAACTACTGAATTAAAAATTTATTTTCGTAGATTTAAGTAGCTAATGGCTGGTATGAGTTCGTTCTCTGAACCATTAACTAAAAGTAGCCGAGTTTAAAAACATAAACAAGAACGGTGATGGTAGGTAAATCACCTCAAATATTGTGTTCTAATTTTGAAATTAACATATCGAGGGTCAAAGTGCAGTAGCTCGTATGGGAATTTTGCTAGTTTTCCAGGAAGTGCGAAAAACGATTCTAGAACGTTTATAGCTATATTTTTAATTTTTTTTGCAGTTGCAAGTAAACTAATATTTAAAGAATTGCATTTAACATTGTTTAAACAGTTATATCAAGAAAAAAGTCATATACGAGGTACTGCTATTGAGATACGCTAATCATATAAGGTAATGTATTAAGTAGAAATTCAAAATAATTAAGAAAAAATTTAACACTGGTCAAAAATAAGTATTTTTATTCATTTAAAAATATGCTATTATTTGGTACAACAACAGTAATAAGAACGAAACTTTTATTCAACAAATAAAAATGAACTATAGAATATAAAAATATGAAAAACTAAATCTTTATTTCAGAAGATCAAACAAATTCTAGCGATTCATAATAGGGCCAGCAATCTTTTGGAATAACTTGTTTGATTTCTTTAAGGTGATCAAACTTCTTTTTTGAGATCTTTTGCAGTCCATTGTTTAACTTGGGAAATTGTATGCCACTTAAGTTTATAGGTTTTGCTCTTCGTGGTAGGGCTTGAAATTCTTCATCAAAGTCTAATTTGAAGTGAATTTCCCCAGTTGGTTGATAACGGAGAGCTCTTATCTGAGTTACCACAGGATCTGATGTGATTTTACCTGGACGGATAGATTCATACTTTAATAATCTTTTCTGACTGTAGTTCAAAAAGAAATCATATTCGGGTGTCTTGACTAGATAAGGGTTACTCTTTTTTGCCTCTTTGGTAATTCTAACATAATCACAAGGTAAGTATACGTCCTTATTTTTTAAAGCTGTTTCGATAGTTGCATGTACACTATCGCACTCCATTTGAGTATGTCCTTTGACTAGAAATTTTTGTTGGATCTCTACTTCATAAGTTTCACTCAAATGGAGTAATGCGTTAGAAAGTGTACTATTGCGATTCTGGGCGGTACACCCATCAGAATATATAATTACCTGACGTTTGTCTTGTTTGTCCAGATAATTCTCTTTTAGATAGTCTATTATGCATGATGCGTAAGTTGAAGCTTGAAGGTCACTTTTGGTTTCATCAAACCAGTAGCAAGTTCCAGAGTTTTTTGCTAGATCATATACTGTAAAATTGTGGCAACATAATTTCAGTTTATAATACAGAGAACTGGCCTTAAGTTGAGGGCAGAGCTTGACAGCTTGGACATCCATTGTAATAACATTGCAGTTTCCCTTTACAGCTTCTTTTTTATCTTCTTCTTTTTCGGCTCTAGCACGATCTTTTTGCTTTCTGTGTAGCGTATATGACTGCTCGTCCAGATTGCCATTTTCATATTTGTAGCATTCGTCGCAACGATCTTTCCGCGGTCTAAATAACCCAATATTTAATTCATTTACCATTGCTGACAATGATGTTATGGATAAAACATTTTTATTATGTTCTTGGCATTGATTTTGGTATTCTTTGTATAACTGCGACATAGATTGGAAATGCTGTTCCAAGTACATTTTAGACGTATCTCTTCTGCAATAGTGCGCTGGCAATTTATTAAGGGACTCTAAAAACTGTTTCATATGAGATGAATCTTCTTTAAATACATTTTTTCTTGTTGGTCTATTCTGTACAATGCTTTCGCTGCGTTCTACAATTCCATCTTGATTACCACTTATCCAGTTTCGTATTGACCATTCCCCAAGTCCTGTCGTGTTTAGATACATTCTTTTGCAGACTGCCACTTTAAGATGGTTTATTTTTAATGTGTATTTAAATGTTGATTTTCTTCTGGAGTCAGGTTTAGATCTCTTTGGTATATTCAACGCTACAGTGTTGCATACAAATACTTTGCGTTGGTCCCACGACATTTTATTCCAAAATTTGTCAAATAACTTCTTTCGATCTTCTTCCTTAAATAATGAACACTTCAAACTTGATTTTTCTTTCAGAACACATTCGCAAGGTGGTTTCAATTTTCTTTCGGGTCTTTTGGTATTATTAAAAGTATTTTTTTGACCCTTTGGTTTAGTAAACCCCAAGTACTCTTCGCCTTTCATTCTCTTTAATTTATTGAGTGTCCGCTGGTTTTCAGCACTTCGTTTTGTGTTTCGTTTGGTTTCTTGAGGAGCTTCGTTTTCATTAGTCAGATCTGTATCCCTTTCCCTGTTTTCGCTTTTTTCATCTTGTTCTTGTTCATTTAATTCTATAAATTCTCCGGCTTCTTCAAGATTTTCCGATTCTTCTAATAAATCTGTGTTAATACTATTCGATGTTCCGTTTAAGAGAAAATTTTCGTTTTCTTTATCAAGCTCCACGTCTTCATTTCTTTCTTCTCGTTCTTGTCTA
Source organism: Malthinus seriepunctatus (assembly GCA_963924605.1). Classification (NCBI taxonomy): domain Eukaryota; kingdom Metazoa; phylum Arthropoda; class Insecta; order Coleoptera; family Cantharidae; genus Malthinus; species Malthinus seriepunctatus. Next base: position 49,125,408 of record OZ004600.1, read on the forward strand.
TTTTCTTGAGGTAGGAATGAACTTCTACTAAGTACTTCTACGGAAGTTAATTTTTGTGGAATTAATGGAGTATTGATATTATCGATGGTGCTGCAGAAAATTTCATCAATACTAATAGATTCAAAAGTCACGTGAGTATTGCTGAAAGGATAATCTTCTAAAAGCAATATTTCAGCGTTTTCTATATCTATATTATCGGTGTTAGTTCCATCATTTTCTCTATAAGAAACAGTAGACATACTACAGTATTTTAGATCATTTTGGACATCAACCTGACTAGATTCATTAAAATTGCACTCATTAGTTAAATTTAATTTTTTTTTACTTTTGGCATAATCTTTGGTTTCATTAACTTTAATTAAATTATCACTGTTGACGATTTTTGCTAATTCTAAAATTCTTTTTGTTCTTGATTGTGCCATGACGATCACTTCTGAAATAAAGAAAGTACTGCAGTACCTCGTATAAATCTCTATAAACAGCATGCAGGAGCTCGTATATTATAGCTCTCACAAACTCTTATTTTAGTATACACAAATGTAATTTAATGAAGCAATATGATATACCATCAAGCTTTAAAAACGTTGAAGTTTAATATTTGATAATAGAATGCGTCTAAGAAGCTCCAATTTTGTTTTAATGAAAATAATAGAAGTACACTACTTACCAGAATCGTTCCAATACAAATCACAATGGCTTACTATAAGCATACGAGCTAATGCATTTTAAAAACCGATTCATTTATGCGAGGTTCTGCATTTAAGTAAATAACTTCATAAATAGAAAACTTTAATATTATTAAACCATCACAATAGATGGAGCGCATTATATTATACACAGAACAACTAAAACGTCAAAAGTGAAAAAAAGTCACATACGAGGTACTGCACTTTGACCCTCGATATACAACGAGCACATTTGTCTCACAAAAATTAAATGGATTCTGGAGAGTGAAAAGCTTGATGCCATTATTCGAACAAATAAATAATTCTTTAATCTTCAGGAATTAAAATTACTTAAAACTGACACTTTTAATCAATTAAAGTTTTCTATTTTCATTTTCCAACCTAGCACACACACACGTATATTTTTTGCTAGCAGCAAATCTATAGGTAAAATAAATGGTAATAATTACAGGCTTTCTTTCTCTAAGTAAGAATCGTCTTTTAAAGTACTAACAAATTCTTCTTCACAAATACCCCTGTTACTTCTTCGGTGTAAATCTCTATATCTCTATTACTTAGCACTCGTTTTTCTACTCGTGCCACGTTCTAAATATTTATTTATCCGAATGTTTCAAAAAGCTCCAGACTTATTTTAAAAATCTGTTTAAACAAAAAGAGCATTGCACTTTAAAAAAATACCTTCAACGTTCTGAGAATATAACTTCATAAAAAATATGGCGTATAATGAAATTTTATTACGTTTCTTAAAGTTTGCGATTTTATAGCAGTAAAGCTGAAAGCGCGAGTAACTCACTTAATAAAATGAGTTACGTTGTTTTTCAGCTTTTTGCGGTTATATCTGCTTCATTTCGACTGACACCTCTGCATAATAAAAACGTTTTACTAACCTCACGTTTTAAGTCAGTGCCTAAGAAATAGTCCTCAACTATTAACGTCGAATTTTGGGCAGTTTCTCCCAAAGTAATTTTTTTGTTTTCATTTATGAAATGTTCCGTAATAAAACAGTAATAAACGTGACCTCAAATAAAGTTGGATAAAAGAAAAATTGAGATATTTACGCAAACTTAAAATTTATGTTCTTTTAGCAAAGAGAAGATTGCGGTGCAGAAACGTTTTAGTATCTTCTATCTAGCAACGAAGTCAATAAAATAGTTTCGATTTAATAATTATTTTTACTTTACGATTTCGATATTAAAATGAAAGAGGCTTTAGGGAGGTTGCTATAACTTTTAAACTTTTCGAATAATCCTCGTAATAATATGTAGATACTACTAAAATGATAGTAGGTACTACTAGTAGCACGCGACTTGAGAAACAATTTAGCTTTTAATTGAAAATACAAATAACTTAAGAATTATTGCGCTTTGAGTACAATGCAAGTTATTTACCAAATTGCGTGTTTTTACTTTACTTTTTGATTAGATATACTATAATAATTCAAGGCTTTAAATTGTAAATAAAAATTGTATATTCAAATACATTACCAAATGTGTGTATTGCTAACATTTTCAAAACTGTTAAAGATCTTTTAATTTACATTTTATATTTGCTTTTATTACATTTATGGTGTATGTGTCATTTGAATACAAACATGTGGTTAGAAGTATACTCTAGAGGTCCGAACAGACGAACCTTCAATTACGAGTGAACTTCTGTTGGTAATTCTGCAACAGAGATGCACAGCATTGAATAAATAGCCGCTACTCTACCAGGAAAGAGCTATTTAGCTAATAATATGAATCACAGTGGTTTTCTAAATATAGCGATTTCCGGCCAATTTCTCCAATAGAAATGGTTGCTTATACGCCCACTTATAAGGAAAAATTATGACAGCCAATGATAATGTAAACTCGACGAAATGAATGAGTCATCCATAGTTTTCCAAAATGTCGTTCTTGTCTGATTTGATCTTATAGGCAACGGTTACTAACCCTCCTTCCGGATCTTTGTATTCTAAGGATGCACAGTGTACCGCATGCGGCCCTGCGTTCATTTTTTAACGGCCCACCTCGCTATGTACTATTTCAATAAATCACATAATTGAATAAATATTATTAGGTCTGGGTTGTCCATATGTCCATATTTGCGCGAAGAATAACGCACGAGGTCGAACGAGTTTACTGTCAGATCCAACGACAGATAGTGACATGTTCACTGGGCTTTTGGAAGTGTGTTCCAAAATCGATTTGGATTTAATAATAATCCACTAGATATTAAAAAGAACACAAGTATGAAGCTTTCAAGTTTAAACCGGCATAATAGAAATTCTGATTTCTGATCAACTCGATTTCATCGATAAATTGTTAAATTAAAGACCAGAGGTAAATTAATAAGGTCAGATCACTTATCTGGTTAATGTAATTACTAATTACATTAACGTCATAGGCCTCACGGGGGGCCGAGAGTTCTCTAGACTGGGGGTGCCGGTACTAGAGGGTTGTAAAAGACCGGCTAGCTAAGTGAGGTATGAACAGAAGTGACAAAAGATAACAAATGTGAAATAATGAGTTTTGTTTTGGTAGTCCAAAGTTTCATCTTTTAAGAATTAAAAAAAATGTAGAACGAGTTGCCAAGAGATCTTGATGGTAGAAAATTTCAAACAATTTTCATCTAGAAATAAACCTTGGAAATTATTGTATAGTGTTAGGTCTGCTCATGAAAATAGTGCTGAAGATAGGAACCAATTAATTTGCAAATAACTTTGGCGGTTATTTACAAAGAAAAATAGTATTTCTGCAATTGATTGTAGACCATGGTGTATCATTGTAAAGTGAAGAAACGCGCTGCTATTCTTGACACATGCGCTATACCGTGTACTCATTTTCAAAGCAGGACATAGAAAAATAACAATGGAAATCATTTATTTGGAGTTTACTGCTCACCAACTGAATCTATAAGGGCAGTAGTGACTCTTTCGAAAGATAATAATATTAGTTTTCGGCATACCTATGTTTCTCTTTGAATGTGGGCACCATTTTTTTTTCACCAGTGTTTTTTTCTCGCGCACCGTAGCGTAGAAGTGTGGAAATGACCGCTAGCAAAAAATCCGTTGAAATCTTCGATGTCAGGATTTAATACCACATTGCGACCCGTCGTTCCTTCACTTCCTAATAATACATCAAACTCTTATGTTTAAGCAAGTTCAAGTTTATCATTTAGTAACAAACCTAACCTAACCTACATTGAATAAAAAAAATACCCCTTACTCTACCAGGAAAAAGCCATTTAGCTAATAATATGAATCGCAATGGACGAGTAAATTTAACGATTTCCGGTCAATTTCTCCAATAGAAATGGTTGCTTATACTCCCACTTATAAGGAAAGATCATGACAGCCAATGATAATGTAAACTCGACGGAATAAATGAGTTATTCATAGACTTCTAAAATATCATACCGTCATATTTTCTTTTATAGGTAACGGTTGCTAACCCTCCTTCCGGATGTTTTATGTTCTAAGCTAACCTACTATAAGTATAGAGCCCGGATTCTAAGCTTTTTGCTTACGACTTTAAATCATAAGCAGAACAAATTCCTTTGATCTTTAGGTTTCTGAAAAATTAAAGCGATTTAAATTTAAGCCAATTTACATTTTGCTTTTTTTCGAATATTTTGGAAAACAGACATTTTCGTGCTTTTTTGAACTTTTTTTCAGTTTAATGATTTTTTGCACAATCGTGTTCTATTCTGTACTTACCAACAATGTTTATACTACTAGGAAGTTGATTTTACCAAACCATTGTATGTGTCCATAGAAACAATAAAATAATGATTTCGAAATATTTAACCAAAAGCACAAGGGTGGTAAGTGAAACAGATGTTTGCGCTATTTGTTACTTTTATTCTTGTTACTGGGACAACATTGTTCTCCAGCGGTTACTATTTTGAATAAACGAATAAACTTTAAAATTATAAAAATTATTTACAACTGTCAACTAGTGTCAGTTTAAAAAATGAATTTATTATTAGTTATTTTTCACGATTGTGCAAAAAATAGTATGCAATACTTGGATCGTTAAGTGCTTTTCGTAACAAATCTGCACTTACCGACCATATATTGCAATGTACTATTTAAATTTTGAATAATTTGGATATTGGATAATTCGTGTTTTTTTCCAGTGTTAAATCTCAAAATATTACACCAACCCCTAATAAAGCCGTTGTTTAAGGATAAGGTATAGGTATTGTATAGTTCAATTTGAATTATTGTTTATCTTGAAATCCCTTTAAATTAGGTAACCGAAAGTAAACACTGCGCTCAAGGGTAGTAATGGAAAAGTAAAAACAATAATACAGTAGCCAGAGGTCGCACAAATAAATAATTACAATATTATACAAAAAACTTAAATCAACTAATCTTATTAAACTCTTGTTGTTTATTAAAAATAAACATTTATTTTATTCGAATGTTATGAACCGGCTGAGAGAGTTTGAGCCAAAAGTTAGTAGCATTTCAAAGGTTTAAATTCTGAGAATTATTTTCTAGCACGAAAGCTGACGTAACCCAAAATGCAAGTTTGAAATTTTCTTTTAATTTTTTAATTGGCATTTTTCTCAAGAAAAGATTTCCTCTCCTCTTCTAATAAAAGTTTTCTTCAATCATAACCACATTTCCATTGAAAATTTAAAAGGGTACCTATAGGTGGTAATCTACACCTAAGCACGATAAGAGTTTTAGTTTTTAAGTATTTAAAATCATAATCACTGTTTGACTGGTTTTACAGAGATTTTTAAGTTAAGAGTCACCTCAAAGACCACGAAACGTTAAATTATGAAAAGTTAATTTATTATTGAAAAACACAAATTTAAAAGGTCAAGCGTGTTTAATTTATTTATTTAAATTATGGTGCTGTATAGCAGTTAAAATAAAATACTTTACAAAAGCTTAAAAACAGAAGGAAAAATAAAATTACTTTTATTACTTATATTTGACAAACAAACGGTTAAAATGGGAATGTTAAACCCTCCACTGTAATGTACAATTTCTCTTTTTCAAATGACAATATAATTTTAAATAATTTAGTTTTCCTGTGGCAACTGTAAATTGTTTTTCAGAAAATAAAACAAAAAAATTATTTTTGTTTACGTATTTTGACTTTTTAAAAGAAAAAAAGAAAAATAATATTTTTAAATAAACTGAAATAAGAGGGTTGTAAATTTTCGCAACTTCTCAAAATTATCCCACCCACTGCTCGAGTGGTAGTTGAATATTACGGTGGAAAGTACACAAAAGTTTTTAATTTAAAATCTAATTTCCTAAAAATTTACAAACACAGCCTTTTTATTTCGAAGGCAACGTTTAAAATAACAACATATTACGACTCGAAAAGTTATGTTTTTGAAAAATATTCATCTAATTTCCTCCAACTTTAATAGCGAAAATAGTATTTTTTACAACATGAGATGAAACATACGTTTTTTTCGTGAGATAGAATTTAATTCACAAGCCCCGTAGGGGCGAGTGAATTAATCTTTCGAACGAAAAAAACGGATTTCATCTCGAGTCGTAAATGCTATTTTTTCTACGACGATAATTAGTACATTTTAAAAAAATAATTCTTTTTACTAAAATGTGAACCGACCACAAAAAAACTGGTTTCACCTCATGTTGTAAACAACATCTGCTTGTAATAACACTTTTTCTCACTAGAGACGAAAATGCTATTTTCGTAACGAGTAAGTGATGACGAAATGCTTAGTTTCACATATGGGAGTAGAAAAAAGATATTTATTTTATTCATTTCCTATTTTTCACAGTTTGATGGCAAACTTAAGTTTTTCAAGTGACAAATCCACTTTCGTATTTCTTTACACGTATACGTAACGTTATAATAAAAAAAATTCGAAATTTTTTGTGTTTAAGATTTTTTATAGCAGAAAATATCTATTTCAGTAAACATCTAACTTTTTTATCAGTCCTTAACTGGATTTACTCATGAGAACTCAGAGGAAAGACTTCAGAAATGCTTTTAGAAAGATAAAATGTCAGGCGAATTTTAACAAATGTAGATGTTTCGAAAGTAACAACAAATCATAATGAAATTGATGGATTTGTTTTCTACTTTATGGAAGTGCATAATGGCAGAAACAAAATATTTTTTTGCCTTCTTCTTCAGGTAGTATACTCGCATGAGCACTTTGGATGTAATGTATCACATCTGGGCTGGGATCCTGTAATTATTATTAGCGTATTGCTACGCTACGCTAAGCTACCTACCAATTACCCTTCTTATATCAATTTCTAAAAGTTTGTAAGAGAGAGGTAGGGAGTAAGTAGTTTAGCGTAGCGTAGCAATACGCTAATAATTACAGGATCCCAGCCCTGATGACCTAACCTATTTTGTTTCTCTAAACAATAATATTAAAAACTACATTTATCACTCTAGAGGTTGTAGCCAACAATTGTTATTATCACTCAACTGTTAATGAAGGTAATATGGCTAGCATTATGCTTCCAACGCAACGTTGTATTACTGCCACAAGTTAGGCAATTTTAAGGGTAGAGCGCATCTCAAATTTAAAAAAAACATCATGTTGATATGATAGAGGTCAAGGTTTCCGACCTATGACCTCCAATTTCCGCTGAAATAGTATTTTGTAAAAATCGTTACACCAAATAATTCGACAGAATTTTCTTACTTAACCTAAAATTTTTAATTCAATTGATTATGCAACCTAATAAATAGTTTTAAAAATTAGAGAACGTTAATATAGAACGAATCTATTACCATTAACGATTTTATTTCTTTAGTTAAGTATGTTATTGTGGTTTTTGTTTGTATTGAACATTAAGCCCTCATTGATCTACCTCGTGGTGTTGACATTTTAAAATTTATAAAAGCGTGTTTTGGAATATCTACACACATTAATATATCGGTTTTACTAAAAGCAAACAGAACGCTATTTTTTCTACAAATAATATGTATTTAATGCAAAAGAAAAGTTACAACGTGAATATTAAACAAATAATATAAAATATCAAAACGATTTTTTTTTAACAAAGATCCAATATTTTAGAAAAATGTATTTCTAATAGATAAATATTATATTTATTAAATTATAAATTTTAATTAAATTACAACAAAATTGAATGTCATCCATAATTTAATGAAACCTTTATTTTACGTATTTATAGAATTGAAAATCAATTCCTACTTTATTTATTTATTTAATGTACTAATGTATAATCAAATCCTTAAATAAATTGAACTTTAATAAACAAAAAAGAGATTTGATAGAGAAAATATTTTGTCATTAGAAAATTAAAACGAAATAAGTTGATTGTTTATAGCAAAAATTTCCACTATTTAAATTTTACATAGAGCTTTTGCATAGAGCACTTGATCACCATAACAGTTTTTAGAGTATCATGAGAATATCATCCATGGTCGTCCTTCTCTATAAAAGGGTCCGGGTGCAAGAAACTTCTTGGGGTCCTAATGTATTTTTCATAGGCAAAAATAAAGGGATTCGAAATAAACGTATATTGCCTAATATGTCTTTATTTAAATAGAAATAGATCACTAATTAGAAATACAAAACCTGATGACAAAAAATTTTTGTAATTTGAAAGAAAAATATCAATAAAAGTGAGAACCAATATTTAAATATTATGTTAAGGTATAATCCATTCACTATTAATTTGTGATATGGTTGGCCATGAACTTTTGTTTTTTGGTTTGCCAAAATAAAAAGTCCCTATTAAGTTGACTGACAGCTCTTGACAGTACAAAAAAAATGACAGACCGCAGACCGTTGACAGAGCAACTATTAGTATTAACACAATTAATAAAAAGCCGCTACTCTACAATACTTAACCTAACTATTTTTTTTTCTAATTTATACCGGGTGGAATCTGTCACCCTAACATGGCCAACCATATCACAAATAAATAGTAAGCGGATTATAGCCGTAGACAAAGAAAGTAAGTATGTATTACAATAATACTCAATTTTATGACCGCTCTGTATTAAATTGTATTGTAATAGTACCGAATAAATTTTTGAAATGAAAAAATGTTAATATGAGCTTTTAGTTCATGATTGTTTGGGAGCCCCCTGAATTGTGGGGCCCGGGTGCATTGCATTCACCGCCCCCTCCCCAAATTTGATCGATTAAACTTAAAGATCACACATTCCTCATTCAGATCAGAGATCTAAAGATGATTCCGTAATACCTTTTAATACTTTTTAAACCGTTCCTGCTATTGCCCATAGTATAAGTATACATAGTATGCCACTACGGTTTATGAAAATCTAACTTGGCAGCGCATGATGTCGCGTCGTGTTGACTTCTCCTGACGTCACTAGACATCACAAAACCTGCGCAATGGCATGCTATGTATACTTATACTACACTACTGCCAAATATTTCAATAATTTCAAGAGAGCCAAAAGTCCTATTTTGGTCCCAGAAACTCACTGTAAGCGTAGAAGTTTAATAAAAACGTGTTTCATTAGTGAAGTATAAAAACAATGTAAAATCAAGTGTTCCAAAGAAAAAGAGCGAAAAAGTGTAAATATTAGAAATATCTCGAAGTTTTATGGGTTATTCTAAAAGTAAAATAGGTATACAACATTGTACGTGTAATTCTTTGAACTTTAACTAGGTTTAGAACGTCGATTAAATTTTAAATATTAAAAATGTTGGTCGTTTCTCGAAAACATCAATTACTTTTTTTTTGCTTGTGTTAAACTGTTACAAACAAGTCGAATATTTTTCCAGACTTCCGAGATCATTGATCACTGATGTAACTACAACACTATACAGAATGTTTTTTTTTTCAATGGAACTAAGAGGCAGAATTTTTATGTTATATAGGGTTATACGGATTCGATTACCACTATAGGGATATCGGAAACTGTAAAAGATACAAAGTTGGTTAAATAGGGGCAAAGTTGCGTAATTAGATAGCAAATAATAGTAAAAAATAAATTAAAAAATTTCCATTAGGTCTTGAGATTTCTGAAAAAATCGAAATTGAGGTAAATTTCTTAAAGTTTCCTTAAATTAGGTAAAGTTATTTTCACTAAAATAGTAGTTTATGATATACGTGTTAAAAGGGGCGTTTTATTTTGTGAGTGGAAAAGTTTACGAAACGAACGAAGCGCGTTTACTGACCATTGAATAAACAGCCGCTACTCTAACAGGAAAGACCCATTAACCTAATAATATAGATCGCAATAGTTTTCCAAATATAGTGACTTCCGGTCAATTTCTCCAATAGAAATGGTTGCATATACTTCCACTTATAATGAAAGATCATGACAGCCTATGATAATGTAAACTCGACGAAATGAATGAGTCATCCATAGATTTCCAAAATGTCGTTTTCGTTGCGTTTTCTCGTATCGGCAACTTAATAAGGCATATTAATTAGACATTTCGCACTTAAAATTGATGGAAGTCCCGTATAGCCTAGATGGTAGAGGCCGTACGTTTTCTCGTGAACGATGCCCTTGAAAAAAGCTACGCGAAGACGGGGCTATTTAGAAGAGAACCCTCTCTCTCTATTGTAGTGAAATTTCAAAAGATAAAAATATATTGACTCATTTATATAAATGAAGGGAGATTTAAAAATTTTTTTAATTTGTTAGTAACAAGCAAGTTATTCACATTTTCGACCACTGTGATTGTGTGACTCATCGTTCACGAGAAAACGTACGGCCTCTACGAGTGTACTCTCTCACGTTGTCAAGATCAGCAGTTCGGGCCCGGCGAAAGTAAAAAAAACACTTAAAAAAATACCATACCAACTTCGAAAAAAATTAATTTAACTACACTTTTCAGACACACCTTCAGATATTACGAAACTACTTTCGGTGTTGTAATAGCTCCGTTACCGAATCGAAATATAAAAATACATTTTAGTGCAAAAATTATAGTAAAAAGTAAATGGTTTTGTATTAAAGGAAAATTTTCGAATAAAACTGTTAACTAGGAGTATTAATTATTTATTCCTATTTTTACATTTTAATTGCCATGCAATGACTGCTAAATATCTTCCCTTATACATTCGTTTCTTTCTATTGAGAAGAAGCATGTACATTTTCATTTCATGTCAGAGAAATATGAAATAAAAAAAGTAAAACGTTAAATTTATTGATATTGAGTAATTTAAATTTATAATTTAAAAATAGATTTCCCGTAACCTTTAAACGTTACAATTTCCTTAATTTTCGAATTTAATTTTAAATAATAAATGCGCATACAAATCTACCGTCTTCGTATTCATTATTAAATTGATCTGCATCATAATCATCGCGTTATGCAAATGGTATGCAAGCAAAATAATATTCGAGGAGAAGAAGATTCTCGAAAGGAGAGAAAACGTCGAATTACACAAAAAGAATAAAATGGCTTTCGTGAGACGTTTTAAATTTTCCCATTAGAAAACACTTTAATTAAAGCTAAAAATAAACTTAACAAATTCGACCCTAAAAAGCTAAAGGGCAAAGGCGTATGTAAATTATTTTATCACATAAAAATTTTGTGTGGACAAAAGTAATTTATATATTAATTTTTCATTTTACCCTTAAGAGGTTTTCCTAAAATATACATAAAATATATAATTTTTCAAGTCGCACTTTGTCAAAAGATATGTTGAAAGTTATTTATACTGCAATGCGGGTGTCGGAATATTTAGATGAGGCGTATACATACAATGATAAAATCAAAGTATACCCTTATTTCCATAATGTTTTTATAATTCTTTAATTTGAAAAGGGGCGAAAAACACCTAAAATATGCAATTAAATTCTACGAAATTTATTATGTGAGTAGCATAATTAAATATTCTAAGCAATTGACACAGTTTAACAAATTAACCCGACGCCGTAATTGGTTCGAAATTTTCATATTTAATACCTGAAAATAAAACCCTTTAGTTCTAAAAGGGTTCAAATGGAATTTGCTTTAGAAACACCACAAACGGTTATTGAATAAAGCTGACATGTAAGTTATAGTGTAATCTGTAATGTATTATACATACATAAAACTTTACAACTTATTTATAGCTCACCTCACATAAAAATCATAAGGGGTGGTATATAACCTACGTTTTATTCCTATTTTGTCTACGTTTATTTATTTTAAGTTAGTTTTAGTTAGTTTTACCTATATAAAACGTAAATTCAACATGGTCTTGTAAAGAAATCACAAGGTTTACCAACAAACTTCACAGAAACCCTTCAACTAAATTATTCACGTAACTACAGCAAACTCGAACCAGTTAGTTTCCCTTGCAAAAATTATCAAAACACATTTCGCTAAATTAGGTTTGGTAATTTCATTTTTTACGACTGACAGAATTTCTAATTTCAACTTATTTTGTGATCATTTTAACCCTTCTTTTGATTAAAATTTCCACTTTGAAACGTAATTAGAAAAGCCGACTAAGTTTCGTAGCGATTTAATTGAAAATTAATTTAAAAAAGGCTTTTATTAAACGTCTTATTTAAATAACGAGCTGTTAATACAAATGTATAAAGTACAAGAGGCAAACATTGTTACAAAACACGCACCAACATCAGAATGCCACAAATAGTTAACTTAGTTCATCTTATTGCTGATTAAGAATAGATTGCTAACAATGCTGGCATGACTACAATAGCGGAAGACAGTATCTTGGTTAATAAATTATCTATATAGAATTTGTGACTGTAACTTTAAATTAATTAGACTTTCATTTTATTACACTTACGTTGGTTGTAACAAAGATTAACTTTTCAAAGCAAGAATTTAAAATTTACAAATTAAAAGTTTGCTGTTTAATGTTTTTAGAAAACGTATTCTTTAACATAAGGAAAAATATCTACAATGAGAGTTTAGGCAGCGTTCAAGCACCCGTGATCTTCTATTGAATACTACTAATAACAAAAACAATAATGGAGCCGAAATGGCACGTACAAAAAAACCTAAACATACGATAAAGGGAAGCCAACTAAATACAAATCTCCGCTGGGATAACTATACGACTCGGCCAATGTTCTCCCAGTCCACTAGTCCTAGTCTTCGAGATCCAACCAGACCTCGAAGAGAGATCACTAGGCCTGGAAAACTTTCCCACCAGATCACTAGTCCTCTCTCCTAAGAAAGAGATCGCTAGACCTAATAGAAAGAGAATGTTCACTCATCATATCACTAGTCCTCTCTTTAAGATGGTCCTGTAAAAGAGATCAATAAACCTCGAGATCCAAATTGATTCTCTGAGAGATCAATACCCCTGATGAAAAACTGGCACGGAAAACTTCTCTTCCCTAGATATAATATAACACGTATAATAATTCATTTATTGATCATCATTTCATATACAATAAAAAATAATAATTTTATATAAATAGAGGATTTTAGAATAAAATAGCAAATAGATCAATAGTTGTCTCTTTGAAATCCAAAGCGGTCCTCTAAGAGACACTAATAGTCCTAGGATTCGAAATGTAACTCCACGGGTTTGCTGAAGGCAACAGGGTAAACAAAATAAAAATTAATAAATTAAATCAAATCAATTAACTAATTTAACACCAGAAAGTTAACAGGTAGTAAAATAATAACTAATTAAATTAAATTAATTAATCAACACGGCTTTGCTGAAGGCAAGGGCAAATTGACAAAAGGGGAAATTAACAAAAACGCGCTCCCGCTCACCACGATGGTGAAACGAGAAGTCGTTTATCAAAATGGAGTGGGAGCTTTTATTGGAAATCTGACGACCAACTCGGATTCACTCGACAACGAATAAGAACGCAGCAAATGGAATTGAACACAAAAGCGACCATCAGTTAATTGTTATAAATTAAATTAACATCTTTTTAATTATAGCAAGCTCGAGTATAAAAATTAGCTCAATGAAATCGCACTAAAATAACGAGCACGTCGGTATAAAATTTGTAATATGAAATTAAAATTTAAATATTAAATTAATTCATAAAAATTGTTTAAAGGGTGGATATTACTTAGAGGTGCTAATTAATTAAGAATATAACAAGAAAAACTACTAATTACATCGTATCACAAATTATAACACTACACGTGGTTTTAAATAGAATTTCAACATTTAATAATTTTACAAACCTATACTTAAAAAGTTTAAGTAAGTAAATAATCAACTAATAAGGTTAAACTAATTAGTAAAGGAGTAGGTATTCCGACGACTTCGACGGGGTAAGTTAGGAATCTACTTTACCGACATGTTACCGGCAATTACAGGTTTCTGTTACCGACATTACAGATTCCCGCCATTTTGGTTTGAAACTTGGCTTAGATTTTGGTTTGAAACTTTGCTAAGTTGACAGCTGTATCGGCCATTTTGACCTACAGCGCCACCTAGCGGATATGTGTCAAACTACGACATGTGTGGAACTTTGCTATTTTGACAGACAGCGCCACCTAGCGGACAGCTGTCAAACTACTCAATTTTCCTGCAAGGTGTGGAACTTTGCTACGGCACCACTGGCGGCCATCGTTGTTTTTGTGCCCAGCGTACTTCGAACTCGGGCTCCGTTACCTACACGTAGGGCGTCTCTACATCTGAGCCTCCTTCTTGGTGGTAGTGCTGAAGCGTCATCCGCCATCTTTGTGTCCGGGGGCCCCGTTTGGTACCTGCACGTGGAGCTTTGCGAGAAGAAAATAGAGAAGAAAAACACGTGGTAACAATCGTAGTAAATCGAGTCGTAAACCCGTTTAAGGAAACTATTTTTTTAACTAGTTTCTCTTTTAGAATCCTTTTTAAACAAATTTAAGTTAAAAGTGTTAAACCTTTTTATGATTTAGGATAGGCGGCCGCCCGCCATAGTGAAACGCAGACGTCAACTTTCAATTTTAGATGGACAGACTTTACAAGTAACTATATTTGGTCTAATGAAGTTCATTTATTGTTAAAATCTTATATTTTGTACAAGTTTGTTTTTCTTTTAAATCATTTAAAAAGCACATCAGTTAAAAAAAATTATTATATCCCATTAGCTAGCACTCTAATACACATCACCCTTAAATATATTTTTTTACCAACCGTAAATCGCTCAAAGCGATATAACCAATCGCGTACGAAGTGTCTTAACGGTTAAGAATTATTTTTGTGCCATTTGCTCAACAGGCAATTAATTTTCTTTTTAAGAGCCATGAAAATGCCAATATTAACACGCCTTACTTCAATTCTACATCACTGCGTCAATTAAAAGCAGAATCTCTTTAGGGAATGAATAAATTTTGATCAATGACTGTAAATAAATTAATTTAATGGTAATTATTCAATATACAAATTTAAATTTACAGTTGTATTTCCTTCAAGTTTAACGACAAATTACAATTTGTTAGTGTTATAAGGACTTTATACGACGATATTAAAAGGTTTGTGTTAGAAAGCTGTTTCATTAAATAATTTCGTATTAAATATTGTAAATTATTTCTACAGTAACATACTTGCACCGACACGTTTTAATTTCTTCATATAACTAGAAAATGTGCAATTTCATATTTCATGTGTAGTTTGATAAAATATGTTTTAATTAAAATTTTATTTAGGACAAATTTTAAATGAGAAATTTTTTAAAAAACGTATTCATTTTAAACTTTTTGACAACAAGAATTCTACAAACAAAAATCAGACAGCGAGGGCTAGCAGAGTTGTGCTTTTCATTCCACAACAGCAATATCGGGATATCATCATCAGTAAACATAAATTATAAATTAACAATCTGATGAAACAATGAAAGTAAACAATAATTGTAGAATTACGTTCATAATTAATTAATTAGATATACACAAGCACATCAGTCAAAGTAATTAGTTAAGAATCTAAACTTACTTTATAATTAAAGCACGTGCTATTGTTTGCTTCAAACTAGGCGTATAGAAAGTTTTGTGCAGGATATTCGAATTACGATGTTTGTATAAATAATCAAATAAGTCGTGTATGAAAATTTAACACCAATACGTTTGCTGCAAGAAAATTTGTATAGTTGTTTTTCTTTCCGAGTGGGCTGAAATTCGTGTTTTAATATGGGGATTTCAGTTCGAAGTACATTCTTGTCCTAGCAACCGCGTGCTGGGATGTTTATAAGAGTCCGAAAAAATTTCCCATATGGAGGCCTATAGAATGGATAAATATACCCAGACTATTTTTCCACAATTGTAGATAGTGACTTATTCCTAATATAGGTTCATTATCTCTAGCTAACTATAGCGCGGCTTCAATTGAGATAGATGCAGAAAACACGTGCCACTTTAATAGCATAACGTACTGTACTATAATTTGATCAAATCTTGGTTGTAGAAGTGGATCCGAGTACGATTGTCCATAATGCTGTACCGAAAAATCTTGATGTAGTCTATTCTTAATTTGATAATTGAAACGACTATCTACATTTGTGGATTTAAAGTATAGGTAGAAGCAAAGAAGAAATAATTTACTAAGGGTCGTTTTAGATGGACTAAGTACCGTACTAACTTGTTAGCACTGAATCAACTCAAGGAGCAAAAGCAAGGGAATCTAAGCTTTAGCGTCGTCCACGGTCGTGCGTCAAAATTTCTACTAACGACGTTAAAGCTTAGATTCCCGTGCTTTTGCTTCTTGAGTTGATTCAGTTACCAACAGTTAGTACGATACTTAGTCCATCTAAAGCGGCCCTAAGAAACGAAACATTTTACTTATGAGAATTAAAAAGGTGGTCGAAGAGGGTCTCACGAGGGTGAACGATGTGAACAAATGCATCATATGCAAATAAGCACAGATTCTGATGTGTTCTGGAAAAATGAATTGAAATACATATACTCGTACATAATGAAAATTATATTTAGCGTAGCTGCATGAAACGTAATCGTACGAATACGTTGATATTATCAATTATTATTACAACCATTCACTTCAAACGTTCATTAAATATTATTTTTGAACTATACAAATATACAAAATCTTAAAATAATATCACAATAAAAAAAAATCTATCTAAAAATCTAAATATTATTAAAAAATCACAGTAAAAATCTATAATAGGTAGGTATCTATAGCCAAAAATAATATTTCATGTTTTGATTTGAAAATAACAGACCAACCAATTTAGGGTTAATTATTCTTTAAGCAGCGATAGTCAAAAAGTCTAAAAATTGTAGCATAAATTTTTTTCTATCAGACGATTTCCAAATATTAAGATTATTCACCTCCAATATCTTAAAAACCCATGAATTACCTGCGAACCAACGTTGCCGTTGTTGACACGAAAGGGTGACTTTTGTAGAAACCACTACTTTACCAATTTCCACACTTAAGCGTGAGCAGCCCCATCTCAAAAATGTTAAATAGCAATATACCCTTTGTGATACATTATTGAAAAGCTCTTAGAGCCGTTTTATAGGGACTAAATGTTGTACTAA
The DNA here is from genome assembly GCA_963924605.1 of Malthinus seriepunctatus. Classification (NCBI taxonomy): domain Eukaryota; kingdom Metazoa; phylum Arthropoda; class Insecta; order Coleoptera; family Cantharidae; genus Malthinus; species Malthinus seriepunctatus. The sequence goes on from OZ004600.1 coordinate 49,142,462, forward strand.
CTTGTTAGTACTAAATCAACTCAAGGAGCAAAAGCACGAGAATCTAAGCTTTAACGTCGTGAGATATTTCAACGCACACCGTGCACGACGTTAAAGCTTAGATTTCCGTGCTTTTGCTCTTTGAGTTGATTCAGTACTAGCAATTTAGTACGATATTTAGTCCATGTAAAACGGCCCTTAGAAAGTAGAAACCAAAAATATTACTTACTTTGAGTTTAGTGCAAATTGTGGTCACTTACAACCTACAGTAGATTTTGGGAATGGGATTGGCTCACGCTTAGGGGTAGAAATTGCTAAAATTGTAGTTTCGACATAAGAAGTTCCTGTTTCGTGTCATTTACAACAACGTTGGTTGATTTCAAGGTCGTTTTAGAAACATTTGAGATGAATATTTCCCTGTATTATGCGACCTTGTTGACGTAACATCGGTCCTTTCAATTAAAATTTTTTGGAAAAATTAAAAAATAGAATTTTAAATTAACGAATAAATTCGCCACTAACCTGCTAGAATTACGACAGACGACAGACAGAATATTTATACCGATTAAAAGAGAAAATATTGAAACTTATACCTACGAGTAAGTTTCATTCATCATCATAACTAACTGCATTAATTTGTAATTTATCAACCAATATAAATTTACAATACGTGACCTTGTTACTTTTAAGAAAACTGTGCATTGAAAAACTAAGATAAAAATTCAGGAACATTGTAAATGTTACGAAACAGATCAGTAAAATTACCTTATATGCAGTCAAAGGAGGAATTTAAAAAAATACAATAAATAAGTGATTATTTGCATAACATAACAGTCTAAAAATTCAAAATATCAAAAAATAAATCGGTTAAAAGTAGAGCCAAAAAACGCAAGGACGCCAAGGAGCAATCCTGTGCCTGGTTACCGGTTACCGTACTGGTTACTACGTACGAGCTACCTTTAACAAGGTAAAACATGTTTTTATTCGGCAGTGAAAACATGCTAATTTTCCCCAATCAGAGCCAGAATCAGAAGGATTCGAAACACTCTAAGACGTACGGAAAAACGCATCGTTACAGGATCAAAACGAGGGTCTACTCTGGGCTCATTGGTAACCAACCAAAGGATAATAAAAAAAAATTTATTGGTCATTAATATTGTTGTAAAGCATGTTTTTTTTTATTTTTAACCCCCAGTTATCTAAATAAAAATTTCGTTAAAAATGGAGAGCCAAAAATCGTCACAAATTCTAAACCCACCTATGAATCTAATTCAACAGAAATTTAAACCTCATTAAAAAGTTTTTCACATTGTAGAGGTACTTAGGTATATTTGCTTTCAAAAAACAATCCAAAACGAAATTAACGTCCGAGCATTCATCATCGCATGGAATGTGGTGAGCAGGAATGCAGTTGCAAGCAAATATAAACACACTATGGACGCAAATTTCGTCTTGTTTATAAAACGCATATTTTACTTTTTTGCGCTTCGTAGAGTTACTCTATTTTAATAGCTTTTTTTTTTTAAATTAGAGAATGCAAAAAAATTTAATAAAATTTTTAAGTGGGAATTTGCTGGCCACAAAAAAAATATATATGAGAGATTTATGGACGTCGGCGTCGGCGTCGTTGCCCTGGGTTTATCAATAGAATTATTTTTGCACATTATTAATTTAAACATTTAAAAGTACATTTTCTTAATTTCTACGCAACCGTACTTCAGGAAACTTGATATATAGACATTTCGCTCGTAACCGTTAGCGACTTTAATATTCGGCTGATATAACTTAAAGTTATAATTCTCCATTGGGTAAAGTTCCAAAAAGGCAATGACATATTTGTATAGAGAAAATTAGTGAGAAAAGTTCAATAGATCTTAGTGTAATTTAAAAAAATAGAGGGTGTTGTTTTTACCCAATATCTTTTGTTTTTTTTAACTACACCAAGTTCTATTGGACTTTTCACACTAATTAGGTTCTTATTTTCTATATTCAAATGTCATTGCCTTCTTTGAACCTTACCCTATCAGGAATTAAGACTGTTAGTGATATCAACCAGATATTAAAGTTGCTAACGGTTACGAGCGGAATGTCTAAATATCAACCTCCCCACCCATTCGTTAGAAACCGCCCTCTTAATACAAAATTCTTGTAAAATACACCATACCCGAAAAATTTCGAAATTTCGAAAAAAATTTAAAGAAATTGACTGAATAAGTAACATTATAATAATATGCATTTATACAAAAGAAGCAATTTTCTTCACATTTTATTGAAATGAAAATAAAGTGTAAGCCTTGAACATCACTTGTTTCTTTTCAAATTGAAAAAAATTGTATTTATATTTAAATTTCGTAGCTTTAACAACGCACCTTTGATATTTGAGAAAAATTCCGTGACATCACACTTGACCTGCCAAAAATATCGATACTTTTTGCATATTGTTAAAAGTCTACATTATTAAAAAATTTCCTTTCCTGAAAGCCTGCGAACCTGTGTTTTTAAATTGTTTAGTAGGGGGAAGTGGGGCACATAGATACAAGGGGCACATTGATACTTTACATATTACAGGATAACAAAAACATCCATGAGGTTTGTTTATATGTCACAATATGTCTCTCCTAGTATGTGATTCACTAGGGAAATATTTCGCGCGGTTTGTGTAGGGGTTGGATGTAATCGCTAGATAAGGGTTTTTGCTCATTCAAAGTAACTTTCTTCTACTGAAGATAGTAAATGTTTATATTAGTGTGTGTTATTATTTGAATCTTTTTATTGTTCTTATGGTAAGTAGAGACGATTTACTAACTATTTATATTAGTTTTAAAATTTTGTTTACGTATTATTTGGACATAACTTCGTATAAAACTAGCATAACGTCAATGGGGATCATTGATACACTAGGGAACGGGGCAGCTTGATACATATAAATGCACGTATATTTCGTATATGGTTTAATTTATTTGTTTGAATGTTGTTTTTTTTTGTGAGTAATAGTGAGAAATTATAAAAAGAAGCAACATTAGTGAAGATGCGATGACCTCAGCAATTGAAGATGCTATGCCTCAGCAATTGAAGATGCGATGAGCAGTCACTCATTTTTTTGCATTTATGTACAAGTTAAGCATATCTATTGTTTTCTTTTATAATAAATTTATATTATTTTTTAAAATCAATATCATTAAGTGCCCAAAATGAATTTTATTTAAAGAAATATGTATGTGACCCATACTGTATCTATCTGCCCCACTGACGGGGCAGATAGATACAAATCTCACTTTTTATTAATATAAATATAGTTTGTTTATGAAGTTTTATATAAATAAATTTGTATTAAAAGTAAAAACTAGAATAACTAAAGCATTGGTATAAATTATCAAAACACCAGAAAATTTAAAAGAGACGTATATTTTAAAGCTCTTTTAAAAATCGCATCAATGTGCCCCACTTCCCCCTACTTCTTTCCTCGTTTTTTGATATTCATTTATTTAATTGAGTTGTTTCTTTTTTATTCGATTGTTTCATAAGTAACGTGATTTTTAAAATTTAATTTAACATAAAACACAAACTTATTTTCTATTTTTGTGTTACCATAAAATAATCAAAAAAAATTAACCTTATCAACCTTTATATTTTTGAAAAGAGAATAAAATTTGTCTTCCAATGACATAACATTAAGGTTAGGTTTGAATTTAAAAAAACATAAACTGACATCATATCTTCAAAATGGCACAAGAAAAAATTCAAGAACAAAGCGAAGTAAAAATATTGTAAAAATCCAAAATTAAGAATTTTCCAACTTGTAATTAAAAAGTTTTATAATAACAAAATAAAAAAACTTAATTAAATGTTTAATATTTTATAAATTTTTCATATTATTAACAGAGTTTAAACTACCTATGATGCTTCCTTTGAAAGCATTTGTTTACTAACTTTTTATAAAACTTTTCTTTTATTTTCTATTTATAATTTTCACTCATAGGAAACCTTAAAAGTTGCATCAATTTTATTTATTTTAATTTTAAATGTAGTACTCTAGCTTTCACTAATAATAAGTAGTTTCCTTTTCAAGTAAAGCACTCTAATCCAATTAGATCAAACACTCCAAATACATTCTTTAATTCCATACTTTGTTTTACTAATAAGAAACTTTATTTTTATGACACTATTTTAGAGAACTTTTTACGTTTAGACCATTCAAACTCACAAAATAAATGGATAATTTAATTATCATAGTATACTTAGAGCACTTTTAAATGCTTGTGAAGTTATTTTTAGGCAGCTCTTAAGGTATTTTTATCCTACAATAAAATTTTATTCACTTTATTTATCCACGAATAGTGTATTGATTGGCTAAAAATATATTCATAAACAATAAAAGGATTAATTTATAAACGTTGGTAGATAGTTTATGATTTGTAACATGAATGCTTTTCTATTAGAGATCCAATCTATGACCTATCAAATTGGAACAGGTAATAATGAAAAATGGAAAATTTCATATTTATCAAAACCATAAAATATATTTATTACTCCAATTAAAAACGCTAATGTGATACTATTTCTATTTTTCGTTTAATGGAAAATAAAACTTTCCACTAAATAAAAATGTAGAAAATCGTCGACTGTCCGGGAAACTTTTGACTGAAGTTGAAAAATAAGTCAGAGTCGTTTTAAAGAGTTTGTTGAATGTATGTAACATAAATGAAAAACCGATTCAAAGCCACGTATGTTTGTAACAGTAGTTGCAATTGTTGATGTGAAACTGGCACATCATTTTACAAAAGCAACACCCATTTCCAAGCTTTGAGTTTTGCCTTTTATCGAATTTCACAAATGTGCTTCAGTAAATTACTTTAACACATATCCTCCTGCGAACTATTTTTCCAAATACGTGCAACGGATTTTCTAAATGTCGATCAAATTTTGAAATAATATTTTTCTACAAAACCTCCCAATGCAATCGAACATAAAATTACCTTTTCTGATATTAACGAATTGGTGTAGGAGTGAAAATCACATTTTTATTTCAATCAGTGTCAATCAAACGTTGATTTTAGCCTTGGTTATTTCCGGCAGTCACTACAGGTGCATGGTTTCTGAAAATCGTTCCCAAACCAATAATACGAAAATTAAGAATTCTCTGTTTCATTTTCCTAGTAACAAAGGGAGCAAAGTACTTTCTTATTGTTTTTTAAATAATTATCATTATCAACTTATGGCCGTGATTATAGTCGACAAATAAAGTTGATCTCGAGAATAAAATTACCTTTTTTAGACATGGCAACGTAGCAACGTTACAATGTCAAAGCACAGTAAACATAATAGTTCTATTATGTATACTGTGGTCAAAGTTTTACCGTTGAATATAAATATTAAAATTTGAGGTTAAGTTAGTTTGTGTTGTTTATATTCAAACGTCAACCTCTGACATTGTAACTTTGTTACGTTGTCATGTTTAGCAAAGATAAATTTTATTCTTGAGATTCAATTTACTTGTCGTTTATAATCACGGCCATTAGAAATAGTTATTATAAAATTTGTTATTATAGCTGACGCTACTCGTTTTGATTTCTTATGGAAGTAAGCTTTTTGGAATGTTACCTGTAAGAAAGTGTAATAAACAACTCGACAATCCAGGCGGTAAATTTCCGGAAATCGGTAATAGTTTATGTATAAAAATGAAAAATTAGTCTTAGTAAGCAGATGTCAAAGTCCGAAAACAAATCCATTTTATTGATAAATGGTCCGTATATGACCTGACAATAGAGCGTGTCACTTTTCATGAAGTTCAATTTTATTCCACGAGGTTCGCACAATCGACGGTCCCAAACGTCAAATTACAGTATTACCAAATTACTTTTATTGTATACAATTATAGGAATTTTTTTAAATTTGTTTAAATTAAGTAATTTGGTAATACTGTAATTTGACGTTTGGGACCGTCGATTGTGCGAACCTCGTGGAATAAAATTGAACTTCATGACAAGTGACACGCTCTATTAATGATTTTTATAAAATTGTTCGCTTTGGTCGAGACTGAAAATCCTAAAGAAACCAGTTTCTTCGTCTTTTTCCCTTTTTTCAAGACGTTGACTGTATTCCTTTCTCGCATAAAAGAAATGAAATTCAACTGTATTGTCTAACGCCCCTAAGCAAAGCCCACTAAAACAATTTATTAGTCAAAATAGTTCAGTTTTACATGGAGAAAGTCCACACTGCTCACTTAGAAGTTTTACTCCTTTTAATCCACTGACTAGGAGTTCAAGTGGTCAAAATCAACACTATCACATATATGTGGGAAAAATCAAGAAATGATGTCAATCTCGCGTGGCAGATATAAATTAAAAAACCTATAAGCTTTAGGGTCAAATTCTAGAACGAAACTCGAACTCAAACTGACCCTAACTTGAAACACCCATCTTATTATCGTGTGTTCATTATGCCCTCGACGATGCAGGTGACTGGCAAAAAACTCGATCCCGGAACGCAAATGGGAACGCGTGGTTAGCCCTAAAGCTTGACCAGCGTTTCTCCAGACCTATAGTCGGTCAACAAGCCCACGACTGTAATCAAGCCCCACACGGTCGGTCAAAAACCCCAAAGATTGTTGAACAGTGATTGGAACCTAGGCCACCCCACTTGTAATCAGATCGACAGTCAAGAAGCCAAATACTGTAATCGAGTTCTACACGGTCGTCCAAAAAGTCAAAGACCGTGAACAATAACCTGTGGTTAGCCCGAAGGCCTGACCAACAGGAGGGATGTACTGGGGTAGATGCGATCAGCTTAAACTCTACAACTACAGCTTGTTCCAGCCGCTGGTGCAGGGATGCCAGTTCATCAACTCAAGAGGATCTTACTGGACACAATAATGCATTTTGTACAGTGGATGCACACGGACGGTCAAGAACTCTCCTGAAATCAATGCACGTCGATTATTTATTAATTCTCCACCACCAAGTTCTTAGCACATATCAGAACTCAACTTTAGATTTAACTAAGAGGTGGGAACGTACATCTTACTCTTACTCATATTCATATCTTTACGATTATCACCAAACTCTTACATAAATGCTTTTTATGCGATTATGCAGATAGAGATAGATGCGGGCCTAAAAGAGGCATCGAATGATATAAGTTTCGAGGGGGTAAGTTAGTTATAAATAATTTTAAAAAGCATTTAAAATGATTTTGAAATAAGGAAAAATGATTGAAAATATTAGGGACGTTAAAAAGCAAAATTAAAATGATAGAAAAAATATATGAGGGATACCTGAAGGGCCAAAATAAATTAAAATAAATAATTTTAATTTATCGGTTACAATGAAATTTAAGAGGGTGGCCTCGGGTACACTAATACTACCTAGTTAAAGTGTAAACGCCGGATTCAAATTTCTACCATTGCATTGCAGATGATATAAAGACGGAGGATCTGATTGTTGCTGGTGGATTACGTACGAGTCGTTTTTAATAAAAAAGCACTCGGGCGCGAAAAAGATGTTAATTTTTTCCGTATTAAAGGCAGGCATTTTTCCATCTTAAGGATTCGTAATACTCTGACACGTGTAGAAAAACGCATCGTTACAAACTCCTACCGTTTTTATAAATTTTGTAAGACCCTAAGATCTCAAGTTCATACCAACTATCTAAAAGTGGGCGGTATTCGAGTCGGCTGCGTTTGTGTTTAATTCTAAAATTAGGCCCTTAGCAATTAATTATGTAATTGACTTTGAGGACTTAGAAGCAGGCATAGTCTGTTATACAGTGTCCGCAAAAAAGTCTGCACCATATGGGATTTTTTTTTATTATGCGTGTTTTTCGAAAATAGTTTTCGGCATCTATCTCTGCATAAAATAAAACCAAAAATGCGTAAAAAAAAATAGTTATGTCATTTACGCAACACCGCCAAAACGTCTTTTGAAAGTTTCGATTGCCTAAAAATGCCTTTATTTTTCAAAACAGACAAAATCGTCATAAGGGAAAATTGTTTCTATTTACCTCAAAATTCTAGATACGAAGTTTAAGAAAAAAATATTAACATTTTAATTTTTTTGAAAATTCTCACTTGTTTATAATTCTTCGGAGTTCTTTTGTTTACATTTCAATTCTAGAGATCCACTTTGATCCAGCGAGATCAAAATATTACGTTTTGTTCTTAATTTAGTCTAATTTTGGAATATAAAAATATTTTCATTGAAAAGGATAGGACCATCTTGGACTATTTTCCCATCTCTGAATTCCCCTTGGGAAATATTTTAACCGCAGTGGTTAAAACTATTAGCTGTATCCCTGTTTGTTCTGTTCTCGCCATGAATTAGAACAATTTAAATTTTGTCTGTCTTAGTAAGCATTGTTGATAGGAAAATTAAATAAATTTCATATTAGTTTATTGTCAGGATATTTCGGGTAAATTTGGACATCATTTGGGACCTCTAACAGTCAGTTTTTATTTTAATTAAAATTCGGCGATATTTTTCTAAAATAAGTGACCACTGCGGTTAAAATATTTCCCAAGATAAATTCAGAGATGGGAAAATAGTCCAAGATGGTCCTATCATTTTCAATGAAAATATTTTTATGTTCCAAAATTAGACTAAATTAAGAACAAAACGTAATATTTTGATCTTGTTGGATCAAAGTGGATCTCTAGAATTTAAATGTAAAGAAAAGAACTCCGAAGAATTATAAATAAATGAGAATTTTCAAAAAAACAAAAAAATGAAAATGTTAATATTTTTTTCTTAAACTTCGTATCTAGAATTTTGAGGTAAATAGAAACAATTTTCCCTTATGACGATTTTGTCTGTTTTGAAAAATAAAGGCATTTTTAGGCAATCGAAACTTTCAAAAGACGTTTTGGCGGTGTTGCGTACATGACATAACTTTTTTTTTTACGCATTTTTGGTTTTATTTTATGCAGAGATAGATCCCGAAAACTATTTTCGAAAAACACGCATAATAAAAAAAAATCCCATATGGTGCAGACTTTTTTGCGGACACTGTATTATAATGATTGCTAATCACGTAATCACTACTACTACTACTGGCTAGATAGTGTCATTTTTGTTCACATCAAATCAATCCCAGGGCATGTCTTAGCTAATAAAACATTATGACAAGCTTCTACCCAGTGACGTCGCGCAATGCCGTTATGGGGCAGGCAATGACGGCACTGCACAGCTTTTGGATATTGCCCATAGTACTTAACTAATTAATTATTTTTAGTCTGGATTTTGTTAACGAACTAATCAAACTTGCTCTCGTAATAAAAGTCCTAAAACAAAACGCAATTGCAAACACGGCCAACTTGAATTGAGAAAAGTCACAAAACTGAATAAAATTAAACGAAATCATCAGATAGAATTACTGCAGATAAAATGTGAAGCTTGTCGAAATGTTAAGCATTTAAAAAATATGTGCTCATAGCTGGAACACGCAGTACATTTAAAATGACTTTATGGTATTGATACACCGACAAATTGTTGTTTCGTTAAATTAAAAATACACATACCTTGTTTATCTTTTTTATAGAATATATGTAAGTGCTACGATATTTAATTTTGTTTTTGTTTGAAAACATTTATGCTCGCATTTGTATGTGTCGAGGAATTTTCAAAACTGCTATTAAAATCAAACACGGAATGTTCCAATTGGATTGTTTACTGTACATTTATATTTTTACGCTCAATAACGTTACTGGATTGCTTTACTACAGGTTAAAAAATATTTTTTTACGAATGGCAGCTTAATAATTGGATTGTTAGATACAGTTGGTCTTGAATGTTGTATTTTATTCTCACCGTCAACTATCAAAAAATAGTTAAATTTCAGTTTGACATTTATCTATAGGTACTGATCTTCTTTTTATTTATAAAAACATAACTATCTAGACTCTAATAGTTGGTTATTGTCACGTAGGGGATCGTGACCCCTTGAGCGAACCTCAAGGATGTACCAGGATAGTTGGGGGTTGAAATTATAGACCATAAGTTGCAATCATTTACAGCTTTCTTAAAATAATAATCTCTTTCTCAAACATGTTGTTCTTACTCTTGGCAAGTCCGACTTCAACTACCGACTTCAACTCCAGTTTCCTCTGACTACTGACGACTAACTACACGTGACTATAGTATGTATAACTAACCATGACATAACCCATAACTATATCATGACATGACCCGTAACTAAACCATGTCATATCTTTCAAAATGCCTGGCGCCTCCACCATATGTCACGTGGGGGATCTTGAACTCTTGAGCAAACCTCAAGGGTGTAGCAGGATACTTGGGGGTTGAATTTATACACCAAAAGTTCCAATAAAATACATGTTTATTAAAATAATAAATTCTTACTTATCCTGCTGTAATTACACGTTACGCTTAGTTACGAGTTAGATTCCTGCCTCCGTTACGATCAGTCGTTAACTAGGGTTCCTCGCCCTCTCAATCCCAACTGACCATCTAACTGTAAATTTAGCCAGTTAAACTACCGTTCTATTTATTGCAATCTTTGATGCTTACTTACTAGTAACTTATTTATTAAATAGGACATAATTTTATATGTGTAACATTATTTGAGCTACCCTGTATTATGAACAGTATTGCAAGTAAACCCATCAACAGAATAAAAAGGATGTGACCAAATCAATAAAGTTTACGTAGATATTTTAATTTAACGTGGTTGCACGAAATATTCTATACAACACCTCTCTGTATCTGGAGTTTTATGACACGTGCTTCACGTAACTACACAACATCCAATATCCGATTGAAATGGTTTATTGAAATTAATCTACGTAAATAGAAATACCGATAACACGTGAATTTCGCTCGAGATTTTTTAATTCTTTTATCTCCAATACCTTTTCATTTAAAACCTTTAGAAATCAGACCATATTAGGAAATTCCTCAAGTATTTAAAATTCATAAGAGCTGAATTTTAGAAACTTCAAAGTATTTTATGCTAGGTATATTCTCAAGTGGCAGTAAAATTCTTCAACTATATTGTAAACTAAGTCGAATAAAAAGAACCTCAGCTACCTACCAAGCTAAAAATTTATGAATTGAAACGTACGTTTTCTCCTTTGTTGAAAACCTAGATGTACGTCATGAATTTCAATTTTTAATAATACTTACTTGGGAAAAGAGCATTAAAAATTTTCAAATTTTAACTAACTGATAGTTATTGTGTACCTAGAGCACAAAATTATACTTCAACGATCGTCTACATTTCTAGAAAAATAAAACAAAAACAAAAAAAAAATTACTTCAATCAAACTGCAAGACAGATTTATGTTGGCGAGCGGTGGGAGTGCGCAGATACCTAAATTGGCATTTATCCCCACCAACGCAGTAGTCAACTTATTTAAATTATTAAAAGGGCGTGGCTAAATCCCTACCGCTCGCAATTAGGAATCTGTTTTGCACTACATACGAGTTATAAACGAACATTTTCCAACGACTACAATGTAAACGTAAAAAATGATTTCAATAAAAATGTTTGACAGATTTAATGTTGCTACTGTATGGTGGATGAGCGTGCAAAATTATTTTAACACACCTCAGTACCACTAGGTGAAATTTACAAAATCGTATATCAGTATTAAATAGAGCATTGTGGTACTTTACTGCTGGCTGCACTTTCAGTAAAAGTAAAATTCAGTAAAGCTATTTTAAGTTAATGTTGGAAAATAGAGTGAATCATTAACAATTATTAAAGTCGGTAAGAAAAACATTTGAAAATAGTTCAGAAAAGTCTAGAATAAAACTAGTGCTTGAGTTTTAACACATTAGTCATTAGCTCAATTATACTACGGACATATCAATTAGAGCGGCGCTTATCTCACACCTACAGGATATGCTCGAGGATATGTTGATATTCGAAATTTAATTAATGGGATCTAGATCAGTGTTCATGGAATTCAAAAATACAATAAGAGTGGAATTAACAGGCACATTTCGGGAATTAGATTTAAAATTTAAAGTGATTGGTTTTGACGTATTCAAATTCTTTATTAAAGTGTACGGGATTTTTTAATTCAAAACCGACATTTTGATTATACAGGATGGGCCACGAAACTTGTAGCTTTAGAAGATTTTAGACTGCAACCCAAAGTACAAATATCATTACAGTCTAGATGAGTCTAAATCTATAATTTATCTATACACGTGTTATCTGCATCTATCTCAATAGAAGATCCTCTATAGTTAGCTAAAGTTTGTGAATCTATATTAGAACTGAGTCACTATCTACAATTGTGGGTTTGGAGAATAGTTAGATTTTTAGAAATCTGAAAGTGAATCAGTGTAGGCAAGTATCAAACTTCTTACTGAAGTATTATATAATTCATTTTTTTATGGAAATAGAACACCTAAAACCAAAAATGCACATAAAACGTTAAAGGTTCTCAAACTTAAAAATATAACTGTTTGTCAGTGTTTAAAGACATCCTGTATATACAGATGAATGAAACATTTATTTTGGAACACCCTAACTTTTATAATGATTCTAAGTAATCTTTGAATCTTAAAAAATTACACAGAAAATGAGGGATGAGGAATGACCTATAGAAAGAAAACTTAGTTGAATTTAAAAGGATTCCTAAAATATTTCCATTTAATCAATAACTTCTTTAGTAATTTTCCCTATCGATGGTCGGTTAAATTTTCTTTCTCGCTATATCGACCATTTTAATAATGAAATATTTTATTCCCAAGCTACAAATTTGTAGTTGATTTGATTACATTTTTATAGCTCTTTCGTATGTATCGTTTAGTTAAATTAAGGGTAAATTTTAAACGTTAATTTTTTTAACAATTATCCAAATGATACCGTGTTCCAAATGAAACTTAATTAAGGTTACCTACAGTTAAAAATAAAAATGTGAGTAAAGAGTTATAGTTTTGTTTGTTATTAAATATAATTTTAAAGAGCTAACAATTATCTGCCAATAATTTTAAGGTCAACAGATTGCATCGTTTAAAACTAAATTTAATAAATACTTGGCTATATTAATTAATTATTTAAAAAGTTTCAACTTTTTAATTTTCTTTAATATACCTAAGAAATTAATAATAATGGGTGCTAATAAATAATCAGCTTAGTTTTGAGGGTTATGCATTAATTACGTATTTATTTTGATAGTCTCTCTTATAGAAAATATAATTATTATTATGAGTAGTGCTTTAAAAATTTAATTTGGCTCTAAACTAGAAATATGTTAAATTTTAAGCTTTGATTAAATACAAGCCAAGTAAACTGCTTTAAAAATCATGTGATTATTTTTAATGATCAATTAAAAGCTTACACCTACGGTAGTTTAAATGTTTTCTAAATAAACCTGGCAAAATTTAATTTGTGAACTTTAGGATTTTCCTTTGAATTTACGAAAATTCTTATGTATACAATAGGATTGTTATTTTTGCAAACAAAGCCTAAACTTCTTACGTCTATTTGGGGCCCTGGTCTAATACAAATTTGACGCCTATTTAATTACCACCTAAGAATTTTGTTGCGTCGTGGCGCACCACCGTCGTCGCCGGGAGGTTTGGGGGAGATTTTCTTAAAAATTTAATGCAATATTTAGGGCTATTTTGCCACATATAAGAAGTATTTTTAGAAATTAGTGCCCCTTTTCTGCAAAAGACGCCTTAGGCTTTAGCCTTGTCAGCCTAGTGCATAATATGGCCCTGCATTCAAGCCATATAAATTGGAGTGTTCTGCTATTGAAAATACATCTCGAAAATGAATCTTTAACAACATGAGAAGCCATCAAAATAAAATTGTCGAGAAGGTTGCGCTGAAGTGACAGGGAAATTTCAAAACAAACGATAATCAGTGGTGTGTTGTAAGCAACCTGTTATAATATAACCTCAACGTTGAGTCTTTTTTCTTTATTCAACTGAATGCAACAGACATATATCCAGCTTCGTTCAACGACTCAACACTGACGTTATAAATCACCGGTTGCTTACAACACACCACTGAATATTTCGCAGTTTGAGTCACGCCCCTTTTTCAAAAGTTAAGTAACCGAACCTAAACTAACCACGTGTTTTCCATAACCTGAAAAACTAATCGGTAACTCATTAAGAAAAATCTAATACAGTAAACTATTTTCAGGTTAGGTTAGTGCTGAAAACATGTGGTTAGGTTAGGTTAGCCAACCAACAACATGCAGTGCTTTGACCCCCTCTAGCATGAAAAATATTAAGTTTAGAGCTTTGTGCCCATGAATACTTTTGCTTAGAAGGCCCTAATCTACAACATACTAAATGTTTAGAAAAATTAAGACAGAACCACTGTTCATAAGGATTGAGCGGGTTTCTATTGTCTAAAACTGCCGTTTTTGGAACTGGTATCGTTTTTTATTCAAATCTAACTGATTTTGGAAAGGGAAGAAGGATCTTCAAGTTGGAAATGCATCAGTGATGTAATAAACAATTTAAGACTTACTGAGACTAAGATTGAGACCCGAGATATTTGGGAAAAACTAAAAAAATGTTTTTTGACTATAGCGGCCGCAAGAGGGGGAATTGGGACCTGAACTTGGGCTCAGATTATTCGTTTTTAATGCAGAATCAAATGTCGCGGTCTGGAAGAAATTGGAAAGGGGGACTTTTTCATACCTTGCAATGGCCTTTATAGTATCTTTATAAATCTTTAAAATAATAACAAGCTTCTTTACAAAAAAATAGTAGGGGAAAGTTGGGTAATTCCGACCACCATTGTACAAATGACTATATCTCTTTTATATTAAATAAAATTATAGAAAAAAATCGTCCATCACAGTCCTCCACATATTCTATTTTTAATATTTCTACTAAATAGTCAAATATACTTCTCATATTTTGGCAATATGCATAAACTTGGAAAATTGCAAAATCGGGTAATACCGACAATAAGTGGGTAATGCCAACCACGCATCCCTTAATTACTACCACATTTAAAATGCTTTGTAAGACATTCACTAATATTATAAAAGACATAAACATATAAACTAAAGGAACTAAAAAAAAGTTCTACAAATAAACGCATCTTTGACTGTTATACCAATACCTATAGCTTAACTCATAAGGAAAATACCGACCATGGTGATGGTGGTTGGAAATTGCCGACAAGATGTTAATAAACAAAAAAAATAAAAAAGAGCCTTAAATGTATGTTATTGAAATAAATAATTACACAAAAACGAACTAGACAAAAGGGCCTTTCCAATGACCCGTTTGAGAAATTTATGCAATTACTTATTCAAGTGTAATTACCTATTTATTTAACAGTAAATAGTACAAACAAACGTGAAATAACGGTTCGCGCGATTTTGTAGGAATGCAAAAACTAATAATCTAAATGGTCTTATCTAGTTTTAAATACATATCCTAGATTCCTACGGCGTACTTTCGCCAAATATATTTCTAGTAACTGTAATATGCCTAGGTCGGTATTACCCGGAAAGTTGGCATTACCCTACTTTCCCCTACATTTGATTAAATTTTACTTAAGGTAATGGGTATAATATTAAAAGCGAATTTTTTAGAAAAATAGTGAAAATATGAGCTAATTTTGTGACCGTTTTAGAAAAAATAATAATCTAAAGAGAAATTAGGAGTATAATGGAGATGTCTACTACAACAAATGAAGGTTTTAAAGCACCCAGTTTTGCGTCATTTAACACGGCATGTCTAATTAGCACCAAAGGCAATTTTTTAAAAGAAGAGGTTAAGCGAATTTAATATTTTATTCTAAAGGTAAATAAAGGCAAATTTGAGCTGATCCTTTACCCTGCCGGAAGTTTTGTAACAAAATTAACTATGCGCTAATAAGAATACGTAATCTGATTATTTTAATGCATCGATGAATGAACAAACAAGGTCTTGTAAACAGAAAGAACAAATATTGTTGTAAGTGCACTCGACCCCAAGCACAAAATTTACCACAAAATTCAAGATGTTTGTACAAACTTTAAAGTAATTTCAATTTAACTTTTACCTTACGAATAAGGAAATTGATTTGAAATTTTTAATCCTCGTGAAAAAATCTGAAAGTTTTATCGTCTAGTAAGTGCAGTCTTGGCTGTAATAATAATCTTCCTGATGAAAGTCGTGCTGACGTGCTGAGTTCATGCACTATATTCATTATCCATAATAAAGAAAAATATGCAGACGTCTAGTGACTTGCTTTTTTCTTATATCAGAGTAGAATTTGAAATATGGATTATGATCATTTTAATAGAGGTAAAATTTCAAAAAAGAAATTCAACACAATGTTGAGATCAAATTTTGTTTTTATTGAACTAAAGAGTATTCATTAGTCTTTTTAAGTAATAGGCACGTCAGAAACGTTAATGGAAACCTCGTGCTATAATATGTTATGATCTTCATCAGCATCATCCATATCTATACCTTTAATATGAAAAGATTTCCACCACTATATGAAATGGAAAAAAATAGTTCCATGTTCAAATGTAATCTTAATAGGAAGCAAAGCATTTTGTATGAATAGACAAAAATTAATAAAATGTTTGTCCGAAGGAAAGTTTTGTCTTCCATTTTCATCTTTGTTGAAAATATAAAGCAAAAAAGTTGATATTGAAATGAAAAAAAAAGCTGTTCCTGTAACTTATCAATACGGACAAGAGTTATTGAGAAATCAAATGTATCTTAGAAAAGGACTATTTTAAAGAAAAGTGTACGGATTTCCTCTAATAAACTTTTGATGGACAAAACTTTAGGCTTTCATCGAGTTTATTGTGTGTACGCTAGCAAAGAATTCTCTTTTTGATTAAAAAAATCAATGAATATTGACTATCGTAAATATTTTTTTAATTATAATTTTTAGTATTAGTGAGACCTTTTGAAAAAGTTTTTTGTACCTACTCTGTGTATAAAGTTCGGTTTTGGCCAACGACAGCTTCAAATATTGAAATATGTGAAATAAAGAATCACAAATAACAGATAAATAATATACTTGTGCATATTTGACGTTTGTGACAATATTTTTAAGCTTACAAAATACGTGAAATTTATCTACTATTGATACCGAGTGGTAACTGGTCCTCTCAGTCATAGCTGCTTCCAAATCAATAAACAAAATTAAGTTTGGATACTTTGTAACGATGCGTTAAATTAGCAGAAATAGCGATTACCTTAAAATAATTATTTTGTATCATCAGTCATTTGAAACTATTTACAGTACCTACTTATATGTTTTCAGGTCGGTATGTTGAATTTACTAGTTGCTAGGATATAATGCGCGACTGTATGTATTTTTACTGTTCTAGAACGGTAAAACATTTTGTTGTCGACTTTTCATATAGCAAAGCTACTTAATTAAAAAGTAGCTTATTTATCGCTTAATAAAAAAATACAAATGTCACTTTTGACGTTTGATTGTTTAGTAAAAGTTTTATTTAAAATAAAATAAACCTATTATTTCTTTGTCCCTGATCGGACAAAAAACGTTATAAGCATGCCGAGCGTTAAGGATTACCGGTCTCAGACAATAATTGGAGGCTTCGCTTTTCTCGGCCTCCAAACAATTGTCTTTGACCGGTAAATCATCCTTACCGTTCTCCATACTTAATATACTATTAATTTTAGGTAAAAAACAAAAATTACTTTATTTTTAGTTTCAGTTAGGTAGTTTAATTATTCTCAAAAATTGTTTTCAAAGATAAAACGTTAGAATATTTATTAATCATTTTTATTTCATGTAAAAATCTCTGCTAATTTTCGAAATGTTCAAATTAAATTTCTGGCATTATAAAGCATCCACAATTAATTTTATTTGTTTATCTAGATGCAGAATTTTATGTGCTAAAACTTTCGTTTGCAGATTTTTCTTCTAATATAAATTGTGAAGCAGGAAATTACCAAAATATGAATTTGTTAAATCCCAGTGACCGAGAGATCCCGTGTGTAATATTTTAGTTAAAACGTTTTTCAAAAAAAAACTAAATGATAGAAGTATTATAATTATTTTGTAAAATTACAATCTCGTTTGTGTATGTTGTCTCATATGTCTTGTTCTTTTTGTGTATAGTAGTATGTAGACCACTATATGTACAGCAATTTAGCTTTGAATTAAGTTGAGAATTGTATGGTCCGTGTCAGGAATTATAAAAATATAACTATCTTAGACTGATCTAGACTGTAATAAAAAAAATCGTCAGGGGCTACAAGTTTGGTGACCCATCCTGTATATTTTAATTTTTACCAAAGCAAATTGGTTTCGTTATTAAAGAAAAAAGAAGCAATTATTCAGTTAATTAAACTAATTTAAAGAAATTATTTTCTCTTTTAATTTTCTAATGAGAGCTAATTGCGAGAATAATAAAGAAGAATTTGTCTTTTCTTAACAAACCTTCTCAATTATTAGAAAAACTTTTATAACTATGAACTTAATAGTTCTATTTACATAATACCATAATACCCCTTTCTCTACTTATACCCTAATTTAAAGACGTAATAGTAGTAGCCATTATCAAAGTATTAAAATAATTTTGTGGCAAAGATCTCGACAGGTTAATGAAATTAATCATCGTCGTCGTATGTACTACTTGTCATCTCATTGTATTCCCAACGCACAATTTGTTTAAAACTATTACAATGGGAATGTGAATATTCAGGGCAAAACTGTTGCGAGCCTTGTCATCTATGTTTTCCCGTAAGGACCTAACATATTAAATCTGTTTTACCAAATTGAATTAATTCAAATATTAAACATAAAACAAAACGAAAAATAAATATAGATATTCCCTATACGGTAGTTGAAAAATTTGTTTTGAACATCAGTAGCAAATATTTTACTTTAAAAATGTTTGATTAAACTAGGTATACAGGGGGTCCCACTTAGCATGCTTAATGCTAACCATATAGGGATCTCTAAATCATAAGATATACTAGGTCGATTAAATTACCCCAAATGTAGCCTTTATTCCACTCGATGCTGCTTTTGTTTTTTGAAAAAAATTATTAGCACGCTCCATCTCTCCATCGCTCATTGTCAATTGTTCATCAAACTTCGATCATCGTCCATGGTTCACCGTTAATCATGATACTATATGCATAAAGACTAAATTTTCACCACCTCTAAGGCCTATATTTACCAACGTCTTGCAATACCTTTTTCATATCGTCAGGAATAAAATTTCAAGTATTTTTGGTAATGAAAACTCTCGAATCGCCTTTTTCCGCAATAAATGTTGGTTTTACAAATTACTTTCCCTATACTTTGTACATGCAAACAATTTAATAATTCATAATTTTATATTTTTCATTACTTAAATACTTAACTTCACTCATAAAAGATGCAAATAATTATTCAAGTATCGGTTTTACTTATTTTTAAGTCCCATTTTATGACTCTATCAGTTAAAATTAAAAAACAGCAGGTAATAAAAGTAAAAACAAACATTTTGCTACACATAATGATTGATCCAAAAATATTCTAGTTAGAAATCTATAACTCATTTGGTCCAAAGCCAAAAGATAATTTAACGTCAACACTTAATCTGACACATACGAAGATGTCTTCAACGTGGAAGTAACTTTTTGCGCGCATATCTCGGTACAAAAACAAATTAAAAGTATAAAGTAAAGCGACTTTTCCGCATTTAAATAGAATGTAACACTTACCAACTTGCTGATTTATCGTTCCATTTTATAGCTTAACTCATCTTCAAACGTTTAAGACGAAGGATATTTAGGTTCCTTTCAGAGTGTCATCAGCCCTTGGAAATGGGTCCAAGAGTGTATAGATGATTGGAAGATAATTCTGGCCACTTTAGCTTAATTATAAAGTCAACTCACATTTAGCGTCTTAAATTTGGCGTTGGAGTTTTAAAAAAACTGTAGAAAAATTGCCACTAGTGATGGTTTGAGAAGTGACTTCTAGCGTCACTTGAAGTCGAAATCTGTTTATATGAACAGGGATGGAGCTTTGTTACAGCAATTTTCATAAAGGTTTTAGTAAAAAAAAATCAGAACAGTGGTTGAACCCTCGAACTACACTAACAGCCAGTTTCACAGTGTTGGATTAAGCTCTCGTTTAAGGTCTAAAGGCCGCGCCACACACACAGGTTTACCTTCGGGTTTGACTTGTGCAGGCCAATCTTGCGTAGGCAAGCCGGAACTATACTTTGCGCCCACACGTACAACGTACCGACTTTTACTGCGGCGAGGTCTGTGCAGGTGAATTTTAAAGAAATCAGTTGAACTGGCCAGGTCAAAGTCCACGCAGGGCGCCTAAACCTTATCCAGACGCTCCAGTTCGGCCTGTGCAGTATACAGGTCGACCTGCATAGGTCAAAGCGGAAGCTAATCCTGTGTGTGTGGCGCGGCCTTTAGACTTTAAACCAGAGTTTAATCTAACACTGTGAAACTGGCTCTTAGTGTAGTTCGGTGTAGTTAATTTTACTACAGCGTTTATGAAAATTTGTTGTAACAAAGTTCTATCCCTGTTCATATAAACAGATTTCCACTTCAAGCGCCACTTGAAGTCACTTCTCAAGACAGCATACTAGTGGCAATTTCTCTAGGGTTTTTAAGGTTGCCTTAAGGTCAAAGTCAATATACTATGTGTCAATAATGTGTAACGGAAAGATAGTGTGCGCTTAGTTTTCAGACCACATGAAGTTTAATTAGGCTAGAGTTTTAACTAGTACTGTGAAACTGGACCTAAGACACTGGAAATAACCAAGTCAATTGACTTTTTATTTAGAAAGTATAGAACGAATCGAATGCTGCAATTGAACAAAAAGAAAATTTGAATAAAAATAAGATTCGTTTACAACTGAACACTGAGAATTTACAAAAGCCCTTTACAAATATTGGAAAAAACGACCTTTCACATGTGAAATATTACCTCGTATAGATACACTACTCTTGTATGGTTCTAATCCATACGACATACAAGGATATAACCGCTAATAGAGGCACAGCAAATCATTTGAGCGACGCTATAACTAATCCACCTCACAATACATATCAAATAAATCAATAGTACTCTCTCGATGGGACCAATTTCAAAACCAACTAATCAACGCCTACGGTAACATTTACAAAATTTATGGCTTTGCCTTTCGAGTTATAGTAAAAATACATACAATCACACATAGGTATTATACGAGGCAGAAGTCGTTTCGAAAATAAAAGAAAATCAAGTGAGGCACAATATTTTCATTTGCCTTCGTTGAAAGAATTAAAAGAGACATCTCTACATTCTTGCATCAATCCCATTTTCTTTTCAAATCGAGCTTTCTATTGCGAAATTTTCAATTTCTGAATATTTAAAAATTCGCATTTAAATTAAAAAAATCATTAAATAAACGTTGGAAAAGTATGTCAAATAATATTTCAACAACTTTTAGTGATCATGAACTTAACATTTTCCACATTTCAGAAACATAAAATTAGAAAATTATGTACAAAATTAAAAAATAAAAATAAATAAAAAGTAATAAAAATATTTAGCTTCATTTTTTCCATTAAATAAACTATAAAATCGACTTATTTATAGTTTATTTAACAAATTTCTAATTTGAATCCAAACTCTTAAACGAATTGGAGAAGTTTCAAAAAATAAATTTCAGCTCGACAGTTCGATTTTCGCTCGTATTTTTCATTTTTCAAGTTTAAATTTTCATAAACAAGGTTTTCTCTATATGACTTCGAATAACTTTTAATCAAGATTTTAATTATAAACTTAAACGATTTGTTTTTAATTTAAATATTTATTTTGGAAATTTGAATTTGAAATTGTTATTAAAAATTGCCTTACCTTTATTGACTTTGTCTAGCACTGCTTCTAATTCCTTTATAACCAAATTTGAAGATGTAAAAAATTTTATTAAGTAAAACACTGAAGTAGATCACTTGACGTCTAAATTAAGTACTTATGTTTTTTGTGCTTTAAACATTTTAATAATAAACATTTAAAATTTATACAACATTAAATTTATATTCACATTTTTTATTTGGAAATTTTTCGCCGCACTTTAAAAGCTTCATACCGATAATTTTTACCGCTTATAATAAGAGACGAAAAATTCAACATTATTTTTGCGAAACCAACTTTTAGTTTCGCGCCACCTATTTTACAATTTTCCTATCCGTTGCCGAAACAACACTGATGGATTTAACTCTAACGGGGTGGGACGCCCCTCTACTGCTCCATACTGCGTTCGTTCTTAGTTTCCTGGCGCATCCACCATTATTTTAGTACTTCAAGTAAACAGATTGATTTTTCCTTATATTATAATTATAATTAACTTAATTTAATCGAAAAAACTTGACTTTACTTCAAACGTCTTCTATTAATAGGTCGCACTATCGGAAAAGCTACTCTCGTCCCTCGCGGTCTTTCTTTACGAGAGTTTTATGACGGTCGCGCAGGTAAACTTAATAAAGTCATTTTGGATTTAATTTAATGGAGAAACTTAAGTAACAGAAATTGATTGGCATTACTATGAACTTTCCGAAACTTCTGACGTACCTAATGTGTCCTGTCTCTATTGGAACAAAGCGCAGTTTCCGACATTTCGCATCTATGTTGAATTTTTTGTAATTGTACCAGTGTGCCAAAATCGAGGGCGTTATAATTTAATTAATTTTTAAAACATGTGGTTTGCGTAAAATATTAATCTTGTTTATTTATAAGCATAACAAGCTATGGATTTAGTTCATGGCAATAAACGTCCAAAATATGCTTTTTTGGTGCTTGTTGAAAAATTTACAATTTTCCTCGAACTTTTAAATTGACAATTTTGCGTGTTATTAAAATAATTTAGGAAAATGGGTCGAAAAATTACAAATTGGATAATCGTTGTAGGGAAGATTACGGTTGTTAACATATCAACGCAGGTATATTAAATAGTCTTTAATTAACGGATAAAGCGTGCCTAAACGGAACCATCATTGTCTTTACGTTATGAGGTTATGACAAACTGTTAAATAGCATTACAATAATTTACTATTCACCGTTGTATAGTACATTGATATTGTTATGTCGCTAAAACCAAGGGATTAAATCCTGTCATAACATTAGCGAAGTTACATCAAGTTGTTAATGGATGTTGAATCGACCCCTGTACAATGCAGGCCGTTGTCCCTTTACACAATCACTTTTCAACATCAACTAGGTGGTTTATAAAAGCCAATTCGTTGATTAGTTAAACTCGATTAATTGACTTTAATTTATGTGACATAAAACGTTTGGACTGTTGATATGAATATTTTAACTTTTTCTCAAAGATAGTTGTCCAAATATTAATACCTTTTGCTGACAACTGACAAGTTCTGTAGAGCTGTCATTTTTATGAAGAATCGTTCGAAAATATCGTGTGGTTTTTCAGCAAAGTAAACTTTCCAGTCGTTTCTACTTCGTCGTTAAGAACAGTTTGGGATGGAAAAAATTGCTCATCTCTCAAATCAACATTGGATAACTCTATAAGCAGATCTAGATAATTTTGTAGATGTTCATAATTTTTATAACTTGGATGACTAATGTGGCGTCCTGGTCAAGCTTCAACATGCGAATGCCAAACAATTTTCCGGAAGACAATTCTCCATATACACGGATCACAAACCGCTAACTTTCGCATTTCGGCTAAAGAATACTCAGAGCACACCACGGCAGTTCCGACACCTTGACTTTATCGGTCAATTGTCAACCGATATACGTCACATCTCCTGCAAAGACAACATTGTCGCCGATACTTTGTCTAGAATTGAACAAATCTCCATGTTGGACACCCAAGCATTGGCGAAATCACAAGCCAATGACGAAGAGCTTCTAGACTACATCAATAAACCAACTACAGCGCTACAGCTAAGAAAAATTAGGAAGTACGTTTGATCTATATTGCGACGTTTCCACTTCCAATGCAAGACCAGACAATCTGGCACATCCAGGGGTCAAAGCTACAGTTAAACTCGTTACACAACGATTCGTTTGGCCCTCCATAAAATCCTATTGCCGCAAGTGGGCACAACATTGCCTCGATTGTCAACCATCCAAAGTGTCACGCCATGTGTCATCGCCTTTGGGAACCTTTACACAATCAGCCCGCTTTGAGCACGTCCACTTGGACATCATAGTCATGCCACCTTCAGAGGGATTCAGATATTGTCTCACGATGGTGGACCGCTTCACTAGATGGCCCGAGGCAATTTCACTGAAGGATCAAGAGGCATCAAGCGTTGCCCGAGCATTCTACGATGGCTGGATTTCTCGGTTTGGATCTCCACTTCGGATCACAACCGATCAGGGTCGGCAATTTGAGTCCAGACTCTTTGACCACTTAACCAAGCTATTCGGCTGTCAACGCATCCATACAACGGCCTACCATCCAGCAGCTAACGGGATGGTAGAGCGTATGCACCGTCAGCTAAAGGCAGCAATCAAATGCCACAACACAGCCTCCTGGTCGCAAATACTTCCAACCGTCCTCCT
Organism: Malthinus seriepunctatus; assembly: GCA_963924605.1. Taxonomy (NCBI): domain Eukaryota; kingdom Metazoa; phylum Arthropoda; class Insecta; order Coleoptera; family Cantharidae; genus Malthinus; species Malthinus seriepunctatus. The sequence continues at coordinate 49,166,891 of OZ004600.1, forward strand.
AGGAATTCGAGCCGCATGGAGAGAAGACCTCGGTGGAACAGCAGCAGAAATGGTGTATGGTACTCCAATACGTCTACCTGGCGAGTTTTTCACACCTGTAAACAGTAACGACAGTACTGCAGAATTCATCGCCAACCTAAAGAACCATTTCGAAAAAGTGAGACCAACTCATGGGACGCGACATGGTAGAAAATCCACCTTCATATTCAAGGACCTTCAGGTTACGTCCCATGTCTTTCTACGAACGGACGCAGTCAAGGTTATGCTTCAACGCCCCTACACTGGGCCTTACAAAGTCCTCAAACGCGGACCCAAAACCTTCGACATAGAGGTAAATGGCCGGACTTCCACAGTTTCAATCGACCGACTCAAACCAGCTTACGTTCTAGATGACGACGACGCCTACCAACCATACCGTCAAGACCAGCGCAACGCAGATCCACCTACCCCGCATCACTCGGTCGGGAAGAAGAGTTCATTTTTCAGCTTCTTCGTGACTTCATCACTGGCAGGGGGGTGATGTGGCGTCCTGGTCAAGCTTCAACATGCGAATGCCAAACAAACCCAGTAGTGCGCAGGCACCGACCATGGAGGTAGGAGTGGCCTACCTCTACAACCATGACCGCATAAAAGGCCCACGCACTAAACCTCAACAACTCAGTTCAGTTCAAGCAGTTACCAGTCAAGCAGTTATCTTATTTATTTATTTATTTCTTTCATTATTTGTACATATTCAATATAAAGTCCATTTCAAATAACTTGACATGTGTATGCTTCAATCTACGCATTACGTTTTAGTTGTTTGTGCTCACATGCCAACAGAATAAACACTGGACGTATGTTGATGCAATTTACGACTTACGTATCTATAGATTAAACTTGTTCGATCCATTATTTTATGTCATTTAAATAAAAACGTATGTCTAACATTAATTTTTGAGAACGAGTAGTCAATAAAATGTTTTGACACAATTCGACGTTTCAATTTTCAAATATTTTTAATTGCTTTAAAAACATATCTATTTTGGAACTTGACAAGCTAACCTATAAAATAATCGTGAATGACGTGAGTACCTAACTATTGAGAACTACTGTATGTTGCGCATTACTTGAATCTAGCGATATGATGACGTACATGTCAAGATATCTGAAAAATACTATATTAAATTATACGTTCGTCATTACAAATCATTCTTTCAATTATAAAACAACCAACAACACTAAACTAACATAAAATAAACCGGTAGGTAAAGACCTCAAAAGAATTCAACATTTAACTGTAGCATGGTCATTTTGAAGAGCAAATTAGCGATGACACTTACTACATTTTACTCAGTAGCTGAATAACGAGTAAAAAGTAAATTCTTGGCTTCTTCTCCCTTAGAAGGATTACTTGAAATTATAACATATAGATAATCTCTTGTATGAACCCCAAATTTGAAGAATTCTCAACTTACGTTCCTGAAAAACCACGAAGCCCCCCTTCGTGGTTCGAAGCTCAGAGAATTTTTTTTAAAGCTGGAAAGTTTAGCGGAAGTTTTGAAAATTGATAATCTTATAGATTTTGAGGTGCTCTTTCCGAATTTTCATTTTGCGACCTCGTACGGGCATGGTAAATGGCACCTTCTTGGGGAAAATCGCACAAGAAGCTGGTTTATCGCAAATATCTCCTTACCGGTTGAATTTTTAACAAAAATAGTTATGTATAAAATGATTCTACAGGAAATATTCAACAATTTAAGTCGGATTGACTTTTTTCCTCAGACGAGTAGTTTCGGCGTACGAGCACCGCGAATTTAACCGCATCACGTGCATTGGTGAAAAACTCATTTCCCCACCACCTTGAGATAGAGTTATGGCGCGTTTTTTTTTCTGGTGGTATCCCAGTAAGCCTAAAGCATCTCTTGCACTTACTATTTAATTTAGCGCATCTTCCTACGCTTTAATGTCCCTGATGGACCGGGTTCAGCAGGTTCCTCGATGTTGGTTGTAGGTTCGTTTTTTGTTCTATAGAATTCCCTTCAGTTTCGTCTTGAAATGTTGAAAAAATGTTTTCTGTTTCGTCCTCGTCGTCGCTCTCCTGTAATACAGTCTCTACATTGGAACACGCCTCATTATAATTTATACACATCGTTGAGCACTTTAACCCAGCCTTTCTGCATCTGCATCCACATGCGCCTTGACATTCTTTTTGTATTTGCAAGATATAAGTTTTAGTAAAGTTTCTGGAGCAGTAGGTTGAAGTGTGGTCACTGGAATAGGTCCGTTTATGCTTTTTTTCCATCCCTAGTCCTCAGCGTTCTTTTCTACTCCACCACCAGTGCTGGACTTGTTGATACACGCGGAATTAATGCTGCCTAGCTGCCGCTTCTGTTGGAGGTAGTGACGCGATATTAAATTTATTTTTGTACGCTGATTTCATAAAACATTAATACCTATAGTCATTAAGCGATAAATGTATGTGATAAAAATGCACCACCCTCACCCCCTCTGCATACTTCAGGGGGTGGTAAACGTAAGACTAATTCTAGTTTGCAAGTTTGCTCCACAGTTAATCTATATACGCATTTTTATGACATATTGGGCATGCCTCTGCACAATTAAATTTTCAAATAACCTGAAAAAATCGGAGTGGGGTGAATTTTCATCAGCTTACCACGCAATGATATTTATATTTTGTATAATATGTATAATATGCAATTCGCTCTGACATAATATTTTCAATATTTTCTAATATTAAAAATTCTCACCATAGCCGAGATATCTGCTGTGACATAATAAATCAAACACCCTGTATGTGTGCTCGTTTACATAATTAACTTTTTCAGAGGCATTGTACATCCCTAAAAGCAATAAAATAAGTCGTTTTTGAGAATGCTTTTGTGATACAGTTAAAATATCTCCAAAACTTTGGCTAATATAGAATTTTTTAACAGAATTCAATAGCTGTTCCTTGAGTCCCAGTAAATCGAAATGAGTTCTAGTTTTCAAAGATTAAACGTATAGTTATTGCGTTTCATTCGCATAAACAATTGTTAAAAAATGTGCAGTACTTTAAATTTAAGAGGGTATTTTAAGGAAAATCGCAGTTTTTGCTACTTTCCAATAGTATTCAATACAAAAAGAAAACTTGAGATGATGAGTAAACTCCAATTAATCCATCAAAAAGTAGACAAATTTTTCTTTTTTTTCTAATAATAACAATAATTAATAAATAATACAGATTTTTAAAAATTAAAAAAATCTACGGATGCGGCCATACGAGGATTTTTTTCGTGCCCGTCAAATCTTGTAATTTTGTATTTTTTATAAATTAAAATTCCACCAATACCATACAATGGTATTGTTTTACAATAAAAAAGTAATTTAAAAAAAAGTTGGTTTCTTACTTTTAACCTAAGTGACAACGAATCGTGTCGTGCCTATGTGGGGCTATAACAGGAAAGGTCCTTTAATTTAATCTCAGAAAGGTAATTTTACGAGCTTTCAAAATATTGAAAAAGATACAGGGTGTTCTATTAAAATTAAGAACAATGTTTCCATTTCCAGTTAATCTGGAAATTAAAATATTAGGAGTTGATAGTGTGTAACAGCTAATTGTACGACTTTTCGAAATATTTAAAAATATACGGTGTTCCTAGCAATGATATTTTTATAATTGCCGGTTTAATCGGAAACGTTTTCTTTAACCGAAAGTAGTTAGGGGGTTTTTAACAGGGGTGTTTTTCAATTGTTTCACTCTCGAGGGTTCAAGCACTTTCTTTTCAAGAAAAAAAAAAGTCATAAAGTTTTAATGCTCTGTCTCAATTTTAATATCTTGCACACGACCGCTAAAGTTTTTATTTATTTATTTATTAAATACTCGGCTGAATCTTATACTTTTGCCTAGTTATAAGGCTTAATTTTTAGATAATTAAACGCTTCTGAAAATTATTTAGAGTATTATTACTGTTACGTTTACCATTACGCATGCGGTATTTAACTTGTTACAGTAAAACATTGAATAAACTGTAAAAGCGCTAAATTATAGTACCTCAAATGGCGCACTAGATGCCGACAACGCTCTCATTTGAAGTAAGTTAGACCGTTTCTTCACTATTACGTAGGACTACTTAATATGTTTATTTATAATGTCGTGGTGCTTATTATAACATAATGTATAATCGATTTATTTCGACGTAACTTAAAAATATAAGTCATAAGAAACAATGCCCTCCAACGAAAATGTTATGAAATAATTCTTTCAACCATATATCTTCAAGTGTTTAAAGAAAGGTACAAAAAAAATTTCATTTGTTCTTTACTGCTACTAGAAGTAAAAAAATTCTTTAAAAATACATGGAAATGAAAGCTGAAACCTTTAGCTTTAAACTAATACATATTTTGTTAATGTTACTATTGCTGATCTTGGAGTAAAACGGTTGTTTATCCATCGACATGCAAATTATATTTACTCGCCTGCCTAATAATATTTTTGAAAACATGGCTCTTTTCAAATAAATTTTTCAGGATAACCGTTGGTCTAATGGAAATTATTTATAGGACACTTTTTTATAGAAATGAGCCATCTAGAAAATGGCGGTCTCGAGTTTTATCAAAAATTCAACCGGTACGGAGATATTTGCGATAAACCAGTTTCTTGTGGCATTTTCCCCAAAATGGTGCCATTTCCCATGCCCGTACGAAGTGGCAAAATTAAAATTCCGAAGGAGCACCTCAAAATCTATAATACTACCAATTTTCAAAACTTCCGCTAAACTTTCCAGCTCTCATCTGAATGATTGTTAGGTTCCTTTCTATTTTGAAGAGCTCTAAAGCAAAATAATATCCTTCTATTGCAAAAGGACATAATTTAACAGACATAAAGATAACTTGTCCTCGTTCTGATAGAGATTACTTTCTGATAACTACCTGTTAGAATTTTATTTATGTAATTGAAAGCCAAATTCAGTAATACCGAGAAATCGGTAAAATTGTCTTCATTGACATACCCTCGACAAACTTTTAGACCCGATTGCACAATCTCTTTTAGAAATGAATTTTATATTATTTTAGAAATTTAGGTCAAATGCTGACAGACTAAACATTGATCTTGATTCTTTTTATTTCTTTTATAGACGCGGCAAAAACATGGATAAAATTGACTCCCTAGCGAATTGAATCTTTGTTGAATTAGTTAAAATTTGCAAAATCCTTCATAAGAAGAGTTTTCCTTATTTAAGAATTCTCTTTTCTTCTTGTCTTAAGTTATAAATTAAGTATTAAGCTACACCGAAAACTCCTTATTTGGATATAAATAAATCAAACATGAAACATTCTAAGCACTAGAACTAATAAAATTTTCAAACATTTAGAAATTTTATTTGAATTTGAACAATGATTTAAACCCTTATTCAGAATTTAAAGAATTCAAATTATAAAAGTTTACAGAATAGTAGATACAAAAAGTATTTTTAATTTAATTTTCATCCAACATTTTGGCAATAATTTGCTAATAGTTCCAAAAACATAAAATTTAACGATTAATAATTACCCTCTAGTCTAACAAATAAAATGTTATTGTTACAAATATTCTCGCTGTGTAATGTATTATTTCAATCTTAATTCCAAGTTGAAGATATATTGTGTGCTATTCTCATCTATAAACCAGTACAATCTAGTGCCATTATATCAAACACTTAAATCTCTTGTAAGTTTAATGGCAATGATAAAACAATAGAAGTTAAAACTTTACGATAAAGGATGCAGGGTAGTTTGTGGTTTTAATTACAATTATACAATCAAAGTAATATCTAGTACCCACGGTAAACAAATAAATACAGATTTAAAATCTTGAAACAAGTTTCAACTTTTTATTACTACCATTTTATTTCTATTTTCATGTATTATAAAAACGAGTCCGATTGCAAGGATTGCAATTAGTAAAAACAATTTTATTAGCACATCATTGAAGACCACCATTACCATGAAATAACATTTTATTTAAAAAAGATAACATCTGGAAGGTGATGCCCTCTGCTACAGAACTAACTAAGCAAAATTTATCAAGAAGACTATTCTATTAATTATGCAATAAATAATGAAACAAAATGGGAGCTAAAGTACATCCATTTCTGGAAGCCGAAATTGATTTCTTGAACCTTATTATCTTATTAGCACCCTACGGTGTTGGGCAGCAATAAAAGATGAGTAAAGGCTTCGAGAGAAAGGTAAAAATGAACTTTATATAGCAGTTTCAGACATAAACCCTTTTAATGTTTCCTGTAAAAGAAAAGAAGAAAAGAGGAATCTTAAAAAGATTTAATTTAAATAGGTATTTAAAAATGTTTTGCACATTAAAATAGTTTATACCTGCAACTGCCATACAAAGTTCATTTTTACCTTTCTCTCGAAGCTTTTACTCATCTTTTATTGCTACCCAACACAGTATAGATAGAGTATACTAAAAAGGATCAAGAAGTCAACTTCGACTTCCACAAATGGATAAACTATACTTATTCCTAGCTTTAGCTTTCTCGATTCAAATTCATTTTGATGACCGGTAGTAATTGCACCGAGGCGCGAACCCCTATATATTTTTTATACCTATAACACGTCAAATAGCTTCAAGTTTTATTGTAGTTTGTAAAAGCTCACTCAAACCAAACAAACACTTTCGCCACAAATTTAGTGGCGTTTGCTTGAAAAAATACTCTAACTGTTAAGAAAAATGTTCAATTCTACTTTTGATGAATGTTATGGTCAAATAAAAACCCTTTTATAACTATTCGACCACAAACTTTTAGTATAGTTGAAATAACTATAACTATCATTTTTGTTTTTAAGTTACGCTCATCGCCTTTTCTAATAGACACTTTAGATTTAACTTTGGAATTCTTTTTTATAAAAAGGGGTGCAATTTAACTAATACTTTAACAAGTTAAATTGACAAACAATGTCGACAAGTGTAAGAAATAAGTTTTGGAATGGACTGTGATTTAAAGTAAAGAAAACCACAACGTCCGCAACGCTTTACACTGTAAGGAAATTAATTTAAACTTTCTATTTTCTATTTTTTAAATGTTGAAAAAAACAAGTTTTTCTATAATACATAACTAGTAACATAAAACCTAGTAACTAGTAAGTAACACATTAACTGATAACAAAGTAACTAGCTAGTAACTTAGTAACTGGTAACAAAGTAACTAACTAGTAACATAATAACTAGTAACATAATAACTAGTAACATAATAACTAGTAACATAGTTAGTAGTAACTGGTAACATTACTAGTAACATAGCTACTAGTAACATAATAACTAGTAACATAGTGTAACGATGCAAAATTCTATCCGGATGCTGGACCCAAATACTGATACAGTATCCTGGAAATTTTGTATCGTTTAAACCAGCTACATGCCATTTTTTCCGCCCCTGAGATCGAAATGGTGATAAATTTTAGATGCCCGTGTTCAATTTTTCAAGCTCCGTCATTTGGTTCCAATCTCATTAAGATTGGATTACAATTACTTAATTTTAATTTTCCCTATTTTACTATCAGCGTTATCAGTGATAACAGCTGATTTCCCTGTAACTCGGCAACCAGAAGAGCTAGAGCTATTACACTAAGTAAACTTCACAATAGTAAAATGAAACTAGTAACATAGTCACTAATAACTAGTAACATAGTAACTAGCAACACACAACAAGTAACATAGTAACTATTAACTAGCAACTACTAGCATAGTAACTCGTAACAAAGTAACTACTAACATAGTAAATAGTAACATAGTAACTAGTAGCATAGTAACTAATAACATAGTAACTAGTAACATATAGTAACATAAGAGGCTCAATTTATTGCAGTCGATTATTTTTTCATAAAAGAACTAAATGTTCATCTTAAAAGCTACAAATTAGGAAAGTTAGAAGCTTCTAATAGACAGACTAGTTTGTTAATAAGCGTACTTCAATGATTTTATAACTGACCAACCTTAACCTTTTCTTAAGCCTTAAGGAATTGTGAACTAATAACGTCGTTTATTTGTAAAATCGAACACATCAGTTCAACTGTTCGAAAGTTTTAATTCAAACGTTTAAAGTACCTAACACTTTTTTATTTTTTAGTTAATTCGATAATTTTAGTTTGGTGCTCCTTTGTTAATAATTTAATTTGAAGGATTAAAATAGAACTTTGATGTTTAATCCGTATGCGACACTTTCTTAATCCTTTACGTTAAACAAGCTTAAAATTATTATCGCAATATGCACTTACAAATTAACTCGAAACTATTCGTATATCCTGTGTGTAAAGCTTGAGTTTGAGATTGAAATGAAGGGTCATTATTAAGTCCTTGTGTAGTTTACAGTATTAATAATCTTTGTTGTATAGCAAATAAGCGCAATCTGGAAATCTGTTTACAGAAAGGTATATAGTCATAGTCGTACAATTCATAGCTAAATTGAGATGTGGAGACGGAGCTTTTTTAGCTCTCTAGTTCTTAAGCTTTTTCTCAAATTCTTCAATACATACAGGGTGTGCTTAAATAGGAACGACGGAACGAGTACTTGTAGAAAGAAAGAAGATTTTCCGACGACGCCGATCTTATCAGATCATGAAATAAAAATCATTGGACGACTCAAAAGATTCTATTTTGAAAACAAAAATTACGTTGGAAATCAAAAACCAGAAATGAATAAGTTAGACTTTTTATGGATCGTATAGGTATAGAAATTAGAAAAGACAACTGAAAATTTATCTTTGTGTTAAATGGATCTTTAAAATTACATTTGTAATGTTCGATGGTACGAACAAGTCATAGAAAGATGTATACTTGGTAGAAAAACTACCAAAGATTGTTTTCTACACAAAAACCGTAAAAAGTTATTGGTTTTTCCAAAGCGTGATATTATTTTAAGTGTGACAAATTCTGAACATTATTACAAGATAAAGCTTCCCAACTATAACAAATATAAAAAACTTATGACACTTTTTAATTTCATATACATAATTTCATTACTTATTATAAAAACAGCTAGTGCAGAAAAGTGAAAATTTCTTAAACAAGTGACTAGTGCGAAATTTTCACATCTAAACGTGTTGTGCGCTTTTCTTTTCCAACGACTACTACATAATTGATTACTATGAATTAGTTAATTTTTGTAAATGTGTAATTACCTACACGGTAAACAATGAGTTTACTTATTGCTGTGGTTTTCAATTGCAAGCAATCTACGGAGCGTAGATCTGGAAGGATGAGCGCGCCTGTCTATTCGACGTTAAAAATTTCAAGCGTTTTTTCAATTATCTTACTAGTCCAATCACATTAGACATTGGACCTCTAACTAATTAGTAACAGGACGGAACCACTTTTAAAAATTTTCATTTGGTGAGTAAAAACAGGGAAAAAAAAGTCTACCGCTTTTTTTTGCATACATACAAAGTTATAGGCCATTGAAGAAAAAGAGGGTGTTCTGCAGTGCTTTTTTGCAAAATACTTGAAAAGGAAGCCAAATATCGATAAAATGTAAAGGGCCAATCTTGTTGAGCATAAAATTACTAACATAAAATATGTTACATGTTTTGAGTTTTGACAATCTATTAAGGTGGTACGACCGTTTTCTTAAAGTAGTCATTTTTCCAAATTGTTAATTAACAAAATAATGTTTTAACCTATTTGCAACGCAATTACAATTCTGAAAAAATTCACCTGTTATCTGACATTGTTAGAGAAGATATTCTATGAGTTTCAGATTGTTTCAAGCAGGGCCGTGCCAAGGGGGGAGCAAAAGGGGCTCCAGCCCTGGGCGCAAACTTGGTAGGGGCGTAAATCAAAGTACAACGTATTTAATTTTTTTTTAAATTAATGCACCAATGTAAAAAATGCACAATTACTCTAATAATCTCAGCAAATACATCCTTTTATTTTTAGATTTCTATTGAAAATGTAAAAAAAATAAGCAGTTACTGTTACTATATATTATTTCAAATGGGGCGCCATCGGCGCCCTTTTTGGTTCTAAACTTCCATTAGAACTTCAAAAAAAATAAGTAGGTATTGTTCATACAACCTATTTACTGTATTTTTTAATGGTTTATGTTAAGCAGGATGCTACGCAGACCTTTTTTGTATTCGTTGCGTCTACTGCCTATTGTTTGTACTAGAACAGGTAAAGTTAGAATTCCCTATTTTGTAAATGTTCTAGAGATGGCCTATATACTACCAAATCCTTTTTGATGTGCTTGATTTAAATTAAAATATTTTTATTTTTAATTTCACAAAATTTTTAGAAAAACTTACAATGTAGAACTTGAACATCGTAATTTCGAGGCATATTTTTACATGCAATTTATCTTGAAGATCAAGATTCTCCCACAAAAATCGCTAAATAGAACAAATTAGGTAAAATTTTGTCATTAGAAAGGAGCACAAATCTTAATTCTATTATCTTAAAAATTTACCTGCAGTGAAAAAAATACCAAACACTTTTTGCGAAAAAACCCAACATAACGGTTTGAAAATGAAAGTTTTTATTTCAATACCCCATCATTAGTCAAATTTCTTAATCCTCTTATCTTACAAAAAAAATGTACCTGTAGTAAAAGACCACCAAATCTTTTTTGACCTGCTTGATTTAAATTTAAAAACGCAAAGCGGAAGAAAAAATGGTCGGATGTGATTGTTTTTGCTTTCATCTGAAAGAGCATTAAATTTCCTACATTTCAAGAGAAGAGAAGAGAAGAATTGCTCACAACAAATATGAACCGTTGTTCTTAATATTTTTGGACCCAACTTGTAATATGGATTTGTTACTATATCAGCTGCAACTTCCTAAAGTTTCATACCATAACATTAATTAAAACTCAAGTTCTCTAGAAAAAACTACAACCCACCAATCACGACAGTTTTGAATTTTTTATTTGGGTTAGGAAATAAATATAAATAATTTTAACCCAGGCAGTTTTAAAGAGAGATTCATTACAAAGAAAAGGAAAATTTTTTGGTCACGATCCGACCAATACAAGCGAAGTTATTCAAAAAATAGTGAAACGGAAACTTGAAAAAGTCAAACTTTTACACTAAAGTCGAAGAATAAGGACCTTCCGGTCAAAATTGAGACATTTTATACACAAACTCACAGGAATGTTTCGACTCATTAAGGAAAAAAACTCGCTGTTACAAAAAAAGTCCGAAAATCAGGATAAATTTTGGTTCGTTGACTACACTATAATTAATTAATGATATAATAATTTAATTAATCAATCTTAATTAATTAATAATGAAAATAATTTAATTAATTAATTAATAATTTATTCAATTAACATTTTAATAAGCTGAGGGCGCTACACGAACTTTGCCCCGGGCGCAAAATTAGCTAGGCACGGCCCTGGTTTCAAGCTCATTTGCCTAAATTATGGTTTTTTATTCATTAAAAAAAAGAATTTTTTTTCCGTTCTAGTTTTTTGCAGGTTTTACAACTTTAGAATTGGCTGAGACTAATTAAACTATGATAATCTTGTTCCTTATGAAATTTCCGACAAAAATTGTCCTCTTCAATTTTCTGTATCGTCATTTGTTTCTGTTTTATTCGCGTGCAAACTTGAAAATTAGTGTGCACGCGAACACCAACGCTTGATATCTATTGTTAGGCTACTTCTTAATTTTTATTGCCTGTTTCATCATTCCTCGATCTCCATTGCTTCATCGTTTTTAGAATCAATGAATGGTTTCCTCTTGCCCATCGTCTTTCTCAATTTCTTCGTCACTGATACCACTCATTCGGTCACCTTCAATAACCTCTCGGGCCTGATCCTCGACAACTTCTTGAATAAGATTATCGTCGTCTTCTTTATCTTAGAATTCTATTTCTAAACTTATTCGATTGGTACACGACGTTCCTTGACAAGAAAGACATGCTGGAGAGTATCTTAAACAGGATTTGCAGCATTCGCACGCTTTACCACAAGATTCTTTGCATTTGCACGATATTACTCTCAGTAATTCACGGGTACTAAAACTAGTCTTAATTTTATCATAGTTGGCATAAGACCATCAGACTGTGTTAGTTTCCAACCCCAATTGAGAATCGTTTGAACCCTGGATCTAGCCATTTCAGCATTTGAAAGTAGACTCCCTGAAAATGCTGTCATGTCGCTGGCATCATTGGTGGTAGCTTTGCAAAAAAAACGACGACGACATTGAAGCCAGCTCCCGATGAATTACTAAGAGTAATATTGCACAAATGCAAAGGATCTTGTGGTAAAGCGTGCGAATGCTGCAAATCCGGTTTAAGATGCTCTCTAGCATGTCTTTCTTGTCAAGGAACGTCGCTTACCAATCGAATAAGTTCAGAAATAGAATTCGAAGATGAAGAAGACGACGATAATATTATTCAAGAAGTTCAAGTTGAAGGTGAGCGAATGAGTGGTATCAGTGACGAAGAAATTGAAAAAGACGATGGACAAGATGAAACCATTCATCTATTCTGAAAACGACGAAGCAATGGAGATCGAGGAATGATGAAACAGGCAATAAAAATTAAAAAGTAGCCTAACAATAGATATCTAGGGTTGGTGTTCGCGTGCACACTAGTTTTCAAGTTTGCACGCGAATAAAACAGAAACAAATGACGATACAGAAAATTGAAGAGGACAATTTTTGTCAGAAATTGCATAAGGAACAAGATTAATATAGTTTCATTAGTCTCTGCCAACTCTAAAGTTGTTAAAACTGCAAAAAATAAAAATGGAAAAAAAATCCTTTTCTTTAATGAATAAAAAACCATAATTTAGGCAAATGAGCTTGAAACAATCTGAAACTCATAGGATATCTTCTCTAACAATGTCAGATAACAGGTGAATTTTTTCAGAATTGTAATTGCGTTGTAAATAGGTTAAAACATTATTTTGATAATTAACAATTTGGAAAAATGACTACTTTTAGAAAACGGTCGTACCACCTTAATAGATTGTCAAAACTCAAAACATCTAACATAATTTTTGTTAGTAATTTTATGCTCAACAAGATTGGTCCCTTACATTTTATCGATATTTGGCTTCCTTTTCAAGTATTTTGCAAAAGAGCACTGCAGAACACCCTCTTTTTCTTCAATGGCCTATAACTTTGTATGTATGCAAAAAAAAACGGTAGACTTTTTTTTCCCTGTTTTTATTCACCAAATGAAAATTTTTAAAAGTGGTCCCGTCCTGTTACTAATTTGTTAGAGGTTGACCCCTATGAGAAGCACTAAGCTGATTGAACTATACATTTCTGTCGAGAAATTTCCCTTTTTGCAAATCTATTTATGACAGTTTGAAGAAAATTGAGCCCACAAGTTGAGTCAAAATTGTTCAGGCCTGTCCACACACACACACAGGTTTGTCTTCCGGTTTGCCTGAGTGTTTGGACAACGATCCAAGGGCATTGGACAGCGATAAACGGTGTCCATACGCTCCAATTTGGCCTGTAGAGAGGCTACCTGCACAGGCCAAACCGGAAGGCAAGCCTGTATGTGTGAAAGTGCCATTAAATACTTTAAAAGTAAGGGAATTTTGGACAAAATGACATACTTTTTGTTTGAAGCAGTTTTTGGAAGTATGTACCAATGTTACTCAGACTTTTTATAAAAAACGTTATAAGCAATATAAGCATGGTTATTATAAAACTTGATTTACCTATTCTATCTTTAAGAAAATATGTAAAAGGTTCATTTAGCCCTGATACACCGGGCAAAATGGCATAGGTGTATTATTTTGCTCAAATTTGAAAAACGAGTACATTTATATTGCTTTACTTTACAAGCACGCGGCGTTTATTATCAAGGACGGTCATGCTCTTGATCAAAGTTATAAATTATTTAATAAAAATTCAAAAAGACAATTTAAACTAATTTTTAGAAATACTTCGTCGATGAAGAAGTGTCAGTTGATTTAATGAATAAATTTTAAAAGCTTTCAGCGGAAAAATTTTCAGTATTTTCATATAAACATTGAACTTTTATGGAAAAGCTCTTTATTGTACAATAAGATAATTAACCAAGGCTTTTTTGTTTGTTTTATACTTCGTAATATAAAGCTTTACATTCATTTTAATACGATAAGACAAAAAGATCGCGAATGTGAAAAAAATTATTATTTTCTAAATTCTCTTTTTAATTCAAGTAGGTACCTATTGTCATGTTATTGAAACATATTGATGTTGAAGAATAAAATTAACCCCAATTTATTTATTTTAAATTTCCAATTTTAAGCTAAACTTCGATTTTTTTTTCTTTACCGACACGTGACTTTTCGATTACTCAATAAATAGTAGTACGTGGGTAAGCATAAAAAGAGACAGAAGATTCTTTCAAACACAAGTAGAAGAAGTACTAGAGCAAATGTACTACAAAATGACTACAAATTATATCCAATACTTAATTAATTAGAATCTTAATTTAGAATTCTTAATTACCATTGAGAATTTTCCCATTGGGAGAACAATAAGATATGGAAGGTAATAAAGCATAATTTTAATTTTAATTAAAGTTACGAAACGGTTACATCATTAATGTATGCCATTTTTGCCACTTTTCTTCATTTTTCATTTGTGCATCATTCATTACCTGTTTCCTGTTTGATAAAATATTTAACAAAATATTATCTAAAAGCAGATATAATTTTTTTACGCTTTTCCGTTTGCATTTACCTACTTCAAACTATCAGTTATACAAAATACCTTTTAGTATTACGTTCCTATATCCTTCAATGTCTCTATAGCCGTATTTGATAATAAAATAAAATATAATATGCAAAATATTCCGAAAGCGTGATTTATTTATTTTAAATTTCCAATTTTAAGCTAAACTTCGATTTTTTTTCTTTACCGACACGTGACTTTTCGATTACTCAATAAATAACTTAAGTTTTACATAAAACTTAAGTAATTGTATAGTAGTACGTGGGTAAGGATAAAAAGAGACAGAAGATTCTTTCAAACACAAGTAGGAGAAGTAGTAGAGCAAATATACTACAAAATGACTCCAAATTATATCCAATTCTTACGTTTTAAGATTTTTAGTCATTTTTGATATAATTTTGAACGTTGTCAAAACCCTGAAGCTGTGATTGCTGAATAAGGACTCTAAAAAACTGCATGGAAAGGTATAAAAACATAAATTTAAAAAAATTATTTTTAAATAATTTTGGGTCAAAGATGAACTTTTTTATACTCCGTCTTCAACTATAAATCCCCAGTTTTCAATTTTTATACGATAAAAAAATGGAAAAAAGACCTAAATATTAATATTTAAACTACTCGCTAAATATTACATAATTTTTTATTTCAATGAGGTAAATTGCTTTTTTCTTCTCTGGTTGGTTTGTTTACATCTTATTTATTATCTACTGGGAAATCTATTTGTATTCCCCATCGAATTTTGCCAGTAGTAGTTCACCATAAATAATTATACCTCCGGTTTTAAATTAATAAAAAGAAGTCTTAGTTTGGCAATTTTCAGTACAATTTTGTTAATAAGAGTAACATTGGATTTAAATTTGTTATTAAAGCATCACTTCAATTTCCACAGCGGGTAATGAAGAATATATGGTCTTGTTATTTTTTAAATATTTTCACACACAATATTTAAACGTTGATTATAAATAATTATATTCTACAGTACAGTACTTACCTACCTACCTCTACTACCGCTACTCTTATAACTCCGTTATTTATCAACATATCAAAATGAAATTTGGTGTGGGTTATATTCACATAAACTGAAATTGTTTTAACTACTTGTGAAAATTCTGTCACTTCTGTTTATGCCGAAAACTATATATATATTTTTACTTTTTTTAAATCTGTGATCGTGATGTGTCATGTTTAATTTTTGTAATTAAATATAAACATGGAAGGAAAAGACTGTTTAGTTTTAGATCCATTTTTAATTTCTTGCCAAAACTTTTAACAAAATATGGTCACATGGCCTCTGTTTAGACATATTAGGTGCTAAAAGTACAGCTCGGAACAGTACCCTACTGTATTTTTATACACATTTATACAGTATGGTACTGTTCAGAGCTGTACTTTTCGACAAATGGAAAGCACCTATTGGCAACTCGAAAAGCAACATCCATAAATCACCCTTAATAATAACTGGATATTTAAAATGATTGATCAGCAAACTCAACAAGCCAATAGACTTTCGTTTATTGGGTGTGTGCATCACCATTAACCTCAATAATACAAATTTTTAATTACGACCTTTTTTAAAGGAAAATTTATTTGAAATAGACTGTATTAAATATGTATAATACTCTCTGGATTTCTGGTTATGTATTTTAATGCGTTATTTTAAGCCGCTTTTAGTTCTACGTTTTAGTAATTTACTAAATTTTTAATTATTGGCTTTGATGTTAATAATAACTTTAGCTTTTAATTAAGGGCGAATGAAAAAAAACATTAACAAAAATATTTGCAAGTGTACGTAAGTTTACATTAAGCGTTTGTAAGTAAATTCCCCAAAGTGTCTTTTATAGTATAGGCGATAGATAGATATAATTTTTATGCTTTTACCAAAATAGAGTATACGATATTATGTGTGTGTGAAATCTATTTTTCCCTTACCACGTGATATAATTATTTTTGATGACCTTCATTTTATTTCTGTATATTGTATAAAATGCGTGAACTAAATTTTAATGTACCTACATTTATTTTATTTTTATATTAATCTTGAACTTGAGGTTATTTTAAGTTATATTAATTTGTGACTAGAAAAGCCTTTTATTAATGTGCGAAAAGTGGGCACGCTCAATTGGGTTCATGAACACATGAATAAAACTATAGGAATGGGTTGGGTTAAAAACAATTCAAAATTGAATAGACTTCAAGGATCAGGATCTATTTTTTAGTACATATAGGGCTCAAAACCTAAGGAATGAGTAACACTAGTTACTTACTATAATGAGTAACACACTAGTGTGTTACTCATTAGAGTGTTCAATATAGAGTATTTGTCAAATCTCGAGTCATATGCAACCCCGCCCTCACAGTATATCAGACTGAAATCCATAAGCTATCAAAATATCCACAGAGATTAAAGTACTGAAAAATGTAATTTTTCGGAAAATTCAAATTACCATTGGGAATTATCCCATTGGGAGAACGATAAGATATGGAAGGTAATAAAGCATAATTTAAATTTTAATTAAAGTTACAAAACGGTTACATCATTAATGTATGCCATTTTTGCCACTTTTCTTCATTTTTCATTTGTGCATCATTCATTACCTGTTTGATAAAATATTTTATTTAAAAAAAAATTAATTTAAAAAAAAAAATTATTTTTTTATGGAAATGTATTCAAAATGTAATGTAGAATTCAAAAATGTAAAAATATATATGGTGTTGCATTTAAAAATCTAAAGTTTACCTCATTTCCGGCGAAATCGGAAGTGGAAGAATTTTCAAAAGTAGTTAAACAAATTGCAATTTATATGACTATAACTCACAGCAAATTTCATTTTGATACATTGACAAATAACGGAGCTATAAAAGTTTTCCAATCCCCTGTGTCGCCCGGTAAACCATTGAGTAATGTAATAGTCATTGAGTAATATGTATATTATTCAATAATTTGCAACTAGTGAGTAATGACACACATTACTGGTCAAAAATCATAGAGTAATGAACGTATTATTGGACGGTCGTGGATAAAATTTTTTTTTTTCAAAAAATACTCGCGTAGTCAATGTATATTTGGTTCATAATATTTGCAGTCGTGGATAAAGTATAGTATCCTACTCGCGGGTAATGCTCATTACTCACTCTAATGATTACGACACTCGCCATACGGCTCGTGTCGCAAATTCATTCTTGTGAGTAATGAGCTTCATTACCCGCTCGTTGGATAATATACTATAACAAAATATTATCTGAAAGCAGATATAATTTTTTTACGCTTTTCCGTTTGCGTTTACCTACTTCAAACTATCAGTTATAGAAAATACCTTTTAGTATTACGTTTCTATATCCTTCAATGTCTCTATAGTCGTATTTGATAATAAAATAAAAATTATGCAAAATATTCCGAAAGCGTGAAAACCTGTCGTATTTTTTGTATAATCTTATTTTTCAACAAGAAACTTGAGATGGAAAAATTGAATGAATTTAAATAATAGCAAATGGATCAAGAAAATATTCTATAATCTCTTTATCTTCATACAACAGTGCATTTTATATAAATTGTAAATTTTTGAATACATTTTCTATTCTACAATGCAACTATCTTACTTGTAAGATGGTATACTTTGATTATAAATAACACGTCGATAAATACATTTTTGTTTGATTCTTTAGTCCCGTTTAGACGTAATCTTCTCGTGAAAATCTCTACCATCGGTTCTAAATTAATTTTTAAATAAGTATAAGGGAGCAGAGTGCTTGCCATATGTAAACGACCTGCGCAGAAAGCAAAATTGTGTACTACCTCATAACCAAGGTTATGAAGAGGAAAGATATAAAAGAAAATTATCGATATTTCCGAGATTATCGATATTTCCGATAATATTTTTTATTTGTGAAAATATCGATATTTTCGATAATACAGGGTGATTTTTTTAAGTGGTACTAACATTGAGATCTCGGAAACCGTAATAGTTGCGAGGCTGGTTAAATTAGCAAAAAGTTGCATATTTTGATGATCTTTAAGAATCCGTTTAGAAAATTTTAAAATTCAAAATGGTTTCCGAGATAATGCAGAAAAACAAAAAATTGGTAATTTCGTTTTCCGACTGTAGTTTCAAAATGGCGTACTTTAGAAACAAAATTCTCGGTAAAAATTTTTAGGAGATCAAAAAATCTATCAAACGATACCAAACTCGACTTTTTATCACATCGACGCTAGGCGTCTCGACGTTCAACTTTTCATTTTCTTATGGGGGACATATGATTTTTTCTGCAAATATTACTCAGTAGGCTTATCTAAATTCGGATACCAAACGAAAACTTTCTATCTTGAACCTTTCTTAATTTTCACAACTTTTCAGGTTGTTATGTTACGTTATGTTAATATTTTACTTTATTATAATATTTACGTTATTTTTTACGATAAAAAATAACGAATAAAATTTAGTTTTTAAATTTTTAGAAAAGTAATTTGAGCTGGAAATAAAAATAAATCAAATTTATCTTGAATAAATTACTTTTCTAAAAATTTAAAAACTAAGTTTTAGTTATTTTTTATCATAAAAAATAACCTAACGTAAAATATTAACATAACATAACATAACCTGAAAAGTTGTGAAAATTAAGAAAAGTTCAAGATAGGAAGCTGTCGTTTGGTATCCGAATTTAGATAAGCCTACTGAGTAATATTTGCAAAAAAAATAATATGTCCCCCATAAGAAAATGAAAAGTTGAACGTCGCGACGCTTCGCGTCGATGTGATAAAAAGTCGAGTTTGGTATCGTTTGATAGCTTTTTTGATCTCCTAAATAGATTTCTTAAATTTTTTTTTCTAAAGTACGCCATTTTGAAACTACAGTCAAAAAACGAAATTGCCAATTTTTTGTTTTTCTGCATTATCTCGGAAACCATTTTGAATTTTGAAATTTTCTAAACGGATTCTTAAAGATCATCAAAATATGCAACTTTTTGCTAATTTAACCAGCCTCGTAACTATTACGGTTTCCGAGATCCCAATGTTAGTACCACTTAAAAAAATCACCCTGTATAGATAATATCGATATTTCCGATATCGATATTTTTGAAAATATCGATATTATCGATAATATCGATATTTCCGAA
This sequence comes from Malthinus seriepunctatus, assembly GCA_963924605.1. Taxonomy (NCBI): domain Eukaryota; kingdom Metazoa; phylum Arthropoda; class Insecta; order Coleoptera; family Cantharidae; genus Malthinus; species Malthinus seriepunctatus. The sequence continues at coordinate 49,186,658 of OZ004600.1, forward strand.
TCGATATTTTTTTGATAATATCTATATTTACGATAATTTAGATATTATCAGGAAAATATCGGAATTGTTTATCGATTTCATGCTCAGTAATAAATTTTATATATGGTATATTATTTAACTTTATTGATGTAAAAGTACCAAAAAAAACTGCAAAAAATTAAACTGCTCCTCCCTGAAGAAATTAAAAAAATTTCAATGATATTATCAAAAATATCGTATTATCGAAAATATCGATATTATCGAAAATATCGATATTATTGAAAATATCGATATTATCGAAATAACGATATATCGATATCGCTTTTATCTAATATCGTTATTCGATATTATCGATAATATCGATATTTTCGATAATATCGATAAAAAGTACCAGGCCTAGTGAAAACCATTGTGAAAACAATTGAAGAGATTGCCTCCACTCCACAGTGACTTGGTGATATTTAGTCATAATCATAATGAAAGAACTTGTTTTTTTAAACAAAAGCTTTAAAAAGAATTTAAAAAAATAACTTAGTAAAATATCACAATTTTCTTCTAAACAATTATACTACCGGTTTCGCTAATAAGCGTGTAGAAGACTCCTGGTGAAAACAAAGTTTGGGCGTCTTTTTCTACAGCTTTCTCACTTGCTCTTCTGCCCATATAAGGTCGCTTAGATGTGGTAAGCACTTTACCAATTTATACACAAAATCACGATGTAATAACCTAAGACCGGAAATGTCCAAGCATTCTAATAAAAGTGTGCGCCGGATTCTGCATGGTCATTTGGGAATGAATAAAGTTAGTACAATACGGATCCCCAAACATCTCTCTTTGCGAAGGAGAGTTTTCTACTTCGCAATCGGACACATAATGCCTATGAAGGAATTTAAAGGGCAAAAAAGTTTACATAATGTCTGACAGCCAAGCTGCGATAAAGGCACTCAAAACCAACAGCATTATCCACTTGTAAATGCAGACAATCCCTCGAAACTCTGGCAAGGGATAACAAAGTTGCTCTTCATTGAGTGCCAGGTCACGAGGGAATTGAAGGAAACGAAATAGCTGATGAATTAGCGAATACCCGAACCATTCTGTGATGAACTCATAGAAGGGCTGAGATCCAAAAATGGGAAACTGAGAACAAAAAGTCTCACTGGAACAACGCACCAGGATAAAGACCGTCGAAGAAATTCATTAAGTAGGTACTCGACCACGAATGCTAAAAAGTTTCTTCTGTTATCAAAGAACGAAATCAGACTCATCACGGGTCTGTTTACTGGACACTGGTCAGTGAGGTGCCACCTCAAGAAACGGGCACTGGAGGATAGTGACACATGCAGACTCTGTGAATCGGAAATCGAACCCGCCGAACACAATTGGTTGGGCTTAGACTGAAACACTTAATAAGGGCTCAATTGACGCCTGAAGAAGTAAAAAGCAAACCTCTCAGGGACATTCTATGCTTCGCTGGCAAGATTGAATTCCTGGGAACATAAATACGAGTATGGTTAGATACAAAAGATCAACACTGGTCGCAGTTCTGTAAAACTTAGAAGCCAATCGATTCCTCAGTACCATATAATACAAGGGCGTACCAATTTATAACCAAAATCACGATGTAATAACCCAAGATCGGAAATGTCCAAACATTCAAATAGAAGTGTGCGCAGGATTCTGCATGGTCATTTGGGATTAAATAAAGTTAGTACAATACGGATCCCCAAACATCTCTCTGAGATGAAAGCACTAGTCTATTGTCCCATTTTGAGGATAAACCAAAAGAATATTTCTCTAAAGGAATTAAGTTGTTATTAAAGAGATGGCATAAGTGTATTGAAGTTAAAGGGGATTACACTGAAAAATAAAAATTTCATTTTCTTCATAATCAGGCCGAATATTTTTAGCGCGTACCTCGTATCATATCCAACCGAGACCCAAAATAGAGAAAATCTAAAAAGCTTCAACTCGTATCCTGCAATTTTTCAATAACATAAAACCTCTACAAAAGTGCTTATTTGTTTTTAATTGATTGAAATTGTAATTTAACTTTAGTTAGTAGCATACCTCTATAAAGTAATTAATTTACCTGCGACGCAATTTCCTCTCTTTTTTTTAATTTAAATTTTAAATATCGTAAAAGGTTTTAATTATGTAGTTCAAAACCTCATTTATTACAATCAACTTTTAAGTTAAAGAGTTGTCACTTGAACTATGACTGATTATTTTTTATAAATTACACGACTTAATATAAAGTGAACGCTTTTGTCCGTAGATATACCTAAATACCTAAATGTTTGATTGAAAAGATTGCATTAAATCTTTATATGGCCCATTAAATATATTATTTATTATTAATGAAGATGAAAAGACTCCAAAAAGAGATAGCTTCAATCAGAAGGCGCCTGGTGGCCGGTGCCCAACAAAATTGCCAAGGAGGAAGGAAAAACAATAGGTCAAACTAACTTACATATTTTATCCAACAATTGAGTAAAAAAATAGGGTAATGTGTTTAAAAATGTTGGACAGGGTTTATAACTTTTAGAGTGACGCCCAAACATCCCCATCAACTTCAACTTTTTTTTAAATATAGCAAGATGACCATTATTATTCATCAAGAAAACGATATTTTCAATGATTTTTAAAGCAAAAACAATTTACTTTTCGAAAGGCTGGAATCTATCAGATCTCAAATTAAGTAATATACTGTAGGACTGTACCTAACAGAAAATGGAGAAAAGCAAAATTCCAGCGCCCTTAAAACTGGAACGTAGCGGCTATGGAATGGTCTACGCAATGGAATCCTGGGACAATCAAGATAACCGACATAAACTAGATAATACTATTGACACGTTTGAAATGACTTGGCACGATCTTCACCTGCAGTACCTAGACCAAGTCAAAGAAATTATGAATACATCATTAAAAACGTTAGTAAGAGACGCTCAAGAACTAAAATAAATAGCTAAACCCGAGGAGTTATCCACTCTCTGCAATCAATGTACAAAAATTGAGCTGTCAACGGTAGTCATCTGCAGTCAATGGCAGCCACACCATTGGCAGTCATGGGCAGTCAACTCCAGTCAGTGTACAAATTCAGAACAGTGGTTGACCCCTCTGCTAAACCCAATAGGTACAGGATTACGATTTACCAGCTATATGAGAAAATTATACTCGTAGAGAGGAAAAGGAAATTTGTTTAGTTTTTCTTCAGTTCTTGAAGTCGATAATAATAACAATTCAATGAAACTTCCATACCATTTTAACGACCAAAATTAATAATAAAGCGAATTTGAATATCTTTGAAGTTAAGTACGGTACATACACGAAAAGGTCTTGTGATAGCTCTTGTTTTAAACTAATTATAATAATTTACAATGTCTTACCTATAACATTTTGTCCTATTATGAAATCTAATTAGAGTCAATGTGTCCAACCTATTTAGATGGTAACTGGTAAGAAGGAAGGGCTCATTAACATTTTCATTTGTTATCCTTTAGAACATTAAAATTTCATTAATTCTCTAAAAGGATCCTTTTAGAATTACAATAGTTAATGATCGTAAGCAACAATGTAGGTATGTAGGTGGGTATACAATATACTTAAATACAAAAACCACAAAAAATGCAACGGAAATGGTAGTCAATAATCGAATTAAAAAAGTCAAATAAAGTGATAAGAAACTCACATTCTGGGAAACCTTATAAAAAAACTTGATGTTTTTTAATTTTAGGGCGCAGTTTTAAAAATAAAAACTTTAAAAATAGTAAAAATACCTAACTAATATTTACCGCTAATTACAAAAGTTAATTAACCAAAATAAAATTAAAATATGGCTAGGATAAACAGGGCCGTGCCGTTGAGAGGGCCGAAGGGGCTGCTGCCCGGGCGCAAATTTAGTAAGGACGCAAATGAAACTAAAACCTATTTAATGAATTTATGTAAGAATAAGGCGCACCACAGTTTAAAGAAATAAAAATAAAAATGCAAAATTACTCTAATAATCTCAGCAGGAACCTTATTTTGTTCTTAAATTTTTATTGAAAATGTAAAAACAATAAGCAGTTACTGTCACTGTATCTTATTTCAAGAAGGGTGCCATCGGCGTCTTTTTTGTTTTTAAACTTCCAATAAAAACTAAAAAACAACGGATGTGGCCATACGAAGAACTTTTTCCTGTTGTATTTTTTTGTGCATTTTTTTAAAAGTTTATAATTTTAAATTTTTTTTTTATGTATTTTATTTCGTTTATAAGATATCAAATTAAATTTTATTTAAAAAATAAAACAGGAAAAAGTTCCTCGTATGGCCACATCCGTTGTTTTAAATTGATTCCGGATTGAACCTAACTTGTTTTGTTAGCTAACTTTTTGTTTTTGTTAAATTTGGCATAAATTGAAGTTCAAAATATACATTATTTTATATCTCAAGAAAGCTAATTTTACAAGCTTTCAAAATATTGAAAAACATACAGGGTGTTTCATTTAAATTAAGAATTTTTATTCCATTTCCGGTTAAACCGGAAGTCGAAATATAAAGTGTTTAGTATCGTGTAACAGCTAATTTTACGAGCTTTCAAAATATTTAAAAATATACAGGGTGTTCCTAAAAATTTTAATATTTTTGTAATTTCCGGTTTAACCGGAAGCGTTTTGTTAAATGAAAATAGTGGCAAATAATAGATATTCATGGGATTGATACATATATCCATTTTAAAGTTTCCATTTTCATTACAAAAAAAATTAGAGATTTTTTAAGTTTTGACATTCCAAAAATCATTAATCCAAAACGGCTCTAGCGATTTTGATAAAAATTTATATTTCGATAGAGAATTATGTTGTCTGTAACATATCCAAAAAAGAAAAAATATGGCAGAGGGAATTTTGAGAAGATGAATTTCAAAATTTTGACCTACTTTGACCCCTTAAAGGTAGGCAATTTTAAAACAATTTTGAAAATCGACTAGATTAGGACGAAAGCCCAATATTTTGGCTGTACAATGCCATTTTGAAATTTTTCTAATAATAATTAATGGCCAAGTTATAAGAGAAAAACCACAAAATGGGACAATCGTTCTATTCTCTCGTTCTACTCTCATGTGAAACTAAGCATTTCGTCATCACTTACTCGTTACGAAAATAGCATTTTCGTTTCTAGTGAGAGAAAGTTTTAGTACAAGCAGATGTTGATAGATGGCGTAAAATGTCCGAAGTAAGACGAGCTTGAAGTTTGCGATTTTAGTTAATTAATTGTTTTAATTGATAAATTTGAAATTTAATAAATGGCACTTACAACTTAATAAATATTTTATAATTTAAATTTAAATAAATTCCAATTTTATTTGAAAAGTGACATTGCTGTCACTTGGTGTCATCTAGCGGCTTTTTAAAAAATCTCTATTGAAATGTCAGTTCAAATTTTAGTAAAAAGAATTATTTTAAAATGTACTAATTATCGTCGTAGAAAAAATAGCATTTACGACTCGAGATGAAATCCGTTTTTTTCGTTCGAAAGATTACTTCACTCGCCGCTCTATCTCACGAAAAAAACTGATGTTTCATCTCATGTTGTAAAAAATACTATTTTCAATTAGGGCTCACATGATGTACTATCTTATAGCCAAGTAAAATTGAATTTGGCCCAAATTTGCAAATATGCGCCCAAAATAACCACCTTATTTTTGGACACCCTGTATAGATTTCTTATTAAAGCTATTTTTGCCGATGAAATAATTTTAAAGTGACTAAAATCAAATTTCATCAAGATCGGTTCAGTAGTTTTTGCTCTACCGAGTTACATACATACACACATACACAGACATTTTGGTCCAAAAAATTGAAAAAATTTTTTATAATCCAGTCAAATAAAGATTTAATTTAATTTAATAATAATAATTCATCCAGCAGACAACAAAAAATGTCCATAAATAGGATACAATACAATAATCAAATTAAAGCTACAACAATCATGAAACAGATCACAATTACAATATTTTACAAAACCAACATCAGCATATCAAGATCGACACAATACAACAATTAGCATAAAATCGACAACATCAACAACAATCATAAGGAGAAAGAGCCAAAACTGCCTCTCTGACGGATGCCTTAAAAGTATCAAAGTCATCGTCGAATATATCGCCAGTTGAGACTTCATTGCAGGAATCGCACATGTAAAAAATCGGAGAATATTTATGATGTACAGTACTAGTAACTGGACATCTAAATGTACAGCGGTACCTACTTTCCATTCGAGGCACATTAAACTGCAATTTGGAAAGAAACTCAGGGTTATCATAGATACCATGTAATACCTTGTACAAATGTAATACACATTTCTCCTTACACACAAAGGTTCCAAATCAAATTCAAGCAGCAGATCATTATAAGGATAATGAATTGGCGGGTATTGACCATGCTTTACATGTTTACATAATACAAATATTTACAAAATTTACGCTGTACACGCTCAATCATATTAACATAAACATTATAGTGAGGGCTCCAAACGTCGCAACAATATTCCAGTTTACTCCTCACAAAAGAATAGTACAACATTTTTAAACAATCAACACTCCTGAAGGATTGAGTATTTCTAACAATAAATCCATACATCTGTGAGGCACGGTTACAAATTAGATCGCAATGAGCACTAAATGATAACGCAGGGTCAAAAACAACACCCAGGTCCGTAACGGTACATACTCTTTCAATAGGTACATTATCAATTGTATATACAAATTTATTAACAACGCTCTTTCTACTAAAAGACATAATCTGGCACTTCTTATTATTAAGGCTAAGTTTATTAACCATACACCACTCAAACAGGGAATTAACGTCATCCTGCAGCATACGGAAATCATCATCACTATCAACAACTCTAATAATTTTTAAGTCATCCGCGTATAGATAAAACTGCGAACGAAAGCACCGCACAACATCATTAACAAACATGAGGAACATCAAAGGCCCCAAGTTAGACCCCTGTGTGACCCCGCTCGTTGCGGCGTAAGACTGTGACTTAAATCCACGGTACTCGACAAATTTAACCTCGGAATGAAAGTTAGCAAGCTGAATTTTTGCATAGACCTTTATTTAGACGTTATAAAGACTTCCTCAAAAGTCTCATAAAATCTCGTGTCCGCGTCGCTAGATATTCAAGGTCAAACGTCACAAAAATCGTTAGTTATCGATATCGTTAAGCTACCGAAAAAGTTAGTGAATGCCGGCTCTGGGCCACGGCCTCTCAGAACGCTAATAATGCTGTTGGGATACTGCAGTACACGGTATTATAGCTAATGAAAAAATAAATTGAAAAATAAAAACTTGAAATGAAAGTTTTAACAATTTGAAAAATTAGTCCTAGCAATAAATAAAAAACATAAAGAATATTTAAAATCAAAAAATAGTTACCTTTCCAAAAAACGGCAAAAATATCCATATAATGAGGTAAGAAAATAAATAAAATAGATGCATCCATTCGCCATCTTTGCACAAAACACAAATTTTTAAATAAAAGTTAATTTTAAATTGATTTATGTAATTAATGTAAATCTGGTAAATCACTACAATTTTCAATTGCCTATATTTTTAAAACACTTTTAACATTTGATAACTTTATTTTACATAAAAAGAGCTATTAAATATCGATTTTTATTTATTGAAAAATCACCCCATTCTTTGTTAATACTTTCGCGTTACAAGTTGCAAGTTGTGATAAGTAGGTCCGATTTTTGTAATGTCAAACTTCTTAAACAATCAAACCATTGTTGCCATATCTTTAATTAATAAAAAAAAAATTTATTATTCGAATTGGTATTTTCAAAAAACCTGCTAGGCTGCTAGGAAGATAAACCTTCCTTCTTGCATAAAAATTTATTTCTGGCTCTTGAAGTAGGTACCTACCTAAAGTCTAACAAAATTATTTCTATACCTACTACATTTTTTCATTCATAATGGTGCCAAATTCCATTCAAGAGCATCTTCAACATTATCAAAATTGTATTACCATCGCAGAAATTAATTTTTAAGCAATCTATATAGTAAACTCGATCCGAGACATCCTGTATGTTACTGCGCTAAACTTCCAACTGAATAATGTACTGAAAATTGAAAACTATTTCCAGCGAACAATTTCCATGAAAAAGAAAGTTCTACAACCCACAAATGCGTCATGCTTTAAACTTTAAAGTACCTATTCCAAAACTCAATTCCCAAATTAAATTGGCGCAAAAAAGCAATAAATGCGCTTTCCATGTTTCCAGTTTTCATTCATTAATACAATGAAAAAGAAAAAACTACAACACGTACAACCTACAAGTGCCTAAACGTTTTAAAGTATTCCAAAACTGAATTCCCAAATTAATTTAGGTGCAAAATAATGGTACTAAGTAATCACATTTTCCTTTAACGAAATACAAAGCAATAAATACCCTTTGAATTATCGTAGTACATTACATACAATCTAAATCCGTATGCATATCTTTTTAATCTAAAAATATAACAAACAATAGTACTTAAAAGCATGCAACCACGAATAAAGTTTATTAAACCTAGACGAACTACAAACGTAAATTTAGTTCAACAAATTAAACAATTAATCTCTCTCACACTTAAAACAACCATTAGAATATATAAATACTTAAAAAAAATTATACATTTTAATTTTCTCGTTATTTTCAGTTAGATGGTAGGATACACCAAGCCGACATTAAGTTAAATGGTGGTGGAGTCGGAAGAAATATAACTGAAGCTATGAGCAAATTGGGTTACCAACCAACTTTTATTTCTGTTGTTGGAAATGATAGTCACGGAGAACATTTATGTTCATTACTACCCTCAAACTGTATCCAAAATATTTCAAAATTATCAGGAATTTCGACATCTCAATGCACAGTAATTTTTGATCAGAATGGTGAATGCAAATTACTTGCTGGTGACATGAGCATACATCAACATATTACATCAGAAATGGTATAGTTTTTCAAGCTTTTCATTTAGACAAAGAACTCATTTATCTCAAATTTGCTATGTTAATAAAATTTGTTTAAACAATTTAGAATTATTGTCTCATCAGAACTCAATATTCAGATTCAGATACCGTAATGTCAAATACTGTGTAATATGGTTATTTTCAAACCACCGTATACTTGTTAGAAATAACATAACTAATCAATACCTTCGTTCATAAAATAAATTTTTAAATTATTTTTAGGTTCTTAAACACGAAGACACCATTAAGAAAAGTCCCCTTCTTATACTTGATGGTAACCTGAGTTTACCAGCAATGGAAACGGCTCTTAAATTAGCAGAAAAACATCAAGTTCCAGGTAGGAATTTTTATTATTAATAAATTAAATACAAAAAAAGCATTCTAAAAAATCCAACATTTAATAAATGTATAAAGTAGCACTAGTGCTCTGGACGGAATAAAACTAAAATACTGTTAATATACAAATAAGAATAATACGTTTCTCAAAAAAAAAATAATACATTTTTAACGAAGGTTATTTCGAGTTTAAATTGTTAATATACAAATAAAAATAATGCAATTATTTCTAAAATAAAATCATGAACACTAATTAAATTAGAGCCTAAAATATGTAACAAGTAGAGTATTTTGCACGAACTGTTTATTGCCATTATTCAAAAATAAAATTTTAGTTATCACATGTGCAATTTGTAAAAAAAATCTTTCAAAATTTGTACTTATTAATATCTCATAGATTAACAATGACATTTTAGTGCTATTCAACATTTTGGTCATATTATATCTAAAAGTATAAAATCATTTTACGAGATTCTGATAAGTGAAAATGTTTCTACCTTTCTACTTAATATTACTTATTGTTGATATTGACTAAAATTATATGCGGACACCTAATTATAAAGATATTATGTAATAAAATACATAAATTGTCTTGGACCACAATTTTAAGAGTTAAAAGATTACACAAACAGCTATAAGCAATTGATTTTTCACATAACACAAAGCAATAATTTGTTTGATTAAAATCTATTGGGAATGTCAAACTAAAAACAAAGTAAAATTAGCATACGGTGAACTAAAAGTAAGTAAAAAAATTACTACGACCTAATCATGGTCAGATATACTATAAACGGTATTTGAAATTAATTCAACTGCATACAGCTGCCCATTTTACAAATTTAAGACACTTTTATTCTATCACATAATTAATGCTAATTATATTTCAATTTCGTATCTGACTCCAAGTATAATCATTTACCAACCCAAACGATGTTGCGGATTTGGATGCATTTGCATTATTAAATTACGTGATTCCCGACGTAATTCGTAACTTTGTCGAGCAGCAAGATATAAGAACACTGCAGCAATTCCATGCAAAAAGAACGATAGTACTGCTAAACCGTACGACCAACTTAAATAATTCCAATTGGGATACATAAGCCAATCACGACGTGTGTGGGATCCTCCAAAAATTGCAACACCAAGAAACATGAAGACGGCTACAAAAGTTTATTTTGTTATAAATTCAACATCTAAACTTACGAAATTTTCAAATTACAATTTAATGCGTTAAAAAAGTTATTAATAACTAAGTAATAACGTATTTAAAATATTAATCGATTTAAATATTATAAAAGTTATTGTGTGCTTACTTGTGATGGCAACGCAAATAAAATCTGCAGCACATAAAAGCCATTCGTAACGTAAAATAAATTCGAGTGGCCATCTACACAATTGGCAAGCCATTGTAATCTGTGCTCCGAAACTTAATAGGAACGATATGGTAATGAAAGTTTGAACTACAATGAGCCATCCTGGTAACATCCATTCTCGAATTACATTGTACTCTAAACTATACACGTGATGGCAACCATTAAAAAGATGATCAAATTGAAAATATGGGTAACGAAAATCTTTGAAACAATATTCCCATAAACCCATATTCTTAAACGTAGAAAATGTTTCTGCGAAGGACTGCACCCAGTACGGGCTACAAATAATTGCGTTTATAGAATTTAAAATCTTTGAAAGTACAAAATATTACCTGCAGAATGATATTAACAGCAAAAGCCCAGCAATATATGTTAATAGTGACCCATGAACTAGGTGACCTGTTAAAATATAAAAATTAAATTTGTCACAAACTACATAAAAGTTTAACCTACTTGAAGCCTTGGGATAATCGTTTTTTTCAAATCCCATTTTAGTGCTTAAATTTAATGCACCATAAAACTAGAATTTCAAGTCGAAAAAATTAAAATTAAATGACAAATAAACAATTATGAGTAATGACAACACCCAGCCCAAATTTTTTTAACATGCGCGCTCATAGATGGCGCTTAACTAATAGATGCGGGAAATTGAAGAATGAAATTACATTGATCGTTTTTAGGCCAATGGTCAAGTACATTTTACCTTGCAAAAGGTTATGTAGTTTTGGATATGTTGTATATACCTAGGCCCTTATTAAAAATCCAAGTTTTGGAATTCGATACGGCGCGCCTGTGCGCGCTTCAGGACGACCACTTTTCTGTCACTTTTTTCGGTTTTTGCTCGATAACTCTTTACTAGTGCGTCCTACAGCGTCTTAAAAGTTTGAATATTTAGCAATATAATTTCATTAATTTATAAAAACACACTTTTTTTAACTTTGAAGCTCTGTATTTCAGGTTTTTCTAAACCTGAAATAATTACTGAAATTACTGAAGAACGCACTAATAAAGAGTTATCGAGCAAAAACCGAAAAAAGTGGTCGTCCTGAAACGCTCACAGGCGTGCCGAATTCCAAAACTTGGATTTTTAATCCTAGGTTACATTCAATATATCCAAAATCCAACACTACATAACCTTTTGCAAGGTAGCATACCCTTACTACGACGTGACCACTGTACTATTTAAAATGTTTAAATAACTCTATCGATAACAATAATAAACACAATATTTTTTTTTAGAAACATTTATTACAACGTTTTTTATATAAAACATTTATGCAGTACAGTTAATATTGTCATTCTTCGAAACAGTACTGTTAGTAGTACAGATATAAAATTTACAAAAAGTCTAAACTATAATAGAAAATAATGCTATTCATGTATAAATTTACCTTATAAAAATGTATAAATTGGACGGAACTAAACACTAAGATACTCAATATTATCAGATATACAATAAATTAAGCAAAAAATAAAACTACTAAAATTACCATATAAAATGTATCGAACCGACTTCAAAAACGTCCTAGTTAAAAATTACCTAATTTATACTTAATTTGTATGAACACGCTCTATTAGAAGCAAAATAATAACAATTAATAAATGGACGGATTGTTACAATTTACAATTATCGACAATACTTTTGAATGTATTCAATTTAAAATAGAGTATATTATATTCCTTGTATTAAACACAAGAACCCACTAAAGTACTACAACTCGAAATCATGTTATAATACAGATCCACCGCAAGATCAAAATTTTGTACAAAAAAATTAAATTAGTCGTTATGCTTTCTCTTCTTGTTCGAGGTCAAATCGAGCTTGAGATTCTTTCAATTGTTGTTGTTTCTTCTTTTGAATAGTTGCGTCGGTAAAAAATAAAGCGGATGCTACCAGACAACTTATAACACCGATGCAAGCTAAAACAAATGACCAACCGAAAAAATTATTTGCATGCCCCGGCATCCAACCGTTACGATTTGCTAACGATGCAAACACAATGACGGCTATTCCACCAGACAAACCTCCTACTAATGACACAATTGCATCGGCTCTAATTAATGTAAGGTATCGTGCCATATCGGGACCACAACAAAGAAAATATAATAAACTTAACACTGCTCCTATTAAAGCACATATAAAGCTAATTGTAAAAAAAAACTGTGTAGCAACCATAAATCCTGGTACTAAGTACCCTCTGATTTCATCGTATCCTGTCGTAAAAGGATCGTAAATCCAACGACAACCGACGAAAAATCGTTTTTGATAGGGATCTCGTGGATCGGCTAGAGATCGGAAGCAATGGGTCCATAATCCGAGTCGATCGAGTCTAGCCCCTGTAATTCTATAATCTGACACCAACCAGCTCGGTGTTCCAAATGCTACAGCTATTAATACGAATGCTACTGCAAAGAAGCCCAATGCTACATTTCCTGCAAGCGATTTTTTCGACATCTACAAAAATGAAAAAAAAAACTTACTTGGTGAACATTACAATTAAATTATTTAAATGACCACTAATATGACTAACAATTATTACGAGGCAACTAAATAAATTACGAACAAAAAGTGAGGTTTACTTACTGTTTATCTTGGTTTTAAAGCACTTTCGGACTTCTTAAAGCTAAGGAGAAAATATAAACTGATGTGTAAACATAAATATGTAACTTTTGGTTAAATTTTAGTAGCAAAACATTAATTTAAATGAGTATTATTGTTTCAAAACAACGTTACTCTCTTCTCCAACTTAACCACACCTTACGACACCTTACTAATCTTAGTAATGTTCAAGGCGACTACGAAGTGGCAAATGATGAAATTTGAACAATGTGTAATTTCGAAATACGCATGTGATTGTTTTCAACAAATTTCTCTAAAAACGTTTCTTAAGGACATTCTTAATTGTTTTTGTGCAATTAGTTAGACCACGTTATTTAAACTAAACGATATTTTAAAAGTCCTCATTGTACCATCAAGGTGCGCCAAACTACATTACTTTTTTAATGTTCGTTTAAATATTAGTCCAAAATGTTAATTTATGTGCTATAGCAATAACAGGGCTGGATTATCCTTAATGTTCAGGATTTGGTGTTGAGAAGGGCCCGGAAGAAAGGAAAAAACTCAAGAAACCTATAAGATATTGAACTCAAAAGCGGTGGGTCCTAAGGAAAAACATAACTTTTATCAAAATTTAAACTTATCAAATTCCCTACAAGAATGTTCCTATTTTTTTTTCTGTTTCTTATAGTTTTCGAGATATCTGCCCCAAAAATTGTTAATGTGAGGCAAGAAAATTATCTCACATAAAATAATAAAAGAAATTTAAAGCCCTACAACTTCTTTTCTAAAGACTTTTACTGTAAAACGAAGGGCAGAGATGCTAGAGGCAGGGCTGGACTGGGAAAAAAATTAGTACCGGGAAATCTGATGGTTCAAAACCGGTTCACGGTTCAAAACCGTGAGGTAAATTTTTATTTCATACATTAACAATTTTTGCTGACGAATATCTCGAAAACTAAAAAAATAGAAAAAAAATTAATCAAAACAATCTTGTAGGAAATTTGATAAGCTTTCATTTTAGGGGAAGGCGAGGCACATTGGGACGTGAGGCACATTGAGACAATTGAAATTTCGCCCTTATTTTTATGATATCAACTATTGTTTTATATGTCGAGGCTTTCCCTTTAACCGCCACACACCTTGCCACAGACAGAAAAACCTCTTAGCAGTCCCAATGTGCCTCGCTCTCCCCAACTAGTGTTTCACTATATTCTTGCACTTTTCTTGTTTTTGTCTTGTTCTTGCACAAAATGCAAGACAAGAACAAGACAAGAGCTACTAGTTTGTAAGTTTGTAGCAGGACAAGACAAGAAGATAGCTTGCAAGAAAAATGCAAGAGTTACAAGATTTTCTTGCATTTTCTTGCATTCTTGCTCTCTTGTCAAGTCCCCGGGGTGCAAGAACGCAAGTATTTTCCAAGAAAAAGCAAGAAAGGGGAACCCCCGACGTTATTTTCATTGAAAATATGCAAGATAAGAAATATGCAAGACTAACAAGACAAGACAAGATTTTAGTTTGCAAGAATGAAGCAAGACAAGACATATTTTAATTTCTTGTCTTGCTATACAAGACAAGACTAGAAATAGTCAAGCAAGACAAGAAATCTTGTCTTGTGAAACACTACATTTTACTACGAGTAATTTTTCCCTAGGATCTACAATTTTCAAGATATAGCCGAAAACCCCCAAAACAGGACCATTTCACCCTCCTTTCTCCCTTAGCCATGTAGCTAGGACCGGGAAATTTTAGCAACCTCAAAAAACAATTTCACCCTCTTCCAAGTTCTCTAAGTATAACTTTCGTTGATTAGAACTGGAGTATAAATTAATATTTGTTTTGTGGGCTCCAATGTATTTTTGGAGGGTCTCGAAAAGAATTAGCGCCTCAGGTCCCAAAAAACGTTCGTTGATCCAATGATCCTGCTCTGACGTAATAGCACTCATAGTAGATGTAGGTAGCTCGGAAATAGGCAAAGTAGTAAAGTAAAACTGCTCCTTATTCTTTCTTAAATTTGTTGTTCTTTGACTCTTTCATGTACAAAATGGACATGTAGAAAACCCATTTTGAAAGGTTTTCCCGGTCTCCAGTCCAGGCAGGTTCTAAACAAAAAGTAGGGGGGGTCAATGGTTTAAAGTGTGACTATTTGCAACGGGGGTGGTTAATTAAAATAATTACGGGAGGAGTAATATAACAGTTCTACCTAAATGTTTGAAATCTCTAGCATAGGCTAAATTAAAATTGAACAAATATCTGTTTTTTGTGCTTCGGATATTATATTCTATTTAAAGGATTCTGGTCACAAAATAAGAATTTCGAATAAAAATATAATTTTTGGCAAATTTTTAATGTAGCTACTATCAGATGGCCTCACAATTAATGGCCACCCTGGCTATACGTCTATATAGTACGAATTGTAGATGCAATCATCATAACACCCCCTAGTTAAATTGAAGGGTAACTTTACTAACAAGTAGTACATCAACAACCCCTCTTCTGTCTTTTTGTTGTTGTTAGCTAATATAATATCCACCCTGGCGTAGGTATAGCCAGAGTGGCCAATAATTGTGAGGCTGACTGTACTTTTCGTACAGTCCAAACAGCTATTTGTTGAATATGTCAAAGTGATGAATACAATACAACATGTTGTTGTTTTCCGCATTCCACATTCCATTTCCTTCTATCTTTCCAAACATTTTCTTTTAAGCCTCTTATTCTTTCCATAGTTTCTTCTATTTCTCTTTTCCAGCTTCTAGGCGCTCAATCTCTCATTTTGCATTCTACGTAGAATTACCATTATACGTACCATTTCAATCTTTGTTCGTCTCCAAATAACATTCCTTTAAAAATGTTATATTCTTTGAGATAATTTACCAAATTTAGACTTGGGTAGCAGAATCAGCTACTCCGTCTCTGCACTCCAGACGTTCAGACCTATTGATTAAAATGCTGTTCTTCCGTAAATTTATTGTATATGCATGCATATTAAACGTAAACCGTATAAGTGACCACTATGCTCACAAATAATGGATATTGATCAGAAAAACTAAACTGACCCAAATAAAAAAGGAAGTGACCGCTAGTATGAAATAATGTAACGCACTAAAGGAACTGCCACTGCCCTGATTCACTCATAAGTAGAAAAAATACACGCATAGATATTTGTATAATTATTTTGTTTTGTACCTCAAGGACTGGACTTTATTACATAATGATAACTAATTAAACGTGTTACTCAATTTAAACATGACCTCTTTACTTTCTTTAAAAAAAGTATCTTATTGTAATAATTATTCTGTTTTAAAATTCTTGACAAACACTAAACGTAAATTACACCAAAAAAGCAAATCGGTTTAACAATTTAAGGAAGGCAATTAAAATCTACGTCACCAATTAAAGAGTAGACGAAATTATAGTTATAAAAATTTATTAAGAGTAAAAAATATATATATTTACATAAAACTAATAAATAACTTCAAATTGGACGGACCTATTACATTGTGTCAACATGCTAAAAAAGCACTAAGCTTAAACAATAAAAATTAAAATAGCTAAATATCTGTATGAGATGATTTGCGAACATCCATGCTATAATGCGATGGCTGCTGAGATTCTTGTAAATTACGATATCTAAATCTTCGCGCTTCAACTAAAAATAATGCACCAGCAGGGAAAAGCAATAATGAACCCGTTGCTGCTAATGCAAATGACCAACTTAAATCGTTGTGCTCCCAATTAGGCATCCAATCACGACTATCACCGTAAGCTCCAAATATTAATACACCGATAAATCCACATATAGCTGCCATAACTAAATTTGAACCTATCGAAAACAACAGCAACAAATACTTGTCGTGATTCCGACTGCAGAAACAATAAAGCCATGTCAAAAACACAGCAATTAACAATAACGTCATACACAAAGTGAAAAAGAACTGCGTAGCAATGAAAAACGATGGTAACAAAAAATCATGTATAATGTAATACTCTTCTTCAAACACCCACCAACAACCAGTAAACTTAGTATCGTATTGATGTCTAAACTCTTCAAAATTTCTAAAACAAACTTGCCATAGTCCTAAAACAAAAACATTACTTTGCCACTCCCAATGCACCAAGATTGTTTTCAATTAACCTTACCTATTCTTACAAACTTTGGATCTGATATTGTTCCATCAGTTTCTAACCAATAAGGTGTACAAAATCCTATTAAAATAAATAAAAATCCCACAACGGTCAATATTATTGCAGCAGTACCAGTTTTTGTTTTTGGTAAAGCCATTTTGTTTATATGCTAACGATGATTCATATGTTGTTACGGTTGCCTACTCTCTCCACGTACTAATTTTATACAAAGTGCACCGAAATAATTGAAACTGAAATAAAATTTTTCTAATATTTTTTTCTATTTCTAGTATTTTACGAACCAACTGACGTTCCTGTATCGATTAAGCCATTTCAAACTTCTTATTGGAAATCGGTTAAGTATATCACTCCGAATTTATTAGAACTTAAAGAAATTTCAAGCACTCTGGGCATTTCTATTAACACCAAGAATTCAAATCCAATCGACAATGCTGCAGCGATTGCTGAAATGTTAGTTAAATACATTCCAAACATAATTGTTACATTAGGTTGTGATGGTTTGTTAATTGTAAACTATGGAAACGCTGGAGATCCATTATATAATAATCACAACAGAACACGAGAAAATGCTCCAAAAATTAAATATTATCCAGTAGAAAAGATTGATAAGATTATTAACGTTAGTGGTGCTGGAGATTGTTTAGCAAGTGGACTTATTGCAGCAATGCTTAATGGAATAAGTGAAGAAAAGTGTGTTCAAGTAGGATTTGAAGCAGCTCGTTCATCTCTTCTATCTCATCAAACTGTTCCTAATAAATTGTTTAGTAAAGAAAATTATTTATCGTTCTCCGCTGCGCCTTACGAAGAACTATCTTAAAATTTTTCAAAAGTATCTTTAATTTTATCACCCTTGGTATATAATTCAAAATTTAGTTATTTCTTTACTCAAGTTGGTGTTTATTCTGTCATTTTGTGTATTACTAATTTCATTGTATTTTCTCATTGTACAAGAAGTTATAAATAAAATTTATTTTACGAATATGTCGGCTTGGACTAAATTTGGGCCTCATTTAAAAGAATTACGTATACATTTATGCCAAACTGGTTGTGCTTCTAGAGGAGCTAGGTAAAACAAAACTTTGAATATACAAAATTTAGGTTATGTAACTTGTATTTTATTAGAGAATTTATTCGATCAAACTATGTTAAAATTAAATCTGCGAATCCGACACTTCCAATTTTAATTAGAGAGTGCTCAGGAGTAGAACCAAAAGTATGGGCGCGATTTGGTAAATCACCGACTTACGTATAGTAAATCTGCTTTTGAAATATATAGTTGACGTATCTATAAATGAGCCTTTTAATAAGTATACAAGTTTTACTGATTAGTTACCGTATTACTCATGTAATAGTGAACTTCAACGGTAACATAATCATATTTATCATGTCTTAAAATTAATGGTGTAAACTCAACTATGTCTTCCTAAAGCAGATTGATTAAAATTGTGATGCTAATTCTTGTTAATTGCAGAGAAAGGTCAAGAATGCAATGCTTCATTATCAGAGTTAAGTGTTGAGGAAGTAAAAGAAAAACTACAAGAATTGGTAGCGTAGTTATGTATGAACCTATTCTTGGAATGTATGTAGATAATTGTAAAAATAGCCACACTAATATAATCGTTCTATTAATTTAATTGTATGCACTATTTATCACACAAAAGAGGTCGTTAAAATTTTTTAAAATACATTTCATGCTAAATTTTCTTACTATTTTGCTTCGACTTTTAATCATTTAGTATTTGGCGGCAAGCCAAATTGTTCTAGTTTTATATTTTCAAGACTTTCCAATACCTGAGTTGCATCTTTAGTAAATTCCAATGGGAGGCCTTCTTCTGGAACCATAATGCATTGCATTCCTGCTGTACGAGCAGCTTTAACACCGTTTGGAGAATCTTCAAATGCTAAGCATTTTGAAGGCTTTGGGTTATCGGGAAATCGAGATGCACAAACTAAAAAAATATCGGGATCAGGTTTTCCTCTTTTGACTTCTGGATCGGATCCTCCTGTTACTATATGGTCGAACAAAGAAAAAAGTTCTTTATGCGTAGATAATTTCCATTCCACACTTGTCTTCATCGAAGATGTAGCAATAGCAATAGCTATGTAAATGCCTTATTAATTTATCTGCTCCTATAAGAATCACACTTTTTAAGAAATAACTTGTTTTTACTATTTTCAACCTGGCATTAAAGAACAATTTGCTAATAATTTGTGGCAACGATATCTGTGTTCTTTTATAAATTCTTCAACTGTCATAGGAAGGTTCATTTCTTTGATTGCTATTTTTGCACCAGCTGTATCAGGACGTCCTAATACTTTGAGACGTATTTCTGGAGTATAAGTTTTTCCATGTTCTCTTGCTAACTCGGTTACGACTTGCTTATAAATTCTTTCACTGTCTAAAATCAAACCTTGCTTAGCTAAATGTTGTGAATGATATGAATAATTATTGCGTCAAATGAGAAACAAAACAATTAATAACTGTAGGTGCCTAATTTGACGAATTATTTACATCAACTTGATCATTAGGTGCTTTCCATTTGTCGAAAAGTACAGCTCTGAACAGTACCATACTGTATAAATGTGTATAAAAATACAGTAGGGTACTGTTCCGAGCTGTACTTTTCGACAAATGGAAAGCACCTATTGTGTATCAATATTGTCTTTGTGTGTCGATCAATGGTGTAGCAGAAAAAATAAAGTGACAATCAATTATTTCAAAACCTCTCAGTAACCTTATCCAAAAAACTATTAATTACCTAAACGCTGCAATCCTAATTAAAGAAATTGAATGTAATTATTTGTTATTCGTTTCGTAAAGCTAATGACGACCACAATAGTTGACTGATTAATAAACCACAAGGTCGAAATTAATTTTTAATTTAAAAAAACAGTTTAACAACAATCTATGCTTTCGAAGTAATTAATTAATTTATTTATTTATTTTAATGTTCGAATGTTTTCAACGTTCTATTTATTAGTATGAACATCGACATTAATTTACCTACCTATTAAAAGTCCATCTAGGTCAAAGATTACATGAGTGACTTTTTTAAATATTGTTTGTATTGTTGTATAATGAGCACGATTCATATTGTTTACTTTTAATACCTATTACCACTATTACCTAATTATTTTTAGTCGATAAAATATCAAATTACAATAAAAGTTAGGTTATGCGTGATAGAAGTGAACGTCAAAAAATATTTATACCGAGTGTTACAAATTATTGAGTTGCGATTTTAATTCGGATACAGCTATTTATTGTAATAAAAGGCGCAAATTTTGTGATTTTGGAATTGCTTTTGATAAAATCTTTGTTTTTGGTAATACTTGTAAAAGAGTTTATATGAAAAAAACGTTTGACCTTAAAAATCATTGATACGATTTATACACCCGGTGTATAATTTTAATAATAATTTTTAAAGTCGAGTCAAACTTGAACTTGGCAACAGCGGATTATTTATGTCAAAAGTTGATGTCACAGTCACAGCCAGTCCCAGATCAAAGGTGATAAATGATTGAGAACAGTGCAGGTGGTTAGTTAATTGACAGGTACAAAAACTATTTGCTAATATTTTTTATCAATTTAAATTACGTAATATAATTTTTTTAGAAAGTATGGGACAAAATAGTTCCTTTAGTATCCCTATTCGAATTCGAAGAAAATCTTTACGTTCACCTTTTACTCGTAGATCTTCCAATTTGACTTTAAGTGCTGCTTTTACGATAACAGATGATGATCAAAAGATCGAACTTCTTAATATTAATTTGGCAACAGAAGAGGAACTTATGACACTACCCGGAATTAGTAGAACTATAGCAAAAAACATAGTTGAACATCGAAAAGCAATAGGGCGTTTTAAAAAGATCGAAGATTTAGCATTAGTTAAAGGTATAGGAGCGGAGAAACTAGATCAAATTCGTCCAGAAATATGTGTAAATAGAAGAAAAAACTTAAGTTGTAGCTCATCTAGAGCTCAAAGCCTTGATAGTTTAGATTCTCGTTTAACATGTCGCACTAACAAGCTTATTGATATAAACCAAGCTAACGTTTTTGAATTGCAATGTGTGAATGGTTTAACACAAGAATTGGCTGCCAATATCGTAGATTATCGAAATAAAAAAGGTGCCTTTCGACAATTGGATGATCTTACAAAAGTGAAAGGTATAAATCAAATTCACCTTAGTAATGTTCGCTCTTATTTAACAGTTGATGATAAAACAAAAAGTGAAATTATTCATATTAATGGATTAAATAATGGCTTTCATACACCTAATAATAATTATCGTAAGTCTCCAAGTATTCCTATGAAATTTTCACTTAACAATGGTCTACCTGCCTCTTCTATAATCGATATATTTGAGTTGTTATCGGCTTATAGTTACCGTCCTGTGCCGGAGGATGATTTTTTTTATGAACGTAATGGTGAAAAGGCTTTTCGTATTGCTTCGTGGAATTTACAAAATCTTACGTTGGATAAAGTACAGAACTTAGGAGTTAAAGAAGTAATTTGTAGAACTATATTAGAAAATAGGTAAGTTATATGTAAATATATCTAAAATATAATGATAATAAATTGCAAAAGTCAAGGTTTGTTATTGATACAAGAATTTAATTACAAAAATTAAGTATTATAATATAATATAATATAATATATTATGGTAAATTATAGTACATAATCGTGTATTAATACTGTAATATACATAATTTGTATGTATAATACAGGTGAAATTCCTTTGTTTTTCTAAAATTCTCTACTATCGTAATGATATCGTGGTTTTTATATTGGTTTTTAATTCAAGTGGTGTTTCCTGAGTGATTTTATTCATTTTTTGTTTATACGCTTATCATTTATTTTATTATTATTTTGGAGTACCAATTATCTCGCAGATTAAGAATTACATAGTGTGAAATTAAAATCAATTTTATTACATTTTATATAGTATTGTACTAACAACATGCACATAAATTGATTTTTAAGTAAAGTAACATTTCTTGTACAGGGTGTCCCAACACTCCGTTATCGTAGAATTGTGACTTTGCCTTATAATTTAACAAAAAAAGTTTAATGCATGGCTATAGTTCTCTGAGAGCTGCACCTCTTAAAAATATTTTTACATATACCGGGTGATCCATTTAAATGCTATAGGCCACACTTATATTTTTTTAAATGGAACACCCTGTATATTTTTATATATTTGGATTCCCCTTTCGTGAACGATTATAGTAATGTATGGTTTAATGGGTCTACCGTAGATTTTGACCAAGATACTGCGAATTTTAGGAAAATAGAAGTCAACTTTGCTTATCTGCTATACAGTAACGAATTAACATTTTTGACTGCGGTTTACATTAGAATAATTCTAATATCGGCTTCTTTCTAAAATATTTTTCAAAGTTGACAAAACCGCAATAATTGTGCCGTGTGGATCTCCAACGCAAAGTGTAATTTTTCTTAATTTTTTAAATGGGATAAAAGTTGAATTATAAAAGTGAATAGATTTAGAAAATATTATATCATTAGAAAGCTTAGAAAAGGGGCTCTCTTTTCCTGAAATCGAAAATAGGGGGTGCCATTTAAAAAAATGAAGAAAACTGACATTTTGCGTTGGAGAGTCACATGGTCTCATTTTGACGTTGTATGTCACTTTGAAAGATAATAAGGAAAAAAGACGATATTAGCATTATTTTAACTCAAACCTCGGTCAAAAATGTCAATTCGTTAAGTCACAACAGGCATGCAAAGTTGACTCGTTTTTAATATAAAATACGCATTATCTTGTTCCAGGTCCATGATGGACCCATTAACCCCTACATGACTATAATCGCCTTCGAAAGGGGAATCTGAATATGCAAAAATATACAGGGTGTTCCATTTAAAAAAATACAAGTGTGGCCTGTAGCATTTAAATGGATCACCCGGTATATGTAAAAATATTTTTAAGAGATGAAGCTCTAAGAGAACTATAATAGTTGTGCATTAAAAATTTTTTGTTAAATTCTACAGCAAAGCCACAGTTCTACTATAACGCAGCGTTGGGACACCCTGTATGTAAAATTACCATTATTAAATATGAATTATTAATTTTATTTGTTGTATGATAAAAAAAATTTTGTTTCATTTAATATTAAATTAAAATTGTGTTGCATTTTTTATAATATGTCGTACCCTAAACTTAATTGTGCATATAACAAAACATTTATGTAATTATTCAGTAATTATATCAAATATTTTTTAATTTTAGATGGTCCATAATAGCAGTTCAAGAAATACAAGATAGTGAAACTTTAAAAGTAATTTGCGATGCCTTAAATAAACCATATTTAAGACGAGTTAGCGAATGGAAAAGTAATAGCCGACAGTGGACTTTTTGCATATCCGATTATGGGAAATCACAGTTAGGTTTCCTGTATGACTGTTATAACGAAGGTAAAAAATTGGTATTTTATTTATTTTGCATGAACTAAAATATATTATTATTCAGACATAAGCATAGGACTAAGCTGCTTGGAGCAAACGAGTGTCGATTATTGTCAAGTTTCTTCGGCAGAATTTAAAGTAAATAACTTAGATTTGACAATTTTAAATGTTTATTTATCACCTTCCGAGTTGAATAATGTAGAAGAAAAGTTTAAAAATTTTATTTCTAAGCAAGAAAGCGTATTTTTTGTATTGGGCGATTTTGTGAAATTGTCTAAAAATGTGATAGAAGAATCAGGAAAAATTGCAGGGTTACAATCTGTATTACCATTTTCAATCAACACTAGTTGTTTAAGTGTTAAATCAATAACAAGTTGTCATTATTCTGATAACATTCTTACCAATTCGGACAGTGTATCACAACTTACAGGAGTATGGGGTATTGTGAGACAAGGATTAACACATTTGGCAATACCTTGCGGTTGGAATTGGGGAGGACCCGTTTCTACTCATTGTCCTGTATGGGCCGAACTTTATGCTTCTCCAAATACTGGTACAGCGCTGTGATCTATTTACTCTGATATTATTTCTTAGGTACAACTTTTTGTTATTAATATAATATATTTTAGACAATTTTAAAGGTATTTTCATAGATTCGAGTTGTATTTAAAATTTAAATTAAGTTTAAAAATATTTAACGAACGTTTATATTGGAGTAAAATTTACAGTATTTGCTAACTAACTTTTATCTTGACAATCATTTTGATAGAATAAAAATTTGTTAGATTTATTTAGTATCGTATTATACAAGATGTATTATTTTTTCAAACAGGTAAATATGAGCTATTCTGTGCACAAATTTTAAATGTTTAACAAACTATAAGTAATTATTAACTGTACATTAATGAAGTTTAAAAAATATCATATTATTGTGATTATTGTAAATACTTGTTGAATTTTTTTATGGCTGTATTATTGAAAATTTTATTTTTTGAACTTGTAACTAATTTTTAATCTTACGTATTTGTGCAATTTAAATTATTGACCAAATTAATGTATTAATTAGTAAACTAAATTTTAAATAAATCTTATTTTTGACAATTTATTGGTTATTTTATCATATACAGGCCTGTCTCACGAAATCGGCGCAGCATTGGGATATCGGAAACTATAAGAGATACAAAGTCGGTTAAATGGGGAAAAAACTTTTATATTGAGTGCCCATTTTGAAAGTGTAATTAGATTTTTCAAAATTATCATAGCCAACTAGATATGAGGTAAAAACTGAAAAAGTGCGTATTTTTCTTTTGCTAATAACTTCTAAAGTAATGGAAATATAAAAAAATAGTTCAAATAAAAAAAATAGATATTTCTAAGCTTTAGTCAGTGGCGTAGCCAAAAAAATTTTTTTGGGCTTAATTTGAAAGATATGACACTAACTTACCTTTTTTTAAATACAAACACTATTTTATTTTAACTTTAAAAAAATGCTTATTTTTTTCTCTTTTCAACGATATGTAACAATCAATAATAGAATTTCTTGATTTTTTTCAAAAAAAAATTTTTCTTATTTTTTCAAAAATTCTCTTTAAGTCGACTGTACAGGTACATTTTTTTTATTAAAATTACCATTTGTAAAAAAATAATTTATGTCAGTAACCTGTACCAGTCGACTTGAACAGAATTTTTGAAAAAATAAGAAAATTATTTTTTTTAAAAAAAACAAGAAATTGTATTATTGATTGTTACATATCGTTGAAAAGAGAAAAAAATAAGCATTTTTTTAAAGTTAAAATAAAATAGTGTTTGTATTTAAAAAAAGGTAAGTTTGTGTAATATCTTTCAAATTAAGCCCTAAAAATTTTTTTTTGCTACGCCACTGACTAAAGCTTAGAAATATCTATTTTTTTTATTTGAACTATTTTTTTATATTTCCATTACTTTAGAAGTTATTAGCAAAAGAAAAATACGCACTTTTTCAGTTTTTACCTCGTATCTAGTTGGCTATGATAATTTTGAAAAACCTAATTACACTTTTAAAATGGGCAGTCAATATAAAAGTTTTTTCCCCATTTAACCGACTTTGTATCTCTTATAGTTTCCGATATCCCAATGCTGCGCCGATTTCGTGAGACAGGCCTGTATACGTATTTGAATTTTTATTAGTTTTCATAATCTCCAATGTACTTCAGTAAAATAACACGACATTTTGCTCTATAGGGGAAAGCTGAACTTTCAACAATGAATTCTTAGGTCATATATACTTGAAAACTGCTGTCCCCCGTACCCCCGTTTGCGTTGTCTAGAATTTGGATTTAAAGATGAAGAATTTGACTACAGTTGATTGCGCTGTATCTCCACAAGTAACAATGCGATTTAAATAATCTTTTTTTAATTAGATAGATAATATAATGAGTAAAGTTTTTCCATCCTTGTATTTTATTTGAGAAAGTACAGGGCATAAAGTTAGGAGCCGATTTACGGAAATTTTCAATTCTTCTTTTAACTATAAAATGTATGAAAAATTCAGCTTTCCCCTAATTATTTCCTGTAATTTTCGTTTTTTCACTTTCACATAAAGCCATACAAATCAGAGCGCTAGAACCGCAATTTTGGCGATTTACTCAGTAACCGATTTTTGTACAATAAAATTTTATGAAAGAAAGATATTCTATTAAACGTGAGCTACATCTTTTATTTAAAAATTTATTCAATTACTATACATTTTATAGTTAAAAGAAGAATTGAAAATGAATGAATGAATGAATTTCCGTAAATCGGCTCCTAACTTTATGCCCTGTACTTTTTCAAATAAAATACAAATCTAGAAAAACTTTACTCATTATATTATCTATCTAATTAAAAAAAGATTATTGAAATCGGATTGTTACTTGTGGAGATACAGCGCAATCAACTGTAGTCAAATTCGCCATCTTTAAATCCAAATTCTAGACAACGCAAACGGGGAGGGGGGACTCGGCAGTTTTCAAGTATATATGGCCTAAGAATTCGTTGTTGAAAAATTCAGTTTTCGCCTAATTATTTCCTCTATTTTTTGCTATTTTACTGAAGGTCTCCTTAGATTTTTTCATTACGTGCAAAATAAAAAGTGTATGGTGTGTTGCCTATACGTCAGGCTGAATTTTGACAAGTTAAATATTTTAGGTTATAATTTTTAAAAAAATTACGAATATTATCATTACTCATGTAAAGTTGATCAGGTGGTTATTTGTTTATAACAATTATTACAGCAAAACTACGTTAAAAATTATATTTAATCTAAGCTATGTCATAAAACATTACTTTTAGAATTTTTCAAGTAAGTAACTAAAGTAAAATATGGACGTTCAAGAAATAGCAAAATCGCAAATTCAAGGTATGTAGTTTAGTTTACATAACAAGTAATTTATAAACGTATGTTTTAGGTGTAATTGATGTTTTATTATACGCCTCGGCGGATAAGAATTCAATTGTGAGCGATAGCGTAAATACGGCTCTTCGCAAAATAGCCAAAAAACATTCCAACGATGTCTTAAAAGTTTGTTGCGAATTCTTTAAACTTAACAGTAAATTGAATAATGAGCATGTTTCTCAAATATTAAAGTCAATGGAACATATTTGTCAAGAATATATTATAGAAATTGATGGCGATACAGTTATTATGCTTATCAGTTTCTCAATGGATATTATGACGCATAATGCTATTTATGAACCAATAGTACAGATGCCAGCGTCTGAAATTTTGGTTGCTCTAGGAGGAAAACATAGTGTTCAAGTAATATTATTTATTTTTAACTATAATTATAATGCAACAACATTAAATGATTACAAAAGTTATCTCAAGAGGTCGAGGTCAAAAGAAATTATTTACTCTAAAAATGTCGAATTAACATTTGATTTCCGATTAATGCATTAGAAGTAATTAGCTTTATCATGTAATAAAATTTTGTTGATGTTTTTTAATATAACGATCTCTGTTAAATAATGTTATTAAGATTGAGGCTTAATTAGGCTCATAATTTGTATTACATTGCTTGATTTTACATACACATTAATTGTGCCGCTTCATTAATTCAGTTTAGAGCAGACGCCCAAGGTATTTGAGCTTGCTAAATATGAGGACCGTATTCTGTCAACGGATGATTCCCAAAATCATGAAAACTTATTCTTCTTTGCCACCACTTATACTATTTAAACATTTAAATACACCATTTCGTTCGTATTTTAATGCTGCATAACTTATCTCTCTTGCAAAATTTCTTCAACCTAACCGTTAAGTAGAAAAAAATTAAAATGTGATTATTAAAAATGTCTTAAGACTTTGACCGACAACCATTAATGGCTGCTCCATACGACTATCTGGCAACATCAAGAATATTGAAGATTGATACGTCCAAAACTCAAATCCGTTGACAGAATGCGGTCCTCATATTTTGCAAACTCAAATACCTTGGGCGCCTGCTCTAGTTGCACAAATAAAAAGATAACGTTGCTATGTTATAATGATGGCTCGTTTGGACTATTGCACTTTACCGTCTACTCCATAGGCCTTAAGCTTTTCTTTCCGTAATTGAACAATACATGAACAATTTATCTGAATGTTATAGAATTTTTTACTTTCAGGTAATAGAAGCGTTAATGCTAAAATTAGAAGGCGGTCTAGTTCCACATTATACTATACCTTTTACATTAGGATCATTAGCACAAACGTGTGCTTTTGGAATTGTACCATACTTAAACAGTATTTTACAAAAGATTGTACCATTACTGTCGATCGTAAAAGCTGACAATCATAAATATGCTTTTTCATATGGTATTTTATGATATTTTTAAAATTTTTATATAGTAAATTTTATTTTATTCACAGCTTTGGGTAGGTTTAGTGAAGCAATAACAGAATATCTATCAAATACAAATCAAGCTCCAGATCCCACTATAACCATTACTATGTTTTATAAAGACATGGGTATAGCTTATGATATTTTTATTACCAATTGGCTGTATTCGCGTGATTCTAAAGTTGTGGATAGCGTTTTAACAGCAATTTCGGCAATATTTTCAATATTAAGTACAGAAAAGATTAATCAACAAACTCCACGTATTATTCCAATTCTTTTAAGTTTGTACAAAAAACATAAAGAGCCACTTTGTGTAACGCAATGTTTGGGATCTGTTCTGCAAGTATGTTATAATTATTTTCGATTTTCAATAATGTAGTAAAATAATTCTACAGGTTGCAGCTCTTTCTAATGGAACTTTACTCGAACCTTTGCTTACACCTATATTAAATATATTAGGCGATCTTGTGTGTATAGTTCCGGATTATGCACAACCAGAGCTTTTGAGAAACCATTCTGAAGTTTTACGCTGTTACGAGCGTTTGGCTATGTATTTTACTGATCATTGCTTAGATCATATAGTTGTGCAATTAAAAAACAATAACGATAAAGAACGAATTAAGGCACTATTAATTCTAACTCATTTGGCAAATTCTTCAGAAGCAACGGTTCAAAGCAGATTGAGTGTATTTTTGCAGGTTGTATCAAAAATTTAAGTTTCTTTAAAGTGAAGTTACATTTTTTCAGATTTTATCCGAACTAACTAGTGAACAAAGCATTAAGATAAAAAAGGCGGTGCTTAAAACTATAGTAGCTTTTGCTTACAAAGGGCTTTTGCCTAAAAAGGGAGAGCAAAAGTATTTAGAATTTATTGTAAAATTGTGTAGCGTTCAGCAAGTGTACACAAAAAACGTCGAAGGTGATCAACAAGAACTTTTTGATTTACAAACAACTGCAGATAATACTTTATATATGTTGAGTACGTCGGTAATTGAATTGGAAGACGTTCTTTGGAATTTATTACTTAATTGTTTTTTGATACACGAATATAATGACTCTTGTATTACAATTTTACGTTGTTTAACACATTTGGCTTCTCGAAAGCAGCTTAAAAACTCGTGCGAGGCCGCTTTTATACGTTGCCTCGCGTTACTTGCTCAACCTATACCATCTTTTCGAGGAACTTTTATTTTAAACTTCTTAAAAAACATTAAGCTCAGTGAATCTGAGAAATACAGGTAAAGATTGATTTGAATTCATTATTATGTGTGGTGTATACTGAGTACACTCAATTGTATTAAAATGTATTAAATTGTAGGTCTGTTTGGGATATGAAAATAGCGCATTTAATTAAATACATGGAACAAAATTATGATAACTTTCAAGTCAAAGAATGGGAAGATCTATTATTTGATTTTATTACTCTTATAATTCAATCCATTGATGATGTTACAATAAATGAAATTTTAATGATTGAAGCGAAGAAACAACTTAATTTATATAGTAGTAAATCGTCTGAAAAATGCTTACTGTTAAAGTGCTTAGCTCTAATTACTTGTCATGTTAAAAATGAAAAACTTGTTCTGGATGTTTTAAACACAATTATTGAAATGGTGAAGTTAAATGGAGGACAAGAAATTAATGCTTGTGCTGAGGCGATAGGAATTTGTTCTAGATCACATATTAAAATCATTTTAGCTAAACTTAGTTCAATAAGAAAAGAAATTTTATCAAAAAAGCCAAACAAGTTATTTAATTTTATGAATAGTCAGAAGAATGAAATTGAACTAGAAAAGGTAAATTTGAATTATTTTGTCTGTCTATTACTTCAAAATGTGTTTTCAGATTAGGGTATTAATTTTAACAAGTTATACAGAAATATGCAACGAGGCTCCTGGCGAGTTGTTATTACAAACTGTGCAATACGAAATATTGGATTTTGCTGTGAACGAATTGAATAATTGTAAAGATTTCAATATTAGACAAGTGAGCATTAAAACTATAGGATCTGTTGCCGATGCATTACATCCAAACAGAAATTCTTTACGTATTCAAATGCAAGATAGAGATAAAATACTAAACTTAATATCTACTCAAATGCAGTTGCATAATGGTCCCGAATATATCGAATTATATCCTATAATACTACCAGTAATTACTTCTTTGGTAAGTTTTTTGATTTGTGTAATTTAAAAAAATAATTTATTACTTCTCAGATTCGATTGCCTCCTGCATTAGAATCCCAGCAACGTACAGAACTCTTAAAACATTGCTTTAATAACATATTTAATGCAGCCGCAATATATTGCAAAATAAACACCGATTGTAGTCCCGGTACCTATTATGGCGATTTAAAAATGGCTCCTTTTGTTTATACCAGTTTTTCAAAGTTAAATTTTGTGGTTCAAGAAATATTGACTCAAAGTTTATCACCTGCAACTTTAGACGAAATTGTGACTTTATTAGAACCGTGGCTTAGTCGAAAAAAAGCCGAACAACGTCTTCCAGCTTTAGAAACACTTCGAGATGCCTTACAAACTTACTTAGATAATGTAAAATTTGCTTACGAAGCTCCTACAACTTTTACACAATCTGGATTTTTATTAGCACGAGTTGTTCCTCGATGTACCGATCCTAATAGAAATATGAGAAAAGTAATGTTGAATAAATTAACAATTATTTTTAATTTTTATTGTGACTTATAGGTGGGAGTGGAAGCTTTAAGATTAGTTTTGTGTATAACGGCCAGATATGAGGGACATAGTAGAGAGCACGATAAAGTTATAGGACAAGCCTTAGAATCTGTACAAGAGAAAATAGATTCGGATAATCCTAAATTGTTGTTTAATCTCACTACGGATTTGGCTCATGTAATTGTAAACCATTTGCCTCAGTTACAACTTCCTCATTTTGTGAATCACTTAATTGACGCTTTATTGGATGTGGAGTCATCGAGTTCTAGTGGTAGTAGTGTGGTTCTGAATACAGTGTTTAAAAACAAAGGTGGAGAACTTTTACAATATGTGGTGGATTTAATGAACAAACTGTTGGGTATGCTAAATTTAATTCAATGCACTCGTACTCGATCATCTACATTACGTGCCATGCTGAGTCTCGCTATTCACCATCCTAAAATTGTCGTCAATATTGTGTTGGGACATCCTTTACCGTATGAACAGTAAGAAATTTCTGTCTCGATCATAAACTGCAGTTGTAATTTAAAATTCTTGTAGAAATGTAATAGATTGTTGGACAGTATTTTCAAATGACGTTAATTTAGTTCACGAAATTTTGGAACAATTTAAAAAAATATTTAAAAATTGTGCTCTCTATGAGGAATGCCAAAGTATGGATAACTTAAGAATTGTTACGCTTCAACCTTTACAGGTAAGAAAATGTTGAATAAGAAGTCCATAAATAAAAATATCAATTTTTAGGCAATTTGTGCATTGTGCGAAATATTCAAAAGTACACATATACAATCGCTATGTAAGCAACAGTTCTCTGAAATTTTTTCCGTTTTATACATAATTCTAGCAACTTATATTAATACGGCAGCTCCAGTTGTAGCAAAAAACAAAAAGGAAAAGTACAGCTTTATTCCCAACAGGGATGCTTATAAATTAAATCCTACTAACACATGTTTGGAAACATTTAAACTCTTTCTTATTTGCTGTGGTTTCTCTTCAATTGCAGAAACTTTGTTGACTTCCAATCAGATAGACAATTTGGATCACTTTTTAAACATGGTTCCTTCGCTTACAGAAAATGTGTGTATTGCTGTTCCTGAAGCCTTAACCGGAATAGTTGGCTCTTTAGCTCCTTATTCAAAAGCAGAAATTGAAAATCAAAGGATTGCTGTTGCTTCGCTTTTAACCGCATCTGTTAAATTTAGACCCAACAATGAAAATGTACTGACTGAAAATATTTTAGAAATGTTACTGCAAACACAATCTGATAGTTGCTGTATGGTTAGACAGATTGGTTTGCAAGGTTTAGGATTTACTATCGAGTATTTATCGTGGGAGTTGGTTTCAAGACAAAGTGACAATATTTTAAATGCCTTGATGCAGGGTTTAGATTATAATAATCTTGGGTAAGCAAACGAAATTACTTGTGTAAATTTAATTAACAGCTAATTTGTTTTTTAGTACCGAATGTGGTGTAGCCTTAGAAGCAATGTTAAGCTTTTCAAAGTTACTAAAGACTGCCGCAGAGCAGGATTTAAATTCTTGCCAAGTAACAGCGGCTATGAGAATTAAACCATTATTTGAACAAGAAAATGGAGAACTTCGTGAAGCTGCTTTTCGTTTACTTGGTGATTTGGCTAGCTCGATTAACAATGATCAACGACCTGATGCCTTTAAAGAGCAAGTTTGTGGTTGTTTGATAACTTTGTTACTTCATTTATGTGATGATAATCCAAATGTTGTTAAAGTAAATTAAATAATAATAAGAGAAAAGTTACCTTCTAATTTACCATTTTTAGGCTTGCAAGTATTCACTGAGGAAGGTTGCTCCACTTTTAAATAGTGCAGAAGTTAATAGTATGATTCAGAATCATCTTTTAGAGGAAGGAAATTTACATTATTCCGATTTTATTACAGATTTAATTAAAGCTATGGTGAGTATTTTAAATTCATAAATTTGTTCTACTAATTATGTTATATTGCAGTCAATTGAATTGTTGGAGCTATTTCCATTATTTTTAATGACGTGTGTATCATATTTTAAGAGTTCTTGGGTAGAAATTAGAGGATATGCTGCTTTGACGACTGGTCTTTTATATTCTCACTTAAGCGGAGATAGTAAAGCTGAAGTATCATTTGATACAGTCTGTCATCGGTTGTTGCAATTGTTGAAAGATGAAAATCCACAAGTTAGAACTCGTGCAGTGCAAGCTACGGCATATTTATTTGTTACCTAATCCATTTTAGAGTAAGATTTTGGTACCTACTTAAAATTAAATATCAAGTTTAAAATTTTGATCTGAAGGGGGGGCTGTCAGTATTAAAATTTATTCTTTTGTACTTTATCTAAAATAATTTTGTGATAAGAAAAAAAATGTTAAACTTAAAGAGTATATTGTTATAGCACTGTTTTATTAATTTCAACTATATGATAACCAAATACATATTTTATTATAATTCTTGAGATAGTTTTTTTTTCATTATATCTGCAGCATAGCGTTGAGTTATAGCTTGTGAAGTTGATAAAAATGGATGAGTGACTGGTAAATCAACTTTTGAAGGATGCACACAAGCTAATCTAGGCTTGTAACCAGCATAAGAAGAACATGGAACATCATGAATCAATCGGAGTTTATCATTTTCTATCAGACATGCTATTTCTTCTCTCATCTCTTGAGGTACAAGTCCGTGATAAGGATTTTCACAAGCTCCACATCTAATAAAGCAATAATTTAATTTAATTTTGTAATGTTAGTAAAACCTTGGCGTACTTCACTGGAGGGTCTTTGTGTAACCAGAATGTTTTAGTAGGTTCAACTAGCGCTCTTCTTTGTCCAACATCCCATCTTTTAGCTATTTCTCGACAACCCGGAGCTATGGGATCTTCAAATTCAGGTACTAGTGTTACCTATAGAAATTTTAGATATACACATTACAGATTTTAGAAAAAAATACAGTACTTGATCAGCTTTTGGCTCTAATGTAAAATCTGGAATTGACATTTTATTCATCTTCCCAGCAGCTTCTTCAGAAGCTTTTTTCCAATCTGTTGTATACATAAATTCGCACAACGTTTGTCGCATTTCTGGATCTGGAATGTCGTCCATACCGATTGCAGGTGATATATAACGACGTGGTCTTGTTCTTATTGCCTCTTCTTTACCTTTATCTACAAATGGGCCCTAAAAACCAATGATTACTATTAATGTTTAATCGAAATGTGGTTTAGACGTCACATAATCTTTATATTTATCTGTTGGTTTTGTATTGACTATTGGTTTCTTGTCTACAAACAACGTGTTTGGTATGTGAGCTCCTCGCTTCCATTCTATAAAATTTTCATGATCTGTAGGTTTATAGAGTTTATTAGGTTTTTCAGGACGTTCAGAACGCTCTTGTGGCCATCTGTACAATTCTCGTTTATCAAGATCTGTGTATTTGCGATAATCGGTTTTGTAAGTTGTTCCACTATCAAAAACATTTAATTTTATTCGTGGATCGTACTCCATTTTTGATATTTATAATGAAATTTATTTTAATACATTAAAAACAATATAAAGTTACTTGATTATTTAGATTAACAATTACTTTCCCGTTTACCATAAAGTCCTTGGAAGTCTTCGTAAAACTTATTTAGGTAAATACTATCTACAAAATAAGGACAACAAAATGAATAAAATTTGAATATTAAATTTTATTGATAATTATAAATTATTCTTGACCTGATTTTCAACGTTACATTTTATTAAAAACATTAAAGAATTAAAATTCTAAATAGCTAGTGCATCAGTTTGTAATTCGTGGCTTAATTGTGTTTGTAAGTTTGATAATTTTTCTTTAAGCATAGCTACACCCATAATTACAATATTTTCAGGCTTCAATGCACCCGATGATTCTACATTAAAATAAAATTTATTAGGTTTTGCTTCCCAACTGAAATTTGCCTCATCTGCAAAACACAATATTAATTTATTGAAAATTAGAAATTCTTAATATATTCATTACATTGATCATCATCCAGCTCAGTATATTCACTTTTAGGCCATTCGTCTGGTTTGGGAAAAAGTGTATGACGCATCGAATTATCAGGGTCGTACTCAAAACAGACTCCTGCAGTTGGGTTCCATTTAGCATGTTCTTTACCAAAACCTACAAATATTATTAAATTTATGAAAACCAACATTTAAAAGTTTACCTTTCTTGGCATAAGCTCGCATTTTAAGTTCTTGTCCTTTGCGTAATTTTATTATCAAAATTTCATCTGCCTCTCCATACTCGGAAGAATCGTCATCGCGATGTTTTGATGTAACTGGAAGTACACGTGGATCGCTGGACTTCAAATCGGCAGTAGTAACATGTCTGGTTTGTTCATCTGAACACTTTACATCCAAAGTAAACTCCACACTACATTCTTGACAAAAATCGGTGCATATACAATCCTACAAACGAATAAAAAAATTAAGTAGGAAATTTAACTAACAATACAGTAAAACTAACTCTAGGATACTGTAATCGTTGAACTACTTCGTCAGAAATCAACGGTATCAAACCTATGCGGTGGGCTAAAAATTCATCACTTAGAACTGTAGAATTTGCTTCTAATTTAACCCAATCTATAGCTAAAGTAGGAGTTTCTGCTATAAACACACGGCGTAAACTATTGGCAACACTAAAAACAATTCAACATTATCATAAATTATTAAAACGAATCAGTGAAATTGTGTCTACCTCAGCTCCGTATCTTCCACATAAAACTTAACATTTTCATCTGTTAAATCAGTAATGTGTACTGAAGGTTGATTAGCGTACGGCATTTTAGAAGGGTCGGAATTTAAACAATAATTCTAATTTTATTAATTTGTAACAACTTTCGGCAACTTTCCAACAATTTTTAGGTTAGTTTGATGCCTCTCTTGGTTTGACGTCTGACGTTAAGTTATAAACCGGCAGTAACCGTGAACTAGCCGTCAACCGTCAACCACCGTGTTTTCTGATTGCTATCACCGTCACGACCGTCACCCAGCGTCACGGAAGTTGGTTATAAACTAAAGATCACTGACAAGAGATTTAGTAACTTTTGTGTCACTCATTGTTATTGTTTTTAAATAGCTTTCAACAGAAAGAACGAATACCAGAATACCCAAAATGAGTTTATTATAAAACTTTGCGGTTAGTTATCAACAATTTGGCATAATTTATTATCCTAATTAATGCTTAATAACTCCAGACGAACTTAAAATAATTATTTTGCGAGTGTTTTGCAAAATTCGTAATGACATTCTTCGTTCGATTATGCAAAATTTACCGATTAATACTGTATGAGGTCCAATACAGAATTAATTACTTGTAAAATGAATTACACGTGTTTAAGATGTAATTGAAAATCACCAAATCGCATGTAAAACATGTATTAGTAGATTAGCACTAATATTAGCTTTTAGCCATTCTAATTTAAGCTTTTTGGAAATTCAAACTTTTTGAAGTTATGAGGAGTGATGAGAAGAAATTTATTTGATTTTTTGTTTATAGGATTTGGACACGTTTTATCAATATATTATGTAGATGGTTGTTAACTGTTAATATAAGAAGTGCATACAACAATTAAATGATGGAGAAACTACAAGTTTTATTCAAATTACTAGCAACGACTCTTATTTTATTTATTATGATTAGTGTTACGAGGACTGCTGTAGTACATAGTCACTCCAGTACTCACAATAAAGAAAGAGCAGAAGATGGGGCGTATAGTCCTCGTGATCGTGGACACCTTATGGAGTCTGGAGAACATAATAATGAATTTGACCACGAATCCATATTAGGCAGTGCTAAAGAAGCAGAAGAATTTGATCATTTACCACCAGAAGAAGCTAAAAGACGTTTGAAAATATTGTTAACTAAAATGGATTTAAATGGTGACCAACAAATTGATAAAAATGAACTTAAAGCTTGGATATTACGATCTTTTAAGTAGGAATTTAACTAAGTTAAAAACATATTCTATGATTTTTATATTTTAGAATGTTATCTACAGAAGAAGCCCAAGAACAGTTAGAAGATGCAGATGAAAATGGAGATGGTAAAATTTCGTGGAACGAATACGTCTCGGATGCATATG
The DNA here is from genome assembly GCA_963924605.1 of Malthinus seriepunctatus. NCBI lineage: Eukaryota > Metazoa > Arthropoda > Insecta > Coleoptera > Cantharidae > Malthinus > Malthinus seriepunctatus. The sequence goes on from OZ004600.1 coordinate 49,224,114, forward strand.
GCACTGATGAAAGTGACGAAGAATTAATAATTGACAAGGAAAATCAATTGGTAAGGAGCTAATTACCGTATTTTTCTTATATTATGATTATTTTTACAGCTAGTGCAAGATGACAAAATAATGTGGAAAGTTGCTGATACTAATGGAGATGGAATACTTGAAGGTGATGAATGGCTTGCATTTTCCCATCCGGAAGAACATCCAGCTATGCTACCTCATATTTTAGAACAAACATTACGTGAAAAAGATTTAAATCAAGATGGCTCTATTAATTTTCAAGAGTTTATTGGAGAACGAGGAAGAGATCACGATAAAGATTGGTTACAAGTAGAAAAGGAAAAATTTGATCATGATCTAGATAAAGATGGAAACGGAAAACTTACTGGAAATGAAATATTATCATGGATAGTTCCTAGCAATGAGTAAGTTTACATTATTGAACTTCTAATTTAAATTAATTTCAAAATATATTAACCAGAGTACAAATACAGAGAAAAAGTTGTTATAATCGAGAGAAAAAAATTTTTGATATTTTGAACTAAATGTCCGTATCCTAGAGCAAAAACTACTGAAGCGATTTTAATGAAATTTTATTTTAGCCACTTTAAAATTATTTCATCGGCAAAAATAGCTGTAATAAGAAATCTATACATAGTGTTCAAAAATAAGGTGGTTATTTTGGACGCATATTTGCAAATATGGGCCAAATTCATATCTAGTTGGCTATAAGATAGTACATGAGCCCCAATTAAAAAAAAAATCAAATTTTTTTATTTAAAATGACGGCCAATAGAACAATTGTCTCATTTTGTGGTTTTTCACTTATTACTGGGCCGGTAATTTTTATTATAAAATTTTCAAAACGGCATTGTACAGCCAAAGTATAGGGCTTTCGTCCTAAATAAGTCAATTTTCAAAATTGTTTCAAAATTGGCTACCTTTAAAGGACTAAAGTATGACCAACTTTTGAAATGGATTTTCTTAAAATTTCCTCTGCTATATTTTTTCTTTTTTGGATATATTACAGACAACGTAATTCTCTATCGAAATATGAATTTTTATAAAAATCTCTTGAGCCGTTTTGGAATAATGATGTTTTGAATGTCAAAACTTCAAAAATCTCTAATTTCTTTTGTAATAGAAATGAAAACTTGAAAATGGATATATGTTTCAATCCCATGAATATCTATTATTTGACACTATTTTCGGTTAACAAAACGGTTTCGGTTAAACCGGAAATTACAAAATTATCAAAAATTTTAGAAACACCCTGTATATTTTTAAATATTTCGAAAGCTCTTAAAATTAGCTATTACCCGATACTAAACACTTTATATTTTGACTTCCGGTTTCACTGGAAATGAGAGCAAATTTCTTAATTTAAATAGAACACCCTGTATATTTTTCAATATTTTCAAAGCTCGTAAAATTAGCTTTCTGAAGATATAAAATAATAATTTTTTTATTTAATTTTTTTGGCTTAGTTTAATGACTTTTTTTCAGGAGTTAAAAAAAATAATTTTATAATTTATACTTATATTTTCTGAAGAAGCTTATAATGAAATAAGTGAAACGTTAAAATAAATTAAATAAATAAATAAATTTGGCTATTATAACTCCTGAAAATAAGTACCTACATAAAATAATGTATATTTTGAACTTCAATTTATACCAAAAAAGTCCCAGGTTCAATCCTTGACGGAAGCAATTTAACAAAAAAAATATTTTAATTTTTTTTTAATATCATGTAATTTAAGCTTAATTCTCAGCTATCCGAAACCGTCGTATACGACGATACGAAAGTTTTCCTATTGGTGCAATTTCGAAATTCAACCAATAGGAAAACTTTCGTATCGTCGTATACGACGGTTTCGGATAGCTGAGAATTAAGCTTTACATTAACATAAAATAAATTTAATACAAAATTACAAGAGTTGACAGACGGAAAAAGTTCCTTGTATGGCCACATCCGTTGTTTTTTTAAATTGTTTATAAATCTTTATTTGTTACAGCGAAGTAGCTGATGAAGAAGTATCGCATTTATTTTCAATGAGTGATGATGACCAAGACGGTATTTTAACTGTAGAAGAAATATTAGAGCACCATGATACTTTTGTAGGCAGCGAAGCGACAGATTATGGTGACCATCTACGTAATATTCATCAATTTCAAGATGAATTATAAACAATTATGATTGCTTAAGTTTATAAATAGTGCACAAATTATTTATATTTTAAAATACATACCGCTGTTGAGGTAAGTAAGGAAATCAATGAAGACGTTTGCTGCAGCATTGTTAAATTTGTTTTTTAAAAACAAAAAGTGAATTGTTACATTTAAGATTTTTTATCAGTGACTAAATAGGCATTTCCTTTATAATACATTAAATTTTCTATGTGAAGACAATTGTATTAAATGTTTTGCCGAAATATAAAGATGCCTTGTCAAGTTTAAGATGTGATCGTTGCTCAGTGTATACTTTATTATTTTAGTAAAAATGTGTAGATTTTTAAAAATTATAATTAGTAATTGTTACTACTTTTCAGTTCATATAGGTATTGTGTATATTTAATGAATTAAAATGTTTTTTAAGACAAAAGTACTTAGTTTTACACCTATATTGTGCCATAAGTATTTAATGATGTATTTATTTAAATAAAACAGTAAGATACAAAAATTAATTTACAACAAAAATAAACGCTTATTTGAAACTTATTTAATGTGGATGTGGCGTTTTACGCAAGTAAGTTTTTCCTGATGGTAAAGCCACTGTATTAACTTTTTGAAACAAAGACAATAACTCTTCATCTGACACCGACGGTTGTACCATAACGTCTTGTCCCACCTAAAAACAATTCAATAAAAATTGGAATAGTTCTTTAATGTTAAATAACAACCTTCCAATCAACAGGAGTAGCAACTTTGTATTTGTCGGTTAATTGTAAAGAATCAATAACTCGAACAATTTCACTAAAAGAAATAGTAAATAATAATTTACCAACTAATTAGGATTACTTACTCAAAATTACGCCCAGTTGTAGCAGGATACAAAATTGATAAACGCATTTTCTTTTTTGGGTCAATAATGAAAACAGCTCTAGCAGTTAAAGGAATACCTTCGGCATTCTTTTCATCGGGATCAATCATATTCAACGATATTGCTAAATCGCGTAATGGATCAGAAATTATAGGATATGGAAAGGCTTCTGCGGTACATTTAGCAACCAATTTAATATCATCGCACCAAGCATTATGAGATTCTACCGTATCGCATGATATTGCAATAACTTTAACATTGCGCTTTTGAAATTCAGAATATAATTCTACAACTCGTGCTAATTCTGTAGTACATACAGGAGTAAAATCAGCCGGATGAGAGAATAGTACACCCCATCTAAAAATAATTTTATTTTGTAAATTGTAAATAAAATAGATTAGGTAGAATTGTAATAATGATATTATTGTTTATAAAGACTTTGACCAGTTCTGCTCATAACATAAGTTCATATTAATGTCATTACCTAATAAAAGGAATTCAATTACCATAAACTATGATTAATTATGTCAAGTTTTAATGTTTAGTTTCATAATAGCAATAATTAACAAATAATCTTTAATTTCACAAAAAAATTATTGTTGGAAGAGAGAGAGAGAATTGAACAATTAATTACATTTTAGAACATTAACAATATATTAAAACAATACCCTAGCTTTCAAATTTTAGTGGTGCCTACAGGTGTTTACACTTAATTTTAAATACGTTTCGCCGGTTACAAAAAGAAAAAGTTTTTATAACTTACGAGTCTCCGAGCCAGTCGTGGAGGTTTATTTTTCCTACTGTAGTTTGGGCATCAAAATTCGGAAAAATTTCACCTAAGTTCACCATGTTGTTTTAAGAAAGAACAAGAATAAAATCGCCGGTTTACAATCTTGGAATTTTAAGGTTAGAATTTTGTTATAGTTTTGTAATTATTTATGTTCACACTAGCGATAAAATACAGTTTGATCGAATGTTATATGAATGACTGGGTAAGTATGAGTCAATTTAAGGTTATCGTCATTAATTAAATTTTCATGTGATGATTTAAATGAGTAGGCTGTTGTTTTGTTTTTCTAACAACAAATAAGAGATGAGCGCGAAATTTAAATTTTAGAAAGTAGTCCCAGTCTCAGTTGCTTAAAATGTCCCTGATTTACTTAAAGGTTAATGATTAGACTTTGAACGTTCAGGAATATAAGTAGTATGATGTGCGATTGGCATTGACTTTAAGAAAGCAGTTAGCAACTTACCAGTTATGATAGAAATTGGTGAAAGGTAATTTTCAATTTTAGCGTATTTATAATAAGCTTTTTGGCATTTCTTTAATATTTTCTACTTTACAGTTTAAATTTACGAGAAATGCTGCGAATTCTGTCCGTAAGTGCTTCAAGAAAGGTATGAATATTCATATTCTTGTTACATATGGTACCTTCCAAATTTACTTTCAGTACCTGCATCCTCAACTTCAAGAAAAATTATTATATTCAATTAGTCGTTGCAACGCTTCAACATTAACAGCTCCTGACATAATAACAAGTAATCCTCAAAACCTCCCACATTTGCCTGTTCCAAAATTGGCCTCAACATTTGAAAAATATGTCGAAACAGTAAAACCTTTTTTAAGTAATGAAGAATTAGTGAGAACGTCTCGAATAATTGAAGAATTTAGCAAGCCCGAAGGAACTGGTGCAGAATTACAAAAATATTTAGAAAGAAGAGCTCAAGAAAAGCTAAATTGGCTAGAAGACTGGTGGTTGGAAGTTGCTTATTTAAGTTTCAGGGAACCTGTTGTCATCTTTTCTAGTCCAGGACAAGCTTTACCATTTCAAGATTTTAAAGATGAAGAATCACGTTTAACATACTGCTCAAAATTAATACTGGCTGCTGCTAGTTACAAAATGTTAATTGATGGGTAATCTTTATATTTTGTGTTTGTTGTTGATTAAACTATTATTGTAGCAAAAAAATACCAATCGATAAGATGGGTAAAGAAGAATTAGATATGAATCAATACAATAAAATATTTGGAACATGTCGTATACCTGACATTCCCGCCGATACTCTGGAATTTCATGGTAAATCAAAACACATTGTAGTTGTTCATAAAAATCATGTAAGGTTTTTTGCGAGTTTTATATTTTTTACAAACGAGTTTATCTTTAGTTTTATAAAGTAAATATATTCAATGATCAAAACTTACCGATAAGTGAGAATCAAGTACTGAAACAGTTACATAAGATTGTAACCGAGTCATCTCATCAAACTTATCCTGTTGGAGTTTTAACAACAGAGAATCGAGATACATGGGCTACAGCTTATAAAAAATTAATTGCTGGTAAATCGTATTGTTGAATTAAGTTATAATTATAATAAGCAAATCTATTTTAGATCCATTAAATCGACTTTCTGCATCTGAAATTCAGCAATCTTTGTTTTTGGTGTGTTTGGATTCAAACATAGAAAAAAGAAAAGATGAAAATAGGCAAACTTATGGAAGCAGATTGTTTATTCATGGTGGTGGGGCTAGTAATGGCAATGCTGGTAATCGGTGGTATGATAAAACTGTGCAAGTACGAAGATGTGTATTGGAATAGTTCACTCATAGTTATATGTATTTTTTAGTTTGTTGTAGGAGATGAAGGTACTGTAGGCCTTACCTATGAACATTCACCAAGTGAAGGACAACCTATTGCTGTTATGGTCGACTATCTTGATGCGTTCATGTAATTTGTATACTTTTGTTTAAAAATCCATAACACGTCTACAATTTGTATTACAGAAAAAATCATTTAAGTCAAAATATACCCAATGCTGTAAATGTCAATGTTGATCCGGTAGAACTTCCGTTTAAACTTGGTGATGACCTTAAAGTTGCCATTGAAACTGCAAGTGAAAATATTGATAAGTAATTTTTTACCCTATCACTAGTATTATAAACTAATAAAAATGCGTTTTTTAGATTAGCAGACAACTTAGATTTGGAAATTTTCACTTTTGATACTTTTGGTAAAGAATTCATCAAGTCTCAAAAATTCAGTCCCGACAGTTTCATTCAAATCGCTCTTCAATATACTTTCTATAGGTGAATTTGAAAATATTTGAAATCTTCATTATTTATATATATATATCACTTAGAATTCACAAAGTGCCTGGAGCTCATTATGAATCAGCTGCTACACGCAAGTATATTGGTGGACGTACAGAAACAATTCGATCTTGTTCTTTAGAAGCTATTTCTTTTGCTAAAGCTATGTTAGATACGACAGTAAGCGGTGTTCACAAATACAAAATGATGAGTGATGCCATTCAAGGACACAAAAAGTACTCTGTTGAGGTAAATTCGATTCAATACAATTTACATTACTATTATAATCTGACGTTTTAGGCTGTTAATGGTTTTGGAGTTGATCGTCACTTGTTGGGTTTAAAATTAGCAGCTAAAGACTTAAATATTGAACTTCCAGATTTTTATAAAGATGCAAGTTACACTCGTAGTGTTCACATGCGTATATCTTCTAGTCAAGTAGCTACTAAATGTGATGCTTATATGTGTTATGCTCCTTTAACAGACGACGGTTATGGTTGTTGCTATAATCCTCGTGAAAACACCATTAATTTCTCTCTCTCTGCGTTTGTTAGTAATCCAATTACAAGTGCTAAGAATTTTCGTCAGAACTTGGAACAGAGTCTTCTTGAAATGCAAAGCTTATCACTTAAAATGAAACAATCTAAACTATAAGTTTTAAAATCCATGTTTTATTTTATATAATAATCATAATCACGCACAATTTAATAGGTTTAAAACAGTATTTGTACATAAAATTAAAAATGCAATGTAATTAATAATGGAAATACGATAATTATTTTATCAGTATAATACTATTCAAGCTCTCCTGCTATCTGACAAAACCCTAATAATACACCCAACTCCTCCAATGTTATAAGCCTTTTCGTGCCATAATAATAAATGTCCACTACTACCTTCTGAAGGAATTTCAAATCCTCGATAGACATATTTCATGAGCACATCGATTTGATCACGACTTAAAGATTGAATCACATCATCAATTTGGGAAGCTTTAATTGAAAGTAATACCCTCAGAGTTAGGTTTAAAGCTTGATCCTGTTAAAATAATTTTTTCACTTAATCGTTACACAAAAAAGACTTCAAGAACTCAAACTTACTTTGGTTTGTTGACTTTTGCAACCTAGTGGTGCATTATGTAGAACACTTTTTAAAGCATCAGAATGTTTACCTGTATATATAAGTTAAGGAAAAACTAATCAGTAAATTAATTTGTGAATAAAGTACAACTATATAATCGTTATTTTGCTAGTAAAAGGATATTGATTAAGTAAGGTTAGAATTTCTGCTTCGTTAGGGCCTACTACACTGTGATCTACTTCATCTTCCTTAAAATTATTTTCATTGTACTGATCAACATCTATTTTTCTAAAAGCTGAACTTGAGGTATTCTTTGCCATTTTAAACTACAAAGTTGTATATAGTCAACTCCAAAGTAGGTTTGAGTTGAGAGGGGATAAGCAACGTCTGGATTAAATTTTGAAGAACGTATGTCGCTGTGTTCAACTTTTTAGTGTTTTTACGTGGTACCAATAATTGACCCAAATGTTTCTAGATATTTGAAATATCTGCCGCCTAATTTGAAGCTAAATAAATTTACAAAATTATAATTTTCAATACACGTTCAAATTTTGCGTTTATTAATCAGTTTTTATAAGTTGATTAGTAGTTAGTGACGTGTTTGTTATTGGTAGAGTTGTTCGAACCCAAGATGTTTTCATACAAATAGTATTTTTATTTAAAATCATGTGAGGTTATGCGTTGTTCTGTTTTATTAGTTAGCAGGATAATAATTAATAAGTGATAATCACATTACTAGGTGTGTATATTTTTTATAATATACATTACAATATGGCCAGTGCGGTAATTTTAATTTGCATAATTTATCCGTAGCAGTGACTGGCAAAATTATAAAATATCAATCAAGAAGATCTACAAACTTCACATAAAACGAATGTCGAATCATAGCCATAGCAAGACAAGAAGTCAGCTGATGGCCAAGAACTAAGTTTTACACACAAAATAGTAATTTGCCTCGCAATATGTTAGGTACACACAAAGTTCGAAGAGATAAAAAGCACAATTAAAAAGAAATTTCGAAGCTCGTAATGCAGAAGCGATAAGACCTAAATGTAACTGCAGTCCAACAACGATTTCCTTTCGAAACGTAGTCACTACATCTTAAAGCGATTTTCTATTTAGTTTATGAGCTTCCTTATATTCAATGTTGTAAGCAGCACCTTCGAGTTTTGATTTCTCGATAAAAGTGCATCAAAGTGTAGCTTAAACTGTAGCATCTCAACCAGTTATTTATGAATTAAATATCTTATAGTATTAACTCCTACAAGATATTTAAAAGATATGTAATCTAATAAAAAAATTTATTTAGTGTTTAAAGCTTTTTCAAGTGTTTAATGCGTCAGCTTCCTAAAAAGTAAAAATAGTTTTTGTGACGACTACTAATGAAATTATAATATGCTTTAAGTTTTTTCAAACATATGTACCATGCTTACCGATGGCTTATTTTACCGTGTTGATGATAGGGGTATGGTAAAACACCAGAAACCGGTACACAAATTAAATAAACGAACCTATCTTTTAATTTATATTTAATAAAATAACAGTCACTTTAATTAAACAACAAAATCTTATAACACAATTAAATTATTGCCAAAATACTACCATATTTTTAGACAAACTCTTTTAAACGATCTGTTTTGATTTAGCGCATTCAAACAAAAAAAGTTTTGTATTACAGCAAATTTTACATTAATTATTTACTGTTATGTACTATTTACATTAATTTTTATGCCACCCAATTGGCTTACAACAAAATACTTTGAATATGTTTTTAACTTGAAATTATAGAAATATCTTTCTTCGATGCTAGTTTTTTCTAATAGGTTCATTTGCTTTACCAGTTACATTAAGCTCAAAGTACAAAAGTAAATGCCATTTATTTCTATCGTAGAATGAACATCTCACCTGCAACAAAAGTTGATACCAATATTACTGATTTATATAATTATTAAACTATTTTACCTGTTAGAGATTTTCCAACTTATTTTTTCAAAGTTTCATCTTCTTGGAACATGGATAACTTACATGGTTACAATAATAATTCAAATCGATAGATAATTATGTACAATGAAGTACTTTACATGTTTTAAATAGGCTTTTTACAAAAACCAGCTTGAATTTGTGAGGTTATGTTTCTTTTTACCAAGTTAATTTTATGATATCTACAAATAATTAGCATTTAAAAACAATTTTTCTGCATATTTGTAAAGGTTGTAATGTATACTTGCTGTTTACTTACCTTAATCTCCCTATTTTAATGCATTTAATTTATAAATTATATAAATTTGTAAAATCTGACGTTTAAGTTTGAAATAATGTAGAAATTGCTACGACCTACGTTTTCGACAGGTACATTTAATTGTATGGTCGACGTTTGTTAAAGCTTGCTATCTCCTTTCATACGCCGATAGTAAGTGAAACAGATATATTTAACTATTTCAATTTTGTAATCAGACGAATATTGCCCACCCCAAACCTAGTTTGGAGTTGAGTATAGTAGTATTTACTTTTTTCTACACACCCAAATGTGTCACCGTCACTTGTCAGCCACAGGGCATTAAAAATCAAATTATTAATATACATAAATATTCTTATTTAATAGCTAATTAAAATAGAATTATTACGTTTTTTGAAAATTATTAAAGCTACAAAATTAAGAATGATTAAATATTTAAAAAGTAAAATTATAATTTTTAAATTATCTGAAATTTTGTAAGTTGGCAATACTTCTGGGTACCTATCCGTACCAACTTATTAAAACTATTTGTTAGTTTTCTTTTTCGTGTTGTAAATCCATCAAACATGGTAAGTTGCAAATCTTTTTAATTTTAATAATAAATTAAACCATCCTTTAAAATTTATTAAATAAAAAGTACCTAATTACCGATATCTAGCTTTAAATTGATTTATTTTGTGAAAATATAATTTTATAATTGTTTTAGGGTAAGGTTAAGTGCTCCGAATTGCGGGTGAAAGACAAGAAGGAGCTTACAAAACAGCTCGATGAATTAAAAACAGAATTGATGAGCTTACGTGTAGCTAAAGTTACTGGAGGTGCTGCATCAAAACTTTCAAAAATGTAAGTTTAATGATTAAATCGAATAATATTTTTTAACTCGTTACTTCTTGTTTTTAGACGAGTGGTAAGAAAAGCTATTGCTCGCGTTTACATTGTTATGCACCAAAAACAAAAGGAGAATTTGAGAAAACTGTATAAAAATAAGAAATATAAGCCTTTGGATTTGCGTCCCAAGAAGACTCGTGCAATGCGTAGAGCATTAACTCGCCGGGAAGAAAATCTTAAAACACAAAAAGAGATTCGTAAACTTTCAGTGTTTCCTTCTAGGAAGTATGCAGTAAAAGCTTGATGTGTTTTGGTTAAGTAAATAAATAATTTGATAAATTGTGTTTCATTTAAATACTTTTAATTTATAAAAGAAGTACAATAAAGACGAAATTGTTATAAAATTTTGATTTATACAACAAAAATAAATAAAACATTAATTTAAATATCAAACCAATAATAAATAGTGGTAACTGGTTCAAATGTTGTGACTTCAAATACTTTAAATTATTCTTATTGGCTTTTTTCAATAGACGAAGGGCTTTCCACATTTGTATCACATTCAACACTACTTTCAATATTTTTTGTGTCTGAAGTAATTAATTCTAGAGTTTCTGATAATTCGTTAGTTTCAAGAACAGAAGGCTTAAAATCTATCTCATGTTTTATGGCTGGTTCATTATTTTCATCAAGAACTGAAGTATTTAAAGCTTCCAGATTGGGACTAGATATTTTTGGATATAAGGCAAACATCCAAACGTTGTACAGCTCTTTAGGAAAACTAGTTTGTTTTAATTGTCTGTAACACTCTAAACCGGCTTTATCAAAAAGTTGTTTCAATAGTCCCAAAGGTCTAGTCATCGATGAGTCTTGTTCATCAATTTCTACAATACCTGATGATGTAGTATTTTCTTTGACCACAATCATTCCATTTGGTTTTAAGCCATTTCTAAATACAAAATTTATTTATTAACAACGGAACTAAATAAACTGTAATACTTACTTGCAAATTTCAAAAAAGTTTATTAAGTGAGCATCAGTCAAGTGGCCTAAAACCCACTGTATCCAAATAATATCGTATTTATTTTTTTCAGGAATGAAATCTTGAAGACCCACAGTGAAGAAACTTCCAACTTTTGGAAGCTGTCGTGGGCCAATGTAAATTTTTGATTTATCTAAAAAAGCACTGTTTTGTTCCACTAAATCAACATTTTGAAATTGTTGTAATAATAAATGTTTGCTTATTCGTCCAATACCAGCTCCACAATCTAATGCATACGATTTTCCAGGAGGTTTTTTGCTTTTAAATAATTGTTGTAGAAATACTTTAGATCCGTGAATGTCTATAGGAGAAACATGACCAAAACCACCCAACATACCATCTATCGTTGGTGGTATTTTATCCCAATAATCTTTGGCGTCAGTATAAAATTTATGTTTTACATCTTCTTCTACTACGTTAGTCATTTTTCGTACTATTCACAGACTGATATTAGTCTTTAAACTTTGTTATATCAATTTTGAAGCATGGTACAGACGGTTGTAAACTTTTCCATACTTTTGTGAGGTTATGAAATTTTATAATTTAAAATTAAACGTCAGTGGCTAGTCACATTCAGCAAATCCAAAAAAATACGTAACTAATACCAGACTACCCCTTACGTATGAACAAATAATTAATTAATCCCTTAAATTGTAATAAATTAACCCTCTTAAGGTAAAAAAGCAACCATGGGGATCAGACTTTCAAAAAAGAAAAGCCTTACTATAAATTTTTATTTTGTAAAACAAATATTTACATTTTAAACTACACTTATCATAATTATAAAAAAATATGTGTACGATTAGGACACATTTACAAACACAAAATTTACTTATAAATTACTAATTACTTATAACTTTACATAATATCTTAAGTATTACATGTTGTTCACCGTCTTCGCCTTTCATCTTTTGAATGACTATCTCTGGGGCGATACCTATCTTCTCGGCTTCTTTCACGTCTATCACGAGATCGACCTTGTGATTCATACTCTTTATTGTCACGTTTATATCTTGATTTTTCATCCCTTCCATAATTCCTCGACTCTACATCTTTCCTTTTATCTTCAAATCTGTAATTCTGTGCATCTGATCTCTTTTTATTATCATCATAGTCTTTTGGTCTTCTTTCAATATTGACATTTTTCACTGGTGTCTCTTCACGCTTCTTATTTTGCTTTGGATCAACTTTCTGTAATTTTTTTGATTTTACCTTTTTATCTTCAGCTTCAGAAGATGAATCACCTGATGTAGAACTCGAATCTAAATGTGAAAAAAAAAACTATTAAACCAATTTTGTGTTAAATTATATTCTTACCTGAGCTACTAGAGCTTTCACTTGAATCGTCATCACTACTACTGCTCGAGCTAGAATTCTCAGCATTTTGTACAGCTGGTAGCTTTGGAAAAGCTTTAAGGTGTTGACGTAATTCGTCTGTTAAACCTCCTAAACCAATAGATGTAAAAAAGTTGATTGAAAATCTGGTATTTTTTGGATTGTCTCTCGGAAACAATCCACCAAAACTGGATTGTAAAGTTGCATCTTTTAACCGAAGATTAAGTTTTGCAAGACCCATATATTCACTTAATTCTTGGAATAAAATTTTTATAAATATCCTACTAGAACTAGTTGTTTCGTCCTCATTTAAATGTATTATTTCTAAAACCTCCCAGCCAATTGCATCGGTGAATAAAAGGTGAGCAAAAAATTTACTGACGTTTCTTAAACGATTGGTATCCAACCTATGAGTGGTGGCATATGTATCTTTGAATATTTGCTCAAATGGAGTCACATAAACATTATTAATTTGGCAAAAACGTTGGGCTAAAAGTCCATAAAATTTTTCATATGTACGTTGTTCGGCACAGCAGTCAAGAAACATGTGACATAACTCAATTTCTTGTCCAGGTTTCAATTCCATTTTCATAAGCTTATGAGCACACTCTTCAAAGTCTAAACTCGATTGAATAGTAAGATAAATAGTGCGCCGCAAAGCAATCAAGGTTGTTTCAGTTTTGTCAACAATTACTAATGCATCTTTGTCTTCTTGCTCCTGCTCTTCCTCATCACCTTCATCTTCAGAATCTTCAGAGCCAGATTCCGAACCACTAGCGTCGCTTCCTAAAATGTCACTGGCTAAAGTTTTATATTTATCTTCATTCTCTTCAAATTTGTCGTCAAACTTAAATACATTTAGTATGTCCTCCGCATGTTGGGGTTCGACATCATCTAAAGTAATCAGGTGAGTAATTTGACTGTCTTCAGGTACTATATCGTGATCTTCAAGTACTGCTGCGTGATCTTTAAAACCATCTTTTCGTATTTGAAACATAACTTCTATCATATACTGTATTCTTTTTTCCAATTTGCCTTCGTGCAAAATATTACGGAGCATTTCAAATATTGCCGATATACCTTTACTAGATACTTCTGTTAACTTCTGACCACATTCTTTTAAAAATGAAATGGCAACTTCCACCGAATCTCCGGTAGGCGATTCAACCAATAATGTTAAGATCTCTAATGATAAAATTTCATGGGCCACTTCTTGATTTACTAAATGTGCGATGAATGATACTGCCGTAATACAGGTGTTTTTGTTATTTTGTTTATAGCCTCTTTTAAATTGTAAAACAAGGCGATTTAGAAGCAGTTCACCAATGTTAGGAAATTTTAAATTAATAACTGCTACTAATGCTGCATAAATTCTAGTAAAAGTAGGTGAAGCGGCTTGTGCTTGGATGATAGATTTGCATAATAATCCACGACCACGTATAACATTTTCTTGTAGCAACTCACGGGATATAATTTTTATGTTAGAAGTGTTAACTTTATTTATATAACCGTGAATAGATTTTTTAAGTGCTTCCCAAGCAATTCTTTGGTATGCAGTTGACGATTTATCAGTTATTTCAGCTTGCATCATACGTAGCTTAGCGGGAGGTATATAGGCTCCTCCAGTTCTCGATGTTAGAATGTTGACGGGTTTGCGTTGACGTGGTTGTGCCGGTGCTGGTTCGGCTTCCTTTTCTTTCTCCTGTACTTTTTCAGTATCATAATATCTTGCTCCAACTTTATGATCGTCTTTTTTGGGGTACTTTGTCCAATAACGATCACTAATCTCTCTTTTATCAAGATCGTCGCCATAATATCTCTGATGTTCGTGTTCTTCTTCATCCGATTTGTTGGATCTTTTATATTTTTTGTTGTCTCTACGCTGATTACGCTCTCGAGATCTTGATCGCTTACGTCTAGTTTTCCTTTCGTTGTAATCATCTCTTTTTGAACTTTTTTTAGGTTTTTCAGTATCAGAAGTTTTCACGTCTGAAAGTTCTTTCGACGATGGACTTTTTTCAACACTGCTTACCATTTTGTAGTCTTAATTAAATTATGCGATTAGTATTATTTCTATACTATGTATAATAGTCTTGCACTTTGCAAAAACCTTAAGTTTTCTAGTAATTACGATAAAAATGAACACAAGCTTCCACACAGTATTATAATTTGACAACGACGAAAAAGTAGGGTTAGTTTTATTAAAATAGTTCATTAGTAGGGATATAGGTAGAGCACTTTAGCGGCAAATTTAAATGTGTGCTCACCAACGAAGTTCCAATTAAAAATTTAAATTTATAATTTTTTATTAGTGTATTAAGATTAAACTTAAAAGGATATTGTAATCAAATAAATTTACATTTCAATACGTTTATTTTAAATTTTCATTAACATTTCTCACAAATTCAATATATTTAATAATAGGATAAAAATTCCATTAAAATTTCACTATGCCTCTTTTGCACATCATATTCGTTTACATAAATAATGTTGGCACAGAATTTGAAAAGATTAAAAAGTATTTTAGAACAAATATTAGCATTTAAAAATCAATTTCGACGTCCTCGTCAGTTGGAAGATTTTTACTATACAAAATGAGATTGTATATAAAAATGTTGACTAGGAGTATTATTGATATGCTGTTATTTGCTTCTCAAAATTTAATATATAAGTTCGTTTATTTTTAAAATGCTTAATTTGATTAAAAATCTCACGATTACTTTAAATAATCACATGATGTGCTTTGGCTTTAAAGCTACATTCGTTTTTCTATTCTACAATTAAAACAACGTTGGACTTGAAAACATTGTAAGTTTCAATTCATCTTCGAAAGTTTATTGTAAAACGTTACTATTCGTTGGAGTAGCATATTTTTCCTCGTTAATTCGTTTATTATATTTTGTGCTATATAGTGCTCCCCATCATTTACCTCACAGTTCGTAATTGGAATAAATACTTCAGTTCTGTCTTCTGGCACTGCAATTCTTAAGAATCGACTAATCTTTACGAGTTGTCCATTTTCTAATTGTTTGCAGCCTGTAAACAGTTTATATAATAAACCATCTGTAATGAAATTAAGTAAAATAGTTGAATAGAAATAGATATAAAGGTATTGTTTACCAGGTCCTTGCACAACAAAACAACCATCTAGTAGCTTCAATGTAGGAATGTTTAGTTTTTCGTTTATCGTCATATTTAATTGTTAAATTTTGCAAATTATACTGCTAATCTTTACAAACTATAAGATAGAATAAATAACAAAATAATATAAATAAAATGAAAGCATCAATGCAGTAAACTACAGAAACTATCAATAATAATAAACTCATGCGATCATAACAAAGGGTAAACCAGAGGTTCCCAACATCGAACGGAAGTATTTCAACAAGTTAATAAATGGGCCCATAAATTATAAAGCTTTTCTATTCCTTTTGCATGTTTTAATTACTTTTATATAAAAAGCTTTTTAATTAGTAGACATAAGAGTATAAGAGCACGATAAGAAGTTATACATCTGAAAAGAAAAAAGATGTTGATTGAAAAGACATTAATTATTAAGTGAAATACTCGAAACTCTACACACTTATTGCTGCTGGCATTTTAATAATATCCATCTAATATCCAAAAAATTTCTTTACTATTAAAATTGATTTTACATCACTAAGATCGCCCCCTGAACAAAAATTGAAAAACTCCTATAACTAGTAGTTTTTTAAATAGTTTTTCTTAAATTTTTATAGATTTACTGCACTTAGTTTACGCCTTTTCCTTTTGTATGGATTTTTCTATTGCAGTAATGATAACATCAGCAAATATCTTAAAACCTTCAAATCAATTATGAAAGAGTATGACAATAAGCACTTAAATTTTAATCCAAGGGGTAAGTATTGTATTTATGTAAATTTTACCAGGTAAAGAGCTACATAAGATGTTATGACATTGACTTGAATTTCTTTTCTGTGCAGGTGCTTAATGGGTTCCCGTTAAAATCTGCAACAGAACAAATATTGGCCAATCCCAACCCATTATTCATGTCTTGCCACCTGATTGTACAGTTTCTTGTAGACCGGTATATTTTATTTTTACCTACCCCATTTGTTTATGCGCATTCTCTACTGCATATTGTGCTAATGTGCTGGGCAGTGGGGAATCTGTCACACACAAGGTCGGAAAACATTGATTTTTAGGTTAAACAGTTGATGTTTGGCGTTGTTTGTGTAATGTGAGGGTGCGTTGGTGTGTATGCCCAGACTGTAAGTTGACCTTATTTCAAAAAAATGTCAGCAAAGAGAGCAAGTTGTAAATTAAACTCCGATGGAAGTGTGTGTCTCAAAGATATAGTAAAAGCATTTAATTCATCAATTAGTGAAGAACACGCCTGGGCTCTTTGCTATCAATGTTGTAAACATTTTCAAAATTTAGGAAGCACCGCTCGAGAAAATTGTCTTGCAGTATTAGATTTAGGAGATGTCTTCTTACAAACTGATGGTAATGTACACCCGGGTACATTTTTTATCGAAAATTGTGCTTCAACAAGTACCTCTAGAAATCGGCTAATAAGCGAACACGAATTTATACAAGGATTAGGTGTTGTTATGTTCCAAGCTATGGATCACGACAGTACCGATAGGGAAGAACGTGCGCTTAGTCGTGATTTACAGCAATTTATAGAAGAACTACTTTCCGAAAGAAATGTTGCTGGCGAGTCGCATAATGAAACTGATGATGAAGGTATCGAAAAGGATTCGGAAGAAAGTGAATTGGTAGTAAATAGAATCACAAACGTACAACAAGTAATGCAAAGGTGCGAAAGGCATATTGTGGTACTTACAAAGGCTCAAATTGAAACTCACTACAAAGCTGTGGTTCGAGCTCTTGTTAACGAAGCTTTGGAATTATCAACATTTTTAGAGAAAGTCGCATATGACTCCCAGCCTCTAAATCCAGATGGTACAGGATCTGTTTCGGAAGTAGAACAGTTACAGTTTGCAGATTGGGCACGATATTGGGTACAGGTTGTAGCTCAATTGAGAATGGGAGTTAAACTCAGAAAAGTAAATTACAGTAGAGCTCCTATAGAGTACGAATTAACACCCTTCGAGATATTAATGAAAGATCTTCGCGCTTGTCGCTATAGTTTAAAAAAAGTTATGGTCGACGGAGATATACCCCATAAAGTTACCAAAGATGCTCACGCAATTATACTCGAATTTATCAGATCAAGACCACCGTTGAAGAAAGCATCAGACAGAAAATTACCACCGTTGGTTAAAAGCTTAACTCCCAGGGAACAACTTATGATGTCTATACGTAAGGGACGAAAATTACGTTCAGTTAAACATATTCCAAATGTACAAGTCGAACAATCAGAAGCAGATCTTCAACATCAACACTCTACACGCAAACTGATAAAAATTGATTTCTCTCAACTACAAGATGATGATGAAGAAGAAGAAACACAAGCAGATAATAGCTCAGAATCAGAAGGACCAGGATTGTGGCCTCAAGAAGAATATCAGCAACTTTGGGATAAAACTTTAGACGCTTACGATTTAGCTACCCAAGGTCTGGAATATTGTAGTAGCGTTCGTCGTAACACATTAGAAGTAATCAGTCAACCTTTTGGAAGTCAGTCTGTTCCACAATCGAGGCCTGGATCTCGTCAATCGTGTAACAGTTCAGAGCCAGATTCGTATATGCAAGAAATGAGTCGCTCGTTACAAGATCATTTAATAACAAATGGAAATGGAAAATGTTGGCCCGAAGGAATGTCTTTGGAAGACCGTTTGTCTTTAACTTTAGAAGAAATTGTGCACATAAGATCCGTATTAACTAAAGCCGATATAGAAGCTTTACCTGTGGAGGCACGAGTTCGAGCTGATGTAGAAAGTCGCAAAGTTTGTTTTCTTTGCTTAAAAACACGTTTCGGTATATTTGGTCCTTGGGGTCAACGTTGCATCGTATGTAAAAGAACGATATGTTCGAGATGTTATTCTAAATTAAGCATTCCGATGGAACACTTTGCCGGAATTCCCATCGCACTTTTGAGTCCAAGTGTTTTAGCAACGCCCGAAGACGAATATCGAAGTGAAATTAGTGGAACCAGTAGCAAAGTTACACCAGAATCTGAAAGTCCTCAAACAATCAGTCCTAGTCAAAATGTGAAACCGGTCTCTAGTCGTGAAATTGAAAACAGCGCCATAAGAAAATTCAAAAATAGAGCTCAAGTTGTAAGTAGAGCTGCAGGAGTCGTGGACAAATTAAAAGGATCTCAAATGGTTGTTTGTCACGATTGTAAAATGATGTTGCAACAAATAATTAAATCTGCACGTACAAATAGAACAGCGATAAGAAATAAAACTTTACAGAATCTCTCCCTCAATTTATCTCCAGTATTTTAATGCGATTTTAATATGTAAACTTTAATTTGTATTATATTAATAAAAAAAATATCATTGTTGTTCCTATCTTAGTGATATGTGTTGCCTATAGTAGAATTCTATGTATATTTGTAAATATTATGTTGAAATGATTTTAGTTTTATTTTCGTAACAGATAAATCTATTGTTATTTAAAAGCACAATATTAGTGCAGTTAGCATAAAATTATTTATTGACAATTAAATCTGTTTAACCCTAATTGTTCTTTTATTTTACTAATAAAATTTTTGAAAATGTTTACCACTTTGAAGAGTTTTAATAGCGTTAGTATTTTCGAGAACAATCGACAGCCTATATAAAAGCATTTTATTTTTAAAACGTACTTACATCGATCACATAAAATAAATTAATTTCTACGTCTTCGAACCCTCGAAATTCTCCAAGCATTAGGTTCTTCGTATTTATTATACAGAGGTTCGAGTCGTTGATTTTTCTTAAATTTACTTAATTTAGTTGGATCAGAAAACTTAAAGAAAGCCGGAGCAAATTCTACGAGCCATTTCGGATCGATTGTAGTAACTTCTCTCATATACTCTTTTGTAGTTTGCACTAATTCGTGATATATTACCCATTCTGGTTGTCTATTAAAAAGCGCACTAGAAGGATGAATATAGACAACTTGACTATCTACGAGCGTCCGATATCCTTCTTGGGGATCTTTCTTGCCAGCATTTCTGAAGAATCCAGAACAAACTGCCTTTTGAACTCTTACTGTATTTTTCTCACAGGAAACAACATCTAATTTATGCCTAAAATAAAATCATTTAGAAAATATTCTAATTAAACAACTAAGTTACAAACCTATCCATAATTCCCAACAATTGCTTTCGTACATCTTGAGCTCTTTTTAAAGTTCTAATTTGCACAAAATTTTCGTAACACCAAGCATTAGAAAATTTGTTATTTTTCCAACTATTATAAACAGCGAGAAGAGTCAAGTGATCTCCTTCGGGTTGATTAAACTTGGCCTTTTTTTGATCTGCTAGTGCCTGTTTGTCTTTTGGTCGGTAAAACACATTTTGAACCGATAACATGCTCACTATTGTAAGAATTTCGTCAGAACATTGTAAAGCTACGGACATAATCAACATTTTTGAAAGATTCGGTTCTAATGGAAATTCAGCCATCTAAAATTACAATAATTAGTAACTTATTAAAAAAATATATCGTTAAATTACCCTTCTTCCCAATCGTGTTAGTAATCCTTCGTCATCAAGTGCTGATAAAGAGTGTAATTGTTCTAATGCCATGATAAGAGATTCAACTGGTGGAGCATCCATAAAATCAAAATGCAAGAGATCGTTAATACCCATAGTTTTAAGCTGAAGAACAGTAGTAGCTAAATTTGTACGCTGTATTTCAGGAACTGGTGTAGGTAACATTTCATCTCTATATGCTCTTTCTGTGTAAAGACGATAGCATTTACCAGGGCCCGTACGGCCAGCTCTACCGGCTCTTTGTTTTGCTTGAGCTTGAGATATTGGAGTCACAACTAGAGAATCCATTCCTGTTTTTGAATTATAAACTTTTTGTTTAACAAATCCGGGATCTACCACGTAAAAAATGCCATCAATTGTTAAAGACGTTTCAGCAATATTTGTTGCTATGACTACTTTTCGACTTCCAGGTGGTGCTGGTTCAAAAATTCTTGTTTGCATTTCAGAAGGTAATGCAGAATACACCGGTAAGATAATAAGTTCAGGTACATCGGGTCCTAAAATAATTTCGTGTTATTATATTTGAATTTCGAATAAAGGTAAGAATAAAAACAACGAATGTGGCCATACGAGGAACTTTTTCCTGTTTAAAAGTTTAAAATTTTCTTTAATGTATTTCATTTATAAGATATCAAATTAAATTTTAATAAAAAAAAATATAAAATTATAATATTTGACGGACAGGAAAAAGTTCTTCGTATGGCCACATCTGTTGTTTCAGTATTAAATTTATTTTTATGTTAACATAAATTACATGTTATAAAAAATAAACAGAAAAAAAATTTTTTTTTAAATTGCTTTCGTTCGGGATCAAACCTAGGACTTCTGCGTGTAAGCAGAATTTTTACGTATAAACTAACTAAAATCTAATTTAATTTTTTTTTAATTTGGCATAAATTGAAGCTCAAAATATACATTATTCATACAGTGTCCGCAAAAAAGTCTGCACCATATAGGATTTTTTTTAATTATGAATGTTTTTCGAAAATAGTTTTTGGCATCAATGTCTGCATGAAATAAAACCAAAAAGGCGCCAAAAATATTAGTTATGTCATTTACGCAACGCTGCCAAATCGTCTTTTGAAAGTTTCGATTGCCCCAAAATGCCCTTATTTTTCAAAACAGAGAAAAACATCATAAGGGAAAATTGTTTCTATTCACCTCAAGATACTAGATACAAAGTTTAAGAAAAAAATATTAACATTTTGATTTTTTGGTTTTCTTGAAAATTTTCACTTATTTATAATTTTCCGGAGTTCTTTACATTTAAATTCTAGAGATCCACTATGATCCAACGAGATCAAAATATTACGTTTTGTTTTTAATTTAGTCTAAAAGGTGGTTCACACTACATGATTTCTCATAGGAGAAGTCATATGACTTCTCCTATGAGAAATCATAGCAAAATAATAACCAAAAATAATAGGGAATTTTCAGAATAAAACTGTTAGTTATTTACCATATTTGGGGTAAATAACCAAATATTTGGGGTAAATAACCAAATATAGTAAATAACCAACAGTTTTATTCTGAAAATTCCCTATTATTTTTGGTTATTATTTTGCTATGATTTCTCATAGGAGAAGTCATATGACTTCTCCTATGAGAAATCATGTAGTGTGGCCAACCCTTAATTTTGGAACAAATATATTTTCATTGAAAATGATAGGACCATCTTGGACTATTTTCCCATCTCTCAATTCTTTTTGGGAAATATTTTAACCATAGAGGTCACATATTTTAGATAAATATCTGCGAATTTTAATTAAAATAAGAGCTGACCTACAGAGGTCCGAAATGATGTCTAAATATATCCTAAATATCCACACAATAAACTAATATGGAATTTATTTATGTATAGTAGTACTAGTGTTTTTACCAATGTTTTATCTGTCAGCTCTTATTTTAATTAAAATATGCCGATATTTTTCTAAAATATGTGACCCCTACGGTTAAAATATTTCCCAAGAAGAATTCAGAGATGGGAAAATAGTCCAAGATGGTCCTATCATTTTCAATGAAATAGTAGATTATATACTTAGGTTGAGAAGTTTACTATTATTGCCCTAGCGCAAAGTATTATATCCTGAGGCGCAAGGCGCCGAAGGATATACACTGCGCAAGGGTTATAATAGTAATCTCAACCGTAGTTTATATAGTATTTTTTTTACTACTAGTAATATAAATTTTCATAAAAATATCGTTAAAAAAATCATAAAAACAGTTTTCATTTTTTACCTATACTTCAATCTCACAATTCGAGATAGTGACTCATCCTAATATGTGTTCACAAAATTTAGCTAGCTATAGCGCGGCTTCTATTGAGATAGATGCAGAAAACACGTGCCGCTTTAATAGAATAACGTACTTTACTATAATTTGACAGAAGCTGACAGAAGCTTAGTAGTAGAAGTGGATCCGAGTACGAACGATTGTTCATAATGCTGTACCGAAAAATCTCGATGTAATCTCGTCTTTATTCTATAAATGACATAACTGTCTACATTTGTGAAACTCAACTATAGGTAAATAATATTTTATTATTTACCTCAAAAACAGTTTTGATTATTATAATATTTTATTATTTACCTAGGTGGAGAAATTTAATTTCTCTGTTTAAAAAGGAGTCAATAATGATAGCATTTTAGGCTAGTAGTAAAAAAATATATTTATGTTCCAAAATTAGACTAAATTAAGAACAAAACATAGTAATTTGATCTCATTTAGTTAAAGAGGATCTCTAGATCTTAAATGTAAAGAAAAGAACTCCGGAAAATTATAAATAAGTGAGAATTTTCAAAAAAACCAAAAAATGAAAATGTTAATATTTTTTTCTTAAACTTCGTATCTAGTATCTTGAGATGAATAGAAACAATTTTCCCTTATGATGTTTTTCTCTGTTTTGAAAAATAAGGGCATTTTGGGGCAATCGAATCTTTCAAAAGACGATTTGGCAGCGTTGCGTAAATGACATAACTAATATTTTTGGCCCCTTTTTGGTTTTACTTCATGCAGACATTGATGCCAAAAACTACTTTCGAAAAACATGAATAATGAAAAAAAATTCCATATGGTGCAAACTTTTTTGCGGACACTGTATCTTCAGAAAGCTAATTTTACGAGCTTTCAAAATATTGAAAAATATACCGCGTGTTCTATTTAAATTAAGAAATTGGATCCCATTTCCGGTTAAACCGGAAGTCAAAATATTAATTGTTTGGTATCGTGTAATGGGTAATTTTACGAGCATTCAAAATATTTAAAAATATACAGGGTGTTCCTAAAAATTTTGATATTTTTGCAATTTCCGGTGTAACCGGAAGCGTTTTGTTAACCGAAAATAGTGTCAAATAATAGATATTCATGAGATTGGTACATATTTCTATTTTCAAGTTTTAATTTTTATTACAAAAGAAATTCGAGATTTTTGAAGTTTTGACATTCCAAAAATCGTTACTCCAAAACGGCTCGAGAGATTTTGATAAAAATTTATATTTCGATAGAGAATTACGTTGTCTGGAACATATCCAAAAAAGAAAAAATATGGCAGAGGGAACTTTGAGAAAATCCATTTCAAAATTTTGACCTACTTTGGGCTCTTAAAGGTAGGCAATTTTAAAACAATTTTGAAAATTGAGTTGTTTAGGTCGAAATCCCTATATTTTGGCTGTACCAGGCCGTTTTTAAATTTTTATAATAATAATTACCGTCCAAGTTATAAGGGAAAAACTACAAAATGGAACAATCGTTCTATTGACCGCCATATTTTTTAATTGGGGTCATAATTTTTAATTTTAATTTTTAACATGTATTACCTCATAGCCAAATAGAAATGAATTTGGCCCAAATTTGCAATTATGCGCCCAAAATAACCACCTTATTTTTGGACACCCTGTATAGATTTCTTATAAAAGCTTATTACGTTGAAGAAATAATTTTAAAGTGGGTAAAATCAAATTTTATCAAAATCGGTTCAGTAGTTTTTGCTCTATAGGTGGGGCACACTAACATTTCAGTTCAAAAAATCAAAAATTTTTTTTTTTTTTTCTTTTTAAATTTCATTATTATTTTTTTTTCTCGATTTTAACAACTTTTTCTTGGATTGGAGAAGTTAAATGTTTTTAAAACTTTACCTAAAGATTTCATTCGCTCGTACAGAATTTCACAGGCAGTATCGATCTCTTCTTGACCAGTTAAAAACAGTAAAATGTCACCGGGAGGTTCACGTAAGTGAATTTGCATTACAGTAATTAAACTTGCATCTAAATAATCAGTCTCAGGTTCTTTCGTATATAAAACTTCGACTGGAAAAGTTCGTCCAGGTATAGTGAATATAGGTGCTTCGAAAAAATACTGAGAAAATTTTACGGCATCCAATGTTGCTGAAGTTACAATTACTTTTAATTCTGGACGTTTAGTAACAGCTTGTTTTAAAAGCCCAAACATTACATCTGTATTTATAGTACGTTCGTGAGCTTCATCCAACATAATTACTGAATAATTTTTGAGATCAAGATCCACTAGACATTCTCTTAATAACATACCATCCGTCATGTACCTAAAAATTTTTCAAATGCATTTTTAATTCGACAACACTTTTGTCAACAATTAATAACTTACTTTATCATAGTTTCAGGACATGTGCAATCTTCAAAACGAATTGTATATCCTACTTCTTGACCTAATCGACATCCAAATTCTTCTGCTACTCTTTTTGCAACGGACATTGCAGCAACACGACGTGGTTGAGTACAACCAATTTTACCTCTAGATGTAAAACCTGAGTCAGCTAAATATTGAGTGATTTGGGTTGTTTTCCCACTACCGGTTTCTCCAATTACAATTAAAATTTGATTATCAGTTACAGCCTAAAATAAGCAATGTTAAAGTCGTATTTTCAAAAATAACTATTTTATACTTACTTTAATTAATTCTTCTCTTAATTTATAAATAGGAAGGGACTGCCTTTGTTCTATAATGGTAAGATTAGTTTTTTTGCCAAATGACGACTTTTTGCCTCCTATAACGTGCTTTTTCCATTCTGGTAGATCTTGTGACTGCATTCCAATACCTCTCATGTTAGCAACTAATGCTCGATGGGCTAAAAAAAAATTAATTGTATCAAAAATGCGTTTATAAACCAATAGAATTAAATAGCACCCATCTAAACAGAAATATTTTAATACCTTCAGGTAAAGGATCGATCCAATTTTTATTTAATCCCGAAGGCAGTGATTCCATATCTTGTTCTCGTTGTATCATCTTTTGTTCTCTTCTCTCTTTAGCTAAAGCAGATTGCATCATTGCAGCTTGAGCCAATGATCCATCAGGATTTTTTACAATTCTAACAGGACTGAGATCGTGCATAGCTCGCCCGTGGCCATGAAGAAATGGTGGTTCATCTTCAACAAGTTCTATTTCAATGTCAGCTTCCCCATCTTCATCTTTTGGTAGTAAACCAGTTTCATCATCAAAATCTGGTAATTCACTTTTATCGATACAACCGGCAGATATCATTTGCTTAATTTCCCATCGTTCAGGACTTGACAGTCTTGTAACACGTTTACGAGAAGTTTCATCGTCTTCTTCTACACCTACTGGTAGGCGTAGAACAGATGTGCTATTGTAAGTAGGACGATCAGGATTTCTATCTTTGTCTTCTCTTTCTTGCGGCGCATGGGAAAGTGGATTTAAATCTTTTCCTGTCATTTGGCACACTTCTTTCATCGATAAAGATACCTTCTGGCCAGTTACTGAAAGTACTTTTACTTTAACTCTGTTTCCTCTCGAAACTACTTCAGAAACATTAGTAACTCTTCCTTCAGCTCGAAGCTGTGAAATGTGAACCAAACCTTCCCAACGTCGTTTTAATCCTTCTAATTGTACGAAACATCCAAATGGTACAACATTTGCAACTTTTCCATTATAAAGCTGTAATTTTTAAAACAAAAAT
Source organism: Malthinus seriepunctatus (assembly GCA_963924605.1). Lineage (NCBI taxonomy): Eukaryota > Metazoa > Arthropoda > Insecta > Coleoptera > Cantharidae > Malthinus > Malthinus seriepunctatus. Next base: position 49,250,370 of record OZ004600.1, read on the forward strand.
ATTAGTAATATTCAATTGAAAAGAACCCACTTGCCTATGTCATTACCTGACCAAATTAAGTATTTTGAAAATGACACAGTGGGTTCTTTACGTTTGGAGAATATAAAATAATAACAAACTTTACCTTGCCAGGAATTGGGTCATCATCCAGTTCTGGATTTTCACGTTTAATTTTGGGTTTCTTTTCTACAGACTTTGATCTTCTATTGCCAGATCTTGATCTTTTATTTCTAGATCTGGATCTTCGGTTTCTAGATCTACTTCTTCTGTGATTTGGGGATCTACTTCGGTATCTTCTTGTTTTTTCACGTCTGTCTTTAGATCGAGACCTTGATCTATCACGTCTACCTTTGGATCTTGATCTATCTCGCCTACCTTTAGATCTTGATCTCTCTCGCCTACCTTTAGATCTGGATCTTTCGCGCCTACCTTTAGATCTTGACCTGCCTCTTTTTCTATTTCGATCTCTACTTCTGCTTCGTGATCTCCGCTTTTCTGGTTCTCTACTCCTGCTTCTATGTTTATCTTTAACTTTTTCGTCTTTAATTTTATTTTGGGCAGAAGGTGCTTGTGCTTCAAGTTGTGCCATCAAATCGCCAATGCCATCGTCGGTAATTTCTTTAAGCTTACTTTTTTCATTCTCGACTTCATTAAGTATAAATTCAGGTGGCTGTCTATTAGGAATTGCTAAGCCTGGAAATTTAAATGACAGATCATCGGAATGCGTAACACTCGAAGTGGAAGGAGCATTTTTATCTGGTTTCATGTGATGGATAATACGTAACAAATTTGAAATAAACGAATCTGCAAATTCGGCACCATTTTCAAACAATGCATTTTTAAACGTTTCAAACGTAGCATTCTTCTCGGATAAATGTATAATAAATTCAGCTGAAAATACCAAAAATGTAGAATTTATTATTAAATCACGTAAATCATAACCACAAAACTTACCAACATCTTTGTCTTTTAACCCCAAATGATTTTCTAGCTCGGTACAAACTTTTGAAACTAATGATAAATGTTCTAGTTTTTCTAATTCATTCATTTTATTTTAACTCACTTAAATATAGTTGATCAAAAACGTTTTTTATTCTACTTTCTAGTTTCTACATTAGTTTGTTTTCAAAATGTTTCCAACTGTCAATTGTCAAACTGAAAATCTGACGTTATGTAAATCAGTGGTCTTCAAACTGTTTTCGGCTTAAGATTTTCTTTACATTTGGTTATGCGTTATTTTACCCACTGTTTTAATAGATTATAAATTTATATTTAAAGTTTATTTATATATTAACATTATAATATTGAAGATTATTTAAATGGGGTTGTAAAATTTCTTCTTTCATCCAAGCTGCAAACCTATGTACACGTTAACAGTGCGTTTGACAGCTTTTAAATGCAGTAAAATTATCAAAATATAAATATGGCAGATACATCCAAAGCACAAAAGCTGGCAGCTGCAAGGAAAAAGGTATTTATTTATGATTGCTATAAATTTTCTCATAGTATAATCTAAAATCAGTTGGTTCATTAATTATGGTTAAGGCACCTAATGCGTTTTAATGCCCAATTACAAAGCAGCCACATCATCATTTTAACAACTTTCTTTTTTAGCTCAAAGAATATCAACAAAAAAGTCAAAAACCAAGTAAAATTGGATCAGAGAATGAAGAAAATTTAGTCATATGCGAAAACTTAAGTAACTCCACTCACAGTTCTACCAATGATAACTTTGAAATAGTTAATGTGCCTTCAGAATCGAATTCTCATTTGTCAGCTTTGCACAATTACTTTCAAGAAAATCCAAATCCTATTACATTTAAAGAGCCTAGTAGTTTTTTTGATAGCTTATCCACGTATAATCCAAATTTAAATATTAACGAAACGACAATAAAAAGCTTAAATGATGATAACGACTTAAACACAACCAGAAATTCCACTGTGATAAGTAATTCTGATGCTTTACAGACCAAGAGTTCGGAAAGCAATGAACGTTTAAGTGTTTCATTAGATGACGCAAAAATATTAAGCGAGTACATAGAAAATTCAAAGCATAAAGAAGTCGATTTGATGGTTTTAAACGACCAAGAAAATGTCAATTATGAAGATAGTCAAAATAAGTTTTTTGAAACGGCCGAGCAAAAGATATCCGAACACAGTTTTGAAGTATGCGATAATTTTAATTCAAGCGCTGAAAGTTTAAGGCAACTTTCATCACAAATAACTGAACTTATTAAGGATGATGTCGTCCAGTTACAAGAAATGAATGAAACTGACAATAAAAATGAAGAGTTAACATTTCTATTAGAGCAAGAACGATTGAAATCTAAAAAATTACAGTTGCAAGTTCAGGAGTATCAAAATAAAGTAATTCAGTTAGATTGTGATTTTAGAAGGTCTAAGACCGAGTGGGAAAATAAAGTTAGTCGTGAAACAGGTCCTTTGCAAGAACAATTACAGTGTCATGCTCAAACATTGGGAATTCTAGTTGGTGAGAAGACTGAATTATCAACCGCTCTTTCACAAAGTCAGCTTGTACTTCAACAAAAAATCAATGATTGTGAAGAACTACAAGGACGTTTGAAAACTTCACGTTCTCGAGTTGCAGATTTGGAAAAGGAATTACAAACGTTGAAATTAGAGAAGGATAACTTTAAGAAAACTCATAATTGTAAGGAAGAAACTGAAAGATTTCAAAAAGAGTTTCAAGTGAGTGTCTTATTAGCATGATATATATTTATCTATATTCAATTTATTTTAGCATGTGCAAGAAAAGAACGAAGAAATAGCTCAAGATTTATTGGAAGCAAGAGAAAAACTAAATGTTAAAGTTAATGAAAATTTAACTCTTCAACGAGAAGTACAAGAATTAACTCATCAATTATCACTGGCTCAGGTTAAAATTCAACAAATTACAGTTGGTGAAAACATACAAACAGAATCACAGATTGAAATTTTAAATCAACAAAAATTAGCTTTAGAAAAGCAGATCGTAGAGTTAAATCAAGCTTTGAAATCGACTACAAATGAAAGAGACCAGGCAAGTGTACAGTATCAACATTACGTACAACAATTAAATGGACAAACTGATGCACTTGCTAGGCAGTTGGAAAGTATTACTTTGGAAAATGAAACTTTGTCAAAACGCGAACAGAATTTAGTTCAACACATTAGCGAATTGGAAAGGCACCTTCAGAATATTCAAGATGATCATCTGAATTTTGCTTCTGGTAGGGCTATACCTAGTGACCAAAAGAAAGAGTTAGAGAGTGCTTTAACAACTATTCATAATTTACAAAGTGAAAAGGATGAACTGGAAAATAATTATCAACAGCTTTTAGCTGATAAAGGAGATTTGTTACAAGAGCTCAAAACCAAAAAATTGTTAATAGAAGATCTCGAATCTCAGTTAGATAGACTACAAAGCAATCAACCTGATAGTGCTAAATTGTTAGCTGCTATGGAAAGTGATAAAATTGCAGCTTCAAGAGCGGTCACTCAAAATTCAGAACTTAAACAACAATTGGAAGAGATGCAGCAAGCATTTGTTAAAATGGTAAGTTAAAAAGTAATCTTTGTTAGGTGGTATCAGTAATAGTGTATTGTACAACTAGTGCTTTTCTTTTCCCACAACCACAATGTAAAGAACGATTACCATAAAAATGTTTGACAGCTTTAATGTCGCAATTTACAATCTTCTTCATCAGTAAACCCTTCGAAATAGAGCACTTTACATTGTGGTTGTCATAAGAAGAATTTTAGTTTTAATAATTTCAAGCGAGATAAATATTTATTAATTTGTTAACAGAGTAATGACAAGCTGGACTTAACTGAAAGATTAACAAGTGAAGAATTTCAAAACAAAGAATTAACTGAAAAATTAAATCAAGTTCAACATCAACTCCATACGTTATCAGAAGCTCTTAGAATTAAAGACAATGAGCTTACAAATATAAGAGAAGCAAATCAAAGTAAACAAATTCTTGTACAAGATCAGTTAGGAGATCGCCTGCGTCACTACGAAGCACAATACAGTACAGTTCAAGCGATTCAAAACGAATTGAAGGAATCACAACAAAAAATTCAACACTTAGAAATTGAAAATGAACAACTGAAACGATTGAAAGATTCAAACCAAAGTGAAGTTCAAAAGATTGTTGAATCATCTGGTAATGATGTAAATATGCCAGAAACAGAAACTCCAACTATTAGTGAGAATTACCGAGACAAGCAGAGTGATCTAGATTTAAAGACATTAGATAAAGAAATTGCCATGAAACATTTAGAAGAAAAATTTACACGAACAATGCAAGATATAGCAAATTTAAGTGAAGAGAAACAAAGACTCGAACATATTGTTACCCAACTTCAATATGAAACAGAGACAATAGGAGAATACATTGCTTTGTATCAACATCAGCGCGGTATTCTTAAACAACGAACACAAGAAAAAGATGAGCAATTAAAAAGATTAGCGGAAGATAGAGAAAAAGTTCGTAATAAATTAGATTCACTTAATGGGCTGGTACAGAAATTAGTTATTGAAAAAGGAAATTTGTCGCCGGACTTTTTTAAAGAACACGAACATTTAAAAAATAACGATTTATGCAGTGAACATGCCAAAATACAAGAGAAAATAAATAAAGTGATCCCAACAAATCAACCTAATGATGCAGAACCTACAAAAAATGTAAATAATAATTTAAGCACAGAGACTGCAGAAGAAATTATAGCTCTTTTGGCAGAAATTAAATCGAGTAATTTAATTCAACCTTCAGAAAATTCTGAAAATTTTCATCCATGCTCTTGGTGTTCCGGGCAGTTAATAACTGTGTAAAGAAGGTATTTAAAATTACCAAATTTGTATTATAAGTTGCCTTGAGGTTTTAATATTTGATATAAAGAATAATCTTGGAGTTGTAATTATGTGAATAATATATACGTTTAATAAAAATTTATTAATCATTTAATTTAAATAAAATTGTTTTATTGGAATATCGTTACATTTAAATTGAGACCAAAATCATTTGAAAAATTTTCGAGTCGAGTCGGAATGATTACAGGTTTCTATAAAAGGTTGAGTTCTTTGCTAGATTCGAAATTTATTCTGCTGACTGGGCAATTCTAACCTAACTTTACAACAAGAATTGTAACGTCAGCAACAGGTTACTACGTGTAAAGAAAAGTTTATTTGACCGAAAAAGTATTCTAAGTTTTAAGTTTGTTCAATATGAGACAGTCAAAGGGTAAAACTAAGGAAACAAGCAAAGAGAAAAAACAGAGAAGAAAGGACTTTCAAGAGTCGAAACGCCAAATTTTTACGATTGTATTACCTACGTTAGCAGTTGTAGTTATGTTTATTGTGGCTTATATCTACGTTAAAACACGCACTGCAAACTATTTGGATTAATTTAAGTTTAAACTCTTTAAAATGTTTTATTTTATATACGAAATATTTTTGTAAATCAACAAATGAAATAAAACTAAAGTGCAATTTTAAGTGGTTATATTTGCTTTATATAAATAGTGGTTTATATTAAGAATACTTATAAAAATATTACAAAAAAGATACCTATTTACATAAAATTACATACATATGACAATTATCCTTTCACACGTTTATTTTTACTAAAACACAAGCACGTAACCACCGGGGTCAGTAATGTTAAATTTGCATCATTCGTGGTAAAAGTTTTTAAAACTAAACTAACGTCGATTAGGTATGGCAATGCTGCAGTCTGTAGGTTACTAAATAAAGGCAGTTCATTATATTTACAAATATACAAAAAGACTGGCAAATGGTATCACAGTAAAAAATCCGAGAAAGCGCTACCAAACCAAACTAGTACAATTGGTAGCAGATAATGGGCAAGTGCCTTAGCAAGAGCTGGCCCACTAACGGTAGAAGCAGCAGCTCTTGAAACATTTGGTACAACTGTAGTTGTAGGAATTGTAGCTTGTACAATTTCAGTTCCTGCTCTTGGTTCTTCGGGAACACCTAAATTATAATGATTTCCAGAACCTTCTAAGTCATCTTCATCTATTCCACCACCAGATCCACTCGCGTTTGGCGTGTCATCTGAATCGTCGGCCAAATCTACATCTTGACCTTGATAGGCGGATTGTAATTTACTAATAAGAGCTTGAAGTGTAAATATTTGTTCGTTTAAAGCAGGTGGGGAAGATGTCGGACTTGAAGCAGTTTGTTGTTCGACGTTTCCTGTTCCATTCCAACAGTTTATATTTGCATTAGGAGGGGCCGCTTCGTTATTGCAAAACTGGTATGGCAATTGGCTCCAAAACTGACGGCTGTCTTTAAGTCTCTAGAAAAAAATGTTGTTTTAGGATAAAATTGTACATAAAATTTGAATTCATAATAACTTACTTGTTTAATATCTCGTATAAGTTTTTCCATGGTTGCAGCTGCTTCAACCTTTTTGCGTTTCTTTTTAGTGTTGGTGTTGAAGTTGAGAGATTCAAATGTAATTTCGTCATCGGCGTTTTTAGATTTACGTTCAGCTACATGGGGCTCTTCGATTTCGCTAGTTTGGTTTTGGATTATTGGGGCATCACGTCGACGACGTTGTAACGATGGATTTCCACATCCTGAAAATATTTTATCGGATACATCGCGACCTTTCTCTTGGAAATTCATTACAGCTTCAGAAATTTTAATATTTATTGGCTCAACTACCATTTCTACGTTAAATGGGCCTAGCAATCGATCGGCAACTTTATCGAGTCCATCTGTAAATAATTGGAATTAAGTAATGGTAGATTTTAGAATTTGGATTAAGCGTACCAACAAAGTTATTCCAATGTGTATCTAAAACTACGTGCTGTTGTAGACATTGTTGTAAAGTTGAAATACAATAAGAAGAGCAGCTTCCTGAGTTTTGCATTCCCAGGCATTTATCACAGTGCTGCATTCTTACTATTTCTAAACCGCACCTTTCGCTTATTTTTAATGTTGCCATATTACGAGCCACTTCGGCTCCCGTTGATAGAGCTTTATAAAAAGCGCGCGTAGCAACAAAAGATCTTCGTAATTGCACACCCAGTTTGTGGGGTACGTCGCCAAATGGTTTTAATTCTGTTATGTGTTCGGCTACACAGTCCATGTATCTTTCGTCAAATTGGTATTGGGCGTTTATTACAGTAAACATACGTTGGTAGAGAATACCAAAAAATGTATCTAATGCTTCAGCTAATCTTACTCTACCGTTATTATAATAATGTTCTAGTTCTTCAAAAAAATCAGTAAAAACGAACGAATGTTGTAAATATATTACTCCATAGGTCTTTTTGAACATTTCGTGAAATTGCTTCTTGGAATTGTTCATGAGATTCCTGAAGAATTCTGTAACAAAATTACAAATTTAGAGCACAAACATTTTTCATAAGGAAATGGAACATGATTTAACAACGATCTGTAAGTCTCCATATAAATGATGAAGGATCTATCGAGAATTGCAAAACTCCGACTTGGTAATATATTAATTTGTAGGTGTTCAACTCATTTTAGACGGTGTAAATAGTTCAATTAGTGTATGAATGACTAATACAAACTATCTGATAGATTCATGGGAACAGGATGCAGAGATTTCTCAAGTGTTGATTCTATTTAACCGTTGACGTTGATTTACAAATAAATTTAATAAAATAAATATGAATGGATAAAAAAATTGATTATAGCTCCGAATGTATAGGAACTTCAATAAAAATAAATGTGGTATATAATTTTGTTCAGTTAACTTGCGCCCACCTGGCCCAACAACCATCATGGTACGTTGTATACATTATATTAAATATATTTATATTACAGACAAAAATTCCATTATGTATAAATAATAATCGTTAATAAGTTGCAAATTTAGACTTTTAATTTATTTTATTAATATTTATCGACAGCAAATGAACCTCAATGCCAAATTTGGAAGTAAAAAAAATAATTAAAAATTAAAAAAAAATTTATTTATTGAATTAGTAGTTATAAAATAATAAATTTAGCCAGGATTCCCATAAGAGATGTAGTAGAAGTAATTTTACTAAAAGTTGTACTACATAAATTCTTCGCATATAAAGTTTTAATTAATAAATTAGTTTATGGTTTAAATTTTGAACAAAGGATTAAAAGAGTTATTAAATCAAAAAAAAGTTGGTTTATGTTAATCAGTCATATAACGAATAAGTACAGTGGGTTTACAACTTTTATTACACTCAAAACAAAGACTTTATACGTGATTTTAGAAGTTTGCTGAATTGGTCACAAACCTTTTGCTTTTTTCATTATATCCAACATTTATATTATTTATTACACCATTTTGCAAGACTTTGGGTTTTGGGATTCTATATTTCCTCAGTTGAAGATAAAATGAAAAAGCAACGTTTATTCGCTTCAACCCTCTTCTATGTTTCGGAGATGAAAATTCCATTAGTACCGAGCGAATATAAGGAGATGGAAGAAGTTTAAATATAATTTTGATACTTTATCTTGTCCTTTCCCTCAAGTGTTTGTAAATAGCTGATAAAAGTATGTAAAAATTACATTTTTATGGTCTACCGCTTCCTGTTTTTCTCATCGTTGAATTACACATATTTTCATTGTCATTATAAGATAATATTTAACAGATCATGTTTTTATACACAGTAGGTATGTCTCATAGGTATGTGTGTGTCTGGTAGTTAAATATGCAACTTAAACAAGTGAAAAGAGCAATTATTGTGCGGAGAGACCCATTATCGTCTTCTTCATACGTTGTACAATTAGTGAATGCAAGATGATAAGGAATGCTCTTCGATAAAGTAACAATTCTTTTACGAAAACCTTACTAGATGTTCACAATTTCCTCACAATTGTAGTTGTCTCCCCGTTTGGGACACACTGTATATTTTGAACTTCTGATTAATCTCTCATTATTTTAGATAATAGCAAGATAATTAGTTGGTTTAACAGATGATTAATTTGCACAAGTTTATTATTAATCATTACTCTTGTAATGGTAGACAATAATTAGCATCAGGTCTCCATTCAAACCAAGTAATTAAAAGTCGGCAGGAGAAATTAATGTTAGTCCAACAAATTAAATTAATGGCAATTTAAAAGAAGACGAACACAAATAATGAAAAATAATTTCATTAACAAGTTACAATATTTTTCTCTTATGTCATGCTTAGATTACAAGTGGTAGGTAGAGGTAATATCTAATATGTGGGATCAAATACATTGTGAGATTGTGACGAGACACGAATTAAATAGCTTCTGACCTTAAAAAATTGTTTAAAAGTCATTAATCATACTAAAAGTTTGAAGTAATTTAATAATGATATTGAATTGCGTTTCTTGTATATCATTTACAAAATAGGATAAGAGACAAGCATGAAGAGCTTCTTGATGACTGGATGAAGGAATTAACAAAAGGAGACACAAAAGAAAAAATATCGGTAGGTATGTTCATTGAAAGAAGTGTTGAACCGAAACTGAAAAAAAAAATTTTAAACGAGCATAATAGAAAACATTAAATGTGTGTGTGTTGAAAAAAATCCTTTTAAAACGTCGTTGATTAAACAAATCCAAAGCAGGACCTATATGAAAAGGATTCATTTTGAACTTCATTTATTTTATTTGAACGATTAGTTTTAAAAATCATCAATTCTATCACCGACTTGGACAAAAAATTAAATATTAAGCAGAGTTGAAAAGATCCTTTTCAGATTTCTATCACATTTTTTGGCAGGAAATTTTGATTCAGATTCAAAATATTTAAAAGCAATATGTAGGAATCGATTTAGAAATGATTAATATTTGAGACACGTAAATCAAATTTATTATTATCTCACAATTTGATTGAAGTATCCTGTGTTAAAAAAATTTAATATGTTCAAACATTAAATTTGAATTAATACCGCCGTCACGAAATTAACAAGGAATAGTTGACATTTTACTTAATTAAAAGATAAATATTTGATAATATTTCATATTATTAAATCATCAGTTAAAAATGTCGTTGTATGTTTGCTAATTTAAATATTATTTAAATAAAATAATATTTTTTGTGAATTGGTTCAATAATACAATAACCTGTGAATACTAAAGAAGAATTTTCATTGAAAACAGCTTTTCTTGATGATTCATATAAATATTTTTTGATTTTTTCCATAGTATTGACGTTACAGTTATACGAAGTGTCCTATATTAAGCAGGGTCCTCATCAAATATTGTGATCCAACGTCGCCAACATGTTCCAAACTTTGAAATTTGTCCAAAACCCTTGAAAGGTATTTAGAAACAAGAAGTGTCAAGCCAGATCAAAATGTCTTCTTGTTACATATTTCCAACTCTTTTGTTTGAAGTCAGACCAGTCTCTTTATAAGTCTGTCCTCTGATGATATAAGTCTTTTTCTATTTTTGAAATAAATGTGTAAAAGCAAAGGGCAAAAATGGCATTGCTATATTGGTTAGCATGTGACAAAGGGAATTATATAAAAATGAAAAAATAATATCGGATGAGCTAGTCTTTTTGATGGAATTACTACACATCAGGGAATCATCTTCTTTCGTTTTTATACTTTAATAAATCACATCATAGGTTTACACAGAATTATATTTTTCCATATTTCAATTAACTGTTCAACAACAGCATCATTCTACATCTTAACACCACGAACCGTCTTCGGTCTTTACCAAATGTGATTATAAATTAATTCGTTCGGAACACTGTAGAGCTTTGATGTTACCGTTCCAACAGTAAACCATCTGATTTTGAAACAATTCTCATTTTCTCAACTTAAAAATACACAGTCAGGAAGGATACCACATAGAATACCACGAAATCTCATGTTTTGTATTCGGTTCCTAATGGCAGTTTGAAGAAAGATATAAGCTCAAAAAATTTTAGACATCTACTTCCATCAGCTCAAGTATCTGCGTTTCGTTGAATATCGAAATTGATAAGTATCAACACGATGAAATGAAGATTTTATCTCACGTCTCCATAGACAACCTGGTCCTACACCTAGAAAAGATGCAAGCACCTCTCGAGGTGTTTTCCGTTCCAGTTCTATTGTTTTGGATTTTAAGTGGAAAATTAATAAGATCTTAAATAAAACCGATTACAAAGATTTGAAAAGTTGAATGGTAGCTTACATATTTTATTGATGTGGATCAACGGCACCTGCCAATATACCATTCCTAGTTTGAATATATCAGTGGCAGGTGATAGTTTGCCATTACAAATGCAAAAATGGTATATTGTATTGTACTCAGGGGTCGATTGGCCTTATAGAACTGCGACCAGTGTTGATCTTTTGTTCATAACCCTACTCGTATTTATATATTCTTATGAATTCAATCTTGCTAGCAAAGCATAGAATGTCCCTGTTTCACTTCTTCAGGCGTCAATTGAGCCCGCCATAAAAGTTTTAGTCTAAGCCTAGCCAAAGCATCGCAATTGCAGAGAACGTGTTCGACAGATTCGATCTCCGATTCACAGAATCTGCATATGTTACTATCCTCCAATACCAGTCTCTTGAGGTGGTACCTCACTGAGCAGTGTACCTACAGTTAAACAGACTCGTGATGAGTCTGATTTCGTTCTTTCATAATATAAGAAGTTTTTTAGCATTCGTTGTACTCAATGAATTTCTTCGACTGTATGGGTCCTGGTGCGTTGTTCCAGAGAGAATTTTTGTTCTCAGTTTCCCATTTTTGGATCTCCACCCTTCTATATGTGTTCTAGATAGCTCATAGTGAGGTTCGATTGGGAGGGCTTTTGAGCTTGTTCCTGGTTAATTCATAAGCTATTTCGTTTCCTTCAATTCCCTCATGACCTGGCACCCAGTTAAGGGCAACTTTGTTGTCTCTTGCCAGCGTTTTGAGGAAAGTCTGTATTCCCAAGTGGATAAGGACTCAAAGCTATTGGCTTTGAGTACCTTTATCGCAGCTCGGCTGTCAGACATTATGTAGACTTTTTGGCCCTTTAAATTCCTTCGTAGACATTCTCGGGTACAAAGATTTATTGCAAGGTTTCAGCTTGCTATGCTTGCATAATTGTGGGGTAGGTTCCTAAGGCTACTGATGCAGGGGGGGATTTACCACTAGGCTAACCTAGGCTGTAGCCTAGGGCCGCAAGCCCAAAGGGGCCGCACAAAAATGAGCTGTTACAATGGCACAAGTAACAAAACTTGAAAACAAAATTTTGATACAGTGATCCATGAAAATAATTTTATTATTTAATTACCATTAAAGATAATAATAACAATAGTAAGGGCCCAAAACTGGAGTTAGCCTAGGGGCCTAAATTTTACAAATCCCCCCCCTGTACTGATGCCTTATGTTTTGGACCATAAATTCTTAGACCTGTTCAGTTTTAGATTCATCCGAATTAGGGCTTCACGCGAGAGTCTCGCATCGCATTAGAAATCTTACTCTCGCCTCGCAAAAAGTTGCGTGGAAAGGCGAGCATGCGAGACTCTCGCATTAAGCCCTAATCCGAATACCAGATGGAGGAGTTTTCTTCCAGTTGTACTGATTGACTTATAGTCGTGTGCGGTCCTGAATGACCACCTCGAACGGTGTTGAAAGTCAAACACTCTTGAAATGAGGGTTTTTCAAACAATTCTAGCTGTAGAAAGTCCAGGATCTTTAGGTGACCTGTTCTGTCACCCAGTTTGAATTTCTTGCTCTGTGCAATTTTTATGGCGGTTTGAGAAGACCCTCCTTCTTCACCCGTAGGTGAAGGGTTAAAGCAAATGGTAAACTGGCGGTAATCTAATGACTTAAGGGTGTTGATGCTGTTTTATCTGACCCTTCTTCCGACTATGGGCTTTTAGCACTTCCACTCGGGTTTCATTTCTGGTGACTGATGAGTGTAAATGAGGAGGTAAAGAACCAGGTTCTCAAGGAGATACTGGGTGATCGTGTGGTGTCGTTACTCGCTATCATACGACTTTATTATTATTATTAAGAGTCAATGAAGAGGGTGGTATTTGGGGCAGTCTTGATAATGAAGATTATGGTAATAGAGACTTAAAAGGTCCAATATTTCCACGAAATCTGTTGCCTGTGCTTTTCTTCCGTTTGAATTAAATTTTGACCTATTTTAGCATTCTATTAATAGGATTTTCGCCAATTGCGAGCAATTGTTTATGTGTTAGATGAGTTGAGACTAAAGATTTGTTATTTATGGTGTAATAAACTATAAAACTAATTTAATTCAATTAATTTAGCCGTCATCGTATTATAGCGTTTAGTGTAAAATATCAAATAAAGCAAGCAACAGTGCACTGAACTTGGCAGCGCTTTATTAATCAGTTTTTAAAAATAGTTTTTGTTTAAAATAATAAACTACAACTAAAAATATCTTTCAATTTTCCATTTTTTTAGCAAAAGATTTATGAAGTTTATAACACATACAGACAGACACGTCGTTTTCGTATCAATCGTCACATTTCAACTTTGATTATTATTGTAAAACAAGATTGTTTGATATGTTTACACAAGAACTATCAAAGCAAACACCACGTTTAAGTAATCTGTTATTTACCGTCAAAACGTTTCGCCCTGGTGTCCAAAACGATAGACAGTCTATGAAGTGAATCCTTTAAAAATTTATCTAATTGTCGACGACTAGAAGCTGTCAATTGATTCTCAAGAACTGGCCCACAACAGGAGTCTGGACCACAAACGTCACCTAGAAAGAAAAAAAAGAACTCATTAAAATAACATAATAAAAATGCTAGTAAAAGGTATCATCAATGGATATAATATGTGTAGTAACATAAAGCTCATAAATCACCGATTTTAGACAAGGAGCCCGTGACGTGAGTAGTTCTGTGCATTCTTCGGATAATTCGTTGAAATTAGGTTCAGCTAAAGCTTCAATAAATACTATGAATCATCACAAAGGTGTTCGGAATGTCTCGTTCGAACCTGCCGGGTCAGGTCTCAACAAGCACAAGATACGAAGACGAGATGAGCAAGAGGACCAATAATTTGGTTTCGCAGTCAAAAAAAGTGATATAAAGACCAATTAGTTTGTTTAAACATATGCTATTAAACTTAAACGAGGATTGCTATAAGATAGTTTATAATTATAATAAATGTTTGTCGTGTACTCGTTAATTTGTATGTACGACTCATCAAAGGTTAAATATAGCGTATTTTAAAAATTATTATTGCACAGTTATTAACGCCTTCGTAAACGAGTGTTAAATGTTAATATTTACATTATTCTTGTCAATCATAGTCGTAATTTTCATTTTGCACAAATTAAAGTCTTCTCAATAGAAAATTGTTTTTTAAACAAATACAAATGATCTGACATCTTTGGTGTCGATGATCATTGAAAGAATGTAAGAATGGTAGTTGGGTTGCTACCTGCTGCACCTTTTGGATACCTTTGTTCATAGTCTTTTTCTCAATTTTTACCTTACATTACAAAAAACTTGACTAATAACTTATTTGTTGTAAAGTAAATCTTTAATCCGCATAATTTGCAAATTAAAAATATTGTAAAACAACCACATAAACTTTCAAGTCTTGTATGATTTTATAGTTGTAGTCGACTCACGACTACCAATAAACAAATACAAAATGACTTCATTTGTACTTGGAACTTTTTATTTATTACCTGAAGAATTTTTAATCTTAAATATTCTTTTTTATAGATCGTTATTGGTTATTATAAAACATTAAAAACGAAGCGTAATGAAAAGTAAGAAAGCAGGTCACATCTTCCAGTTATCTCTCATTTATGAAAATTCCATCTTATCAACGTGCATCTAAAACCAATTAAAAAGTAATAGTTTGGCAATATGGTACAATTAATAAAGATAATTGACATCTTATTCCCGATAGATACGATTACTAAATTCCATCGTTATTCAAAAGGTATATATTATTAAATCAGTAGTATTAAACATTACCTTTGGATTCGAAATAAAAGTCAACATTAGAATTTCAAATCATGTTTTCCATACATCAAGGATTAAGGATGTAATAAATATTTCCACCTTCCCTTGAACAACTACTGAATCAACTTCATTTATCTAAATGCGTGTCATTTTATCCATGCTCCCGATACGTTAATTGTTGGGAATCGCTGCATTACATTACTCTTTTCATTTTCAAAACAAGATACGTCTGAACAAGTTTATCTCACATTTTTCCCCATTTAAAAAACATTTTTGATCAGTTTTAGTTCTTCAACAAAGCTCATAAAAACTTAGAGAAAAAATATGCAAATGTCTCGAAAAACTACCTTAATTATAATATCATTTCTTAAACTTAAAATTGATTACTGAAAGATAAAGAAATTAATTTGAGAATACATAAAAAACTATAGCTTTGGATGTAGTACTGGAATATATTACAACATGTAACCAAATAGTTACCAACTTGATTAATAAAAATAATTTTAGAGTTTAAAAATGTAAATGAGCTCGAGAAAAAGAGTGCAACTTTTTTTCCCAATACAAATATTAGTTGAACTTGTGTATTTTTATAAATGTTCCGATTAATCGATATGTGTGTGATGGACGGAGCAATACAAAAAATAATTTAAAAAATTGTACCATCAATCTTCTTCCTTGTTAATCGAAATCCCTTCAACTGGAAATATTAACTTTGCTCAAAAAATAACCTCGAGGCATATAGAAGCAGAATCATAATAAATATTAGGGATGTTTTAGGGTTGCGTTTTGATCTCAAATTCTACATAAGTTTACAAAACTATTCGAATTGTATTTCTGTATTTCTAATTAAATTAATGGTAATTATCTTTATGAATTAATTATATGAAGAGTAAACTTTTATGTCCACAGTGCTGTGGTAATTTCAATTTCCAAGTACATAGTACATCATTAAAATTTGAAATTATTTGTTTTCAATAATAATACTAATATTTTAAAAAACTGTGTTGCGATGTGTGCGTGTTCGGTGAACGGTGGATCCTGCAGCTTAATCTGTGTAATCCTTGGAAATGAATCGTGTTAAGGGAAAACAGTTTTCACCACCACATGATGAAAAGGTATAGGATTAATTAATACTGCTCTATAAATTTTATTTATAGGTTTCAGGTAAATTAATGAATTCTGCAAGATGCTTTCTTTAATTCACCAGGTTTCAAAATTAATTATGCTTTTTCATTCATGGCAAAAACTAAAAATTTATTTTTATTATAACATCTTTAATTATTAATGTAGTAGAAATACTAACTTTGTTTTAATAATAACCTAAAGGCATGTAAGTAGTTGATTTTTGTATTTAAATTACGCGCGTTCATTAATCAACAACATGCAATTGTTCGGCCTACTTTATGTAATTGTTAATTTTTAATAGTTTGACAATGCCCAGTGCCGATGCCGATAATGAGTTTCCATGGTAATTGATTTAGAATTAATTGTTGCAAATAATTATTAAATAATTTTGGGGGATGTGTTTTAAAACAGTGTAAAATTTATTTTTGTTTAATTTTTAATTAAGTAAACATATGAACTTTACAAACAACACCCAAAGGGGTGTAGTTCATTCTTATTTTGCTATTTAAATTACGCGCGTTAATTAATCAACACGACATGCAATTGTTCGGCCTGTTTTATGCAGTTGTTATGTTGTTAATTTTTAATAGTTTGACACTTGACAGTGCCGGTAATAAGTTTCGATGGTGATTGATTATTGATTTAGAATTAATTGTTGTTAATTATGTGATGTAAAACTGTACATTATTGTTTATTGCTGTGCTTCATTTATAATACCTACTTGTAAAGGGGGATTTCCACCAAACCGACTCACTTGCAACTGAGTTTTGTTTGTAAAAACAGAAACGGAAACAAGTTTTAAGTTTCGGAAACAAAACGGAAACTCCAATTCCACCAAACCGACTGAAATTAAGTTGCAGTTGTGTTTTTGTTCTTAACCATTTCCACTACACGGACAAATACCCAAAATACGGCACGGGGGCCGTATAAATACATTTAAACTTAAACCAACAACCAACCAACTGTTGCTGCCCGTTTCCATCGAGCAAACTGTGTTTACAAAAACAAAGACAGTTTACAGAAACCCTTTGATCTTTCCGCCACGCGACGGGACTTTCAGTTGTTGATGAAAACAGTTGCCGGCGACTCAAAGTCTCTAAATTGTTTCTGATTTTGGAAACTCCAGTTGAAATAAACAGAGTTTCTGTTTTGTTGCAGTTTTGTCGGTTTGGTGGAAATCCGCCTTAAGAGCTCAATTTTTGGAAATTGTTCAAGTTTGATAGGAGATAAAAGTTTTATACAAGAAGGGAGAATTACACGCAGAAAAAGGTATTTAATCCATTTAACATTTATTAAAATTCTTTTAGGGACAATTTATTCCTTTGTAGTAATGCCTATAATTAATTAATTTGCGTTTTTTGAAAATTTGATTTTTTTGCGCGGATGTCAATTTTAACGCTATTGAGCAATGAAGTGTTAAAAATCTGCTAGTTGAATACCTAAGTGATTATACTTTATGATGCGAAACGTAAATGCATATATTTTCGCTTTATATGTCTAATTAAATAAATTAGAATTATCTTAATGAACAACTTTGAACTAAAGTAAGTATTAATGCTCATAATTACTTTCCCTTGCAAAGCAAAGGAGAAATGGATACAAAATATTGGTTTCTGTAAATATCCTTTTTGGAACATTTATCAACATGACATTGGTTCAGTTACTATTTCTTGTTTTCAGCTCATTTGTTTATATTTTTGACATCCTATAAAATTGTACAATTATGTAAAATTGGTAGTAAAAAGTAATTGCCAGATGTAAACGACCTTAAATGCACAGAAGAGCAAGTGAGAAAACTGTAGAAAAAGATGCCCAAACATTGTTTTCACAATGGTTTCTACGTATTATGTAACCTTGGTTATGGGGTAGTACACAATTTTGCTTACTGCGCAGGTTGTTTAGATCTAGCAGCTACTCTACAGTGCCTTCAAAAATACACTCAACCCACGTGACCAATTTGCCTAGGCAATCAATATCTGATAATCCAATACATCTAATAACTACAACAAACTAGAGTCACGTGAGTTGAGTGTATTTCTGAAGAGACTGTTGTAGGTATCTAGAGTAGCCCCAACGAAAGATGAGTACACCACGTGACCAAACCTGCGTGGGGCGTGGCTTCAGAGCTCAGTGGCGGAGTTAATTATTTTTTCTTTTAAAAAAATTATTTTTAAAAGTTGTCAAAATTCAACATATATGTAATTACTTCATTTAAATTTTTATTTGAAGTACTAATAATAATTAATTAGGTACTGGTTTAATACTCCGTGAATTAGTAGTGCAAAACTACTGCGCAACTTTAATAGTAACCACGTAGTGTACTCATTTTTCGTTTCGTTGGAACTACCTACTCTAGCAATATTTTTGTTTCGTGAGTTTTATAAATTATCAAAAGTATCAAAAGGAAGAATTTCTTATGTACACAGACTAAATCCACACAGTGTTTAATATTAGTAACTACGGATGAGTAAGATAAACTTTCTTGATGTTTATTCGATTATTTGATTACCTATGTATTTTAGGGGAGATTTTTCTTAAATTATCAAAATTCAATTTGGAACAATGAAACAAACCACAGAAAATAAGTTGGCTATGGGTAGCTCATTGTTTCTCAGAATTAGTTCTTTCGAAATACCTACTTATGTCAGTGCACTGTGCACGCGTATAAAAAATACAAAACAAAGTCATATGAATGAAATTACCAATTTAACACAAATTTAAATATATTTGGATTTACATAAATGCGCCTTGCTTGGTGTCGGTATGATAGGTTGTTTCAGGATGTGTACACCAAAGTCAGACATCAGATCTTAGACCTCTCTCTATTAGTATTCTGTTTGTAGTCTCTAAAGATGGGTTCAGACTACATGATTTCTCATAGAAGAAGTAATATGACTTATCATAAGAAAAGTATGTCGAAGTTCACGTCGTAAGATATTTTGTATTATGGGAATCATAGCCAACTAATAAACTCAGGTTATATGATTCTTATAACTTATATAATACAAAAAATCCTCCAGTGTGAACTCGAATATTTCTCTTATGGTAAGTCACATTACTTCTCCGATGAGAAATCATGTAATCTGAAGCTACCTTAAGCTGCTAGAAAAGAAAACAACTCATGGTGCATTTGGACTCAATTGGTTTAATATTTAATTATTCTCTCAACCCAATATTGAAGATAGTTACTCATTTCTAATATGGGTTCACAAGCTTTAGCTAACTATAGAGAGGCTTCTATTGAGATAAATGCAGAAAATACGTGCCGCTTTAATAGCATAACGTATTACTTTAGGTTTGTTCCCACACAGCTCGAACTAGTTCGTAACTGGGCGGAGCATGCGCAAATTGAAATTTGTATTGCCAACTTCAATGTGCGCTTGCGCTGTTCAGTTCTGAACCGTTCTGAACTGGTTCGACTGTTTGTAGGAACAAACCTTATAACTTGAACGAATCCTGGTAATTAGTAGAAGTGAATCCGAATATGAACGATTGTTCATAATGCTGTACCGAAAAATCTCGATCTAATCTACTCTGCATTTGATCACTAACACAACTTTCTAGATTTGTGGTGTGGTATTTTGGTATAGTTTTACTTCGTAAAAGGGACCGTAAAAATGTGACTGTTTTGGATCTTCTTGATTACTCAATCACAAGCTTTTCTTCTTCTTTCTTATAAAATATTTGTAATGAGATTATCCCACGTCCCCTCCCCGTTGTCTTTTATCTCAGCTTCTTCTTCAGGTTTTTATCTTGGGGCCAATTTTATATTTTATTTATATCTACATCTGCGCTATTTCTTCAAATTCTTGACACCCAGATTTACTTCTCGTTTCCAACCGTCACCGTCGCAGAAGCAGACTTGCTTACTTGCTCCTCAAACCATAATCTTATTTCCTAATCCTAATAAGTTCTCAGTTTCAGTTTTTGGAAGTTATTGTGTGCTCTTCATCTTCCTGATGATCGTTTAAGATACTTTAAAACTCATTTATGATGTAAATCGTTAAATTGTAAGCTAAGCAGGGGTGGATCTACGATTTTCGGGCCCAGGGCGATTGAAGTTCAATGGGGCCCCATTTTTTGTAAGATTAAGAATATTTAAATTCAGGTTTAAACATCTTTTTTGCTTTATAATTAGAATTCAATTTTTGTGGGCCCTTTGACACTTGGGAGCCCAAGGCTTAAGCCCCATATGTAGATCCCTGAAGCTAAGGTCTCTTTTGTGTGAAGCTCTCGTTCTCTCAAACTATAATTTTGATTTCCATAGTGTTACTAAAATTATTGTCTTCTATTGATGTTAATTTTCAAACATAAAATTAATTCGAGTTGCTTACATTATTGTGTAGGTATTTAGTTGTTAAAATGTTGTAAATTAGTGAGATTATGATCATTTTATTTTTGGAATACCTACATGGAGGTTCTTCGCATTAAATACTGATGTAGTAAAAAATAAAAATAGAACATATAAGTAAGTAAATGTGAACAAAAATAACTAATCATTTGTAAATATTTAAATATACGAAACGTGCATTTAAATAGAAATAAAATTGTAAACATTTAATGCCAACAAAATATGAAATGTGCGCACCTTTATAAACAAATTTCCATTCAATTTAATTAACGAATTGTAATCGTTTTTATCAAGTTCATTGAACTGATTGTAAAAATAACGAGTAGATTACACCAAAAGTAACCATAGTTGATTAAGCATCAACTTTGAGGATGTGAGTAAAGCAAATTGAATTTTCCTTCAAATTTCATGACAAATTTTCAGTGTTAAAAGATAAACAAGCTTTGAATCACTTCTGAGGATATTTTCCTGGAAATCTGACATATTTTCAGTTTGTAATAAAGTTATAATTAGCCAACATTGTAATATATAAAATTAACTCTTTAGCACAGTTCATTTACCTAAATTTGACATAAATTTACTACAAAGTCCACAAAATTAAACCAGGTAATAAAAAGTCTCCAAAATTATGAACACAAATAATGGTGTCTGAAGTTTGTCAATAATATAACGGTGTCAGGGGACCAAATAAACCCTTAAGGGTCAATAAATAAAATTTTATTGAATATTTATAAAGAGATTCCGGGTATTCGAGTAATACCATTTAAAGTCCCTATACCTACCTGTTCGTGATTTACCGTCGTAAATATTCAGATTCACATGCATACTTCTTACAACTTTTGTATACGAAGTAAACTTCCATGGCTTTACTTTACTTTAGGATTATGACGAATATTTTTGTTTAGAAAAGGGGCGATTTGACATTGTCGGACTGAGGCCTAATGAAGTGAAATTTTGTGATAGAACGTTGTAATTACAACCCTATCGTCAATTATAATTCGTTTTTAATGTCCTCGTGTTATACTGCACCCTAAATTTTTTCAACGTTGACGTTGGGCCATTAAAAATTCTAGAGTGGCCAACCCCATGACCCATTCATCAATCAGCAATAGAAAATAAGAACATTGGTTGGGCTATCCAAATCAGTCGTCGGAGGAAAAATTTTAAAATCCAAATGAACAACAGAACAACGTCGTTCCATAATATAAATTGTTTTTGCTTGTGTTTTATAATAGTTTAAATACGTAGGTATTCTTTATTTGTTAAATGATATGAACTTTTTACTACTGTTTAACTACTAAATATTTGCTTAATGTGAAATAAATGTAGTTGTGCGCTATTTTAAGTAATACTAAACAGAAACGTGTTCATGCGTTTATGTATCATGTGTTATGGAGTCTCGTGGCAACATTTTTATTCAACCAAATACCTTTCCGTTGCTGTTTCCAAGCGCAAATTTTCAATCATTTTATTTTACAAAACCTCGTAAATTTTTTTAAATTTGATCGTAATAATGTATGTTGAATTTTTAAAAATGATAACAATGCGAGGTTTCTAGTTTTATAGCGATCGGATTAATTAATTATGTAAATTCTCATAATAAACTGACGCTGAGAAAGACCAATACATAAACAATAAAAGGTATATTTTACGTACGATTTACCTCAATAGATTTCACGCTTATAAATTTCTGCACTAAAAGGCACTAGTGATAAAAGTTTCGTTTTCTTTTTGTTGCCAAAACAAAGGGAGTCGGGAATGCAGTAGGAAAAATGAAGATTGCGAATTGATAGCTATTTTAAATCCGTGTTCATGTGGAACGTTAACTGTAATGTAACTCCTTCATACCGAGTTAATTAACTACAATTCGCTCAAGTAGTTATAATTTTTATTAAGCTAGTAATCGCGACGATTAATTGAATTAAGACAAGACTCGAGATAAAAACACAAAAATTGAATAGCAGACATGATTTAGTCATCGAAATTGTCAGCGTCGGTGATTGTTATAGAACAACCGCTGTTGATCTTTACCGTTGGGGGTCCCTTCTTAAAAGTTTTTATGGTGCAGCCGCAATACCTATATTTGTAATTACAGGTAGAATCGAGCCACCCACGCCCTTCTTTTGCTAGGGCTGTACGGCAGCAAGCGGTGACTTGAAAAGCTCGCATATTTCTGAGCTTTCTCACTCACACTTGCGCTTTTTCTGTCTGGTGCATGCATGTTAAATGGTAATATCGTCTCCGTTCAACTGCATAATCCTCATCCGCGCCTCTTCGTTGTACCTGGACGTCCTTGTCTGGTGGTCTCTGTCGCAGGAGAAGTGCATGACCGCTCATCGTGGGAGAGAATGTGGCCCCAAATATTTAAAGAATGCGAAATGTTTTAACGCTACCTAATTAGTTATCAGTTCAAGTATTTCTTCTTATGATCTGTGAAGTTTCGGTAGGGTGCGCTTAATGTCGAAAGAGTAGATACGGAATGTACGTTAAAAGAAATTTATTTAAAAATTAAACGGTTCGTGATGAGCTGATGACATAGGCGGTAATTAAATTTTACGTAACATAATCCAAAACAACGTTTACACTCCACAAATTTGACAGTCAGTAGGTACCATCAGAAGTTAGTTTACGTCTTAATAAAACATAAACGATTGTAGGTAGGTATAAGCTGTAATAAACTTTTAAAAGTTTAAACACTAAAGTTGAATACATAAATAATTTAAGATCACGATATATACGCAATTTTGGAATGTAATTGTTTAGTTAAGACATTTTAGGTTTTTACCAGGTTATCATCCTTTAGTTTAACTTTAGAAGGTGCGATAAGCGAGCGGTTCCTTTGAATTATACAAAAACGGTTACAAAAAACAACTTAACTAATTGCTTTATTACATCTATTAAATAAATAAGATAATAGGCTACAGTATCTTTTAAAATATAACCGCAGGTGCATAACTTGAAAAAAAGGCAATTCAATAACATAATGTAATTTAGTAAAACATTAGGCGAATATTTATTTAAATGGATTTTTTTGAAGTGGTTACGCTAAAATTGACAAAGCTAGCGTTGGTCGTTTAAAGTTACACATAAATCATACTTTCTAGATATAATACTTAAATTGGTACTCTTGCGAGTACTTAATAGGAAGACCCATAACTAGATATAATGATCGGGTAGGTGTATCCTAATACAATGCCAACAATTTTCAACTAACACATCTTGGGAGTATGTGAATTTAATGGCAAATCGGCGAATATTATTTTTAAAGAACTTCAAAATTAATTTAAATTATATTTAATTTTGTAAAATCCTAATGGGATTTTTATTACCATCAGATGGCGCTAAGATAATTTTTAATGTTTCTTGCATAGGGCATACCAGTTAATTACGAAACAATTTCGCGGATTTTTGATGTTACTGCAAGGACAACGTACATGTTTATTATTTTGGTAGAGTGGGGTGGAATGCAGAGCTAATAGGAATCATATGAAATTAAAAAAGAGTGAAAAATGTTGAGGGGAAGGGATGAAGGGAAATTGGACACATTTTCAGAACCATTAAATTCCAATAATTAGTAAAAATCTGATTCTCTACTTTCCCTTAGTGCAGATATTAAACTTCAGTATAGATGTTAATCTGTTAAAGCAGCCATTCTCAAACTTTTTTCGCTTTCCACTTCTGTGTATAGTGCATAAAAATATATAAGAAAGTATATAAAAGTTTGACTCTTTCCTTTTACTGAGGGGGTCTCTCATAAATCATTGCAAAAAGGTTCAACATTTTTCCCTTAAATTTGTTAGTCCTTTGTCCTCTTAGGCCAAGTTTTTCATTGGGAGATTAAACTACGTTTCATCTGAACGAAGTTCAAGCTAATGCGCCGTAACTCGTTTACGTTACAGTAAAAGTACAGCGCATGAGATTGATCTTAGTTAAGATGGAACGTAGTTTAAACTGCCAAGGAAAAACTTGGCCTTAAAAGAGCATTTTAAAAACGAAGAGAAACATGTGGTATTTAAAAGTCGTCATAAACCGTTTTAAGAAACTATTTTTGAGCATCTCATTTGAATTCAAATTTTTGATTTCAAATTCTTTATTAATCAAATTTAAGAGAAAAATGTTGCTCCTTTTTTGAATGATTTATGATAGGTCCCAATAGCGAAAGGCAAAGAGTCAAACTTTTATTACTTTCTTATACAGTGTGATTGAAAAAATGTGATAATGCAGATTTCTTGGTTATTATTAAAGATGAAAAAAAAAATTATTTAGGTAACTTATAGTATTCAAGAAGCTTGTTATTTTGGTCAATTCAAAAATACCAGTGGAATTAAAACAAAAGAGTAACGTTAGGTAGGTTCATTTTTTTAAATGGAACGTGTAGATTTTTTCTAGATATTCTTCAAGAGTATCAATTTCTCTTTACAGTGATACCAAATAACAATACAATATTTGAAAAATTAAAGTCGTAATTAGGTTTTAAAAAATGAATCTAGTAACCCTTATAACGTTATAACCATAGCACAACAATCGATAACAATCGAAACAGTCGTTATTTATTTGTTTTAATACTTATGCAACTCGATAGTAGATGTTTTTGTATTTTTGATTGTTATTGATTGTTGTGCTATGGTTATAAGGGTTGCTAGATTCATTTTTTAAAACCTTAATACGACTTTATTTTTTCAAATATTGTATTGTTATTTAGTATCACTGTAAAGAGAATTTGATACTCTTGAAGAATATCTATTCTAGAAAAAATCTGCACGTTCCATTTAAAAAAAGGAATCTAACTCACGTTACTCTTCTGTTTTAATTCCACTGGTACTTTTGAATTGACCAAAATAACAAGCTTCTTGAGTACTATAAGTTACCTAAATAATTTTTTTCCATCTTTAATAATAACCAAGAAATCTGCATTATCACGTTTTTTCAATCACACTGTATATTTTTATGCACTATACCATGAATCAATCGCGTACCACTAAACTATATATGTAGTTCAGTTTTTCTTACTTTATCGACACGTGACCACCTTAATATGAATTTACAGTTATTCCAGCGGATCTTTGCCGGTAGGGCGGTCGGCAATGTTAGTAAAAACACACAATCTAAGTATAGTGTAGAATCTATCTTTGTTGAAGGTAAGTAGTGGTACGCGTACAGTTTGAGAACCGCTGTGTTAAAGCTATAGTAGGTCATCCTATTTGACTTCTTCGTCCTGCAAAAGGAAGTTTTCTTTCTCCTATATTTTGTATAATGCTGCCATTCTAATGCTTCCATTCTAATGTTCATCTAAACTCTTTTTTCTCTATTGTATAGTTTTTGATTTTATCTACTTTCATGAAATAAGTTAAGAAGTATCCAAAACTTTTCTATTATGACGTAAAATTTAATTTTAGCAATTTTCAAATTATTTGGTTATTAATCCAAACTAAATCGTTGAATAAATAACCCCCGCTCCTCTACCAGGAAAGAGCCATTTAGCAAATAATACGGATCACAATGGTTTTTTAAATATAGCAATTTCCGGGCAATTTCTCCAATAGAAATGGTTGCTTATACTCCCACTTATAAGGCAAGATCATCACAGCCAATGATAATGTAAACTCGACGAAATGAAGGAGTTATCCATAGCTTTCCAAAATGTCGTTTCCGTCGCATTTTCTCTTATAGGCAAAGGTTCGTAACTTTCCTTCCGGATCTTTACATTCTAACATAAGAACTAAATAGTGAATTTATGTACCAATCTGTTATTTTTACATGTGAAAATTCATTCCAGTATTGTAATAGAATTCATTACGACTTACGACACTGTATTTAGTTGCGTAATATTGATATTCCATATCAAATTATAAAGGAAAATTTGAAAAACATTGAATGTTTTACATTACAAATGCTTACAAAACATTTTTTACGTTATAAAAAAATTATGTTGGGTTAAGATTTACTTTGTCTGCCTCGACAGAGAAAAGTAAGTACTTTGTCTGAAAGCTTTTCCAGCCAAGGCGGGAAATTGACACTTGATAGTGACAGTGTTATTTGAGTGACCAAAAGTCGACTTTTTCTGAAGTATGCAGAAACAATTAATTTTTGCAAGTTCTAAGTACAATATTATTTACAATGTTGCAGAATTGCATGAGCGATAAAATATTTGCGACCTAAAAATAATAAAAGTTAATGAAATAGGTTAAAGTTCATTATTTATTTAATAAATCATAATTAAGTTAATTTATATGTGATATAAATTAAAAACAGTGAGCTACATATTCCAATTTTAGTTCGGTTACAAATTAGATTTTAATAAACTATCAAATGTGGCAAATTTTTCTGCCAAAACACACCCACAATTACCTATTAAACTTTTTAATTCAACATAATAACAAACTCGTAAAATCTACATTTATTATCCTATTAAAATACTAGTAATTTTCTTTTCAAAATTCAATTTTTTATAAAATTCAAAAGAATTTTTTAGAAAAAAAAAATGTTTGGGTGTGTGTGGTTTGTAAAAGAAAGTAAAATAATATCTATTATATTTCCAAGTATTAATTTAATATATTATTTAGGTCAAATAGATCACTTTGTTCAGGTACAAACCACAAATTAGTCTTAATATTTCTTATCCTATCATCTTATGATGCTATTGAATGGAAACTTTAATTTTGGTATTTTTTAAACATTACAATTAATTTTAATTTCTTTGTGCGAATGCCGACTAAAATAATGTTATAAGAAGATTAAAAAATATTAATAAATAATAAAAATAAAATTAATTTTTGGACGTGGTAATTTGAAGAGACTTTTCATTTACTTGTCGGTAAAGCACTTCCCATAAAAGTGAATGTGGTCCCCTTTTGGGTTCATTCGTGCTATATTTTAAAAAATACACAGTTATTATACAAATCAGCGGTCCGATCGGAGGAATCTCCGATTAGCACCCCCTTTGAATAAGTGTGAATAGAAGATGCTTAACATTTCACGCAACTGGGGCCTCACCCTCGACCTTTTTTCGATTTTTTCGTTTGTTTCTCGGACTTTAAAAATCAGGAGAATCCCCGATCGATCCGAAACTCGGCACCGACGTAGCCCGGGGTGTCGCCAAAAAGACTCCCGCTCGGCGTAGCTACGATTTTCTATGAGCCTTAGCTGCGATTTTTGGCGACAAAGTCTAAAACCTAAAAAATTCAACAACTCAGGTCCTTTTGGCCGTAGCTCATTTTTGACGCCGAATTCGTCAATTTCGACCCCGAATGGTACATACAATGTATACTGTAGAGATCGCTTTGGTCCAATACGCGAACTTGCTTACTGGACTATGTCAATTTTTGTTTAAGGGCCTTTTGGCCCGTCGCCGGTGGCAAACTACGGAAAATCGTCCCAATAAAGATAATTAAGCGGAAAAGTCGGCACTTTCCTTCCCGATCGTCTTCACGAATTTATCATTTTTTCCGACTGCGCCATGTCAAATTCGAGGCTCCCTACGAATGCACCGAAAAATTTCCGGTGGCCCACTTTATGAAATCGAGCCTTCCATTTCTGAGACCAGGCGGGACTTTGTAGGCCTCCACGTTCTCTCGCCATCTCGAAATTGTGGCTAAAAATCGACACTTTTCGTGAAAATTGCAGCGCTCTCTGTATTGGAATCGTAGAAATTATTTCACGTTCAGTTTTAGTAGAAGGTCCGAACTAACTTTGGAGACCGATCCGAAAGTCGTAGGTGCAATAGACAGAGCCATAGGCTTCCTGGCGCAAGGGTCATTTTTCATACCCCTTCCCGTAGGAGAGGTATGAAAGCTATCGAGGAACCGATACCAAAACGACGATCTAGACCCCCTAGAGACGTCAAATCCGAAATTAAAAACCAATCCGGAAAAAAAAAATTATGGTTACGCCGAAATTCCGAGGTTTCCTTATGTTCGGTAACCGCTGAAGGGATCGGTCCAAATCGTGTCGGAGACGATAGCCAGATGACGTCTAACGTTCAACCATGAACTACATTTTTGAATTTTGGGCTAGATTTCTTTTTACAGCTTTTCAAAGTTCTACGACGATTTTACGGAATTTTATCTCGGGCTGCCATCTTGTGTGATTTTTGGAAACTAATATCGGGGCGTTTATCGGGACTCCCGAGAGTATACGAATCTCGATTTTTGCATCGATTCGGCCATTTTGATTTTTTGGCCAATGGAAACCTATAAAAAAACTTGTAAGGCTCGGATTCGTTCAAAATTTGGAGAGGGGATAGCGGTGGGCGTGTCTTACGTCCCTCCCAAATTTGGACTCTTGCGATCCAAGGACGGCTTAGTTGGTAATTTTTTTATTAAACTTTGCGTTTTTCGCACTTTCAAAGCCCCTCCACGACCCCCCCCCCTAGTATCTCGGATCGTGTCGGACTCCAAATTATGAAAACTGACGTTAAATTCTACCTCTCATACAAAAAATTTCCCCAAAAAACCTCTTGATTCCTATACTTGCTTACTCTATTATTTATTGATTTTAATTAATACCTACAAGTAGTACTTATATGTTTTTCAATTTTATTCATTAATTACTATTCATAGTATAGTTTGCTACTCACTATAACGCAACAGAGCACCTATTGTTTTCTATTTGTAAATCAATAAATATGTAAATATTTTAACAATACCAGCCCATTAAAGGTTATTTAGTTATTGATTTCACTAGATTATTGAATTTGTAATTTAGGTCGGATTTGATGTTGATACTGATAGTTTATGATAAGAACACCAAAATTTAATTTATCAATACATTAAAATTTATGGAAATTTAATTATGCAACAATGAACAATTATTTATCTTATAGTATATTAACCCTTGCAAACAGAAGGGTTGACTATTAGACACGAAAACAATATACAGAGTTGTGAATAATAAATGGATTACATAATAGCATTTTGATAGTACTATAAAGCTTTTGATTAATGTAGTTCCAGAAGTAAATTTAATCGAAACTTTCTCATTAATGATGATAATTGTGATTGGCCAAGAATAAGACAAATGAATTTTAATTTGACATTGAAGATTTATAGTACAGACTGTGAATCAACAAAATCAAGAATTTCCAAATCAAAACACTGAGAAACGTGTATACCGAGTACGAGTATCTCATCTACAAATAAATCATCCATGTAGGTACAGTCCCATCGAGGAAATTCATTAGCTGAGAAGGTGTGGCCAGCGCTGCGATAGATTTTGAAGTACACGAGTTAAAAATATTTCAGTCACTAAATTTGACAAATAACTGTCACTAAAATTGAATATAGGTTCACATTAAGAAAAAGTGTCACAAAAGGTTCACGTTTAAGAAAAGTCTTGAAAAGTTTACTATTAACTAAAAATTACTATTTAACTAAAAAGGTAACGGCAAATTGGTTTTATCACAACCCAAACAAGCGACTTTTAACTATTGCTGTACCTAACCTGAGTTCTTAATTATGATTGGACGAATCTTTTACTGCAAAAAAGCATTTTAAATAAAGTTCTTTTAGTTGAAATATTTTCCGTCTCGCAAATTGGTTGGTGGAGCTGTACATGAGAACAAAAAACGTTCAGAGTCGGACCGTTATATTCAGTGTTACAGCGCCCGAAACAATCAGAATTACTGCTCACCATGTGATCAGAATTGTTGCAAAAAAATTATTTATTGGGCGACCACTCTCAGTAAATTGATTTAGCGGTTTTCTTAGTTTATGTTACAAATTGTGGAATTCACTACATAATACGGTGTCTCAAGCAAAATTATTAAACGAACTGTTCTCGTGGGACCTATTTTGTAAATTGAAATGATGCTTGCTCCCCAAAAGGTTGAAATTTTTCTTCGCGATGCGAAACAACTCTCACCATACAAAGCGGTTCAGCGCTTGACGCTACCACTTTGAAGTCTATAGATAGTTAAAGAGCTCCTAAGTAGTTTCTTATACACCAGGTGACGTAAATGTTGAAACACTTCAATAACTTTGTAATTTATGAGCTCGGGGACGAAAATTTAAATAGTGGTGAAAATATAATTCTGTTCAATTTTAAAGCTTGAACTTTCCCAATAATGTAGATATACGAAACACCCTGTATATATAAAAATTTCCATTTCATTCTATTTAAGTCAATACAAAGTCATACAAGAAAGTTAGTTATATGCAACAGGAAGAAGAAATTGCAATAGTAGGTTTAATATTTTCATTTAATTAATTATTCTTCATTGTTCTTTAGAAAGAAAACTTTTTTCTTAACCTTTAGGTTAGGTAGTTTTCCTGCACATTAGACAAAGAAACAATAATGTACGTTCTTGATATGTACCTATTAAAAATCTCAGTTGCCTTTTTTTCTACAAAATGGTATAAAATTTAAAAAAATATGTAAAACTTTTAAGTCGACACTATTTTAAATTGAAGAGCCCATCCATAGCTACCGCAATTGACACAAGCACAAACGGATGCAAAAGGATCTCTAAAACGACAACAAGAAAAGAGATTGGTGTCAAGAGGCTTTACACGTTGAACTCTTGAGATACTTCGTATTTAAAGTTTTTAATATTGCACCAACTTCAATTTTCAATTTACCTTTAAATGTTAAACCGAATGTTGGAATGTTGTTAATTATTTAAAAAAAACAAGTTTTACGCTTATTTTTTTTATTAAATAAGTGCAAGTATGAAAAAAAGATGACCTTATTCGTCCTTTTGTGAATAAAGATGTACAACATAAGAAATTGCCCGCATATACAACTCACGAATACGAACGCTTCTCACTGAACTGGTTGGTGGTTGCTTACAAATATTTCACATCATGAACGAACGCTTTGGAGTTGCATTTGAGGTATTTTATATTTTTCAATCCCGGAATATTAAAATAAAAGAAGTAAATGTATTTTTAATGTAATTCGTTTATTTCGTGAGTAAAAACTTTAGTAATTCATCATCATGTAACACGCCATTGTAAGCTTTCCTTAATATTGATCATTCAGAAGACAAAATGGAAAAAATAATTATTCTGAAAGAAACTAAATTTTGCAGAACATCTAAGCAAATAGAAATTGTAAGGCATCAAAGAAGTTTTTCCACAAAGGTTGTTTTTTTTATAGAAAATGCGTTATTTAAATACTTTGACTAAAGGTACAAAATGGAAACAGATGGAAATTGTAGCTTAAATTGTAAAAGTATTCACTACGTGTATAAATTATGCTTTTAAAGGTAGGTAGGTATGGGGAACAAAAAGAGAAATGTTGGATCGATATAGTTAATGCTAAAAGTGTGAAAGAAATTAAAGGTAGGAAGAAAAGGAGGGCATAAAATTATGCAAAAGTAACTTGAGAACATAATGAAATGTGGTAAAGCTCCAGTCGATACGAGGGTGCATAACATTAAAATCGTACATCAGAAGAGTTTTGAACTTTTCCAATAACTCCCCGTTTGAACATTTTTAACCAGTGACCATTATTAATAACCAAAAAGGAAGAAATAAACAACAGTTTTCTGAATTATTTAAATTTATTCTAGACATTTTTTTCCTGTTGATTTCTATCACGAGTTATAATAAAATGACTAACTTTTATTTGCTTAAAATTAGTTTATAGTGTTTTAATTTTATACCTCAGATTTAGGGTATCAAATCCATCAGATTTATATCTTTTATTTTATAGCTTCCATTTAGGTTAGTTTAATTTCAAACTTACGCATATCAACAACATGTTAATTTTTCTTGATGTATGTAAATTATGTTGTGATTTATGTTTTTAATGAAGTCACTTTGGTAAAGGATTATAGGTGATTCAGGTTTAAGGACTGAATGGAAGTCTAATAAGAAATGAAATTAATTTAATAAATAATTTATGAATTGAATTAATTTCTTCTTAAGAGAGCTTTGTTTAATAATTTAACAAAAATGCGAGAAATGGGACGTTTTGCTTTTGGATTAATCCTCAAAAAACACTTTCGAATTAAAACTCTTGAAGAAGATTATATTCCATGCCACAATTGTTGCAATACTATACAATTTGCACACATTTTGTCACATTTTTATTCGTTTCCTGAGAAAATAAACACTTATTGTGCGAACATTCAGAAACCTTTTAATTCAAAAGAATGCTACCGCTACAAGGAAACTTGGTTACCCAGGAGTCCAGGACTGACGATACCAAATTCTTTCGAAGCACTTGGTGTTATTAAAAATGTTACCAATTGTTAATGGTTCATAGCCCATGTGATACAATCCCATTAGCTAGGTTCCAATGGGCCTGAGCGCGCAGCTCTTAGTTATTGTGTTATTGATTATTTGATGTAAATCCTTCCCCAACCCATTTCGGCACGTATGCGGGGTGGTTGAATGACTTACAACGCAATATAAAACACGAGCTACGACAGTGTTTTTTGTTTCGAAATATCGTTGTGATATGAGCTAGACCAAGAGGTTTAAGAGAGGCTTCCAGATCATGATTCTGGAATCCAGTATCTAGAAAATTCCCGGACCATTTCAGCTTTTGTACGAGATGAGTTTATGACTTACAACGCAAAGGAATCTACTTCAAGTTACATACCGTGTGCAGACTTTCAAAGCGGAACATAAGAAAATAACATTAGAAATCACTTTTTTGTAGTTTTCTGCTCTACAGATAAATCTATAATATATCGGTTTCGATAGATAACACTACCGCCCTTCTAGATTTGCCTATAAGCAAATAAGCGATTATCAAAATTATTTTCCTATATCGCGCTTTTAAAGTAGGCACACGGTATATGCTCTCTTTGATGTCTTTAGGCACGTGTCATGAGAGTGATTTTACGTATCTACAAGTGGTATCTAAGTATGATTGTAGGACGACCAAGGCCAAGAGGTTTAACGGAAGCCCTGAAGGCCTCCTTATACAGATTCGGGGTGGATGGATGAGGTACGAAATAGCAAAGCGAAAATTCGGAGAGGTGGCATGATGTCAAAGTGAAAATTCGGAAAGAGCACCTCAAAATCTATAAGACTACCAATTTTCAAGACTTCCGCTAAACTTTCTATCTCAACCCCTAGACTTAGGGCTATTTGACATGAACTAAGTATCTCACTAACTGTTAGTAACTGAATCAACTCAAGGAGCAAAAGCACGGGAATCTAAGCTTTAACGTCGTCATTAGAAATTTTGACGCATGACCGTAGAGGACGTTAAAGCTTAGATTTCCGTGCTTTTGCTCCTTGAGTTGATTCAGTTACTAACAGTTAGTAAGATACTTAGTTCATGTCAAATAGGCCTTAGGCACCAAATAACTAAACTATTTGTTTTATATTGGATGAATGGATTTATATGTTTTATTTGGAAACAGACGGTATACTTCAGATTACATAGACCGTGTTTTTTGGTACGAATTACGGGAGTTGTTTTTCTATCTCACTAGGGTCTAGAGATGTGACACGAGCTACGCGAGCCATAGAGATCCTTGGATACCAGTCTTTTGCACATCTTAGTACTTCCATTCTCTATCTGTGCTCAACAAGCTTGATCATTAAACCATTAAACCACGAAGACACTATTAACATTGATGAATTGTTTAATAAAAGTGCACTTTACCAGTATAACTTCGGAGCCTCTTTGTGAAAAATGTCGAAGTCAATTGACTCTTCTAATTAGGTTTAACCATGTCTACGAACTTGATCTCTTTCATAGCAGGTACTTGAGAAAATTTTGGGACACTAAAAACCTAATATCTACCGGAAGTATCACAGCTTCTTCCTAGTGAAAAAAGTTCACCGCTGCGGTTTTAAAAGATTCTTTGGTTTCATTCAGTGGGAGCAGGGAGTTATTCTTTGCCCGAGCAACCGATATTTTGCAATAACGGTTTTTATAAAAGAGGAGTCGAAGGCAGGATTATTCTTTACATACCTTAATGTTAAACAATGCTTTTAAAAACCCAAAAATGATTATTTTAGGAAAATATGGAATTCATCTCGTTTCTAGATACCTAATCGTCTATTATGTCTTTAAAAACATGTTGTCTTGTGGTAGGAAAAAAACTGAAAAAATTGATTGTTGATTATCTGTTTTACAACAAATGAAATACCTTTATCTATGTTTAGCATAACAAGACAAGAATTGCTAAACATGTATAAACATCTCCAGACAAGCACGAGACAAGGCAGGCAGATGTATCTTTATATTTAGAAACGGAAATGCATGCTGGTACAAGCCGACATTTTTCTCATTGTTACCTTTTTGCAGGTAGTGTTCAATGGTACTCAAAATTCAAATGGTCGAATGCTAAATCACACACGATACAATTTGGCAGATGGAATATAAATACGCCTTGCCGAATAATACAATAACATTTCTTTTGTCGTATTGAGGCGTCATATTTAGCGCCTTTTTAGATACATTCAACGACGGCCCCCCACAATTTACTAAATTCCATCGACGATTCCATTTCAATAAAGTACCTACTGTGAGCCACTCATCAGTCTCCCTCCTGACATATCGAATTTTTCGATCGAGTGCTTTCTCAACACGTGAACTATTCATTTTCATCGCGCACGGCCATAATCGATGAGATGTTTGCGTTTTCAAGAGTCGGTTCAGCGCCCTAATTAAAATTATTCGAAAGGGTGTCGAGAGGAAAACTCTCATTGACTTTAACGCGGAAATTATAAATTTCGTATAAAAAACTAATATTTCGTCGAGTGTTTTGGTGAAAATTTTACTTTCAAGTTTTCACACTATACACAATTTAAAATCAACATACACAAATAAAAGTAAAATAAACTTCTACCATACGGTATATGTATATTTAAGATAATTAAAGGTGTAAATTAAATTATTAGTAAGCTTTTCACACTCGATCGAGCACCATCTTCAATCTTAATTTGTGGCTTTTATTAAAATGAGAGACTTAAAAATTATAATTATTAATACTTAAGCTTCTCGTCCTTGAACTGAAGCAATTATATTTATAAATGAACAATGAATAAACAACAAAGAAAATCGTGATTATTAATTCAGACACTCTTCTTAACTCGAGTATCACCCAAAAGATCAAGAACCTAATATCGTGGATGTTGTTAAACAAGTTCATTTGTAATCAAATGCATCAAATTAGTATCATTATTAAAGACGTATTGTTTAACCATGGGGGAAAATAAATACACGTCATCGTAATATTGCACTTTGTAAAATACAATAATAACTGCATAGTGCAATTTAATAAAATAGTCGAATAATTAGGTGAGAGGCCAGTCACGATTATTGGACAACATTGTTCAAGTTCAGAATGGGTATGGGTAGGTATATCTATTAAGAATACAACGTGTTTTTTAACATAAAGGTAATAAGAAAAGAATGTAAGCCCCATATAAAACAAATTATTTTTATGCTTTATAATTAGCCAACTATTTCCACTTTTGTGCTCTCCTTCACAAACGTGGCTAATTATTTCGTTTTGCCTTTACTGTTACGCTGTCATCTTTAATCTCTTTTTGACGTTGAGGATTTAGACTAATCTCTCTAAACATCATTATCTAAGATTTCTTACAACCTTACAAGTATTTCACGTTCGTCGAGATTAGACCACCTTAGCTGTTGTTTATTAGTAAATAGTATAATAGTTATTTCACGGTAAAACTCTATTCTTTGTGCTTGTAATTACTTCGTTAGAATTTGTTCTTTAAAATTTTAAATTATTATTATTTCCATTCACGATTTTAGTTCCGATCCTTGCCGTTTCCATTGGAATTTTTCAAAAATTACCCTACAGTAGGTACGCTTGAGGGAGAAATTGGTCAAAGAATGCGACATTCTTTTCTCAGGGGAAATAATTGGTCTTATCGGTAGAAATTCCCCTGATGATGGTCATGATGGACACTAATACCCAAGACCTTATTATATGGTCTTTACTCATACCAAATAGGTGAATAGTCCACCGAATAAACGACACTTTTAATGTGTGTCTTAACGATACATATTTACATTTTAAGCGATTTTTGAGCAAACTGATAAAAAATTAAAACTAAAAGACAAAAATTCCGTAAATTCCTCTTCGAGATTAATAATAGTCTTGGAAAAAAAAGACAAATTATAATTACTTAAATACGTTTACATGAGTTTAATTTACTAATGAATATTTTTAAGCAAAAAATTGTTTAACATTCAAATATTTTTCAAGAGACAAGATTGATTATAATGAAGAAACTAAAAATATGCAAACTTGAGACGACGTTTTCAAGATTGGCCATGTTAACATATTTTCGGAAAACTTACATTTTTAAAAGTTATTTTGATGGCATTATTCAATTTAAAAATTTCTTCAATAAATCAATTAAATTGCTATTCTGCTCAACGTTGCTCAACGTTTAAGAAAAATGTTGAAAATAATTAATTTTTTTCCAATTGGTACATTAATAAATAATTATACTATTATTATTGCTTCATTAAAAGGACAAGCTCCAGTTTTACCATAATTTGTAATCAAAACAAGTTTTTAGTTGATGTCTTCGTCGTGTCTTCGCCTACCTACATAGTGTCATCAACTTCGGAGTATACCGTAGGTAAATCAAGCAAAAAATCTTTATTCTACTTCTTTTTAATTTAGAAAAATTCTTGTGAGATTACAGAGATATTAATATACAGGTTGGGATACCTTTCGAGGTATTAAATTTTTTTACTACTGAAAAGTTATAAGACACTAATGTGTTGAGGTGCATAGGTATTTTTGTAAATTGGAAAATTTATGACAAATATGGCTGGTTCTTTCGGTAAAAGAAGCTATACTCTTGTGTGAATAATTGTTGACCACACACGTATGTTAACTAAAAGGTAAAGGTGAGGTCAGGTTTTTTACCAAACGAATGACGATCGGTTTTCCTCTCTCTGGAACGAATGTACTTCTTTTCAATAAAAATATCACGTTCTTTACCACTTTTTTTTACCGATTTTAGAACCAAATTCAAAAAGTTGAACAGGCGAACTTTCTCAACTAATTCAATCGTCACCAAAAGGTGTTTTAATTCTTAAGAATATGCACTTTTTTTTAGCAAAGAAATGATTATAAATTTTTACTCTGTAAGAAAATAGTATAGAGGTATTGATTCAAGTAGTCTATGAATCTCGATTGACGTTTTTTCCAGCCTTTCTTGACAACTTAATAAAACCCATTAGTGTGACGTGCTCATTGCACGATCTTCCTTATCTGGACTGCAGTACTATTATAGCTAATTCCATTTTTGAATTTGTACTATTCTTGTTTGTCTAGTGGTATTATCCTATATCTATAATGATTGTTAACAAAATGTTTTTTCTTATTCAAAATTGCTAAGTTCTCACATTTCCTTATTTGCTATAGCTCTTCTTTTTCTATTCCTTATCCCAATTCCTTGAGTTTGAGTGGCTATTCCGAATGATTTATACTTCGTCTCGTGGTTTTCATCTATTTGCTATTAATACTCAGACTGGACGCATAACAGAAAAATCGAGATGATAATATTCGTGCCCAGCTCTTGGTGGTATGCTATTTGATTGTCACTGAACACGGAAATCCGGTTGGTGACATCAGGCACTCGTTTTAGAGCTCAGACCTGTTAACAATTAAATTTCAATTGGCGAGGGGACGGAAAAGCTACCTGAGAGGGTTGCCAAAGCGAAATCTTACTTTTTACGTTAAAATAATTATTTTGTCAGCCCAAATAGTATCTACGAGGTTCTTGTTCGATGGCACTCACTCAAATAGCTAACCTCAAACGGTTGGAATACTGTCACCTAGATATTTATGTTATGGGTTCATCCTGATAGCCATTAGAGCAGGATAAGACTCTTTGCA
Source organism: Malthinus seriepunctatus (assembly GCA_963924605.1). Lineage (NCBI taxonomy): Eukaryota > Metazoa > Arthropoda > Insecta > Coleoptera > Cantharidae > Malthinus > Malthinus seriepunctatus. Next base: position 49,288,553 of record OZ004600.1, read on the forward strand.
ATCGTTGAACCTTCCTGAAATACTTTTTTAACTTTTTCCCTTTTTAAGAAATAGTATCTATATTATAGTATACGTATGAGAAGTATACTATTATAACCCTAGCGCAAGTATTATATCTTGACCGCGAAGCGAAGGGTGTTCCAATGTAATTTTTATGATTTTTAAGATAAAACCCTCAGTATATTTTCACAAATTCAGTATCTAAATTTTCCCAGAAATTCAAATATGTAAAAATATATAGGGCGTTCTATTTGAAAATAACGAGTTATGGCCATTTGAAAATTAGTAACTTTGGATCGCTTTAATGAACAATCTAATCGAACTTTTTTTAATTTCATAGCATAGAGGATAGTCGTAACTACCTAAGAAAAAAGTTTCGTTATTATTCCTTGAACAACGGCGTTAGTACGATTTTAAAAAGCAACACGTGTTGCGGGCATTTTTTTAGAGAAAAAAATTATTAACTTGGCAACACCGCCACGATATTAAAAAAATTTAATACGGCCATGTAGGCGGCTTAATTCCAAGTCGAAATATATAAAAATATACAGAGTGTTCCATTTAATAAAATGAAAAATATTCCAGCCGAGCAGTAATACAACACCCTGTAGAGATAAAAATAATTTGTTCAACCCTTATATTTTTGAAAAGAGAAAAAAATTAGCTTTTTAAAAACATAAAATTGAGGTTAGGTTTGTATTTAAAAAAACATAAGTTTGTATCATATCTCCAAAACGGCACAATAAAAAAATTATTTTATGAATTAATTAGTTGCGTTTTAGTAGTGCCTATTATCTCTTTTTTGAAAATTGAAATTATCTCCATTAATAAAAAAGTTATAAGCATTTAAAAAAATGCAATTTTTCAGTTTTTCCTCAATATCTCGAGTGCTAATAAATTTTTTTGAAAAATAAAAACAGCATCGAAGTGGCTATAAAATCGTGTACAATTTTCTCTATTTAACCGACTTCGTATCTCTTACGGTGTCCGAGAACCCCATGCTGTGCATGTTATACTGGACACACTGTATTATAGAGGATCATAGTCAAGAATCGCCCAGAACGAAGAAGAATGGAAGCCGATGTTCAAAACTGAACGTTCTACACGCGAGAAGAAGTTCTCTCATTACCTGCATCCTTCATTTTCAATGAGTAAGCTGATACCAGCGTTTCAGAACCAATTATTGTTTTGATGACTCTCTCATGAACGTGTTCTAGCTACATTTGAGTTTTTCACCTAGCGCTTTTCGTCCTAATGAATAAACCATTTTGCGTTTTGTAAAAGTTTTCTTTTATTTCTTTACATGTCATTTCAAAGTTACCCTCTTTCTATTCCCCGGCGTCTAAAAACGTGTACGGGGTGCGAATTTACAAGGGGAAATCACATACTGTATTCAATGAAAGATAAAGCATTTCGCAATTATTTAAAGGATGTCTTTTTATCTACGTATTTATGGAACTAAAAAAACTTGAAGCTTTCGTGTCTCTTCCATTTAAACTCCTCGTAATCCATCCGTAAAGTTACTCGAGTATTACTTAACTGTCCAATTTAACTTCTACCACAAAGAAGAGATTTATAAGAAAAAAAAATTTGTTTAAATTGTTTCTTTAAAATTTTTGCAACTGAAATTAAATAGGTTAATCTAATGCCATTTTAATATTCTTAAAATTATCAGTCGTGTTGTAACAAAGGGCTTAATTTAAGAAAATTTACCCACAACACTCATTAAAGTGTATTTTGAATAATTTACATGGAGCAATTATGTTTTGCGATTTCATGCATATAAAACTTGCATGCAATTGTTATTCATTATTCTATCAGAAAGAGATCATTTCTATTCTCTATAGTGTAGTATAGGTTAATATTAATTATATTGTACTAGCAATAAAGTTAGTAATTCTTTAAGCAGTTTTTAACGACTTAAGTGCACTTATGAGAAAGCAATATTAAATTACCTTTAACAACCCTATAAAGAAATATATGTGGCTATTTTGAAAAGAAATATTTTCCAGGTAAAGAATACAAAATGACATTTTATGGTTTGCTTACGGTTTTAGCAATAGGTAAACTGCAAATTTATCTAGAAATATGCTTCCTTTAGGGTTTTATAACACCCCTAATGGCCAATTAGAATTTTAAATGCAGTAGGTTGCGATGACAACAATCGATAAAAGTTTAAATTTTTAGGAACAACCAATTACAGTTTAATTTATAATTTTATGACTTTACAAGGAATTTGAGTTACCTTTACATTTCGGTACTTTTTGATTTTTATACTCGAGTACTGATGGGTGGTGAATATGGCCGCTTTAGGTCATATTTTAGTCATTTCCTGTTTCCCTAATTGTTTTAGAAAAAAATGCTTTTGGAGAATAAAATTCTGCATCCAGCACACAAAATAAATTTTGAAGGACAGAAATGAAATATGAAAATGTCGAAAATTACCTCACCAATTAATAGCTATAGTTATGGTTTTTCTCTGACAGAGCAAAGCTGCTGGATTAACTATTAAAACAATCGAATTTTTTTATCAAAACCCATAGCTATCGCTATTTTGAGATATTTTCAACATTTTCAACTAATTTCTGCCCTTACAAATCCCTTCAAAATTAATTTTGTTTATTGATTTAGATGCAGAATTTGATGTTCTACAACTTTCGTTTGAAGCTTTTTTATCCAAAATAATCAGGGAATCTGAAAATAACGAAAGTATGAGTTTAGATGTAAAATCCTTATGATGGATAACCTTTGGTCTCCACCCTCATTTTCCAAATTTGGACTTGCACGGTATTATTCTCATTACCCATATGTAATTATTTGTTGTGCAAGCAACATGTAAAAGGATTGGATGTAAGTTTAATATCACTTAATGGCTTTCAAAAACTTTTATAGTTATTCTATTGACTGAAGGTGTGGTTACTACCGGTGCTATTATTGCTTTATCGTCGTAAAAATCCTATAAACCATTCACACTAAGTTTATCGTAAAATAATTAGAAAATCCAAGTGCTGATAAAAATAATCTGATCCAACTTAAATTATTATAGCGTGCGTCAAAATTTACTTTGTGTATTTAAATTTCAAGTACCTTGTTATTTGCTTATAAATAATAATTTAATTTACAACGAATATAAAACTATTTGAACTACCCTGTGGAAAAACACAAATTTTCAAAAATTTTTCGCGAAATAAAAAAAATACAAAAAAATGAATTACCATTGTGTGTTGGTCGTTCGGAAATATCTGAAATTGTGTATCCTTTGGCCAGGAAGTGTTGCTTGGCGGTTTCGCAAGAACGAGGGATGGCTCGCACGCTTCCCCATAGAATAACAGTACACAAAATTAAAAGAAACACACCCCGTGTCCGTCTCACTAATTTAAAGCACTCGGTCCCATCTGTCACAGCCATGATTTATAAATATTATATTTTGACTAAAATTATTTATACACTAATACTTGAAATTCATATCGCTAAAAGGCATTCCGTTTTTTACAATAATTATCCGCTCAAGAATCGAAACGGTAAAACTGCATTCATGTGCGACTTATTCATTTATTTTGTGATTTATAATAAGCGCACTTTTCGACACGCAATACATCTACTCCCTTACTTAGATGTTGTCGTTCTGCTAGATTTTATATTTCCTCGTTCTCCTATACACGGGGTTTCAGCAACGAGACCGGTCGCGCTAGTTGAGGGAGCGCTTGCGCTTAATACCCAACTACACCAACTTCTTCTCGTGTGATTTATTTTCACTTGGGCACAAATTTTAGATTCGATAGTGGAGTTTCCTAATCATATAATCAATACAGTTGCTAACTGCTTTAAATTCAGATCAAAACCCTTCAAATCTTCAAAATATGGAAACATTTGACTACTCGCGTTACCTCTTACGAGTTAATTAAAAACTTGGCAAAAATTTTTCAAATTCTTTTGCATTACTTTTTTATTTCTTATATTTCAACGATAATATTACGTTTTTCATAAAGCTGTGTTGCATTATTGATAAGATATTCCATCCCAAGAGACTAAAGTCTCTTAGCTCATTATTATTCAATACGGTGCTTACTGCTTAGTACCTATTTATTTCTTGATGTTTTAAAAATGCACTGTGTGGCGCGAGCACTACCTTAAAAATACAATCTTCATTCTTTATTCTTCAGTTTAAGCTGTTAAACTACATGGAATTTCAATCCTTTTTTTTTCTATTACAAAAACTTCTCCCAAATCTGAACATTTAATTAAATTTTAAACAAGAAAAGCGCACAATAAAAAAGTAATAGGTAGCTACAGCGTCACTATTTATCACAAACCAACTTCTGACCACAAAGCCACAAATTGCGTTATTGAACTGTACTTTTTCTTGAAATCATAATCTGATGCTTTTATATTTCATAGGAAATGCAGTTAAATGTTAGTTACTTTGAAAAATCCATTTATTTAGCAAATTGCTCCTTAAACAAGACTTTTTAAAAATATTAATTTTATACTACTTCTAGGTTTATTAGAACAAACTGTTTACAAATAAATCGTAAATTATGCAAAAATCATTTCATCTCTTCTACGTTTAGGTTGGTTAGGTCGAACTTGGCACTCTGAATGATTCATAAGTTCAGGAGGACACGTCGATACAGGTGAAGCTAACAACATTTGTTTTAAATCATAAAACAGTGGTGAATCATCGTTAGTGCAGAAACTGACAGCAATTCCAGTTTTACCAGCACGACCAGTACGCCCAATACGATGAGTATAATCTAAAAACAAAACAAAAACAATATAAAACCGTTACAATAAACCACTTCAAATTACCTTCAATTGTTTTAGCCATATCATAATTGATAACCATCGATACGTCTTTAATGTCGATACCTCTTCCGGCAACGTCAGTAGCTACTAAAATGTCTTTAGTACCCGACTTAAGACTAGCCAAAGCATATTCACGCTGTTCTTGACCTTTACCACCATGAAGAGTACATGCGTTATAACTTAATTTTTCCAACCCTTTAGCAAGAACGTCTGCACCTTTCTTTTGATTAACAAATATAATAATAGGTGGTTCGATTCCTTTAGATAAGTATTCCATTAATTTACGACGCTTATCAGCTTCAGTGACAATATGAACAATTTGTTCTACACGATCTACCGGTTTACCGATGCTACCGATATAAACTACAGCGGGTCTTCGTAAATATGTGCGAGCTAATCTTTCAACTGCCGGAGGCATAGTCGCCGTAAACATCACAGTTTGGCGATATTTTTTCTTACTGTTGTAATTTGCTAGAAGAATCTTGGAATCTTCAGCTTCTTCTGAATCTGGTTTTAAATTTGTCACCGGCATGTATTCAAGAATGCGCTGCACATCAGGTTCAAAACCTAAATCTATCATTCTGTCTGCTTCATCCAGTACTATGTAAGTACATTGATTTAAAACTAAATAGCGATTTTCTAAGACGTCAATTAGACGACCAGGTGTTGCAATAACTATTTCACAACCCATACGTAACCTAAAGCCTTGCTCTTCACGACTCAAACCTCCAACTACGACAACTGTACGTATTCCTAGAGGTTGACCAAATTTCAGGGTTTCTTCTTCAATTTGTTGTGCTAATTCACGAGTTGGGGCCAAAATGATTGCATAAGGTCCTTGATCTGCATCTTCCGATCTTTCTATCTTGGGAAGAGATTGAATCCACGACAGCAGAGGTATGAGGAAAGCCAATGTTTTACCTAAAGGTAAAAATTTATTTTTATTAAAACTTTTATCGATAAACTAAATATTTCAAAAAATGCACAATGATTTTATAATATTGAAACGGATAAATTAAATAAAAATTGAAATAATTCTCACCTGAACCAGTTTCAGCCACTCCAATGATATCTCTATTTTGCATACCAATTGGAATTGCTTGCCTTTGAATAGGCGTGGGTTCTTTATATCCCACTTGCTCAATAATCTCCAACACTTCCTTTTGAATTCCAGATTCGGTCCATCCTCGTATAGGTTCTGGAATTCTACCGCCTTTTATAGTAATATTATAATCTTCTCTAAATATACGCCAATCTCTTTCCGTCATTTCTTGTACCTCCTTTTCAGACCAATGTCTATCATCCCACAGTTGTTTTTCTTCTTTACGTTTCACTTTTTTCAATCTCATTTTTTCTTGGACTTTTTCAGCTTCGGTACGTCGTTTTTCTAATAATTCGCCGTAAAATTTACTTTGATCGCGTTTTTGTGCTTTTATATCTATACCAGCTAAATTACCACGTCCAAAAAATTGAACCTACAAAAATTAATACTTTATTACATTTCAAAATAAGATTTTCTTACATACTTGATGCCTTTCTTTATATAAGTTATTATAATCAGTCGACGTATCTTCTCCAGCATCCCAATCAAATACAAACTTGCGATCATTTAATCTTCTAACACGTCTCTTTTTTTTTATCAACCCTAAATACCTTTCTTTGATAGCATCAGATTCCCTTTCCCTATCTTTATCCTTTTGTTTTTCATCTTCCTTAGCAGCAGCTCGTTCACGTCCTCTTCTTGAATCATAATCATCTCTAGATGAACTCTCCTCTTGATGACTTGATTTACTTTGTTGGATAATTTTACGTTCCTCTTCTTGTTTTTTCCTGATATTTTCTACTTCCTCTTGTCTGCGTTTTAAAGCTTCTTCAGCACGCTGTTGTTTAGTTAAAAACACTGGCTAAAAACAATTAAACTAAGTAGGTATTTGCTTTTCTTAGTAGAATGGATGCTTACCTTGCTTTTTGCTGCTTCCTCTGCCTTCTTTCGTGCTAATAGTTCTTCTAACGATAAGGGTTCTTTTTTCGGTGGAGGCTCTTTTTTCAAGTTAGGTTTAACTTCTGGTTTAACTTCTTCTACTTCAGGACTAGAAGAGCGACGCCTTTTGTCGGCTTTTCTGTCTTTATCATCTCTATCTTTGTCAAATTTAAGATGCTTTTCTGTACGACTATCATATTTGATATCTCGATCACGAGAACGAGATCGGTGTTTCTTATAGCCTCGCTCTTTACTACGAGATCTAGATCTCTTCTTCCTGTCACGATCACTTCTTTCTCTACTTCGCGAGCGCCTTTTTTTATCACCTGCCATTCGGCTCTCAAAGTCAAGTATTTAAGTATGTATATGTAAATAGGTGAACAAGATAAATGCACTACACCATTTTTATTGGTTCTAATAAAGTTAATAAGCTACTTTTAAGAATTCTTAAATATTAAATTTTATTTTTCCGATTATTTACGTTTTCTTTGAGGTTATGTTCATAATAAAACCAAAAACGCACACAACGAGAATGACGGCTCCACCTCTTAAAAATCGTGGGAAATTTAAGAGCTAGAGGCTAGAGATGGTACGGAGAGGAATTTTTGCGGAACAGTTCCGACCTGTTCCGAGCCGGATACAATACCTGTTCCACATATCTGTTCCGATTCCTATACGTTCCGCTGCTAAAAAAAGACTAATCGTTGTTTAGTGGGAACTTAATTTTCTTATCACTGATAATTTAATATTGTAGATATCATTAATTTACTTTCATGAGTCCCCAGATAAGATAAAAAGACCTGTTATATATAAAATCTCGGAGCTGTTCCTCGGAACAGCAACCACGTACCTGTTACAAAATAACAGGTTCGTTCGCTCATTTCGTCCCATCCGGTCCCATCTCTATTAAGAATTACAATAAAATCTAAAATAAACAGTATTCGAGAAAATCACGAAGGGTGCGGCACCTATCGGTTAAACATGCAATACTCCCCGTGGGAGGTGTGACGTTAATATTTTGCAAAAATTTTTATAATTTCGCTGCGACATCTATTGGTTAAATACTAGAAACTCGCCGTGGGGGTGTCACGTGTTATTTATTTACCAAATTTTGTAGCAACATAACCTCAATAATACAAATTTATTTTAGCGTACAGCTACAAAAAGTACTTAAAACATTAAAATTGAAAGAAAAATCTGTTATAAATATCAAATATAATTGCATATAAACATTTAATCAATGTAAATAAACAGGGTGTGTAAACGTCAAAATCATATGTTCAATGTTATCCCCACGGTTTCCGACATCTTGGTTAATGTAAGTGGCGCCTCTAGTGGTTGTGATTTTCTCGAATTTTTTAAATAATATGCCTTCTTATTGTTGTGTACCGCAATGTAAATCTATTGCTAAAAAAAACTGTGGAATAATGTTTCATAAATTCCCCAACGATGTTAAAATGCTAAGAAAATGGTTAAGAATCATTAAATATGCCAAGAAGTGGAACAAGCACCTTAAAATATGTTCAAAACATTTCACCGATGATTGCTATACTATAACTAGCATGGGTAAGCTCATAATACCCATTATAAGTCATTTTATTACCCCATTATTTCATTTAGGTGAATGGAAAATTCTCCACAAAACTTCGATGCCGACATTGAATTTACCTGTGCGAAAATTTGATAAAATTGTCGTCGAGAATAGTGAACGAATGAAAAGGTATGCCAAACGAAGTAAACTGAACGAAACACTTAAAAATGAAAACGAAATCGAACTGAAATTTAGTGAAGAAGTAATCGATTTTGTCCCTGATTCTAACATTCACATGGAAAATAATTACTCGTTTGAAAATACCATCATTAAGCTTGAATATGTAGAATTAGAAGATCTTAGCTGTAGCCAGGTTTGAACAAGCGAAGTGGCAGCTCAAACAATTATCAATTTAAAAAGGTCTCAATTAATATCGCATGAGCTTTTAGGTGATGAGTGATACCACACCTGACAGGATTCTCAAGGAAACTTTTCAATTTCTTCAGTGAACATTCTGGTACCGCATACTGCAAGGTACCTACTGCTTTATCGGTTGAAAATGAATTATTTTTAACTTTAATAAAATACAAATTAAACCTTTATTGTGCAAGTTTATTTGACATCCATAATCGCATTGTATCAAAAGTGTGGTAAATTGGAGTAAACATTTGTATAAGCGTTTTCGACAAATAAGTTTTTGAAAATCAGCTAATGTCACGGAACAAACACCTTTAAGGTACTAGTTGGGTGTTCTGAAAATGAAGAAATTACATTTGTGTCAGATATTTATCAGGCAGTATCTCGGAAGAAAATCACTAAAGTATCTGGATTGTTAGATGATTTGGAGGAAGGACAGTTTGTTCTTGTAGATGATTGTGGCCATCGAGGGTTTAACATCTCGGATCTTGTAGAAGAGAATGGAGTCTATTTAAATATTCATCCTCTTAAAAAAGGAAAGCAGTTGTCAGAAGACGATATAATGAAAACTAGAGTAATTGCAAATTGAAGAATTATAATAGAAAATTTAATAGGAATTGCCAAAAAAAAATAAAATATTAGTGGATAGAATTTTAGTTATTATGTGGCCGATTATTAATGAAATTGTATATAATTGTTTTATGATGTGCAATTTTAAAGAAAATATTGTAAAAAAAAACATAAATGATTTGACAAAGCACAATCTGATAATTTATTGTATTAATACAAAAGTTCATTTCATAAAAACGAATGATAATTTTGTCAAAATAGTACATATTTTGAGCTTCATACTGCATTTTAGTTTTTGTCGGATTAATGTTGTATTGAAATTTTCTGCCTTAATTCGAAACTATTAAAATTACAAATTTCTAAGTGCTCTGTTTTAAAATTAATAAACCAAAGGTGTTTTTCACTATTATTTAATGATAGTGTATATGTGTATAGTATTAAGAGCATAACTCCACAATAATTATTCATTTTGATCCATTTTTAACGATAAAGCAACATTTTAAGTAAAAATGTGATTTTTACAGCGGAATAACATCTTTAAACTCATATTACAGCAGTCAGGAGTAATGTCTACAAATGATGCTTTCAGATTCACTAATTCATCATGAATTAGTGAATCTGAAAGCTTACGCTTTCTTCTTTAACCCTTCGTTAGTGTGGTGCAGGCACGTAACTACAGGGGGTCCTAGGGTGGCCTGGCCACCCCGAAAATCATACTTGCCACCCCACTGGCCACCCCACTAGAAAACAACAATAATTATTTTAATACTTGGTGGCTAAAATTTATCCTCGGATTTATCAGATTAAAAAGTAAAAGGGACATTACAAAAAATTGAGTTTTGATAAGAATATAATGCGTATTGTAAAATATCATTTAAGATCATTTATCTACATTTAAGTTAACAAATACCGCCGTGAAATATAATATAAAAGAAATATAATATCTCGGCTATTCTAAATCGCAAGCTAACTTAATTTTATGAGAACTTTCGTGGAACTGTTTAATTATTTCAATTTCCGCCATTGAGCTAAGTATGAATTTACTTTTTGTCATTCATAAATGTGTTAGATTTTCAGTTTAGTCCTGAAAAAGCTTTTCGGCACATCGCAGCTCGTTTTCGAATTTTAAAATCGCGTTTCAAGTTATTAGTTTGTGTTACGTGGTATTTATTGTGCTTATTTTTTGTTACCCAAATAATTGTTAACTTATACCGAGTGCCCACGATCGAAACGGAACATAGCTAAATAACACACATTACATTAGCAGTTTTTTGCACACAGTGGCATAAATAGAGGGCCCGCATTGCGGGAGGGCCCCAGGATAGAAAGGGCCTCCGAAACATCGCTTAGTATGAAATTTCGTTATTTCGTTAAATTTTCGCGGGAGAAACTCTTAGTTACGCCACTGGCTGCTCACCAGCTTCAGCTACAAGAACGTAATAGTAATCTATTGAATATCTGTTTCTATTAAAACAATTATTTGAATTTGACATATTATGGCTGTTCATAGTTTTTCAAATTATGAAAATATTTAAATTGCTTCTTCAATGTTAAAAAAATCATTAACTAAGAAGTATTTGGTATCAACAGACTAAGAAAATAAATCTTACCGTTCTTGTAGATGAACCTAGTGAGCAGCAAGCGGCAAATGTAATTCCCTGTGTTATTTGGCTATGTTCCGCTTTGATCGTGGGCACCCGATATATACTTATAAAATTTAAAAATTCAAAAAGATTGTTGCTTAAATTTGGATACCACCCCGTGTAATATTCCCAAGAAACAAAAACAAGAATCTGAGAATACTACAATTAATAATTATTGGTAAGTCACTACGATGTTTACGATCTCTTTTCTTAGATTGCATCCTTGCATCAAAATTTATTAGCCTTTTTTAATTATTAATATGGACTTTTCCTGTTATAGCCTCTCGTATGCACGGCACGGTTTGTTGTCACTTACAATATTTATGACCTTAAGGTTAAACCGCGCTTCTTTGACACTCGATACGATGTTAAAATCTTCTGATATAAGTACATTTTTGTGGCCCCCCCAGTTTTTGACGAGGCCTCCCGGTTGCCACCCCTAAAAAAATTATCTAGTTACGTGCCTGGTGTGGTGGATATGACATAACTGTATTTATAGTTATAAAATTCAAATTAGATAAGCTAACGACCTATAGCCCTCAGTAGAATTTTCAGTTACACGTGAGTCCTCAAGAAAGTTGGTTGGGGTATGATATACCACGGTACACCAGTAACGTATCTATTCGTTCTTATGGCAGTTTGTACGCTTCGAACATGTACATATCTCAATTTTAACATGTTGCGCACGAGCGCTAAAGTTTTTTTCGTTTATTTATTAAATACTCGGGAATATTGAATACTGAATCTTATAGTTTTGCCTTGTTATTAGACTTAATTTGTAGATAATTCAACACTTCTTAAAAGTATTCGGAGTATTATTACTATTACTTAAATCTTCCTACTCGTATAAGCACAGAAAGTCATGTTTTTTAGAAAGTTGGCTTTTTCCTCCAACATCTTCTAAACGGTTGAATTTACAAAAAAAATTACTGATATCAAATTTGTAGCAAATTAAATTTCCTACAAAAATACCTATGACCCAACTTTGTCAAGTCATTAACATCGAAGTTATAGCTATCCAAATGACATAATTTTTATTAAAATGTTTTTTTTTTGAATAATTTTTTAAACTTCTCAACCTGGCCAATCCTGAAAACATGAACGTGCGTTGATGTATGCACGAGCGGGGCACACACACGATGTTTTAACACATGTACGCGCGTACCTACATGTTTGAAGCTTTTTTGGGCCAATACACGCACGTTGATGTTTCACAAACATGTACGCGCGTACATGTGTTAAGACATGTTTGATTGCATTGTATGTGCCGGTGTGCCCCGCTGTTGAGAAGTGCGACGGATTTCTTGTATGCATGTATTGCTAAACAGATTAATTTAAATACGTTGACTACGGCGTTGATGGGGGTGGCCGTGGGGATAAATACCAATTTATCTACGCATTCCCACCCCTCGTCATACTAAAAAATTATTGCTGTAGTATTATGCACGCGACTTTTAACTATGCCTGTACCTAACCTGAATTTTTGATTATGATTGGACGAATCTTTTCCCGCAAAAATTATTTTAAATAAAATTATTTTAGTTGACATTTTCTGTAACGCAAAATTGGTTGGTAGAGCTGTTGTACAGTCAGCCTCACAATTAATGGCCACCCTGGGTATACGTTAAGTACGAATTGTGGATGCAAACGTATTAACACCTCCTACTTAAATTGAGGGGTAACTTTATTTTGCCAACAAGTAGTAAATCAACAACCTCCCCTTCTGTCTTTTTGTCGTTGTTGGCTAATAACCACCCTGGCGTATAGTCAGGGTGGCCAATAATTGTGAGACTGACTGTACATGCTCGAAGCGTTTTCGGGCCAAGACCGCCGATCGTGTGTGGCCACCTTTAGACTCCAAATTTAGTACTAAAAAGTTTAGGTTGCTTTGGTGACATTGCGTTACTATGCAATCAAGGTTGGTACGAACACTTGTCATTCCGTCAAATGGTCAAATTCTCAGTAGTTGAGTTGTTTTTATTTCATTAACCTATTTCATCTTATTTCATCTAAAAAACACAAAAATATTTGTTAACGAACCTAAAACTTCTTAGAAATATTATCTTCAACGGATAAACATAAATTACACGATGTCAAAACGTAAAGTAACTAGTGCTACAGCCAGATTGAAGCAAGATTACTTGAGGTTAAAGAAAGACCCAGTGCCCCATATAAGTGCAGAACCTCTACCAGAAAATATTCTCGAATGGTAACTATTGTAAATTTGAAATCAGATTGCTTTATATGTATGTTACACTTTGTTAGGCATTATTGTGTCACCGGTCCTGAGTCAACACCCTACGAAACTGGGTATTATCATGGAAAATTGGTTTTTCCAAAAGAATTTCCGTTTAAACCCCCTTCAATTTATATGATTACACCGAGCGGTCGTTTTAAGACTAATTCAAGATTATGTCTTAGTATATCTGATTTTCATCCAGACACTTGGAATCCAGCTTGGAGCGTTTCAACCATATTGACTGGTCTTTTGAGTTTTATGGTGGGTTAACTGTTTACGTTTGTTGTTGTAAACTACAATTGCGCATTTATAGATTGAAAAGAGTCCTACTATGGGAAGTATCGAGACTACTGATTACGATAAAAGACTATTTGCATTTAATTCCTTAGAATTTAACTTGCGTGATAAGCAGTTTTGTGAGCTTTTTCCAGATATTGTAGCTCAAATGCAGGTAAGGTTTTTTTTTACATGGCCTACATTTACATTAACGTAGAATACATTAATATTCTAATGCAATAATTCATTATTCACGTAAAAATATTTTTAGGCGGATTTGAAAAAACGTTCAGATTTGAAAAAATCTATAGAAGGCCAAAATCCAAATCAGCTAGCACAAGAGTCAAGCAACTTTCAGTCAATTTTAACGAATATTGTAGTTCTAATTGGATTTGCTGCTTTTGCTTTCACGGTTAAGTTCGTGATGAAGACTTCATATTTAGAATCCGATTAAAAGGTCAATTGATATCAATTTTCTTATAAAAAATTAATGAAATATTAGAGAATTTTTATGCACATTGTACAGTTTATTATTTGTTTATAATTTAGATTAATTATGAGAGCTATTATATTAATATATTTCACTTATTTAAATCAATAAAATCAAGGTACACAATTATTAATAGCAAATAAGTACCACCCAATTTCTTTTAATATTATGATTTGTAAAGAATACAAAGTCGATTGTTATGTGTATTGTTTTTGATTTGAGTTGGCTTGGGTGATTCATTGTTAAGAACTTGATCATTTAGAAAGACTGTTTTTTTTACTGTAAAAATTGTAAATAGGATAGAATCGAAAGAAACCTAATTAATTAATTAGCTAATTCGACGGTTTTATTAAAATAAATTACCTTTCATTATTAAAATTGTTCAGGTCTCACGTTATACGAAAATAATCGTTTAAAACCGTTTAAAAACTTAGAGAGGGTATATGACTGTAATTTCATTGGTTATTTAACTACAAATACCTCCGATTATACGTTTGAGATGCGCCGGAATTATTTTCTTATAAAGTGAGACCTCTATATTTAAGTGGAATTGGGTTATTGTTTTTGAAACTTTTGCTTTTGCGAAAGTGATAAAGGGCTTTTAAATTGCACTTGTTCATTTATGAACATGTTTTAGCTGAATTTTATTTTATGCAAATAATTATGTGACATATGGTCATACTGTATTAGTAATTATGTTCCACTAGTTTGAGTGTTATTTTTATTTTATTAGTTGTTTCAAATAGTCACATTGGGCTAATTTATTTTGTCCTCAAGTGTTAGATTACCTTTACCTTTGAGCAAATGTGTAATTTATTACCTACATAAGAAGTTCAACACAAAAATTTGTTTCTAGCACTTGTTAGCAATATTACGTTTAATAAAAATTGAGGATTATCGAGTTGATTATTAACACCTTCTGAATTACAAATACGATAAATTGAAAAGAAAAAGTTGTTATAATCGAGAAAAAGAAATAATAGTAATAATGATTTTTTTTGCATTTGACGACGTTTCGAGTCTCCCTGATTTCAAAAAAGCAAAAAAATTTTTTTAGATTTTTCCCCCCGCCCTCCAGAGTAAAAGCTCTGAACCGATTCTGAAGAAATTAGATTTTAACCACTTTAAAATTATTTTATCCACAAAAATAGCTTTAATAAGAAATATATACAGGGTGTCCAAAAATAAGGTGGTTATTTTGGGCGCATATTTGCAAATTTGGGCCAAATTCAATTTTACTTGGCTATAATGGCATATACATGTGAGCCCTAATTGAAAAAAAAAATTTCAATTTTTTTTATTCAAAATGGCGACCCAGAGAACGATTGTCCCATTTTGTGGTTTTTTCCTTATAACTTGGCCATTAATTATTATTATAAAAATTTCAAAATGGCATTGTACAGCCAAAATATACGGCTTTCGTCCTAATCTAGTCGATTTTCAAAATTGTTTTAAAATTGCCTACCTTTAAGGGGTCAAAGTAGGTCAAAATTTTGAAATGGATTTTCTCAAAATTCCCTCTGCCATATTTTTTCTTTTTTGGATATGTTACAGACAACGTAATTCTCTATCGAAATATAAATTTTTATCAAAATCGCTCGAGCCGTTTTGGAGTAATGATTTTTGGAATGTCAAAAGTTCAAAAATCTTTAATTTTTTTTTGTAATGAAAATGGAAACTTGAAAATGGATATATGTATTAATCCCATAAATATCTATTATTTGACACTATTTTCGTTTAATAAAACGCTTCCGGTTAAACCGGAAATTACAAAAATATTAAAAATTTTAGGTACACCCTGTATATTTTTAAATATTTTGAAAGCTCGTAAAATTAGCTGTTACACGATACTAAACACTTTATATTTTGACTTCCGGTTTAACCGGAAATGGAATCAAAATTCTTAATTTAAATGGAACACCCTGTATATTTTTCAATATTTTGAAAGCTTGTAATATTAGCTTTCTTAAGATATAAAATAATGTATATTTTGAACTTAAATTTATGCCAAATTTTACAAAAATGTGAAATTTTTGAAACAGTTTACCTAAAAATTAAAAATTTTGATCACATACAAGTCCCAGGTTCAATTCCGGACTGAAGCAGTTTTAAAAACAAACTTTTTTTTTAATTTTAAAAAAACTTTTTTTTTATATCATGTAATTTACATTAACATAAAATTAATTTAATAATAAAAACAAAGGATGTGGCCACACAAAGTACTTTTTCCTATCCGTAAAATATTATAATTTTATTTTTTATTTATTAAAATTTAATTTGATATCTTCTAAATGAAAGTTCTAAACTATAAACTTTTAAAGAAGTACACAAAAAAATACCACAGGAAAAGGTCCTCGTATGACCACATCCGTTGTTTTTAGAATGTAATTGCGAAAATGTAATTGTAATAATTGTAACGAAACGAGTAATTGAATTACAATTGAAGAGCAAGTAATTAATTACTGCTTCAATTACAGTAAAAGTAATTAAATTACTTTTTCAAGTAATTGAAATCAATTACTTAGCAATTATTCAAAATGGCGGCCAATAGAACGATTTTCTCATTTTTCCCTTATAACTTTGTCGGTAATTATTATTATAGAAATTTCAAAACGGCATTGTATAGCCAAATTATAGGGCTTTCGTCCTAAACATTTTCAAAATTGCCTACCTTTAAGGGGTCAAAATAGGTGAAAATTTTTAAATTGATTTTCTCAAAATTTCCTCTGCCATTTTTTTTCTTTTTTGGATATGTTACAGAAAACGTAATTCTCTATCGAAATACAAGTTTTTATCAAAATCGCTCGAGCCGTTTTGGTGTAATGATTTTTGTAATGTCGAAAATTTAAAAATGTATAATTTCTTTTGTAATAAAAATGAAAACTTGAAAATGGATTTATGTGTCAATCCCATGAATATCTATTATTTGACACTATTTTCGGTTAACAAAACGCTTCCGGTTAAACCGGAAATTACAAAAATAACAAAATTTTTAGGAACACCCTGGATATTTTTTAATATTTAGAAATTTCGTAAAACTAGCAATTACATGATACCAAACAATTTATATTTTGACTTCCGGTTTAACCGGAAATGGGATCAAATGTCTTAATTTAAATGAAACACCCTGTATATTTTTAAATATTTTCAAAGCTCGGAAAATTAGCTTTCTGAACATGTAAAATAATATATATTTTGAACTTCAAATTATGCCAAATTTAAAAAGAAATGTAATTAGAATTTCAGACAGTTTATGTCTAAAACTTCTGCTTACACACAGAAGTTCTAAGTTCGATCCCGGATGAAAGCAATTTAAATTTTTTAACGGATGTGGCCATACGAGGAACTTATTCCTGTTGTATTTTTTTTGGGCACTTCTTTAATAGTTCATAATAAATTTAAAATTTAATTAACGTATTGCATTTATAAGATATCAAATTAAATTTTAATAAAAAAATATAAAATTATAATATTTGACGGACAGGAAAAAGATCCACTGTTTTATAAACAAAATTGATTGGGTTTCGGTAAAATAAAACTTAAAGCTCATGCTCATGAAATAAACAAAAATGATTTTATTCAATAATTAAAATTATTACAATAAGTATTGTTTTGCTTTAAAAATAAAATGAAATAACTTACAGTTGTGTAAATTAAACTTTCCTCAAACAGAACTATATTTCAAAAAAAACGAACTTGTACTTTTATTTTACAATCTGCCGATAGTAAAAGAAAATGTTTTGTTCAAGGAAAGTCTCTATAAAATATAACGAAGGATGACGGTATATTTTTCTATTCTTTCATTAAATTTCTTTATATTTCGTTTTGTTCATTCTTATGAAAGATAAAAGCTCTAGTGTATCAACAATTTTTCATACTTTTAATAGCGCTACCCTATAATTGAACTTATTGTCAATTACCATTATTTCTTCCTGTAGTACTTTTATCTCTTTTCAAGTATTCTTTTAATATGAACCTATTTTATAAGGCAGATGATTCTTTTAAAATAAATATTAACAAATTCTATGGTTTTATAACACAAGAACTAGAGATAACAAATTTCTACAAAAATATTTTCTAAATTAAAATTAAAACTTAAATACTAATACGATTTTCAACAAATACTTGAACTAATTTCTATTCAGTCAATCAAATAAATATAAAAAGATTCATTTTATGTAAGTTAATTATTATATGCATTTCAGTTATTATTATTTGATGTTTTGGTAGATTATATAAACATTTATTACATTCATGTTTTATTACCTACTGATAGGATTGTTGCCTGAACATGGAAGAAATCTCTTCCATAGTTTTATTTTTAGTTTCTGGCACCTTATAATAAATAAATACGACACTTAACGCTAAACACACAACAAATATTATAAATACGTATGATCCCAATTCCTCCTGTAAAATTAAAGTTTCATTAAAATTACGAATTAATTAAATATTATTTAACTTACAATCAACAGTGGAAATCCAAGACCAACTACAAAGTTAGCACCCCAATTTACCATCACAGCTAAAGAAGTTGCTATGGGTCTGGCCGATTGATTGAATAGTTCCGAAACCAAGAACCACGGTATGGAACCGGGTCCACTAGCAAACATGACGATGTAAACCAATATCAATACTACGCACATGTATTTCGCAAAACTGCTTACTTCCTGAAAATTAAGTGCACAATTAATAAATGTATAAAATAGAAGAACATTATAAGTTTTTAGTAATGTCAAGCAGTTACTTGAAATATTAACTTTTGATACTTTAGCGTTCTCAAAGGATTTAAAAATTCATCACGGCCTAAAGTAGATGAATAACGTAAAAAACAATCACTTACCGAATATACCATGGCGATTGTTAGTAAAATAATGTCTATGGTCATTCCAGAAAAGCCAAATAAGAGCAACGTTTTACGACCCGCTTTTTCAACTAGCACCAGTGAAACTATCGTCATCAACACATTAATACCACCCATACCGAGCGTAGCATATGTTGCAGTTTCATCAGTTAAACCAGCTTTTAGGAAAATACTCGTTGAGAAGAACATTACCTAAAATTAAAAATGTACACACTACATTTAAAATAGAAAATTGTACGTACAGCATTAATTCCACTGAGTTGTTGGGCCAACATCATAGTAAGAGCTATTATTAAAGGTATACGTAGGGCGTTGTTACTTAGGAGTTCTCGTAAGCTAACAGTTGGAACAAGTTTCATCGCTTCGTATTCAGATCTCATTTCATCCATCTCCTCGTGTACGGAAACGCTGCCTCTTAACCACGTTAACGCACGTTGCGCTTCCAATTCTTTACCTCGAGTAACCAGTAAGAATTTTGGCGACTCAGGACAAAATGGTAATGTAATTACCTGAAAATATTACTAGTTTTGGAATCGATTGGTTATAATGTCAAATGTAACAAACCTGGAAAATTGCTGGAACGGCTGTCATCGCGAGCAAAGTTGGCCAATGTCTACCCAAAATGTAGGGTAATCCAAGAACTTGAGCAATAAAAATAGATATCGTTATTACCAATTGGTATACGGTACCAACAGCTCCTCTGAGGTTTATTGGAGATATTTCCGATAAATACATTGGAGCGAGGCCGGCATTTAGACCAGAATTTATGCCAATAAAGAAACGACCAACAGCAATCAATTCGTAGTAACCAACGGATTTAGCGGAGCATTCAAATATAACGGCTACAACTACTAATATGTTGTTTAGCAAAAGTCCTCCTTTTCTTCCAAATCTATCTGCGACCGTTCCTGAAATGATTTCAATGAATTATGAAGGTGTAAAAGGCCAATTGGATTATTTACCTGTTAATGCACCACCAATCATTCCACCAAAGCAAAATATCGATACTGTTATTGACCACATCACGGCTACACTTTTTTGAGATGGATATTCGTTAGTTCTGTTAAATACGCTGTCTTGAATCCATTGTGTTATTATCTGTAAAGTTATTGTTGCTATAATTTTTGTCGAATTCCAATACAAATTTGCAAAAAATAAACTAAAGAGATTATTATTCCAACAGTTGAGGAATATTCGAGAATGACATTGTCAGGAAGGCATTTTAAAAACGTGGATCGTTTTTGAAAATTGAGAAAATTCTGACAGTTTTTTCCTCACATTTTTTAGAATGGAGACAATTAAATGTGGCTAAAATAATTTTTTAATTTTATATTTATTTTATGTATCTATTGAATTATTGAATATTTTTGAAAAATAAAAGATAAGGAAAATTAAAATTTCTTTACAAGCGCAATATGAACTAATCAAATTGATTGTCTAGGATTCGACATTCGGTTTTGCACCTTTGGTCAAAGATAAAATTTTTAAACAGGCCTAGAAAATATTTTATAAAGATTTAATTTAGTATTTTTGAATTTCGTGAAGCGTGTAGTTAATGTTGTTCTGTTTGGTGATTTTTTTGCATGTTTGGACTTTTGGACAAGATTCAATTACCTACATTAGAATGAAAAAACCATGATATTATACAAGGTGAGCATATTAATTTAATTTATATTATGTGTTTTTGTAAAATTGTAAAAGATTCACTTTGTGCTATTTTTATTCCTGCAAGAGGAATATTTTCTTTTTTAAATAATACGATACGCTGTTATATCTTGCAAAGTTTGGGGACTTGTGTTACGAATACGTAACAAAATTTGTTGAACTCGAACTCGTCACAGTATTTTGTTTGTGGGTGCTAATTACCGTAATTACCTAATTTATAATTATTGTAGTAGAGTGTACTTTGATTATTTTCGGTTTCACAATTAGTTCTTATCCGTATGATATCTGGGTCTAGGATGAAATGGGGACCTTTTATCTAGCAACTAATAATTTAAATTGAACCGAGAGCAATCGTTGATTTAAAGGGAGTGAACTCGACTTCCTGCACTTGGGTCACTTTTGGGCCCATTGTAGAACCTCCAAGTACCCTTCTCTGGCACATCAGCTTTCGAGTCCTCCCTATATACTTGTAGGATAAACTCCCAAATTAAGGTTTTAAAATTAAAAGAAAAAAAATGGTTTACATATGAATATTTAATTTGAATTGATTCCTCGCTTATTCTTGGTGGAACATTATTAAATAATTATTATACTTTAAAAAAATTTTAAGATTAAAAAATAATAGTTTTTGGCTTTTTGGCCTAATATTTGGCTTGTAAGTACTACTAGTATTAATTGGTATTTTATCTTAATAAGCAGAAGATGAACAGGGCTTAAAAAATACTAAATTTTTTGTATTTTCTTTTATTTGTAGAGTAAAAAATGCTGCATCTATTCATATTATTGTTTAGTAATTTTCATTTTTACAGAAGGTAAAAAATTAAGAAAATAAAACTGATATTTTCACAAATGCATGGAAGAAATAACTATCTCCGTCACTGGGCTCTGAAGCCATGCCTCGTGCAAGTTTGATCACGTGGTATTCTCATCTTACGTTGGATTTACTCTAATTGTTTGTTGTTTCGTCACTTCCAAGGCATCACTGATTGTGAAAATACCAATTTTATTTCTTTGATTTTTACCTTCTGTAAAAATGAAAACTAAAAACAGTTACATAAATTAATGTATGCAACATTTCTTTGCAATTTATCATCGAAATCAATAGAGGAGCAAATAATTAAACATCAATAAGTTACCATTGAACCCTCTCTCTATCTCACTTTCTCTAGAGGGACTCTGGCAGAGTTAACTCTGCTAATGTGAACT
This sequence comes from Malthinus seriepunctatus, assembly GCA_963924605.1. Taxonomy (NCBI): domain Eukaryota; kingdom Metazoa; phylum Arthropoda; class Insecta; order Coleoptera; family Cantharidae; genus Malthinus; species Malthinus seriepunctatus. The sequence goes on from OZ004600.1 coordinate 49,310,241, forward strand.
TATTTTACACCTTGTATTCGTTATAATGCATACCAATTATGTCGTTTTTGACAATTCCTCAGCTTTGACTTACTTTTTCTGGATTATTCAATACTCCTGTATTGTAACCATGTTGAAATGACGATCCGAATGCAGCTGCTGCAATTGCAAAGGCCAGTCTTCCATTGAAGCCCTGCAAAAATAATTTAATAACTTAAACTGATTAAAATGTAGATTGTTTGGGAGTACCCAATTTGCCTTTTAAATGACACATTGACTGTAATGTATAGTTTACGCATAGATATAGTGTTTTATTTTTATTTTTTTTTATTTTTATATAATTATATGAAATGAAATTTATTATTTAGCACTAATTTATAATTAAATAATTAAAGATTTACAATCGCTATAGTAGAACGGATGCTTACCTATGATTTACAATGAGCAACTGTTGACTTTATAGAAGCTGAAAAACACTATATCTATGCGTAAACTATAATGTATAATGTAATGTAATAGTTTTCAAAACGCATTCAAAATTATCAATCACTCTGTATAAAGCGTGGTATATTGAAACTGCATTATGTTAATTTTTATTTTTTGTTGTAATTTTTTCTATGGACATTGTATAATATACCTTGTATTATACCTTTGCAATTTATACAATGCAATACAATACAGTCCGTTCCTGTAGTAATTGTAGTTGTATATCCAAAAAGTCACGCAAGAGTAAACTGCATTGTTTACGTACATAGAACACTAATTTAAACAAAATAGGACTTGTTGTAAAGTGTTTACTTTTAATTATTTAATTTGACATCATTTCTAACAACTTTACAATGAAAGAATTAATCAAACTATTTTGAAATTAACAATTTATTGTTAAAATGTTTTTTTAATAAGTTAGAAGGAATTTTGATATTACTGAATATTTAAAAAAAATTAGCAATTAAATATTTTATTGCTTTTTAAAAAACGTGTAATCCTTGGCATAAAAATATAAACAGTAGTATAGATATTAACAATAAAATTTCGAAGTTCTTAAACGTGCTAGGTGTTAGTACTCGTACAGCTATGCAATATTATAATAATTTTCAGTGGTGACCTTTTAAGTTCATGACTTGAAGCCACAATAATTTTAAGACTCTTTCTTGGATAAAACGTCTCTGCTATAAATTAATCTACTTAGAGAAGGCAATGCTCTCCTTGCATCCACCAAAACTATTATGTGTTTAAAAAAATTAATAAATTTGATACTTATTGTAATTTAATCGCACAATTTATTGATCATATTCAATAATTATACTGCTCATCCTTCGAAGAGATCAAGGTTATTGAAAAGTTAATATTAAACACATATGGGTGTGTAAATCGTGACTATATTATACCTATTGGTATTTCATTAGTAAACTTCATTTCTATTGACAGAGATAATTAAAATTGTTAATGTTTTTATGTACTTCCTTCCGTAATTTGTTTCATGTTCAATAGTAAAATGCACGGGCCAAAATAAAAATGAAGTTATCACCTTGTTGGTCATTAATTTTAGTCACAGAGCTTTTAGGCTGGACGTTAAAAAAATTGATATGTAGTGGATGAAAATTAGCAAAATTTTACTTATAAAATCATACTTTCGTGATTTCCTGATTCTCTAATTATTTTAGGCAAAAAGGTTTCAAATAAAATTTGTAGGGCATAAAATTCTGCATCTAAATCAATAATTAAAAGTAAGTTTTCGTGCTTTGAAACGGCGGAAATTAGATAATGAAAGTAGGGAAAATTTCCTCAAAATAGCGATAGTCATGGGTTTTTCTTTTAATTAAATTCGACACTGGCTATAAATACTGTCAATGACCTAACTAAACAATAGAAATTGTTTATGAAGACAAAATCCATGGATATTGCTATTTTCAAGAATTTTCAAGAATTTTCAAGAATTTTCAAGAATTTTCAAGAATTTTCAAGAATTTTCTACATTTTCATATCGAATTTCTGCCGTTACAAAACATGGAAATTAAATTTTAATTATTGACTTAAATGAAGAATTTTGTGCCCTAAAACTTTGATTTGAAACTTTTGTGCCCTAAGTAATTAGGAAAATATGACATTACGAAAGTATGATTGTGAAATGTTAAATCTTGACTGTAGTTTCAAAATGGCTTAAAAAAAACATTTTTCGGAGAAATTTTCAAGAAGTCAGAAAAGCTGTCAAACAATACCAAACTCGACTTTTTATCACATCGACGCTAGGCGTTGCGATGTTCTACTTTTTATTTTCTTATGGGGGACCTACCATACTTTTTTACAAAATTACTCAGTAAAGGAATTTAGACAAGGTGTCTAAATTCGGATACCAAACAAAAACTTTCTTAACATCGTAAACTTCATAGGTTATGTTAATATTTTATTTTATGTTATTTTTTACCATGAAAAATAACGACTAAAACTTAGTTATTAAAGTTTTAGGTACCTAAGTTGACCAGGAAATAAAAATAAATAAAATTATTGCTTATTCAGTTTTAGTAACGTAATTTTATTTCCCGATTAACTTTTTTTTCTAAAAACTAAGTTTAAGTCGTTATTTTTCATCGTAAAAAATAACATAAAGTAACATATTAACATAAGCCAACATAACATAACCTAAGAAGTTGTATAAATCAAGGAAAGTACAAGATAAAAAGTTCTCGTTTGGTATCCGAATAGACAAGCCTACTGAGTAATTTTTGCAAAAAAATGATAGGTTCTTTGTAGGAAAATAAAAAACTGAACGTCGCGACGCCTACCGTCGATGTGATAAAAAGTCGAGTTTGGTATCGTTTGATAGCTTTTTTGATCTTCTGAAAATTTTTCCAAAGAATGTTTTTTCTAAAGTAAGCCATTTTGAAACTACATTCTAAAAACAAAATTGCAAATTTTCACATTTTCTGCGTTATCGCGGAAACCATTTGGAATTTTAAAATTTCTCGTAACTCTTTCGGTTTCCGAGATCCCAGTGTTAGTACCACCTAAAAAAATCACCCTGTAGAGCATCCGGAATAGTCTGCAAACTGAATAAATTTTTATATTTAGAGGTTCTTCGTAAAAATAGTTAAGAAATTGTTTATTTGAAGCAATTTGGTTTTCCAATGTCTACAAGAAACAAGACTCCTCACTGTATCTGTATGTAGGTGTTGGTCATTTAGAAGAGCGTGAAGTGTATAAATTTTTGACCTACTTCACAGCAGGATTCTAGTAGAAAGCTATAAAGCTATACTTTTTTAAGCAAAGTGGATAAACCAGGATATCAGGGGGTTTGAGAAAGTTTTCGCCCTTGTGAGATTTCTTGAACTGATGACGTCATAGAAATTGGGCCATTTTAGGACAGGTACATAATTACACTTTTTAATGCACTTACGAACTTGAAATTAATTACAGTTAAATTCCAATTTCAAGGTATCGAGAGAGACGACTATGCAACTAAATGACAAAAGAACAACATTTTTCCGAGATTCCTTGGCCTTCTCGATACCTTGATTTTTATTACTCGACATTTCATTTTTTAACATAATGTTTAGACCAATCCACATTAGTCGATATTTATTAATAATTAACTCGTTTTTTGAATAAGCGGTTCATCCCTATACAAGTCATTAATCTATAATTAATTAATTATTTATTCATTGTATAATAAAGTACGTTTGAAGGTTAAAACAAAAAACAGTTTTGTTTAAATGTTTTAAAAGGTACGTGAGAAGTGAGAAATTACGAATGTCAAATTTGTAAGTTGTGCCAAAATATGTGTTGGGATCAATTGATCTTAGTGCAAGTTCGATAAATATAAATTGCATCAAATGCTTTTCTAACTTTCATATGAAAATAGCGATTATTTATTGTATGGAATGCACTAACATTTATTTTTAATTCCAGTTGCATAACTATTTTCTGTGGTCGGTATTTGAGGAAATGTTAGTGATGAGAAAATTTCCAAAAATTTTTCATCGCGCTCTTGCAACTCAATTTTTGTTATCCGAGGATAAAACGTTGCAAACAATGTAAAAATGGCTTGTGCTTAAATGCATAATAACAATTGCAATTAGTTTCACTTGAAACTTAACTTTTTTTGATTAAATAATTAAAAATAATTTTTTGAACACACATTTGTTATAATTGGCTATAATTTAAATAATTATTGTTTATCTGCAAATTCCAATTCACACTTCATAAAATTAAAAGTACTAAAATTCGATTGGAGTTAAAAATTTCTAAAGGAAATTATGCGTTACCACTTAATCAACAATAATTATATAATTAGTTCTTAAAATTTAATTTCTTACAAACCTTAGTACTAGCTCCACCTTTACTCATCTTGTTTTTAGTAATAAAATAGATTACAAATATTTTAAGTAAATATTTAAAATCCAAACACTGTTTGTTTAAAAATTACATTATCCAAAGTCGCAACGCTCAAATTTTTTGATTTTAATACACTTTCACTTATAAATATTTAGACGTAGGTCTAGGTCTAAATTAAAACTCAACTCAGGTAGTTTACACACTTTAGGACCGAATTGTTAAAATTTAACTGATCCGATAGTTTGAAATGTTGTGTGTGGTTGTAGTGGGTCTGAATCGTAGGTCGTGCAAACAGATTATGAAGCCGGAAACGTTGTCGTACTTGATAATAATAAAAGCAACAATTTGTAGAGGGCTAAACTAGGAGTGTGCTTTAAATTTTAAGTTTATTTTAAAGATATTTTTGTTCATCAAACTAGCGATATTGCTAATGTTTTATTAAATTTTTTAACCATCAAGGACGGTGGCATTCGGAAGTGCTACCTCCATAGTTTGCTTATTTTTGCCTTTGATTTTGTCGTGTTGTCGCGTGTAGGTAGCTCAACAATAGAATTATAATTATTAAATTGAATAAATTATTATTCCACCTCCATAACGATAAGGAAAAACTCTTATTCACTGTTGGAGTGCAATGACTTATAACTCTTTAATTTTCTTCTACAATCTGGAGTTTGATTAACCGTCTACATATACAGGATGCCCCACTTAGCATGCTCACCATGGGTATCTCGTAAGCTGTAAGAGATACGAAATCGGTTAAATGACACCAAATGTATCCTTGTTAATGGCCAACTCAATGTAGCTTTTGTTTTTTTTAAGTTATTGGCACTCAAGATAGTATTTAGAAAAAACTAAAAAAGATCATTTTCTTTAAATGCCTATAACTTTTTTATTAATCAATATAATTTCAATTTTCAGAAAAGGTATGATAGGCACTATTAAAACCAATAAATTTAATATAAAAAAAGAATTTTTTTATTCCGCTGTTGGCCATAATTACATAATTACCGAAGTGGCCATAAAATCCTGCACAATTTTTTCCATTTTACCGACTTCGTATCTCTTACGGTGTCCGAGATCCCCATGCTGTGCACGTTATACTGGACACACTGTATAGAGTGTCAATAACTTTTTACAAAAAACGAAATCAGCCTTGAGTTGGCCATGAACAAGTCCACATTTGGTTTCATTTAACCGACTGTATCTCTTACGGTTTACGAGATTCCCATGGTGAGCATTGAGCATGCTAAGTGAGACACTAAATTTTTGCTTCTATATACAGGGTGGGCCACGAACTTGTAGCGTCTGACTATTTTGGACTGCAAACTAAATAACAAATATCAAATATCATTACCATTAGAGTCTAGATCAGTTTAGTTTAGGGCCAGTATTATAAACGAAGGTTGAAACTACGGTTGAAACTCAACCTAAGGTTAGCTGTTATTTTCGTTTGATATAATTGCACAAAATAGTGAAATTGACGTTTATTTATAATTTCAATCTACGGTTGAGCCAATCTTCGGTTAACTAGGCGTTATAATACTGGCCCTTAAACAGTTATATTTTTGTAAATCAAAAAAATAGATCAGTGTAGGTAGGGTGTCAAGCTTCTTATTAAATTAATTTTGTGACAGATGTCATAAATAACAATTATATTTCAGTTTGACAGTTACCTATACTGATCCTTTTTTGATATATAAAAATATAATTATCTAAACACTGATCTAGAATCTAATGATATTTGTAATTTGGGTTGCAGTAAAAAATCGCCAGGCGTTACAAGTTGCGTGGTCCACCCTGTATGTTTAGAATTTTAGATTTGGAGTAGTACTGTAAGCTAGTAAGAAATTTGTTATTACTAATTATTTATTTATTTTTATGCATAACAATCTCAAGTGATTTTTGAACCTTAAATAAGAAATGGAAGTGATAATTGGAACTTCAAAACATGTATATGTATTTAGTACGGTACATTAAACGCATAATCCATTTTGTAGATCCAAACTTTTGTAAATATTAACAATAAATATTTGCTCTTGTTATTGACGTATCTATACATTGCACAATTTGCGTAGGTTGAAGTTTGATCAATAAATAAAAAGAGTAATCTGGCAGCAGTTTAAGTTTGGGAAAAGTAATTTGTTTTCTGTAATAGTCTTTATAGGTTTAGAAGTACGAAATACGCAGCTAGTTGCAAGAATCATTAGAAGAATATTACAACAATGATTTTTGAGTTTCTTAACATTTTTGTAGCAATTCATTTGAGATGATGAGATTGCAAAAATGTCAACAAATAAGTAGTCACAATAAAAGGAAATTGTATGTTCAAAATTATTTAGTTTCTATTTTTAGGTGCAAATATTAGAATTATTTTAGTATTGTACTATGCACATTGCACATTGCACCTCATTAAATTGATTATTAAATTGCACCTTTTCAAAGTTCTCAGTTCTCATTGAAAATTTTAAAAGTTTGTTTTACGAATTTAGTTACTAAACACTATTCACCGACAAGATGCAGCTAAGCCAGTCCCAAAAAAAGCGCGCGATAGTCGAATAGAAGTTTTCTATTGGTCGAATTTTGATCCCTCATATAAGAGTGACTTGCCTCAACTTTGTTTGATAGAAACTTGTAGGGAGTGGCTTAGCTGCATGTTGTCGGTGAACAATGTAAAGATGTACAGTTATGAAATTTCATTGTATGCAAACTACCAGGGCTGGACTGGGAAAAGAATTAATACCTTGAAATCTGATAGTCCAGATTTATATTTTTGCTTTTTTCAATTCATCGGAATTTTTGCAATATATTTTTTTCATTATCACATCACGAGCCACCGGGAAATTCCCGGTAACCCACCGCCGGTCCAGCCCTGCAAACTACAGTCCATTATGCAGTGCAACCTACTCTTTTCAATTTTTATATTGCTCCCACATCCTCCCACGAACCTGTGGAATACGATAAAATACATGGAATTGTAACAACTCCGTTATCTCCGGGTTGTTAAAATCACAACCCCATTAAGAAAGATTACTCTCAAATAAAGCAATTATTGGTTCTGTAATTTAATTTTGTATCTACCTACCTAGCCAGTTGATTTGTTTTTATCAAAATGTGCATATAAAGTTGTAGTTGTACTCACCACTTCATCTTTGGACGTCATATTCGTCGAAGAATTGGAATCTCTATCCTTTTTCTCTAATTCTCTCGTCTGGTTTGTGCAAGCAAAAAATATGATTTTTGTTATTAAAGTTCATAATTTCAGTTAAATTATTAACGTAACTCAAAATGCAAACAACAATTTTTATTAAAATTGATGTAATTAGGGCAGATTGTAAGCTTTTGTTGACATTCTCTTTAAAGAGGTTCAATTATGCAAGCTTTTTCTTTGCACAAGATAATAAATTATAAAGCCTGTTATTTATACAGGGCGTTTTGTTTGTTCTATGCAAAAGTTTTATGTAAAAACTTATACAGAGTGTTTCACTTAAGGGTACTTAAGTGAAAGTTAAGTAGGGTACTTAACTTTCTTATTTTAAGATTAGGGTTTTACTTGCGAGTTTTCTCGAGAGAAATGAGCGTTTCTCGTCTCGCATGAGAACTTTTGCGAGGCGAGAATGCGAGATTCACGCAATTTTGCGAGACTCGCGTGAAGCCCTATTTAAGAGCGATTTAAGGGTTAAATATTTGCAAAATTGGAACATTCGAGGTGCAATAATTGTTAAGTTACATAAATACAGGCGCAGACTGGCCCGACCAGTTGACCGGCCATCGCTGGTGGAGCCAAGTGATTTCCAAGAATTTTCATTTGGCCCAATTAGGGCCAAATGAAAATAATTGGAAAAATCAAAATGAAGAAGAAAGTTCATAATAAACATAGTGTGTTTCAATTTATATGAGGACACATGCATAACTTTTTTGTTATGCATGTTATTCAAATTGATCTAAGCTTGTACACCTTGAAAATTCCAAAACTTTTCGTCTCCGGCGCTATGGGGACCTTTGGGAAATCTTTGTAACTAGCCATCAACTAACCAGTTCAGCTCTGCTTAAATATGAACAGTATGAACATATACTTTTAGAGCCCAGCCCGTACTTTGAGTTTCGGTTAAGTAAATTCAGGGCCGAACTGGTTAGTGGTTGGCCCCACTGTCTACAAAAGAAATTGTCCCCAAATGCAGTGGCGTAGCTAGTAGCGACACTACCACTGGTCTGGGTTCCAAACATTTCCCACAGGCTCCATAGCGCCACAATTTCTTTTTTAATTTTCAAGGTCAACGAGCCTAGATTAACTTTGGAAATTTTTAAACATATTTAAACATATTTTTGTACTGTAAAACTAACCAATTCATTAAGGAAAACAAAAAAGTTATGCATGTGTCCTCATCTAAATTGAAACACACTATTTTTATTATGAACTTTCTTCTTCATGCTGATTTTTCCATTTATTTTCATTTGGCCCCACCGGCGATCTCCGCTCAGCCGGCCGGGCCAATGCGGGCCTGAGTAAATTTGATAATTAATTAAATGGTTAAAGTTAAACACGGTTACCATCAGGCGTTATAAGCAGTGCTGGTTAATTTAAAACAGGCTTAGGTAGTTTTTAAGCGATTCTTATAGCGTATTCGATTGGGACCGCACCGACACAGAGCCAGTGCGGTTCTGCACAGGTTGAGTGCAATCACGTGATTGATTTATACAGGTATAGGTGGGTGCACTGTTGCGGGACAACATCAATAAAACACGTAAAACTGGGGTAGTGCAACCAATCGAATACGCCATATTTAAATAAACCACAATTCAGAATTTTCGATATGAGATTGCGGCTTGGTTTTTATATCAAAGTACAACTAGTGCATTTTTGTCAGCTTCACAGGTCACAGTATACGATGTACCATCTAGAGTTTGGCATAGATAACAAATGACCTTGTTAACAAAATTTTAATTCAAAATCAGACTTATTTTTCAAAACTGTGAACCATAATCAAAGTTTCATGAGGCAGGAATCCTAGACGAGTGGGAGACTGGATATCGATTATAGAATCCTCTCTTTTAATCCTTAATAGGAGATCATGTATAAAGTTTTTAATTCCTAACTGATTATTTTTGTTTTTTTTTCTATAATTTCTTTTACAAATTTGCCCTCTTTTACTGCTTGTTTATATAATTTTTACTATCAGAGCTGACTCATAACTTAAAATTCCAAATGTTTTGTCTGGTTGTCATGATTACCTACACCCATTCTGCAAGAAACATGAAATAGTACCTACGTAAAGGTAGTTTTTATTAATTTTTTTAATATGCATTTAGCAGTAGGAAATTTCAATAAAAAACCGAAGAAATGTTTTGATAGTTAACAGCGATTTGACGAGGAAAGTAAATTCATACCTATTCAAAATCGATTTTAATTAAGAGCAAAAGGTTTCTAATTTGTTAATTTAATTGTGTTAGCCTCTTTGGAGCCTTCTTATGTCAATATAAAACATAAAAGCCCACTTAAGTTACAAAGATGTAATTGAAATTTGCTTGTTTTTTCCAGTTTTTTTTCTCAGCATATGACATAGATTTTTTAAATAAGTGGTGCATGTGGTCTTATAGTGTGATCTTTATAAAAGATTAAGACACTGAGAACAATTTAAAGAATTTATAATTTAAATAAGCCATTCAATTGGTATTATTTAAAAGCAATTAACTATTGGTAGGGTTGAGATGTAAAATTATTGTTGCATTTTGATTTTGAGTTACATTTCTTTTGTTTATAAAAAATAGTATGTTTCTCACCTCAGAATCCATGTTTTCAGTCGAAGAAGCTTTGATTCTAAAATGTAAAAAAAATATGTACTTATTGATATGTTATCCTATTAATATGAGAGTAGCACTAGCAGCACTGTAATTATTATCTATTTTTTAATGTTATCTTTTTGTAATTTATATAGAATAATCAGGGGATTATAATTATAATGATTTATACTGTTTAGGATAATTACTCAAAATAGATCAATAGAATAAAAAGTAAAAACAAAATATAAAAAATAAACTCCACTGTTGTAACATATGTTACAACTTTATTTTTGGAATTTTTATAAAATTTCGAAAATTTTTTAAAACAGAATTTATTCAAAATCAGCATTTAAAATTGCTATGGTTGAAAACTTAAAAATATAAAATTTTGGCATTGTTTATAAAAACACGTGATTTTATTTAACCAAAACGTAAATAAATAGTTAATTAATAAAACTAATGGACTAACCTTATTGCACTATAAATCTTATTGCACAAAAGCAATTGTTTTCTTTACATTAACACCCCCAAGAAAATGACAAAATTTGTTATTTATTTTCGAAACTCGCAGTTTTACGTTGTTTTACTGGATGTCAGAAAGCTTTTGACCTTAAATCGTCCTAAGCTTTTCGAATACAGGGAACACGCATGTCCTTGTACTATTTAGGGGCGTGAAACAGGATATCTAAATGCGGGATTAATGAAAAAGTTTAATCTCATTAAAAACTAAATTTAAGCAAAACATGGTAATGTAAAATTTGAATTAACATACAAATTACTTTTGGCAATTTTACATAAAATTTCGTATACTTGAGCTATTTTTAAAATCAATAAAAGGCTCGACTAGTTTTCTCAAACCTCATTGGTACGTTTTGCGGGTGTGTCGAGACCGTGACATTTTATAAGCGCACCGTTAACTATTTCGACGTCACAAATTCTATTTTCCGTTTGCAACAAATTACACAAAAATAAGTTATCTTACCATGTGACGTATAATTTAATAGGGGGCATGATTAATGATCAAAAAGGTTATATTCCAAATTACAAGCCAAAACTATTAAGATGCATATTTTTCGCATTTTGAATGCATTGGAATGTTTTATTGGCAAAAATCAGTAAAACGGGACCCCATCAGTTTGTGTTAAACCATGAATGTTTTGGAGTTTGTCCAAAATGGAAACAACATGGTGAAGTACTCAAATGACTGTCTTCATGTGTTGGACTTTTTTGTTAGATTTTAGACTATAATTGAAGTATTAGTCGACTGATTTATTCTGGAAGGACACGTTCAAAAACCACTAAAAGCAAAGTGCACATGGAAATGGAACTTTCTATACTTCAATCTCACAATTCCTGATAGTGACTCATCCTAATATGTGTTCACAAAATTTAGCTAGCTATAGCGCGGCTTCTATTGAGATAGATGCAGAAAACACGTGCCGCTTTAATAGAATAACGTACTTTACTATAATTTGACAGAAGCTTAGTAGTAGAAGTGGATCCGAGTACGAACGATTGTTCATAATGCTGTACCGAAAAATCTCGATCTAATCTCGTCTTTATTCTATAAATGACATAACTGTCTACATTTGTGAAACTGAACTATAGAACGTTACGGATGTTCTAATATTCCTAAAATGTGTTCAAATTTTCAGACCATCGAATTCCTAAAACTTTTGCGAATGAAATTTTTGAAAACCGAAGCTAATTTTCATGGCGATGACGCCATCAAGAGGAGTTTCTATACCTTTTATTTAACCTGAGCATTTTCACGAAAAATGTGGACAAACACATGGAATTTTCTATGTGTATCTATTTTATTTCTCAGAGGCTCTGTAGAATTAGGCGTCTTGTTGCTAAATATGAGCATTTTAGTTACATAGGTACAGTTTGTGCATTTGTATAGGTTTACAGTACATTTTGTGAATAAGGTGAAACTACCTGCTTTGAGGTAGGTACACAATGGGTTTTGTTATAGGCAAGGACCCCAACCTTGCCTTAGGCGCTTCTTATTAAAAAAATGCTCTATACTACACTATACAGGGTGCTTTTGAAATGCACAGAAAAGGTTTGACTATAGATTCCTGAGATCAAAACAAGAAGAAAAACATACCCCCAGTGGCGTCGCTACCTATTCTGACGCCTCCCCGCTTAAAAATTTAGCAAAATATTTTTAATGGGACTATCCCCGCGTAAAAATTTAGCAAAATATTTTTAATGGGACTATTCCCGCGTCGCCCTTAACATATTGCGCCCCTAACATATTGCGCCTCTATGAGACGCTTACCTCGCTTACCGCCTAGCGCCGCCTCTGCATCTGCATATCCCTTTTATTGGCAAATGCTACTATTTTCTTTATTATTTTTGTTTTACATACACTTTTCAAACGTCATTTTGTATCGTAAGTGGGTGCATCAAAAATGAAAATAAATATGGTTTATGACTATTGCATAATACTCCATTTAATTTTAACTGAACAAAACAAGTCTATTTTCGATTCAGTTCAAAACAAAGTGATGAGATGAGAATATAAACGAAGGCTGCTAAATGTGGAAATTATGAGCTTTTTTATCGGTTTCTAAATCTTTACACAGAGAAGCAGTGGTGTAACTAAGAACTTGGGGCCTCCCCCCCCCCAAGATTCAGAGTGAGCCCTCCGCCATAAATTTTTTGACATTAACAACATTAAAAATTTATTTGAAAATTACAGCTTAAAATAATAATAAAACTAATTAGTGGAAAAAAACCACCAAAAGTACACATAGATTGGCGAAAATAAAATTTTTCTGTGTTTCAGCAAAATAGTACCTACAGTTGTTCTAGCCGATCTAGAACACCTACATCTACCTACCTATCTGACCTACACCGACACTGCCGGTGTAGGTCAAGATAAGGCGACATACGTCGTTACAATTTAGCTTTATATTACGCAGCGCCAACAAAGATAGATGCTACACTACTTATCAGATTGCGTGTTTTTACGGACATTGCCGACCGCTCCACCAGCAAAGATCTGCTGGAACTGGATCTGCTGTATGTTCAAAGACAAATGTTAAGAAAAAACATTTTTTGATTTTCATCACGATCGCATTAAATGCCAACCCTTACAAGTTTTGATTGTCTATGCACTTTTTGGCCTTTGGGTTGCACCTGAGAATATAAACTTTGGCAAGTCGATTCTACATTAGGTATTTATTTTCTTATAAAAATTCATATAATTTAGGGTTCATTTGTAACTATTTCTAAAACTTTTACAACCGACCGACTTTTAGTTGCTTATTGTCGAAACATCTGTGTAACTTTACAAGGGAAGAAAAGTATTTACCTATTTCTTTTTAAATTCTCAAATACATAATTACATAAACAGACATATTTAAAGTGTCTCTTTAAGCTAGCTTCTTTTTCTAAGGGCTGTATGACATGAACTAACTATTTAGTAACTGTTACACTGTTAGTTACTAAATGGTTACTAAATGAACTCAAGGAGCAAAAACACGGGAATCTAAGCTTTAACGTCAACGTCAAAATGGGCGGATAAATTTTGACGTTGACGTTAAAGCTTAGATTCCCGTGTTTTTGCTCCTTGAGTTCATTTAGTAACCATTTAGTAACTAACAGTTACTAAATAGTTAGTTCATGTAAAACAGACCTAAGACAATAGAAACCTTGCATTTTCAGCGTCAGACGCTAAAAGATGGCTCAAGTTTATCTTCTATTGGTTTGAGAAAAAGAAGCTGGCTTCTAGAAGTTGTGATGAAAAGCTAGCTTTTTGGTACAAACTATACGGAATTATTCGGGGATCTCTTTTATTCAGGGGTTCTCGCTGCAACGCGGACCCTGCGGGCCCGTTATTTACGCCACTACAGTAGTGAAGCAATTTCTATAGTTTTGTTTTTTGTGCAGACTAAAAGCTGCGTCACACACACAGGCTTACTTTCGGTTTTGCCTGTGCGCTCTCCGGTTTGAAATTTTTCTTTTGATATCTTCGGAAAAACCAACTTATAATGTTAGTAGTAGTATCTAGTTACAAAACTACTTGCGTTTCAAACCACATTATGAGCAATGAATTTCCTTCCAACCGATTACGTTTCTTTACTAGTATTATCATTTTGGCAATGATTAGAAAAAAAGTCGGAAAAAAAGCGTATTCGCCGCAACTGAAATAATTTTAATAGTTAGGTATTTACTCCTTGTTTATGTTGTAACGTCACAACATGCTATCGAATGATATTGTGTTTACGATTATCTAAGATATGATGTAACTAACAAAGAATGATAGCCCAAAATGATAAATAAACGACCTTTAGTACCACTGAGTATCACCCACCTTCAACCCTTAAAATTGAGATAAACCTACCATAATGTTTTAGTGTGTCTGTGTATTCTAATGAAATTTTATAAATCAATGAAATTGAAAAATCTATTAAAATAGGTATCAAATAATCTGAACCTATCTTATAACTCACCATTTTAAGTAATTTATCGTAGAATGTAATTTACAGAATTTACATAATAAAATTTCAGAGCATTTTACATTTACATTGTGTGTATGTGTGTATCTCATACAAATATCTTCGAAATGGTTATACTCATCCTACCAAAAAAAGTAATATAATCTTTCGTTTACAACTTTTTATAAGATACAAATTTTTCTTAACAACTTTTGCTGAAAAATCAATCCTTTGGAGATATGAATCATTTCAGTATGTTAAGTTGTTCTTTTGACTAAGTGACAGTAATAGAGCCTTTTTTGTAGCAAATTTTGTGAGCTACAAATTCATTAATAGCTATTTTTACCAAAAAATCAATAGTTTGCGAAATATTTGGGAAAAACTGTATTCACTTACCTCCTCCTCATATAAAATTTTTAGCCAGGGTCGGATCGATAAGGGCTTTTGATGAACTGTTTAAAACGACATTACAAAAATCACAGAAAGCTGAATTTTTGTATGGACCTTAATATATTAAGGTTAATATATTATATAGCTTAATATATTAAGGTCCATACAAAAATTCAGCTTTCTGTGATTTTTTCCGCAGTTGAGCCATATTGTTTAATTTGATTGGACTCTTATTGGGACAACCAAACAAGATCCTTAATAAAAGGACATTTTTAACAATTTTGCAAAAAGATTTCAGTTTTTCTTGCTTTTGAAATGTGCATAATTTAGTTAAAATTAAAAGTACTTTAACAACATGTAAATAGGCCACTTGTACTTCTCCTCATTAAGAATACTATTAACAATAATGTAGCGTCCTTGGGAGCTCCTGTAACACCTTCATTCAAGTTCTTTTAACTATAATTTTTACAAAAAAATATCAAGTATGAATGGAAACTTTATTTTAAATTTTTTGAAAATTCTTGCATAAAGTATCCACAAGTAATAACTTGTAATTTTCATTTGAAAAAAATGTATGTCAAGGTTGATTATTTGACTTAAAAATTAAATGTGAATTTTAGGTTGTATGTTATGTTAATTATCTACCAAAAAACATGAGTTTATAAACTACAAGTATAACATATTACTTTTCTTAAGGCTATAAGGTTGAAACAAGTAATTTCATTTCATTTCATTTCATTTCATGTGAATTTTAGGTTGTATGTTATGTTAATTATCTACCAAAAAACATGAGTTTATAAACTACAAGTCAGGGCCGGATTAACAACCAGCGGCGCCCCGGGCCAAAACTTTTAAAGCGCCCCTTCCCAACAATTAATTTCTCGATTTATTAAGGTATAAAAATTACCAAAACAATAATTATTCAATGTATTTATTTTGAAAGAATAATAACGCAACAAAACGTTATTCACAACGTTATTCACATTTTAACATAAAAAATCAAACAAAAACTTCGAATGAAGGATATACAAGGATAGCTATTTCCTATTTATTAAAGTTTCTTTCTTAATTTGCTTGAAATAAAAAGCGATATAATATCGTCTTCATCTAAAGAGTCGACCAGTTCACTCTCAATGCACAATAAAGCTAAATTGCTGGTTTTAGAATCTGATAAACTATTTCTTAAATAGTTCTTGACTCTACGTAGCGTTGAAAACGACCTCTCTCCGGTAACATTGGTTGCTGGTATTGTCAAAAAGATTTTTAAAGCAGTGTCGATATTTGGATATGTTGCAACTATTTTTAGTCTTCTCAGAGCTTGTAGTATCTCAGCCGTATTGTAGTTTTCTTCTTTATTTTCTTCCTTCAAAGCTTTTAGAAAGTATTTAAATTGAATACATTCTTCTGCAAAATCTCTATCAAGTTCAGACTGATAACTCTGCCATAAATTTGCTGCCTCTGTTGAAATTTGATTGTCCGAAAGATCACATAACGATCCCATAAATCCAAACGTGTTTGAGACACTTTCATAGGCTATTTTTCTTCGGGTTAGCTCTGATGATAAATTATCTAATATAACATAAAATATGTTAATTTTCATATTTTGTTTTCCATTAAAATTCGTTTCACCTTCTTTACTCTCATCGAAAGCTTTCTTTCTTATTCGCATTCTGTTCACTTCAAGTTTGTACGTATCACATTTTGTTAAATCTTTAGCATTTTGTTCGATTTCTTCAAATGTTTCGTCGGATCGCAAGCTGTTTACATACAGTATCAGAGAATCGTAGAGTTTTGTCACTAAGGAAACGTCTGTGGACTGTTTTTGTAATGTTTTGCTCACACTATCAAATTTTGGTAGCAACTTATTCCACACTTCTAATAGAATTCCAGTTTCCAGTTTGTTCATAGCAGCCCACAAGCCAGTAGCCTGAACTTTTGTTGCTGGAGGTTGATGTGGATCGTCTATTAAGTTTTGAAGGGCATTTTGGTAGCTATCATAACAGCTAAAGAGCGCTCTGGTTGCGTCCGCTCTTGCAGACCATCGGGTTGCACTTAATTTTTTTGGGAGCAAATTTTTTCTTGCTTCTCCTTCTACATTCTCAGACTCACTTAAAGTCTGTTTCAAAATATCCCATCTAGCAGTGGAAGATGAAAAAAAAACGTACAGTTCATTTAAGAACATAAAAAACTGTGTTGCCTGTAAACAACTTTCCGCAGCACAAGAACCTATTAAATTCAAAGAATGAGCTGCACATGGTATGTATACAGCTTTGGCATTGTGTTTTTTTATGCGAGCTTGTAGGCCCGAATACTCGCCGGACATATTTGACGCATTGTCGTATGACTGTCCAACGCAGTTCTCGATAGGCAGACTGAATTCGTCAAGAGTTTTCAAAATTGCTACTTCCATATCTTCAGCTTTATGCCCAACCTTGCTAATAAATTTTATGAAGCGTTCAACCACCGATCCATTTGGTAGCACATACCGCAAAATAAAAGTTAATTGGTCAGTGTGCGAAATATCGGGTGTTGAATCTACGCTAATTGCGTAATACTTCGCACTTTCTATTTCTTCTATTATTTTTTCTCTGGCTGATTTAGCCAACAAATCTATAAATTCATCGCAAATAGTCTTTGATAGGTAGGAGGCATGTCCTTTTCCCTTATTTGCATGTTTTTCGAAATGAATTTTTAGGAATGGATCAAATTTGGCAATTAGTTCAAGTGTAGCCAAATAATTTCCACATTGCTCTTCACCTGATTTTTCTAAGGTTCCCCGAAATGCTAATCCTTGTTTAGATAAAAATTTTATAGTATTTATTATCCTTTTCAGAACGTTTCTCCAATACTCTTTTTCTATTAAGTATTGTTTTTCGAAGTTGCTATCTATTTTTCCGAGTACTATGGATCGTAATGTATACGTTTTTGTATTTTCTCGATGCTCTATAGATTTCTCGTGTTCCCCTATTCTTTCTAGATGCTTCCAATCATTAAATCCACTGATGAATTGTGAAAGGTTTGATCCGAAAAATTTACACTGTAAACAGTAAACTTTGTTAGTTGATGCAGAGTATAAAAGCCATTCCCTCCGGATATTCTCGCCATTTACTAATTTTACGAAAAACATTTTTTTTGAGGCGTATCGATTGCGATTTTCATTGGGATACAGTCTTTTTGACTTTTCAAAATCTATTTTTTCCAAATTTTGAGCGAAAGGATTCTTCACTATATAGTTCAACAATTCAGTATTAATTACCCATATAGCTGGGTCTTGTGAGTGGTAATTAGGAGGCACAAGTTTAGTTGATTCTAATAAAAAAACGAATTACCTAAAAAACATAATTATTAAATGTACCTGTGCATTTACCACCAAGAGTAACATCATTGTTTATGGCAGCGACAATCGATTTTTTTTCTGAATTTTCCGTCCACGCCCCTGTTCCTGGTGTAGATGAAGATGCTATTACATTATTTTGTTCATTTTCTTCGTATTCCGCATGTGGCTGTATTACATCCGTATTACTACTTTTGGGTGCAATTTTAAAATAATAGTCTAGTTTTGGAACTTTTTTCAACAACTCATTAGATTTCACTTTCTCCTCCCTAATAAGTTTCCTTCGCCGAGCTCCACTCAATTTGTTTGAACTCATGATTGTAGTGGTAACAAATTAACAAAAAGAACTATGCTACTATACACTATTGCACTACTGATAAACTGTCCATATATTTCGTAGATACAACTTCGTCACCAGTTACTAACTATACTTCCGTCAAAAATATTCTTACGAATTTTACTTTGAGAAAAAGAAACATTAAAAAACTGTATCACTCGACTTGTAATTTAACATAGAGAAGATAAACCCGGCGTAATCTGTTAACTTGCGGTTTAAATGACTAAAAGCGAATTATAGCAAATTATTTCTGAAATTTAATATACCTATACTAGAGCAGGCGCCCAAGGTAATTGAGTATGCAAAATATGAGGACCGCGTTCTGTCAACAGATTTGGGTTTGGGAGATAACAAAGTTTAATATTTTCGATGTTGCCGGACGGTCTTATGGGGCAATCATTAATGGTTGGCGCTGGAAGTCTTAAGACGTGTTGAAAAATCACATTTGAATTTTTTTCTACTTAACGGTTAGGTTGACGAAATTTTGCAAGAGAGATAATTTATGTAAAATTGAAATACGAACAAAATGATGTATTTAAATGTTTAAATAGTAAAAGTGGTGACGAAGAAGAATAATTTTTCATAATTTTGCGAAGAGTTTGGTAACAGCAATTTTCTTTTCTTAAATGGTTGATAATATCACGGTGCATGTGCTGATAAGATTTCCGAACTCAATTTTGACTAAAAGGCACTTTTAATGTAGTTTTCTTAGACAACAAAGAGCTTAAGCTGAGAGCAACCCACTCCTTGAATGAATTTTGACGAAATTGTTTTTATTGAGTTTTCAATACCCTAAAGAACAAAGTTTATACTGTAAAAAAGTGTACATTTGCTCAATCATTTTTTTAAACCACTTCTTGTGAATTCAATTTTCAAAAACTTTAAAAATAAGCTGAAAAAGACGCTGTTTTTTCAAAATTTTGGGTGCAAATGCTTACTCTTTTGATAATTAGTAACTAAAAAACAAGTTTAGGGAAAAAAAATTTTTTAGAAAAAGCTTCTTTTTCAGCTTATTTTTAAAATTTTGAAAATTGAATTCGCAAGAAGTGGTTTAAAAAAATGATTAAGCAAATGTACACTTTTTTACAGTATAAACTTTGTTCTTTAGGGTATTGAGAACTCAATAAAAACAATTTCGTCAAAATTCATTCAAGAAGTAGGTTGCTCTCAGCTTAAGCTCTTTGTTGTCTAAGAAAACTACATTAAAAGTGCCTTTTAGTCAAAATTGAGTTCGGAAATCTTATCAGCATATGCACCGTGATATTATCAACCATTTAAGAAAAAAAAATTGCTGTTGCCAAACTCTTCGTAAATTTATGAAAAATTATTCTTCTTCGTCACCACTTTTACTATTTAAACATTTAAATACATCATTTTGTTCGTATTTCAATTTTACATAAATTATCTCTTTTACAAAATTTCGTCAACCTAACCGTTAAGTAGAAAAAAATTCAAATGTGATTTTTCAACACGTCTTAAGACTTCCAGCGCCAACCATTAATGATTGCCCCATAAGACCGTCCGGCAACATCGAAAATATTAAACTTTGATATCTCCCAAACCCAAATCCGTTGACAGAACGCGGTCCTCATATTTTGCATACTCACTTCCCTTCAGAACCCGGTCTATACCGCCTTGTCGTTATAATTTTAAGAATTTTCTTATCTGTAGAATAGCACTGTAAAACGCAATTAAGGAATAGACTTAATAGTGATACAGTGAAAGGCCTATTGTTTACAAAGAGTCTTGTTTCAAATAGTGGCCAATGTCACAATTTTTTAATTGACAAAGAATTAGTTAAGAAAGTAAACAATAAAATAAATAATAAATAAATAAAATAATAATAATAATAAAATTCAGAACTCTTTGAAATCGCGGCGCCCCCACCAGGGCTTTGCGCCCCTGGGCCATGGCCCTACTGGCCCCTGTGGTTAATCCGGCCCTGCTACAAGTATAACATATTACTTTTCTTAAGGCTATAAGGTTGAAACAAGTAATTTCATGACTTTGGAATTTTCCAAATTTACCAAAATATGAGAAATATAATTGATTATTTAATAGAAATATTAAAAATAGATTATGTCGAGAATTGTGATGGACGATTTGTTTCTTTATTTTTTTTTAATATAAAAGAGATATAGTCATTTCGTCATTTGTAATATGGTGGTCGGAATTACCCTACTTTCCCCTATTTTCCAATCAAATACAAGAATATTTTGGCTACGTTATGCATTATTTATACATTTATTTACAATATAATTATGAATTTGAATGCAATTTTTTTTAATATGTACTTTATTTACTACTTATTTGAATATAAATACCAATAATTTGGTTAACTGCTTATCCACTTTAACGATAATAAAAAAAATTGTTTAGGTAATTTCTATAATCACTAGACATTTCAATATTATTATACAAATACCTTCAATATTATTAAAACGATAAAATACTTCCATTTAATAACTATACCCACCGACAATCAAAACCATCATTGGGAAGAAAAAATAACTTACACCACTAGCTGCTCTTGATGGCCTAGTTGTAAGATTTTCAGCAGCATAAATTGGTACGTCCATATCAGATACTCGAGAAGATATATCTCTACTTTTACCCATTTGCAAAAGTGGCACTGATTGTCTTTCAGGAGATTTCAAGTAGTGACTTTCGGAAACATAACCCACGCCATCATCATCGTCTTGATCCATGGTTAATAAATTAGTACACTCGGGTGAGAATCGAACGTGTTTTTCCGTTATAATTTTTTAAGTTTTTAAAAAGTACACAAAAAGAAAACCAATTCAAAGATTGCACGAAATTGACTGAGGTCTTATGAAAGACGTTTTCGTTTTCACGACGAACGTCTGTTTATATTTAGATTTGTTACGTATAAAAACCTATTTTTTTTTGTTCATTTGTAGAATTCCTTAAAGAAATCTTATAAGATTTTCTGGAGAAAGTAATCGATTACTGATTTTAATTAAAAGCTGTCAATAAATAGCACGCAACAGCAGTTCAAAGAGAATTCATTAAGTTTTGCTTTTTGAGAAAGAATTGATGTATCTTCTATTTTAGGTTCTACTATTAAATTGAGCAATTGAAAATTTTTAAAATAGTAGTGGGTGCATTTGAAAAGTCATAACCTGATCATATGATTATCCATTACGTCCATTACTGTAACTTGCTTCAAAATCTTATGCATGTGACAAGTTATATTTAGATTTATTTGTGACTGTGCCAGTTATCCAAAATAGCACTTTTAAGTACCATTTAAATGTGTTGATTATCATATTTATCAATAAACCTATTAAATTCTAACCAAAGACAAACTGTGGTTCAGCTAATCTTATGGCTTTAATAGTTAGTTATTAATTTACTAAACATCAAATAGTTACAAAAACCTTTTACTGAATAAACATAAAGTACATAACTTAAGAAGAAATAAAGTACAAAACTAAACATTTTAAGAACAATACTTGTTAACTGATATGAATTAATTACTCTTAGGCACCGACAATCTCTTCTTTACCACTAAATGTATGAGGATCAAGTAAAAACATATTATGAATAGGTACTTCTTTATGCGAGACTGCTTTAATAACTTCTTGAGCAATAACTCCACCAATAATTGAACTAATTGAAACCATTTCCCCAAAGAGTAAACTTAAAGTTTCCTCTTTAAATTTCTCTGGTTTTATTTGATACTTTTCTAAAAGATCTTCTCTAATTGCTCGCAACTTTTTCAAATCGTCACTTTTGTGTTCATTTGAAGGATCTCGACCATTTTCATCTCTAAATTGAATTAGCACTACAATAAAAGATCTAAATTAGAAAGCAATGGGAAATATTTTACTAAACATACATTTAACTAAATAATACAGCTCATTACGCCTCTTTCGTTTACTCTCATTTGAAGGATTTACGATTTTCTTCTCAGATTTAGAAAGAACCTTGCTCAGTGCTGGATAAACTACTTTTCTTTGAATTTTTGTAATAACTTTTTCATTAGAAGTAGTTGGTTTTCCTTCGTGAGTTCGTTTTTTAGATTTTGGTAAGGTGATTTGATCTCTAAACAAATCAATAATTACTACAGAAAGTTATTAGAAATAAAGAACTTACTCAAAGTACTCATGTTCGTGAAAATCTGATAAACTGTAACCAAACATGCCGAATACATCGCCACAAATGAACTGAATATTTGAGTTGCGACATATGGAATCAATGCTGAGAATTTGCTTTGTATTTAAACCAGTAGCAATGATTATGGTGAAATTGCTATAAAATTGTTCATTTTTATCAGCTAATGAGCTGGTGTCGCTTACTATTTTCACTAGTGGATTCAAAGCTTGTGCTTTCAAAAGTACCGCTTCTGCTATCTTATTAAAAATTTAACAATAAAACAATTGGATAGTTAAAATAAGTAAAATATTTACTTTATTGCCGATGTCCTCACGACATAACAGAAAATTCTTCAAGTACTCTAGCTCGGTTACTATTCCATCGTCTAGAATTGTTAAAGAGTTTATGCCTGAGAGTAAGATGTTTTTAGCAATCTCAGATCCTAATCCACGTACTCCAATCAGCAACACATTGGCTGCTCGTAATCTAAAATTGAAACATAACCTCAATCATTTATAAATAATTAATAATTACATAGCTGTTGCTATTAATTAGTATCACTACGTATATTAAAATGCATATTTAATTAATTTTTATAGGTGAAACTAATTCTGTACATACTTTTCTTGAGATTCAATACCCCAAAGACGAATTTGTCTGTCGTATAATTCAGCTTCAGCAGCTGATAATCCTTTTTCTCCCATTGTTGTAAAAGTTTATATGTTGATAAACAATTCAAATCTATGGTATTTTAATTGTTAATAATATATTTTTTGATCTCACAAAAATACCGGTAAATTAAGACAATCAAACAATTATTGACAATTGTTAGCCGGTATGTTAGTGATCTGCAATTCAAAACCACTACTGGCGGGGATTATAAATTTCAAACTATTCACTATTAAAAAAATACATAATTTTGATGAAATAATTCAATATGCGAATACAAAATTTATATTTTATTATTATTATATTATTAATTACATGGCTTTAAATAAATTGATGAATAAGTACAACAAAGACTGTAGACATGAACATGATGTGATGTACAGTCAGCTTCACAATTATTGACCACCCTGGCTGTACGCCAGGATGGTTATTAGACAACAACGACAAAAGTACAGAAAGAGAGGTTGTTGATTTACTACTTGTTGGCAAAATAAAGTTACCCCTCAATTTAAGTAGGGGGTGTTGTGATGATTGCATCCACAATTAGTACTAAATGTATAGCCAGGGTGGTCATTGAATGTGAGACTAACTGTATGTATCTACTTATTTCCAAATTTTTGGATTAAATTCTACTATCCATGATGTACTCATAAGTTAATGTTTTATAAATTAATTAGTATCCACATTTTTTTAGTACAATATTAAAAACATATTTCATAAAATTTTTGTAAAAATAAAAAATAATATAACAATAAACTATACTTTACTTTCGGCAGTGGAACCATTGGTAGTGTTAGTAATGGGCGTAATGGCAGTTTGGTCTTGAGGAGATGTATTAACATTTAAATTAGCGCTAGCTGGTTGTTTTGGTTTTCCAACCTTATGATCTAATTTAGAAACGCCAGCAAAATGATCTTCAATTTCTTGTAAACTCTTTCCTTCTGTTTCTGGGAGAACAAAATATAAAACTAAAACACCCAAAAAGCTTATAGCACTATAAATCCAATACATACCAGGGAAGGTAACTAAAGCAACAAGAGGACTAAATGTTTTAGTTACTATAGCTCCTATTAGCGATGTGATACCTGAAGATAATCCGACACCGCTAGAACGACTTTCTTTGGGGAAAAACTCACCAACAAGCATAGAAGGCAAATTACTTAATCCACAATGAGATATAATTGCTAACAAAAATAATACTATTACAGGAATCCATTTATGAGGTTCCATATTTGGATCTGCTAAACTTTGAATAGTGACAATTGTCGTGTTTTGAGGAGGAGTCAAATATAAGATATCGTAACTATAAGCATATGTAGCAATTATAAGAGTACAAACGCCTATACCTACCACTGACATGAAGGCCATTACCCTTTTACCATATTTAGCTATAAGTGATGCACTAATCGAACAACCCAACGAATTAGCCGACCCTAATAGAACAACAAGATAAGATTTACTGATTGGAGCTTCTAAAGTTGCGAAAATTTGATCGGGTTTAGCTAACAATGTCGTTGTACCTGTACAATGAACAACGAGATAAATGAATACTATTATAGCTAAAGGGCATAAAAATGTTGGTTTTGTAAATAGTTTCATATGTTCGGTGAATGATTGCATGCATGATTGTTTAGGAGCAGCTGGCGTCGTAGTAGCAAGAGTAGGATCTGTATCGGCAGTCTCAGTTCCAGTTTTTCCACAACTAGCGAGCATTTCTTGATATTCTTCTTGTACCACCGGATCATCGGTCGATACCCAACCTCTCAACCACGCCAAACTTTTCTTTGCTTCATCAAATTGATCGTTCATTATAAGCCATTGAGGACTTTCGGGAACTATCATTAATAAACAAAAAGCTACTACTGGAAGCAAAAAATTAATTACGGATATTGTGCGAGCGCTAAAAAATGTCTGCATAAATAATTGAAAAAAGGATGCCAACATCATCGATGTTGAAGAAGTTGTAGCTAGCGTTCCTCTTAAATTTGGTTGTGCCGATTCAGCTACGTGTGAAAGTACCTATAATTATAATGTTCTTATAATGAACTATTTAGATGAGCTATATGGTTTAGCTTACTGGCGCTTTGAAAAATTCGCTGCATAAGCTAGTTAAGACAAGTGCAAGGCACAATTGCCATCCGTCTGCAAATGCGCTCCAAATTCTGAATCCTAAAAGTGGTAATATTGCTAAATGTAATGCTCGTTTTCTACCAATGAAGTGAGTTACAATTCCAGAAAGTACACCTCCTAGTGGTACGCATAAAATGTTGATATAAGCTGAAATTTAACTTGATGTATAAGTGTAGCTCTCACAATGTCAAGGAACATTAATTTTTATGTGCCACATAGTTAACTTTACTTACTTATCCAGCCTAAAATTCCTTGAGTTGAGGAATTTGGGGCAGTTGTATTTTCAAAGCTTGTAATTAAAGCATCTGCATTGCTACTTCCTGTTGCTATTAGTAAAAAGTTTTTTACCATAACAGCTATCCATTGGGCTAAAGTGGATCTAAAAGTGCTAGGTGGTTCAATTGGAGGTGATGCTGGTGCAGCTGTTGGTGCTATTGTTGGTGCTGTTGATACTGGTGGAGTTAAAGTAGTTAATGGAAGTGATGTAGGTGCTACTGTTGTAGTAGGCGTTGGTGTTACTGGTGTCCCATTTGTGCTACAGTTTAATAAATAAGTATTATGTATTTGAAAGGAGAATGGTCATCTAAATTTATCTTTTTTTTAATATACCAGTAGTTACTGTAGAAGTAACTGAACTGTTTATCAAATTGCCTAATTGATTGTTTCTTTTCAGGAACGTCAACTATACATCTTCAAGACCTGGGGACTTCGATTAATAGTAAGTCCTTCATCGTGTGAGGTTTATATTATATTTATGATATCACTTTTTTGTATAGATAACGTTACATGAGCAGTGTTTTTTTTAAAAATTGTTTAAAAAAACATATTTAATAATAAATTATTAAATATGTATTCAATTTTTAAAATCATTAAAATTTTATTTGGTAACCATTACAATACAATTTACTACAGAGCGGTCATAAAATAGAGTGCATTTTTTTTCTTTGTCAGGCGGCAGGTAATGTTTATTGTTGACAATAATTAGAAATAGTAGTATAATGTAAAGGTTGACCCAGAACACATTTTCACCACACTTTACTTTAATTATTCAAAATTTTAGTTCTTTTGAGTCTCATTGCGATCTAATTTTTCAATTGTATTGATTGCAATACATTGCAATGAATTCTTGCAAATTAAAAATAATTTGCCATCAATTTTTGTGTAATTAGTCTATGACCTCTCATTGAAAACTTGAATTGAATATTTGAATGAATGAATTTTTGCGCCCTCACTAAATTTGCGCTCCGGGACAGGAGCCTCTTCAGCCCTCCCCTCGACACGGCCCTCACTGTTAATAGTTATATTTGTATCAAGGGTGTAAAATTATACATTTTGGCCAGTATAGTATGTGTGAGAGATGTTTTACGAAACGTAGCCTAGGAAAATACTGACACTAGAGTAAAAATTGAATTTTACGCCAGTGATGCAAACAATATTTTTTGTGCGACCGCGTATTTTCAATTTATCATAACTTAATTCAATTGTCAAGCAGACATAAATCAACTTTGTGTTTTTACTCTGATTTTACCCATAGTAAGACTCTATCGCCCTAGGAAAAATAAACTCACCTTACGCCCACTCTTGACTTATTAGTCAGGCCGGTACGAAAACAATATTAATTTATCACAGGTTATGAACCCCTGTACGTAATCCCTGATTACCACTGTAATCAATGAGCAGGGTTAAGTACAATCTGAGATTTAGAAAATGACAAGATAGTATAGTGGATATGGAATTCGAACCCGCAAAACCAGTGGCAACGTGGCAAGACCTTAAAGATTTTTAAAAAATTTAAAACTTTTCTCGTTTGGGTTTTCGCCTAATTTTTTCCATTTCAGGGACAGATAAAGCCATCGGGTTTTGTTGTTCTGTTCTGTTGAAAAGTTCTTCTGATAATGGATAGACCACTAATTAAATACTTTGAATTTAGACCAAAAGCGTTCAACTAATATTCATCTTGACACACTATTTGATCACTGATTAGGAAGAATAATAGTTTTTTGGTTAAATGAGCATGGATGAAGGAAAATTTCGAGCGTGTATTTTTTGTTAAAGATTATTTTCAATGCACTAATTTTGTTAAAAATGTAAAATACTCGAAAAATTAGAATCTTGTGACTATGGAATTTTTGATATCTATAATTGGAAAACGGATAACTCAATATTTATAAATAATTGAGCGTATAATTTTGATAAAGAAAATTTGTGTATTTAAATGTAGAAAAAAAAATTTTTTTTAAGTAGAATATCAAATATCATCCATAGTTATATTTATTTATTTTCAACAACCGTTGAATTCGAACGAATTCGAAAAGTATAAAATGAAAATTATTACAATATTAAATTTAAAAAAAGCAAATACCTAATTTAATTCTAATTATTATTTAATTAAATTTAAAATAATACAACTTACGTTTGTGTAGACATTGTATGTAAATTGCATAAAATGTGATATTCTTATATTTCTAACTTCCTTATTTTGAGAAAAACTGTAGTTTTCATTAGGTTGTAATGATATAAAATCTTTACATATGGTTACTAATTACATTAAAATAAATGTCCTACTTAATTTGAATTATACAATTATCAATTTATAATTTGAAACATAAATCACTGTAATAGGTCTGATAAAGAAATGCTATGTTTAAAGAATTTTTTGGTTCTGAGAGTATTCGCTAATTAGGAAGTTTTGATAAAAACCGTAAGCGTTTGCTTTTATGTAACTATGTAATTAATTGTTATTAATTTTTATGCAATTACTAGCGGGGTGATAAATATTCAGTGTATATACTAGAATGTTGGCTATAAATTTAAATTTTTGAAATACATTCTTTCCTAATTATTTTACAGTAAAAAACTAAATAAGAAATTAGTTTAATTTCGAATCGATTTTGTAATTTTTTTTCATAAATCATACTTATACAGGGTGGTTGATTTTTTACTGTCCAGCTAATATCTGCTGGAATATTGAAGATACTTAAAAAAGTTAAATTAGAAACTTTTCAAACAACACCTCATCTACAAAATAGCGCAAACAATTTTTTCCATGGCCTACTTGTTCGGCGGGAAAATATGTAACTTTGGTTTTTTAAATAGAACACCCTGTATATTTTTAGAGAATCGTATTCTAAATAAATTTCTCTTTACAACGATGTATCACAAGCACCATTTTGCTTTCTAATAATTATGCCCAATATTTCAAAAAAAGGAATAATATGTGGGTTGTAGTAACTCTTGATTAACATTAATTTATTTACTTTTTAACAAACTAAGAAATTTCGGAACAAACTTTAACACGTAATGTATTATAATGATTGTTCAGATTGTCCACCATGGAATTCAACAATTTTTGGCCCTCCTTGACTACGTTTTCTGCAACACTCATCCTAAAAATTTTTTAAATATTGAAAATAATTAGAAAGCAAAATGGTACCGTATTTTAGACTCACCCTGTATTTGACACCTCAAACATCAGAAAAACAAAAGAATATCGATTAGATCTGATTTTTTTTGTTTTCGTCGGACGTGACTTGCATTCCACTACAACAATTTGATATTCGATTTCCAGGTGGTAATTAAAAGTTTATACCGTGTGCCTACTTTCAAAGCCGGACATATGGAAATAACATTAGAACTCACTTATTTAGAATTTTCTTCTGGAGAATTGTTTTCTGTATCTGTTAATGGTTAATAATTCTTAATTAAGGATTTTTTAATACTGGAAAAGTTATTTAAATATCTCCACAATTGTAAAATTATGAGCAGCCATGACTATATTAGGTTAATATTTTTGACTCCAAATAAGAATCACCCTACTGTAGATATGATTACCGTCCTTATAGATTTATCTGGCGAGTAGAAGGCTGCAAATGAGTGATTTACAATGTTATTTCCCCATGTCTCGCTTTGAAAGCCGACACACAGTTACCACCTGGTTTGAGATGTTTAAAAAAATACGAGTCATACCTATACAGACTTTCAAGTCTTTTCGTTGTTTGTCTGCTCCTAAAGCGAGATGCTTTAGAATCATTTTGACTTAGATTTGACGTAACCCAATTTCTCGGTCAAAATGTAACAGTTTGGTGATTTAAATTTATTCATTTTCCCCTAAAAACATCGGCTATATGTCGATATATAACTATACGTACTATACGTTCCCCAGTTCTTGAGGGTCAAGACTTGACCTTCCAGAACGGGCTTGATCTTCCACATCAGATTCACGAGCGACATAAAATGCTTTGTACCACCCAAAAAGATGTGCATGGGATAGAACTTGATTTGCGTAAGCTTGTTTCGACTTCTTAAATTATTATTATTATATTATATTTGCTAATCATATTTTATATATAAATACAGAAATCTTTACAATGTAATAACATCCTAATACATAACATAAATGTTTCTATTGTGCTGTTAGACACGGACTACATTGAATATTTGAAATCGACCAATGGAATTGCTTGACCCAGCGACGCACGACGCACACTGCAGTAATGGAAACCAAACTTTACACAAATGTTCCAAATGATAGTAGAATCGCACGTTTATAGAATCGCTAAAGTTGGGATTTAGCTCTCAGGAGATGCAATTTTGTTTTCACAGTGTTCCCAATTTTATTATTAAATTCAGTTTCTAGACGGAGCTCATATAATAAATTATATACATATGAAGTAACACACCGACAAAAGTAAAACTAGAGAAAGAATTCAAGGCTTAAATGATTAGAACGTGCCCAATTCTCCAATTTGTTATAGAATGCAATCAATAATTTGATAACAACTGATAGTTTGAAATGCAATTTACTATCGAAGTCAATGCTAACGCGTTAAGTTTGCATTCTTTAGATAAAGTTCCATTGATGTTTTTGAGAAAATGAAGATATTGATGAAATGCTTAATTAACTCTACTCCTTTTTATTCAATTTAATATTACTTAAGGGTTTTGTTATTTTATCCATAACATTTCCTAGCTGTAAAACGCCTTTAAAATGATTTTCGATTTCTTCCAAAGTTTTCCCTTCAGTTTCAGGAAGTATAAAATGTAAAATAACAATTCCTGCAAAACTCACCACACCGTAAAAACAGTATAATCCTGAAAAATCTAAAGTAGCTAATAAAAGGACTAAAACACTATTACAAATAGAGCTTATATAACTTGTAATTCCATTCGATAATCCAGTACCAATAGCTCTAGTTTCTTTCGAAAAAAGTTCTCCAACTAAAAGTACTGGCAAATTACTTAAACCAAAATGCGAGACAGTTGTCAACATTAATAAAATAACTAAAGGGATCCAATTGTATGACAAAAAATTATCCAAACTTAATGGTTCAGCCATTACTTCAGAGTCATCATCGTATTTAATATTTTTATAATACGAGTAAGCGGATATAGCAAAAGAACACAACCCTACACCACTCAAAGAAATAAATGTTAAATTGCGTTTGCCAAAATAAGTAATCGCTGATATACTCAATGAAGTGCCGATCAAGTTGGCCCCTGTTAAAATAATAACTGCATATTTTGGATCAATTGGTGCTTTTAAAGTTATTAAAATTCTTTCAGGTTGATTTAGCAAAATTGTTGTTCCAGTAAAATTAACTAGCAAATAGGTAAATGTTACTATTGCTAAAGGTAGTAAGAAGGCGCGACTAAGAAATTTATTTATGTTTGTTACAACTTCCAAGCCTTCTTCGATTATCTGCACGTCAGGTAAATTCGGTATGTTGGCCAGTTTGGATAAATTTGCGACATTCGTTAACGTGGATGTGGCTAAGTTTGGTATGTTCGCACTGCTTGTTAAATATGTAAGGTTTGGTAAGCTAGATATTGCAGAAATATCGCTCAACTTGCTTGATAAATTGCTCGTTAAATCCATAATATTTGTCAAAGCCGTTGCATGGGGAATGGATTTACTTGAAGCAGTAGAACTATTTAATAAGTTCAAACCAATATTTTCAATGTTTTCCAATGGAGATGTAACAAGCCCTTCGCCAGTATTTGTTAACGTGGTCGATGTAGCACTTAATAAATGGAATGGTTTCGTTACAGCATCAGTGAGTGTGCTCGAAGCACTGGAACTGCTCGTTATACCAGGAATGTTTGATGGTAGAAATGTACTTGATATGGTCTCATTATTTATTAAAGAGGATGTTGTTTTTGTAACATTTTCCAAACTATTTTCTACTTCAGCAATGGCAGTAGTCGGAACAGTGGAACTGGCGAATACGCCTGGCACTAAATTGCTAACATTTTTTGTAATGTCTGTAGATACTAAATCAGCAATTTTGGATTCGCTTGTTACATCAGAACTGCCTAATAAATCCGTTACACCAGGAATGCTCAATACGTCACTTATTAAAGGGGCTTTTGCTGTTACAATATTTGACAAAGTCGACGTATTAGCTACTTCAGCAGTAGCTGTTATCGGAACATTAGAACCGTCTAACACGTTAGACATTAAACTGCCAACATCTTTTTCAATGTCTGTCTTTACCAAATCGGCAATTTTGGATCCTTTTAATTCGCTTGTTACATCAGAACTGTCTAATAAATCCGTTACTTCAGGAATGCTTGATACATCACTTATTAAAGGGACTGCTTCTGTTACAATATTTGACAAAGTCGGCGTATTAGCTACTTCAGCAGTAGCTGTCATCGGAACATTAGAACCGTCTAACACGTTAGACATTAAACTGCCAACATCTTTTTCAATGTCTGTCTTTATCAAATCGGCAATTTTGGATCCTTTTAATTCGCTTGTTACATCAGAAGTGTTTAATATCTTCGACACATTTGATATATCAGCAATGTCACTCAAAATTGATTTACTTGTCACATTTGGTAAACTAGCTACCCTTAAAAGACTACTTGTTATTTCACTATCCGTACTTGATAATTTACTTGTGTTTGTTGCAATACTATCATTCGATAAAGCCGAACTTGATGACTCTAAAACTTTTTTTACATTCCCTGCTGTATTTTGCAGCGCAGCTACTGGTTTACAATGAGCCAACATTTCTTGAAATTCCGGTTCGATTTCTTTAGGCTCTGCCCAACCTCTCAACCAAGCTAAACTTTTTCTCGCTTTATCCAGTTGATTGCTCATAATTAAACTTTGGGGACTTTCAGGAACTACACATAATAGCACAATACAAATTAGAGGAAGGGTGCAGTTTATGTAAGTAGCTGTGGTAGGAGTTACAAATGCGTTCAGAAGCAATTGTTGAAGCTGGCCTACAACCATTGCAAAACAAGCAGTAGCAGTTAGAGCTCCTCTTAAGTGAGGTTGTGCTGTTTCGGCCATGTGGGATAATACCTAAAAATTTATTAGTTATCTTTTTTAAACTATTATAACAAAGCAAACTTACTGGGCCCTTGAAAAATTCACAACATAAGTTTATTCCTATCACAGTTAAAGAGAATTGCCATCCTGTTGTATAAATTCCATTTAATGCGCGAATTACAATTAACAAACCGAGTACAATTTGCATGGATAATTGTGTACCAAACCAATTTGTTATGAAACCTGAAACTACAGCTCCACATGGTACCAATGCCATATTTGCATAAACTGAAAATGTTTTTTTAATATTTATTCTAACTGAGTGCAATGAATCTTTTACACATCCACGATGGCACAGCTTCATTTGGTGCTTGAGCGTGATTTAAGTTGTGATCGTTTTCATTTACTTCTTGTAACATTAAGAATGGACTTATAGTAGCTGTTGATATTAATAAAAGATTTTTAACCATAGCAGATAGAACTTGCGGTATTCCTGTACGAAATGCTGATTTAACATCGCCTATCGTAGGAACTGTCACCGATGGAGGGTTTAGAGTTCCAAGAAGATTCAGGCTGGAACATTAACGTAATTTTAATTGCAAAGCTTGGAATAAGTTCTAAATTATAACTTAAGAAGTACTTACCTTTCGGGAACCATTATGTTTAATGTTTTTTTTTTATTAATCACACCACTAAACCATACACGCAATTTAACAAGATGTTAAATGAAACCCTGACAAATATAATTGCTATTTACCTATCCATTAGAATGTTTGTATTCTTAAAATCCTATCTTTCTTTCTTGAACAAAATTGATTACATTTAGCAGATTTACAAAAAAAATAATTTTTGTGTTGGATACTCTTTGATGGTATTTACATTTAAATATCCGGTGGTAATCGAGTTAATTACTAATATCAGAAATTAAACAAATTTAATACGACTTTAGTTTAAATAACTCAAACAAAAAGTAATATCGGGTTGTTAAGAAATTAACTATTTTTCTTTATTTTCAAAGATTTTGTTTAAAAAAGATTTAATGGTGTATTTTAACAACAATAATAGAAGTTTAAATATCTTACAAGTACACAACCACAATGTACAGATAAGGGACATGGTCAAGTGAAGACCAAATTATTTCAAAAGAAAATCAACTTACCTCTTGTACTTTCAAAAATTGTAAAATTTTAGATTTTTTACAATTAATTGTCAGCTTATTTGGGGATATAGAGCAACTTTTCTGCTTTATTATACAGCGTAGCTAGCGTTTAATTAGTTACATAAATCCTTTTTTATTATACTTGCATTATAATCTGCCAATTTCACACTAAAAAGCGTTCATAAAATCGTCTTTATAGCACAAGTGCTCTATAAAGTCGTCTAGGTAACAACAATAATATTAACTGTTGTGTGACTGTTGTTCTCCAATGTAAACACAAAGCATCTTTGTGGCAACAAATATATCCAAAATCGGCACGCTTAATTTTCAAATTTTAAATACAGATTTTTTCTCTTTTATAGAGGTTTTAGTTGCAATTATAATAAAAAATAGCGTATAATACTCGTGTATAAGTAGACTTTATCGCATACGTGCCGTTACAAGCACTCCCAAGCTCGTGCTTGTAATTTTCGTCGCTAATGCGATAAAGTCTTTCTTATACACATGTATTATAATATACTATTATTAAATATTATTGTTATTATTACCTATCATTATTTCTTAGACATAATAATAAAATTTACTTACAGTCCAGTCACTGTACACAAATTTAACCATATAAACCCATCAAAAATTGCCAACAAGTGGATTTTAAGATTTATTCATAATTATGTATTTATACTATGTATAGCCCAAAAATAGATAAATGGTTTTTATGAGTCTGCAGGGTCAGATTACGTCTGCTTAGCACCCTAGGATAATACAGATTTGACGCCTATTTAATTACTACTTAATAATTTTGTTGGGTCGTGGCGTACTACCGTCGTCGTCGGGAGGTTTGGGTAATTTTAGAAGTTAGCGCCTTTTCTGAAAAAGAAGCCTTAGGCTTTTTTAGCCTTGTCAACCTAGTACATAAATTGGCCTTGAGGTTCATTATAATTTTATAATGATTTTTGAAAGTTTCATTATTCTAACGCATTCATATCTACAACTACTTCGTCGCATTTCGACGGAGGTGACCGCTCGTTATTGTTAATCTTACGGAAGGATCTCACACAATTCTGACTGAAACTGTACACCTTTTTCAGTAAACGAGAGGGAAGAATGGCTTCATAACTATTTTAGGGTTGATAATATAAAAAATAGTTGTAGGAGTAATTTGTTTATTAATATGGTATCTATAACTTTTATTAGTAACATTGTTCAATCGTATGGACGGTTATCCCTATATTTGGACTCAAAAGTCTCAAACATCGCTTTTTTCTTTAATTTCGAAGACGCCTGCCCGCCATAAGGATATTCCTAAAACGGTCTGCCATCGTAGTTGGAAAACTACATAAAAAATGAAATTTTTTAATATATAACTTGTTCATGTGTCTTATGGTGTAGTTAAACCACAAAGAAACTCAAGTTTCTAGAGGCTCTCCCTAGTTGAAACGGCCATTTTTTTGTATTACACCGCTCATTGGAAAGTTGGAAAGAATTTTTTTTACATTCCTGTATAGCCCCTCCTTCAAATGCCAGAATATTTTTTTTAGTTCAGACAATTATAGCATATTTTATTTGATGGCGCTAACGTAGCGTCTACCCAAAAAAAAGCGCGGTGCATAGTTTCCGCACGTTTCAAAGAACTGAGAGAGAAAAACTTTTTTTGAATTGAAAAAATTTTTTTTTTTACAGAAAAAG
Source organism: Malthinus seriepunctatus (assembly GCA_963924605.1). Classification (NCBI taxonomy): domain Eukaryota; kingdom Metazoa; phylum Arthropoda; class Insecta; order Coleoptera; family Cantharidae; genus Malthinus; species Malthinus seriepunctatus. The sequence continues at coordinate 49,345,887 of OZ004600.1, forward strand.
GTTTAATCTACTCGTATGTCTGTTCTGTAATGGATTTTTTGCACAATCGTGTTCTATTCTGTACTTACCAACAATGTTTATACTAATAGAAAGTTGATTTTACCAAACCATTGTATGTGTCCATAGAAACAATAAAATAATGATTTCGAAATATTTAACCAAAAGCACAAGGGTGGTAAGTGAAACAGATGTTTGAGCTATTTGTTACTTTTATTCTTGTTACTGGGACAACATTGTTCTCCAGCGGTTACTATTTTGAATAAACTTTAAAATTATAAAAATTATTTACAACTGTCAACTAGTGTCAGTTTAAAAAATGAATTTATTATTAGTTATTTTTCACGATTGTGCAAAAAATAGTATGCAATACTCGGATCGTTAAGTGCTTTTCTTAACAAATCTCGAAAATTAGAAAAACTCGTTTTGCTAACATTTTCTGGATTTGTTAACTATGCACTTACCGACCATGTATTGCAATGTACTATTACTTTTCCATATTACCGAAGGTAGGGAAAAGTATAGTGATCGCACTGAAAAAAATTTTTGAGATTAAGAAGGATATATCCGTTTTTGCACTTTTTGAAACGATCTTGACTATTTTTGGCATGATGTCTGTGTGTGTGTGTGTGTATGTGTGTATGTATTCCTCGACGATTACTCTCGAACGCTTTGACCGATTGACTTGAAATTTGACATACGGCCTCCTTAGGATCGTGATTTAGAACCATTAGTTTTTGGTTGCAATCCGTTCACCGGAAGACTCAGAACTAACATCCCTCAAACGATTTAACAAGAAATGTCAAAATATTTTTGAACCATGAAATAGAGAATTCTCTTCTCTATTCAGAAATGTTATTACTTATTACTAATTTTCTATTTTTGATGTTAAATGTACAGTTAGAAGTTAATAAAATGACAGTGAATTTGCAATATCAAATATGCATCGAGATAGTTATTTGTTTTATAAGGAGACAAAGTGACGTTTTGTGTGGCAAGACTGTGTTTGGCTAAAGAGCGAGCGTAGCGAGCGATTCCGACAATACAGGCGAGTCACACAAAACTACTTTGACTCCGTATAAAACATTTAATTTTTTCTGCAAACGTAAAGCGTAAAACTGAAAATTTTAATGTTTCAAAGAGCACCATCTCTTGTCAATTACTTGTAGTTCAATTGTCAAATATTTTTTAAAATTAACTTTAATTTGTAGAAAAAAGCTAATTATTAAACGCAATGAACTAATTATAAAGGAAAAATTAAAAAACATTGAATTTTTTACATTACAAATCCTTAGAAAACATTCTTTAGGTTAAAAAATAAAAATTATGTTGGGTAAAGATTTTACTTTGTCTGTCTAGACAGAGAAAATTACTTTGCTGACAATTTTTCCTGCCTCGGAGGGAAAGTTAAACTTCACCGTTACCTATTGAGTGACACAAAGGCGACTTTTTCTGACGTTTGAAGAAATAATTGTTTCTATTAGGTCTGTTCGTTTGTCTTGCACTGACTTACTCTAACTTGCTCTAACTCACTACAATTTAATCCTGCTCTTGACTAGGAGTAAGAAATGTAGAAACGAACATGATTCCGAGCAACCAGTGCAAGACAAATGAACATACTTTGTATTTTCTACTCTTTATCACGAGCAGGAATAAGTTGGAGCAAGTTGGAGTAAGTTAGTGCAAGACAAACGAACAGACCTATTGATAATATAAAGAACGATGTCAAAATATGACTTTTTAAACTTTAAGGTTATTAATATGGAAAAGACTTGAGTTGACACGACAGATTTTTTAGATTTGTTTTTAGCATTCGCTAAAGAAATTTTCAAAGTTGTGTGTAAATTAAGTTGTTTTTAAATGTATTACACAAAAATCTCAAAAAGTACTACAGGACAGGCATAGAGCTATCTTTAATTTAATGTTTTTTGTTTTTTTCATTCTGATATCTTTAATATTTCCACACTAAATTGGTAATTTCCCGGAGTACTGCATCGACTACTTTTACAATCTGCTTTAGAATCCCCTTAAGACTGGCAGACGGACGATTTTATTAATCATTTTTGTGTTGTTTCGACCTGTAAATTCTAAAATTGTGTATCTTATAACTTGATAGATCCAGGTCTATACATAGACTGTAACTATATTTGTTATTTGGGTTGCAGTAAAAATTCGTCAGGGGCAACAAGTTTCGTTTCTATAGAGAGTAACATCAATGGATTGAACTAAACCGACTTCTTGAACACAAAGAATGAGCTTTGTTTTTAAAAATTTATTAAAATTACTTGACTTAATTACACATAAATCTTAAACTAATCAACAATCTTAAATATCTTAAAAATAAATATAACGTTAATATAATACAATATTCAGTTTTGGTTTTCTAAAATGAAATTTACTGACACAGTCAAGTTAAAAAACATATTTCATTGTTAAGTACCATCATCGAACAAGCTTAAAGAGCCAACTATAATTTAAAATTAATCTCTTCTTCATCAAAGCTTTGTATTTATAACATCGTTACAATTCTTAACTTCTTCCCCCTTTTTATGTCTTTGCACCTTATTGTCTAACTTTGATATTCCGGCAAAATGATCAGTAATATCTTGTAGGGACTTTCCTTCAGTTTCAGGTAGAATAAAATGTAAAATTATAGCGCTTAAAAAGCTTAAACAACCGTAAAACCAATAAACGCCAGGTATTGTTACCAACCCAACAGTTCTCAAAAATATTTTATTCGCCGTAAACCCGAATATGTAACCAATTCCACTTGCCATTCCACAACCGACCGATCGCGTTTCTTTAGAAAATACTTCAGCAATCAACACCCACGATAAACTACGTATTCCGCAATGTGATAAGAATGCAAGTAGAATGAGAAATACTAATGGAACCCATTTATAATCTCCAACAGCTGAATCATACGGTTCTACCATAGTTGAATTCGCAACCATACTTTGGGTGGAGAAATAAGTAACATTGTTCATAAATGCGTACGTGGCAATTATAAGAGCACAAATTCCATTACCGGCTAACGAAATAAATCCCATTACTCTTTTTCCACAATAATGAACCATCGCTACACTAACAACACATCCAAAGAATTCAGCGAGCCCCAAAATAATGGTCGCGTGATATTTATCGATGGGAGCTTCAAATGTACTGAAAATTTTGACTGCGTAAATTTGCAAAGTGGTAGAACCAGTAAAATGAGTAACAAAAAAGAAAAACGAAACTATAAATAATGGCAATAAATAACTTTTCTTTAAATAATGTTCTACTAACGTAGATTTTTTTGAAGCGGGTTCAAATGGACTATGGTCTTCAACAGTGAAAATTTTATGGCTGTTGATAGTCTTTTCGTCGACGGTTTTAATCTTTTTAAATTCGTTAATTTTTTCTTGAAATTCACTTTCTATTTCTTCGATCGTAGTCCATCCTCTCAACCAAGCTAAACTTTTACGACCTTCGTTTAATTTGTTGTTCATTATTAACCAGTATGGACTCTCTGGTATAAGTAGTAGTAATATAAACGATAAAATTGGCAAACAAGAGCAGACTAAAGCTACAGTTCTCCATTCCAAAAACGTCCCGAGTAGAAATTGTACTAAAATTCCAATAATTATAGAAAATGTACTAGTAGCCGATAGCATTCCTCGTAAGTAAGGTTGGGTAACTTCAGCGACGTAAGTGAGTATCTAAAATTTGTAAATTAGTTTAATGGAATCTAAGAGTTTAAAATTTGCTTACCGGCGCCTCAAATAATCCACCACAAAGACCCGTAATACTTAAGGCTAGATAAATATGCCAAACTTGAGACGAATATCGAAATATCATCCAACTTATGAAGAGCGGTATGTTGATAATCAGCATGGATCGTTTTCTTCCAATTGGTTGTGTCACAAAACCGGATAAGAAACATCCAAGTGGAATCATCATCATGTTGATTGAACCTAAATCAAAATAGTTTTTAGACCATTGAAGGGTTGCAGTTCTTACTAAAAGGAAATTTTGGCAATTACTCGTACTATCTAATGCTGAGAAAATTGCCACTATGGATATGGAAGGTCTTCGTGGCAAACTTTCCAATGCAATCTTAGACTTTGCTTATTGTGATAGATAACATTTAGCAGAAATCATATAGTGTAAAGTAAAGCTTTTTCCTGTAATTGCGTTGTAAATATTATGTCTGGTGTTTATGGAGAAGTCAAAGAGTAAATGTGATACGGATCAGCGATTCTAGTAATCAAGAATAAACGTAAACTACTATGCTGGATAACCTTTGAAATTTGGTTATTTAAAATGTTGATGTATGATTGATTGAGAAAGTCTAATTTTTGAAAAAGCTCCCACTAAGATCTTCCAGACAGGTCCTAACGTTTTGGCGAAGTTTTGATTTTGGAAATGTGAACGACCAAAAAAGGGGTGTGGAGGACATGGAAGAGGGTGAAATTCTTTTTCAGGAATGTGTTTGGAGTAGTTAGAAGGTAAAAATAGCAAAACTTTCTGGTCCTAGCTATACATAGCTAAAGGAGAGAGGAGGTAAAAATCCCGTTTTTTGGGTTTTCGCCTATATCTCAAAATCGGTGGGTCCTAGGGAAAAAATTGTTCTCAACAAAATGAAAAGTTATCAAATTCCATACAAGATTGTCTATATTTATTTTTTCTATTTCTTATAGTTTTTGAGGTACATGCACGCACAAATCGTTAATGTATGAAAAAAAATTGTTTCGCGTTTTTCGTCGAACTTTTGCCTCTAGCACCTCAGACCTCAGCCCTTCGTTTTACAGTAAAAGTCTTCAGAAAAGAAGTTGTAGAGCGTTAAATTTCTTTTACTATATTGTCTTCAATTGGTAAATATTTTTCGTACATTAACGATTTGTGCCGGCAGGTATCTCGAAAACTATACGGAATAGAGAAAAAATGAATAGGAATAATCTTGTAGGAAATGCGAAAGCTTCCATTTTGTTAAGAACAATTTTTTCCTTAGGACCAATCATTTTCGAGATATAAAAAAGAGACCTTTCCACCCCCTCTCTCTCAGTCATTTTACATATACATTCACAAATTTACATACCTATCCATGATATTTGTTCATCGTTCAACTGAAAAGTTTCTTCAGAATTGTTTCCAGAGAGACTTGGAATTAAAATTGTTGGATATCCGAGGGTTGTACCGTATCCCAAAAGTAGAACATTTTTTACAGTAACAGCCAATATTTGAGGAAGCGCCACTCTTATTGCTGATTTGGTATCTTTGTGTGCTTTCGTTGCCACTTGGGATGTCATATTTTCTCTGAAATAAATTATTAACTTGAAATTGATTTGATAATAACAGGTCTAATTATAAAAGTATTGCAAACCGCAACTCTATTTATTATACAACAAAATGTGGAAGGGGTAAGGGATTAATTTTTGTCACTCTCTGATAGGGTTAGATAATTGTTAGTGTCTTGTTCCATGACCAACCAGATTTTATACCGTCATCATTACCAGATTATCTTTTTCTCAAGCAGGCTAAAATAAAGGGTGATTTATTGAAACGAGAATCTTCGATAGCTCTCTAGACGTTTGAAAAGTTTGTTCAAATGACTATAAATCGTTATTTTAAAATTGAACACCCTGTAAATTTTTACATATTCGAATTCTTGGTAAAATTTAGATACTAAATTTGCAAAAATATACAAGGTGGTCTAATTTAATTTTTTATAATTTTTAAAATATAAAAATTCCAAAAATTAGGAGAAAAGAACACCGTTCTTTTTAAAACCTCCAATTTGACATACATATCAAGTAGGAAAAAAATATGAATAATAAACATCATTTTCTTATCAGGGACAAAATTTGGTAAACAGATATTAGCGAAATTTTCTTAAAATTTACCACTAGTTGAGTAAACGTAGTAATAATTATGTTAAAGTTAAAAGGACATTAGATAAGATAAAAGTGACGCCTCCCTGTTGGTTAAAAAATATAAACGAGATCAATTGATTTTTCAACAAAAATACATAAATATGTAATTAATTTAATTGACGTTGTGCAAGATATTGATTTTTTAGTCGGTTTGGTTTCATATTTATCTAATTATTATTTATTCGGAAATAAACAAATTTTATTTGATACATCAGTATAATCTATAAAAATTAATAATAAAACGAACCGATTTAAAATATATTTGAGAATTTTATTACTGTATTATGTACTGGAGTTCTTACAAATTTAAATATACAGGGTGTTTTGAAAAGTGCCTATTTTCTCCTTCAGGAAAGTGGATTTACCTAGAGGATTAGTAGGCCTGGAGATCTTCTGTTTCTGTCAGAAATTTAGTTGAAGCACCTAACTGCAAAGTGGCCTTAGTCAAGTCATAAGAATTTAATATTAAAATTTCAAAGCCTGCTATGTTTTTACTAAAAATTAAAAATTTTGTGTCATCCTTAGTTTTCGTATCAGTATAACAAATGTTAAATTTTTGAAAAACGACTATAAAATTGTATTTTCAACTCTTTCAACAATCGCAAATCTAGGAGCTCAGTAATAAAACACAACATTGTAAGATCTGGTGCAAACTATGAACTTTTTGTCGTCCAACAGTTTAGTAGACTGTATTTGAGTCATTGGGGTGGTTAATTCAAAATACGTGAAAATCGAGTTGAGTATACCTTCTAAGCAAATCTAAGCTGATAAAAGAGGATTATACATTTTCAGCTACAGATAACTATTATTCCACACTGTTATACTGTACTGTTACATACATATTGCTAAGTTTCGATAATTCGACAAAGTTCTTTTTGAATAGTACTTTGTTTTATTATGAGACAAAGTGACGTTTTGTGTGACAAGGCGAGTCACACAAAACTATTTTGATAGTATAATTTTAATTATATTATATAGTATATACTATATGTATAGATAGTATTACTTTAATAGTATATTTTACAGGATAGTAATAGTATACTTTATAAAATGTACCCTATTACACTGTATTTTATAAAACGTACCCTATTACACTGTAAAGTATTTTATAATAAACATTTTTGAAAAGAACTTTGTCTAGGGTCAGTAATCAGTATTATGACGTCAAGTCAACCTTCGGTTGACTCAACCTGAGGTTGAAATGTCATTGTATTTTGACATATAGTGAAATTAAATTTTTTGCTTAATTTTAATCTACGGTTGACTGTTTTAACCGGAGGTTGCCATTGTAAAAAAAATATATTTCACTATATATCAAAATAAAATGACATTTCAACCTTAGGTTGTGTTGGGTTGTGTCAACCGAAGATTGAGTTGACGTTATAATACTGACCTAAGACTTTTGACAGTCTAATACCGGCCTTATAGATACTTTGTATGTTTGTAATATAAGAGTAAACTCGATTCTGATAAAAATATTTTTGTAGATATTATAAACGTGGTACAATATTTTGTATGTACTCAACTTTAATATTGTACTAATTAAGATGTAGACGATTAAAAAGTGCAAAAAGGTTATATTTAGCTTTAAAATACCAACTAAGAAAGTAGATATAACCGGATCTCTTATAATTTTTAATTAAATTAAGAATACTGCATAAATTTGTTTGTGTAGGTTCTGATTAAAGAAGATAATAAAATTATCAATCGATGAAAGTAATTAAAATGTTAAACTGTAGTTACAATAATTATGAAAGTAAACCATCTTTTATTGTTATTGTCAAAAGCGAGGACGTTACCCTACGATAAATAATTAATACGTTAAAAAATATTCCATGAAGTATTGTCAATTGTTTATGTTTTTGCAAATTTTTGTTATTCGCAAGAAGTTCTAAGTAACGGTCTTGAATTCTTGAAATATTGAATGTGTTGACATTTTTTCATGTTTTTATTGCTTCGAAAAATTCAATTTCAAACTTGATTAACGTAAAATCAACCTCGCTATTGCGGTGGTATTGTTCTGTATTTTAAATACATGGAGATAAGGAAAAGAAGTAAGTGGGCAGTAAATGAATCGGATTTTCATGCATTAAGGATTTCTTACAGTAAGTTTTTAATTAAATTAATTAATACCAGTAACAGAAGAACTCCGGAATTCCCTTGAGAAGAGAATGCTAATGGCAAAAGTTACTAGTTTTCCAGAAACAAAAACTTTCATTCAAAAATTAGGAAAACAACTAACAAAAGAATATTTTTTAGTTTTTGGAATTTCAATAAAAAATAATGTTTAAAAAAATTTAACCTTTTTGATAATCCGGATTACTGATAACCATCCGGATTGAAAAGGATGTTTTACTTGTTTTATTGCAATTTGAACTTATTTATTACTGATAGTACTGTAGGAGATTAAACTTACTAATCAATTAATGCTACGAACAAGGTGCAGAGAGTTTTTTATAAATAATAATTGACTTTCACCCCATTTAACTGTCAGTTTTTCGAGAAAAGGAAAACACTACTTATTTGCTAAAACTTCTTTCGGTTGCATCCTGCACTACTTAGATCTTCGATCGTTCTGATAAGACATACTATGACAGTTCAAGGGATCAAAAGACTCTTAAATTTAATTTTGAATGCTTTTTTGCATATTTTCTCTGATCTTGTTTTTACTTAAAAGTCAAAAAATGAAAAAAATATAGTGGAGCCTGTCTAAGCTGTCCTCTTTAACACCTAGGTGAAAATTAAAGTTTGTTTAAAACCACAAATGATTATGTTCTAGGTACATACTTTCTTCTTGTTATTTTCGTCAAATTTAATTTTCTTACTTTAAGCATAATTAAAGCAATGAAATTTTAAGCCACTTGTACTGCATTTTGTGTATTATTTTTTATAGATTTTCCCTATACTGTTTATACTGTTTTCTTTAAATCTTGACATTTAATCGTTGGATTGTCTTGAAACTAAAAGTTCACTATTTTTAAGACACTATACACTCAACTGGATAAAAAAGTATTCTAAGGAATCTTTTCCATTTAATGAAAGTTGGTGCGTTAATTTTGCTGTGCAGTGTACAATAAAAAACTTAGCTGGCAATACTGTTGGACGACAAAACTGTTCATAGGGTCTTAGAGCTAGGAAGGTGGAAAAATGTATCTTAAGAATTTTTCGGAAAATAGCTAGAGACCGCAATTTTATAGATAGTTCTACTTTTATCTGATTTAAAAAATAGTTCATTTTGAACATTGATGGACATATGGACAACTACTATAAAAGGGTATTCAATTTTATTGAAAAAGTTGAATAGTTTGTAGGTTTTTAATTTTTATAAATCAGAAAAGCAGAAAAGTTTTTATTCTCCTTAAAAAAAAGTAGACCCTGTATAGAATGGCCTAACTATAGATGGTCATATGGATTTAACTAATGGGGAGCTAATAATGCTACCAAATGAGAGATAATTTTTAATACAATATGATAGTATATCAAAAACCTCAAGACTTGATTCATTCAAACTTAAGCTGCGTTTACATTAGTAACATAACATGTTATACAACAGTGTTATATAACACTGTTATATAACACAGTGTTATATAAACTGTTATATAACACTGTTATATAACACTATTATATAACACTGTTATATAACATGTTATGTTACTAATGTAAACGCAGCTTAATGTAAACAGCTAATGTTATATAACATTTTCGAAATAATTTTTGTACTTTTGGAATAGTAATTTTTTGTAACAATGTTAACAGTGTTATTTAACATCATGTCTAATCATAATCATATTCTGTCTAATCATGTATAATCATATTTTAAAATTTAAATTAGTGAATAAAAGTTTTTGATATTCTTTTCAGCGCCATAAAAAGAAGCAGGAAGCATAGAAAAATTTTTTTATGTTAAATCTTCATGATCACTCAGGCACTTCTACACATAATATGTTGTATATTATAGTATTTTTTGTCTTAGAGCCGTATGGAGCCGTATGGCACTATCCTAATTCTAGTCCTGAAATCAGTAGGTACTAAAAAATATTGGATGGAAAATTTTTTTATACAACATATAGGTACCTACTTTGTACCTACAATAATTATTAAATATTACAAATTAGTGTTATTAAAAAACTCCAAAAACGTCAAACTTCAGTGAGTGCATTTAAAATTTTTCATCCAATATTTTTTAGTATCGATTTCAGGACTAGAGTTAGTATAGTGGCATATGGCTCTAAAATCCTAATACTTTTGTTTTTAAAAGGTTTTCTTACAAACACATTTACTTCCATTTAATGAGAAGACGAACGAAACTATTAGAAATTCAAGTATTTAATGTTTGTAAAAAGTTGTATTTTTACTTTTACTTTTTATTAACAGTTAGGTAAATGTCTTTCTGTAATTATCAGTATTGCTAATACGATGACAATGTTGTATTTGAGGTTAGTCCTTAATTTTAATTAATAAGTTATGCATCTCTGTGCATTTTTGGGGTAGATAAAGAGCGACAGTTCAGTTAGTTCAAAAAAATACTTAAAGAATTTATATTCAATTTAGTTAAATAAAATCTTTAAGAAAGTTTATTCAATTATACTTACTCTTTGAGTATCATGATGTAACTATTTAACAACTAGAGGAACTATTTTTTAAGAGTATATAAGAACTTGTTAAAGAACACAACACATGTCATCAAGTATCACAAGTTGAATGAAGTTTCCAGAACTGCTTTCTTTAAATTATACGGATAACATTAATTGATAACTTCATTTTCATATATCATTTTTTATCTCCACGCTTCGTTCACCGGTTCACCGCAGTCGAATCGTGCAAAGTCTTAACGATGGAATTGAATTTATTTTTATTTATGTGCCACTCAATAAGTACAGTATTGTTTAGTAAGTTTAATGCGAAGTGTTATCACCTATTGGTTATTGAAGGTCGATTGATATTTAATGACGTCTTGGTAAATTCCTCGGTACCTGTTTATTAATTTATTTCGTTTTATGTAACTCTTGAGCAGATGAGCACGTTTCGGATGTATTTTGTCGTTGAAGCGCAATCGAGTCTCATTTTCTTATTATAACAAATTGTTGCACGATTAACCTACTTGGGGATGCTTTTTAAAATTTTAATTTCGATAATTGAGAAGCCCCATAAAATTTAATGATGTACCTACGTTGCGATAAGTTTGTTGATAAGTTTGTTGTTAATTATTTTAATAATAGATACAAAGTGTCTCCTATCGTACAAATAACTTCTTATCCTGTTTGTTTGTTACTGGAAGTATTAAATGGTTTATTAGAGGTTAAATGGTTAATATGTTGTCATTATATCCATTTACTTCAATTTCGAATTACGATCTGGAAAATTAGTCTAATTGTTATATTTGTGACGGATATCTTGTTTTAAAGGTAATGTCTAAACATTAAAGTCAAAGATGTTTATAATTCTCTAAAATGGCACAAATATTATTTTTTATCTGTTTATAAAATGAAGAAATGAACATAAGCAATTTTCACAAGGCCTTTTGCTAATCTTAAAGCCTTCACTGAGGACTACAGGAGTTCTCAAGTCATGGCCAATTCAGCCATCGAAACAATTTTCATCAATTTCAAAATTTATAATTTTATGATTCTTGATAGAGGGAAGCAAGGCAGATGTGTGAATTCTACATAATACAGGGTCGGAATTTTCAATTTTAGCTTAAATCGACAGTATTTCTGAAAAATTAAAAAAAATAGTTTTTTAACAATTTAAAAATTTTTAACATTTTTAAACTTCGAAATCGAAGTGAGGCTACAAAAGCGAGGTAACATTATCAGCTAGATATCTTAAAATGGGAAGCAATGATCTTAAAAAATGTGATTTCCCATGTTTAATCCCTAATACCCGCTAAAAGAGTCACCACCCGGTATAGAAAACATTTGATTTAAGGAAATTTGTACATTTAATATTTAGAGATGTCCACTTATTAGAGCTTTCCGCAAAAGGGGTTTTCACTGTAAATCCCGAATTTGGGTCTTTTTAAAAATTTCGGTTACAGAGAAACAAAAACTTACTTACCTATAAATTTTGGACATAGTGGCTTTACATGTAAAATGAAATTACTGTAACTTGAATTTATATGTAACCTTTCCATTGGCGTATGAGTTATTAAATTGTTATTATTACTGTTATCGTTCATTTAAACAAAAAAACATAAACAAGAAATTTTAAATGAAAATTTTTTATTTTAAATGAGAGGTAGCACTTGAACTTCGCGGACCAAGTATGCGTAGTATACATGTAATGATCGGTGGTGGTCTGGTGGATGTAATAAAAATAAAGGCATATCAAGATACCATAATAATATTCAATGTCTTTAAATGTGAAAATTATTATTACATAGCGTGTAAAAAAATAATGAAATGATGAGAAACACGGTATCGTTTACCTTGAATGAGAATGATACGCAAAGTAGCCCCAAATATTCAGATCAAAGAAATTTAGAAAACCCAACAACATAATTGCTAGAAGTTTACGAGCAACTATTCTATTACTTGAAATAAATTAAATTTTAAGGACGAATGAACCAAAACGAACCCACTTGTGGCTAAAAAAAGAACTATCCGATTTAAAATCCCAGTTTCAGATAAAAAATATTTAGTTCAAACACATAAAATAATAAACTTCTTCAATTTACACACTGCAACTGCAATACAAATAGCAGATAAAACGATAAAAGTAAAGGCTAGTGCATACTGACACTAAAAGGACCTCCACAGAAGGAATTTCAGGATAGTATAAAAGCTCAGATAATCTGGAACAGGTTGACATCGAAAATAAAAATAATGCACAAAATCAATACGCACAGTTTATTCCCCTCAGAAATCAGAAAAAAATAAAGTGTTTTTATTAGTATATTTGCATTAGTTTTGTGTCATACCATTGTAAATCGACCAACAGTGCTTGCACGACTATTTTAAAAAATTATAAAAACCAATTTTCAATTTTCTTTCTAGGTAGGTACCTACCTTCCATTTCAGCTATTTTTCCGTTTTTCATAAAGTTAGTCCCAGTGGCTGTAATTAAATTTTTAAGGCCCGTTTGCACCACTTCTCCTTAAATCTAACTTGTAGTTATAACCAGTGGCGGCGCTAGGTGGCAAGCGAGGTAAGCGTCGCATAGGAGCGCAACATGCCGCAACAGCCGATGCGGGATAGCCTCATTATAAATATTTTATAAAATTGATAATAATAACAAAAGGGGGCAAAATAAATTGAAATTTGCAGGGGGACGGACGCCTGAATAGGTAGCCCCGCCACTGGTTATAACTTATCAGTTAGCAACAGAAAAACTGTCACAAAACACAAATTTAGGTTATAGGGGCAAGTCGGGAATATGCGACCACCTAAGGCAATTAAATTACAGCGACGAAAGTAAACGAAAATAAATTACTATCTTCTACAGTTAAAAAATAACCTAACATAAAAATGAAAATTAAAAAAACCGACAAAATAAGTATTCTCTAACATTGGAGGTTAATACCGACTAATACTGTGGTAATACTTTTTACCAACAAATGCATCTATACCAGGGCTTGTCGTTTTTACCGAATTCGTTGCAGAAAATATAAAGATGGTCTTCTTCTGCTCATTCTGTGTAAAGCGGATTTTTTTTCTTCTATTGCAAGGTTGGTGTTATTTTCTTACAGGAACGACGCTTATTTTTGAAATATGTATTATATTCTTGTCGTTGGAAAAAAATTTAGTATCGACATTTCACGTCGTAGAATCGTGATTGCCAATCAGATACTTATCATTTCCTCTTTTACACACGGCACATACATTTTTTTTGCCGAAATGTGATACCTAATACAAGATAATTAGGTGACCGGTATTCCCTCCTGATCGTGAATCCCCGATTCACTTCAATAGTTCAAGTGAAAGTGGTGCAGACCGACCTAAGACTTTTTAAAGTTTGATGAGGGGGCTATTCTAAAAAAGGTCATCCTGACGTTGCCATTCGCCACTGGTGGCGAATACATTGAAATTTTCTTAAATCAAAGTCTCAAATGCATTAAAAAAAAATTTTTCTAACTTTTTAAGTATTATTATGAGCTTTATTGTTTTGATTTGATATTGAGAAGTTTATTCATGATTTTGAAGTAAAAGCTGTACTTAGAAATTAATAATTTAATTTGAAATTTTTATCGTTATGAATAATTTTATTTTGTTTTTTGTTTACCTCCAATTTATTATAAATTAATTAATTCAACTTTTAATTGCTTTTTATTTTTAATACAATGTTTATTATCTGAAATGTGATAATTTGGTGACGATTTAAATGAGTCAAATTAGTTGGTATTCTGTTTTAATTATTAGGCATACTGTAGACAACATTATAATCAGGAACTTTTAATTTCGGGTCAATTTAGTAATTAATAAATTGATTTATACGAATTAAGTAATCAAAATTGTTACTTTAAAATACTCGTAAGAGTATTTCTAGGCAAAACAAGTTCAAAGTACAATGCGTTTTTTTCAAAATTGCCGTTGGGGAATTGGGAAGCTTATAAAGAAAAAACCTAAAAAAGTTGCTTACTGATTTCCTAAAAATGACATATAAAGTTGTGGAATTTTATGCAAATAATAATATGCAATAATCCAAAAATAAAAGTGCCCTAGTTGCTTTTGTTTTTGAACTATTGACAAAAAAACAAAAAATTTACTTTTCGTTTTTTTGATTTTATATTCCTTATTATCAAAAATTTTGAAAATCTGACAGAACTTTTTACAGCCATTTTGTATTTCTACACCCGATTCCGAAAACACATTTAATATAAAACATTTCGGTTTTCTGGAACCATCATCAACTTTAGTTTTTTAAAACAAAAGATTGCGCCTATTTAAAAAACTAAAGTAGATGATGGTTCCAGAAAATCGAATCGTTTTATATCAAATGTAATTTCGAAATCGGATGTAGAATACAAAATGGCTTTTGAGAGAAGTTCTGTCACATTTTCAGAATTTTTGATAATAAGGAAAATAAAGTCAAAAAAACAAAAATTCAATTTTTTGTTTTTTTGTCAATAGTTCAAAAACAAAAGCAGCTAAGACACTTTTCTTTTTAGATTATTAGTCGGCATAAAATTCTGCAACTTTGCCCTAATTTAACCGTTTCTCTATCTCTTCAAATAAGCGAGATCCCATGGTGCCGGTCGAATTTGAATAACCCTGTATGAACTGGAGACTTTTAAATCTACCGTCTGTTTCCAAAAAAGGGCCCCAGCTTATAGGGGGTTTATTCGTAACTTTAGACAAATAAAACCTTGTATAAAATTAAATGTGACGATCTTTTCTACAATTTTAGCGAAAAAAAAGTTATTATTTTCCAAACAGCTAAAGCTGATGGCGTCTTCGTTACTTTTTTTAAATTGCACCATATACATTTTTTAGTCTCATAAGAGAGGGAATTTTTTTCTCTTTTCAATAAGGTAAAGCATCCATAGGGTTAAATAAGAAAATTTTAAAGAAAAATTGTAAAACCTAAATCTACATTAATTTTCATCAAGCACGTGGATTGTTCAAAAAAACATGATTTTCAATTGTTTAGCTAACTGTGTAAGCTTCTTCACTCAAATCTAATGTTCCATTGCGCCACGACCGCTGGATTGGCTACGATAAGCTTGTTACGAATAAATTAAAAGTAGAAAAAAATAAATTAAAAGAAAAAACTCGTAAAACATTATTTATTTATTATTAACTGGCGTCTTCAACTAAAGCTATTGACGATGAATATTTAAAATAATAGATTTTCACAAAAATTGTTCAAAGTGAGAGCTGTTGTTTTCTACACAAAATTGACAACATAGTAACCCATTTACATTAGCAGACACTGTTCAAAATACTAAGTCTTTTATGAAGCTCCATATAAAAAAGTTTTTCTTTTTTTAATTTATTCGTAACAAGCTGATGGTAAACAAACCAGAGGCCTTGGCTTAATGAAACATTAGATTTGAGTGAAGAAGCTTACACAGTTACCTAAACAATTGAAAATTATTTGTTTTTTTAACAATCAGCTTGCTTGATAAAAAATAATGTAGCTTTAGTTTTTTCAATTTTTCTTTAAAATTTTCTTATTTAACCCTACGAATGCTTTACCTTATTGAAAAGAGAAAAAAATTCTCTATCATATGAGATTAAAAAATGTGTATGGTGCAATTTAAAAAAAGCAACGAAGATGCCATCAGCCTGAACTGTTCGGAAAATAATAACTTTTGTTTTGCTAATATTGTAGAAAAGATCGTCTCATTTAATTTTATATAAGGTTTTATTTGTCTAAAGTTACAAATAACTCCCCTATAAGCTGGGGCCCGTTTTTGGAAACGCACGGTATATAGATGATCAGTTAAATTTATAATCAGACTCACTCATTGTAGTTTACCTTTGCACAATCAGTTTGTGCAGTTCCGAGCGTGTGTAAGAGCTGTTTGACATGGACAAAATGTCATACTAACTTTTTAGTACTGAATCGGCGCAAGAAGCAAAAGCATAGCTAAGAATCTAAGCTTTAACGTCGTACGTAGCATTGGAATCTTAGCTTTAACGTCGAATGTCAAAATTTCTATACACTACGTCAAAGCTTAGATTTTCTTGCTTTTTCTCCTTGCGCCGATTCAGCACTCTAAATTTAGTACGACATTTAATCCATGTAAAACGCTCCTAAGGGCCATTTGACATGGACTAAATATCATACTAAATTGTCAGTACTTGAATCGGCGCAAAAAACAAAATCACCGGAATCTAATAGTAACCAATTGGAGAGTCGATTTAAAATTATTTAATTAATACTTTTATTATTTATTAAAATTTAAAAGTACTTGTTATCACATTTTCATGTATTTTCAAAAAAATAGTTCACTACTTATAAATAAAATTTCTTCTAAACTACCCTAGGAGGAATTTTAAATTATGTTTAAATCTACATTAATTTACTTCAAGTATGAGTGGATTTAGAACTTGCGAGGTCCAAGACCGATAAATTAAATTTTGGGACCTCTTATAAATTTAGTAACTTGGGACCAAAAATTTAGAAAGACTTTATTATGCAGAATTTCATTGCATTTTTAAAATAATTATAGTTTGAATCCATTTGAAGCGCTATCTAAAATCGGTATTTGGTGTTGCATCATTGAACCCAAAGTTCATCTAATTGTTCGGGCATGGAACTGAAACTCCCTAAGACCTCTCTTAAATGCACCCATGATCTCAAAGTAATTTTATTTACAATTTTTATATTTATTTATTAAAAAAACACCTGTTTGGTTGTTGATCTATCAGCACACAAAAAATAATACTTACATTTTAGTGAAAACCACACAGCGTAACTTATACGTTTTGGAAAAGCTGAAGCTAGTTTTGCTTTAATTAATGTCTTAATTTACATTACTAGTAAAATGTTTGAAAAAATTTAAAGGAAGTCTAGACATAGCTAATCTTGAATGAACAATATTTTGATGAACTATAAATTTTGAGCAGACGTTAAACATAGTTAAAGTTAAACGTCCACAGTTACATACAATGTGGCTTTCATTTTTGTTCTAGTATAATACTAATTTTAACTACATTTAGGCCTATTCATAAACGTTTCTCAAACGTTCCTTTCTTTTAATCACCTCTTAATCATCTCCATGCGTTTTTTTTTAATTCCCAGGCAATAGCTACGCCCTGAAAAGACCGACCCTTCAATGTTCGGAAAGTACTTTACGAGGACGAGGACTGTCAGCTGAACGTTAAAGAAACATTTATAAATACCACAGGCCTCAATCTAGAAAAACACTTAGGGCGTTTTTACACATACCGATTTTTTTGTCGGCGTCAGTACCGACACGTATAAAAGAGTTCATAACATAACATCAACATCGATATCGACAACTACAGACGGCGCCGGCATTTCGATTGTCGAAATCAACGCCGACTGCATATCCTGTCGCCAATGGATTCACCAGTAATTTTTCTGGAATGGACTACGTGTAAAAGCTTCCATTTGATTACATAGTACCCGACGTCGACACCAATTGAGTCGGTGTATGTAAAAACGACCTTACACAATTTCTCAAACTAATTGTCACATTGCTAAAATGCTTTAATACTGCCAGTCTTGCAACAGAGTTCGTGCGTAAAAAAACACAAAATCGCTTATAATAAATAAATTACATTTTACTATCTCCTATGGAATACTTATTTTGATTTCCATCAGGAAGTTTGTCATCATAAGCGGCATTAACAACCCCCATTTTAATAACGTCACTTCTTTTTTTAATTTTGTTATCCATTTTTGAAATACCCGAAAAATGATCGGTAATTTCTTGTAAACTTTTCCCTTCAGTTTCGGGAAGAATGAAATATAAAACTATAGCGCCTATAAAACACAAAGACGTGTTAAACCAAAACATACCAGGAATAGTGACAACCGTTACTAATTGTAAAAAAGTTTTATTTGCCAAAAAAGCAAAAATGTAGGCTATACCACCAGATATTCCGCAACCGGTAGATCTGGTTTCTTTGGGATATATTTCACTAATTAAAATCCAGGGTAAAGCCCTGATACCGCAATGAGAGAAAAATGCTAAAAGTATAACAAACACTAATGGAATCCATTTGTAAATATCTACGGTTGCATCTGCTGCTGGAGGTGTTTTCGTCATGTACTTTACGTCGATAAGGTAAGCGTAAACACCTACAATTAAAGCACAAACTCCAGTTCCAAGTATGGAGAAAAAGGCCATTTTACGTTTTCCAGCAAATCGAACCAAAAATACACAAATTACACAAGCTATAAATTCCGCTACACCCAAACATACAGTAGCGTAATATTTATCTATCGGAGCTTGTAAAGTTCCAAAGATAGGAATGGCGTAAGTTTGCAAAGTTGTCGATCCACTAAAATTAACAAGAAAATATATAAACGAAACCAAAGATAACGGCCATAAAAAGCTCTTTTTAAAATAGTTTTTAACGTTCTCTAATTTCGAATTAGGATCGTTCACTTCTTTTGTGTAATAAACTTTTAGTTCTTGAAACTCGTCCTCTATTTCCGAGACGGTCACCCACCCTCTTAACCATGCCAAACTTTGTCGAGCTTCTTCAAATTTGTTTCTCATTACGTACCAATGGGGACTTTCAGGTACAAACATAAGTAGGAAAAACGACATGATTGGAAATACAAGGCTTACTAAAGCTAATGTTCGCCAATCGAAGAATGTTCCTAGTAAAAATTCCAAGAGTATTCCAATCATAATTGAGAATGCTGCTGTCGCTGATAGCATGCCTCTTAAATGTGGCTGGGTAATTTCTGCTACGTAGGTTAAAATCTGAAAATTGAATTATAGTTAAATGTTAATGGAGAATGTAGAACAATAATTGATTTTGTGATTTGTGGTTAAAAATAATCGTTTTGTTCCAGAAGTGAGCTTAGAGTACAGTTGTTCAAATTAAAATTAGTACATGTTATACATGCAAATATCGACGGTTGCCTATCCCTTTAGGCGTAATTAAAAGAAAGTTTGTTTCTTTCCAAGTCCAAACGTCCAAAATTCAGAAACATAAAGAACATATGAGTGAGGACTAATTTCTTTCATTTACTGACGACAAATCTTCGTTCTTTTTCGGAAAATTAATTATTATGATACCTACTTACAGGTGCCTCAAAAAGTCCTCCAACAAAGCCGGATAAAGCTAGAGCAAAATATATTTGCCATACTTCTTCTGCATAATAAAATACGAGCCAACATGCTATTATTGGAATATTAATAATTTGCATTGATCTTCTCCTGCCAATTGGTTGTGTTACAATACCAGAAAGGAAACATCCCAAGGGCACGCACATTAGAGTAATTGAACCTGCAAAAAAAGGTAACTTTAATGAAGAAGATAAGTATTCAACTTTTACTGAGTTAATAGCAAGGTTAGAATTGAATGTTTAAATTACTTTTTTTTCTAATTTGTAATTTAAATGTTTTAAAACGGATATGTAATTTTGTGAGAACATTTAAGTGTAGGTATAGAAGATAGTGAATTGTTTATAAAATAATAAACTATAATTTTTTATTAATTTCCTCCTTGATAGTACTTTTTAGTTTATTTAATTGTTTTTAAATTATGCACTAACCTATCCACGATATTTGATTATCGTTTAAATGAAATTTTTCCTTTGGGTCGTTTCCTGATAATCCTGGAATTAATATTGTGGTATACCCTATTGTAGTTCCATATGTTAGTAGAAGAATATTTTTAACCATAACGGCCAAAATTTGGGGTAAAGCTAATTGGAAGTCCGTTTTTTGCGCAGCTACATGTTGTGGGCTACCTATTGTAGTAATTCCTTGCCCCCTGAAAAAAAGAAAATTCCATAAGGTTCTAAATATAATATATAATATTGTTTAACTCATATAATTATTAGAAAAAAATGTAAATCAATAGCAAGTAAACTGCCCTCTCATTTACATGTGAAGCAAAATATGTGCTATTTTTTCATAACAGATCTCAAATTTGTTATATGCTATAAAAAATGGTACATGGTTACTCCACGTCGACTTATAGAGTAATAATTTGTAGTTATTCAACACTACTCGCATTTCCTTCATGACATACACTGAATTTAATGTTAGGGTTCATACTCTTTCAAATTAAGAGCCTTTTTACACATGCTAATTTTCATCATTTTCACACTGAATTTTTAGTAGGTACTGAATTGACTCAAAAGCAAAAGCCTTGGAATCTAAGCTTTAAAGTCGTGCGTAAAAATTTTTATAACAAGTTAAGCTCCCAAGTAAAACCTTCACTTATTCTTACGGTCATTATACTTAAAATATTTATTTTATTATTGCTTATTTTCTCAGATAAACAAAAAATACTAATTGTTGGTACCATTAGTCCTTCATAAAATTAATTGTGGAATTAGAACTTAAATTTTGAAGGATAATGTCTAATTTTTTAGCAGCAACAAAAAGATGACTAAATAATGTACATACAAATACATAATACGTATATAATTTATTTGAAATAACAACGAAATGCTATTGTCAAGTACAAGGGCAAACATGGATGGCTCCTAATTAATTGCACTATTCTACTTTTTCGTATACTTACTTCAACTTCATAGGTATACTTTGAAAAAGTAATTTTCCGACCATGAACAATCTGGAGCTTTTTTGAGTCCCTCTGAGCCTCCCCCAAGACATAAGTTAGAAAAAATTAGTCTGTATACAGGGTTAGTGACCAGACCTCTCGGGTCATAGGGATTTAACAAGTAAAATAATACTTTTGTTATATCCTGCTTCCCAATTTATTTTAGAAAAGAAACCTTTCAATAAAAGTTTTAGAGCATAAAATTCTGCACGTAAATCAATTAACAAAATTAATTTTGGATGTTGTATACTATAATGCCATAAATTTAATTAAAAAATTTTGAAAATTAGCACAAATAACGATTCTTTGAAATATAAATAAATTGTCAAATGTTTTACGTTTTATCTATCAAAATAATTTTGTATTTTATACTCAATATTACTGAATTTATTTAATAATAAATAATACTTAGAAAGAAATTACCTTGTTTAGTTTTAGTTAATTTGATAACGTTCAAAAATGCCAATTTTCGAAATTTTCAAATTAAAATTCTAGCATTATAGAGCATTCAAAATTAATTTTGTTTATTGGTCTAGATTCAGAATTTTATGCTCTAAAACTATTATTTGAAGATTATTTTTCTAAAATTAATTGGGAAGCAGGAAAATACCAAAGCATGATTTTGCATGTTAAATTCATGACTGAGTGATCCGGTAACCACCCGGTACATAACGCCTGTATAAATAAAAAAATCGAACTATGCTTATTTCACATTGTTAAAGTTTGCCAGAACAGGAGTTATAATTTTTTGAAAGTCAAAATTTCAAAAATTTTGACACCATTACCTACAATAAAATACGTGTAAAATTTGCGGATTACATGAGTACTAATCAAGTCTGATTTTAAATCTTATAAAGAGTTGGGCAGTAGGTATTTAATTACATTTTGTTATACTTTCATTGGCATTTTTTAATGCAATTAATTTAGCAAGTACCTAATTAAATATGTAAGACGTTTGAAACTTGAAAGGCACCCAATAAATGTTACGTGGTTACTTATGAAGAATTTGGCAAACAGAAGATGGAAGATGGAAAGATATTGAAGCAAAGTGATTTAATTTTTGATCACTGCAAACACTACTTGTAACACTGTTGTTTTTAAACTTTCGAATATTATTATTTAAAAAAAAAGTTGACGAATATTTGTCTACAATAATATTATGGGTTTGGCACAATCGGTACAATAGACCTTAAAACTATGTATTTCATTATTGACAAACAAAAATAATTAAATTTTATGCAATAAGTAACAAACTTGTTTATATTGACAATTTAATTCGATTGTTGATTGAGTTGTAATTATCAAGTGCAATGCGTGACCTGGTGTTAATTATTTAAACAAAAACATTATAAACACATTTTAAATTGTTTATTTTTTAATTAATGTATGTTTTTTTTAGTCTTTATTGAATGCTTGGGAAATTTTTTGAGTGTCATTATCGTACTGAGAAAAATTTGTTGTTTGTCATTCACATTCACTATTATTTGCGAATGAAAGCAAAACCTATAATCGAACTAGATCAGGCTAAGTATAATCTCAAATTGGACCGCAATCATGACAGAATGTCTGTTAATTACAAATAAGCAATTACCAAATTTCAGACAATCGCTTGGGGTCATCTTGGGGTATTACTTAATTATTTTATATTTTATGTAATTTATTGATTCATTTATGAATTATTAAGAGCCCAATAATCATAGGTTATATCCCGGGAGCTATATGAATTTAATCGAGTAAATTAAGGGTAACTTTTTTTGTAAAATTTTGCTTAGAAAACATTTGCTAAAAAGAAAAATTTTACATAAAAACTAGCTGCTTGTAATTTACTTGATTGAATTCATAATTCGAGGGGTATACACGGTGTCCGGCATAAGATAGATAGATAGCTGAGTTCGAAATAAACTGCAATTCGAAGAATTACAAAGGATTATTTTCTTCTAAAAACCAAATGAAAAATTAGAAAACTGATTATTTTGTCAAAAAAATCCATTAGCGTTCGGTATAATTTTATGGCATGTGAAGTGAAATAAAAAAAATCCACCCCTGGATTTATGAAAACAATGATGTTTTTTCTATTTTACCATTTGAATTTGAAATCAAAATAATACTTTGTAATTCTTCGAATTGCAGTCCGGTTTTGAGATATTTGGATTTAATTTGCCAAACATGTCAAAATGATGGAAAAGGACCATGACCTGTAACGAAGTAAAAAAGATGCCGACTTACAAAAGCCATCTCCTCAAGACCGAGCCGCTATCTGGCTGCAAAATCGGCGAAGAAACGACGCCGAAGGGGTGATGCCACCAGCTCCTCCGCAAAAATCTCCCCAAAAAAACAAGACCGCACGGCCAACCTCGCCCTCGCCACCTCGTCCGGCCTCACATCACCCGAACGGGCACCGCCAAGTCCCACAGTCTATCACACACCTCTCTGTAAACCTCAGTTGGCCTCCGCGCGTCGCAGACGGCCATCACGATGGCTTTTTTGGCTTTCTGGAAAACCAGGACCACACTGTCACAACGCGGTACCCGTGCAAAAGCAACCACAGCATCTCTCAGCGCCACCAGCGCCGCCTGAAGCGTTCTACATCCGACCGGCAGTTTGTAAGTCTCCGCCGCTCTTCTCACGAAGATGCTATAGGGAGATCCTCGATGGTGTCGAAAAGATTTCGGCACCGGTCCGTCTAATTTATTGTATCCCGCCAGCTCGACCAGATTTCCATTTCACTCGCCGAGTGTCTCCTTCCCTCTGAGGAAAAGGGTCCGCAGAGAAAGATATAGTGGAGGATGGCCAGTCAGGAGCATCGAGGTTCAGGAGTAGTAACTGCGTCGAGGGCAGTTGGTGCTCGAAACAAAAACTAAACTTTTATAGTTTCTAGCTATAGTTACAAGTTTCGTGGTCCACCCTTTATATGAAACCAAAGTGTAGTTGAAATAGTAATTAATAACTTTCAAGTTGTAGACACCGTGTGTGACGTGTGGTTGGATTGGTTAAATGAATAATATTGCCTCATCTAATTTAAATTAATTTAGAAAAGTACTAATTATACATAAGAATAATTGCAGTTTCTTTTAAAGATAATTTTTTTGCTCAGAAGTTTGAGTGGATTCAATGATGAGTTGCTTTAATACGGGCGTATTATTATTGTATTGTACAATTTAATTATGTAGACATGTTAACATATTTTTAATAAAATTACTAGACTGTAATTTTACCCAAAAAACTGTAGTGTTTTGGACGACTACCTCCTTAAAATTTAAAATTTTGAGCTAAAGTGGCTAAAGCAATACCCAGACACAATACATAGTCCTAGACGGTTACCAATTTTAGTCAATTGTTTGGAAAACTCCCATCATTGGTTTTAAAACCTTTGGACAATTAAAATTTAATGCACTGCAATTATACACATTAATTACGAGTATTAATTGAAAACCTATGCGGTGTTATACTAGTTGAACATTTAAAAGTACAAGGTTAGTTCCATATGGAGGTAGTTGAGAGACAAGTTACAAGCATTACATTTTAATATTTAATTTTATAAAATAAATAAATTCGTTTCAATGCCTTGTGAATGTAAAATTTGCTTCTTGTGGCATACTTTAATTTTTTAGCTTCAATTTTCTTTCAAAATAAACAAAGATTTGAGGTAACGATAAATAATTTAAAATAAAATTAGAAAAGTAAATTTTCATGACTATACAAATTCAGTAGCGGAATATGATAATGATAAACGGAAATATCTGCTAGTAGATTTTATTATTACAACTCAAGGTTGATGTAGGTAATGTACCGTTCTAAAATAGATTAAAATTAACATTGATAACAATTTGGATAAAACCTTCAATTCTTTGAGATTTACATACTACATGAAGTTTTTGGTGTATTAGTAACAATGATTATTCCCCAACATAAATCATCCTCTATGAGGAATGGGTTAGCTTAGTGATATTTAAATTGTGGGAAAAATGGCATAGCAGGCTTCTGGAGTAACTGGCTTAAATATAGATGCAACTTAAGTGTACTAAATTGCATAAAAATACAAATGAGTAAATGTTGAGCAATATCAGTTGATAGAAATCGTGTTTACTCCTTCATTTTTCACCTATTCCATTTTGCCCGGTGTATCATGGCAATATGAACTTTTTACATATTTTTTTTACAAACGGGCTAGGTCAATCTAGTTTTGTAATAACGATTTTTAAATAGCAAACATGAGCAGAGTAGCAGCATATAAGGCCTGAGGAGCTTGTAACATTTTTTATAAAAAGTTGTAAAAAAGTTTTTGGTATGCCTAAAAACTGCTCCAAATAAAAAGTATGCCATTTTGCCCACAATTCCCATATTAGTAACAATTTAATATTTCTCCAACATAAATCATGAATTTTAAATTGTTTTAAATAAATGTAGTTATAAAAAAATTAATTTCGTAAGATCTAGTAGTAATTGTTAATTACCACAAACCGCCAATTACTGTGCCTAGAGATCTAGACACAGCTCCCAAATTATTGATGAGTGATGTGATGACTGATGAGCGCTATCACTGTACTATGTTAACTATTTTAAATATGAAATTAGCAATGGCTTTTAGTTTTGGAATTTTGACTAAGCTTTAATGTATTCTTTAGAAATAAAAAATAAATTAAAGAAATTTCGTCATCTTAATTACACTCTCACGTGCATACTAGGCCATCGCACAAGAATATATTTTTGGAAGAAAGTATTAGTATTAGGTATAGCCAAAAATTAGCCTAACCGCCTAACTAAATAAATGTTTTGGTCTTTCAATTTAGAAGTCAACGATCAACTCTGCTAAATTAAAATTGTAGTTTAATCTAAAAAAGGGAAAGTTGTTAGAAATGAAGTTTTATTTTTGACCTACCACAATTGCGAACATTAAAGCCGATTTAAAAAACCAACGTTAAATATTTAATACCATTAACACGAAAATGAATAAAATTACGATAAATATAATATATTTTTGGTTTAAAAAACTTCTTAAGGATAAATTGCTCAATAATTGCAGTTATCAGGTCTGCAAACCAATGAACCAAATTATCTCAATAAAATATGTATTTAGAAATAAATTAACACAACCTTCAGATTTTTACGCCATGTGTAATACAAAATACTCAAAAATTAGCAAATAGTTTTCTTTCAAATTGCTTTCAACTCTTCTCTCTTAGAGCACTTTGCAGTCAGTAGATCTTAAGAATGTCGTTGTAATACAGAAGTACAGTCTAATTTTACATAACTTTTTAATCTAAACAAAAAGTAGTAATACTATACATTATTCGATATTTAAAAAGTATAATTATCAAGGTGGGTTCTATAAACTTTTAAATGACACATTTTAGATTTTGAACCAGATCCATAATTTGCTATACACCAAGATAAGATTAAATGTTACAAAAGAGGAAGAAAGTTATTTTAGGAGTGTTTTAAAATTTGCTACTTTAGTGTAGTAAACGAGGATTTTACTGCTAAGAACCCACGCCTTGAACGAATTTTGATGAAATTTTTTTTATTGAGTTCTAAATACCATAAAGATTAAAGTTCATATTGTTAAAAAGTGTGCATTTGCCTCATCATCTTTTTAAACCACTTCTTGTGAATTCAATTTTGAAAATCATAAAAATTAGCTGAAAAAGAATTTTTATTTCAAAATTTTGGGTGCAAATGCTTACGGGTTTGATAATTAATAACTAAGCAACAATTTTACGGAAAAAAAATTTCAAAAATGCATGATGAAATTCTTATTAACATTTAATAAACAAGAGCTAGTGAAGCACTTCTAGGCATCTCAGAAACTTCAAATTTGGCACCAATGTATATAATGTCCTCAAGATTAATAAAAAAAGTCTTCAGGTCCTGAAAACCTTCTGGGAGTCGATTGAAGGGGGAGGGGGGGACGCCCCCGTACTTTTTAGAGAAAATCGGACCTTATTAGGGATCTCTAGAGTGTAATGTACAATGACACCAAATTTCAAGTTCTTAGGATGCTTAAAAGTGCTTGTGACTCAAAGTAACAAAATCACTAGAATTGGTTAAAAAGACGATGAGGCAAATGCACACTTTTTTACAGTATAAACTTTGATCATTAGGGTATTTAGAATTTAATAAAAAAGATTTCATTAAAATTCGATCAAGGAGTTGGTTCTTCTCAGTGTTATTATTTTTCAGCAAATTCGTAAGATGACGTTACTTGGAGTTACAAGCACTTTTAAGCATCCTACGAACTTGTAATTTGGTGTCGTTGTAGAACACACTCTAAAGATCTCTACATAAGTCTAATTTTTTCTAATAAAAAACGGGGTGTTGTCCCCCCCCCCCCTTTCAATCGGCCCAGAGGGTTTTCAGAACTTGAAGACTTTTTTTTAGTAATCTTAAGGACATCATATACATTGGTGCCAAATTTGAAGTTTCTGAGATGCCTCGAAGTGCTTCATTAGTTACTATTAAGTAAATGTTAATAAGAATTTCATCATGCGTTTTTAAAATTCTTTTTTCCGTAAACTTGTTGCTTAGTTACTAATTATAAAACGCGTAAGCATTTGCACCCAAAATTTTGAAATAAAAATTCTTTTTTCATGATTTTGAAAATTCAGTTCACAAGAAGTGGTTTAAAAAGATGATGAGGCAAATGCACACTTTTTAACAATATAAACTTTAATCTTTAGGGTATTTAGAAATCAATAAAAAAATTTCATCAAAATTCGTTCAAGGCGTGGGTACTTCGCAGTTTATGCTCTTTTCAGTCTAATATGACTCCGTTACTTGTGTTTTGTTATAAGTACATAATACAGAGTGCTTCAGGATGGAAAATCAATATTTTGTTAGGAAATTAAAGTGTACGCTAAAATAAGCAAAAAGTTCCTGTTATCTCACGTTAAGAGAGTTGACTTCCTGATATGAAGTGTAAAGTGTGATAATCAAATTTCGTGTAGAGAAACCAAAACTTTTTTGGTTCGTCAGTTGCTGTTGTCAGATTCGACTAGAACTGACTCGCTGAAAAAAAGTGGCACTCTTTTTTACTCTTTATAAAACAATATCAAATTTTTTGCATACATAATTATTTTTATCAAATACTACTGTGTGTCAACTCTTTATACAGGTGTTTTAGCAAAACAAAACAAAATCACTGGATAGCAATTAAGTCGAGTCTAGCCCACATTATAAGATTGTGCAATATCTCTGTAATTAGAATTACAAACTTTAAAAGAATTTAGTAAAATAAAGCTGCAAATATTCTTTAATTACAATGAAACTTAGATAATCGCAAGGGAAATTCGATAGTAGTTTTGGAGTTTTGGAGCTAAGACAAAAAGTTAAAAATTAAAAAAAAATACTTATAGGCTTACGACAAGAGATTAGCAATTTTTGTAGCATAGAAACTGTTAGAAAAAAATAAGCTATATTCTAGTTTTCTTTATTAACACTCAGCATGTTATGGAAGCAAATAATTAAGATGCTAATTTAAGTTCTAAAGAAGTTGAAGCCTTAAGACTTCGAATTCGAATAATAGAGGTCATATTATTTTTAAAATTTGTGTTAAGAGGTAAAAAAATATACAAACAAGTGAGATTCGTGATTGTTTCGACTTATGGGAAGTATTTGTTTCGATTTATAGTTTTAAGACTTTCAAGATTAAGGTAACGGAAAAATAATAGTTTTATCGAGGTTTTGAATTTAACGAAGTTCCACTGTTTTGTCAACCTGGTTATTCAACTTGTAGTAACCACGTTTTTTTAACAGCCTATGTTTTAAATTTCATTGTCGATATTATGTGGTTATGCTATTCTATAGAGTTTTTGGACAAACCCGACCACAACATTAAAACGAAATTTCTCATATACGTAGATCAAATTCTGATTATAATAAATTCTTTATTCATTTGAAATAGCTGCTTTTTTGTGTTCCGTATTTAATACTAACTCCGTTCAGCGACCAGAAATAGCTAGGCCACTCCCCACAAATTTCTGTCGGATAGACACCTGTCAATTCTTGCATGATTGTCGAGGGGTACTGCAGTCAATATAAAAGAATTGAGCTGTCAACGGTAGTTATCTGCAGCCAATGGCAGACATAGCATATGCAGTCAACTACAGTTAGTGTACAATTCAGAACAGTGGTTGACCCCTCGGTGATTGTTATAAACCGTATTTTCAAAATTCTACCAATAGAAAATGTGTATTTGAATTTTTATTTTTGTGGGAGCGGCTTAGCTATTTCTGGTCGTTGAACAGAGTATAGTGGTTGTTGAAAACGAGAGTCCACGGAATCAGACTTATTTACAGAGGGTTAGTTACCTGTAACTGCTCTCTAAAAGGAATATTTATTCTTTCCCTTTCGTAGTAACCGTGTGAAAGTTTAAAACCTTCTATCGTCGTCGTCAAAAACTCTACAGACTCGTCACGTAACCAAAAAATTTGGTGATTTTCCACATTTAAGTGAAAAAGGAATAAAAGAAACTAAAGAAAATGTAGCGGGGACTTTTTATTGATGTTCTTTTGTTCTAAAAAAATCATCGAGTTGATTTGAATTTTTGTTTTTTATTTGTCAGCAAATTCCGAAAACATTTGCTTTTGTTTTCATCAATCTTTGAAGTATAAAGATAGGCACTTTACTTAAAGAGAAAATCGTTTTTTCTCAATTATCATGACCAACTTGATTTTGAATTTTATTTTTTAAAAACCTGTAACATTCTTGTCAGAATCAGTAGGGCCGAATTTCACAACAATAAATTGAAATTCTTTTGTCGATTATACCTAGTAGAGAACTTGACCTCAATCTGAGGACACACTGTATAAGAAAAATCTTATTATGTAAACAGACCTTTAGAATTAGATAGACAACATAGAGATCTCATTTTTTTAATTTATGCAAACAAGAATCGTTTAGAAAATTAAAATTTAAAATAGTAGACATTTATAAACAATAAAATGAATTAGAAAAAATAATAGTTACTAGTACTAAAAAGTTTTTTTAACAAGTGTTGTAAATATTAGTACAAATGATTAATACATTTATTTAGTTTTAGATAAATTTGAGTCTTGGACATAGGAGTTAAGAAATTAAGTACAAATTAGATAATGAAAAATTAATAAAATATGCATGAGAAAGAACATTTGCAAATAATTTTAGTTGATGTCTTCAGAAATACAGAATTTAATTATTGTAACATACCGGGTGATTATAACCAAACCTGGCCATAGGGCGACTTAACATTACGCTAATTTCCAAAAATATATGAATTGCCATGAAATATATTTCTTTAAATCACACACTGACAGTTTAAAATTTCCTATGATAAATAAAATCGCTATTGCCGGATTTGGTAACCATGGCACGTTACCATGGCAGTTCATATATTTTTGGAAATATGCATAATGTTAAATTGCCCTATGGCCAGGTTTGGTGCTAATCACCCGGTACATCTTTTCTGATAAATAATTTTTTTACCCCACAAATCAGTCAGTGAATAATTTATTGCCCCTTTTTCAAAAAATATATCAATACCAATACAAAAATTTTAGCTACCGCCGGCCTATAATACTTTTAACAAGTAGCATTATTATAATGAGTAAAATTTCTTAATAAGAATTTTTAAAACTTGTGTTTTCGTAAAATTATTGATTTTCGATTGGTTATAGAGTTAAATTACTCTTAATTTGCTTGAAGTCAAAAGTCCATAACTTATCAAAAATTTGTCAACATGCTATACCTACGTGGTAAATAGATTTTGTCAAAGATTCAAACAAGTAAAACGTGTTATTTGGGAAATATTTTTCCACCAAAATGCGTAATTAAGGAGGCCATAAACTTGGAAATTTAAAAACTTTAATTAAGAGTAGCGCTTTAATAGCTAAACAGCAACCACAGTGAGATTTTAGAGTTTACTTCAAAGTTGTGATTTTTCTAAATTCGCCTGAATCATCTTTGAAGGTTTTTCGGTTTTTTAATGTTTCTAGAATAGGTATTCAATTTTATTTCTTAAAATTTTTATAAAAACTATTAAAGTTAGTAATGTGGTAAAAATATGAATTCAGAAATCTTGTGCATAAAACATAAATAAAACACTTACTTTCATTATTCATTTAAGCAGGTTTGTGAAGAAATTAAATAATTGAGAGTAATTTAAAAAAATAATAAGTTATAAAATCGTTGCAACTTACTTGTTTGAAGCCATATTGTCAACTTTCAAATCACACTCACTGATTCAATATCGAAAGAATTTGGTTTTGTTTTAGAAACAAACAATTTACAACAGTTATTATTGTAATAAATTGTTAATGTATGTACGCGATGTAACTTGAGTCATTATTATGCACGAAATAATCACATTAATAATAATTCAATTATTATTAATTTTAAACCGGTAAAAAACTAGTATTTAACATTTTTTCGTTACACCATTTCATTAACATTTAGAAAAATTTTTGCGGTTCCGCAATTTGTTCAAATTGTTATTACCTATCACAACAGGTGAGTTTGTAACTTACAGTCAGTATACTATTTTTGCTCCCACTACATTATCGCATTGCTATTGACACAGTTCTAAAGTAATGCTAATGATGGACCGAGTACGGTCAGTACAGCATTTACTTGTTCACGTAAATGATTTTTAAAAATTAAACAAACAGTACTAATTACAATAAATAACTAGTAAATCAAATAAACAATGTAACTGTTTATTAAATTACATTTTTTTCAGAATTTTTAATTGTGGGTACGTGAGTAGCCATGAATTTTACAGATTATAGAATTACGCTAATAGCAGAGTCGAATTAAACAAAAAACCAGCGCTTTTAGAAAAAGCGGAGGGATAGCAATTTTTTTTCACGAATCGCTTTATTTTGGGACCCTAATTATGGCAGAGATTTTTCCAGATCAGAGGCGTGCGGGAACAGGGTCAAAATCGCCTTTGTTTGTTGCAAAACTGCTAGTTTTGACAATATCTTTGATCACATTGAAAATAGCAAAAAAATGCATCTTACGTAATTTTTAACGTATAAAATTACAAAGAGAATGAGACCGGTCCGAACCCAAACGGATAGTTCGTTTATGCAGAAAAAAATAGAAACCATAGGAAGTTGATATATTTTCAAATTTAATTTAAAAAAAAAGTAAATGGCCAAATTTTTTGAAAATGCTTTTGAAAGATGTATTTTGATACACAGAAACACTGTACCAAATTTCAACTTCAAATATTTATTTAAACAACCACAATCGCTAGAAGACTAAAAATTTTTAACCACTAATAAAGTTGGAGCAAATGATGGTAGAGGGTGAAACTTTTTTTTAAATGAAAGGTATTGCCAAGCACTTTAAAATAATAGCAAATTGTAATTTTTTCTCAACTTCTTCGCCGTTTTTTCGCCTTATGTTTATGAGGAGTTGTATACAAATAACAATAATTTGCTCAGTAACTTAGTGATAAACATGAAACATGCGGTGAACTACTCGTTAACATTAGGTGAAAAAACGGCGAAGAAGTTGAGAAAAAATTACGATTTGCTATTATTTGAAAGTGCTTAGTAATACCTTTCTTTCAAAAAAAAGTTTCAACCTCTACCACCATTTGCTCCAACTTTATTCGTAGTTGAAAATTTTTAGTCTTTTAGTGATTGTGGCTGTTTAAATAAATATTAGAAGTTGAAATTTGGTACAGTGTTTTTGTGTATTAAAATACATCTTTTAAAGCATTTTTGAAAAATTTGGCCGTTTATTTTTTTTTTTAATTAAATTTAAAAATAATTGAACTTTCCGTGTTTGCTATTTTTTTCTGCATTAACGAACTACCCGTTTGAACTCGGACCGATTCCATTCTCTGCGTAATTTTATACATTACAAATTACCTCAGATGTATTTTCTTGCTATCTTCAATGTGATCGAAGATATTGTCAAAACTAGCAGTTTTGCAACAAACAAAGGCGATTTTGACCCTGTTCCCGCACGCCGCTGATCTGGAAAAATCTCTGCCATAATTAGCGTCCCAACATAAAGCGATTCGTGAAAAAAAATTGCTATCCCTCCGCATTTTCTTTAAAAATTTAGTTCGACGCTACTATAATATTGTGGCCTATTATTTAATGCATCGGTGATGATGTGTTATCGTGGTTCGTAAAAACTATAGTCTCTTTTATCTGTTCGATACTTCTTCATGATTCCTTGGTAGCCTCCTCTTCTATTTATTGACTTGAAAAGTCACCGATATACCGCAAATTGCCATTTTTTGGTATTATAATCTTAAAAAGACTACAAAAACGAAAGATACAGGCTGTGTTATCTATATCTCTTATGCTTATCGACTATATTGTTGTCTTTATTTTTTATAGCTCTTAAAGTTTTAGAAGTACAACCAAGTTGAGCCACTCTGTATATTATATGTGCGTTTGGGTATTTCTAATCACAATTCATATAGCCATAGCCATGTAATTTATTCATAGTTTAGAGAATTCTTAATTGTTTAATCTTAATTGGAATTTTATGTGAATTTACAAAATAATTACACAAAATATCACAGTGTTTATTCAGAGCTATTAAAATAAAAATATATCGAGAAGCCTTAGAAATAAGTAGATATTAATCAGGCGTAAAGAAAAAACAAAAAGAGCTTGATTATCCATGAAAGCGCATTATCATTCTTCAATAATATTGAATTTAATTTTGATTACATCAAATTTTATTACTGAAAAGTGATTTTATTCTCTTCAATTCGAAATAAGCTATTTATTTCATTATTACGTGATTATTATGATTTTGATTATATTTTTTATAATTTTATTTTTTACATAAATATACCCACAACCTCTAAAATTACCTTGCAAATTAAATAATTACAGTGAATTCAATTAAGGAAGTTAACGAAGCAAGACTTTACTTTTAAGTAATTTTAAATGACTTCAACATTCCACAAACACAATAGTTAGGATTGTTAGAATATATTGAACGATGCTTTTGGGAAATTATATTATGACTAGCAGGACCTGTGGGCTACGCCACACGCCTTTTAATTTAGCGTTTCCTTAGTTTGCAAAACCCTTGGCAAAACCTATCAAATCTTAATTAGGTATATGAGCCCAACATACTCTACAATGTAGCAATAAATCGATATTGTGAAATTTGTGGGCATACGAATGTATGATAATATATGTAATATGTTGAAGCAAAAAAAGGCCGCTATGATGTATATTAGGAAAGAGGTGGAAGCAGGTGCTTTTTATCGTGCACCACCAATGACGGCACCTCCACCACCGTTTCATCAGAACCGTTACCTCAAAAAACCCTCTACAACCACCTGCTTTAATTTTAAGTAGCACCGCCGCCTTAGGGACCTCTATAACCCCCAGCTTTAATTTAAATTGGGAGGCACGTGCACCACTAATGTAAACATTGCCGCCACCAAGCTCACCAAAATCCCTGCTTCAGGGCACCCTACAACCACCCGCTTTATTTTAATTGGGAGGCACATCCACTACCAACGACAGCACTTCCGCTACCGGAATCACCAGAATACCCTCAGGGCACCCTACAACCACCCGCTTTTATTTCATTTGAAAAATACGTGCACACCACTAACGCCAGCACCACCGCCACCGATATCACCATAAGGTCGCCCAAGGACCCCTACAACCACCTGCTTAAATTTCAATTGGGAGGCAAGTGCATCACTAAAGTCAGCACTATATCGCCACCGAGAACAACAGAACTGCCGCCCCAAAAACCCCTACAACCACCCGCTTTAATTTCAATTGTGAAGCACGCCACTAACGTCAGTATCGCCGCCACCGATATCACCCGAATCACCGCCTCAGGAACCCCTACGACCAACCACTTTAATTTCAATTGGCACGTGCATCACTAAAGTCAGCATCACCGCCACCGAGAACACCAGAACCGCCGTCTTAGAGACCCCTACAATCACCCGCTTTAATTTTAGTTGAGAGGCACATACACCACTAACGTCAGCATCGCCGCTACAGAGTACACCAGAACTGCCGCCTCAGGGCACCCTTCAACCACCCGCTTTAATTTCAATTAGCAAGCACACGCACCGTTAATTGCAGTACCGCCGTCTCAGGGAACCCTATAACCACCCGCTTTCATTTCATTTGGAAGGCAAGTGCACAACTAACGACAGCACCGCCCCCCTCCCCGTATTACCAACACCGCCTCCTTCGTGGCCTCCACAACCACCCGCTTTTATTTCAAATGTGAGGCAGTACATTTCTTGGCGAATTTGTTAGAGTAGATTTTTAAAAGTAAAATTTGAAATATTAATTTTTATGTGTCAATAAATTATAGAATTTAACTAACTTGAAACCATAAAGGAACGCATTCAAAATTGATTTATAGTTTACTAGCAGGACCCGTGGGCTACGCCACACGCCTTTTAATTTAGCGGCTCCTTAGTTTGCAAAACCCTTGACAAAACCTATCAAAGTTTAATTAGGTATGAGCCCAACATACTCTACAATGCAACAATAAATCGATATTGTGAAATTTGTGGGCATACGAATGTATGATAATAGTATGTAGAAGCAAAAAAAGGCCGCTATGATGTCTATTAGGAAAAAGGTGGAAGCAGGTGCTTTTTATCGTGCACCACCAATGACGGCACCTCCACCACCTCAGAACCGTTATCTCAGGAAACCCTCTACAACCACCTGCTTTAATTTTAAGTAGAATCGGCGCCTTAGGGATCTCTATAACCCCCCGCTTTAATTTAAATTGGGAGGCACGTGCACCACTAATATAAACATTGCCGCCACCAAGCTCACCAAAATCCCCGCTTCAGGGCACCCTACAACCACCCGCTTTATTTTAATTGGGAGGCACGTCCACCACCTACGACAGCACTTCCGCCACCGGAATCACCGGAATACCCTCAGGGCACCCTACAACCACCCGCTTTTGTTTCATTTGAGAAATACGTGCACACCACTAACGCCAGCACTACCGCCACCGATATTACCAGAACGCCGCCCCAAGGTCCCCTACAACCACCTGCGTAAATTTCAATTGGGAGGCAAGTGCATCAATAAAGTCAGCACTATCGCCACCGAGAACAACAGAACTGTCGCCCCAAAAACCTCTACAACCACCCGCTTTAATTTGAATCGTGAAGCACGTGTACCACTAACGTCAGCATCGCCGCCACCGATATCACCAAAATCATCGCCTCAGGAACCCCTACAACCAACCACTTTCATTTCAATTTCAATTGACACGTGCAACACTAAAGTCAGCATCACCGCCACCGAGTACACCAGAACCGCCGTCTTAGAGACCCCTACAACCACCCGCTTTAATTTTAGTTGGGAGGCACATGCAACACTAACGTCAGCATCGCCGCTACCGAGTACACCAGAACTGCCGCCTCAGGGCACCCTTCAACCACCCGCGCACCGTTAATGACAGTACCGCCGTCTAAGGGAACCCTATAACCACCCGCTTTCATTTCAAATGTGAGGCAGTACATTTCTTGGCGAATTTGTTAGAGTAGATTTTTAAAAGTAAAATTTGAATATTAATTTTTATGTGTCAATAAATTATAAAATTTAACTAACTTGAAACCATAAAGGAACGCATTTAAAATTGATTTATAGTTCATGGTACATTTCTGTAAAACGTAGTTTTAAATTTTAGTTTTTGGGAGTTCTCTCACATTTTTGCTAATTTCTAAGCCCCCAGTTGACATATCGTAATCATACCTAGCCTATGTTACTCCCAAAAGTACGGTCTATATGTGAAAGAAAAAATTATTAAAATTGGTTCGGTGGTTCGCGAGATCTTAAGTAACGCACATACATACATACATACATACAT
Source organism: Malthinus seriepunctatus (assembly GCA_963924605.1). NCBI lineage: Eukaryota > Metazoa > Arthropoda > Insecta > Coleoptera > Cantharidae > Malthinus > Malthinus seriepunctatus. The sequence goes on from OZ004600.1 coordinate 49,382,788, forward strand.
ACATACATACATACATACATACAAACATCTTACTTTATATATTAGTATAGATGGTACATTTCTGTATAACGTTTAATAACATAGTTTTTGAGAGTTCTCTCACATTTTTGCTAATTTCTAAGCTCCCAGTTGACATATCGTAATCATACCTAGCCTATGTTACTCCCAAAAGTACGGTCTATATGTGAAAGAAAAAATTATTAAAATTGGTTCAGTGGTTCGCGAGATCTTAAGTAACGCACATACATACATACATACATACAAACATCTTCTATCTATACTAATATATAAAGTAAGATGTGTATGTATGTATGTATGTATGTATGTATGTATGTATGTATGTATGTATGTGCGTTACTTAAGATCTCGCTAACCACCGAACCAATTTTAATAATTTTTTTTTTCACATATAGACCGTACTTTTGGGAGTAACATAGGCTAGGTATGATTACGATATGTCAACTGGGGCCTTAGAAATTGGCAAAAATGTGAAAGAACTCCCAAAAACTAAAATTTAAAACTACGTTATATGGTTATACAGAAATGTACCATGAACTATAAATCAATTTTGAATGCGTTCCTTTATGGTTTCAACTTAGTTAAATTCTATAATTTATTGACACATAAAAATTAATATTTCAAATTTTACTTTTAAAAATCTACTCTAACAAATTCGCCAAGAAATGTACTGCCTCACATTTGAAATAAAAGCGGGTGGTTGTTGAGGGCCACGGAGGAGGCGGTGTTCGTAATACGGGGGGGGCGGTGCTGTCGTTAGTGGTACACGTGTCTTCCAAATGAAATTAAAGCGGGTGGTTATAGGGTTCCCTGAGATGGCAGTACTGTCATTAACGGTGCGTGTAATTGCCAATTGAAATTAAGGTGGGTGGTTGAAGGGTGCCCTGAGGCGGCACTTCTGGTGTACTCGGTAGCGGCGATGATGACGTTAGTGGTGGATGTGCCTCTCATCTAAAATTAAAGCGGGTGGTTGTAGGGGTCTCTAAGACGGCGGTTCTGGTGTACTCGGTGGCGGTGATGCTGACTTTAGCGATGCACGTGCGAATTGAAATTAAAGTGGTTGGTTGTAGGGGTTCCTGAGGCGGTGATTCTGGTGATATCGGTGGCGGCGATGCTGACGTTAGTGGTGCACGTGCTTCACAATTGATATTAAAGCGGGTGGTTGTAAGGGTTTTTGGGGCGGCAGTTCTGTTGTTCTAGGTGGCGATATAGTGTTGAAATTAGTTATGCACTTGCCTCCCATTTGAAATTTAAGCAGGTGGTTGTGGGGGTCCTTGGGGCGGCGTTCTGGTGATATCGGTGGTGGTGGTGTGCACGTATTTCTCAAATGAAACGAAAGCGGGTGGTTGTAGGGTGCCCTGAGGGTATTCTGGTGATTCCGGTGGCGGAAGTGCTGTCGTTGGTGGTGGATGTGCCTCCCAATTAAAATAAAGCGGGTGGTTGTAGGGTGCCTGAAGCGGGGATTTTGGTGAGCGTGGTGACGGCAATGTTTACATTAGTGGTGCACATGCCTCCCAATTTAAATTAAAGCGGGGGGTTATAGAGGTCCCTAAGGCGGCGGTGCTACTTAAAATTAAAGCAGGTGGTTGTAGAGGGTTTCCTGAGGTAACGGTTCTGATGAAACCGTGGTGGAGGTGCCGTCATTGGTGGTGCACTATAAAAAGCACCTGCTTCCAACTTTTTCCTAATAGACATCATAGCGACCTTTTTTTGCTTCTACATATTATTATTATCATACATTCGTATGCCCACAAATTTCACAATATCGATTTATTGTTACATTGTAGAGTATGTTGGGCTCATATACCTAATTAAGATTTGATAGGTTTTTCCAAGGGTTTTGCAAACTAAGGAGCCGCTAAATTAAAAGGCGTGTGGCGTAGCCCACGGGTCCTGCTAGTACTAATATATAAAGTAAGATGTTTGTATGTATGTATGTATGTATGTATGTATGTATGTATGTATGTATGTATGTGCGTTACTTAAGATCTCGCTAACCACCGAACCAATTTTAATAATTTTTTTTTTCACATATAGACCGTACTTTTGGGAGTAACATAGGCTAGGTATGATTACGATATGTCAACTGGGAGCTTAGAAATTAGCAAAAATGTGAGAGAACTCTCAAAAACTATGTTATTAAACGTTATACAGAAATGTACCATAAACTATAAATCAATTTTGAATGCGTTCCTTTATGGTTTCAAGTTAGTTAAATTCTATAATTTATTGACACATAAAAATTAATATTTCAAATTTTACTTTTAAAAATCTACTCTAACAAATTCGCCAAGAAATGTACTGCCTCACATTTGAAATAAAAGCGGGTGGTTGTTGAGGGCCACGGAGGAGGCGGTGTTCGTAATACGGGGGGGGGCGGTGCTGTCGTTAGTGGTACACGTGTCTTCCAAATGAAATTAAAGCGGGTGGTTATAGGGTTCCCTGAGATGGCAGTACTGTCATTAACGGTGCGTGTAATTGCCAATTGAAATTAAAGTAGGTGGTTGAAGGGTGCCCTGAGGCGGCAATTCTGGTGTACTCGGTAGCGGCAATGATGACGTTAGTGGTGGATGTGCCTCTCAACTAAAATTAAAGCGGGTGGTTGTAGGGGTCTCTAAGACGGCGGTTCTGGTGTACTCGGTGGCGGTGATGCTGACTTTAGTGATGCACGTGCCAATTGAAATTAAAGTGGTTGGTTGTAGGGGTTCCTGAGGCGGTGATTCTGGTGATATCGGTGGCGGCGATGCTGACGTTAGTGGTGCACGTGCTTTACAATTGATATTTAAGCGGGTGGTTGTAAGGGTTTTTGGGGCGGCAGTTCTGTTGTTCTAGGTGGCGATATAGTGTTGAAATTAGTTATGCACTCGCCTTCCATTTGAAATTTAAGCAGGTGGTTGTGGGGGTCCTTGGGGCGGGGTTCTGGTGATATCGGTGGCGGTGGTGTGCACGTATTTCTCAAATGAAACAAAAGCGGGTGGTTGTAGGGTGCCCTGAGGGTATTCTGGTGATTCCGGTGGCGGAAGTGCTGTCGTTGGTGGTGGATGTGCCTCCCAATTAAAATAAAGCGGGTGGTTGTAGGGTGCCTGAAGCGGGGATTTTGGTGAGCGTGGTGACGGCAGTTTTGCAAACTAAGGAGCCGCTAAATTAAAAGGCGTGTGGCGTAGCCCACGGGTCCTGCTAGTACTTTATATATTAGTATAGATGAAAGACTTAAGATCTGAAGGCGAAAGTTATGGATTCAAGGCATATCCTACATTCGATACTAGAAATACTTTGATATACATCCTCGTTGAACGAACGCAGAAGATGCACTGTTTTAAGGAAACTGAGTTGACTGTAATTTGAGTTAAATTGTCGTAATTTGTTTAATTTAACTGAATGATTTAGAATGAGCAAAAGTGACACGTTTTTTCGGCAAGTCAGTTATCTTCTCAGATGTGACGAGGTCGAGTCTGACAACTACTAACGAGCCAAAAAAAGTTACTTTTCTTCGTATGAAACATTTTATTTTTTCTTAAAACAATTATTAAATTATTAATTATTAATTTAGTTAAAAATTAAATAAAACTCATTTAAACTCTAAAAATAAAAGATTTTGAAAAGCGCCATCTCTTGTCAATTACTTGTACTAGTACAAAACAGTACTACTACATATTTTTTAAATGCATTTTAAATTGCACCACCTGACCGGCAGATAGGCCAGAGCCCGTTTAGACCAACTTTAAGTTACGTACCTATTAACTGGATGGATATTTATCAGTTGTAGTCTACGGTGTAGTTGCTCAATTGCTCAATGTTTATCTTAACTTTTTTGAAAGGACACCCTTTAACGCACCGCAGAATACTTAAACAATATTTTCAAAAAAATGTGTCCACCTTGGCATCCTTTTATAAATGCATCATTGGATTTTAGTGTATCCTCGATTATTTGACACAATTGTTAGTGTTGTTTGAACCAGTGGCGTAACCAGAATTTTTTTATGGGAGGTCGAATGTTAGAGTTTGTCTGGACTCTTAGAGAAAAGAACAGAGAACAGTTTTATGTGCTTTTTTGCCCTCGAAGTGGTTGATCAAACTGAAGACTAGGGCTTCACTTGGGAGATTTCTCGGGAGAAATGAGCGTTTCTCGCATCTCGCAATTTATAGCGAGACGAGAATGCGAGATTCTCGCAATTTTGAGAGACTCACGTAAAGCCGTACTGAAGACACTGAAGTTATCGTCTATCACCAGCTACCTTCACTACTAAAATTTTTAACGGTTTACGGTACGTGTGATAGGCGTTTAAATTTTAGTGGTGGTAGCTGCTGATAGATGACAAGATAGCAGCTCCAGTGTTCGCAACCCCTAACAACTTCATAACAATCATGAACATAATATTCTGAATTCGGAAAAATATTGAATGAAAAAGTGAAAACGACGAAGTCAAGAATTTGTTATTCCGAAAAGAAGGGTAGAACACCCTACATCACCTACGCCACTGCTTGAAACGTTTAAGTAAGTGCTAGTAGGGCAAGGTTAATATTCTTAATGTTTGATTAAACATAATAACAAACCTCTTTTATTGCGGTTAATTTTGAATAAAAACGTCTATAAAGATTTATATGCCATGCGTAAGTGCTAATGGACTCGAATATAAGCATTTGAACCTTAAAAAATAGTTGTTGAAGTGTCCTGAACAAGCGAGAAAACTTTCTCTTGTAATCATTTAATTTTCTCTTCTTTACTTCTTCCTTATCATCTTTTTTGCTCGATTATCCCATTAATACTCAATTATGTAATTACGACCACTACCGTGAATTCCCCTATTTCTCTTTATTTAGAAAACAACAGGTTATTATTAATTTTCAGTTGTCATTATTTCTTTTAATAATTAATTTGAAAACTCGACACCTCAGATTAAGCTTTCCTTTTAATCCCAATTTTTTTTAACTTGCACTTTTTGAATTACGAATTACTTACCGAAATTTCGTACTCCAGTTACGTTATCCTTTCTAAATTAAAGCATTTTGAGAACGTATTATTAATTGTTAATATTCTTGTTCATGCATCTCACTTTCTCTATATTATTTAATAGTTTTTACCTTTAGGACTTCTTACAAATTATTTGCAATACAACGAATTTGCTGATTGAAACAGTTTCTAAGAAGTTGGTTATGTAGGCTTTTGAGCTTGTAAATTACCGAGACGAATGCTATGAGAGAGCCCATTAAATGATATTAAACTATGTATTTTAAAATCTTTGGTTGATTTAGAAAGGTCTAAAGTTTCTAGATCCTAAAAACGTTTTAGTGTAGGGTCCTACAAAAATATGATTCTTCTTCTGTGATTTTTTCTCCATCAGGAGCTAGTTGATTTTTCCTTTCAAAGCCTCCTATATCATTTCAGTCTCCTGATTCCAATAGTCTGTTTTCTATATACATATTTCTTGTACTTACGTGTATTCCACGTTCCTTTTTTTTCTTCGTTCTTATTTTTTTCCATATTACATTGTTTCTCATATTCTCATCTTATCTTGGCTTGTAAGCTGATGTAAGTAGCTCCTCATATAGTATAAAGGCCCGTCCACACACATAGGCTTGACTTCAGGTTGGCCTGTGCAAGCGGCCTGCACAGACCACCTGAACGTTGTCCAGACGCTCCTGTTTGACCTGTGCAGGCTGCCTAAACGGTGTCCAGACGCTCCGGTCCAGACAAACCGGAAGGCAAGCTTGTGTGTGTGAGAGGGCCATTACTCTACTGTAGATATTTTATTCCTCAGTTTTGCTGATAGTGGCTATATTTTCATCTCATATAGTTAGTTATACTTTCACCACGCAGCATAGTTCAATCATTTGCTTTACAAATTATTTTAGAGTTAAAGTATCTTAAAGTTTTTGTAGAGAAAAAAATACTGCATCTGCACATACATTGTTAACAATTTTCCATCATTTCACCATTAAAATGCAATTTTTACAAAGAACATTGATGCCTTGGAATTATCGAAATAAATCACTGTGTGTCTGTGCATGTCATTTAGTTTGAGGTTTATTAAATTATTATTAAATTCGTCGTCTGCGTTGATTGTGTTGCGTAGTTTTGTCAAACTACGACAGATTATCGCAGATGACGATTAAATTACTATTATTTTTAGTGGTTTGTTTTGACAATTCCATGGTGTCAATGTTTTTTTTTTCTTCAAAAAATTACATTTTTAATTTCGTTAATTTTACGGTTCCGGAAAATGGCCAGCTGTAAACAATAGTATATGCAGATGCAGTATTTTTTTCTCTACAATAAATCTAAATAAATCTTAGTTCTAAAATAATTAATAGAGCAACTAATTGAACATAAGAATTAACCATTAAAATTCCTATGTTGCGTCGCGCAGCACACCACTCTGCACACTTACTAAACTATGAATTATTGGCTTTTCTTTGTTAATATTATTATGCCATATTGGTAGGTATCACATCGTTCTCCGTGAAAGGTGCTTTATTTATTAGAATTTATTTACTTATCCTAAATTAATATTGATCCTAAATTATTTTGGAATTATATCAATAATAAATAAAGAAACAGCACAAGCACTCACGAATTGTACATCAATTCTAGAAAATTAAATAGTTCACAGGAGGTATCTGAGGGTTTTTTGGCATTTGGTATTTTGGCAGTGTTTATGGGCAGCTGGCGACTTATAACTTGAATATAGATTCTATATCAGTCAAAAAAAGTAGGTACAGTCAGCCTCACAATTAATGCCATTAATGGCCACCCTGGATATACGTTTAGCACGAATTGTGGATGTAACCATCATAACACTCCTTATTTAAATTGAGGGATAACCTTATTTTGCCAACAAGTAGTCAATTAACAACCTCCCCTTCTGTCCTTTGGTCGTTGTTGGTTAATAACGACCCTGGCGGATTGCCAGGGTGTCCAATAATTGTGAGGCTGACTGTACCTACAGTAATTTGAATATCTTGAACATAGAGCAAATAACCGAATGTGATATTTTGCAAGCAATCAAAAAATTAAAAAAGGCTTCAGGTCCGGATGGCATTCCTCCGTATACAGTGTGTTCACCGATAGTGGTAACAGTAAATAATTCCTCTATCGTACTAGATACAAAAAAAAGTTTCAATTGTTTTTTATTCAACTCGACGTTTACTATCGGAACTGCTAAGGTATATTTTTTTGTACTTCAAACTCAACCGGAAATGTACAAGCATTTTTTTTTCAAATGGCAACATATATTTTTTTTACATTTTCGAAATCTCCATTTTTTTCTCTATAAATTCATGTAAAATTATCATAAGGTTACATAAGAAAGTATTTGAGTAAAACATAATTGATTTATTATTTAAACAAGCAATAATAATTAATATTAATATTTATACATGTGTGGAGTTAAGTTACTGACTTAAATTGTATTACTTCTGTCAAACTTAGAACTTAAAAGTATTGTTAGGCACTCTATAATTTAAAATATTAATGATAATAATTATTATTGCCTGTTTAATTAATAAATCAATTACGTTTTTCTCAAATATTTTCTTATGTAACCTTATGACAATCTTACATGAATTTATAGAGAAAAAAATGGAGATTTCGAAAATGTGTGCCAATTGAAAAAAAAATGAATGTACATTTCCGGTTGAGTTTAAAGTACAAAAAAATACACCTCAGTAGTTTCCGATAGTAAATGCCGAGTTGAATAGAAAAGAATTCAAACTTTTTTTTGTATCTGGTACGATACAAGAATTATTCACTGTTACCACTATCGGTGAACACACTGTATATACAAGGGCTGTGTGGACGCTCTTATCTCTCCTTTGAAGTTTATATTTGATCTTTCCCTTAGAACTAAAACTTTTTCGAACGAATGGAAGATTGCCACAGTTACTCCCCTTCACAAAGCCGGAGATATTGCGAACGTTGAGGATTATAGACCAATTTCAATATTATCGACGCCAGCAAAGATTTTTGAACAAGTACTTTATGACAAAATATATTGTCATATTAAACCTATTATACAGGTTGAATAGTTTGAGTTAGCACATAGCAATTTAATGAGTGAAAACAAGTAAAAAATATTTTTAAATGATTACGAGAGAGAAAGAGTTATTTTAAGATAAAAGGAAGGCGTCAATTATTAATTTCAAATTTGAATTACACGCCTGCAATTTTTGATAAGTGATGGGTATTTACTTTTACAATTTATTTTAATTTTATTATTGGTGTTTTATTTTAAAAATGGTTCTTGATTTAAACGAAAATGTTTAGATTATAAACTAATGCACGCCTATTTTCTATCGAAAAATAACACTTTCTCTCTCGTTATCACTTAAAAACATTTCTTATTTACTTCAACACATTATAAATCCTATGTGCTAACTCGAACTATTCAATCTGTATGTACTGAGCAGCACGGTTGTGTGAGGGGTAGATCTGTGGATACAAATTTGATATTGTTCTCAGATGATATTAGTGGGGAGGAGGGAGGTGCTGTTAGCGTAAACAGGTGATCAATAAACCAATGTTCCTTCCTGAAGCCCGCTTGGTTCTCCGGCAGAATGGAGTTCGATTCTACCTACTCTGAGAGTCTGTCATGGATAATTTGTGTAAACAGCTTTGCGATTAGATTCAGTAGATATACCGTCCGTTTCCAAAAAAGGGCCCCAGCTTATAGGGGGTTTATTCGTAACTTTAGACAAATAAAACCCTGTATAAAATTAAATGTGACGATCTTTTCTACAATTTTAGCGAAAAAAAAGTTAATATTTTCCAAACAGCTAAGGCTGATGGCGTCTTCGTTACTTTTTTCAAATTGCACCATATACATTTTTTAGTCTCATAAGAGAGAGAATTTTTTTCTCTTTTCAATAAGGTAAAGCATCCATAGGGTTAAATAAGAAAATTTTAAAGAAAAATTGTAAAACCTAAATCTACATTAATTTTCATCAAGCACGTGGATTGTTCAAAAAAACATGATTTTCAATTGTTTATCTAACTTTGTAAGCTTCTTCACTCAAATCTAATGTTCCATTGCGCCACGACTGCTGGATTGGCTACTATAAGCTTGTTACGAATAAATTAAAAGTAGAAAAAAATAAATTAAAAGAAAAAACTCGTAAAACATTATTTATTTATTATTAATTGGCGTCATCAACTAAAGCTATTGACGATGAATATTTAAAATAATAGATTTTCACAAAAAATGTTCAAAGTGAGAGCTGTTGTTTTCTACACAAAGTTGACAACATTATAACCCATTTACATTAGCAGACACTGTTCAAAATACCAAGTCTTTTATGTAGCTCCATATAAAAAAGTTTTTCTTTTTTTAATTTATTCGTAACAAGCTGATGGTAAACAAACTAGAGGCCTTGGCTTAATGAAACATTAGATTTGAGTGAAGACGCTTACACAGTTACCTAAACAATTGAAAATTATTTGTTTTTTTAACAATCAGCTTGCTTGATAAAAAATAATGTAGCTTTAGTTATTACAATTTTTATTTAAAATTTTCTTATTTAACCCTACGAATGCTTTACCTTATTGAAAAGAGAAAAAAATTCTCTCTCTTATGAGATTAAAAAATGTGTATGGTGCAATTTAAAAAAAGCAGCGAAGATGCCATCAGCCTTAACTGTTCGGAAAATAATAACTTTTTCTTCGCTAATATTGTAGAAAAGATCGTCTCATTTAATTTTATATAAGGTTTTATTTGTGTAAAGTTACAAATAACCCCACTATAAGCTGGGGCCCGTTTTTGGAAACACACGGTATTCCTCGATAATTTAGTACGTCGGTTCTATCTCCTTTCTTGAAGAGCATAACAGTCTCTATTACCGACCATTCCTTGGGACATGTTTCGGTCTCAAATACACGGTTAAAAAACTTTAAGATGAAACCTTTCCAATTCGGCGTTAGATTTTTTTAAAACTCACTTTTAATTCCATCGTATAGTTCTTTCATAGTTATATGAAGTTGGCTTAACAGCAGGTAATCAGCTTATGTCAATATATACAATACCCATCGTAAATCATAGACAAGCATCCCTTGCACTATGAAGATTGTAAAATTATATACCTCTTTAAATATCTACCGAACCAGGTAGGTATACAAAAATACTCATTATCGTATATTTACGCAAGTATTGAAATGAAATTTATGTATACACAATTAGTTATTATGTTATTAAACATTTAATAATTTAATTAAATATTACTGCTAAAATTTAACCTGTTACATTAAGGTACTCGTATATGAGGGATTTAATCGCAGTTATGTGGAGACCGTGGCCTGCAAGTTGCAATTATAACAATAGTGAAGTAGAAATTGACGTGGAAAAGCTCTATAGTGGCGTGATGATTGATGTGGAAAATGAAGAATTTCCAGAAAATCCGAATTAAAAAGACAGCACCTGCACTCAACGGCAAAACAAATTATTTTAAACGTATTTAATGGTATAACTGGCATTGTCCATCACTTTCGCTGAATTGTTTGGGATTTTTGGAAGTAACTATTTATTAAACCAACTTTCAAACAATTCCGTTGTGGTATCCTCGTGGTAGTCCAAGCTAGAATCTTTAATGTTTTTAGCGGAAAAGGCGGAAAGTAACAGTGCATTTAGAAACCCAGCATCCGTCACTTGATCCAGCGTGTAAAATCGTGACTTGCTTTCCTTTATTACCTACTAGGCGCTTTTGACAACGTATCGTGATTGTCATACCAGGTCTTGTTCAAATAGTACTGATGGATGATGGGTCTTTCCCATATTTTAAAGAACCCACCCTCACGTTGTAAACTTAAATTTTAACAGTTATTTTACCTGATGAGACAACTATTACAAAAGGATATTCAAAGCAGGAAAATTCAATTCCCAGTTTCTAAAAATTGACTTTGAAATTGAAAGAAGACTTTTACACAAATTTTATAAAAGTTACCTGAAATAATTTTTATCAATAAACAGATTACAGAAATTTATCCAAAGTTGGCTAAAATCAATTTTAATTCTTCTAGTTATAATATTTAATAATTTGTAAGTTGTAGTTATCAAATATTGATGTACGAGTACCTTAATGTAACAGGTTAAATTTTAGCAGTAATATTTAATTAAATTATTAAATGTTTAATAACATAATAACTAATTGTGTCTACATAAATTTCATTTCAAATACTTGCGTAAATATAAAGGATAATGAGTATTTTTGTATACCTACCTGGGTTCGGTAGATATTTAAAAAGGTATATAATTTTACAATCTTCATAGTGCAAGGGATGCTTGTCTATGATTTACGATGGGTATTGTATATATTGACATAAGCTGATTACCTGCTGTTAAGCCAACTTCATATAACTATGAAAGAACTATAACCAGGACTTTTCCGGTTTTTGCATTTTTTGAGACTTCTCATAAGTTCGTTCATATAGTAATGGATTTGTCCAGTTCTGGATGCAACGTTATTTACGTTATTTTCTATCATAGAGGTAAATCATGTAGAGCTGCGATAACGAGGTCCATAAAACATTATAATATAATATTTTATGGACCTCGAACCTATAATACTACAATGTATAATTGTATACAGTAGTATAAGGTTGTAATGTAACTCTATGGCTGCACATGTTATACCGAGAAGTTTAGACACAAAGGTGTGTGTTTGGTTGTATAATGTATGAGAAATAAATATACAACTTTAAATTTATTGATGTTTTTTTTATTGAAGTCAGAGTTTAAGTAAAAATACAATTTAGTACAATTGTTGCAACTTAGAATTTAGAACTAATTAAAACTAGGTACAATACTGACATATATAACTTTTATTGGCACCTCCCTATTACCTTAATAAGTGAGAGTAATAAACGATGGATTTGCTGTTAATGCAAATCCCATAGGAAAATAATTAGAACTTGCTTTTTTAACTACTAGAGAAATTACAGGAAAAAGATAATATTATAAAGTTTTATAATAAGCATTTCACATGGGAACATAACTAGACCTTAATACCCAAATACATACTTACCTGCAAATGTGATTTCATAACTAAGGTAAATACATTCAAAGTGGCAGTAGAACAGCCGATAACGTTATGAGTAGTACTTTCGTTGCCTTGAGTTTTGATATGATTAGATTATACGTATGGCATAACGTAACTATCAGTCAATAATCATTTGTAGTAGCACATTTCACTTTGAAACAATTATTAGCAATTAAAAATGTTTCATTTATTGAAATTCTTCACCCTATTACTGACAATAGTGTTAGTTAACACGAGCGACCCTAAAGTTTCTACTACTCAAGGAGAAATTAGTGGCAAAATTGCAGCAACTCCAAAAGGTAGAACGTACAACAGTTTTACCGGCATTCCATACGCTAAACCACCTGTTGGAAAACTTCGATTTAAAGTTTGTACAAAAAAAAAACTCTCTAGTATTTCTGAATAACTTGAATTTTTAGGAACCCGTTCCTTCAGACCCGTGGAAAGGAACTTTGGATGCTTCCAAAGGTCATGCCATATGCCCTCAATTGTTATATAATTATGTGTTTGGAGATGAAAATTGTCTGTTTCTTAACGTTTATACGCCTAAAGTAAGTTAATTTGGAGGTTTTTCAATTTTGAAAAGGATACTTTTAGTTAGAGGATTCAAATGGAAATTTACTTCCTGTAATTTTTTACATTCACGGTGGTGGTTTTGCAATGGGAGGTGCCGATGAAACTTGGTATGGTGCTGACTTGTTTCTCGACAGGGACGTAGTTTTGGTTACAGTTAACTATAGATTGGGTAAAGTGCAAACTTTTTTTACTAGAGAATTCTAAAAACTCACTCACAGGTGCACTCGGATTTTTATCTACTGGTAACGAGCTAGTTCCAGGAAATAATGGATTAAAGGATCAAGCTTTAGCATTAAAATGGGTTAAAAAGAATATCCGAGCATTTGGCGGTGACGCTGATAATATTTCTGTAGTTGGTCATTCTGGTGGTGCTGTATGCTCGCATTTGCTTTCGTTTTCACCTTTAAGCAAAGGTAATAGAAAGTTAACACTAAAATCAGTTCTAACGTTCAAATTTTAGATTTAGTTAAACGAGTTGTGGCTCAGAGTGGTAGTGCTCTTCATGTTTGGGCATTTAAACAAAAAGAACAATTAGCAGATAATACTAGAAAATTAGCAAAACTTGTTAAATGTTCGAAATCCACAGATGAAAAAATGATTGGCTGTCTAAGAAAACTTAAAGTTGGTGAAATTATAAAACATCAATCTCAAGTAAGACTTCTTGAATTTTAATTTGTCAGTTCTGGTTGCCATCGATAACAATAATTTTTTAATGTTGGGTTAGACTAGTCGTTTGCCCAAATAATACAGAGTGTCTTTGACCATAGACTCATTCTTAACTTGGGGATCTTTCATATTATGCTTGAACAGCATTCGATCTGTTCCAACCAAGAAGTCTCTATTTTACACAACGATGATGGAAGCTACTACTCGCAAGTAGTATTTTTATCATCCTCGCGTTGAGAATGAGTCTGTTTAGATCGATCACTGCGTTTAGGTAAACAAAAGACTGTACACTTAATACATTAACATGAAGACGAAGAAAAATAATTTTCAACATTTGGCTGAAAATTAACTTTAATAAATCCATAGGTAACTTCGGAATATGACGCTTCGATGCCTTTTGGACCAACAATTGAGCCTAATATTGAAGGAGCATTTATATCAGAACATCCTGAAGATATCTTAAAATCAGGAAACGCTGCCGATGTGACTCTTCTTATTGGAATTACGACAGAAGACGGAGGAATTAGATCTGCTGGTACGCATGGATAGGTGTCTTTTCAAAAGACTGGTATAATTTTTCTTACTTTAAGGTTATTTTGCAAACCCAGAATCGATTAAAGATCTTGATGTAAATTTCAATGAAGTTGTATCAAGAATGTTAAAGTACAATGACCGTGATAATAGAGACTCGATTAGTGCTAAAATGAGAGAGTTCTATTTTGAGAATAACACCATAAATCGTGAAACTCAACAAGGACTTACTGATGTAAGTTAGCAATTCTCCTACTATTAGTTCCTATTATTTCATCAATTTGTAGATGTTTACTGATATAATATTTGGATATGGAGCGGATAAAGCTGTTCGACTACATATGAAATATTTAAAACAACCCGTTTATTATTATCTGTTCGGTTATAAAGGTAGTGCAAGTCATAGCATACACTATGGAGACGCAAAGCACGATTATGGTAATCTTTGACTAGTCGTTATTTAAATCTGAGAATCTTCAGTTATTACCCCAAGAAGAATTTATTTCTCACTTTTTATTTATTTTAGGGGTTTGTCATGCAGACGAATTACTTTATATGTTTACTCTTAAATCTTTGTTTATAAAATACCAACCAACTGAAAATGATGTTAAAATGAGCGATTCATTAACCGAACTTTGGGCGAATTTCGCAAATACGGGGTAAAATTTATTTTCGATAAATCTAACAAGTGGTTGCTCTATTTAAAATTGGTTGTTTCAGTAAACCTACTTCAGATGAGAATGGTGAACATCAATGGAAACCCGTTTCTAGTGATAAAATGGAATATTATTATATCAAAAATGCATCGATTCAAAATATGGAAGAAGGGTTAAATTTAGATAGAATAAAATTTTTACAAAGTCTTGAAATATTTTCTGGGAAGAAAATTAAAGACGAGTTATAGAGCTGCGCTGGTTCTCAATCAGGTACCTCAGGGGTAAATTTTATACGATGCTGTGTTCATTGTTCAAGCAATAAATAATTGAACATAATGAGTTTTTTTATTCTCTCTTTAAAAGTTTGTAATATATTCATACGTAACGTTGGGTCGACATTTTATGGTACTTTTTGTATTTAGTTTCTTAAATCCACCTCATACTGGATCAGAACCGAAATTGTTATAATAACTTTTTGCAACTTTGTCGTGTTACGAACACGACAAATACGATTTCGGCTTCCTGAAGTTAGCGAAAAGTTGGAAGCACTAATTTTGAAACATTAGCCAATCCTTAGTGCCTCATTAGTGCTTCTTAGTGCCTTTTTAAAAATTTCAATCACCTTTCTAGTTATCGAGATATTAACAACTATTTATTTTGGTGCCAACTCTACACTTGGCACGATTTTCAAATTATCGAAAAAAAAATTGTATCGAACTTTAGTGCCTCATTAGTGCCTCTTAGTGCCTTCAAAACCGCTTTTCCATCTTTAATGGTTTTTGAGATTTTTTAGTAAAAAGAATTTCAATGGCTAAGGTTCAAGGTTCAATGGAAAAAGTTCCTCATATGCCCACATCCCCACATCCATAATTTTTATTCTACAAATTCAATGAATATCGATGTAGTCTAATCAAATTAAAATTTGAACTCGGAAAAATTCCCAGAGAGCTGGATTTTTGTATGAAGCTTAATATTGCTGTAATAAACAATGTCTCAAAAGTTGAAAAGTTCCCATCGATCCGACTACAACTAAAAAATTTATAGGCGGAGGAAGGTCAGAAAATGGAGTTTTTCAGAAATATCTCGTGAACTATGGATTTTTCGATAAGAATAGCTATTACCAAATTTGTAGATAGCAAAATTTCCTACAACCAAGGTTGTATTATTATCGCTCGGGGTCTTAAGTCTGATGCCAAAATAACACTAGAAAGATGAAAACCGAATATACTGATTTAGATCATTAACTTCAAAGCTATCGAGTTTAGATATAGTAAACCCCAGCACAATTTGAAACATAATTAAATTCTTCATCACTCGACGCAAAAATATACAGGGTATTATATTCAAAACTCAAGAATTTGTCACTTGAATATAACTAAGTTTGTTCTTCTCAAAAACACCCTGTACAGTAAAAATCAATTTTCTTTATGGGCAAGCATAGAAGACAGTCTTAGCTTCTTCGACAGCAAATATCTTGTCTTAACCTGCTAGCATAATCACCCTGTGATTTGTTTAAGCAATTTCTGCATTTATAAAAGTAATCAAACGAATCCTAATGTGACTACATTTATAAACGCAGGAGTTGGTTGAAAAAATCGTCGAGTGGTTGTTTTTGAAAGTCGAAGAAAGATTTTTGGTTCTTAAGTAGTTCAAACTACCCTCTATCATTTCCCATTAACGAAAATTAATTTTATTTTACTGGGTGTTTTTTTGAAAAGAACAAACTTTGTTATTTTCAAATTGTGAATTATAATTCACTGGTCTACAAAAAAGGGGGTCACTTTTTGTGCAGGATCGGCATAAGCTATTTTAGGTGTGTTTTGGGCCGCTGAATCCGAAAATGAAATTATTTTTGCCAGATTGGCTCCAGTTTTCAAAATATTTCAAAATATCGTTTTTGGGCTATGCGAATTTTCAGAAATTTGTATTTTTTATCGTAATGAAAAAACACTTTTTTTTCACTCTAACGTAGGCTTTGAACCCATAAAATTCGAGAAAAAAATACTGTATACACATTTTTCCAAGAAAAATTTATGAAAATAGTGTTTTTAACAAGAAAAATGTCGAATTTTTGGTCAAAATTCTTCAGTTAGTCAAAAACAAAACGTTCTAAAATGGTCAATTTTTGTTCGAGATTGATAAATGTGTTTTTAATTTATTGTCATAAGTCTCAACTTTAATGTGTAAAAATTTCAAATTGATTTGACACCAATTGCATAAGATGTAGCGAATTAACTGCGTACGCTCTCAAACGTAGTTACGGTTATACCTACTGGGTTTGTTGTAGCTCTCTGCGAGTCATACAGTCGTCCGGAGCGAAAATGACCATAACTATGGTTAATTCTAACTACGGTCATGCAGAGGTTATGCATAACCATGCATAATTCGCTAGAGGTCATACAATTGGTGTCAGATCAATTTGAAATTTTCACTAGTTAAAGTTGAGACTTATGACTATAGATTAAAAATATTTTCATGAATTTTTGTAAGAAAAATATGTATACAGTATTTTTTCTCGAATTTTATGGGTTCAAAGTTTACGTTAGAGTGAAAAAAAAAGTTTTTTTTCATTACGATTAAAAATACAAATTTTTGAAAATTCGAATAGCGCCAAAAACGAAATTTTGAAATATTTTGAAAACTGGAGCCAATCTGGCAAAAATAATTTCATTTTCGGATTTAACGGCACAAAAGACACCTAAAATAGCTTATGCCGACCCTGCACATAAAGTGTTTTGACCAGTTTTATGTTTCAAATTGAGTTATGGTTTACTATACCTAAACGCAATAACTAAGAAGATATAAACTAATTCAACATTTAAGGTTATTTTCTTTTTCAGAATCATTTTGTGCAGCCAACTTAGGACACTGAGTAATAGTATTGAATTTTTTTGGCAGTAAATTTTGTAAGCTACAAAGATAATATCTATTTTTGGCGAAAAATTAATAGTTTACGAGATATTTATAGAAGCATCCATCGAATTTGGATGCCAATGACATTTTTTGATCTTGTACACTACCAGTGACTTACAATTAAAATTTTAGCCCAAATACTGTCAGGTATTTTATCAACTCTTCACACACAACTTTTAATTAGTGAGAAGAACGGGTAAGCAACCAGAGAGGGATGCCAAATGCAAATTCTTAATTGCTAGGTCAAAAATAGTTGATTTGCCAAAAAGCAGCCCGAATACTGTTTGGGAATTGTATGGTCTGTGAACGTTGACTTCGGCCCAACTTCAACGATGAGTAAGCCACTGTGGAGGATGCCAAATTTTTGGTCGATTAATATCATCTAAATGAAAGAATGGCAAAGTGGCAACCCGAATACTGTAAACTTTTTTACCGAATATTTTTAACAATGTCATTGAAGGACTGTGAGGGCTTAAGCCAGTGTCCACGGAAGCCAGTGTCCACGGAAGCCAGCCAGATTTTCGTGTTCGGTGAGTATCAAATAGCTTATCCCCAAGAGCTCAGCCTGAATACGATCACCCCGTTTTTTCTGTTAAGGGCCCACGGTCTATAACGAAACTATCACTACAAAAATACTAAAAAAACACAAAAGAACTCTAAAGCCTGGGTCACATTAGGCTGGTTTTATGTAGCACCGTAGCACCAGCAAGCAGCGGCGGGCAACCCGGTCACACTGCATGCTACTATTCGCCACTTCATTTAGTCGCTTTCAGCAAGTATGTCGTCTGTGGGTCCACGTAAACAATGGTTTACTCGCCAAACAATGGCAGCGGGTGCGAGTGAGTCACGTGACCTGCTAGTTGCCGCTGCCCGGCTACCAAAATAGAACATGTTTAATTCCACCAGCCGCTGATAAATACTCGCCGGCTGGCGGCGTCAGCGGCGAATTTTATGCTCACACCAAGCTGATTGACGGCTGACAGTAGCGGCTTCCACAACTCGCGGCTGGTAACCAGCCTAATGTGACCCAGGCTTAAACTACTGATTTTAGAACAATTCCGTCAGCTTGACAGCTTTAATAAAAAATACGGTTTTACATGAATTTTTATAATCAAATTCGAAAAACCAGTGGAAAACAGAATTTTTTCAAAAAACTGTCAGTAAAATCATAACCTATATGTAATACTTCCGTCATTTTTCTGACAACTTGAATAAAAAATATAGTAAAATTCGATTTACACATCACTTTTAACTACATTTTTGAAAAAAACAACCGCATTGTCTATCTCTTTTTAACTCTTTTCGACCGTTTATATCTCACTCGCTTTGTAAGCGCTGTTGCAACATGAATAAAAACGACCTTTTTCGGTTAAAGCACTTTTAAAAATTAATTTTGGGCTTAATATTGAAGATTGAGAGAAATTAAAATAGGCAAAATTATTCTTTTTAGCTAGCTTTTAAGTTAAAAAATATATAAAACAAAAAAAATAAATAAAAGCAAGTTCCTTAAACTTAATAACATGTAGTAGTCCAATCATATTAGACATTGGACCTCTAACTAATTAGTAACAGGACGGGACCACTTTTAAAAATTTTCATTTGGCGAGTAAAAACAGGGAAAAAAAAGTCTACCGTTTTTTTTTGCATACATACAAAGTTATAGGCCATTGAAGAAAAAGAGGGTGTTCTGCAGTGCTTTTTTGCAAAATACTTGAAAAGGAAGCCAAATATCGATAAAATGTAAAGGACCAATCTTGTTGAGCATAAAATTACTAACAAAAAATATGTTACATGTTTTGAGTTTTGACAATCTATTAAGGTGGTACGACCGTTTTCTTAAAGTAGTCATTTTTCCAAATTGTTAATTAACAAAATAATGTTTTAACCTATTTGCAACGCAATTACAATTCTGAAAAAATTCACCTGTTATCTGACATTATTAGAGAAGATATTCTATGAGTTTCAGATTGTTTCAAGCTCATTTGCCTAAATTATGGTTTTTTGTTCATTAAAAAAAGAATTTTTTTTCCTTTCTAGTTTTTTGCAGGTTTTACAACTTTAGAATTGGCAGAGACTAATTAAACTATGATAATCTTGTTCCTTATGAAATTTCCGACAAAAATTGTTGGCTTCAATTTTCTGTATCGTCATTTGTTTCTGTTTTATTCGCGTGCAAACTTGAAAATTAGTGTGCACGCGAACACCAAGGCTTGATATCTATTGTTAGGCTACTTCTTAATTTTTATTGCCTATTTCATCATTCCTCGATCTCCATTGCTTCTTCGTTTTTAGAATCAATGAATGGTTTCCTCTTGCCCATCGTCTTTCTCAATTTCTTCGTCACTGATACCACTCATTCGGTCACCTTCAATAACCTCTCGGGCCTGATCCTCGACAACTTCTTGAATAATATTATCGTCGTCTTCTTCATCTTCGAATTCTATTTCTGAACTTATTCGATTGGTACACGACGTTCCTTGACAAGAAAGACATGCTGGAGAGTATCTTAAACAGGATTTGCAGCATTCGCACGCTTTACCACAAGATTCATTGCATTTGCATGATATTACTCTCAGTAATTCACCGGTACTAAAACTAGTCTTAATGTTGTCATAGTTGGCATGAGACCATCAGACTGTGTTAGTTTCCAACCCCAACAATTGAGAATCGTTTGAATCATGGATCTAGCCATTTCAGCATTTGAAAGTAGACTCCCTGGAAATACTGTCATGTTGGTGCCATCATTGGTGGTAGCTTTGCAAAAAAAACTTCAACGACGACAACATTGAAGCCAGCTCCCGATGAATTACTGAGAATAATATTGCGCAAATGCAAAGGATCTTGTGGTAAAGCGTACGAATGCTGTAAATCCGGTTTAAGATGCTCTCTAGCATGTCTTTCTTGTCAAGGAACGTCGCTTACCAATCGAATAAGTTCAGAAATAGAATTCGAAGATGAAGAAGACGACGATAATATTATTCAAGAAGTTGAAGGTGACCGAATAAGTGTTATCAGTGACGAAGAAATTGAAAAAGACGATGGACAAGAAAAAAGCTTTCATCTATTCTGAAAACGACGAAGCAATGGAGATCGAGGAATGATGAAACAGGCAATAAAAATTAAAAAGTAGCCTAACAATAGATATCTAGCGTTGGTGTTCGCGTGCACACTAATTTTCAAGTTTGCACGCGAATAAAACAGAAACAAATGACGATACAAAAAAGTGAAGTAGACAATTTTTGTCGAAAATTGCATAAGGAACAAGATTAACATAGTTTGATTAGTCTCTGCCAACTCGAAAGTTGTTAAAACTGCAAAGAATAAAAATGAAAAAAAAATCCTTTTTTTTAATGAATAAAAAACCATAATTTAGGCAAATGAGCTTGAAACAATCTGAAACTCATAGGATATCTTCTCTAACAATGTCAGATAACAGGTGAATTTTTTCAGAATTGTAATTGCATTGCAAATAGGTTAAAACATTATTTTGTTAATTAACAATTTGGAAAAATGACTACTTTAAGAAAACGGTCGTACCACCTTAATAGATTGTCAAAACTCAAAACATGTAACATATTTTTTGTTAGTAATTTTATGCTCAACAAGATTGGTCATTTACATTTTATCGATATTTGGCTTCCTTTTCAAGTATTTTGCAAAAAAGCACTGCAGAACACCCTCTTTTTCTCCAATGGCCTATAACTTTGTATGTATGCAAAAAAAAACGGTAGACTTTTTTTCTCCTGTTTTTACTCACCAAATGAAAATTTTTAAAAGTGGTCCCGTCCTGTTACTAATTAGTTAGAGGTTGACCCCTATGAAAATCACTAAGCTGATTGGACTATAGGTAACTATTATTATGTTATTGTAGTAATTCTTAATAGATAGTAAGGTCAATCAATTGGTTTTTGTGAACCGAATTAGTTGGTTATTAAATTTAAAGTAAGTGAAAATTTCCAAATTACCTTTTATTGACACCCTTACCAATTCAAAAAATTTACATAGAAAGTTTGATTTTTTTAAAGAAATGATGCTAAACATAGGGTGGTTTTGTTTTAACGTGTGCACGTTTTGGGAAAGAAATGACATCAGTTTTGTAATACAGAAAAACCTAATTAATGTTTTAATGCGATTTTGATGTCATACTACTAGTAATTATAATTTGTTTAGCAATAATTAGTAGTTGCTGTTTATATTTAACATGCGTTCTTACAGTAAAATATTATAATGTTTTAACATTTTTTATCTTCTAAAAATTATATTTGAATCTACATAGTTTCAAAACTAGGGGTTTGTGGGTTTCTGGACTTTTTCAAGTGAGTTGAAACTTAAAACTATAAAATCATGTAAATAAAAATTGGCTGTTTAACGCAGTTTAGGTACTATTTTTAGGTTACCCCTATTTTTATAGTAGTTATATTTTCACAAAATTGATGTTCGAGTTGACGTCATGGTGCGTCTATAGACTTTTCAATTTCATATCATAACTTCATGTACGCATCGTAGACGAACGCTGTGAAAACTTTATTCAAACGTTTCGAGTTCTTCCAACCAAGAGTTTTGTTTGTTTCTTATTGAATAATATTTTAGTAGGAACATTCGTTATCAAACGTCTTCTAAATAATTAATAGATAATGATAATGACAATGACTAATTATATCTATAAACAACTACTTCCTCCGTCCCAAATTATGGTATACATTTACGTTTCTATTTTTTCCCAAATTATGGTATACCTACAAAAGAAAGAAACTAATTTTTCTTTCATAAATTTTATTTGAACTGATCTTTAACTTAACTAAAAACATTAATTAAACAAATTTTGATATAAAAATCATTAATTTATTCTAAACTAAAGGGCTGTAGCAAAAGTCTCATCACTACACATTATCGAGAATATGTTTCCAGATTTACGATGCAGCAAGAATTGCAAAATTGCATTGCGCTGTTTTTTTCAATTTTTTAGTCAATTTCTTAGTTTTTCGGTCTCTTCTACACGAACTATCATTTTCTTCGCTCATATCTTCCATATTTTCGTCACAGCGGGTGCAATTTTGATTTTCTGTTTTTTCTTGTTTTTCAACCAAGAAGAACAGGCAAATTTATTTTTTGGCACATCCACTTATACAATTATTAAGAATAAATTGTTTTTATCAACATAAAATGATTAAAACACATAAACTCCTTTAAATTTCAATAATCAAGAATTTTTAAAGAAATGTATACCATAATTTGGGACAAATGTAGTAATATTTACTTTAAAGTTTAATGGGTACAAAAATGTTTGTAGTGTTTCGTTGTATCAATAAATGAGGTTTTTAAGACATTGATATTAACCCCTAGAAGGGTCGCATAAAAATATTTTCTTTTTCATTATTTCGAAGATCCCTTATTTAAAGAAGATTTTAGGAATACAAAGGCAAACACCGTGTGGTTTTATAAAATTTTAAATTTTGGTACTTCTAGACAGCGAAGCTGCAACTTCTTCTTAGAATTTGATTTTAATGAAATAATTATATCATATTCATGTCGTAATATTTTATCGGACTTAACGCCACAACTGGTCACAAGTTACTTCAATGAAAAACTTCTAGTAGGCTGGCTATATTATGAGCTACACTCTGTTTACCGACCAGAAATATCTAAGCCAATCCCACTTCGGTCATTGAACAGAGATTAGTCCCTAGCAAAATTTTTGATGTTAGATTTGGAACCACAAACATTGAACCTCATTTAAATTGATTCCATTTTTTATTTCATATTATATGCAAGTATAATGAATATGAGTAATGACTTCTTTCTTGTGTAATTAAAGTAATAGTTGACAACTCTACCTTTTCACATACGAACGACTAATTTGTGGTAAGACTGATAAGCCCTAATTAATTATTTTTTATACTTAAAAATTAAAAAAAAGTATGTATAATTAATTAAAGAGGTGGGGATATCAGTGTTACTGTACCTTAGGTGATAATTTTTAATTACTATTCGAGTACCTACGTATGTATGCACACGAATATTTATTTATTTAATAAATAGGTCGTACACAGGTTGTTATTCCTAATGTAGAATTAATCAAATAAAACAGTAATGAATAAAATTGTTTAGCAGCTTATTGAAACATTTTGTTCTCAACACTTACACTCAAGGTAAAAAGTTCTTATATCTTTCGCTTTCGTAGGTGTTGTTATTCTGTGCTTATACTACATCCATTTCCAAGCTAGAACGCGCGTAAGCAGTGGCCGCATTCACTGGACGTAACAGTTGTGTGCAACAGTTACCAAATCTTTTGGTGACGTACCGCTGCTTTGAACTATCTCGATATCTTTTCACTTATAAAAATTACCGCACGATACTAACGCTAGTGATATGGCAATTGCGTATCGGTATCCGTTTGCACTACACGCAGTTCACGTAAACTCCGCATGCATCTGTTTACGTGGGCTCTAGAGGGAACCCAACATAAGGTGAACGTGATGACCGTTAAAGTTGCGCAGTAGATTAATGCGGTCGTTGCTTAGAAACGAACGTAGACAGTGCCGTCGTATAATTATTACATTACTTTGGTTTGGTTGAAGCAAAATAATTACAAGCATTTTAAAAATTGTGAAGATCTCATTCACAAAGTATTAAACCAGTAATTAATTATTAATAGTACTTCAAATAAAAATTTAAATTAAGTAATTATTTTAAATTTTGACAACTTTTAAAAATAATTTTTTTTGACAGAAGAAATAACTAGCTCCGCCACTGGGCTCTAAAGCCACGCCTCGCGCAGGTTTGGTCACGTGGTGGATTCAACTTACGTTGGGACTACTATAGCTTGTAAATGAATATACAGTAAAAAAATTATGCTGACGAGCGGTAGGGATAATTTCGCTCAGATTTGGCCACGCCTCGTTAATAATTTAAATACGGTTACTGCTGTGTTGGTGGGGTTAAGGCCGCGCTGACAAAGCAACGTTAAAAATAAGCCTTTAGTTTTAGTTGTAGGATTTAAAAACTAAACGTTATATGAACTTAATTTTTTTGAAATTATAATAATAGCCCAGTTTCCAAAGGTTTGAACCTCAGAAAATTAGGAAAGTGCAAAAAAATTCGGTATTCAGATAGATTAAGGCATGGCGAAAAAGATGCAACAAAGTTTGCATTCAATATAGGGGCCGCTTCATCGAAAAAAATGGACCTGAAGAGGAAAAAATGTGTTTTTTTAAGAATATCTCAGAAAGTATGCGATCTAGAGAAAAATGACTAGACCGCCATTTTATAGACGAAGCTTTTTTACAAAACATATGTCCTATAAAAGTTTTCCGTTAGAGTAACGGTTTTCCCGAAAAACATGTCATAAAAATGCCATGTTTTCAAAAATATTATTAAGCAGGCGAGCTGAAATATTGCTAAATACGTGCGAGTTGATGAACAAAAAACTGTTTTAATCCAAGATGAGCAGTGATTAAATTAAAAAAATCTATATGAATGGAAACCTAAAGATTTCAGCTTGCACCTCGATGTATTATCGTTTACTTCTGTTACATCTTGTACTATTAAACGACAAATGAAATTATTTTTCTACCATATTTTAAAGAATTGATGATATTTTGTGGAAAAAATTGCATAAAAAATTATTCCGTGATGCAAATCGTTCCTTATGAATTATATTTCAAAGTTACATCATGATAAATTGATTATACATTATTTTATAAAAGTACAAGGAATTTATATTTCTTCATTTTATGTAAATTTGAATTTTTTGAAAATTTTTACTTCAAAATAGCTGTAAAATCGTTAATATTAAACGGACTGAAAAAAAATACATACTAATTTTGAAGGAAAATATGTCTACTTTGGGATGCATTAACGAAAATTTACCTAGAGTTTCCAGTTTTCTAGATCTATTGCTTATAGTTGATAAGTAGAGAAAATGGCGATTTTTTTAAAAAACCCTTCATAAATCTAAAGCACTGTACTTGTTTCAACATCCCTTTCTGGAAATGAAAGATAATAACTTATACTTTAAATATATGAAGCTAGAAGTTTCTCGGATTTACTGGAACTATAGGAGCGGCTGTTGAATTTAAGTAAATCTGTGGAAATATTTGAACTTGAAAATTAGTCTCACGAAACTAATTTCAAAAACAGCTTATTATTGCTTCTAGAGATTTGTAATTTGAAATAGTTGGTCAAAATTAAGGACCCGTGAGAATGAATAAAGCTACGACAAATATTAGCTGAAATAGAAGCTTTCTTTCATAATTTTTACTAAAAATGCTTACACTTTTGATATTTATTAACTAAACAAAAATTTTACACAAAAAAAATATTCAAAAAGACATGAAATTCTTATTAATATGTATGTAAGTACCAATAACTAATGACGTACTTCTAGGCATCACATAAACTTCAAACTTTGGCACCAGTGTAGATCATGTCCTCAAGATTTATAAAAAAAGTTGTCAAGTCCTGAAAACTCCCCAAAGGACAAATTGAAGAAGGGGGGAGGCAACACCCCTGTTC
Organism: Malthinus seriepunctatus; assembly: GCA_963924605.1. NCBI lineage: Eukaryota > Metazoa > Arthropoda > Insecta > Coleoptera > Cantharidae > Malthinus > Malthinus seriepunctatus. The sequence continues at coordinate 49,408,686 of OZ004600.1, forward strand.
TTTAAAGAGGAAACCAGACCGATTTAGCGATCTTTAGTGTTTTGAGGATGCTTAAAAGTGCTTGTGACTCAAGGTAACATCATCTTACGAATTAGCTGAAAAATAATATTACTGAGAAGAACCAACTCCTTGATTGAATTTTAATGAAATCATTTTTATTGAGTTCTAAATATCTACCCTAAAGATCAAAGTTTATACTCTAAAAAAATGTGCAGTTGCTTCATCATCTTTTTAACCAATTTTTGTGATTTTGTTACTTTGAGTCATAAGCACTTTTAAGCATCTTAGGAACTTGAAATTTGGTGTCGTTGTGTCGACACACTCTAAAGATCCCTACGTAGGTCTGATTTCCTCTAATAAAAAAACGGGGGCGTTTTGGGAGGGGTTTTCAGGACTTGGCTACTTTTTTATAAATTTTGAGGTCATGATAACACTGGTGCCAAATTTGAAGTTTATGTGATGCCTAGAAGTGCTTCATTAGTTGTTGACACATAAATGTTAATAAGAATTTGATCATGACAATGTATATTCTTCATTGCGGAATGCGATAGTACATTTTTTCTCTTTGCATTCCTACAAAAAAATATAAAATAAAAATTTTGGGTCCTCTTGCAAAGAAAAAAAAAGATAAGATGTCCAGTTTTCGATAATAGGTGGATGGAATGGTAGAAGAGGGCTTATCGAGTGGTTAGCTACATCACCGGATTTAAATCTACTTGCTTTTGTTTTGTCGGGATCATCTTAACCGTTTACCCAAATAGACCTCAAATTTTTTTTTGTTTTCTTGATATTTTTATAGGATTGTAAAGCAAAAAAATGTACTATCCAATTCCGCAAGAAAAATAATATACATCGTCATTTAAAAATAAATCCGATGATGTCATTGCTCGAAGGGGGTGACGTAGAAAAATGAAAATCGTTGGAAAATGTTTGTTTTGAAATAAATCAATTTGACGGGTCCAACCGTTTTTTGATATTGCTAACGGGAAAGAAAATATTCCACTGCTTCTTTACTTTTTATTCACACTGTATGTATAATTTATAATGCAGATCTTCCTATAAGGAGTGTACTAAAGTTTTAACTCGTCGAGAAAGAAAAAATTTCAAGACTTTATTGATAAAATTATGATTTTTCTAAGAAAATTAAAAAATCTTATTTTTCAACATATTTTTGAAATTGGTTTTCAGGAAAACCGTTACTCTAACGGAAAACTTTTATAGAACATATGATTTGTAAAAATGCTTCACCTATAAAATGGGGGTCTAGTCATTTTTCTCTAGATCGCATACTTTCTGAGATATTCTTAAAAAAACACATTTTTTCCTCTTCAGGTCCATTTTTTTCGATGAAGCAGCCCCTATATTGAATGCAAACTTTGTTGCATCTTTTTCGCCATGCCTTAATCTATCTGAATACCGAATTTTTTTGCACTTTCCTAATTTTCTGAGGTTTATATGCTTATATGTCTCTGGAAACTGGGCTATAAGGAAAGATCAATGAAAGAGATGAACAATTTTCATTGCTTTATATTTGGAATTAAATTAATTTTTGAAAACAAGAAACTTTGAAATTTTGAAGCAACCAATATTGATGAAATTCCGTTATCTCCTAGTGGAGATCGTTATAAGAACAATACCTAATTTTTAAGTGATTCCATCGCTAATTAAACGAAATCCACAACAAAATACTGAATCAAAATATGTCCTTAGCGGTCTTTTCAACCAAATCTTTCGACAATAGTTCAGGCATTGCCTTTTAGATGGCCCAAGCAAAATTTTAAAGTTCCAAGTATAAATTTTTAACTTTACTGTTCTTTTGTAACAATATACTCATTCACAATATACTCGTTTACAATATACTCATTACAGCATCGAAAACCGTCCAAAACGATGTTGTAATGTTCTACTTTTAAGTACTGTTTCTTGTTTTTTTTTTAGTTTGAGATTGGTTGACATGGGTAATTAAAATAATTATTTTGACAGTATGTTGGCACCATCTATAGTTTTTTCCTTCAACTTAAAGTGGTAAAAATACACGCTATAGCAAAAATGTCACCCCTCCACTTTTGCAGCGCGCCCTTAAATACAAATTTAGTGCTTTGCACATCCTCACCGTTCGTCAGGATAGATCTGTTTTGCAATACTTTATGCAAAGTCCAGAGGTTTCCAAACTGTTTTTTGTCCGTCGTCCGTCGAACACTTCATAAATTTTTAGAAGTCTTATCAGCTCTTTAGTGGTATTTAAACATAGGTTCTAAACACACTGTAACAGTAAACCTTCAATAATATACTAACATTTAATTTGAATGTTTTTTTTATTGTTCATAACCATTAATTTTTATAATTTAAAAAATATCTTCTTAATGCTCTTGATCTTTTTTTAAGAACTCGTTTAAATTATTTTAGTGCACAGAAATCCCATTTTAAGTTTGAACATCCTTCTCAGATGGTTAATAGAAAAGAAAACTATAATTGTTGATATATTAGCATCGCGTTTTTTTAGTTAAATATTTTGAAAAATCGCAATGGAAGAAAATGGAGTTCCAGCTAAAAATTATCCAAAATCCAAACTCAGAATGGCTTTACCACAAATATTAGCTGTAATGGTAAAGAATATGTTAATGTTATCTTATGGAACAACTCTGGGATATCCAGCAATACTAATACCAAGCTTAACAGGACAAGATCCGTCAGAAACAATAATTGCTAGTGAAACAGACATATCGTGGATAAGTAATTGCGTATTTTTGTACAACAGAAATGACAACTAAGTTTATAATTCACTAGGTTCTCTCAACAAATTGATAGTGCCAATAAGTTCAATAATATCAGGAATTACAACCGAGCCCATAGGAAGGAAACGATCGATGCAATGTATAACAGTTCCAATGGTTGCGGGTTGGTTAATTTTAAGATTTTCAAGTGATCTTTGGCAAATTTATTTTGCCATAGCTATATTTGGAATTTGTGGAGGTTTAATCGAAGCTCCAGTTGAGTACATTGTTTTATTAAACAAAAATCTAATTAAATTTTGATTTTTTAGGTACAAACTTATGTAGCTGAAATAACTCAACCGGAATATAGAGGGATGCTATCTATAATTTCATCGTCGATTACAGTTTTGGGTATTCTAATTCAGTATACAATAGGAGCCTTTTTTAATTGGCGCGAAAGCGCAGTAATTTCTTGCATATTTCCCATTACTGCTTTTATATTATTAATGTTTATACCGGAAAGCCCATATTGGCTTATAAGACACAATAATGAAAAATTGGCTAGAAAAAATTTAGCTTGGTTTAGAGGATGGACAACTGTGGAAGAGATCGAACTAGAGTTCCAACAAATTGTTTTAGAAACTGCCGAAAAACGAAATAAATTTGAATCTTCCACCAAACTAGAATCTGATAGTAAATGTTTTATTAAAGTGACGGAAAGGTTGAGAAGGTTAAAACGATTTTCTGATAAAGATTTCTTATGTCCGTTTTTTATCGTGATGATCGCATTTTTTATAAATCACTTTACGGGTTCCACAACTTTGTTTACTTATGCGGTTTTGATTTTCCAAAATTTAAAAGTTCCTATCAATGAATATTATGCTACTATTGTTGTGGGCGTCGCGAGTGTTCTCGGATGTATTATTGCTACGATCGTAATTAAATATACAGGGAAACGTAAATTAATGTTCATTTCCTTAATAGGAATGATCATTTCAACATTAGGGGTTGCCATTTATAGTTATGTAGTTGGAATTGAAGAATTTATAGTTGTGAATGAAACTGAAAGTGCCGACAACACTTATGGAGTAATTCCATTGGTATTTATTATTTTGTTAGCTTTCACGTCTTTTGTTGGAGTTAGAAATTTACCTTGGGTTTTACTTGTTGAATTGTATCCTGAAGATATACGCGGATCCGCTTGTGGATTATCAAGTGGACTTGGTTACTTGTTTGGATTTTTAGCGAACAAATTATTTTTAGATATGTTGTACGCCTTTACAATTCCTGGAGTGTATTTATTTCACGGTATTTTAGGTATTGTAGGTTTTATATTGTTTTATTTCATTCTTCCAGAAACGGAAGGCAGGTCTTTACAAGAAATATCAGATCATTTTTTGGGTATTTCTAAATTAGGCACTAAATATATTAGAAAAGTAAAGTAAACTTCGTAAAACGTTGTATGTCACTTAAATATCTTGGAAACTTTAACGAGAACTCGTCCAACTTAGAAAAGGACCAAAAGGATCTGTCAATTATTCTGATTCGTATAGTTTTATTAGCGCGAAGTATATCACAAGACTTGAAATAGATCTAAGTTAATAATATGATGCTGACTGATTACTCATAGGGTAGAGGCCCCCTTAAAGGCATATTCAATCTTGGATGAGATCTAAAACATTTTTTTATTGTTTGCAAACGAAAATGTAGACTTTTTACAGCATTTACCTAAGTTAATATAATCATTAATAAAACACTTCTTTGTTTGTTTGTTATACAGTGTGTTCATGAAAACAGTTTACAAGAGCTAACTTTTTTATTTGTAAAGATACGAATAACGAATACGGTTAAATTAGTAAAGTTGTAGTACTTGTTTTTCCGGTTTTAGTGATGTAGTTGAAAAAACATAAAAGGATCTAGTTACCGAGATACAGGAATATGTCACTTTTTTTAAATGGAACATCCTAAATAGTTTTAGATATTTGGATTTCGCAAACATTTCTCTGTATAAAAGTATTAAGGCACTTTATCAAAATATTTAGAAATAACCGAGTTACAGCTCATTTTGCGGTCATATATGCTGTGAGTTACACGACCGTTCACGAAACAGTTTACAATAGCTAACTTTTTGATTTATGAAGTTACAACTTCGGTTAAATTAGCGAAGTTGTAGTATTTTGTCTTCTTCATTTAGATGCGTAGTTGTAAAATCGGAAAACGATCTAGTTGCCGAGATATGCCAATATGTAACTTTTTTTAAATTGAACATCCTGTATATTTTTGGATATTTGGATTCCCCAAACTTTTCTCTGTATAAAAGTATTAAAGCACTTTATCAAAATATTTAGAAATAACAGAGTTATAGCGCATTATGTTATTTTGTATTATTACAAAAGTCGCCTTAATCCTCTTATCTTACAAATTAAACTGTAGTGAAAAAATACTAAACCCTTTTTCGGAGAAACCTAACCCACACGTGCTTGATTTAGGGGGTCGACTGTATTTGTTGTTTATATTTAACAAATAAAGCAAACCCAACGTAACCTGAGCACACCACGTGATGACCGCTAAAATTGTAGTTTTGTACTGCCGTTGCTTAGAAATGCACGTAGACACTGTCATCGTTTAGTTATTACATTACTGTACATTACTTTTGTCGAAGCAAAATAATTACAAGCATTTTAATAATGTGAAGATCTCATAAAAGTATTTAATCAGTGATTAATTATTATTAGTACTTCAAATAAAAATTTAAATTAAGTAATTATTTTAAATTTTGACAAGTTTTAGGTTAAAACAGTTTTTTTGACAGAAGAAATAACTAGCTCCGCCACTGGACTCTGAAGACACGCCTCGCGTACGTTTAGTCACGTGGTGTGCTCAGGTTAAGTTGGGACTACTCTAGTACTCTAGCAGACTACTTCAGCAAACATCAATCCTATTGGTAGTTGTCTAGCAAATTGGTCACGTGGGTTGAGTTTAAAGTAAATTTAAAAAATATTTAACAACTGATTACAAGTAACTAATAAGAGATGGCGCTTTTTAAAAATGTATTTTTCACATAAGATTGGCGTTTGAAAAATAAAAATAAAATGATTCATGCGGAGTAAAAGTACTCTTTTCGGCTTCTGAGTACTATGACTCGATGAAAAAAGTGACACTTTTACTCTTTATTAAACAATATGCTATTGTTTGATGACAAGTGATTCACATATTTTTCTAGATTATGAAAATAAGTTATGTCAATAATACGAGATTTGAAAAGTTTTCCAAAAATATTTCGATTTACTTTGAGCCAACCTTAGAACATAAAACCTCCGGAAGGAGTGTGTTAGCAACTGTTGCCTATAAGAAAAAATGCGACGGAAATGATATTTTATGACGTCAAATGACATCCAAGTCCATGGATGACTCATTCATTCCGTCGAGCTTACATTATCATGGGCTGTCATGATATTTCCTTATAAGTGGGAGTATAAGCATCAAGCCATTTCTAATAATATTGTAACCTATTATTCGTTCACTATCTATTTGCGCTATGGTCGACCATGTTAGGGTGACAGATTCCACCTGGTATGAATTTGAAAAAAATCATTGAAAAGTATTGTAGACTAGCGGCTTTTATTCAATTGTATTAATCAGTGTTAATAGTTGGTCTATGGTCTGTCATTTTTTTGGTATTGTCAAAAGCTGTCAGTCAAATTAATAGGGACTTTTTATTTTGGCAAACCAAAAAATAAAAGTTTATGGCCAACCATAGCGCAAATAAATAATGAATGGATTATAATAAACTATTGGAGAAATTGACCGGAAATCGCTATATTTATTTATAAGTTCATGAAATGAAATATATTACAATCTAAATGGCTCTTTCCTAGTAGGGTGTATTTCCTAGAGTAGAGGGTATTTCATTATTCATGAGAGCTAACTAAAAAAATTTGACAACTAATATTTTTTAGTTTTCCCATTTCTTCACAATGAACCTACAGGATGAGCTCAATTATTGGGATAATCATCGAGTCAATGGGTTGTAGAGTGACATAGCGTCAAATTAGATTTTGCGTTTTCATTGTCATTTTTAATTTCCCAAAAAGGTTGTTTGGAACTGGGCCTAGAAAGTTTAGAAAGGTTTCTATACCCAGTAGATTACCTGCAGAGCCTACATTTACCATTATGTCACGATTAGGAGATGTTTCGACATTTTTTCTTAGTAAGAATAATTATTTATGTTATAATCGCTAGTGCTTTAATTTGAATCGCCATCTGTGTTTAATGTGTAGAAGTTAAGTGAACAAGTGTTATTTGATCAATATTACGCTACGAAGCCTACTAGAAATCCTTATCTCCCACCCTTTAACCTCTATTAATTATAATTTTCTAAAATATAATTTTTTGTTCAAATTCACAGTGTTATTATACAATTTATCGACTGACGTACAATACGTCAGGAAGTAGTGGTACCTATAACTTTTACTTTTTAGTGAAATTATACAAGAGCTCATTAAGCAGTTCATTAAAACTGACCAAAAATGTTTAAAATAATTTTATGCATTTTATTGATTTTAACTTTAAGTAAATGTGATGTACCTTTAGTGAAAATAGAACAAGGTTTACTAAGTGGAAAATTGTGGAAATCGTTTCAAGGGCGATCTTTTAGTGCATTTACTGCAATTCCTTACGCAAAACCACCAATTAACGAACTCAGATTTCAGGTAGTTATTATATTTTAATTAATAGGATACATTAAATTACCTGGCCGTTTATAAGAGCATAATTTTCATTTCAAAATATATATTTTTTTGCTTTTTTCAAGTCCAAGGTAATTGTATGTTAATATATTAAGTAGCCTTTATTATCTTTATGTTTTACATATATTTGTACACTGTGTTGACTGATATTTGAGAGCTAGTACATAAGATTTTGCCATGCAAAATTAAATATTAGTTCTTAATACTGCACTTTTTAATTACTTTAAAGGATAGCACTAAATACAATATTTTACAGAATTAACAACTGCTATAAATCATCATTTAATTTCGCAATTAGTGAAAGTCTAGTCTCACGTCTCAAACCTCAGGCGACAGAGTGTATATTATGATTCATGATTATATTATCTACTTATCGGCACCTACTTGTATGTATGTGCCTTAACAACCTCAACAAAATAAAATATTTGAATTGATTATCGGAAAGTTTTAAATTGTAGCGCGAAGAATTGATAAATATTTATTCATATTTTTAAGGCTCCTGTACCAACAGAACCGTGGAATGGTACTTTTAACGCTACAAATAGCCATCACGCTTGTCCTCAAATAAATATTTATGACTCAAGCTACCCAGTAATAGGAAATGAAGACTGTCTTTATCTCAACGTTTATACACCAAAGGTCTGCCCAATTAAAATAGTATTAATTGTTTTGTCAAATAATTATTTTAAGGTACAATCGGACGAAAAAACTCTTTTACCAGTTATGTTTTACATTTATGGAGGATCCCTCGAAATGGGTAGCGCAAAACCCGAATGGTTAGGACCTAAATATTTCATGGATCAAGATATCGTTTTGGTGATTCCCAATTATAGAATAGGAGCGTTGGGATTTTTAAGTACTGGGGACGAAATAGTTCCTGGTAATAATGGCTTAAAAGATCAAAATTTAGCATTAAAATGGACTAAAAACAATATTGTTCAATTTGGTGGAGATCCAAATAAAATTACAATTTTTGGAAACTCCGCAGGAGGACTTAGTGCGCATTTACATACCGTTTCACCTTTGTCCAAAGGTAGCAAGTAGCTGGCAGTTGAACATTTTCAAACTTATTTGTGATTGTAGGATTAATAAGTGGAGCCATTTTACAAAGTGGGTCTGCAACAGCATTTTTTTCTGTCACACCCAGTGAAACTGTAAAAGAAAATGCGTACAAATTAGGAAAACTATTAAACTGTTCAAGTGCATCCAGTTTAACTTTAGTTTCGTGTCTACGCACAGTTGATGCATCCGATATAGTTCAACAAAGTGCTAAATTTACTGTGAGTAAATCAAACTTAATGAATATTTAGAACTTATGATAATTATGTTGATGTAAGAGTTGGGACGGTGACTCGACTTTACCTTTTCGAGCTGTAATCGAAAATGACGCCAGTGGTGCTTTTCTAACTGAAACTGCAGCTGAAACGATAAAATTAGGAAACACTTCAGATATACCTTTTATAATGGGAGTTGTAGCTCGAGAAGCTGGTTATAAGTCTTCGTGTATGTAAATTTTTTTAATTTTATTTTCTTGATTATTATAAGGGTTTGTTTTAGATATGCACTCGCATCCAGACCTTTTGGAAAGATTAAATAAGTATTTCGATTTGATAATACCTCCAACTTTTGGTTTAAGTTCAGACCAATCAAATTCTAGTAGTAGAATAAGAAATTTTTATTTTGATGGTAAACCTGTTGACAATTCAACAAAACTGGAATTAGGAGACGTAAGTCTATTGAATGAATTTTATTTTTAATAAAAGTATTTTTTGCACCTACAGATGTATTCAGATGCATTTTTTGTTTATCCACACAGTATAGCAATCAATTTATACACAACTTGGACGAATAGTCGTGTGTATCAGTATTTGTTTGATTATCGTGGATCTGCTTCTTATGCCAATCTATTTGGAGATTTGACTTTCGACTATGGTAAGATACCTTTTTATCTATTTAAGAACTAACAGGAAGACAATTTGGAGTACTGGTGGTACTCTAAGATAGCGATGAGATCACTATGAGTTGATTATTTGATGTGACTGGTCAAGATATTAGTTAGCGGTTAAAAGGAGACTGCAAGCGGTATATCAGAAGACCTGTTAGAAAGTCCTAATTACATAACTATTTTTTAGTTTTATGTAGCTCATTTAAATTTTAATCATTTAATAGATGTAATACAAAGGAATGTTTATAAAGGTATTTTTTAGGAACATGCCACACTGATGAACTTTTGCACCTATTCTCACTGGGCCATACATTTCCAAACTATGAGCCCAACGAAAATGATATTAAGATGATTAAAACGTTGATCTCTTTATGGACTAATTTTGCTACGACTGGGTATTTAAAAATTGTTCTCTTTACTTTTATAATTATAAAATATTTTTAGAAATCCAACTCCCGATATCCCATCTCAAAATTTAACAAAATGGAAACCAGTTGGAAAGGATGGTTTAGAATATTATCACATTAGAAACTTTAACGATATAACCATGGAGAATGGTTTATTCTTAAATAGGACGGAATTTTGCAAGAGTTTATATGTTTAATGTTATAAATTTTTATTTGATAGAATTAAATTTGTTTAGTTTACCAAAAAGTGGTCTTAAGAGGGGTGTTATAAATTAGTAATGGCACAATCTTCCGTGTGCGCGCTGATATTGTCACGCGTAGAAATATTACGCTAATTATTTAATGCAATTATTAAGTAGTACAAGAATTTAATGTACACGAGTTTACAATACGTGACTATTGTCACGTATTGGAAGAATGTGAGATAAGGCATAAATTGTAAGTTTTAGCAATTTTAGTTGGCGCGTGCGAGAGAGAAGTTAATAAAAGGCCCCAAAAGTAGGTTTTTAAGTTATTTGATACTTAGCAGTTTATACTTAGAAGTTGATACTCGTCGGTTGATAATTGTCAGTCGGACAATTCGGGAACTAATGGTAACTCTTTGTCTTACAGCAAGTGTCAAATCGGAAATTTGTTATCATATCGTCAGTGAATCTAAACGTGAACCGAGCTCTATTACAGAAATTACAAAATCATGTCTTTACAAAATAGGTTGTCATTTTGTTTATAATAGCTTTCACCACCACTTATTTTCTTCAAACATACCAAAATATATGTGCCTATCGATTTAAGCGTAAAAGTGTTTAGGTATTACATTTTGGCTCTAGTCTCTTGTGGTAACGGGAGATAAAGTAGATATTACCCCTTGCTATTGACAACTGACTAGAAGGACTTGTATTCTAGCTAAGAGCCGTTCTACATGGACTAAATGTCGTACTAACTGTTAACTGTTAGTACTGAATCAACTAAAGGAGCAAAAGCACAGGAATCTAAGCTTTAACATCGTGGGGTAGAAATTTCAACGCAAGATCGTGCACGACGTTAAAGCTTAGATTCCCGTGCTTTTGCTCTTTGAGTTGATTCAGTAGTTTTAGTTAGTACGACATTTAGTCTACGTAAAATGGCACTGATAGAAAAGATCCTAACAGATGACAGAAAATGCTACTTTCAAACAAAGGTGAAATAGATATGATAAATAATATCGAAAAATACTTAGGTATACCCTGACCAGAAATAATTGAACAAAATGAACCAAAATGCAAAAATAACCTTTTTAAGATTTATGGTCGATTATGGTACTTAGAGCTTGTTAAGTAACCAGCTGCTTTGAAAGTTTGAAGAGACACAAATGGTTGGTTTTAAGGGGCGCATTGAAAATATTTTAAATCCTTTCCTCTAAGTACCATAATCGACCATAAATCTTAAAAAGGTTATTTTTGCATTTTGGTTCATTTTGTTCAATTATTTCTGGTCAGGGTATACATAGGGATAGTTATGGATTTTTCTTTTAATAAATTTTGAAAAAACACTGGAAAATCAGTGGTGTCAGTGGACTAACCAAACAATAAAAATTGTTTACCAAAACAAAACCCATGGTTATCACTATTTTCAAGTATTTTCTACATTTTCGTATCTACTCGTAAGTTCTATCGTTACAAAGCATGTAAAAATTATTTTATTGATTTAGATTCATAATTTAATTCTCAATAACTGTTATTTGAAGCTTTTGTACCTCAAAGCATTAGGGAAGCAGGAAATTACGAAAGAATGATTTTTTGATGTTAAATCCCAATGATTGAGTGTTCACCGGCTCACCGCTCTGTACATCAAACCAACTAACAAAAAATAATGTAGAACGCGGGGGGGGTCTATTACGACTTATGACCCTGTAATTTTAGTAATATCAAAACTCATTATCCCAAAAGTTTATTGTTTTAACTTATCAAACAAAAGGTCACAAAAACTTATTAGTTAAAAGGAATTAGAAGTACCTCTGAGTAAATATATACCTAGATAACTAGGTAAATAATAAATAGACAAAATAACCTTGACTTTGACACTTCGAATTAAGCTACGTAAAGCCGATTTACCAATAAAAATATTATATTTTAAATTTAGCCCCCATTTATGGGAGGGGTTCCTACTGAATATATTGGCTAAACGGGGAGTACTCATACAAATAAATATTTTGAAAAACATCAGTTTTGGTTCAAATCACCAGACAGTTTAAACAGTTAAAACTAATAAAAAATGTTTCAAGTAATTTTATTGATTTTATTATTGTGCAATTTAAGTAAAAGTGATTGTAATACACCGTTAGTGAAAATACAACAAGGTTTTCTGACTGGAAAGTATTGGAAATCATTTGAAGGACGATCTTTTGTTGGTTTTACTGCAATTCCTTATGCTAAACCACCAATCAATGAACTAAGATTTCAGGTAGTAATAATTGAATTAATTCATTTAAGTATTTACAACAATGTCAATTTATTCAAAAATAATTACCTACTCAATTTATGAAAGATTTATAGAAACTAAATAATATACAGTGTGATTGAAAAAACGTGATAATGCAGATTTCTTGGTTATTATTAAAGATAGAAAAAAAACTTATTTAGGTAACTTATAGTACTCAAGAAGCTTGTTATTTTGGTCAATTCAAAAGTACCAGTGGAATTAAAACAAAAGAGTAACGTTAGTCAGATTCCTTTTTTTTAAATGGAACGTGTAGATTTTTTCTAGATATTCTTCAAGAGTATCAAATTCTCTTTACAGTGATACTAAAAAACAATACAATATTTGAAAAAATAAAGTCGTAATAAGGTTTTAAAAAATGAATCTAGCAACCCTTATAACGTTATAACCATAGCACAACAATCGATAACAATCAAAAATACAAAAACATCTACTATCAAGTTGCATAAGTAGAGTTCATACAGGTACAAAAGATGCCAGCTGTCAAAATCGACAGATACGAATTTCAACAATTCCGGCGCATACAGCTCATTTTACAATCAAATTAACCAGTGACAGCTTTCGTGTTTTGTGGTTGAATTAGGTCTTTGGTTTTAAAACTCGTTCATATGTCACTGACAGATATTACAGAGGCGAAACTGCGGAGATGACGTCACGAGGTGTACTCTTTCGTACCTGTATGAACTCTATTAAAACAAATAAACAACGAATGTTTCCATTGTTATCAATTGTTGTGATGGTTATAAGGGTTGCTAGATTCATTTTTTAAAACCTTATCACGACTTTATTTTATCAAATATTGTATTGTTATTTGGTATCACTGTAAAGAGAATTTGATACTCTTGAAGAATATGTAGAAAAAATCTACACGTTCTATTTAAAAAAATGAACCTAACTAACGTTCCTCTTTTGTTTTAATTCCACTGGTACTTTTGAATTGACCAAAATAACAAGCTTCTTGAGTACTATAAGTTACCTGAACGAGTTTTTTTTCTATCTTTAATAATAACCAAGAAATCTGCATTATCACGTTTTTTCAATCATACTGTATAGTTGTTTGTAAATAAAATAGTGTATTTCACTCACGTAATGCCTAAATTACACACAGATGACTATTATCCATTCACTCTTTATTTGCGCTATGGTTGGCCATGTTAGGGTGACAGATTCCACCCGGTATAAATTTGAAAAAAATCAGTAAGGTTAAGTATTGTAGAGTAGTGGCTTTTATTCAATTGTGTTAATAGTTGGCCTGTCAGTGGTCTGTCATTTTTTTGGTATTGTCAAGAGCTGGTATTGTTTGAGCTGGTATTGGTATTGTCAGTCAACTTAATGGGGACTTTTTTGGGAAACCAAAAAATAAAAGTTCATGGCCATCCATAGCGCAAATAAAGAGTGAATGGATTATATTATAATCTTGTGTAATTCTGTAAACAACTGAAAATACTTAAAAATAGCGACCGCTATGGGTTTTGATAAACAATTTCCAATGTTTTGTTAGCTCATATTGACATTTATCTGTCAGTGTCAAATTCTTTTTCTTAAATCCACGGCTATTGCTATTTTGAGATAATTTTTGACAATTTCATATTTAATTTCTGCCGCTACAAATCAGGCAGAATTTATTATGTTTATTTCTTTCTTGAAGATAGTTCCATATATTTCAAATCTTGGTTGATGCAAGTGTACGTGAGTACATCATCACGATTACGCTTATCATAATAAAGATTGCTACTTGTAACTGCAAGTACAGCGTATTTGTAGACAGACAAAATAAAGCTCTTGACTATCCTATTTAATTTTAGACTTTTGGATAAATAAATAATTTCTTATTAACATTTTAAAGGCTCCTGTGCCAATCGAACCATGGGATGGTATACTAAATGCTACAAATAGTCATCACGCCTGTCCTCAAACAAGTGCTGAGGGTGTAGTCGGAAATGAAGATTGTCTTTATCTAAACGTCTATACACCAAAAGTTTGTTCAGTGGCCAACAATAACCTTTTTGATCAAATTGTTCAAATATTTATTTCAAGGTGCCATCTGATGAAAAAAATCTTTTACCAGTTATGTTCTTTATGCATGGGGGTACCTATGAAACGGGTAGTGGTAAACCTGAATGGATGGGACCAAAATATTTCTTGGATCAAGATATAGTTTTAGTTGTTATTAATTACAGATTAGGAGCTTTGGGATTTTTAAGTACTACCGACGAAGTCGTACCTGGTAATAATGGTTTAAAAGATCAAAATGTAGCATTAAAATGGACTAAAAACAATATTGCTCAATTTGGTGGAGATCCAAATAAAATAACATCTTTCGGAAATTCGGCTGGAGCTCGCAGCTCTCATTTACATACCATTTCACCGATGTCCAAGGGTACCAAATATCTGTCATTTGATAATATAATAATTTATTTATGATTTTAGGATTAATAAACAAGGTCATTTTACAAAGTGGTTCGGTAACAGCACATTATTCTTTTACATCAAATGAAATGGCGAAAGAAAACTTAAATAAGTTAGGAACGCTATTAAACTGCCCCACCACATCTACTTTAACTTTAATTTCTTGTTTACGTGCAGTTGAAGCATCTGATATAGTTAAAGCAAGTGCAGAATTTATTGTAAGTAATAAATTAAATTTAAAAGATGTTTTAAAAAATGGTTGTTAGGATTGGGATGGCGATTCGACCAATCCTTTCCAAATTGTAATTGAAGAAAACCGAAGTGGTGCTTTTCTAACTGAAAGTCCGGTTGATTCAATAAAATCAGGGAAAGCTTCAAATGTACCTTTCATGATGGGAATTACAGCTCAAGAAGCTGCTTATAAAGCTACTTGTTTGTGAGTTTTTTAAATGTTATTTTTTCTATAAAGGTTTCGTTTTAGTTTTGAACGCCAATCCAGACCTCTTAGAAACATTAGAGAATTCATTTGATGTGCTAGTACCTCCAATTTTTGGTATGAGTTCAGATGAATTTAACTCTAGTAGAAGAATAAGAGATTTTTATTTTGATGGACAACCTGTTGATAGTTCCAAAAAATTAGAGCTTGCAAACGTAAGTCTTTGGTTGGAATTTTATTCGAAATAAAGTTTTTTTTTATCTTTAGATGTTATCAGATTCAACTTTTGTTTATTCACACAGTACAACAGTCAATTTACATGCACAGTTTACAAATAGTACTGTTTATCAGTATTTATTTGGATATCGTGGATCTGCTTCTTATGCTGATCTATTTGGAGATTCGGATTTTGTATATGGTAAATAAATCAAAGAAATTAATATTTTTGTTTATAAAATAATTTTTTAGGGCCATCCCATACTGACGAACTTTTGCACCTATTCTCACTGGGTCATACATTTCCAAACTATGAGCCCACTGAAAATGATATCAAGATGATTAAAACTTTGATCTCATTATGGACCAATTTTGCTACAACTGGGTATTTAAAAATTATTATTTAACTTTTGTAATAATAAATTATTTTTAGAAATCCAACTCCTGATGGCCACGCTCAAAATGTACCGAAATGGGATCCGATTGGAAAGGATGGTTTAGAATATTACCATATCAAAAACTTTAACAATATTACTATGGAGAAGGGTTTATTTGTAGATAGGATGGAGTTTTGCAGGAGTTTACCTATTTACAGTTTCAAATTTATTTGATTACATACTTCTATTACTTTATATTGGATATCTAATAGTTTTCTTTGTTTTATACTTATTAATTATTGTAGTTGTATATTTTTTTTATCTGTGTCTAAACTGGAGACACAGTAGTCTCTAGATACGTCGTCAACGCTTTAAAATATTACATATTACTGCAAAGTATACTGACTAAAAATTTATTTACGACAATAACTCTTCTCTTCTAACGAGAACATAATAAAGTAATTAATATCAGTTTATAATTCATCTTTAATTTTAGTAGTGCGGCTGCTCAAATCGAGATTTCTCCAAAAGTGTGTTCTTTCCGCATACAAATTTTCTTCAAGACCCACTTCGCCGCCATTTTTAACGTGATAATAATTTTCCTTCTCCTTTTTTACAGGTTCCCATTTAACAGAATGAGATGAATCTGAATCAGGCGTTGGAGTTCTAAAATAGTCATTGTAACAAAAAGAAGTTAAAAGATCAAATTTTCTTACCCATAAGTGGCAAAGTTAACCCACAAACTTGTCATTAATTCAGAAGTTGATTTATCTGAGTCAGTAAGTTTGTAATTTGGGAATGCATTGAGATTAAATAAATATAAAAGATCATCACCATGGCAAACTCCTAAAATATGACACTTTTAAAACGTGATTATTTCTTCAGGAATGTGTTTGGAGTAGTTAGAAGGTAAAACTACTAAAAGTCCCCGGTCCTAGCTACTAGAGGAAAATTTATTCCTTTTAAATGAGAGCTTATCAAATTTTCTACAAAATTGATTCTATTCATTTTTACCCTATTCCTTATAGTTTTCGAGATATTTGCCCGCAAAAAAATACGTTCCTCAAGAAAAAATCCCACTCTCCTTCCACTTTCATGTCCCCAATAACCCCCTCCTTGACTAGACTAAAAGCTAAATAAAGCCTATATGTCTTCAAACTTATCATGATATCAGACACGAAAAAATTTTCTTTTGATTGATGCCACTACTATTGGGAACAAGAACAAATGTGTTTTTTTATGTTCTCAACTTCTGGCCCCCCTAGTAGGTCAAATTACTGTTTGTTCTACTAACAAATTACACATTAGAAGTAAAGGGAGTGCTTTTAAATCTTTGGGAGTACTAAAATTTTACTTTTTACGTCCTCATACTTACCACGAATTTGTTGCTCCATATTAGAACAAAAACTTTCAGATCCTTTATATCCAAACAAATAATGATATACAGACTGTTTGTCTTGTTTAACGTGCAACCTAATTGTGGCATCTGTTCCACTTAAAATCGTTCCATCAGCATAAGCCTACAACGTTTAAAACTATAGGTAATTACTATAAATCTCAAGAGTAAACTATCAACTCTGATTCCAAACTAAAAAGGGCCATTGTCAACTTACTTGAGACCATTGAGTTTTTGATGATTTTTCGATAGGAGCATCACCGAAATAAAACTTTTTTACCTTCTCTGTAGCTTGACTTATGTATTTTATGGCAGCAGTTGTTTCATATCCGAACACATATGGAGCTAGCGTAGTAAAATTTTCCGAGAAGTCTTCTAGTAGCTTAGGATCGTTGTAAATTTCTAGATGTGTAAATAGTCAGTTAAATAAAGAGTTAGAAATTAAGTTTTACCTTCCGCTCTTATATCTCCTTCGTGAGTTGTAAATCCTGTCATTAATGGAATTTTAGCAGCTTTACCAGATTTTATTATATCAATTGGATCTTCTGCTAAAAATGCGCTCGGAATATTTGGTTCAATTACAGGGTAAAACGAAGATATTGGATAAATGTGCCATTTCTAAAATAATTATTCTTAAATAATCAGTTTTTCGTTAAATTCAGCTGTTACATTGAGAATTGACGTATAACTAATTAAGTCATCCGCTTTAACCTTCTTTATGCAATCCATCATTTTTTCTATTTCGTATATGTTACATCCTACATCGTGAGCCACGTGTTTGGAAAATCGTGTAGAAAAGAAATGGGCCATTAGAGCCGTACTTGAAAGTGCAGTTCCACTTTGAGCTATGACACTTTTTATTAAACCTCTGCTTAACGGCGAAAGCATGTGGTAGTGAGCAGACGCACCGCCAGAATCATGACCAAACACAGTTATACTTTCAGAATCACCTCCAAAACTTTCAATATTTTCTTTAACCCATTTTAATGCTAAAACTTGATCTTTTAAACCGTCGTTGCCAGTCATATGTTTATCCCCTGACGTAAAAAATCCCAAAGGACCTAAAGAAGAGAATTTAACTATATCGAATGCCATTTTTTAGTATTTACCTAATCTATAGTTAATTGTGACTAGTATAACATCTTTATTTAAAAGTAAATCAGGACCGTAATCGTTTGCACTTCCAAAAGCCCATTCTCCTCCAT
Source organism: Malthinus seriepunctatus (assembly GCA_963924605.1). NCBI lineage: Eukaryota > Metazoa > Arthropoda > Insecta > Coleoptera > Cantharidae > Malthinus > Malthinus seriepunctatus. The sequence goes on from OZ004600.1 coordinate 49,427,014, forward strand.
GTATGTAAAATAAAATTGGGAGTTTGGTTTTTATTTCGTCTGATTCGAAAAGCTTAAAAGTTCAATTTCTTCAAGGTGCTAGTATAATTTTAATTTAGTTACCTCAGGCGTGTATACATTGAGATATAGACAATCTTCATCTCCAATAACTAATTTATCTTTTTCTGATAGTTGTGGACATACGGAATGACTTTTTGTGGCGTCTAATGTATCCGTCCATAGATCTGCAGGTTCTGAAGGCTTGTAAAAGTTGTTAATTGAAAATAATTTTGCTTAAAATATTATTTACCGAAAATCTCAATGGTCCAACTGGTGGTTTTGCATACGGAATGCCGGTGAATGAACTAAATTTTTTGCCGTTACTACTTAAACCATATTTTCCTTTTAAATCGCCTTGATTAATTTTTGCCACAGGTGCATTTTCAGCTTCGATTGAACATATTATGGACAGCAGGAAAATGCATCCAGTTTTCAACAACATTTTCAGTTAAATTTAATTAAACATGGGTATGTATTGGTGGAAAGTAGATAACAATTTAAAAAATTTATTTTTTTACAGTTCGTTACTAAGGATGGAGGAACTACACTTCAGATTAATAGATAATACAGTTAAATGTTTATCCAAAAAAACACTTATGTGAGTATAGATTTCTTTATCAGATTAAAATAGTTCCAAGTACGAGGGCGTGTTGTTACGTTATGTAGACTGGTTTCCAATAGAGAAGAACCTACTACGTCATTGCGCGAAAGACTTAAATTGGTCGGCCCGGACCGAACTGCCATTTGAGGTACGGTCGCTAGACGCACGAGCGTACTGATGCATCTCGAACGCCTGCCCCCTTAAGTAAGTATATTTGACGACGCTCCTAAATGATCGTTCCGCCATTTTCCGTGTGCATTGACGTCAGCAGGATATGAGTTAGAATCAAAACTAGTGCACTAAAATAGCTTACGAAACGAGATTAACCTTTCGAGAGTGACATTTTCAATTCCAGACGTGAGTCAAGACGAGACTCACGTTTTGCAATACGAGACGAGACGAGAATCGAGAAATTCTCGTCTCGTTTCTCGTTTCGTCCATCACTAGGTTTAACTCATAGAACATAAAATATCAGAAACGACCCCTGGCAACCGTTTGCCTATAGGAGAAAATGCTTCCATGGATGATTCATTCATTCTGTAGAGTTTACATTATCATTGGCTGTCATGATCTTACTATTATTGTAATTATTTGATTATTTCCCTCGCCTGGCGGCTTGGGAAAATAAACTTCACCTGCGGGATATAATGACCCAAGCTACATCTCTTAATATATAATATACCATTAGAATGGACACATTCGGGGAAGGTCAGCGGCTGAGATGCTGAGTGATAGCGACTAATCACAACTTACAGTAAATCATTGAATTAAAAAAACGCGTTTTTATCAGGAAGGAGCTTTACAGACAATAATAATATGTTAACGTGATCATGGCCAATAAAAACGTGATGGAAGCCGAAATGATCATTTCCGATTTTCTCTTATGAAAACGCCGCTTGCTAACACTCCTTCCTGATAGTAACGCGTTTTTTAATTCAATGCAGTAAATGACAATAAGCATCTCTGCGGCAGACTTTTCTTAAATGGGCTCATTATTTTTAAATTGAAAGTATTCTGATAGAGAAAACTTAATGATTTCCAATCACGATTCTTGACAACCGAAATTGATGTCTTTATTTTGACTTCAGAGAGCACCGAAGTCTACGGTTCAGTAATGAAACGGTCTATCTTTTTATTAGTCAGTGATTTATATTATATTACATCATTTTAAATTAAACATTAACATTAATGATTTTGCAAACCAACCCAATATAATTTTATAAAATGCATTCTGTAAATGAATAATGTAAAAAACTTTTACAGGGATCGAGACCTTTAGAAGTCACTCTACACCCCCCAAAAAGAAATAAATAAATTAATCAACATTCTATTTATTCTTGCACTATTAGATATTAACAAGTGATATTAATTGGTAATCTCATTCATAACTTTAATTTTCACTAATCCTCGAACAGTGGTACTTTGGTTGAGCCCTTTATAAATATTTAAGGGCCGTTCGTTATCATTAAATATCTCCACATGCATCTTAGTGTTGTTAAGTATTAATTTGATCCATGTACTAGAAGCCATTAATTTTTTTATAGTTTTAATGGAATATTGTTTTCTTAACCGTTAAGTCCTTTCTTCCAATTGCTAAATGACAAAATACACAAAACAATTATTAAATTCCAAAAAGTTCTTCTATCAACTGCAGAACTCCAAGCTTGATACATTTGTACATTATTTCTAAACTTCACTTCAAGATTATTCCAAAATTTGAATCTTTTTACAAACTTTTGTTTAACCATATTGTTATGTTTGGGACTTCTAATAAAATAATATTGCAATTTTTCTGATTTTGCTGGCCTCCATACTTTTGACGTCGGAGTTGGATTTCTAAAAAACATGATAGTTAAAATAATGGTGAATAATTAGCACACACGACGCTTACCCATGTTTGGCAAAGTTAACCCATAAATTTGTCATAGTGTTAGCCATTTCTTGATCGTCTTCACTTAAGGTAATAAATGGAAAACTTTCTCTATCTTCAAATAAATATAACAATTCATCACCGAGACAAACACCTAAAAAAGTTTATTAGCAAGCAGTTTTTTAATACTCAGAGTGATCTCCTAATGTTAGACAATGTTAATGAATGTTAAATGTTAATATTTGGGCCACAGCAAAAACTCCTTTTGCAACTCATTGGTCTCTTCAATCGTAACTATATCCTAACTTTTGGATAACCCCTAAGATGCTGTGCTGTAGGGTGATGCTGAACACGTTAGGTCGGTATTCCTCTACATTTAGTGTTTTCTCAGTAGAAGACAAATTAGTAAGGACTCACCATAATTATCACTGCCACGATCACCATAAAAGGGCCTGTACGTATGATCTCCTCGATATGCGAAAATATAGTAGTAGACTGGTTGAGTTGTATATCTGGTATGTAATTCAACACTGTTTAGAGCTGGTACCAAGAATAAACTGTCGGTAAAGAGCTACAATTTTTATATCAAAGTAAAGTGTGTTCTACAAACGAAATCTTTAACCACGTACAGTCACTACTTCAGATCTCATGTTCGTCGATACATCTTGATTATCAAAATAAAGTTTCTTTAAGTGGTCCCTTATCGATTCTGTATCAAAATTGCCATCTAGGTTAAATGACAATAGGCCCGTGATGTCTTTATTCAACCGTTGCAGCAGTTGCGGATTTCCAAATATACCTAAAACATTAATCAAAAGTAAACCAAATATTTCTAATAATATACAACACCTGCTGCTTTAAACGCCCCATCTTCACTATTAAATCCTACCATAAGTGGAATGTTAGGCACTTTTCCCATTCTAATTATATCTTTTGGTTCTTCTGTTAGAAACGACCCATTCGTGCTTGGCTCAATTACAGGTTTAAACGGGATGTCATTATTGTTAATGTCCTGATTAAGAAATAAAAATTAGTTTTATATTAATAGCACCCTTCACACCATTGCAGAACACGACAAAAATGTATAATTTAAGATCGACCAATAGAACTGCGTGACGCACCGACGCACGACGAACACAGCAGTAATGGAAACCCAGCTTTAGCTGCATAGCGCTTAGCGTTTATACGCACCGGGGCTTTTCAAAATGCATTTTCGGTTCCCGGATGACCAGCAGGTTAACCTTCTGGTTAGTCTAAAAACCAAATACGTTTTTGTGTACGCATTTTCGTAAGGTTGGTCGTGGAATGGCTTGACATGGAGTGCATGATGTGTCTTCCTAGCTTAATTCGTTTATTAGTTATTTAATCAAGTAGTGCGTTAATAAGGCCGATTAATAATCGAGACATTTTAAAGCGCGAGAGTAGCGAGCGCTTTAATTGTTGAGATTATTAATCGGCAATTAACACAAGAGTTGATTACTAAATTTTTCCGTCGATTGTTTTTCATTAAATTTGAGAAAATCTAATTTTATTTTATGACAAAAATGCAAGTTTTCAATAATATTTTACAATCAAAGTACCACTGAAAACAAAAATGGCAACTAATGTCACAATTCTAATGAAATTTGGTGTGATTTGGTTGCCTATACCATAATTGATCATTAAGTGATCATTAATAGATAATTTTTTTTTCATATATACAGCCAATCATATTTTACAATTTTCAGTCACATGTTCATTTTTATCCAATCACATAAAACTTCAACTGACAATCACCCTAGGGTAATTTTCAATTGCTCTGCCGACGCGATATCGTATAAAATTCAACGAATTGTCACTTTTGACGTTAAATTTAAATTTTAAAAAAATTATCTCGTTGAATATCCCTCGGGCCTTGATGAATCCTTATAATTTTGTCTATCTTTCAAGTACACTTTTTTGGAAAAACACCCCTCCGCTTCGCGTCGGGGTGTTTTTAAAAATGTACTTTCAAGATATGACAAAATTATTTCGGTTGTTATCAATGCCCTAGGGTTATTACAGTTGAAAATTGATCGTTAATAGGGGTTATTAACGATCAATTTCTTATTGGTTAATGACACTCATTAACAACCGATCGACGCCAAAATTAATTAATTACTCACAGCTAAAGTGAAGTAGACTGCTTTTATGATATCCCACGTAGTAACATTTTTTAAACACTGAAGCATTTTCTCACTATTTTGAGTTGAACACTTAAAATGATTTGCTAACTGTTTAGAATTTTGTGAAACTTGTCCGTTTAAGTCAATTGCCCATGGCGACAATGCAGCACCACTTTGAATAATTACGCCATTCAATAAATCTGAAAATTTAAAATGAAAAAATTGTAAAATTCACAACCTTCACCCCTGAAAAATAGTGACCTAAATTTCAGAAAATATTACCTTTTGATAATGGTGATAACATGTGTAAGTGTGCACTAACAGCTCCAGCCGATTGTCCGAACAAAATAATTTTGTTCGGATTCCCGCCGAAAGCTTCGATATTGTTTTTAATCCATTTTAAAGCGCAATGTTGATCCTTTAAACCATTATTTCCAGGCACAACTTGGTCTCCTGTAGATAAAAATCCAAATGGTCCTAATCGGTAATTTAAAACAACCAAAACAATATTTCGTGATAATAGAAGATTAGGTCCGTATAAACTGTAATCTGAATTTCCACCTAAAAATGCTCCTCCGTGAATAAAAACCATAACTGGAAGGGACATGTATTCGTCTTTCGTTAACTAAAATTACTTTAATGAGTCATTTAATCAAAGATATATTTTGTTTTTACTTTCGGAGTATAAATATTCAAGTGCAAACAATCTTCATTTCCAACAATTGAGTCTGCAATTTTTTGAGGACAGACTGGTTTTATTCGTGTGGCGTCTAAAATACCGTCCCATATTTCTGCAATTTCAGGTGCCTACAGATTTTTTGAGTAATTTTGAACAAATTTTGAAACTCACCTGAAATCGTAGACGGCCTATCGGAGGTTTTGCATAGGGTATACCAATAAACGCACTAAAAGTTCTCTTCTTAACAGTCGTTAAATAATATTTACCTCTCACAGTTCCAATTTTTAAATCGAACTCGGGATAAATACAAACGACGAAAACACTCAAAAAATTTGCCCAAATGAATAATTGTAGTTTCATAATTTATTATGTTAACAGTTAGTAATAGCAATTCATAAACTGCAAAGAAATTACACAAACATTGCAAAATTTATCACATAATAGATCGCATATGTTACTGATACAGATTACTCTTTGTTAACAATAATTAAGAAAATTATGTATTTCTAGTTAATCATTGCGTGTTTTAATATTTTGCATAATTTATTGGGCGTAATATTGCGGATGTAAAATTAAGCTGATTTAATCTTTAAATGTATTTGGAGGTTTTTTAAACTTTTTGTAAAAAGCGCCAATTAAAGCGACTTTTATGTATTTCCTATTATAATTTTGAAACTTACGTTCCATATAAAATATGCTATTTATAAATCACGTAATGATGTAATGATGTCAAAAATAGTTATAGCAATGATTGATTATTATAAAACATAATTGGGTTATACAGGTTGTTTATTATAAAAACCCTAGTAAAAGCACCTTCATAATCATAATGCTAGTATTTAACCGTAGGGAAGTAATGCCACTTTACTCCCGAAGTAAATATAGTTATACCGTTGATTGAAGGAGTTTTAGAAGATATGCAAGTTTATGGAACAAAATGTGCCGTACGATGGGTCGACCTTGTGGCGATGATGATTGATGGCAATGGCAGAGCATTGGAGCATCTCGACCCAAACTGCTAGTTTGTAGGCAGCAGGGAGAACAAACTTTTAAATATTGGTAGGCAAACAGGCACACATTTTAACTAAGCGATGCGTATCTTCATAAAACTCTTTCAATCAACCGTAACCATATTTTCTTATTTCAAAATTAACGTTTAAATTTCCACAATAGTAGTTTATGATACAAGGTCGTAAAGTGATGTTTCACGAGCGAAGGCGGAGTCTTGCCAATCAAGCCGTAAGTCGAGATTCGCAACCACCTGAGACCGACAAATGCGATTCTCGCAGTATTTTATTGACGTTCATTCCTCATTATTATGAATGAGAATTTGAAAGGTAGCGGTTATTGAAATAAAATAAAATTATAAAACTTAATAGGTAGTGTATATTGAAACAATTAATCAGCTTATAAATAGGTCCTTCACTATCTCACTTGTAAGCGAAATTTGGTACATACTTATCATACCACGCTTTCCAAAAACGCAACCTCTCCGAAAGCAATTCCTTCTCCATACAAATAATTCTTGTATTATTAATACTAAGATATTCATAATTACTTGAACTAACGGATTTCCATTTAATGGGACTACATGATTTTTTAGGTATTGGATAACTGGAGCAATATTTTAAAATTATTTCATGTCATCTTAGCATTTGATTTTGAATTTACCCAGTATCTGCAAATGACGTCCATAAATTAGACAGAAATGCGGTCATCCTTTTATCATCCTCGCTAGGTTTATAGTTGGGAATACTCTTGGTGTAATCGAAAAGATAAAGTAGTTCATCGCCGTGACACGATCCTAAAATAAATTAATGTTCATAGTTATAACAGTTTATAAAAATGGCATCGAGTACCATAATTATGCTCAAGGTCTCCAAAGTTTTGGCTTTTACTTATCGTGCCACGGTAATCAAATGCATAAAAATAAACACGTTCAGAAGTATAGTTGAAGTGTAATTCAACTGCTAAATGTATTGGTAACAAAAAGAGAGCATCGGTGTACATCTAAAAACAGTTTTTTCTGTTCAGCGACCAGAAATACCTATGCCACTCCCCACAAACTGTCAAATAAGGTTCACGTATGTCAATTCTTGTGTGATTGTTATAAACTGTATTTTCAAAATTCTACCAATAGAAAAATTCTATTTAAATATAGCGTGCTTTTTGTGGGAGTGGCTTAGCTGTTTCTGGTCGCTGAACAGAGTATAGTAGGTTTTAAAGTGCCTAGACGGTAACAGAAAACTTGGTCAAGTTGTTGGTGTGCAAAAAATCTAACAATTGGCATCCATCTCATCTTACCTACTGTACATATTTTCTGTTGTATACCTACATTTGTAAGTGCAGTCTTGCTAAAATTTGAACAACCTCTTCCCATATTTTCAAAGTAGTAATTTTTTATGCTGTTTGTGGCACGACGCGGCTTGGCAATAAGATCGTCGTAGTAGAGAGCCACGGGGACAATCTCATAAAAATTTTCTTTAAAATCGTTAAACAATTCGGGATATCCATATATACCTAAATATAACATTATACCATCGGAATAGATTTAAAAGCAAAGTAAATACTGGAAGCTCTAAAAGCTCCTTCCGCTAAATTAATTCCAATGATCAGTGGAACTTTTGCCGTTCTATCAGCTCTAAGTAGATCTCTGGGTTCTTCCGTTAAAAAAGCTTCTTTAATTAAAGGTTCGATGACGGGCCTAAATGGGGCCATAGGTTCCATGTCCCACTTCTTAAATTAAATAATTATCGTTAATAAACACTACAGAGTGCAAAAACCATTATATAATTATTATTCAATTTTCTGAATCGTTAAGATCAAATTTCAGTAAGTTCGTGTCTTGGAAATATTAAGCAGCACTGATAGACCTTGGAGCAATAACAGAAAAATCGGGGTAATCGTATTCAGGCCCATCTTTTGGGAATAATATATTTGAGTGCCAGCGAACACGAAAATCTGGCTGGCTGGTCAAATTACTGGCTTAAGGTCTCATGATCCCTCAAAGAAATTGTTAAAGAAGGAAAAGGTAAGAAATATGACAGCATTCGGGATGCAATTTTGACATTTGATTATGTTTATAAAATGAATCGACAAAAAAAATTGGTTACTCTCTACAATGTCTCTGAGAGCGTGGTAGCTGGACTGAAATTAACTTTTTTAAGCTACACATAAAGTAAGATTTTACTTTTGCATCCCTCTCAGGTAGGTTTATCGCCCTCTTCACCTATTAGAGGTTTATTATTGACAGTCCTGAAACCTAAGTAAGTGCTTTGAGCAGCCAACCATATTTTAGTGTTCCAGTGGCACTCAAATAGCTTTTTCCCAAAAGATGGGCTTGACAACGATCACTACGATATTTTTGCGATGGGTTTCGGGACTATGAAGGTTGACGACTGAAGAACTATTGATTCTTTCGGTTTAAAAGAATTTAATTACATTTATATTCAGATAAGTTGTAGCGATGGTTTTATAAATACTTACATAGAATAAACGGTCTTGCTGCATAAGAATATCGTTCATTTGAACTTCTCGAAGACACGCGACCATTTCGTTACTACACATAGTAGGACAACCCAAAGTCTTTGCTAATAATCTAGAATTTATTTGCGTGTGCTCGTTCCTCGATAATGCCCATGGTGCAAAAGCTGTTCCACTTTCACAAATTACCCGATCTATGAGATCTAATGAGAATAAACAGAATTAACTTAATATAAGTATGAGAAAATACAACTAACTCACTTTTACTCATTTCCGAAAACATGTGAAAGTGAGCACTAGCCGCTCCGGACGATTGTCCAAACAGTGTGATTTTATCTGGATCACCGCCAAAAAATTCTATATTCCTTTTGACCCATTTAATTGCTAAATTTTGATCTTTTAATCCGTTATTTCCAGGTATAATTTCATCGCCACTAGAAAAAAATCCTAATGCCCCTAAATTTATAAAATTAAAATAACGCATTAGCTATTTAAAATTTACTTACCTAATCTATAATTGGGTATCACTAAAACTATTTGTTTATCTAATAAAATGCTTGGATTACAAGATTTAAAATTTGCGCTTCCAGTTATAAAAGCTAATCCTTTGAAAAATATCATGACCGGTAACAAGGGCTTTGTCTCGGACTAAGGAAAACTTATGGTGTCAATTGATTAAAATTGATTTAAATAAAATTACACAAGAGTTAGAGGCTTGCTGCTTCATTATAGGAGTATATACGTTTAAATAAAGGCAGTCTTCGATTCCATAAATTTCTGGATTGTCATAATACGCACGACTTTGTGGGCAAATACTGTGAGCTTTGGTAGCATCGAAAGTTCCGTTCCATGGATCGACAGGTACGGGCATCTGGAAAAGATTTATTTTTTATTTATTGTTTTAAAAGTTTAAATTTACCTGGAAGCGTAAATCACAAACTGGGGGTTTCGCATATGGAATTCCAGTAAAAGAGGCAAAAGTTTTTCCCCGAACTGTTTGTCTTAAAATTCCCTGGAGAGTTCCTTCTAATATTTTTATTACCGGATCAGATTCACCCCAACAGGTAATTATACAATTAAAATATAGAAGGAGTAATAGTTGTTTTGCAAATCGTCTCGAATAAAATTTCATTAAGGTAGCTTTTGATTTTGATATTTAATGTCACTTGACACATGCTAACGTCCCATTAATACGTCAAACAAAACTTCACATATTTTGTATACAGCTCCACCAACCAATTTCGCGTTACGGAAAATATATCAACTAAAATAATTTTATCAAAAATATATTTTTGCACGAAAAAATTCGTCCAATCATAATCGAGAATTCAGTTTAGGTACAGTTTAGTTAAAAGTCACTTGTATATACAACTATTTTAGGTTATGATAAAACCTTTCAAAATTACAGTACCTCGAGGTCCATAAAACATTAAATATAAATATAATGTTTTATGGACCTCGACAGTACCTAAGTTATACCGTTATACTTTTCAAATTCACTGTCTTAATATTAACCTATATTTAATTTTAGTGACAGTTACTTGTCAAATTTAGCAAATGAAATAGTAGTGTACTTCAAAATCTATGACAGCGCTGGCCACGCCCCCTCAGCTTACTAATAAAGTTGGTGGTAATGTAGGTTACTTTATGGTGTTGAAAATTTGTAGAAAAGATTTTGACAATTTTTTGCCTGTCAAACAGAATTAGCAAGAAAAAATTATCAAGCATCTCTTGTCTGCGGGTCCGCCCGTACGTTATCTGTCTGTTTACTTGTTCATCCCACGGAAAAAGTGATGAGACCTTTTCTTCTCTAAATATCTCCTTTAAAAAAGAATTAAACTTTTTTGTTGTTGGATCCATATTTCCCGAAATATTAAAAAAAACAAAATTATAAAACTTCGAACTCAATTTCTTTAATGAATTTTTATTTTTAAAGAATATACTTTCAAAAAGACCATGGACCGAGTTTGAACTGCTCTCCTATTTTTTTTATGTTAAAATCTCCAATAACTAGAATAATAAGCACCATAACATTTTAAAGGTTTGCATGGTTGCCTATGCTCTAGGCGTTTAATTTAAAACTTCAGTAGCTTTAAACCTGCATTTGCAGAAACTTGCTTATTAATTATTTTATTAATTTTTAACCACCTCTATCAAATTAGTTTTTCTACAGGCTGTTTCAAATAATTCTTCCTAACATGGAGATCTCGCTTATTGGGAGAGTTAGAGAATAATTTCTTAAATGGAAGCAAATTATGCCTGGTTTAGCGCAAATAAATAGTGAATACCTGATGCTTGATAGCTGCCGGTCTATCCAAAACAGCTAAACAGGGTGGTGACTTAATTGACGCATCATAGGGATTTTAACGGTTTTCTCTCCTAATTGTACTTTAGTATTGTTTGGATGTGTAACCTGAACACGCAAGTAATAATTTAATTTTTCTAGGTATATCAAAGCAAAGTTATAGCTTAAATTGTCACCTGCGTTGATTATTCGAACGCAGACTATGAATATAATAGTAATTGAATAATATTTAAATTAAATAATTGTCCACTTGCAAATAAAACTTGAATGCCCTTGGCGTGCACACTACTTCATGATGCATACTAGATCATGCCAATAACCCAATAAGTACCATCGAAATGGTACATCCACATTAGCATAATGAAGCTCCCGAAATTAAAACTCGTCAAGGCATGTTAAGAGGCAGTTTTGCAGAAACTTGGAAAGGAAAAATATTTAAATCATTTACCGGAATTCCATATGCCAAACCACCTGTTGGAGATCTTCGATTCAAGGTATAAAAATGAAAAGAGTGAAATGCTAAACTAATAAAAATAACTTTAATTTAGAAACCAGTGCCGGCTCAACTATTGGAAGGAATATTTGATACAACAAAATCACATTCAATGCTGTACACAAGTTGAAGCATTTTTGAACGAGTTTAATCCAATAGGAGAAAAAGATTGCTTTTATTTGAACGTTTATACACCATATGTACTGTTTATTTATTATTAGTTATTTCTCTTTTATATACCTTAATTTGATTGTAGAAAGCTTTACAAAAATCAGAACTATTTCCGGTAATGTTTTACATACATGGTGGAGGATTAATGTCTGAATCGACGCACATATACACTCCCGATTTTTTACTTGAAAAAGACACAATTCTTGTAACTATCAACTATAGGCTTGGTATGTTTAAAATAATCCAGAAGGATGGTTTAAAAACCAATTTATTAATAGGTGCACTGGGATTTATAAGTACCGGCGATGAAGACAAAAAGTTCTAATTATTTATTTTGCTGCATTTTGTTTTAGGAATGGAGCATCGATCCTTTAATCATTTACAAACCAGTAATTAAACCAGAACACGAAGGAGCGATATTATTACGTCTGGTAAAGCTGCAAACATTCCAATACTTACAGGTTTAACAACAGAAGATGGGGCTATAAAATCATCAAGTATTTACTTTTATTTCATATCACTTTATTTTAAAATGACTCTAAAAGCTTTTATTTACAGTTTTCTACAATGATTCAAGATTAATTCATGAGTTCAATAGAGATTTTGATCAAATTGCTCCAATAACGTTGATGTACAAAGAAACTGTCCCTAATGTTGATTACGTCACTGAAGAAATTCGAAAATTTAATTTAGGAAATAAACAAATTGACCAATCCACTAATGGAATAATTACTAATGTTTGTCTTTCTATGAAGTCAGTTTTTACGAATTTATGTGCAGATGTTTATAGATGGTTGGTTCTTTCAAGGGGAAGATGCCGTAGTACGATTGCATTTTAAATATGGTACTAAACCTGTGTATTATTTTCTATTTGGATATCGAGGATCTATGTCTATTACCGATATTTTAACATCGGATACATCATTATGATTATGGTAACTGTACATATATTTGAATCGCCGAACAAATAGATCAGAATCTTGATCACCACATGCAGTAAACAATAAAACATCTCCACATAGTACCTCACTGAACGCTTTTTGCGACCTAAGCACCTCATTTACTATCGGTTTGGTGATTCGGGTATAACACTGTGTATTGTACGACCACCGAAAGAAAAGCTTGCTTAAGAATGCGTGTTTTTTTACGGTTACAATGCGTAACAGCGTCACTTTTTCTCGACTTCTTAGACGTTGTTAAATATTCAAATAATGAGTTCTTCGTAGAGAAAAGAATTTTTCTTCCTTTCTCCCCAGCTTTTCTTTCAATGGTGGTGCTATTTATACATAACTTGAGCATATTCAATTTCTACAGGGGTCTGTCATGCGGATGACTTGATTTATCTTTTTTAGGTGGGATCAATTTTTTCCCAATTATAAATTGAGTAAAGGCGACGAAAAAATGGTAGGTTTGATGGTTTCATTATTTACCAATTTTGCTATTACCGGGTAGGTTTTTTTCACTCTGTACTTCAGTAATCCTACCCCTAAAACAAATGAGATTATTAAGAAAAAAAGGGAACTTGTAAGAACAAACGATTTGGAATATTATTTTATTAAAGAAATTTCAATGGAAATTAATATGTTTAAAGAGCGAAGGGATTTTTGGAGAAATCTTCCAATTGATACGAGACGAGTTACAGTTAAGGAAGAGTTGTAACATTTCAATTTGTTAAAATGAATGGATATAATAATTTTTTTAAAGGTTTTTGTTGTTGCTTTTTAATTATTGAATAATAAAAACTAAGTGTAATTCCAAGCCAAGAGCCAAACGTTCAAAAGAATAGACCAAAGGGACTATCGAAACAATTTTAACGAAAGAGGAATATACAAATATTTTGTATTCTTTTAACTTTTATGGTTATAGACTGATCGTTGGAATCCGACGTTTATCGTATTGCATTGCAATACTTATCGTATAAGCATTGCTCTTGTAATGCTGTAATGCTGTAGCTGCCGTGATATCAGTAGGTTTGTTCCTACACAGCTCGAACTAGTTCGTAGCTGGGCGGAGCATGCGCAAATTGAAATTTGTATTGCCAATTTCAATGTGCGCTTGCGCTGTTCAGTTCTGAACCGTTCTGAACTGGTTCGACTGTTTGTAGGAACAAACCTTATGTCACCGTCAGAACGGATCTTTAGCCCCTTCAGCCATGTATGATATTTGTAGCCATGGTTACTTGTTTACTTATCGATTGCTCTGGTTACTAGAGTCAGTAGATTGACTCTCTATCTCACGCCATGGTCTGATACGAGAGTCAGTAGATAGATAGACAGAATAACCTATTCGTTTGAACAGGCAAATATGGCGAAAGCCGATAAGTTTCTCTCGTTTCTTCATTTTGTGCTCTCTTACCCCAATCAAGTTTAATGTTATGTGAACATTGTGTCTTTTTATAACTAATCCAACTAAATTAAAAAATAAATTATAAACATTGAAGACGTTTTGTAACTAAGGTACTCTCTGGTTACTCTGATTACTAACTGATTACTGTTTCCAAAGACCATATACTTAGTGAATGGTTTTTGCTTTTCCTTGGGTCTATCCTATCAGTGCATGGTGAACAGTCATCCCAAATTGAACAAAAAAATTTTAAAATACATGAGTACGAGTGTAGGTAATTTAACTGAGTTTATTAGTATTAATAAATCCATAAAGCATAATGTTTAATTTTTGTACCAACTAAAAATTAAAAAACAAGCAAACTTAAATCCAAAAAACTAAAATATAATCAAATAGCAATTAAAACAGTAGTGAAATATTATGTAAATTGCCTTTTTATAAAAACATAAATGTTTATTTATCATTACAACATTACATTTATTATTCGTAAATGGTATATTGTTGTATACATAACTTTTTATAATTCTTCCTGTTTTATCGAATAATTAATTTTGCTAAATACAAACTATTTTTGCTGCCATTGTTTATTCAAAAGTACATACAATTTTTCAAATTTTAAATTTTTTTCCTTTATTTTCTCGTAGCCCAGCTCAGCGAATGTCTGAAATTAATGAAATTTGTATGTAAATCTCCCTTATTGTAATAGATAGGACATGGGTTTTAATTCAGATTTGTAGAGAACAATCAATCAAGAGAATAAACAAAGGGTTATTTAAATACACTTGCATGCAAAAAAATCCACTCACTTATTTAAACTTTAGACTTTTAGTGCATTTTTTCTACAAATTAGATATGAGATTAAAAATACAAATATATATAGTTCGATAGACTGTTGAATCACCTTTAAAATGAGCCCCACTTTAACCGATTTTAACCCTTTAAAAACCCGGTTATTATATGAACCACAAACCCGGTTTTCAAGAAATTATACTTCTGGTGTAGTATTCATTTTACTTCAGAACAAAATTATCGCCTGATTGATTTCTGATATATAACAGATATGCAACAGTACCACTTGGGATGTCCAAAGGATAATAATTTTTTACTACTTCAATTTTATTACTTAAGATCGACTAATGGCGAATCTCTGGTACGTAACGATTCCATAACTTAACTTTATGATAGGCCCATACATTGTTTGAAACAAGTTTTTCGACATCTATACTAATATATAAAGTAAGATGTTTGTATGTATGTATGTATGTGCGTTACTTAAGATCTCGCGAACCACCGAACCAATTTTAATAATTTTTTCTTTCACATATAGACCGTACTTTTGGGAGTAACATAGGCTAGGTATGATTACGATATGTCAACTGGGGGCTTAGAAATTAGCAAAAATGTGAGAGAACTCTCAAAATCTAAAATTTAAAACTACGTTATACGGTTATACAGAAATGTACCATGAACTATAAATCAATTTTGAATGCGTTCCTTTATGGTTTCAAGTTAGTTAAATTCTATAATTTATTGACACATAAAAATTAATATTTCAAATTTTACTTTTAAAAATCGACTCTAACAAATTCGCCAAGAAATGTACTGCCTCACATTTGAAATAAAAGCGGGCGGTTGTGGGTGCCACGGAGGACGCGGTGTTGGTAATACGGTGGGGGGGAGGGGTGCTGTCGTTAGTGGTACACGTGTCTTCCAAATGAAATTAAAGCGGATGGTTATAGGGTTCCCTGAGACGGCGGTACTGTCATTAACGGTGCGTGTGCTTGCCAATTGAAATTAAAGCGGGTGGTTGAAGGGTGCCCTGAGGCGGCAGTTCTGGTGTACTCGGTAGCGGGGATGCTGACGTTAGTGGTGCATGTGTCTCTCAACTAAAATTAAAGCGGGTGGTTGTAGGGGTCTCTAAGACGGCGGTTCTGGTGTACTCGGTGGCGGTGATGCTGACTTTAGTGATGCACGTGCCAATTGAAATTAAAGTGGTTGGTTGTAGGGGTTCCTAAAGCGGTGATTCTGGTGATATCGGTGGCGGCGATGCTGACGTTAGTGGTGCACGTGCTTCACAATTGAAATTAAAGCGGGTGGTTGTAAGGGTTTTTGGGGCGGCAATTCTGTTGTTCTCGGTGGCGGTATAGTGCTGACTTTAGTGATGCACTTGCCTCCCAATTGAAATTTAATCAGGTGGTTGTAAGGATCCTTGGGGCGGCGTTCTGGTGATATCGGTGGCGGTGGTGCTGGCGTTAGTGTTGTGCACGTATTTTTGAAATGAAATAAAAGCGGGTGGTTCTAGGGTGCCCTGAGGGTATTCTGGTGATTCCGGTGGCGGAAGTGCTGTCGTTGGTGGTGTATGCGCATCCCAATTAAAATAAAGCGGGTGGTTGTAGGGTGTCCTGAAGCGGGGATTTTAGTTAGCTTGGTGGCGGCAATGTTTACATTAGTGGTGCACGTGCCTCCCAATTTAAATTAAAGCGGGGGGTTATAGAGGTCCCTAAGGCGGCGGTGCTACTTAAAATTAAAGCAGGTGGTTGTAGACGGTTTCCTGAGGTAACGGTTCTTATGAAACGGTGGTGGAGGTGCCGTCATTGGTGGTGCACGATAAAAAGCACCTGCTTCCACCTTTTCCCTATTAGACATCATAGCGGCCTTTTTTTGCTTCTACATATTATTATCATACATTCGTATGCCCACAAATTTCACAATATCGATTTATTGTTACATTGTAGAGTATGTTGGGCTCATATATACTACCTAATTAAGATTTGATAGGTTTTGCCAAGGGTTTTGCAAACTAAGGAGCCGCTAAATTAAAAGGCGTGTGGCGTAGCCCACGGGTCCTGCTAGTTTATGAATAAGATACAGGTACACATTCGTGAAGCGATAACTATCCTTCCAGAAATTCACAGTGAAAGGATGTAAAGTTATTTTTACTGTTTGTTTAATTTATATTTTATAATTTCAATTTAATTTAATTTAGTATTCTCTATTTTATTTCTGCGCGTGGTAATAATACAGGGTGATTCATGAGGAAGTGCAAATATTTTGGGAGGTTGTAGTATGGATTATTCTGTGTAAAAAATGTCATATGAACATGTGTCTTATTGTCAATAGATACAGAGATACGGTCATTTTAAGATGTATTAAAGTATAAAATAAATAACTTATTGTTGATTTTCAATACTAACAATTAAAATTAAATAAATTTTCAAGACGGTTCAAGAAAAGGTAAACACCAGAGACGAATTATTGCTCACTCGAATTGTGAATTGTGCGGCGCTCATAAAGGAACGCCAAGATGATATTAGAAAAGTAACAGTAATATTACAAAGTGTTTATTTGTAGTATTACAAATTTACTATTACTGTAAATTTGTTTATTTTAATGGTTGGTATTAAAAATCAATAATAAGTCATTTGTTTTATACTTTAATACACCTTAAAATGACTGTATCTCTGTATCTGTTTCGACGATAGTTCCGATTTGATGTACCGAAGGACCAGAAATAATTGAATATTTCACATAAAAAAAAAACTTAATAACACTTAAATATTTATTAATAAGATCTTATATGAAAATATTAATATACAGTGTGTCCCCGGATTGAGTTCACTATAGGTGTAATTGACAAAAAATTTAGGAATTTCGTTTTGATGTTCTGGAATTCAGCCCTGCTTGGTCTAAAATGAATTTTAAGCATATTTCTAGTTTTTAAAATTGAAGGCCCCCGTGACAATTAAGAGAAATCTATTTTCTGTTCAGGTAAAGTGTCGTTTTAGTCAACAATATAGCAAAATGGCATTAACAAAAGTTGTTCAGAATTTGAAATTATGGCTCTACACAAAATTTCAAAATGATCGCCACACTTTGATTAAATCGGTTTTGCTTGTATGTATCAACGAAAAATCGCATCGTACGTATAGACTATGGGCCCATAACAGAAAACTGGTGGTAATATTATTTTATTGGGCTGTCAGCGAACAAGAGATGAATCATAATTGCATTGTAAATTGAGATAAAATTTTATTCAAAATGTTTAAATAAAATTAATAATGAATTGATAGATCAGGCGTGGTTTGCTCTTATTATTTGAGCGATATTGATATTTAGAGTGAAAATAAATAAGAAATAAGTAACTGCATGGCATTTTTGTATGTTTCAAAAATTATTTCCTAGAATGTTGACTGTAGAACAACGTGTTAATCAAAGTGTGCCGATCATTTTTAAATTTTGCATAGAGCCATAATTTCGTATTCGGAACAGCTTTTCTTAATGACATTTTGATGTATTGTTGCCAAAAAAGACACTTTACCTAAACAGAAAATAGATTTCTCTCAATTGTCACGAGGGCCTTCATTTTTAAAAATTGAAAATATGCTTAAAATTCATTTCAGACCAAGCAGGGCTGAATTCCAAAACATCAAAATGAAATTCCGAAAATTTTTGTCAATTACACCTATAGTGAACTCAATCCGGGGACACACTGTATATAATGACGATGAGTCAAAAACTTATAATATGCACTTAACTACTGACTATGAGTCAACTTGTTCCTTTACTTCTTATACTGGCGAGTTCTGCACTTAAACTACTGACTTTTAATCCAAGAAAAAATGGAAACGACTAAAACCACCACACCACCCACAAATAGTGTAGGGGTAGGGAAGTTGATACAGTCGTACCTAATGTACTAAACAGTATCTATTAACAATCGGACACATGCTCATATGACATTTTTGACTCAGAGTAATCCATACTACAACCTCCCAAATTATTTGCACTTCCTCATGAATCACCCTGTAATAAGCTAGTGGTCACCCGCTAACGAACGACGACCCTAAACGAACACTCTGTATTGTAATTTGTTTTTACTCTCGTCTTTACGAGGAAACTTTTTTCGATCCTGATAATTTATTGCAATATTTGTGAATCAGCTTTGTATTGTATTCCGGCCACATACATGACGGAAGAAGTAAGAAACTTTTTTATTATACTTGCATTATAATCTGCCAATTTCACACTAAAAAGCGTTCATAAAATCGTCTTTATAGCACAAGTGCTCTATAAAGTCGTCTAGGTAACAACAATAATATTAACTGTTGTGCGACTGTTGTTCTCCAATGTAAACACAAAGCATCTCTGTGACAACAAATATATCCAAAATCGGCACGCTTAATTTTCAAATTTTAAATACAGATTTTTTCTCTTTTATAGAGGTTTTAGTTGCAATTATAATAAAAAATAGCGTATAATACTCGTGTATAAGGGGTCCATTTCCCCAGCCCCCCCCCACTTTCAATTTTACAATTTTTTTTATTGATTTGGAAGGTGCTCGCCAGGTGCTGGCGAATGCTGATATTTTTATAAAAAGTGCTCTGCAAATAAGCTAGTAAATTGAACGCATACCTGGGGGGGCTGTGGAAACGACAGCCCCCCCCCACTTTCGATATTTTAATTTTTATTATAGATTTGGAAGGTGCTCGCAAGATGCTGGCGAATGCTGATATTTTTATAAAAAGTGCTCTTCAAATAAGCTAGTAAATTGAACGCATACCTGGGGGAGCTGTGGAAACGAGAGCCCCCCCCACTTTCGATTTTTCAATTTCTTTTTATAGATTTGGAAGGTGCTCGCAAGATGCTGGCGAATGCTGATATTTTTATAAAAAGTGCTCTTCAAATAAGCTAGTAAATTGAACGCATACCTGGGGGGGCTGTGGAAACGAGAGCCCCCCCCACTTTCGATTTTTCAATTTCTTTTTATAGATTTGGAAGGTGCTCGCCAGATGCTGGCGAATGCTGATATTTTTATAAAAAGTGCTCTTCAAATAAGCTAGTAAATTGAACGCATACCTGGGGGGGCTGTGGAAACAACAGCCCCCCCCCCCCCCACTTTCGATTTTTCAATTTTTTTTTATAAATTTGGAAGGTGCTCGCCAGATGCTGGCGAATGCTGATATTTTTATAAAAAGTGCTCTGCAACTAACTTTATAAATAGGGATATCTCTGGAGCCTGTCTGGGAGAGGAAAGAAAGTGCTCCAAGTTAAATTAAAGTAATTTTCTCAGAATCTGAGCCGAGATTTTTTTATTTTTGGATATTTTTTGAAAATTATCAAACAAAAGAAAAATAATAAAATATTAGTACATATTTCACATAATATCAAGTTCAAGAAGTGAGGTTATATACGTCGTTCACAATTTTAAATGCACTCTATATTTTAAAAAATATATAGAATGGTCCCGAAGGCCAAAAGTTCCGTTTAGGGCGTTGTTTACTATGGTACTAATTATAATTTAAAATTGAAA
Source organism: Malthinus seriepunctatus (assembly GCA_963924605.1). NCBI lineage: Eukaryota > Metazoa > Arthropoda > Insecta > Coleoptera > Cantharidae > Malthinus > Malthinus seriepunctatus. The sequence continues at coordinate 49,447,452 of OZ004600.1, forward strand.
TCATCCCCGTAAAAATGCTCAGGCTACTCAAGCTACCCAGCAAAAAAAATAAAATCTACAAATTTAATAATATGGTAGTTTTCAAAAAACTAAAAAATATAGATAGGTCCCGAACGCCAAAAATTCCCTTTAGGGTGTTGTTTACTATGGTACTAACTATTATTTAAAATAGAAATCATCCCCTAAAAATGCTCAGGTTACTCAAGCTATCCAGAAAATAAAATAGTGATTGCAATGCAGTATATGTGACCGCTTATGGCATATCACTTTTCTGATGTAAAACAGATCGGAGAGGCCGTAAAAAAAACCTACTCAAAAAAATATTTTAGGCCCAGGGATTAAAAATTTCGACTTTTCTATCGCAATAATTAATAATAGTATACCCCAACTTAAATTAACCTAAATTTTATTATTACTTTGCTGGTAGCGAGAATCAAATTAAGTATCTGGTATCTAGGTGTTATTCTTAACAAGATTTTAAAAAATTCGAACTAAAAGCAAAGTCTAATTAATATCTAATAAATATTTTCCATATAACGTAAAGTAATTTACAGCTCGTAACAAATTTTTTTCGGACACATAAACACTAACATCTTGAGCATAATAATTTAGATAGTGTGTGTGGAGTTGTGAAGTTGGATCATCTCTCATATGAACCCCAAAAAAACAAGAATTTCTAACCCCCATTATCTTATTGCTTCGTGTTAAATGTTCGAATGCGTTACACATGGTCGCCTTTGAAAACCAACCTAAAGCACAGCATAGGAAACAATCAGCAAGGTAACTCTCGTTGGCGGGAACGGTACGCGCATACAGTCGCGCACGTCGCCATTTTAGAAGAGAATCTTTGTAACACGGCAGGGACGTAGGTAAAACAGGTAAAATGCATTAACATTGCGATTCGGCGTCTCTTAGAGTGCAGTAGCGTGCACTCATTTTCTTCTAAAATGGCGTCATCAAGGTCAAATTCTAACTTCCAAGAGAACAAAGACATCGGGCGAGAGTTACCCTGCTGATTGTTTCCTATGCTGTGCCTAAAGTATGTAAGATTACCCCCAAAAGTCGAGAAAAACATTCAAAAAATTCCGAGAGCTCTAGGAGAGTCGAAAACTACAAATTTGCTTGTTTCTTATAGATATCTATAGGATTTGCAAACAAAGGTGCCGCTAAATCAAAAGGTGTGTGGCGTAGCCCACGGGCCCTGCTAGTTTAATATAAATTTGTTTCGAAATCTAAAATTATATTTTGATCTATTTCAATTTTCAAAAAAGAATTAAATCTATAAATAAATTATGAAGAAATTTCTTATTAAGTGCAATCTTAATTATTCTTTATTGAAAGCTTGCCTCCGAGAGTGTAAAACTATTGAAATTTATGATCCTGACGTCACAAATGAAGTGTAGTATACAAAGTTGTACAAAGTTTGCACCATAGGGGCTTTTTTTATTATTTACTATTTTTCGAAAATAGCTTATTATATAAAATATAAGCATAAAATGCCTCGGGACCTTTCTATATTTTTTTGAATTTTGAAAATTACGATGTTATTAAATTTATAGATTTCATTTTATATGCTGGGTAGCTTGAGTAGCCTGAATATTTTTATGGGGATGATTTCTATTTTAAATGATAGTTTAAACCATTCTATATTTATTTAAAAATAGAGTGCATTTAAAATTGTGAACGACGTACATAACCTCACTTTTTGATATTATATGAAATATGTAATATTTTATTATTTTTCTTTTGTTTGGTAATTTTCCAAAAATATCCAAAAATAAAAAAATCTCGGCTCAGATTCTGAGAAAATTACTTTAATTTAACTTGGAGCACTTTCTAGACGAATAAGAGTCCTCTCCCAGACAGGCTCCAAAGATAATCCCCATTTATAAAGTTAGTTGCAGAGCACTTTTTATAAAAATATCAGCATTCGCCAGCATATGGCGAGCACCTTCCAAATCTATAAAAAAAAATTGAAAAATCGAAAGTGGGGGGGGGGGGGGCTGTCGTTTCCACAGCCCCCCCAGGTATGCGTTCAATTTACTAGCTTATTTGCAGAGCACTTTTTATAAAAATATCAGCATTCGCCAGCATCTGGCAAGCACCTTCCAAATCTATAAAAAAAAATTGAAAAATTGAAAGTGGGGGGGGGCTCTCGTTTCCATAGCCCCCCCAGGTATGCGTTCAATTTACTAGCTTATTTCCAGAGCACTTTTTATAAAAATATCAGCATTCGCCAGCATCTGGCAAGCACCTTCCAAATCTATAAAAAAAAATTGAAAAATCGAAAGTGGGGGGGCTCTCGTTTCCACGGCCCCCCCAGGTATGCGTTCAATTTACTAGCTTATTTGCAGAGCACTTTTTATAAAAATATCAGCATTCGCCAGCACCTGGCGAGCACCTTCGAAATCAATAAAAAAAATTGTAAAATTGAAAGTGGGGGGGGCTGGGGAAATGGACCCGTGTATAAGTAGACTTCATCGCATACGCGCCGCATACGCGCCGTTACAAGCACTCGCAAGCTCGTGCTTGTAATTTTCGTCGCTAATGCGATAAAGTCTTTCTTATACACATGTATTGTAATATACTATTATGTTTTAATAATTTATACTTAAAATGCTTTTTTGCTAGGCACCGAAAATTGCCAATGCCATTTATAATTCTAATTTTGGTATGGAAAGCATTTCAACAAATTGAAGAAAACAAATGCAATTGAAGATTCATGACGCTCAACAGGAAATTCGAATGACTGCTTTGGGTGGAATGGTTGAACTAAATTCGAAAACGTTGATAACCGTTTGTTTTTTTATTAACATTCTGTTATTTTAAATTATCTTTTTAGATGGTTAGAACGTCATATTCTATCTGCACTTAGGATTTCGATGAGAGGTAGTCCTCTGCATACATAATATATCTATATTAGTGGAATTGTAAATGACACCGATATTGTTACAAAATCTTTGACAAATTTTAGACGAAAAACTCAAACAGAATCCTCGAGTTAATCGTTCAAGAAGTAGTTCAAAATGCACAGATGCACACTTGTAAAAGTTGTAAAGCTGGCCTTACATGCCAACTTCTAAAAGCTAGCTTTTTTTTTCTAAGCCAATAGAAACCCTGCATTTCCAGCGGCAGAAGCTAGAAAGTTGGTTCAAGTTTAACTTCTAGCGTCTGCCGCTGGAAATGCAAGGTTTCTATTGGCTTAGAAAAAAAAGCTAGCTTTTAGAAGTTGGCATGTAAGGCCAGCTTAAGAAGTAATGAACTTCGAGCGACTATTGTCACCCAAACACAATGTTGTAGACCACTGGCCAGTACTTCATGTACAGTACAGTTAACCAATAGAACAAAGGTCGTTTAAAATTAAAATAAAGCCTCATTTCCTTACCCATTCTCTAGAAAGCAGAATAATAAATAAAATAAATAAAATCTTTTAAAATTATGAGAGGGGGTGTTTAAATACTGTCCTAAACTAGAGTATTCCCTAAAAGGTGACTGAAAACTCCTACAAGTGAGTCCTGGTACCAAAATTTAAAATTTATAGATTATTATAGAAATAATGTCACGTTACTTGCACAGGGGGGGGGTCATTAAAATTCGAAGCGTAGTTTAGTCATAACAAACTTTATTATAACTATTCACATAGTTTAATTATTTAAAGGCCCGTAAAGCAAAAAACTTTTTTTCCACTAAAAGAATGTCTAAGAACAACGGTGAAAACCTCACATTTTTAGCACAAATATTATCAGTAGTAATATAAGAAGTGCATTGAAAATTATCGATAATTTTTGGAAATTTGCACGAATGCGGTTGAGCTGAAAAAATCCCGAGTGCACGTAGTGCACGAGTGCTTTTTTCTGTTTAAACTTGCATGAGTGAAGATTTGTTTTAATTTCAAATATGAATTAGAAAATAATAAAAATTAGAAATAAGATTTACAATTTCGAGCACTAAACCTTTCAACTTTGCGTTTTGCATTAAGAAAAAAATATGCTGACTGCAGTTTGTGTATTTATCGAATAGTGATAAGAAACATCACGCACGCTAAAATTGAACACACATATTTTTTTTCATAAAAATTTAATCTACATAATATTCTGTTAATCAACTAAAAATTAAAATCGTTCAATTTCAATTGGAAATACATAAAGTTAGATACGCGGGTGCTTTAGCTCAGCTGTGAGCTATAACGGTTAATACAAACATAAGATGACACAAGAAAATCGATTCAACTTGAAAGATGTGATTGAGTAAATTTTTTAGGCCGTCGTCAATGCCAGGTATCAAAACAGATCGTTAAAACCTTAAAACCCATAGATTATTAGTATAAACATTAGTAAACATTAGGAAAAATCGAAAACATTAAATAAACGAGAAAGGATTGTTTTTGCTTTTGAATGTTAAAATAGAATACAATAAATCTTCTGTTCTTATTGTTTAGAAATAACAAATGTAAAGTTTTTTATAATAATTATTATAAACAATTTTAATTATTATTATCAGTACAAAGTGCGCAAGCCTTTAATGTGCTTAAGGTACAATTCGTATGGCCAGTTAAATTTATATTTTCCACCAAGGCAGTAGGTAAATATGCATCATATTTTAATATTATTAACCCTATGTTTAACTGCAAATTGTTTAAAAATACCGGAAGTGCAATTAGATCAAGGTACTTTAAAAGGAAAATTTAGAAAAACCGTGCGAGGTCGAAAAATTTTATCTTTTAGCGGAATACCTTACGCACAACCGCCTATTGGTGATTTGAGATTTAAGGTAAATTTAAATGTTTAATTTTATAACTATTTTAAGTGTTAATTTAGCAATTGAGAAAGGAACTACTATCGAATATTTCACCTTTTTTGTACATATATCCAGCTTTTTTAAAAAGACCTGGTAGACGCTACCGCTGTGTGCAAAAACAGAGTAAGGTCACAACGATTTAAAATAGAATAAGCTGTAGTTTCATAAAACACAATAAAAAAAAGTGCCCCGTTCCACATTATTTCTCAAAAATTAACTAACGTTAATGACTATTTCATCAATTGGCAATTGACAAGAATTGCCAATCTTTTAAATTTAAAATAATCTTTATCTTTACATTATGCAAAATACTAAAGTGCAAATTTTGGCACGTGCTAAAAAAATTTTGCTACTTTTAAAGCCGCGTTTACACTATGTAACATATACTCAACAGTATTATACCTATTAACACACGCTCTGTATAACAAATGTTATAAGCAGTACATAATAAAACATTACTACACAGGGTGTTAAAAAAAGTGTTGTAAACTTTTAAGAATGATTCTTTGGCTCATTTCCATCATAAACGTTTATGTTACATAGTGTAAACGGCTTTTAGTATATATAGGGGAAAGTGGGTGAATATCGACCACCTAAGGCATTTTTTGCATAGAATCTATAAATTTGATTCAATAAATCTGAATTTTTTTTATATGTGCAGTGTGCTTCCATGCTTCCTAGGATTAAGTATTGTAAAAATTGAACATAGTAACAAATTTCTTCAAAAATAAATGTAAAAAGAAAGCAAGAAAATGAGGGGTAATATTGACCTGCAGGGCAAAATCGACTATTGGGTATGATAATATCGACCAAAGTATTAATTCATATAATTATCATTTATATTAGAAAACATTTAAAAAAAACATATAGGGTGATTATGAATCAACCTCAAATAATTTCAGGGATGATAGAGTAATTCAATACAAATTATTTTTTGTTAATGCTATGAAGGTCTCCCACGCTTCAGTTTTCAAGTTTTCATTCAATTCGGTAGAATGGTTTTTTAAATGCTTGCTAAAAACCTCATATCCCTCCATATCGAGATGGTCAATATTGCCCCATGAACTATGGTGAGGATTTTTTTCCAAAGTAGAATAGAGGATTGTTTATTTGATTTTATTTTAACACAAATTTTTAAAAACATAGCTATTTTTTTTTAATATACTAGTTCATAACCATTTTAATTGTTTGATACTTGCATTTACTGGTAATTGTTTGGTTAATTAAAAAAAAGACTATTAAAAACTCATTTAATTGTTTTTTATGACGCGACGTTCCGACAAATGTTTTTTTTGTGCATGAATATGACAAAAAAACATTTGTCGAAACGTCGCGTCATAAAAACCAATTAAATGAGTTTTTAATAGTCTTTTTTTTAATTAACCAAACAATTACCAGTAAATCCAAGTATCAAATAGCTATTTTTATTCATTAGAAATAACATGCAATTATTTGTTTAAAAAAAGTCTATTTACATGTGCATCACAAACTTCTATTATGAGTAGCCAATGTTTGCAACATGAACCGATAAGTGATGTAGTATGCGTTATGTGCTTTTTCTGTGCTTACATTGATCTATAGGACACTGGTCGATATTGGACAAGGGTCGATATTCTCCCATTTTCCCCTACCAATACCTACCTACCCAATAACCCAATATTTAACGCTAATCGATTTTCTGTTACAAAAATTTTATTATGAAATATTAATATTATTATATAAATATATTATGTATAAAAAATTAGAATTTATTTGTAGAATTAAGATAAAATTTATAATAATAATGTACATTTTCAGCCTCCCGTTCCTGCTGAATCATGGAAAGGAATTTTAGATGCAACAAATTTATCACCTATTTGTCCTCAAATGGAAGTTTTTATAAATGAATTTATTCCTAAGGGTAATGAAGATTGCTTATATCTCAACATTTATACTCCAGAGGTTTGTAAAAAATGATCAAAACTCTTGACATTGAGAAATATTCAGTTATGTCACTTCTAGTCACTAGAGCTGAACATTCTCTCTACTGTGTTCCTGTACTATGTTAAAATCAAGATAAGACAAAAGATTGCAAATCTCATACCTATGAATGACGTGTAGCATTAGTTTTCCATATGCTAGAATGACAATTATTATGTAGCTCTCATAAAACTATTACAAAATTTTGGAAAGATCCTCCAGATCGGCTTTCCACAATAACTTTTTGTTTCTCTACTGATAAGACTTATTATTTTTTTAAATTTCTCTTCCTTGAAGAATCTCAGATCTGCTCTTCCATATGTGAATAATTCACTATTTTCAGTTTTATTAATCCCCGTTTGCTGGGAACGCTTTCGTCTTCAGCAAGCGTCAATTTTGAGTTCTGCCCTTTCTTTGGCCACGCGAAATCCTTCTTCCTTGTAGCTTCTGACACTAAACGGTCGAGCTAACGGTTTCGTATTTTTTAGAAAATAATACCTGCATTTAAACTTCTAGGACTCATCAGCGAAGGAAAAATCCGAATCTAGGGATTTGTTCGCGTTCTTTACAAGTATAGTTTCCAGTTTATTTCGAACCATATACAATACGGTAAATAGTTTTGTTGGACAATTATGTTAAATAATTAACAAGTTAATTTTAGAAAAGTGATAGTACATACAAGTTGCTTCCTGTATTATTTTTTATCCACGGCGGAGGATACCGTACCGATAGTGGCAATCCAAATTTATATGGTCCTGATATATTAGTCGATTATGATGTCATTCTTGTGACTTTTAATTATAGATTAGGTAAAGGTTTTTATATAAAATTTCTAACTAAAGAAAATATTCCAACTTACAGGTTTACTCGGATTTGGTACTACAGGAAACGAGGTGTTACCAGGAAATTTAGGATTAAAAGATCAAAATTTAGCTTTAAAATGGGTTAAAAATAATATTGAGAAGTTTGGTGGCGATCCCAACAAAATTACTATTTTTGGCCAATCAGCTGGTGGTGCAAGTGTTCACTTACATACTCTTTCTGAATCTAGTCAAGGTAAATCATAAGGTTTGGTGGTTTCTTTCTTCTTTTCCACTTTCTTGGATCTACTAAAGTTCTGATCGTTGTTCGTGGTGATTACCGTTTCAGGCATTTAAACATAAACATTTTATTTTAGGTTTATTTAATGCAGCAATAGCACAAAGTGGAATTTCATTCGCTATTTGGTCACTACTCCATAACGAATTGACCATAAATAATACTAGGAGAATGGCAAGACTTTTAAATTGTTCAGAAGCTCTCGATGAAGAAACGTTGAAGTGCTTTAATAAGTACGACTCTATGGAACTAATTGTAACGGAAAATAAATTACCAGTAAGTTGCCTTCTTTGACTTAGGAATTAAAAATTTGCTTAATGACCTTTGACCTAGCAGAGTTTGAGATCATTATTTGTAGATATTTGATTAAAAAAATTAATGCAATCCAGCACCAGTGCACCGATCCAAAAGTTAGCATTTTTTTTTAGGAATGGAATAAGTATCCTATGATACTATTTAGACCAGTTATAGAGCCTAACGTACCTGGAGCATTTTTAACCGACCATCCAATCAATTTGATCAAATTAGGAAAAATGGCTAACGTTCCCTTTATGACTGGTTTTACAGCAGACGATGGTGCTATGGTATCATCATGTAAGTTAAAAATTAAACACTTTATCAAATTAATCTTAATTTTTGTACGATCAGTCATTTGAAGCTATTTACTGCATATGTTTTCACGTAGGTATAAGTTGAATTTGCTAGTTGCTAGGATATAATGCGCGACGGTAAGTGTTTTTACTGTTCTAGAACGGTAAAACGTTTTGTTGTCGACTTTTCATATAGCAAAGCTACTTAATTTCATAAAAAAATACAAATGTCATTTTTGACATTTGATTTTTTTAGTAAAAAATTTATTTAAAATAAATTAGATCTATTATTTATTTGTCTCTGATCGTACAAAAAACGTTATAAGCATGTCGAACGTTAAGGATTACCGGTCTCAGACAATAATTGGAGGCTTCGATTCTCTCAGCCTCCAAACAATTGTCTTTGACCGGTAAACCAACCTTACCGTTCTTCATACTTAATATACTATTTTAGCTCTCGATAACAACAGTAAACAGCTTGGAGATTTAGATGAGAATTTTAACCAAGTATTGCCTTTAATGTTACAATACAACGATTCAGATTCGACAATTACTTCAAAGATACGTCAGTTTTACTTTGGAAACGAAAATATCAACTCTTCTACTACAGCACAGCTTACAAACGTACGTTTTTTATAAATTGATAAAAAGCAAGTTATTAATTTATAGTTCAGCTTTTTACAGATATTTTATTTGTGGCTCCAGCCAACTTAGCTGTTCAACTACATGCAAAATATTCCAAACAACCTGTTTTTTATTACAATTTTGCTTATAGAGGCAATGAAAGCTTTACATCACTATTTGGAAATTCAGACTCTGACTACGGTATTAATTTCAATATTATTCTTCTTAATAAACCAGCCATTAACTAACTCTTTCATAAAGTCACTGTAACTTAAAAAAAAAGTTTGCCCAATTGTTCTGTGTTCTCAGGGAAAAATATACATCTGCTCAATTGAATTACCTTGTACATAAAGTAGTTTTTCAGGCTTTCTGAATTAAATTACTTACATTTACAGGAGTATGTCATTGTGACGAATTGCTTTATTTATTAAGTAATGAAATATTTAAAAATCATCGCTTTTCCGAACATGAAGCTATTATTGATATTATGGCTACTCTCTGGACAAATTTCGCTAAATATGGGTAAGTTTGAATTATTATAAAGAATATTTCATTAACAGCAATTTTTAGAAACCCAACACCATCGCTGAATGAGATTATCCAAGTTAAATGGGAACCTGTAACAAACGATTTAAAGTATTATTTAATTAAAAATTATAACGAAATATTTATGTCTGATAATCAATTTATTAAAAGAAGCGAGTTTTGGTACACTTTACCCTTAAGTGCTAATACTTATATAAATATCCACGATGAGTTATAAATTGATGATATTTATTATAAAATTTTCTTACTGAAAATTGATTTTCCTAATTATTTTGCTAGATTTTAGATTCTTCTCTATAGGACTAATGCGAAGTTATTCACGTTTCTTTAATGTTCTAAATTACTGATAATATATGTTATGATAAGTATTTATGAACTTTCGATCATTAGCTGGTGCAATACGAAAACTAACATCTTTCTGTAGTAACAAAATCAAACGTTATGCACCCAAACCAACAGCAAAGCAAATACAGAAACATAATAAAACAGTGAACGTATTCACCGGACGTAACAGTTGTAGAACAATAATTGCCAACTGCTACATCACTAGCGCTACCATCGTGCGGTAATTTTGTTAAGTGAGCCGGTATCTAGATTTCTACGACCGCTCTGCACACATTCACAAAGCAGCGGTATCGTCACTGAACGATTTGGTAGTTGCTCCATAACTGTTACGTCCGGTGAATGCACCCAGTGCCTTCAACCCTCGTGACCAATTTGCCTAGGCATCCAACATCTGATAGGTCAATACATGTAATAACTACAACATACTAGTTACATTGTGGCAAAGTTTCTTATTTTAATGCTGTATTCAAAATATAAATTGACTTAAATGTGCTAGTTTTAGAGCTAGGGTGGTAAAAAAGGAAAAAGGCTAATTTAGTTTTTCTACCATAATTTCAAAATCTATAAACACATTCCCAAAGCAACTATTTAGCTAAAATATCGTAGTATAGGTACTATACGACGTTTCGGTTATACTATAACCATCATCAAGTTTATACTTTCTTACGTGAGCGTCAAATTTAAATTGGACATAAATAAATAGCATTTTATATTCCGATTTTGACGATGTATAATGTTTTGATAAAATAGAAATATTGATATTATTTTTATTAATTAAAGTGGCAATGAAAAAAAATTCATAAAGTTTAAACTGACAACTCGGGGAGTTTTAACTTTTTCCAATCCAAGAAAAAGTTATAATCGAGACAAAAAAATAATAATAATAAAAAATTGTTTTTTATTTCTCGACGTTTTGAGTCTCCCTGATTCCAAAAATGCAAAAATAATTTTTCGATTTTTTGAACCAAAACGTCTGTACTCTGTATGTATGTATGTACCTACCCTGGAGCAAAAACTACTGAACTGATTTTGATGAAATTTGATTTTAGCCACTTTAAAATTATTTCATCGGCAAACTAAGCTTTTATAAGAAATCTATACAGGGTGTCCAAGAATAAAGTGGTTATTTTAAGCGCATATTTGCAAATTTAGGCCAAATTCATTTTTACTTGGCTGTAAGATAGTACACGTGAGCCCCAACTGAAAAAACAAATTTTAAATTTTTTTATTCAAAATGGCGGTCAATAGAACGATTGTCCCATTTTGTGGTTTTTCTCTTATAACTTGGCCGGTATTCATTATTATAAAAATTTCAAAACGGCATTGTACAGCCAAAGTATAGGACTTTCGTCTTAAACAAGTCGATTTTCGAAATTGTTTCAAAATTACCTACCTGTAAAGGGCCAAAGTAAGAGAAATTTTGAAACGGATTTTCTCAAAATTCGCTCTGCCATATTTTTTTTTTTGGATATGTTACAGAAAACGTAGGTAATTCTCTATCGGAATATAAATTTTTATCTAAATCGCTCGAGCCGTTTTGGAGTAATGATTTTTTGAATGTCAAAACTTCAAAAATTTCTAATTTCTTTTGTAATAGAAATTAAAACTTGAAAATGGATATAAGTACCAATCTCATGAATATCTATTATTTGACACTAATTGGGTTAACAAAACGCTTCCGGTTAAACCGGAAATTACTAAAAGACCAAAATTTTTAGAAACACCCTGTATATTTTTTAATATTTAGAAAACTCGGAAAATAGCTTTCTGAGCATATAAAATATTATTTTGAACTTCAATTTATGCCAAATTTAAAAAAAAATGAAATTAGTATTTCACACAGTTTACGTCTAAAAATTCTGCTTACACGCAGAAATTCTAGGTTCGATTCCGGACTACAGCAATTTAAAAAAAATATTTTTTAAAATATTTTTCCCAATTTTTTTTTAATATCATGTAATTTATATTAACATAAAAATAAATTTAATAACAAAAACAACGGATGTGGCCATACGAGGAACGTATGGCCACGTTTTCATGCCTAAACTTCAATACCCAAATGTTTCTTTAGTGCACATTTTAAAGTTTTTTTATATTTTAATTTTTAACTTTTTATAACCTATAACTTTCTTATCAAATACTTCGAGCAGTGGCGTAAATAACGGGCCTGCATGGCCCGCGTTGCAAGAGAGCGCCAGGATAGAAAGAGCCCCAAAATCATCGTTTAGTATAAAAATTCGTTATAAAATAGATTTGTGGTAAAGTAAAATGATAATTAACGAGGATGGGTAGGGGCCCCCAATCTTAATTTTGCGGGAGGGTTCCCAAACTCTTAGTTACGCTACTGACTTCGGGACACCTGTTTATGTGGACTTTTATTCTTATTTAGAATATATTCCATAAATTATATCTAACCTTATGTTACACCTTCTGTTCAATGCAGTAAATGTGCTACTTTTTGCCCTAGTTGTGTAATGTGTGAGCAGAAGTTTTAAAGAGATTTGTTGTCTTCCTCTTCCGAGCCTTAAGTCTTCTACGAGGCGAAGAAGAAACTATGAAATGATTCATATTAAGCTAACGATGGTAAAAGAAATTGATTATTTATTGGTATATTAAATACCGTGTAAAATACGAGAAATGCAACTGCTGGAGAAACCAATTTTTTATCACAATAATTACCAGAATGTAACGTTTTTATTTTTATTTATTAACGTATTTAACATGTTGTTTACGTAGTTGTTTATTTTAGTATTTCACTTACTAATGTAATAGTTAAATAATTAATAATGCATACGTTCGAGCAATTAAAATTGCTTTTTAATCTATAAATGATGTAAGTAGTCGGTTATCAGAGCAATAAGTTTCCTAATCTAATTATTTTATGTGTTGTTTTTGTGTATTTACGTACTACCAACTTATTTTTATGGGATAATTGGCCTGAATTGTGGTGGTTGTAACTAGGTGCTATTAGAAAAACCTTAGTCTTAATTTGTATGAAAACGATAATTCATCTTAATATCTACCTACACGCAGTGGAGCACTTAAGTAGAGTTTTCAGAATACTATAAACCCTCCAGTAGAATATTTATTGCAAACATTTGCCATTTTGTTATTATATGAAAACGAAGCTTTAAGCATTAAATACAAAAAAAAGACAGTCATGTTTTATACTCAATACACAAATTATTTTATTAAGTGAGCAGGTATCTTTCAACATAACGCAAATGAAATGCGCTCGATAAAATGGCTTTTATGGCTTCACACACGTTCCCAAAGCAGGGGTTACGAACCGAACGATTTGATAGCTGCTCCACAACTGTTACGTCCGATGAATGCACCTATTAATAGTATCTTATTTAATGAGCATAATGTCATAATTACACAAGAATGCAATTTAAAATACGAGCCTGAAGCGAATATTTTAGTCATCCAAATGTAGTTTGTGATGTAAATACAGAGTACATAGTTTGTGATAGTAAATACAGTGTTTCATTTACAACTAAGTATATAATTTTAATAAAGGACCCCCAACTTTGTATGTAGAAAAACGATTTGAGTCAAATTTTATGAAATTTTGATAAGTTGTAGAAGATCTTGACCTTCTGAACAAAAGTCTTCATGGGCAAAAATGTCTAAGACTTCACCCTTCTGAGATAGCGGTCGTCAAAGTCGTTAGGATAGTTTACCTGACGGCCCTCTAGCGGTTACACCGAAACTAAAGTGTTAAGAAAATAAGACATGTTGTTTTATTCGTACCCTCAAAGTTTTAACTAATTCGGCCTAGGGGTTTAGGACTACAAACTAAAAAATTAAAAACAATGTTCTCTCTAGGACCCATTTTAAGCCCCCGCTAGGACCCTTAAAAATCAGATTTTAGCAAAACAAAAAAATACGGGTCGTTTTATTTTTAAAGCTTTATTGGTTGCCACCATAGTTTATCTTAAAACTGTAATATAGTTTGCGCGTTTATATATGGTTTTTTTGGCTTCTATAAAGTTAACTTTTGCTCATCAGCTTATGTCAATACACAATAGCCATCGTAAATCGTCGTAGTACAACGGATGCTTGCCTATGATTTACGATGGCTATTGTGTATTGACATAAGCTGATGAGCAAAAGTTAACTTTATAGAAGCCAAAAAAACCATATATAAGCGCGCAAACTTTAGTATATTATCAACCGAGCTACGGCGAGTTGGAATGGACGTCATTTTTCACCGCGAAATTTTATTTTACCGAGATGCGTAGCATCGAGGTTTAATAAAATTTAAAGGTGTAAAATGACTCATTTTCAACGAGGCATCCGAGGTTGGTATACTATTTTATTCACAATCGTTAATTTAATATTAGATAAGTACTAATAAATTCAAATACCTATAAAATACTTTTAACAACTTTTAATTAACGAATTCGAATAGTAGTCTTATTACAAATATGTTGTTATGGTTACTAAAATTACTTGGTCGTTGTTTTTTTGAGAAGTTTAGCTCTACTCGTGAAAAGTGCGTGAAAATCAGTAATAATGTGTGATAGTAATGCTGAAGTTTGTCCAAGTACTCCTCCCGAGTTAAGAAGAGCCACTGAAAATGCAGTACAAGATTTATTGCCTACAAAAAGTCGGAAAAAATATGAAAAAGTTTATAATAACTTTAAGACATGGTGTTGTGGCAAGAATGTTGCCAATATCTCTTCAGAAACTGTCCTGTTGGCGTATTTTAACGAATTGTCGAAGGATAAAAAAGCCACGACATTGTGGTCTACATATTCTATGTTGAGGACAACATTCAATATTTTTGAGAAAGTGGATATTTCGAAATATGCTAAACTTATTGGTTATTTAAAAAAGCAAAATACAGGGTACCAACCCAAAAAATCTAGCACTTTTAGCGAAACAGAAATAAACGCTTTCTTGGACAGCGCTCCAGTAGAAAGCTTATCTCAAAAGGTATGTATTTAAAATTTTATTTTTGTACCTAAGTGCGAGACATAATTTAAACATTTTTGATTTTAGGTTGCGTTGATCATTGGCGTGTCAGGGGCATGCCGTTCTAATGAACTTTGCAAAATGAAAATAACAGATGTAGACGTACGGGACGATAAAATTCAAATAATAGTTCCCGAAACAAAAACATATAGAACATATACTCCAAGAACGTTCGTGATTATTAATCCGATATGGCAAAACATCGTCAAGGAATACAGGGTGGTCACTTTTATCTTGCACACTATGGGCATCTCCTAAACGGTAAGAGTTACGAGATCGGTTAAATTAGAGAAAAGTTGCACAATTTCATGTCCTATTAGAAATAGAAAAAAAAATTAAGATAGCTTGCTTGGTTTCTGAAATATCCTGAAAAAACTGAAAACTTGCATTTACGTGTTTATTACATAACTCTCTTATTATTTATAGTGGGGTCGAAATACGGTTTGAGACTAAACTTCTGCGGATAGAAATGTTATGATTGAATAATGTTCAGGACAATGTCAGGAATAATGTGGTAAGTTTTGGACTTCGAACTCGCGCGGCGTCCTTCCGAAAAAAGCATTCCAAAGAACATTTATCCGTTTTCTTTGACGTTTTATTTAATTCCTCAACTTCTAAACATCGGATCGTAATAAAAAATTATGGGATTATGGGAAATTGTCAGACGATGAATTCTAGACTAAAAATGTATAGTTTAGTTCAGTAGCTTTGGAGATAAAACTTCTTAAGCACCAAATGCGAACCAAAAATTGTTTTATTCAGTGCACTGCAAAGAAGTAATCAAAAAATCTTTTGTTCATGTAAAGATACTCTTTGATGAGTAGAAAGGATTTGCCAAAGTTGAGATCCTGAAGTGTAACCATCAAAGAGCCAAAAAGTGCATAGGAAGTTAGAACTTGTAAGGATTGCCATTTAATGCGATCATAATAAAAACAATTTTTTTTTTCAAAAAACATTCCTTTACGAACCTACTATTTTGTGAAAGAAATATTTTAGAAATTGTCGCCTTGCATACTTCACTTTTGACCCTTTTTTCGAAACGCACTTTTCTAAATTGCCAAGAACTTGGTAAATATTTTTTAAAAAGAAGATTCATTATTTTAGCTTGATAGATCTTTTAAAATACGTCTGATTTCAAAAAACACAATTTCCGATTCATCAACTTGGAGGCTAATTTTGGATATTTTTGTATTTGCTACTGCAGGTGGTATGCTCCCCCACTCCTGACTTTGGATTTATTTAGATGTACTTTTATTTGTCGGTGTCAAATTTAATATAAGAAACTCCATGGCTGTTACTATTTTGACGGGATTTTCGATAGTTTCTTGTATAATTTCTATAGTTACAAAGCACGCACCATTAATTTTATTTACTGACTTCTTCTTTTTAGTCTGGTGTTAAATTAGAAGATGCATAACATACTTAGATATCATATATCAACAAAAGAATGTTTTGCCTTTCAGTTGAGACAAAAACGATTTAAAAAACAGTTAGCCTTTTAACCACTGCAGTTGTAAATACAAAAATATCCATATTTGGCCTCCAAGTTGATGACTCGCGATTTTTGTTATTTGAAATCAAAGGTTTTGAAAAGATCTATCAAGCTAAAATAATGAATTTTCTATTTAACAAGTATTGACAAAATTCTTGGCGATTTAGAAAAGTGCGTTTCTAAAAAAGAGTCAAAAGTGCACTAAGATTAGCGAAAAATTATAAAATTTTTCCTTAAGCAAATAGTACGTTCAAAGACGAATTTTTTCATAAAAAAAAGATTTTTATTCATCGCGATCGCATTAAATGACAACCCTTACAAATTTTGATTTCATGAGCAGTTTTTGGCTGTTTGGTTGCACTTGAGGATCTCAACTTTGGCAAGTTCATTCTACTCATCAAGTAGTATCTTTTACATGAACAAAAGATTTTTTGATTACTTCTTTGCAGTGCGCTGAATAAAACAATTTTTGGTTCGCATTTGGTGCTTAAGAAGTTTTATCTTCAAAGCTACTGAAGCAAACTATACATTTTTAGTCTAGAATTCATCGTCTGTCAATTTCCCATAATCCCATAATTTCTTATTACGATCCGATGTTTAGAAATTGAGGAATTAAATAAAACGTCAAAGAAAACGGGAAAATGTTCTTTGGAATGCTTTTTTCGGAAGGACGCCGCGCGAGTTCGAAGTCCAAAACTTACCACATTATTCCTGACATTGTCCTGAACATTATTCAATCATAACATTTCTATCCGCAGAAGTTTAGTTTCAAGCTATTAATTCCCGTAATTCGACGCCACTATTAAGGCATTGATATGAAATTTGGTAGGTTTACATAACTTGATACGAGCTACAAATTAACCGCATGAAACTTTTTCTAAACCTACTAGATGTCTGTGTTTTAATAGTCAACTTTTTATTTTTTTATGGGCGCCATGTTGAATTTTGGCATAAAGAAATTGTAATTTTTATTCTGATTTCAACGATGTGTAATAATCTATGTTTAAAAAGAAAGATGGCGGCACACTCCATATTGCTTTTATTAAATCAAGTAGCCATGACCGCACGACGTTGCTAGTGTAACAAGTACCTGGTGTCGGCAATTAAGGTTTAAAAATTGGATGTATACGTTTATATAAGTGATTAAATCTTAGTGCAACTATGGCAGCAAAAGACAATAGTAATAGTTTTAATACTAATCATTCTTATGGGGAAGAGCAGGGCCCCAATTCTCGACACTTCGTGATAAAACGAATATTCGTTTATGACGTCAGTAACAATGGAATCACAATGTGTTTCTAAGTGTTTCCATCGCTATTGACGTCATAAACGAATATTCGTTTTATCACGAAGTGTCGAGAATTGGGCCCCAGGACTCGAACAAGGTAACTACGCATAGTTTGTGAATATTCGCGCGTTAGCTTTCTCTTATCCAAAAATAGCTGAAAGCAAACTAAAGTTTGCACCGTTACCACTTTTGTAAATTATTTGCTTTCGTAATTATAAGTATTTGTAAAGTTCCCAATTTGTACTGAAACTTCACTTTATAAAATCTGTCAAGTTTGATTAATAAGCTCTAAATTTGTGTTCACTTTACTGTAGGTACTAATTAATACCTTTTATGTATTACAGTCGTTTGTAAAAAAAGTAAGATCTCGCATGTCTGAACTTTTACCATCGTCTTTAAGTAAATGGTTCGGTAGCGACAATAAGCATGTGTCGATCGTTCGACAACGGGAAGACGATGACGATAGTTTTGACATTCAACCACCGTTAAAAAAATTTAGAAGACCTTCACCAGTAAATGAATTAAATCATATTCAATCTAGCTCATCAACTGTAACATTAGATACTAGCACTTTATACAACGCAGCTGTGGAAGATGCACAAAGTAAAGCGAAAAATGTATTTCGGGAACCTGTCGCAGGTCCTTCTGGAATAAAATCTAGAAAAGCTTTAACTTCTTTCGATTTAAGTTATACTTCACCAGAAATTGTACATACTAATGATGAAAAAGATTCTGATAGTGGAGAGTCAACAAGTGGATATTCTTCGATGGCTCGAATAAGCCATAAAGGTACTGCGGGTTCTCTAGAACTGAAAAAAGTAGACTCGACACCAAACGATATAGATATAGAAAACTTAACTTCTTGTAAGTATAGTTAATAGAAATATATATTCTTCGTACGGTATTTTTTAACAGTCACTAGTAACTAAAAATGATTAAAGAATACAGAATGTAGTTTAAATTGAAAAAATTAATAATCAAATAATTTGATTTGACGCTTGTAAGAAATACCGTACAAAGTGTAATTAGTTATTGCTTAATAAATTTGTTTTAATACTATTTTATTTGTAGCAAATTTAATTAGCCATACGAGATCTCTGTTTATGGAACGAAGCCTTAGTCCTCAAATGAACTCATCGTTGAGCTCTAGACGTCCTTCATTTAATGCATCTACTTTTGGATCGCCAAGTTTTATAGATCGTACTTTATCGACAAAGCGTATTATAAATTCTCCATTTTATAATGGAAGAACAACTTACGGTGGTGCATCGGCATACAGTTATCAACAGAAAAAACTCAAAGATAATCACGCACTGTTAAAAAGACAAATAGAAGTAAAACCAGCTGTGAAATCAAGCGGAAATGATAGTACTACGTGGTACTACATTGAGCAAGACGGCTAGAAGAATTTTAGACGTGTTAGACCAATACACGACTCCTTTATCGGATGCTAAGAAAATTCCGACACCAGCAAAGAGATCTAGAACGGAAGGACTTTTACTAATTTTAAACTTATTTTATTTTATTACTTACTTTTCGGTAATTTTATTACCGAATTCGGTAATAAAATTACCGAAAGAATTCTTTAACGGTGCAATTGGTGTAACACTTTTTTCATTAGACACTCTTGGAGTTGTACATGAAACACATTTTGTATCAGTATTTACATTTCGCACCATACACACGGAACATTCCCATTTATCAGCACTTAATTTGAATTTATCTCCAAAATCTGTATTTTTTTGTATGCTTGTAATTTCATTTATTGCGCTACTTTTAAGTTTAGGTGTTGAACACGCTGCACAAATAGTTCTATCTGGTAAGTTCCTTATTAGGCAACTGTTGCATTCCCACGAACCTGCTGCTGGTTTAAGGACGGAAGATACTCGCAGAAATTGTAGAACTTAATCAATTTTTTCTGGCTTATAAAAATTTATTTTCATAAATTGATGATGTGAGGAATGTTAACTAGAGCTGTACTTAATATTTGTAAAATATAAAAGTCATAATCATTATAGTTTAAGAGATAGATTTTTAGACATTTACGGCCTTAAGGACGGAAGGTACTCGCAATATTTGTTGAACTTAATCATTTTTTTTCTGGCTTATAAAAATTTATTTTAATTAATTGGTAATGTGAGGAATGTTAACTAGGGCTGTACTTAATATTTGTAAAATATAAAAGTTATAATCGTTATAGTTTAAAAGATAATTTATTAAAATTAATTAGATATTTACGGCTTTAATAACTGTTCAATTAAATCGGCGTTTAAGCCATGTAATAGAGAATCTTTTATTCTAGGGTATGACATATTTTATAATTTTATTAATTATTTGGAAACTTGTATATCGTCATTTTATTAATTTTATTGTGGCTACTTTTGTATTATTGAGGCGTATAAAATTGAATTATATAAGTTTCCAAATATTAAATAAAATTATAAAATATGTCATACCCTAGAATGAAGGATTGTCTATAACATGGCTTAAACGCCGATTTAATTGAACAGTTATTAAAGCCGTAAATATCTAATTAATTTTACTAAATTATCTTTTAAACTATAACGATTATAACTTTTATATTTTACAAATATTAAGTACAGCCCTAGTTAACATTCCTCACATTACCAATTAATTAAAATAAATTTTTATAAGCCAGAAAAAAAATGATTAAGTTCAACAAATATTGCGAGTACCTTCCGTCCTTAATATTAGTTCAATTAAATCCGCGTTTAAATCATGTTATAGAGAATCTCTCATTCTAGGGTATGACATATTTTATAATTTTATTTATTATTATGGAACTTGTATAATGCAATTTTATTGGAATTTTATATGTCTCAATATACAAAAGTAGTCATAGTATCTTACCTAATTATTGTCCAATTTGTTTCAAAGTTTGTTAATACATGGACGTCATCATTATGTCAGGATATAATTTTAAAATTTTGTATTTAGTGGCTAATTAAGGCTGTATTTATCCAAAATAGTTTAATAAAATATTGGGGTACTAAATAAAGTGGTGCGGCAGAGGTTAGTAAAGGATAGAAGAGTACTCGAATTTCGGCATTTTACCTGCAAAAAAAGGGACATAATCCTATTTTGTCCGTGCTCATTTTCTAAACTTAAACGCCTACAATAAAAACGTATTTTACTTTCAATTTCTTATTAAATGTAAATACTTGAAAAGGTACTAAGTAGATTTGGTAGATGATCAATTATAGAGCGCGGATTTCTAGCTTAGTGCTTATTTCCTCTTAAACTTATTTAATTTTTGTGTTATTTTGATGCATTTTAAGCGCTATTGTCATACTTTTTTTATGCTTAATACTCGGCCGCTAATCAATCTAAACAAAAACAATGATAATACAAATATAAAAAAAGAGCAGATTTTAAGCGGAAAGATTAGTCTAATCCTCTATATATAAACACCAATATTTTCATCACATTAAAGCCAATTAAATATATTAGATAGAACTTATTGTGACTTAATTTTATATACAGATTTAGATATACAAGTGATTAGAATTTTAAAAGACGTGGATTTTTGGAATAACGTTATGTTGCCACAATTAAATGAATTTTTTCTTAATTGTATGCTACCGGAGCTGGCTGATCCGCTAATTCCTCGAGGTTTAAAAGCTAGGGATTCAGAGCTAATAAAAAATGCTCAAAAGAAGAAGAAAAAAAAATTTTATAATTTCATTCAGTTACATCTCCCTACTCTGGTAAACTCGCGAATCTGCAAAATCGCGAATTTACAGGAGACAAAAAACGAAAAACAAAAATTTATCTGTATCTGTAAAATTCATTTTATTTCATTTCTATGATATTTTTGAGAGATTTAGCGTATTTGCGAGTTTATTGTAGTCAAAAACCAAGATTTATGCAGTTTTTAGAGTTTAAAATAGATGTATGTAAGTAACGGAATAAGATACAAATTTTAAATTTCAGTATTATGTGCATTGGTCTTCTACCATTCAAATCCACTATCAAACTCAATTTCGCCAAATTTGCAGATCCGCGAGTTTGTCAGAGTGGGGACGATATGGGTCATTCTTTTACAAACCGCACGGATTCCAGGGAAAAAAATTGACTTCTTCAAATGTAATAAAAAACATTTTTCTGTATCTTTCAACAAATTTAATTGACCCGTATTTCAGAATTTGGCTGAAAAAATTTATTTTCGAAAATATTCACATATGAATTTTCGATAATTTGCTGGATTTTTTCCAATTTCATCATACTTGAAATTTATTATCTCCAGTTGTACTGATCGGATCAATGCGCCCAGCGCTCCAAAATATTTAATAACTTCGATCTAATAGAGGCTCCACTTTTTTATAAAATGATTTTTATAGATTAGAGAATAAGGAACAAAATGATATTTTTTCCAATTAATTCAAGTTGGGGGCGATCATGTTAAAACTATTTAAACAATTAAATTGTTATTATTTTTCATTTGTTAACAAAAAAAATTTTTTTTAATACACTTCTAAAGCTAACGTAATAAAGTGTAAATTAACAGAAAACGACATTGATCCGATCAGTACAACTGGAGATAATAAATTTCTAGTATGATAAGATTAGAAAAAATCCTGCAAATTATCGAAAATTCATACAGTGTCCGCAAGGGAAAAGGGAAAAGGGAAGGGAAAATTGTTTCTATTCACTTCAAGATACTAGATACAAAATTTAAGAAAAAAATATTAACATTTTCATTTTTTGGTTTTCTTGAAAATTCTCACTTATTTATAATATTGCAGAGTTCTTTTCTTTACATTTAAATTCTAGAGATCTACTCTGATCCAACGAGATCAAAATATTACGTTTTGTTTATAATTTAGTCTAATTTTGGTACATAAAAATATTTTCATTGAAAATGATCGGACCATCTTGGACTATTTTCCCATCTCTGAATTCTTCTTGGGAAATATTTTAACCGTAGAGGTCACATATTTTAGAAAAATATCGGTGAATTTTAATTAAAATAAGAGCTTACAGATAGAGGTCCCAAATGAAGTCTAAATTTACCCTAAATATCCAGACAATAAACTAATATGGATTTTATTTAATATGTAATGTAGTACTCTATCTGGGACCTCTATCTGTCAGCTCTTATTTTAATTACAATTCGCCGATATTTTTCTAAAATATGTGACCTCTACGGTTAAAATATTTCCCAAGAAGAATTCAGAGGCGGGAAAATAGTTCAAGATGGTCCTACCAATTTCAATGAAAATATTTTTATGTCCCAAAATTAGACTAAGTTAAGACCAAAACGTAATATTTTGATCTCGTTGGATCAGAGTGGATCTCTAGAATTTAAATGTAAAGAAAAGAACTCCGGAAAATTATAAATAAGTGAGAATTTTCAAGAAAACCAAAAAATGAAAATGTTAATATTTTTTTCTTAAATTTTGTATCTAGTATCTTGAGGTGAATAGAAACAATTTTCCCTTATGATGTTTTTCTCTGTTTTGAAAAATAAGAGCATTTTTGGGCAATCTAAACTTTCAAGAGACGATTTCGCGGTGTTGCGTAAATGACATAGCTAATATTTTTGGCACCATTTTGGTTTTATTTCATGCAGACATTGATGCCAAAAACTATTTTCCAAAAACATGCATAATAAAAAAAAATCCCATATGGTGCAGACTTTTAAGCGGACACTGTTATGTGAATATTTTCGAAAATAAATTTTTCCAGCAAAATCCTGAAATACGGATCAAGTAATTTTATGAATATAGGCTATAAAAAAATTTTGGGCGATTCTAAAATGTCAAGTTTAAATTAGTGTGCGGTTTGTAAAAGAATGACCCATATCTATTCTTGTTGTACTTTATTTTTATTTTATTCTAAATTTTAGGTGTGTATGTAAATCATAATAAAATTATCTATATCCAGCAATTTATTCATTATAAAGCCGTAATCAAACTAGCTTTTAGTTCGAGTAGCGCTAAGAAACGTCAGGTATACGTCATTGATAATTATATTTGAATTTTCCAGCCGACGTTTGTTAGAGCATGATATCTTCTTTCAAATGCCACTACTAAAGTGAAATAAATATATCTGATTATTTCAATTTTCCATTTATAATAAAATTCCCACCCAAAAGCTAAAATGATTACGAGTACATTCTGTTTATTTTTACATCATTTTAATTCATTTTCAGAACTAAAATTAGTTGAGAAATTCAGAAATGTAAACACTGGCATAAAATTATAATAAAATTAATACCATGATTGATAATAAAATAGTTTTAATTTATCTTTGATAATGGCATAAACACGGGTAGTTACTTTCACTTTTCTTTAGACAATAATTATACAATGCAAAATCTATTGAGCCCCCTTTGTAGTACACAAAAGATGTACGAGTACTACCTGCTTGTTAATTTTGTTTTCTTTATCTTGTTTCTTTCTATTGTTATGGGTACAGTTATGTATTTCTTTATTATTTTATGCTACATAACCTCCTACGATATTGACGAAGCACAAAAAAGCAAGTAAGTTGTGTTGCCTATTTTAAATTTTTAAGTTGTTACGAATTAAGTTAGAGTATCTTCCGCCCTTAAATTTGTCCAATAAATTTAAAGATTTCTTATTATTACCAAAAGCATTTTCGACGGTGTCCATTAACAAAACTGGTGCAGGCTATCGTGTTATCTAATGCTCTGGTGCTCAATCAAAATCAAACACAGATGCTGCAGTATGTTCAAGACAAGACTTTAGTTTTGCTACCGAAAATATTGAACAGGGTTTATCTGTCATCATTAATAGTTATAATAATTCAACAATTCACATTACATTTAACAAGATTTAAAATTTTGTTCTATTGAAATAAATATAAATGAATATCTGAATATTAGTTTTTATTTGAATAATACTTAAAAATTTAAACCAGAAAGTTTGACATCTGTCAGTTTAATAATAAGTGGGCGGAGTTCATTTAACCTCTTGGGCAGAAATGAATTTCATTTAACCTGTTGGGCGGAAATGAGTATCATTGTTAACCTGTAACAAGCCATGAAATCGCGAGAAATGAAATCATTTTTAACCGATTGTGAATAAAATGTATATCTACGAATATTCTGAGTAACAAAAAATATGTGCTATTTGGCTATTTTCCGAGGGATCAGCCACTGTTCTGAATTTGTACACTGACTGCAGTTGACTGCCCATGATTGCATATACTATGGCTACCATTGACTGCAGATGACTACCGTTGACGACAGCTCAATTTTTGTATATTGACTGCAGAGTGCGGATAACCTCTCGATATTTTCCATATATTTTAAAGACTTGTATGACAGAATGTAGGGGGAAGTGGGGCACATTGATACGATTTTTAAAAGAGCTTTAAAATATACGTCTCTTTTAAATTTTCTGGTGTTTTGATAATTTATACCAATGCTTTAGTTATTCTAGTTTTTACTTTTACTACAAATTTATTTATATAAAACTTTATAAACAAACTATATTTATATTAATAAAAAGTGAGATTTGTATCTATCTGCCCCACCAGTGGGGCAGATAGATACAGTATGGGTCACATACATATTTCTTTAAATAAAATACATTTTGGGCACTTAATGATATTGATTTTAAAAAATAATATAAATTTATTATAAAAGAAAACAATAGATATGCTTAACTTGAACATAAATGCAAAAAAATGAGTGACTGCTCATCGCATCTTCAATTGCTGAGGCATAGCATCTTCAATTGCTGAGGTCATCGCATCTTCACTAATGTTGCTTCTTTTTATAATTTCTCACTATTATTCACAAAAAAAACAACATTCAAACAAATTAGTTAAACCATATACGAAATATACGTGCATTTATATGTATCAAGCTGCCCCGTTCCCTAGTGTATCAATGATCCCCATTGACGTTATGCTAGTTTTATACCAAGTTATGCCCAAATAATACATAAACAAAATTTTAAAACTAATATAAATAGTTAGTAAATCGTCTCTACTTACCATAAGAACAATAAAAAGATTCAAATAATAACACACACTAATATAAACATTTACTATCTTCAGTAGAAGAAAGTTACTTTGAATGAGCAAAAACCCTTATCTAGCGATTACATCCAACCCCTACACAAACCGCGCGAAATATTTCCCTAATAGTGAATCACATACTAGGAGAGACATATTGTGACATATAAACAAACCTCATGGATGTTTTTGTTATCCTGTAATATGTAAAGTATCAATGTGCCCCTTGTATCTATGTGCCCCATCTCCCCCTACAACTTTTTAAAATTTTATCAAATTTGACTCAAACCGTTATTCCATATAAAAAGTGCGGTCCTTTTGCATAAATCGAGTAATTATTTTGAATAAAATGACAGTTGTAAATAAAATTATTATACTTGTCAACTTCCAAAATTTCACTTTGAACCACCTCCTATTTGTGTGATAAGTCGACTGGTGCTACGAGCCCTATAAAAACTACCCCCCAGTTCTGCTATTTCGTATAAATAAGTCGTTTTCATCTAAATTTATGCATTTTAAGGTTGAAAAAATCCTTATTTTTAAATAAAAAATGGTTATGAAGATATTTCACAATAGAGCGTGTCACTTGTCATGAAGTTCAATTTTATTCCACAAGGTTCGCACAATCGACGGTCCCAAACGTCAAATTACAGTATTACCAAATTACTTTTATTGTATATATGTAACTATAGGAATTTTTTTCAAATTTGTTTGAATTAAGTAATTTGGTAATACTGTAATTTGACGTTTGGGACCGTCGATTGTGCGAACCTCGTGGAATAAAATTGAACTTCATGACTAGTGACACGCTCTATTTATAAAGAATACATGTCATAGGGAATGCGTAGAAAGGTTCGAAAGAGACAGAGAGATAGTGAGAGAGTGTGGGAGTAGGAAAGAGAGAGATATAGAGGGAGGGCGATACAGAGAGAGAGAGAGATAGAGAGGGTGGGAGTAATCTGCCATTTCATATGTCGGGGGATCATGATGTCATGCATATTTCATTTGTCATTTATTTTCATATCCAAAAGCCTCCCAGTGATGTCGGCTTAGTTTGAGTGTTTAGAGGGAACCCAACGTAAGGTGAATCCACCACGTGATGACCGTTAAAGTTGCGCAGTAGATTAGTACGGTCGTTGCTTAGAAACAAACGTAGACAGTGCCGTCGTATAATTATTACATTACTTTTGTCGAAGCAAAATAATTACAAGCATTTTAATAATGTGAAGATCTCATTCACATAGTATTAAACCATCAGTAATTAATTATTAATAGTACTTCAAATAAAAAATTTAAATTAAGTAATTATTTTAAATTTTGACAACTTAAAAATAATTTTTTTGACAGAAGAAATAACTAACTCCGCCACTGGGCTCTAAAGCCACGCCTCGCGCAGGTTTGGTCACGTGGTGGATTCAACTTAAGTTGGGACTACTATAGTATCTATTATAGGTACATAATGAGCAACGTTGTTTTTCAAGAAGATGGGGATTCGATTTAATGGGCATTGTTGAACGTTGTGCATATTCTATCTTGATTTAACCCTTTTTAAAAATCTAAAATTTAAATTTTGGGTTGTTTCGTAGATATACAATAATGAATTTTTTGACTAACTAGACTGTGAATAAAAATTTACAAAAATTCAAGGCATGCACGAATTTTGTAGTTTTACTAAAGCTATGTACTACCATTGATATTACACTGTATAATCATTAATCAATGGTACTACTATGTAAGTACACTACTATATGTAGTGTAGCACTATGTAGGTGTACCTACACATACACGGTTAAAAAAGAAGAAAATCAATCCGGTAGAAATAAGAAAGTTGCTTTCAACATCTCAAGTTGTATGTACTCGTACCTTTCATTACAAAAATTATTTTCCATTTTTTTAACTTGTAAAAACCATTACATATTGACTTTTATGTCAAACTTTCAAATATTTTTCATAAAAGTTAAAATAAACTTAATATTGAGCTTGGGGCGATTTTTCAGGTTTTTCCAAATAGATATAGGATGAAAATCATGAGTAGAAATAACAACTGTAAAACATAGCTGCCCATCTTCTCAAATATCAAAGTTACTCAATGCAATATATTCTATTGAATATAAATGTTACGCCAATTATTTTAAATTTACAATTACTTTTTATTTCAGTACATTACTATACATATATAATTAAAGATTAGAGAGTGTAACCCTGAGTCCTATAAAACTTGGATTAGCTTAGTTCGACAACTAACCTCAAATTAGAACTGTTTATTTAATAGTAATCAATGCTGTTTTGTCAAAAACAGCTGTGAGCAGGTTAAATTAATTGTAATTCGACAGTAAAGGGTTATAGTAAAGGCGGTAATAGTCGGAAGAACAAATACAAAGTTCCATTGTAAGGTTAGTTGTCGAATTAAGCTAATCCAGAGCTTTATAGGACTCAGGGTTAATCTTTTTGTTAGTATATTTGGAGTCATAAACCTGCTTAAGTTCTTCGGTTAACAACTATACCAAATATCTAAGTATGTAGTATCTATTTTTTTATCACAATAAAAAATTTTGTTGCCTACAATTTGAACAAGATTTTCTGGTTATAAATAAGAATAAATTAACAATAAACAATCTAATGAAAAAAGTTTAAATTAAATTAAAAATAACTATGATGTTTTTACATTATGTAAATTCATCTGACATAATGTAAAAATAATAGATGGTAAAGAAAAACTAAAAATAAATGGTTTTTATGACTTTGACAATAATGGCTTTTAACAATAGCCATTCTTTTAAAATAAGAGCGGACAACGGAGTGCATACAAAGTGATTGATAGGTAGTAATGTTGTAGACCAGTGTTTCTTAAAACAACTCTGTTTTTGAAGCCTTGGGCACTTTGTCAGTTTAAAAAATAACAGGTAAAAAAAATTGTTTTGTCCTTTGAAGATCGTAAACCCTTCTTTGTGTTGATATTACATTTAATAACCACTAAACCCACAAAAATATTTTATTTATTGACAATCATTATAGGTTAACCAGTATAAGCTTATAAACAATTTCATCTACTGCGCATGCCCTGCATATATGTATATTTAGTTACAATACTTACTACCGAATATTAATGCTTCAACATTGACTTCAAATAAAGACAGAGAGTGATTGGAGGAATAGGATAGAGACACAGAGAGAGTAGAGGTCATCTGTCATGCCATATGTCATTTCATCTGTCATTCCATCATTCCACCTGAAGAGATGAGATGACAAATGAAATGAAATGACAGAGAGGTGAGATGACATGACAGATGAGATGACATATAAGATTGACAAAGAGAGATAGAGACAAAAATAAAAAGAGAGAGAGAGACAGAAACAGAGTAAAACAGAGACAGGCAGATAGACATAGAGTGCTCATATGCGCACATTCATGATCTAGTAAGACTAATAAAAAACTAGCTAGAGACCAACGACCAACGTAGGAGCTATTAGAGCGCTTCCTGTATTGGTCAAAAATTAAATTTAGAAGAAGGTAGCTAAAAAGCTAATAACTTGAACTTGCCAAAAAAAATTTATTCTAGGACTTTTTTGTTAAAAAGTGCAATAATTACACCATAATTTTGAACTACTCTGTACTGTATAATAAAATGATAAAAACTACCAACCAATACCTAAAAATTAAAAGGCTATGAAGTTATACTACATGAAAGGCAATAATTTTTATCTTTTTTAAAATAGTATATTATCAACCGAGGTACGGCGTTTAAATAAATTTTAAAGGTGTAAAATGACTCATTTTAAATGAGGCACGCCGAGGTTGTTATACTATTTTTCTCCTTTGAAAGGCTCTCCGGACCAGTCCCGCAATATCCCTGTGCACTTTCACCCTACCAGGCATACAACTATTTTCTACGCATAAGCATAAGGTGGGTGAAAAATACCCGGCGCCGTTAAGTTAATAACATTATATGTACTACTATAAAAAATTACTTTACTAGCATAATGAGCTCTATTAATAATGAAATACAAATAATGCTATTTTAATTCAAAAAACTTGGATGTGGCCATACCAGGAACTTTTTAGTACGTATGCCCATTTTTGGTTAAAACGGAAGTACAGTATAAAGTGTTTGGTATTATCAGATAGCTAATTTTGCTAGCTTTCAAAATTTTGAAAAATACACAGGATGTTCCTAAAAAATTTTGATATTTTTGTAATTTCCGGTTTAACCGGAAGCTTTATATTATCAGAAAATAGTGTTAAATAGTAGATATTCATGGGATTGACATATTTGTCAATTTTCAAGCTTTCATTTTTATTACATAAGAAAGGAGAAACTTTTTAAAATTTTGACTTTCAAAAAATTAAAAACTCCGATCCTGTTTCATACAAGTTATTAAAATGAACGGCGTTCGATAGAGAACAACGATGTCTATAACATATCCAAAAATAAAAAAACGACCGGAATAGATTTTGAGAAAATTTATTTAAAAATTTTGTCCAATTTTGGCCCCTAAAAAGTAAAATTTGAATTATTTTAAAAATTGATTAAGTTATGACGAAAGTCTTATATTTTGGCTATACAACGCTTTTTTTAAATTTTTAAAATAGTAGTTACAAAATAAATGACATATTTTTCAAATTTCAACATTAAAAAAATCAGAACTCCGACCCTGCTCGGTTGGGTAGAAAATACCCAACTTATGCGCGTAGGGTTAATATAAAATGAAAAATTATTTTCCATAAGTTAAATCGAAAAGTTCGGTAATAAAGTCTCGGTGTGCTTTTACAGTTTATAATAGGAGTAGCGATTAGAGACGATCAACTGATCAACTATAATCTACTTCACTCCAGCTTTAGACACTTACAATAAAATCAACTTTCTCTTTCTTATATTATCACGCGCAAGTAATATAAATATTAGTTAGCTTTAGAAATTCATAGAATAAAGATGGTGCAGTTTACGTTATTAGTGATATTAAGTTTGGGAACTTTATGTGTATTACCTACAGTCACTTCCGATGACGCTCCTGAGGTTACAGTTAAACAAGGGCACCTAAAAGGTACCTTTATGAAAACTAGAAAAGGACGCGAATTTAGTGCCTTTATGGGGATACCCTACGCCGAACCACCTCTGGGAGATTTAAGATTTGAGGTAAATTAAATAAAACGATTCATTGACATTGACATTGACATGACATTTACAATCAAAGTTGTACAAATTTTCTTTAAATTCAGATTTTAGAACAAATTGCTAGAAATTATTTCTAATAAAGTTTCATTTTTAAATGATGATTAATTGCAATGATAATTAAAAAAATAATACTATAATGTGCTTGAAGAATGGAGCTGCTTACAATTAACGACTTAATAATAAAATGTTATCTTACAAAGAAACATTTATTGAACTAAATTCTAATTTCCCTAATTGTCGGAAATGCATAAAAGAAAGCTTAGTATGGGTATCTACAGGGGCCTGCTATAAGGCAAGGGCATAAAATGCCCAGGTAGTCATCAGATTTTAGGGGACGATATACCAATGCTATTGCCAGTGATATTCACTAACGTTTTCGGTAGCTAACGATATCGATAACTAGCGATTGAGGTTATGTTTCTATTTTGTAAGTTTTCGATTTTTGTGTATAAATCTGTCTATAGCTACCGAAAATCGTTAATTTATTGCAATTTTCTCGGTACCCAACGACATATTTATCTACTTAAATCTCTAACTTTGAATTACAAATATTATAGTTTACATACATAGGCCACTGATGCTTTATAATTTGAGATAACAATAAATAGATAAATATAAACACACAGACCGGCTTTTTTCAGAGTTTTCTTATTGCATTTTTGGATTAAAAGGAATTCAAAACAATGAGAAAAGCAAAATAGAATTGGGTTTTTTCGATGACTTTTTCAAAGTAGGCGTAGAAAGAATTGAATCAATTCTCCTTATCAACTTATTTCTTCTCATTAGAAATTCGCATTTGCTCATAAATGCATTTTTTTGACAAGTTGTGGCTTGGGCCAAGTAGCCACTTAAGCTAGTACGTCTCTGGAAGTTTTTATCTTTATACTTACAATATCTTTTATCATTTTTTATTAAGTAATTATTTAGATAATGCCAACCTTTCTTATCACAGTGTCGATGCGATTTAAAGTACCTACTTATTTAATTCAATTCAAAATGATAAATCTCAAGTGTTTAAATGGTAGCTGATTTAAAAATAACAACAACAATAAACAATATTTCGATTAAACGAACGTCTAGTTGCCAAGCTAGGGGACCTGGAAATCTCTGCGAACAAAGATTTTTTGACTGATTCTGACTCAGTTTAATCAGCTGATTACAAATCTGCTTGGTGTAACTTTGGCACCCATAAGCAAACCTCCGAGGAGAGACAAACGGCAATTTTCAGAATTATTCAGTAAAGCCAAACGTAATGCAGACACGACGTTCTGAAGTCAATCGAAATTCAAGTTCAATCGAAAGAAATAGAGAGAAAATAATTACACGCAGAAAATAATATCTCACATTGTGGTAAAATCATTAAACTTACGAAAAATATCCAAGATGGCTTTTTTGTGTAGAATTTTACGATCTTTACTTCATCTCGGAACAAAATTTCTGTAGTGCTAACGGTTAATGAAATATTACTTAAAAAACGCTCTTAGTCACTATTCTTCCTCGATGGCAGTTTGTCCAAGGGTGCCGATTCGTAATCAGCGTAGAAAAATGAGTCAGAATCAGTCAAAAAATCTTTTTTCGCAGACATTTCTAGGTCATGCTGATTTTAATAGATTGGCAACCAGACAATTGACACATAAAAGTCTAGAAGAACAAAATTCCTCATTCTCTTGTAGTTATAGAAAAGTTTTTTAAAGATCAATTTCAAGATCACAGTTTTCACAATTTACCTATATCTTTGATTTTATTCATCTCATTGAACTTGATAGAAATCTGCTATAAAGGTATTCTCAAGGCTCTTACGGAACGACTTGCAATAAAACATTTTTTCTAACGTCCTTATCCTTACACGCCTTACGTCCTTAACACTCTCATAAATTAATCAAGAAAATTCTTTAAAAAAAAAAGAGTCACAAAGTTTTGAAGGTTTTTTCTAACAGGTTAGAAACATCAAGTTCCTTCCAAAGGATTAATAAACAAATATAAACAAATTCTTTCTTTCTTAATAATTGTTCTTGTGGAGGATACCTGTTACATGTTCAGTTTTCGACCTTCCAGTTTAGATTCGGGCATTAGGCTCTTGTTGAGGTATTATAAAATTGTAAATCTCTTATTAGGGCAGCTCCAGCTCTAGTATTCACTATTGATTGCTATTCCTATAACTGTATCTAAAATAATTAAAATTATTGTAAATTATTTTTAATTGCAATCGGGATATTTTTCGCAACTTTTTTTATCATTTATTGTTGAGATTAGAGAGCTTTATTTTTAGAAATTTTATTATAAAAATTGCACCATGACTACTATTTTCTAGCCAATATTTACTTTTAAACCGATACATGTAATTAGCTAGAAAGATAAGTAGTTCAAAGATAAAAATTTGCACGTTTTCAATAGTAAAAAAATTGTCCTACTTATTATAGTGCAAATTCTTCACAGTCATTGATTAATTTTTATATTTCTCTTTTACGCTTTTATTTTATTAATTAGTTTAATTCAAGGTTCTCAAAATTTTTGAAATACTTAAGTACATGTTGTATAACATGTGTAACTCAAACCTTGATTATTTGTCTATATACAAGAAAGAAGTAGACCTTGAGGAAAAAAATAGGAAGATACGAATCAATTATCCATCTGAGTATAGATACTTTATAAGATGGACTTTCAATAACTCAAATAGTCAAAATTCTGTGACCCTGAATGTGATGTTTATAATTTGAGATTATGGCCCGGCGCCAAAAAACTCACGCGTGGTAATCAGTAATCACAATCACGTAATAACTTTATAGGATTATAACAGGGTATCGAAATTTTTGGTTTAAGATTACCCCGAAAAAACGGGGTATTTTTTGAAACCATTGCAGCTTTTTTGAAACTACTGCAAGTAAGGTGCCACAGGCGACGACAAGCGAAGGTCTAGAGGCCTCCCAGCGGCCATAGACACCACTGCAAAGCAGCTACCACCAGGTCTAGAGTGAAATCGACGTCAAGCGAAGTCCTAGGCGCCACAGCCACAGCAACTAATTCCGTAGCTTCTCAAAACCACTTCGATTTTAATATCTTTCAGAAGTTGACTTCCAAACTACTGCAAGTAAGGTACCACAGGCGACGACAAGCGAAGGTCTAGAGGCCTCC
This sequence comes from Malthinus seriepunctatus, assembly GCA_963924605.1. Lineage (NCBI taxonomy): Eukaryota > Metazoa > Arthropoda > Insecta > Coleoptera > Cantharidae > Malthinus > Malthinus seriepunctatus. Next base: position 49,481,490 of record OZ004600.1, read on the forward strand.
CAGCGGCCATAGACACCACTGCAAAGCAGCTACCACCAGGTCTAGAGTGAAATCGACGTCAAGCGAAGTCCTAGGCGCCACAGCCACAGCAACTAATTCCGTAGCTTCTCAAAACCACTTCGATTTTAATATCTTTCAGAAGTTGACTTCCAAATGAACCCTCAAAGGTACACCAATGGAAAAATAAGGAATACTATTTTGCTCAACATCTTTTGTTTGAAACTTTGTTTTCAAAAATGCCTTGTTTTCTAGATATTAGCATGTATCACCCTGTATATGTTGACATAGAGTTCCGTTCTTAAGTTGCTGTTATACTCACGATATAATTTTATTTCTAGCCTCCAGTTCCTGGCAAAGCTTGGAAAGGAACTAGAGATGCCGACAAAGCTCACGCAATTTGTCCACAAAGAAACATTTACACTAGAAGTGAAGTTCTTGAAGGAGAAGAAGACTGTTTATTCTTAAATGTTTATACGCCACAAGTAATTATTTTATAACATAAATTAACATTTATAAAATTAAATTTTTTGTAAATTTTTAGAAACACAAGTCGGAAAATAAAAAATATCATGTCATGTTTTTCATTCACGGCGGTGGCTGGTTATCTGGAGCAGGAAACGTTCATTGGTACGGTCCTGGAATACTTTTAGACAAAGATATTGTACTTGTGGTAACAAACTACAGATTAGGTAATAATTTTCTCTTTTAACCGTATTGTGTAGTAATGAAATACATCTGTAGCCGCTCTGGGTTTCCTATCAACTGGTGATAGTGTTGTACCAGGAAATAACGGTCTTAAAGACCAAAATATGGCTTTGAGATGGGTTAAAGATAACATAGAAGCTTTTGGAGGCGATCCAAATAGTGTAACTGTATTTGGTGAATCCGCTGGAGGCGTCAGTGCTCACTTACAAATATTATCTCCTCTAAGTAAAGGTAATACAAACAGTTTAATTTTCATTACTCCCACTACAAATTTTGAATTAAATTTAGGTTTGGTTCATGCATCCATATCACAAAGCGGTAATGCTCAAGTGTATTGGGCAGTAAGGCCTAAAGGAGTTGTTTCTGACAGAAGTAAGAAATTGGGAAAATTGTTAAATTGTCCCACAGATTCAAGTAAAGAAATGGTAGAATGTTTAAGAAAAGTCGATCCAATTAAAATTATTGCTCAAGATAAAGCATTTGATGTACATAGATCATAATAAGAAAAAAGCAAAATACAAGTTTTTTGATTTTAGGAATGGGATTATGATCCAATGATACCTTTTGCACCAGTAATTGAACCCAAACATGAAGGAGCGTTTTTAACTGAAGATCCTAGTGATATAATTAAATCTGGAAAAGCGCCTACTGTACCATGGATGACCGGTGTAACGACTGAAGATGGAGCTTTAAGAGCTCCAGGTAACTAGATTATAAGCTCTAAAGCTAAACAATCAAACAATTGTTTTACATTTTTTTAGGAATTTTTGGCAATCCTCATCTTATAGAAGAGTTTGATAGAGATTTTGATCGCATAGTTCCGATAGCGTTATATTACGGGAAAACTTCTAAACACGTCGATTCTATAACAAAACAACTAAGAAAGTTTTATTTTGGAGATAAAAAGATTGATAACTCTTCGAGATTTGATGTTTTGGATGTAAGTACCTAATATCTTTAATTATTGCTCAAGAAATTTAAATAATTCAACCCGTAGTTGTACACCGACGGTTGGTTCTTTGCTCCTGCAGATGAAGCCGTTCGTCTTCACTTGAAATATTCAAAACAACCAACTTACTATTACTTATTTGGCCATCATGGAGTCATAAGTTTCAGTTCTATATTTGGGGATCCAAATAATCGTTATGGTAAATATTATTCCGTTTGTCTATTTTGTTATAAACGTGTAATTTATTTTAGGAGCAATTCACGCAGACGATTTGCAATACTTATTCCCTGTAAGTGATATGCTGTTTCCCAATAATCCACCAGATCTATTTGACCAACGTATGGCTGATATAATGTCAACACTTTGGACAAACTTCGCTATCTATAAGTAATTAATTTTTATTTTTTAAACACGAGAATAATTAACAATATTTTAGAAATCCCACACCTGAAGTCGACTCAATTATTCATGATAAATGGGAACCGGTTAAATCGAAAGATCATGAATTTTTATACATTGGAGGTGGAGTTCATATGGGCAAAAATATGTTTTCGGAAAGAGCTAAATTGTGGAGAAATTTGCCACTTCATTCTGCAACTCATCCTGCTAGAGACGAGTTGTGATTTTATTGAAATCCAAAAAAAAATGATATTCATTTACAATTTTAATTTTTAAGTGTTATAAAAAATTATTATTTTGAAGCTGCTTTAATAATAGCCGCTCTTTTTTCTGATCTTGTAAGTTTTGTTTGAGTTTTTTCCTTTTCTATTAAAAAAGGTGCTCTCGGAAGTATTATCGGTGGCGGAGGTGGAACATATCCTGCCATCAAAGCGCACGTGTAATTACCAGCACCGGGATCGTCAAAAATCAAATCTCCTTGGGGATCTTTCCAAGCCACGTAGTCTATTTCAAGCATAACCTAATAAAAATTATGGCTTTTGTTTAATATTTGTTAAGTTACCTTCAAACCAATTTTCTCTGCTAATTTTTGGAGTCGATAATTTGAAAATACGCCCATTAGAACGGGAACGTTTATTGCATTTGCCATAGCTATACCAGATTTTAACATATGGAGACCCAGACCTTTGTGTCTATACTCGGGCAAAACACACAAATGGTAGTATCTTAAAAAACTAGTGCAATTAAAGATTGTGAAAATGTCAACTTTTCTATTTAGGTGAGATGTTAGTGCAACGCATTTTTTAAACGCTTCTCCCATTGAGAGTTGAACTCGGCTAAATACACGTCCAAAATTATCTTTATGTAGCACTTTCATTACTAAAATACCAGCAATCTTGATCGGTTCTTCTTCGCCTTTCTTTTTCTTTTTCTTCTTCTTATTTCCTTCTTCGTCAAATTCCTCTTCTTCTACAAAGAACTCTAAAAAGACGTAAACAAATATCGATTTTTGACCAAAAATTTAGCTCACTCTCGTCAACTGCCATAACTGAAGACATATCTCGAAGATTTTGCAAGAGACGCTGCATATAATCAGCAACAGATGCTTCGTCGTCAATGAGTTCGCTGTTTCTACATAGAACTTCGTGTGGAATATAATGCTCCTACAATAAATAAGCTTAAAACACAGTTTTAAAGCGAAGACATAGCATTTTGCTCCGGCTTTCCTGCGCAGTTTTGGCCTCCAGGGTCTCTACTTATGTAGGTTTACCTGCTCAAGCCGTCTGAACGATGAAAAGACGCTCCTGACTGGGCCTGCACAATCTGCGCAGTTTTGGCTTGTGCATGTGTGCATGCCGTCTGAACGATGAACAGACGCTCCTGATTGGGCCTGTAAAATCTGCGCAGTTTTGGCCTGTGCATGTCTACATGCTGTCTGATCGATGTACAGACGCTCCGGTTTGGAAATGCACAGGCCAAGCCGGTATAAAATTCTGTGTGTGTCTGTGCTTTTAAGGATAATAAAATTTAAAAAGAATTTCTAGAAATAGATGTTAAGCAGCTAAAGCTGATTCAAAAAATACGATGGAGGTTTAGGAAGTAACTACTCCAACAGGAGCTGTACTGTGACTTAAAACTCTGCAGGAAAGAAATTAAAAACAGAGGAACCAGACAGGGACGATTCCAAATATTATTTTAGTCTCACTTTCGAAACAGTTTACCCATCACACCTTAGGTTTGTTTGTTTGGTTACTCGGAACCGTTAGTGACCGGTGTAACGTGATCAGTTCATTATCAGTTCTGTTTTTCTTACTCCTCGACAAGAGGAGGAGTAGTTAGTGCAGGGCAAACGAACAAGCCTCTTTATCTCTTCACGGCACGGCAGGACATTCCCGAAAGGAAAGACGGAATGAACAATTATCTTTTAAGTATGCACTAATACCAACATTTGAGTAAGATAAAGAAAATTAAATTGGAACCAACTTTAAGTATTGCTAATGCTTCATTGAAATATTTTTCTTGTAAATCCTCAATTCTAAAACCGGAAGCGGTCCTTTTCCAAAATAAAGGAGCTCTCATTCGCTTTTGTTGAATTTCATATTTATCTTCAACTTCGTCGTCTTCGTCTTTTAACTTTTTTAATTTTTCTTCTTCTGTACGAAGACGTTTACTCATTTTTAAATAATTTCGTCAAAAAAAATGTTAACCCAAGTTGACAAATAAAACAAACAACGTGAAATGATTTTTTTATTGCCTACTAAATCCAAATATTATTTTTTGCCTTTTTTACCCTTTTTATCAACTGGTGGAGGTGGAGGTGGTGGAGATGGAGGAAAAGGTGGAAGTGGTGGAAGTACTTTTACCATTAAAGCACAAACTTTATTATAATGAGGGATATTTTCAAAAATTTGTGTTCCAGAGTCTTTCCAATCCTTATAATCGATTTTATTTGCAATCTACAATTTTTAAATAAATTTCATGTACTTGTAAGTAATGGACGTACTTTCCTCCATTCCAATTTTATGAGCTACGGTTTGTAAACTTAGGGTAGTGAAAATTCCCATCACTGTTGATACTCCTCGACTTCTTGCAAAATTTAAACCACATTTCAGCATTTGAAAACCTAAACCTATTAATTTTGAAAGAATTTAAATTATTCGAGAACTTTTGCTACTAAACGAGAGATGGCGCCAGTATCAATTTAAAATAGCTTATTATTAGCACGCTTAATAATTTTCTTAACAGATGTCGCTACCGTTAATTAATTTCAAAGTTTTAAATTTTAATAGTATATTTTACCTCTGCTTCTGTATCTTGGAACTACACAAAGGTCGTAGTACCTTAATAAATTATTACATTTAAATTTTGCGTATACATCCATTTTTTTATTCAAACAGGCTCTTAAACGAACGCATTTGATTTGTGCATCCCCTTCTGTTAAGCGCACTTGACTGGTTATTCTACCATAATCTATTATTTTTATAACCCTTAACACTAATATTCCAGCAATATCGTCAAGCGATTTTGGATCAATTTCCAATCCTCTAACATCTCTAGTTAAACCTAATAAAAAATATCTTAAAAATTGTTACAAATCTCCTTAAAAATTAATTTAAACGTTTTACTTTCATCTATCGCAATTAATGACTCCCTAATTTTTAAGTGTTGTAATATTCGTTTCAAAAATGATTTTGTTGATACTTCATCATCTGGTAATCCACTAGCTTGACATAATAAGTCGTTTGGTATGTAATATTCCTGAAATTAACAACTTTAAATGCTAATAAATTATCAACTTCTTTCACTACAAACAAATTTACTTTAAATAAATCCAAAGCTCTATCAAAATATGGTTCTGTTAACGTTTCTATTCTAAATCCAGTACCAGTACGCTGCCACACTTGAGGGTTATCCATACTGTTGGAAATTAATGTGCGTTTGCACCTGCATGGTGAACACATTTTGGTGCACTTATATAGAAAATTGAAAAACTTCCAATAACTGATAATTTAAAAGAAAACTAAAATTTAATTAAAAAATGTCACTACTTATAATTTTACTTAGAAAATTGAAAATCAAGTGTCGCTCTGTCTACTTCTGTCATTAGTTAACTTGTACAGACAGGGTGATATGTTTTGGATAGTGCATATTTTTGGATTACAAAATATCTTTTGATAAAGTGTTCCATCACAATAACCATCAGAATACGCCATTGTCAATCTAAGCGTCCAGCATCGTTCTTGGGTTTATCTAAATTTATCCAAAATTATATTTTGTATAGCTTCAGGAGTCAGGAGTCAGAACTGAAGGAGTGAGAGGGTTATATGAGTTTTGCTATAACGAGGTAGTACAATGAACCCGACTTAAGCAGCCTAAGCGTCCCACCAAGTCAAAAACTGTTTATTTAGAGCTTTTACAATTTTGAACAATCCCAGAATACTACCCTGTATGATAAAGTGTCCATATTTAAAACTATTTGTTGAATTTAAATTTATAACTTAAAAACGGGCAAGGGATAAACAGATATCCCTATAACGTTAGCAAGTTTATGTACGCTTGATTAGTTAGGGTAGCAAATCCAAAGTTAATTAAGAATTATAGTAAGTAGGTATATCTCTCACCACACAGAGATATATTGAACAAGACAAGTAATTACTTAAGAGATGAACAAAATCCCCTAAGAACTAAAGATAATAGCCTATATTAGCTACCTTTTATACGAAACAAAAACGAAAACTCTTTAAAAATTCAACACTTTTGAAAAAAAGTGAAACTGATGGTTAAAATAATTTTTATAAAAATAAAAGTTGGCCAAGGTTTGAAATTACTAATTATCATCGGAGATCGGACAGCTTAATATCTATTTAATATTGCAGTGGTTAATTGTATGGGATAGCCGACAAGTTAATTGATAATAATCACATCAGATAAGAGACAACGTAAATAGAGCAATTAAAAAATATTTTTGTACTCTCTGCTTCGAAAGTGACGTTTGACGCACTTTGTGGTCGACTGGGAAACAGTGTTTCCCGGTCTACTACACCGGGAAGTAAACTGTCAAAACAACACTAATAAAAGGTAATAAAATAAAGTAATGTGTATTTATTAATGTAAGGGAACATATTTTAGAACATTTAAATTCGCAAACTAAACTATTACGTTACATCTAATAACAATTTTTAACAACTTTTAGAACAATTAACTGTCAAAGTAAGAATTTGTTTGACGTAAGAATGAAGTTTGACTATGAAGTCATAGGTTGCTTTGTATACCTAAATTGTCAAAACTAATCAAATAAAACTTTTATTTAAGAACGAGCGGGCACCCCCGTCGAAATTCGACGAAGTAGTTGTAGAGATGAATGTGTTAGAAAAATGAAATTTTCAAAAATTATTATAATAGCGGTCACCCCCGTCGAAATCGACCAACATTTTGAAGATAAAGAATGAGCTATGACTATTTTATAAAAAAATAAGAAAACTAACCTTAAAGATAACTAAGCTAAAGAGGGCAACATAAAAAACCGTCTCAAAAATCCAAAATTCACAAAAGCACGAAACGTAATTAAAAATGCACGCACCAACCTGACCATATCGCGTATTAGAAACGTACTGGACGAATAAAAGTATTGAAAATTTTATCACCACGACCAAATGTATAATGTGTGCCTTATCGTATAAAACCAAATACTATCTACATTTATTCTCATTTATAATTTTTAAAATTGGATTATTTTAAATTATAAAATTGATTATTTTATTATGTATATTATAAAATATAAAACAATGTATGAAATTAATAATTTTGAGAAAAAAATTAGTGGTGACATATCTGTAGGCCAAGAGCTTCAATTTAAAAAAAAATTCATTAAAATCGGTCCAGTAGAAGTACGCTAAAATTAGCGGAAAAGAAAAGGCTTCGCGTTTTAAATATATGGATTATGATAACGGTTTTGTTCGTTACAAAAAATATTGTACGATCCTCATGCGTGAACAATTTTCCCGCGTTCACGCAATGAAAAAAGCACTCGCTCCTACGTCGCTCGTGTTTTCAAACAGCGTTCACTCGGGAAAATCGTGTTCCCACACATGGTTCGTAAATAACTATTTTAACTCGTTAAAAATTTAGCTCCTTTTACCATTTAGTAAAATGGGAATTCGAATTATCTTACTTTAGATTTTAGGAAATTCATAATCACTCAGGCTCCAACAGAGTTAAATGCTTTATGTGGCTGTAAATCTCGGTACGTGATGAACTTGCCATTTTTGAGCTTATTTTCAAATGCATATTGATTTGTCCTATTTATTTGAATAGAAGCATCTGTACTCGGTACCTACGAGTATCTACCTACAAAATATACAATGTGTAATTCCAATAAAACTTTTATTCTCTAGTTGTAAATTGGTAGTTTTTGTTAAAAAAAGTCAGGTAATTTGTTACTTTATGGTGGTAAATTGTACGTTTAAACAGAGATTTGAAAAAGTGAGAGAAATGTTTTATTTTTCTATTTTTGTCAACATTTTTTAGTTTAAAAAGACAACTTGATTGGCCGACGAATTTTGGATCTAAATATTCAAGAAATGTTACATATTTGAATATTGCATAATGTCATAGAGTAATTAGCAACTCTTAATTTATGAGTTGCTGTACCAAAGGGACTAAAGTACCCAAATATTGAAATTTAATATTTTTTAATATTAATGATGATTAAAGGATTTATTTTAGAGGTCGATAGGTATACAGTGTGTCCCAGGATGGAGTTGAAAATAGGGAAAACATTTTTATTTTTCATTTTAGGTAAAAAAGGTATTCTTATATGGTTCTTTTCAAATTCTCAAATATGAAATAATATTAAAAATAAAGTTTCAAATAAAAAAATTATTGAGCTTTTTCTTAAAATTTTTAGACTTTCCGAATATTGAATATTGAAGAAATTTCGAGAAAAAGCCAATTTTAGGTAAAAAAGTACTCCTATTCTTATAAAAAGTTTTGCTTCTTGAAAATTCTCAGAATCATTTCTTAAATTTGAGTTTGAACCAGTTAGAAGTTACACAGCGTCGAAAGAACTCAATAGTTTATTGAACAAATGGAAAAAAAAAACATTTCAACTATAGTGGAGTTATTTTAGACTGAAAACAGCAAAAACTGAGAAAAACCCACGCCTTGAATGAATTTTGAAGAAATTTTATGTATGGAGTTATCATTACCCTGCAGATAAAGTTTTATACTGTGAAAAGTGTGCATTTGCCTCATCATTTTTTTAAAGCAGTTTTTGTGAATTCTATTTTCAAAATCTTAAATATTAGCTGAAATAGAAACTTTCTTTCATAATTTTTGGTACAAATTGGTAAGAATTTGATGAAACTCTTATTAACATTTATGTACCTATCAATAATTAATTAAGCACTTGTAGGCATCCCGTGAACTTTAAATTTGTTATCAATGGGCGCATTCACAGGGCGTAGCAGTTGTGGAGCAGCTACCAAATCGTTCCGTGACTTACTCCTTTTTTGGGAACGTGTGAGCTGCGATCGTCATTTTATCGAGCGCATTTTATTTGCGTTATGTTGAACTATCTCGATACTTGCTCACTTAACAAAATTATCGCACGATAGTAGTGATGTAGCATCAGTTGGTAGCTGATCCACAACTGTTACGTTCGGTGAATGCGCCTATTGTATATCATGATATGACCTAAAGATTTATAGAAAAGTCTTCAAGTCATGAAAACCCTCCGGGGGGCGTTTGAGGAGGGCGTGCCCCCCCTGTATTTGTTTAGAGGAATTTAGGCCTTTCTAAAAGATCCTTATAGAGTGTGATGTACAATGACACCAAATATCAAGTTCTTAAGATGCCTTAAAGTGGCTGTGACTCAAAGTGACTCAATGATGAGACAAATGCACACTTTTCACCAGTATATAAACTTTGATTTTTAGTGTATTGAGAACTCAATTTAAAAAAATTTATCAAAATTCATTCAAGGCGTGGTAATACGTTGAGTTACTTCACTACTAAATCATTCTACTTAAACTCAAATTTAAGAATTGATTCTGCTATTCTAAACATTTCAAAGTCAATTATTCTTAGGATATTGGAGCAAATCAAGTTTCCATCTTTTTAATACTACAGGTATAATTTTTTAAGATGAGGAGCGGTAGGGATAATTGCGCGTAGGTTTGGCCACGCCCATTTAATAATTTAAATACGTTGACTACGGTCTTAGAAGGGAAGAATACCAATTTAGGTATCTGAGCATCCCCTCAGCTCGTCATCTTAAAATTTATACCTGTACCTCTGTCTAAAATCCAAGCGTAGCTGATAAAGCTAATCATGACCCGAATATTTGGAACCATCGCTAAATAAATGATGCTCAAAATACCACCTCACTAGCTTTGTCGATAGGTAAAACTATCTATAAAGCCCACTATATTACTTAAAAGTTATCGTGAGGTGTATTGAACCGATTGAGCCATATCAGGAATAATTAGACAACAGTAGAAGAAAAAAAACTCTTCAAAGCATTAGAGCTCATCAATTCATCATATGAAATTTCATAGATCCAGCTTTAGACAGTGTTTTATTAATGCACAATTCTTGTGCCTTGTGATTCTTTCAGAATAAATAGAATATGCTATGTAGAAAATCTATTAAAAATTGATGATATTTCTCTTAATTGTCTACATCCTTGATTTCTTTCATCTTTTGAGAAGTTTCTTCCAAACCAATAAAGAATAATGTTAAAAAATGCCAATTTTTGGCCCATCTGCACAATAGTGGAAAACACACTTTTTATAGATTTCGAGTCGCTGAGAACTCGATTCTATGGCATTAGAATTTCCATGGCATTAGAAGTGTTAGGAACATTGCCGTTTTTTACATTGAAATGTCATTTTTAAGGGTAGATATAATTTATAGGAAAATTTTTTTTTCTTCAAACGTCAAAAAAAGTTAACATTTTGTTACTGAACAAGTAAGGTTAAAGTTATATTTTTATATCTACATTTACATTAAATAAAAGTGAACTTTTACCTCCTAGAAGGTAAAAGTAAATTCTAACCTTAAATATTTACAACAAATTGTAACGTAAAATGATATTTCTAAGCATTTGTAATGTAAAAAGGTAATGTTTTTATAAATTTTCTGTTACAATTTAATCCTTGCGTTTAATAATTAGCTTCTTTTTATAAGTTAATGTGAATTTTTAAAAATATTTGACAATTGAACAACAAATAATTTTCAGACACTTCAAAAAATTTTCATTTTTGGTTTTTATAAGTTTTACGTTTGAAGAAAAAATTAAGTGTTTCCTACGGAGTAAAAATACTTTTTTTTGCTCATCAGCCCTAGTGACATTTTTACTCCTAATAAAACAAAAAACAAACTACTACTATTATTTTTTTTAATTGAAAAAATTAAAGTTAATGAAAATATAAAGTGAATAAGAAACGAAAAAAATTAAAAAAAAAATTAAAAAACAAAAAATAAAACAATATTTTTAGCTGTGATTTTTCTCTATAAAAAGTATCCATAAAATGACATTTTTCTATGTCAAAAATGACAATGTTCCCAACACTTTTCGAAAATTTGAATGCCATATTATTCTTTCTCAGCGACTCGAAATCTATTAAAAAAAGTATATTTTCCACTATTGTACAAATGGGGAAAAAATGGCAGCTTTTAACATTGTTCTTTAAGTTTCTTTAAAAATAATCTGCAGATATAAAAAAATCATGAATTTACTAATATGTACAGGGTTATTCAAATTCGACCGGCACCATGGGGATCTCGCTTATTTGAAGAGATAGAGAAACGGTTAAATTAGGGCAAAGTTGCGGAATTTTAGGCCCATTAATAATCTGAAAAGAAAACTGTCCTAGCTGCTTTTGTTTTCGAACTATTGACAAAAAACCAAAAAATCGAAATTTCGTTTTTTGACTTTATTTTCCTTATTATCAAAAATTTTTTAAATCTGACCGAACTTCTCCTAAGCCATTTTGTATTCTACACCCGATTCCGAAAACACATTTGATGTAAAACGTTTCGGTTTTCTGGAACCATCATCAACTTTAGTTTTTTAAATAGGCGCAATCTTTTGTTTTAGCACCATCTCATAGAACCTTTTTTGCTGATTTCAAAAATGTTTATTACTTGAGTATTTTTTTTAAATTTTGTTCTCAAATAAGCTAATTTGTTAATAAAAATTGAGGATCAAGCTGCTCTAGAATTAAAACAAAAGCCGGTATAACAAAACATAAATCCATGCTTCGATTACGACTAATTTTATTTCTTTATTTGTGTTTATTACAAAAATAACTGAGTAAACAATGATATTAATGTACTTCATAATTTAGGAAATAAAAGCTTTAAAAACTTATTAAAGGTGTTTAAATTTCAAAATCTCGGGTTGTAATCGAAGCATGGATTTATGTTTTGTTATACCGGCTTTTGTTTTTATTCTAGAGCAGCTTGATCCTCAATTTTTATTAACAAATTAGCTTATTTGAGAACAAAATTTAAAAATAAATACTCAAGTAATAAACATTTTTGAAATCAGCAAAAAAGGTTCTATGAGATGGTGCTAAAACAAAAGATTGCGCCTATTTAAAAAACTAAAGTTGATGATGGTTCCAGAAAACCGAAACGTTTTACATCAAATGTGTTTTCGGAATCGGGTGTAGAATACAAAATGGCTTAGGAGAAGTTCGGTCAGATTTAAAAAATTTTTGATAATAAGGAAAATAAAGTCAAAAAACGAAATTTCGATTTTTTGGTTTTTTGTCAATAGCTCAAAAACAAAAGCAGCTAGGACAGTTTTTTTTTCAGATTATTAATGGGCCTAAAATTCCGCAACTTTGCCCTAATTTAACCGTTTCTCTATCTCTTCAAATAAGCGAGATCCCCATGGTGCCGGTCGAATTTGAATAACCCTGTATATCTGATATTGCGATATGAGTGCACATATTCAAAAAATTCATATGTTGAAAAAAAAAAGAGAAGTAACAAATGCCTTTTATTTTTTTATTATGACCAATTCTAAACATACGACTAGTTGGCTGTGCTTGCGCGCTTTTGCATAATGAAACAATCGAATACCGAATAGCTGCTTAATCTTAAAATTTCGAATGAAAGAATTATTTTTTAATAAAAACTAAAAACCAAATTTCTATTTTTTGTCATAAATGTATTTACAAAACATTTTTAAACTGTAAAATATTGAACAACCAATAGCGCAAGCGCTTTGTTTAACTTGTGGCGCAGAATCACATTTAACTTGATATCAAATTTTTATCTAACAATTCCTGCAGTTCGCCGTATACGCTCGTGCTTGTTGTGTTTATCGTGTGTTACTTTGATGTCATTAAATAATACTACATGTCGGTGTTTTTATAATTTTTTTTTGTGAATATTGAACAATTTACAGTGGAATCTACTTGCTGTCTCAAAGTGAGTTAATGATAAATTAATTGATGGAAAAAAATTAAATGTTTTAAGTTATTATTTAAAGAACTTGTAAACAGATTGGGTTTTGTTAGGTTATGTTCATCTTAAGATATAAAAAAATCAAAACATTACGTTTCTTTTATAAATAAACTTATTTGGAATTTGTTCCACACAATTTATATGAAAGAATTTTGCCATTTAGTAAATTTTAGATTTTAGTTCAATGTTTGCTTTTAAATATTTATTCTAGATGCACTTTGTGCATATAAGCATACACTGAACGTTTAATTTTTTTTTTGTACTTTGACTCACACAGTTGCTCATTTTATGTTATTTGTAATTATAATTATACAATTATATTAATCAAAGTTAAAAATAAATTATTGCACATATAAAGTTTGCTCATTTACATTATTTAAATAAAATATAATACAATAAAATTTTAAATTGATAAACTGTGTGTGTATGGTCTGTGATAAGAACAAAAGGGCTTAAAGATGTGCTAAATATAATCTCTGATGCGATTTTAAATTTATCATACTTTTTAATGTAAAAATAATTTTCTAAAAATATTACGAAAACTTCGATAAAATGTTTATTGGTTGATTTCAATAAAAAGTTGGCATTGATTTGGAAAAAAATCTGAAAACCATTTTGGGAAAAACAAATGCTAGTAATTGCGTTGTTTATTTTTACTAAATATGGTAATTATAAAAAAAGCGGATGTATCTAAAGCATGACTTCCCATATTAATTTTTGCCCAAATTTATATTCTATGGAAGTTGGAGATGTCACTTGTACCTAGTAATAATTAGTGGTTTGTCAATTTTTTTTTCTCATGGGAAAGACGACACATGTTTATTATAATTTTCGCAGACCTCAAAACTGCCAATTTGTCGTTACTTGACTCGATAGAAATGTTATATCTAAGTAGGTAGGTACCAAAATTCCAACATCCAAGTCGCCATATTTCTTTTACCAAGAAATGCTTATTTTTGAATTTTTGTTCACAAGGGCAGGAACAGGGTCGTAGCCAGAATGTGTTAATAGGACAGGCTTAAAATAAAAGGGAGATGAAAAGCTAAAAGGGTTTTCTCTCTTCTGGATTTGTATAAATCCATTAACCACTGCAATCTCTTCTGAGGATGGACGTTTTTTGTCCAAAGTTTGCAAAAATTTGCTTTCTCTAAATCAATGTTTTCTTCTTTTATACCAATTAGGAACTTATCGTTTTATTATTATTGCGAAATCATTAGCAAGCTAAGGTACGCTAAGCTTAACAGACTGGTGTGGTGGGGTATGACATACCCCAAATTAATTTTCTCTCTAGACTTTTAGAATTTTAAGAATTTGGTAATTTTATCTTAAACGTTCATTTTGTACTTATTTGTATATCTACTAAAACAAAGAAAACCACTAAACAACATTTATATAAAAGGATATAAATATTTATTCAAAACAACAGAAAAAAAAAGAAAAAACAGAAAAATTAATAAAAATTTATAAACAATTAATTTGATGTAAATTTCAAAATAAATCACTAATAAACATAGGAAGGACTAATAAACATAGTTTTCAAAAAATTTAACAATTTTGAAAAAATGTTCAAAATTCCTAAACAAACTGCCATAAGAACGAAAAGTTACGTTACTGGTGTACCGGGGTATCTCATACCCCAACCAACTTTCTTGAGGACTTACGTGTAACTGAATATTCCTCTACATCCGGCAATGATGAGAACATCTTGAACCATCCATAATCTGAAGCTACTGAGGGCTATAGGTCGTTAGCTTATTTAATTTGAATTTTATAACTATAAATTTTTGAAAGTTATACAGTTGAACCCCGTTATAACGTACCATCAGGGGCCGAAAAATTTGGTACGTTATAATCGGAGTCCATAATAAAAACGAAATAAATAGACAAAATATTAAAATGAGACCAAAGATTTATTCCGTTATATCCACAGAAACGTTATAAAGGGGTACTTTATAACGGGGTCCTACTGTAGTTCCAACATAGTAGATGTTAGTTTTTTCGCTAACAATTTCTTTTTTCCCTTCACCTCTCTCTTTTATATCTGCCAATCTGAATTTCCGAAACTTGAATCATTTCAAATTTTCAATTTGTTATTGGGGAAAAGAGTATATTAAGGTAGTTGCATACTGAGAGGCGCGAAATCTAGCGGTGACTTGCTCGAATTACGGTACGAGTGACATAGAGAAGGAAGGTCTGACATCACTACATGAAATAATGACGGATAATAACTGTCATTGACTGTCAAAAACCGAATTTGGCCAATGAAAATTTCATAATTATTAACCTTTTTTAAAAATTTAAATATTCGCGTCACTTCAAATTATGAAGCGTTGCCGTTAGATTTTAGCTGCTGACTGACATTTTCATACAAATTAGACTTTTGAGTGTTCTAACTTTTATACTAGACGGTCAATGTTTTTAAAATTTTTATAGAATGTTTATAACTCGGTTTATAACGAACTATTTAATATTATATTAGTTTTTGAAACAAAACTCTCAATTTTTATAGAATTGGGAGCCTAATATATGTCAAATTTGAACTTTTCTTCTATTCCGCCCGAATTCCGCCTGTGTATAAGGGTCCCACTTTAAGACGTGATTACTCTGAAACTAGACGGACGATCTTGTTTAAATTTAAAATTTAAGTGTAAGATGCTTTTATCTACATCTCTGCTATAGTAGTCCCAACGTAAGTTGAATCCACCACGTGACCAAACCTGCGCGAGGCGTGGCTTTAGAGCCCAGTGGCGGAGCTAGTTATTTCTTCTGTCAAAAAAAATTATTTTTAAAAGTTGCCAAAATTTAAAATAATTACTAAATTTAAATTTTTATTTGAAGTACTATTAATAATTAATTAGTGGTTTAATACTTTGTGAATGAGATCTTCACAATTTTTAAAATGCTTGTAATTATTTTGCTTCAACCAAACCAAAGTAATGTAATAATTATACGACGGCACTGTCTACTTTCGTTTCTAAGCAACGACCGCATTAATTTACTGCGCAACTTTAACGGTCATCACGTGGTGGATTCACCTTATGTTGGGTTCCCTCTAAATTTTATTAAAAACTCTCAAAGTTCCTTTTAGTATGCAACTACCTTAATACTCACGATCTCGCTCACGATCTAATTACTAGTGCATGATGCTCGGGATGATGATAATATAATTTTAGAACATACATGGGGAAATAACAAAGGCAAACGCATTTTTGGGATTCTTGTACTTACTCTATGTTAATGTATACGGCATCTTTTCTTATAACAAAGCCTTCAAATTTCTGAGTTTCTGCCTTCAAATTTTTGGTCTTCTCAAAAACAAGAAAAGAAACAAATTTGATTGATATTGATACCATTACATACAGGGTCTTCGTAAATAACATGAACCCACGTGACCAATTTGCTAGGCAACCACGAACCTTGGTAATGGTAATTGGTGCTTGCCTAGTAAATTGGTCACGTGGGTTCATGTTATTTACGAAGGCACTGTATTATTATTAATTAATTAGTATTAGTATTAACCCCCTACGTTAACATGGAGAGCTATAAAGCAAGTCGGGGGAAGATGCCATAGATTTTTTAATTAATTTATAAAAACGTTATTATACATATTTAGATTAATTTAAAAATATGTGTTTATCCCTCAAAGAATACACTATTAGATAGCAATATCAAATCAACATAAATTATTAGTTAACATAGTTAAAAAAATTTTTTTGTATTTTTCGACAAAAAAATCTTGACAAAAATGCATGGGGTAAGATGCCATAGTGAGTTTTAGTCCCGAATAGAAAATCGGGAACGGTACTAAACGAAAAAAAACTGTTTTATCCTTAGATCTTATTGACTTCAATCGTTACATGTGTCATCAATCCATGTACATCTTTCGTGTAACCACTTCTTGCATATTATGCAGCAAATCCAATCTACGAAGCCCATTGCTATCGTAATAGTTTTCATTACACATTTTCATCATTGTGGGCCCTATTGTCGCATTATTACTATAAATCTAAATAAAATGAGTCTAAGTTATATACTTTGCACTAATATAGCGTCTTACCCCATTCTATGGGTGAAAATGCAAAACTCTAACTAAATCAAATTTGATGCGAATTTTTTTGCAAAAATTACAATAGACGTGAAAAGTGCCGTCTTTTCAACTAATAATTCGTTGATATCGATAACACAAAAAAACGCCTAATAAAATTTAAAAGCTGAGATGTAGCAAAAACTTCGTCATGCATAAAAACCTAATTTTTTAGAAAACTTTTCCATGATTTGCGAAAACTCGTTTTCAACGATGTTGGCTAGTAGCTTATAATCACAAGCAAACGGAAGAAAGTTTCCGGAGATAGGTTGGAGGAATTTTGAAAAATGCTGGGGTGGCATCTCGCCCCACAGTGGCGTCTTCCTCCGACTTACCATTAGACATTAGAAATGTATCTAACATAAAAACTTTCAAAAGGCATTTAAGTGAATATGTAAAACAACACTACTAATCAGGAATGAAATCTAATTTAAAATTGTGTACTTATAACTAGATTTAAGATTTAAATAATAATTATTGTAAATTTTCAAATAGTACTATTACTAAATAAAGATACTTACTTACCCTTAATATTAAAAAAATGTGCCCACCTAGCTATTTTTTTCCTATATTCTGTAATTCTGTAGAATTTGATGTTGTCACCCGGTATATGAAGTAGTTCAAAACTGTTGAAAGATGCCAAGTTACTTAAATTGGGACCAAGTTGCGTCATCTAATGTCGATCAATGATAAAAATTTTAT
Source organism: Malthinus seriepunctatus (assembly GCA_963924605.1). Taxonomy (NCBI): domain Eukaryota; kingdom Metazoa; phylum Arthropoda; class Insecta; order Coleoptera; family Cantharidae; genus Malthinus; species Malthinus seriepunctatus. Next base: position 49,499,309 of record OZ004600.1, read on the forward strand.
TTTGTAATTTTAAAAGTTAGCTCTCAGACTACCGCCCACCGGACATACTAATTTTTCTAACTTATTATGAACCCTCTGTAGTTTATGTAAATACAGTCAAAACCCGTTCTAACGATTTGTACGACGTATCGGATATAACGACGAAATTTTATGTAAAAGTCCCTTTTTTGCTTTTTGCATAGTTTTCCTCTCGGTTTTCCTTAAAATTTTTATAATTGCTTATATTAGCACGACTATCAGTTATAAATAACGACCGATATTTGCAGTTCCTTCAAAGTCGTTATAATCGGTTTTGACTATATATCATAACGGAACAACCTTTTAATGGTTCAAATTTTTTTAAAGTAAAGGCGGTGGTACAATTGACTCAATTTTTCTATTTTCATATCTCTTGCATTATATAAGAACAGCAACTTGCGTTATAATTTTACACATACACCAAGGATTCTCAGTAATTTAAGCACTGATTGATGTACCTACTTTAGAATTTGAGTGCAAGATAGCCTTCAATTTTGGACTTTTTGCCGAATTGCGGCGTCTCCGGGCGTCTCTCAAAAGAAGGAAAAACTCGAGTATTTCCTCTGTTCAAATCAAATTCAAATTTTAAATCGTATCTAAACCGACAGTGAGTTAATGATAATTTTGTGGATAGACGAGCAGAATAATTATAGATATTGAAATTGCTATTATTGTCGCTTTTGAAAACGGATGTTTGTGTTAAATAATTTATTAAACAATTTTTTGAGAAAAAAATGAAATTTTAAATAAAAAGTATAATTTAAACCGTATATTTCAAGATAAAATATACGTTTGTTGTGACTACGTTGCTGATTTTCATTCGGATTTTCCCGCAGTTTAAAATTTTCAGGAAATCAATAAGAATGATGTAAGAACTGCATCTAGAGAACACTTTCTTGTTTCTACATGTACTATACTATTCTGTGTTATTCTTTGAAGCTATTTAAAATCATCTTTTTCTCGTTTTACTCTAACGTGCATCACCATAAAATTTCATTTATATTTTTAATTAAAATTGTAAAAGAAATATTTTTATTTTAGCTCTTAATTAAAAATTAAAATCTAATATTTTAATAAAATTTGTTTCTTTTGTTTTTTTACATAATTATTACTTCTTAAATTAATTTTCACTTAGCATTTTTAATCAGTGCAAGTGCTCGTTTTACAAAACTAATTTTACACGACGACTGCACTCGAGCTTTTACACTTAACTCTGTAGTAGTACAACACTTAAAACGCTTTCCTCATTTTTTTGCGGCGTATAAATAATCAGTTTCCAACATCACTTGAGGTTGTTTCAATTTATTAATTATTTAACTCTTTAGTTGAAGTGGAAAACTCTTACGTATGTGGTTGATTTGTGTAACTTGAACTTTTTGTTTTTAAGAAGGGTAGTTTTCAAGTCTACTTGCTCTCTTGAGGTATAATAATAAAGTGGAAATTCTGCTTTTATAAGAACTTTTTCTTTAACTTCCAGTTTGAAATTTTGCTTCTGTTGTATAAAAAGTGCTGTGACATTTTTAATTGTTTTTAGAAGTATGGAGAAAAATCATTTACTCGCTATATTTAAAAATTTGGACTGCAAAAGTGCAGACGAGGGTTAAAGATTCCTGAAGGCGTTTTTACTGAGCGGACGTACAAACATAAAATAAGGAAGGCGTGCGTTTAGGGTAGTTATCATAACTCAACTCGAAATAATGTTTATTTTGTTTTATTTCTTATTAGGTTTTAACAATACTGGAAGAGCTGTTCGTGTTTTTGATATTTGGCTCCATAGGGCTTGCCTGCCTATTTGCATATCTGTCGATCTATACGGGACGTTTTTTGTCTTATCTCTTCATCTGTCTATCTGCCAGGCCATCTAATTGTCTACCTGGTCGTTTATTTGGTAGTCTCCCTTAATTTTGCTGGTGTAGCAACCAGTCTGTTAGTTGGTCTGGCTGTCTATGTCGGCACATTAACTTGTCTGCGCCGATCTGTCTGTGTACCTGATTGTCTTTCTGTTCTTATCATCAACTGATTGACTCCCCAGTTTATTTATTTTTCAACATCAACGTGCTTGCTAAAATCTTAAAAGCTTCGAACTCGAAAAAAACGTTTTTGAGTCACGAATATTGTACTGCAAATCTTTAAGGATTTGTATTAAGAGATTATTTTTAAGGAAAATAATTTAATATTAACTTGTACATCTAAAACTCGCCTACATTTTAATAAAATTGTAAGTGCGTGTCAAATCAGCTTAAGAAAAAACCGACGTTTGTTTAGTTTTATAAAAGATATGAGTTAGAGGGTGTAGTTATTTCATTGCCCTTATCATCATATGAGAATTTCTAATACATAATTCATAACTATTAAATGCGTCCATTTTCTATAGCGATGGAACATTAAATTAATTTCACTTTTTGTTGTTCGTACGTTTTACCTTTGTGTATGGGAAAAACTTTTTTGTGATTGCCAGCAGATATATCTATTACACTCATCATTCTAAGCCATTTATTGTTAATTGAATTACTTGTTTTTTTTATTATATTTTCATTTTTCACGATCATTTTTGTTGCTCTCCTAACAAATGAACGTGCATTTTATATGTTTGTAGATATTTTATTCCTTTCTATAAAATGGAGGAAAATTATTATTTTCAGGTAGTTTATTTCTGATTGTTTTACTTTATTTATTCCTATCGTAATTCAATTTTTAGCTAGCAAAATAATTTAGTAAGTGAAACGTTCAGTTTTTGTCGGTTTTTGTTGACAAAAATATTTTACTCGAACCTGCTTCGACTTCAAATTTCGGTAGTAAATTAATGAGAGAAATGTATTGGATATTTTAAAAATTTCAGTAGGCCATGGAACTATATTATCTCAACAGTCATTTGTTATTGTTGTGATTATATTCTGTACACCGAACAAGTGCAGCTAAGTCACTCCTCAAAAATTTTTGCCAAATAATGTTGACGCATTCTTGTGTGAGTGTTGTGAACCTGATTTTCAAAACTCTACCAACAGAAAAATTCTATTCGAATATTGCTTTTTTTAGAGTGGCGTAGCTGCATCTGTTCGGTGGACTGAGAAAAGTTATGAATATAGAATTAACCATTGTATATAGTATATTTTTCTCGAAGTTTTCTCGAAACCTTTGGATATTTAATTGCTCATTGCTAAAAGAAAAAGTTCGAGTAGAGAGTGCGAAGAAACGATTAAACGTGACGAAATTGTTAAATAAACCTATGTTCCATATACTGAACTAAAGAGAGTAATACATTTAAGAAGCACGGCATGTCATCGAGAGGGCAGGGTCGAAGATGTTAGTTACACATATCTAAACATTTTATACAAAAATTGTATTCCTAAAATATATTTCATTGTACAGGGTGGCTCAAAAAGACGTGACACACCAAACATTTACATTTGAATTATCTGAAAAATGATCTAATTCGAGGGTACTGATACTGAATATTGCATCTGGTTTCTGGTTCTGGTAACTGAAAGTCTATTTAAGTTGTTTTTTTAAATCGAGAGATATACAGGATGTCCCACCCCCACTTAAAAAATTCACAAATTTGCATGAAATTACTGTTTTTAATGTATAAGCTCAAGTATCTAAAAATTATTTAATTTAAGGTCATTAAACATGGTATTTATAAATTAAAAGCCTATTTAAGGGGTGTCCAAAAAAGAATAAACAGGTGCGTCATTAAAATAATGTTAAAAACTACTTAATTACTAATTGTGTGCCTCGTTGTGTGCTTTTAAATGTTTAAGCTCAAATATTTGAAAAAGATTGAATTTAAGGGATGGATATGGTATAAATTAAAAGCCTACTTTTAAAGGGGTGTTCAAAAATGCAAAGATATACAGGGCCATTTAAAACATTACTCAATTATTTTAAAAAGATTTGATTTAAATGTATTAAACACGGTAATCATAGTATTATACCATCTACCTACAGTCTATTTAAAGGGGTGTCCAAGAATACATAGATACAGGGTGTTCCTTTTATAATATTTTAAAAATTAATTAATTGCCTGTTTTTTAATGTTTAAACTCAAATACTTTAATAAAATCTAATTTAAGGATATTAAACATTTTTTCATATAATAAATAAAGACTTTAAAGCAAGAACGATTTTACGTAGGGGGTACCCCCCCCAAGATGACCGAAATTCCGAAATAAATAATATACCGGGTGACACAGGGGTTTGGAACACTCTTATAGTTCCGTTATTTATCAACATATCAAAATGAAATTTGGTGTGCGTTATATCATTGACTATAAACTATCTAAATAAGACTCGAAAGTAAACGGGGCTAGGACGGCCGCGAAAAACCGTCTCGATAGCAGGTGGCACTCGAACTGCTTTACAGACTCGAATCTCCCACCCTACCTTTCAGTTTCATGATCAGTTACTTCCCAACTACCGAAGTGAATTGTTAAAAATGGAGAAAGAAAAATATGACTACAAATGCGCTTTTGTGAAGTGTGATAACAAACATACAAAAAGTACTAAATTATCATTTTTTAAATTTCCCATTAGTGATAAATATAGAGTTAATGAATGGGTAAAAAATTCAGGCAATATTCGTTTAACGGATAAGGATATTAATGAATTAAAGTATACAAGACTATGTGAAAAACACTTTTCCGAACGTGACATTATAGTGACAAGTAGAAACAAACATTTAACTAAAACCGCTGTTCCTATAAAATACATTGATGAAGGTAAGTTTTAATTTTAATTTTGCCAATTTTGATTAAACTTAATGTGTTTGTTGGTTCGTAGAAGAATTATCACCTCCCCCTTCAAAAAGAATTCGCAAAGATACGTCGATGCAAAGCGATCCAAGTATTTCTCAGTTGCCCCAGGTTTTAAAAACATACCAAGGCAAAAGTGGAATTAAAAATATTGTTGACCATAACAAACTAATCAACAATGAATCTTCTTCAGAAGCTAGTAGTAGAATTTTAAATTTGCCGTCCTTAAAACTGACTCCGAAATGTCGTAAACTAAAATATAAAATTCGCGATTTAAGAAAAGAAATGCGTTCTCATAAAAAAAAGATAACGAGATTAAAGAAACGCGCTTCTGAAAAACCAAAAAAATCTATTTTTCAAGTAATTATGTCTTTTTTAAGTTTCAAGAGTCCCGCCGTAAAAACTTTTGTTGCAATGCAATTGTTCCATAAACTTAAAACACCTTGGACCAAAAAACAAAAAGAGTTAGCTTTAAGTATTTATTACAAATCACCTTCAACGTATCGATTTCTACGCGTTAGTTTAAAATTTGCATTGCCATCGGTAAGAACTATTAATAATTGGTTGAAAATAGCAAACATTAGCACGGGAGTAAATTCGGAATTAATAAAACAGCTGTCTAAAAAAGCGAAGACCATGAATGATAGAGAAAGACAAGTAGTACTTTTAATGGACGAAATTTCGTTAAAAAAAGACTTACGGGTCAATTGGGCTCTAGATGAAATTGAAGGTTACGAAGATTTGGGACATTTGCAAAAATCTAGCAAGTTAGCGAATACTGCTCTAGTTTTTTACATTCGAGGCCTTTTTTATCGTTGGAAGTTTCCATTTTGTTTCTTCGCTAGTTCAGGTCCTACATCTAAAGACCGGTTAAAATTATTAGTTACTGCGGTAATCGAAAAACTATTTTCAATTTCATTTAAAGTTAGAGCAATTGTTTGTGATCAAGGATCTAATAACCGAGGAACATTTTCACTTTTAGGCGCCGATAAGGCAAATCCGTATTTTATTGTAAATGAACAGAAAATTTATACAATATATGATGTGCCCCATTTAATAAAATCGGTTAGAAATAATCTGATGAATATGAAGTCAGCTTTCGTAGTTAACGGTCGTAAAATTTCTTGGGAAGATATCATAGCAGTATACGAGGTAGATCAAAAGAGTGGAACGACTCGAGCTCTCCATAAAATTACCCAAGTCCATCTAACGCCTAATAGCTTCCAAAAAATGAGGGTGAAATATGCGACGCAAATTTTTAGTCATACTATGTCATCTGCTATACGAACAGCGGTAAAAATACAACAAATAATCAGCGATAGTGCTAGTGATACTGCCGAGTTTATAGAATCTATGAACAATATATTTGATGCTCTGAACAGTAAACATTTAAAAGATCCAAATAGAAATAAGCGTCCATTATCTATTTTCGATACAAAACCGGAAAATACTTTGAAAGATGCAAAGCAATTATTTGCAAACGTTGAAATGTTATCAAAGAATTCAAAAGTTAGAGCAAATGTTTATTGCATTGACGGTTTTATTTTGACAATTACTGCGGTATTATTACTTTGGGAAGATCTAAAAAAAGAAGAAGTGAAATATTTACCAACATCACATCTTAATCAAGATCCTCTGGAAAACTTTTTTTCTGTTATACGCACGAGAGGTGGTTATAATCCATATCCAACTCTCCAAGAATTCAGAATTGCTATGCAACATAACATGCACATCAGACTTCAGAATGATGTCAACTCCAGTAATTGTGAAGCAGACGAAGATGTGCAGTATCTGGAGTTGAGTGAATTGAAAAATATATCGGAGCAAAAATTTTCCTCAACAGGTGCAGAACGTTTAGATGAATTGGAAATGGAAACATCAGAATTACAAGTCGATGAGCTAGAAGGTAGTTGGATCTTATTTACTGAAATTCAAAATTTTAATCAGTGTTTTACTTTTACAGAAATATGCAGTGAACATCAATCTCAAATGTTAGTTTCAAATTTAGAGATTTCGACACCATCATTGGAAAATTGTAGCAATGCTTATGTTGCTGGATATCTAGCGTATTGGATTATTAAAAAATACAACTGCGACCATTGCAAAATTGCTCTTTTGAAATCAGAAGGTGATCCAATAGAAGATAGAGAGCTATTAATTTTTTACAAAGATTTTAATTTAACAGAAATAAGGTATCTGAAACGACCTTCGGATGGATTTTGTGCCTTAAATCAATTGTTTTTGTCAAACTTTTTAAAATTGTATGATAAATACAAATTGTGTAAAAAGTTTACCGCCGAAATGAAAAGAGAGCTTAAAATTTTGTTCGATCTTTTTTGTAAGAAATATGATTTCAACTGGAATTGTGAAGTGCACGTTGATTCACTAATTAAATTTTTTATTAAATTGATTACAAATAGAGTTCACAGAAATTTAATCCAAAAAACAAATCTCAGTGCTAACCATAAAATTCGGACTTTATCCAATAAATAGATACTGTTACTTTCTGATACTGTTGTGTCTTTCCAACTGTATGGACGTTGAATTACCGAATAAACAATTTGCAAATTTATAATAAGTGCAATTTTATTATTTCATGTGCAATTTCATATTTATTTTTGTTTTGGAAATTCAAAATATAATAAAGTATCTTGTTAAGAATATGAAATAAATGAAAATTTCCTTTTCACAAATTTTAGATTTCCGATCCTCTCAATTGTATTTAAAACTTTAAACCTTTTTTTATTGTCAGAGTTGCAAAAATTTTAATCCATTGCAGATTTCAAACAGCTTTTCTTAGAAAAAGATAAAATTTTGCAAGAAGGTTAGGTAGTTTAAAAATTTAAAAACGGATGTTGGATAATATTGTAAATAAAGTTTTAAATAACAAAACTAAGCAATTTAATATAAAAAAAAAATTTTTTGATTTTTTTTTAAGTCAAAAAAAGTACAAAAAAATTGTGAAGACAGATTTAAAGAATTCGCAGCTTCAAGCAGCAAACTTTAGTATGAAACGAACTTAACACGATTTCTCCCGACAGACTAGAATAGAAATTGTCGTGTTTCGATGTTTAGCGGGTTGCAATTATTATTTAAATACACAGCGATAAGAAAAACTTGGAAAAACTAAACCTCGGTCGACTGGGTGCATTCTTATACCGTTCAGTTTCCGGTCTTATTTAGATAGTTTATAGTCAATGGTTATATTCACATAATTTGCAATTGTTTTAACTACTTGTGGAAATGCTGTCACTTCCGTTTACGCCGGAAGTGAAGTGAACTTTTGATTTTTAAATGGAACACCGTATATATTTTTACTTTTTTGAAATCTACATCACATTTTGAATGCAGTAGTAAGTATCAAAAGAATTCATTTTAAAAGCAAAAAAAAATTGTTTGCTAAAAAAAAACAGATGTCTAGAGTGCTGTGATTTGGTATATAATCATTGTTCAGAGGTACTTATACTATGAAAATTACGTTTACACCACAAAAGTTGAAGAATGGTGTTGTGGAGCTTTCAGAAGCTAATTTGGTCACATTTCCTTCAATAACTTCATTTTTCCAAATGGCAACATATCGGAACAATTCTAACTCAGATAAAGTATTGTTTTCTAAATACAATGATACACTTGTTCCAATATGTTGCCATTTGAAAATGTGAAGTTATTGAAGAAAATTTGACTAAACTACTTTTCTGAAAGCTTCACAACACCAACTTTTAACTTTTGTGATGCAAACGTAATTTCCATAGTAATACAAGAACCTCTCAAAGATGATTTTATACCACATGACAGCACTCGAGACATCTGCGTGTTTTTAGAAAAGTTAATTTTTTTGTGCTTAAAAAATTAATTTTTTTGATGCAACTGTATTCAAAATTTAATGTAGATTTCAAAAAAGTAAAAATATATATGGTGTTCCATTTAAAAATCCAAAGTTCACTTCATTTCCGGCATAATCGGAAGTGACAGAAATTTGACAAAGTTGAAACAATTGCAATTTATGTGATTATAACCCACACCAAATTTCATTTTAATATGTTGATAAATAACGGAGTTATAAGAGTGTTCCAAACTCCTGTGTCACCAGATCTATTCTTGTAACTGAGAAAAGTACCATTCATTTATGACCAATTGTATGTTCTTCTTTCTATGTTCATTGTATTTATTTTGTATTCACCACTTTTACATATTCAAAAAATAGCTCTGGTTTAGATTTTAGGAAAAGTACATCTGTTAGTAGGTACAATAAAAAGCCAAAAATACAGATTAATATACAGAAAACTACAGAAAAATACAGAACATATACAGAGTGTCCCATTTAAAGAATTCCAGAAACTACTTAATTGGGTGTATTTTAATGTTTAAACTGATAAAACTCAAATATCTGAAAGATTTAGTTTAGTTTCAACTAGCGGCTTATTTAAAGGGATGTCCAACAATGCAAATATTTATACATTCTAATTTAAAAAAATTACAAATAATTAAGGTGTGCCCTAATTATGACCAATCTGGTACAAATAAAGGTTAGAGTCACTATTTTAATTATTTGTGTTAATAACTTTTTAATTATTTGTTAAATTTCATGTTTGTGTCACGCGGGTTAAACCGGAAATAGAAATGATTTTTAAATTGAGCCCTTAATTTCCTATTTCTATAACTTCCTGATAATAAAAAATTCTCAGGATATTTTTTATCCTGAAACGCTGTCGTGTATTCGTTTTCTGTATGTACCTATGCATTAACTTTCGTTTCGAACTATACATTACTCGATCTACTACTGTTGTCAATACCGTTGTACTACTAGTACGCATAGGTAATGTACATCTCATGCATAATAAATAACAAAATGCCATATTTTCATCGAGCAATAATTTCTAAAACAAATCAAGTAGGCGCCTGTTGATTACACATTAACAATTTTTATTGTTAAATATAATGAAAGTGTACAAAGGTAGTTAACATTCTTGTTGATAATTTATAGTTACGAATTACGCTTTTACTTTTTATTCTTTATAGGAGTCAATTAGCAATTTGATATTATTACCCAACAAGCAGCGACTATGCTTTTAACTTTTTTAAGCACAATTTGAAAAAGGTATACTAATTTTTAAATTACCTTACACCACCTTTGTTTTTGTGTTTTAATTTACATTTAAACAAGCGACAGTGATGTCAACATTAACCTTCTAAATTTTATATTAGTTAGGTACAACTGTTACAGTTGCGTGTCACTGATTTTATATAGCTGTATTGCGTATCTCGAAACAATAAAATTAAAAGAGACAAGAGTTTTCGTTATCTAAATTATGGTCGCGTTTGACTTATTTTGGATATTATTACAAGTTACGTTTTCAAAAACTACCCCGATCGTTATTTAAAAAGTGCAGTTATACATAAAGTAGATTTGGTTTTATATCAACCTGGGGGTAATAAAACGAGAGCTTTAAATCGTTTTAACATTTTTCAGCATAAAATTTTCTTATTTTTGTATTCGTGTGAAACATAAAATGTTGTTTTATTCCATTATAATGGGAATTGCATTGATCGATGTCCACAATCTGTACGTGTTCAGCGTTGTGGTAACATTAATATCTATCCTATTCATTGCATATGGTTGTTCTTGGTTGAGTTTCAAGGGATCTAATTCAATTTCTGTTATGTCGAATGAAAATTTCGTTTCCTCGAGTTTCCAAGTACTATTATTGTTTACTTGCATAAAATTAGTTTCTAAGAATATGTTCCAAAATGCTGATATTGATTTATAACAATTTTTGTTCAGAAGCCATCAGATACTTTGTCATTGTCTTAACCTCGGTCTTAGCTATACGTCTTTAAAAGCACTTTTTTTGGCATTTTTTTCAAGGTGACTGTTTTTCATACAGCTGTGGTGTTGCATTAATTCTCCCTTTAGCATCGCTCAGACGGAGACGGAAGGATTCGAAACCACAATAAAACACACTTTGGATAGAAAGTAAACAAAATATTTATTAACAAAAAAAATAACGCTACGTACCTAAAGGGCATGGATACAAAAAAAACCTTAAGGAAAAAAAACGTAATAATGGATAACGCGAGGGATAACGACTAACAAAATACAAATCTCGGTGAAGAAGACTCGGCCACTGTTTTCCCCTCGGTTTTCCCAGACAACTAGTCCTCGTCTTCGAGATCCAATCTGGTCTTCTAAAAGACATCAATAGGCCTGGATAAATGCGGACACTCTTTCCCACCAGATCACTAGTCCTCTCTCCTAAGAAAGAGATCACTAGACCTAGTGCAAAGAGAATGAGCACTCTCCAGATCAGTAGTGCGCTCTTTGAGATCCAATTTGGTCCTCTAAGAGATCAATAGTCCTGATGAGACACAGGAGGGCAGAGCGGGGTATATCTTTTTCTAGAACAATAGTCTTCTCTTTGAGATCCAAATTGGTCCTCTAAGAGAGATCACTACACTAACCCTAAAAGTAAGAACCGGGGACTACGTATGTCACCAGATCAATAGTCATCTCATTGAGATCCAATCTAGCCCTCTAAGAGAGACCAATAGTCATGGATTTGCCGAAGGAAACAGGATAAACAAAATAAACACTAATTAATTAAATAAAATCAAGTAATTAATTTAACACGGGAACTAATTAAGGAGCAGTAAAATAAAAAATAACACTTAGCTCATTGGAACCGTACAAAAAATATCAAGCACGTCAGTGCAAAATTTATAATAATTATCAATTACAATTTCAACCTTGAAAATTAATCAAGGGTCGGAAAATATTTAGGGGTGCTAATTAATTACCGAGGTAAAAAGAAAAAACACTTATCACCTCTAACAACAAATTTTACCACTCCAGGTGGTTCTAAATGAATTAAAAACTTTTCAATCTTATAATTAAAAACCATTAGATAACGAAATGCTCAAGTGATAAGGATTAAATAATTTTTATAGGGTTAAAAATGAGTTAAGAGTTAAATTAAAAATTAAACGGAAGCGCTAGCTGTTATGGTTGCCGAGTTATAGGGAAATCAGTTGTTATCATCACCGATAACGCAGTTCTGGTCCAATCTTGATGAGATTGGGCTGAAATGGAAGAACTTGAAGAGCTTAACAAGGGAATGTAAAAATTATCTCCATTTTGATTTCAGGGGCTGCGCTAGGGAAAAACTAGAGAAAAAATGACAAGTAGCTGCTTCAAACGATACAGAATTTCCAGGATACTGTAATACTGTACCAGTATTTGGGTCCAGCATCCGGATATAATTCTGCATCGTTACACAACAAACAAGTAATTGTTTAAATGCTTTAACATTAAAGCGATTGAGAATTCAAGAGAGAGCGACTAAACAGTTTTTCTAGAAGTTATCGCAGAACAACATGCTTATGGTAAATACTTCTTGCGGCATCAAAAGTAGCGTCACTGGAAAAGATGATTTTACCCTCTTGTCTGTAACCCCATCGCTACGGGCATTTATAATAAACCTACAAAGTGTTTTGGTTTAATACTAAAATACAAAGTGTCAAAGTCATCTAATCTTCGTAGCAGACACGAGTTTATGGTAACGTAATTTGTTATCCACCAAATTGACTAGATATTCTGATATTCAATTGAACACACTTCTCGTCGTTTCAGCCTTCAGGCACCACCATCAAAGAGCTTTATAAACACACAAAAAGAGAATGCGTTGATATTTAGTTTAAGCTTCTTTTGTTCTCAATGAAACAGTTTGAATTAAAAATTGAAGTCTCAAAATTACTGATGGAAAAACAGATAATATCGGTTGTATCTAACCTTTTTAATTTAATAATAAAATTACTTTCAAAGCCTTCTTACAAAAAATTGTGGTTATTAAAAAGCCACTGGAATGTTAAAAAAACTGTAACAATGAATAACAATAAACTTTTTGACATGTTACTTCTTCATTTTCAACCCCAATCACTAGTAAATCGTAAAACGGAAAATTTCTGAAATTTAATTCCCCACGTGCTATAAAAGTAAAAAACACGAAGAGATTGAAAATCCGTCCGCACAATCGTAAAGGAGGTATTAGATTCCTATTTGATAATAAAACTAAGGTTATGTAACGAAATTTAACTTTCTGACTCCACTTTATCCTGATTAGATTGGACGTATTAAACGGTTGTCAGGAGAAGCTGAAAATAAGCTTCCTGAAATGCAAATTTTTGTATTAAGTCTTACTAACAGCCGTGATAAGGAAAACTGATTATTTTCCCGACATTTTTTTGTAGTGTAACAGGAAATATAATTTGGAATATATTTACGTAATCCAATCTTCCCTCAGGTTATATTTATTTTGTATTTTATATTTTTAATAAAATTGCTCTATTTAGTATGAACTTGCTGCAGAGTTACAATATTGTTAAAAGATTTAAATATACAGGGTGGAAACCATTAAATTGCGGAATAATTTGATTAAGTGTTAAAAACTGTTGTGGCCCACAAATATACAGGGTGCTCTTAATGAATTTTTGATTTTTTTTCTAATTTACTGTTTAATCGGACGTAATTCAGAAAATTGGTCCCAGTTCTAGTTAAACCGGAAGTCAAAATATTAAGTGTTTGGTTGGTGTTTAATATCATCTAACAGCTAATTTTACAAACTTTAAAAGTATTTAGAAATAACATATTCTCAAAAGTTTTTGGTATATTTCTAATTTTACTATTAAAATAGTGTAATTTACATTTTCATTTGCACCAGCACTCTTCTAGAATTCCTTATTAAGTACCTTATGTTTTTGTTAGAAAAGTCTGAAATAGTGCACGATTGTAATGAAAATTTATAAAAGAAAGCGGTTAAATTCATTAAAAGCATTTTCAAGGCGTGAATAACTTATAATTAAAAGCTTTTTATTGTGGTAAAGTTAATTTTTTTTAATAAAAAAACGTTTTTGGTCGTAATGATAATACCGCACAGTAAGAACGTCCTTGATTCTTGTTATGTACAGTGTTTAATCAAGGAAGTTTGATAATTGATAAGTAATCCGGTACTGTATTGGTTATACAACATATTTAATATTTGTGTAAATAAGTAAATTATATTTTTTTATTGACTATTTTAAAGTACACTCTTCTTATTTCTTTGTATAATGTTGACTCCATTAACATTTCTCATATCTTTTAAGCCATTAAACGATAACACATTTGACTAGCAATTATTGCTCTAAATTTGCGCATGCAGATAAGCAATTTCCAACATTTGCAGCATATGAAATGATGATTACAGATAAATGCTGTTTTATCAGCTGGAAGAAGTACAGCAATTGAAAAAATAACTCAATGTGCTATTTTGTTGCATTGCATTTCATTTTTGCATCGATGCTTTGCTATAACAAACTCGACAGTGCTGAATTAATATGCAGCGACAGAAATTGAAACTATACTAGTGTTAGAGTTATTTTTATTCGCTTGTTACTTTTGAAGACACTTTATGCTTTAAAGACAAAACGCTCAGGTAAAGGTATAACGATAAAATCACTTCACTTCAAATATAAACAATAAATCAATCAAAAAATCATTATAATTCAACCAATTCAGTAATCTTCTCCAAACGTCATTTTACATAATTTGGTAATAATTAAAATATCATATCCAACACGTGGCTCCCGGTTGAGTGTCCAACTTCGACTCCCCTGGTCGACGGACCAGCTTCGACTCCCCTTTGCTGTTCCTCTCAATAAGTTCCAGGATCCAGGCTGACGTTGACCTTCGATGTGCAACACATGAGGTCATCAAGCTATTCCTGTGAAATTGTCGACGATTCAAAATTTTCCTCTAACATTCGGCCATCTTGCAAGGGGCACGTCCCGGGCCTCTTTCGTCCCTGAAACCCAGAAACAACAAAACAGTATCTCTAATCTCCCATCTTTACTACTCCTATTTGATCTCTCGTCTTTACTACTCCTATCTCCTCTCATTTTTACCACTCTTATCTCTTCTCATCTCTACTACTCCTCTCTCCTTTCATATTTACTACTCCTCTCTCATTTCTCACTATTCTATTCACTCCAACGTCAGACTCAAACAATGCTCGGAGTTTCCGAAGGCTCATGCGAATTCTGAGTTTCTCACAGGCTCACGCAAGATTGCTACAATCTCGGAGTTTTTGAAGGCTCACACAAATTCAGAGTTTCTCACGGACTCACACAAGACTTACTTGGACGCCTCTAACGTCTCAATTCACATTTCTTATGATGTGATCGTCAGACTCAAACAATGCTCAGAGTTTCCGAAGGCTCACGCGAACTTGGAGTTTCTCGCAGTCTCTTATGAATAAATTCAAAGTCTCTGCAAGGCTCACACAAATTCGGAGTTTCTCACGGACTCACACAAGTCTTACATGGACGCCTCTAACGTCTCAATTCACATTTCTTATGATGTGATCGTCAGACTCAAACAATGCTCAGAGTTTCCGAAGACTCACGCGAACTTGGAGTTCCTCGCAGTCTCTTATGAATAAATTCGAAGTCTCTGCAAGGCTCACACAAATTCGGAGTTTCTCATGGACTAACAGAAGCCTTACTTGGACGCCTCTAACGTATCACATCCTCAATACCTCATCAACTTTCGGAGACTTCCCCTAGTCTTAACTCTTTCGACTAGTACCATTTCAAGTCTCACAACACCTCAAATTTCTTAAGACTCCCCCTAGTCACAACTCTTTAGACTAGTACCATTTTGAGTCTCACAATACTAGAAATCAAACGTCACAAAGCCTACGTTTGTCTAGCTTTCTTTATCTTATCTTATCAGCATTAGAAGTCAAACGTCGCGGTAACCTAATACGTTTGCTTCTCACACAAAATAAAATAGCATTGAGTCGAACAACAACCGACGTTTGCTCCTCTCACTCAATCAAATGTCAATTCTGTTATCTCACCTAATTATCTTATTCGTTCTCTCTCCCTCTAACAGCATTATAGAAATCAACAAACGTCACTCTAACCTCTACCAACGTCTTTAGAAACGAAACGTCACTTTTACTTCCTTTGTTTCTCTCACACAATTAAACATTCAGTCCATTAGACAGGTAATATATATTTCTCTCCCTAACTAACTAACAACATGACCAAAAAGACTTTACCTGTACTGGTCACTAACTTACTCTTTTTTAACAACTCTCTTTAAGTCACGATATGACCAAAAGGTTTTACTCTCTTTAACTCGAAATATGACCAAAACACCATACGTTTGCAACTGGTCCCTTACTTTAGTCCTCAAACATATTGGTGTCTGGTCACTGGCGACCACCACACTCTGAAACCATCTCTGGTCCCTTTTCAACGACTTGACTCGTTACTGGTCATCTGTCAAACAATGAATAACCGTGACTGGTCCAACTAACCCTTGCACCAGTCCTCCACTTTGTTACGGGCTAAATTCACACCACGACACCAGGGACGAGCAGAAGCTCGGCTCGCGACTAGCACAGCGAATGGGCGTGGATGGTAAAATACGGTCGTGGTACGATAAATGAATTTGCCTAAATCGGTAAAAGTCGAAATAGAGAGGGCGCCACCAATAGTATTCTTGAGCCTGGATGTTGTCGAACGAACGATGCTAGAGGTCAACGATGCGTCCTTAAGGCTTTCGAGATTGTCACAAAAACTTACCATATAAGCTTTAATAAATTTCCTTAGTACGTTCCTGTTTGATTGGGCTGAATATTTTACAAATAATTGGGCCAGTACGACCCTGCTTTTAAAAGAATTCGCAACGATAATAAATTCCACTAATAAATTTTTATCAACTATATTACGTCACTACTTGTGACGAGTAAATAACACAACACAGCATAAACAAAGGAGACATTCAATTCTTAAAATTAAAGACACGTTACAAATTTGGTTAAACACAAAATAATTTTATGACAATAAATGTTTACGTCTGGCCAGGGCTAAAATGAATTTGAATTAAAGTAAATTACCAAAGTACAGTTTGAAATAAAGTTATTAAATTGCTAGATCAAAAATTAATAACGACCCACAAATGGTCGATCAAATTCGGTAACAGTTAATTTCCCTTAAATTAAAACACGATAGACAATATTATTGAAACGCACGAACTGATGAAAACAAACGAAACGCATTAATGTGCGTCGACGCGTTGTAGCAATACCTCGACACTTTGTAGCAATAGCTCGACACTTTGTAGCAATAGCTCGACACTTTGTAGTAATAGCTCGACAGTAAACAAATGTACGTTTAAAATGAATCCAGATTAATTAAAATTACAAAATACAAACGTAAACGATCCTACCTTAATATTCAGCCAATAACAGTCGTACTTAATAATTACGCAATATTGCGCGCAGAATTGACGCTATCCATAGCGTCCAAAATGGCGGTATTTCCGGTATATTTTCCCGCGTTGCGGTACAAGACGCCACGCCTTGTAAAACTGGAATAACGAAGCTTTTCCCTCGAAATCGAGGTTGACGAAAAGACGGTATCGGTATGGAATCACCTGGATTCCTAAAGGTGTGACAATAAAGCCGGTCGAAGGGACGTGATGGCTACAGGTGGAAATGATGCCAACAATAAACTGGTCACTCACTAGGCTTTAATAATTTATCCTCTCTCAGAGAGCTTTAACACCTCAATTATTATCACTGAACTCGAAATTACCTTTAAGGTAAACGGAATTAGTGAGATCCGCCGAAGCGAGAAATTAATACGATAACGATATAAATGGGCGATGTTCCCACTACGAAAATCCCAACGGTACTGGTAGTTGGTAGGAACTTTTCCCCCCTCTAAGCTAATCTTCCCAACGCGTGCGAGTTTTGCACGTGCTCCTACAAGAAAATTCCAAGACGGAAGTAACTATCGGGACTTAATGGAATAAACTATAGAACTTAAAAATTAAATTTAAATAATTAATGCGAAAATTTAAACGAACGTTACAACTTTTCCTCCTCTTTACGATGAGATTTCTCTCCACCATGACCATATCATCTACTTGATTTTTCTCACTTCAAGTCGATTTTTATCATCTCGCCTTTTCGTTTTAATGGCGCTTCAATTACTTAACACACCTCGATTACTTTAATCGCGCTTTGATTACTTGGTGCACTAGCCTTCCCATACGGCGCAGACCTCATTGGAAAATAGAAAAATCTGTCGTTTTTTGTGTCAAAAAGTAACATTTTATGGTCGAGTTATTTGGACAAAAAGTTAACCTTTTCATCAAAGTACTATCTTTTGGTGTGTTGCTTTGCTAAGTAACCTTTTTCGTCCTAGGACGAAAACTGTTTTTTCTTCGTGTAAAATTTGGTAATTGACACACTTCGATATTAATAAATTAAAATAAATGTCAGATTGACATTATTGAATAGGGTATTTTCCAATTTTTTTAAATGTATCTAGAAAGTTACCTTATTAATAACGTAATCTCAAAACCACATTAAAGAAAAATTGCGACTGTAGGTTTTGCCAAAAAAATTATTTGAAATTCAAACTATAAAGTTTCCCGCATAAAAGCGGCATGACGTCACGAGTCGTTGCTGTCAATATTTAACTAATGGGCTCCAACTTATTATAACCTTGATTACACATTAACTGACATTTAATACATGTAACTAAGCAACAAACGTGATGTGTATGACTCGTGACGTCACTTCCGTTTTAATTTTCACTTTGAAACTGTACCATTTAATACTTTTTCTAAACCAGTTTTTGATGAAACTTTTTTGATTAACGTATTTTTAGTGTGCCCAAGTCATTGATAATCGACTTTCCTATGCAATAACGCAGGAATAATCGATATTTTAAAAATTGGAAAATACCCTATTAAAAGAATTATTAGTATTTTTGAGAATTTCTTATAATCGAATAAAAATAAAAATAAAATAAAATAAAAATATAGTACCTATGACACACGGACGAAAATGTTTGTCGGACTCATACGTTTGCTGCACTCGGCTTCGGATCTTCCACCAACTTCACATATTCGTCCGAGAAATTCAACATTTCGTTCTTATATCATAAATAATTATTATATCATAACAAAATTAAATTTCTAAAACTAAACAAATCAACAGACAACAAAAAGTATGCTTTTCGAACTCTATAATAATGGCCTTAGGCCATTACCGGGGGGGGGTATCTTTAACCCTCTCTTGACCCCCCTTTGGCGACGTCGATGACTATTCCTCTCTAATTCTCAGAGCAAAAGTAACTGTATCTATCGATAGAGGTAAAAGTATTGCGCGTGGAATGACACTAAAGATTAAGATTAAAAGCTCGGTTTTAACATTAATTCTATCAAGTTTCAAGACTTTTTAATAATTGACTAGTTGAGATTATCAAATTTTATCAAAGGCAATTTACAAATCCGCTAGACCGTTGAAAGCAATGTTAAATCGCGATGCTCACCTTTGGTAGTGCAGACTCGATTTTTGTAAATTTCTAGCTTTTGTAATAATTTTAGGCAAAAAAACTTTCAGCAAAAGTTGTAGGGCATAAAATTGTGCATCCAAACCAATAATAGTATAGTTTGTTTTATTAGGAGTAAAAGTGTCACTTTTTTTAGGCAAGTCAGTAGCAACAGTTTGTCATACCCAACGAAGTTGAGTCTGACAACTACTGACGAGCCAAAAAACGCACATTTATCCCGAATGTTTAATTTTTTCTTCAAACGTAAAATATACAAAAACCGAAAATAAGAATTTTTGAACAAGCGCCATCTCTTGTAAATTATTTGTAGTTCAATTGTCAAATATTTATTAAAATTAACTTTAACTTGTAAAAAGATGCTAATTATTAAGTGCAACGAATAAATTCTAACTGAAAATTTATAGAAACATTACCTTTTTACAATAAAAATGCTCAGAAATATCATTTTACGTTACAATTTGTTGTAAATATTTAAGGTTAGAATTTACTTTTACCTCCTAGGATGTAAAAGTAAAACTTTAACCTTACTTGTTCAGTAACAAAATGTCAATTTTTTTTGACGTTTGAAGAACAAATAAATTAATGTTACATGCTTTGTAACGGCAAAAATTAAACGTAAAAACATCGAAAACACTTGAAAATAGCTATTGGCATGGATTTTTTATAATCAGTTACCATTGTTTCGTTATAATAGTTCATTGATACAATTTAATTGTCAGTGTCAAGATCTTGGTTATTGTCATTTTGAGGTCATTTTCTACATTTTCACATCTAATTTCTGTTCCAAATCATGCAAAAATATTTTTGTACGACCCACGCTGTTGTATGTTGGTGTTAAGAAAAGCGTAAAGCCTTGTCAACCGGCGAGAATGAATATGACCGACAGTCACAACACGTTGTCAAGGCTTAACACTTTTCTTAACACCATCATAAAATAAATTTGACGCCTATAAGATTAGTATCATCTGAGAATGTAGTTGGGTTGTGGCGTCGCCGGGGAGTTTAGGGTAATTTTTTGGAACATCTAGGGCAAAATGGTAATATTTAGGTCTGTTTTGCCACATATAAGAAGTAATTTTGGAAGTTGGCACTTTTTCTGCAATAGGTGCCTTGGGCTTTAGCCTTGTCAGCCTAGTGCATGATATGGCCCTGAATAGCACTACTGATTAATAAGTTTTATTTTACGTCCTCAGAAGTGGGCGTAATTTGGGTCTTTTTTCTCTAGGACGAAAAAGTTTTTACTATAGTAAAAACCTTAGACCTTGACATTAAATTTTTATAGTAAACGTCAACTTGACAACTGAATTAATTTATGTGAAATTTAAAACACGACCCGTTCAATGATCCGATTTTAGACTTAGTGTGATTGTATTTCTCGGATGCACCTTGTGTAACATCTCTTACGAGTATTAATTGACGGCAAAAATTAATAATATCCCCCCTTGATACAAAAATAAGGATTTACATGGACATAGATTCAGAATATTATGCCCTACAAGCTTTATTTGAAACTTTTTAAGCTTGAAATAATTAAAGAAGCAGGAAATTAAAGGAAGTTAAATTGTTAAATCCCTAATCGAGAATCGAAGTTACTACCAACCACCTTGCATAGTAACTTAATCAGTAGTGTAGTTACTAGTGTAGTTAGTTCACTATGAGAATACAAGGTTTTCTTTCGAATCCCATGTTATAAAGGGTTATTTGAAACAGCATGTATAGCCACTTTTTGTTGGTTTTCATTTTAATGATCACTCGCTGACGCTCGTGGTACAATTTTCGTCTAGTGCCAAAAACACGCTTATTTTGCAACTTCTTAAATAACTATTTTTTTATTAAACAAGGCTTAATAAGTGCCTATATCGCTTACTAACGTAACAGAAAAAATTATATGTAGTCCTATAAGCATGAAAATTTGCTTTGCTCCTCAAACACCTTCACTGAGTATTTTGACAACCGTATTCAACAAAGTCGTTCTTACGACGTTTCTTTAAGCGGTTTTACACTGCAGTGTGTAATATGCTGAAATTTGTAATCTGCATTTCCGTGTTAATCTTAAATTCACTGTCCTCTTTAACTTAAACAAGCGAAACTGCATCAGTAATTATTTTATTTAAAATCTTCTGAGCAGCGATAAATAGTGCTAGAGATTTTTTCAACGCCTTTAACTTAATTAAAAATATTTTATCTTTTAATGTTAATTTTGAAGATGCGTTCTCACCTAAAAGAATGCTCTTGTACAATTTTATGTGTCGAATAATGGAAAGTAGTTGTCGTAACAAATGGTTGGCGCCACGCACTGTCCGACGAAAAGTCAGAGGTTCATGAATAAACCATTAAAGATTTAACGTTAATGTTGAAAAACACACATCGATTACAAATTAAACCGTATTACTTACTATCTGTCTTTTGCTATATTCTCATTTATTATAATATTTATGTTTATGTGCCAGTTAATTAATGTAACATGTAAAAAATTCTCATCTCGTTTTAATAAAATGTATTCTCATTAAATTTGCTTGATGCGAATTCGACCTCCACCTACTTTAAATTGCTTGAATCTTTGAGTAATTAATCATCGATATATAAGACGTGAAGATCGTTATAAATATAATAGATGCGTTTATCTTCATTTGTAAGTTGCGAAAAAATGCAACAAGTTGTATTTTACAATTTAACATTTATGTCATTGGAAGTTACTAAAACACGAGTTGTGTTTACAAAACTGTTTTTTATACCTTCGATATGTGGGTTTAAGAGATGTGATTTCAAAGATAGAATGATCTTTAATGTACCATTTGTACAAAGTCGGTGGGTGGCGGCAGTCGGTGGATAATTTTTAATTTATAAGACATTTTTTGACAATTGTGAAATGCGAGAGACCTTCAATGTGTTACCTACCTACCTAGGCTCTCAAACAAAAGATTGACTAATTTTGCTCCATCAGAAGCAAACCGTCTGTCCCTGAGCCTTCTTCTGGACTTCTGGTCTATAAACAACGAGTTTGACACTGTTAGATCTATGTTATAAAGGATGTGGCTCACCTGACTAAATGTGTATTTGTGAAAACCTGCAGAAACTTCTGAATTTCTGAATATTTCCTTTCGGCCAGATGGCGCCAGTAAATGCATGGTTTCCTTTAACACTTCCATCCCCACTGGTCTTTAGCAACCCTTCAAGTCTCAATTTGTGTCCTATCATAAATTACATTTTGTTTTCTGTCCTTTCTAGAACTAGGGGTACCCAATTAATTTTCAGCTTTCTGTAGCACTATTGTCGAAGACGTCGTTTAACCTGTTTATAAATGATAGGGAAAAAATAAAAGAATAGTGATATTTGGAAGATAGCCTTTTGATCACTGCTTATAATAGTAGGTAATGGCTGAGCTATATAACACTTGAATTTTTTTATTGCAATGTTAATGAATGAGATGAATATTCGGCCAACTTTTAAAAAGAAAATTATTAAACTTTTCCGTTTCATTTCTTCTGAACTTAGACATATAAATTTCATTTTGTTTTCCCCTCGATTGTCAGTTCTTGTAAGTCTTTAAATTTCCACATGAAAACTTCCAGCACTTATGCTTATACAATCGGATAACTTGTACATCTCAAATGTTTTATTTTAATTAAAAAAATATATAACTTGTGTTAATTTCAATTAATTGTCAGAATAACGACCGATAAATTAATTTATCTTAATCCGAAACTATAAGATAAAAATGAAAGTACTAGTAGCAGGCACAACAAAAATTGGTTTATGAAGTGGTTATTATGGTTTTATACAACCTACTTAAAAAGTTTTATATGGAACACGATAAATTATGTTTAAAATATATACTTTTTGTCGGTTTGTGGTAACCTATTGCTTTTTATAGCTTGTGCATTAGTTGTGTTATACAACAATTAACATATCTTATGCACTATGTATAGAATTTACTACGAACGTAAATATTTAATACCTATTGGATATAGGTACAAATAAATTTATTTATAAAGCAAATCGTATTCCAACTTAACTTTTAATTTATTCATTATTTACTTACCTGTATCCCTTTATTTATTGTCACAAACATGACAATTAAAATAGAATCAATTTTCTATTAGTTGATCCCTTATGAATTAATAATTTGATCAGTCGTGAACATTTAATAAAAGATAAATTTGAAAAGGTTTAATTTCTGTTGTATAGGCTATTAAAATAATAACGTTAGTACCTACCACTTAAAAAATAGCGAATAGAATTTGAAGAAAATGCAGGAAAAATTTAACAAAAATGATAACGTTTTATAAAAGTATACGAGATATTTGTATTCAAAATAGCGAGAACTTTAAATAAATGCAAAACTGTATTGAATTTTACTCAATAATGGTATTGATTATGACGAAAGGTTATATACATATGAAAACTCGAAGATCTTTAGAACCGCCCTTAGTGTATAAGAAGTCCCAGAATGCAAATACAAACTGAATTTATTTCAATAAAAGAAGTCAAGTACACAAGTGTTTGGATATCATTGCAGCACAGATCAAAGGAGCTATCAAACGAAAGTAAACTCGACTTTTTATCACAACGACGCTAGGCGTCGCGACGTTCAACTTTTCATGTCCTGATGGACATCTACTGTTTTTTTTGCTGGCTTGTATAAATTCGGTGTCACTTTATGTTATTTTTTACGATGAAAAATAACGATTAAAGTTTTAGAAACGCAAGGTAATTAGAAAGTTAATTTAATTATTTTAAATTTAATAAACAATAATTTGATTTAATTTTATCTTCTAATCAAAAACTTTAAATCCAAGTTTTAATCGTTATTTTTGATCGTAAAAAGGAATATAAAGTACCATCTTAACATAACGTAACATAACCTAGAAAAGTTGTGTTATTAAGAAATCAAAAATACAAACTTCTGGCTTGGTACCCAAATTTATACACCGTAACTGAGTAATTTTCTATAAAAAACAATAGGTGCTCTAAGAAAATGAAAAGTTGTACGTTGCGACGCCTAGCGTCGATATGATGAAAAGTCGACTTAAGTATCGTTTGATAGGTTTTCTGACCTTCTAATTTTTTTTAAAACAGTTACATGAAATAAGTAGAATCATACTCTAAGGGTGAGTCTATAAAGTCTCCAGAAAACTTTGTATTGCCCGGAAAAACCTCAGAGAACTGAGTGGAGGTGATAGGTTGTGTAACGATGCGTTTTTCTGTACGTGTCAGAGTGTTACGAATCCTTAAAAAAAAAAATTAACATCGTTTTCACGCCCGAGTGTTTTTTATTAAAAATTGCTCCTACGTAATCCACCAACTATCAGATCCTCCGTTTTTGTATCACCTGCGACGAAATGGTATAAATTTTTATCCGGCGTTTACAATGTAGCCTAGTGTAAACGTACGGAGGCCACCCGCTTCAATTCCTTTTCCGAGATAAATAAAAACTATTTGTTTTTAAGTTTTAATTTTAATTTACTTTTGGCCCTTCAGGCATCCCCTATATATTTTTTATTCTTTTAATTTTCTCTTGTAATTGTTCTTTTAAAATGCTTTTAAAATTATTTGTAACTCACGTACCCCCCCCCCCGAAACTTATATCATTCGATGCCTCTTGTAAGCCCGCATCTATCACCACTTACGTAATCTCATAAAAAATATTTATGTAAGAGTTTGGCGATAACCGCAGATAGGAGTACGAAAGGTATACGGAGTAAGATGTATGTTCCCACCAAATAACAAACTGAGTTCTCTCGTGCTAAAAACTTAGTGGTGGAGAATTAATAAATATTCGACTTGCATTGATTGCAGGGCAGTCCGTGTGAGAGTCCGTGACCGTCCGTGTTAACCCACTGTACATAGTGCGTTTGTGTTCAGTGTGATCCCCTTGGCTGCGGGTAAATGATAGTCTGGTGTCCCTGCACCAGCCGCTATTACAAGCTGCAGATGTAGGGTTTAAGCTGATCGCGACTACCCCAGTACATACGTCCAGTTGGTCAGGCCTTCGGACTAATCACAAGCCCCCTCCTAACGGTAAGACCTGTGGGCCAATTGTTCCTCCTGTTGGTAAGGCCTCTAGGGCCAACCACGTGTCACTTACACGGTCAGGCCTTTTTGACCAATTGTTACTCTCTCGGTGGTCAGACCTCTCGGACCAACCACACATCCCTGAACGGTCAGGCCTTTTGGCCAATCGTTTCTCTTTCATTGGTTAGGTCTCTAAGGCCAGCCACACGTCTCTGAACGGTAAGGCCTTTCGGCCAATCATTTTATCCCGTTGTTCAGGTCCCTTGAAGACGTTCCTGAAACAAGACAGTTACTGTGCCCAGTAACAACAGTGAACGAGGGGAAGAAGAATCTTTTATTTACGTTTTGTTGTTGGCACCAGGGTAGATCATACCCTAAAGATCCTGAGATAAATCTGAATTTATTTACGAGATTTCTTGAAGCTTCTCCCCTCCATTGTTGTGTTGTCTTGCTTCATTCTTGCAAACAAAAATCTTGTCAAGTCTTTTGGATAAAAATAACGTCGGGGATTCCCCCTTTTCTTACATTTTCTTGCAAAATATTTGTATTCTTGCTATTTGAGGGTTTATCTATTATCATTCGGTTTGACAAGAGAGCAAGAATGCAAGAAAATGCAAGAAAATCTTGTAACTCTTGTGTTTTTCTCGCTAGCTAATTTCTTGGCTTGTCTTGTTACCAACTATGCAACTCTTGTCTTGCATTTTGGACAAGAATAAGTAAAATACAAGAATCTCGTGAAACACTAATCCAAGCAAAGTAGAAGAAACTTTGACTTTCCTTTTTAATAATTAACAAATTCTTCCGTAGTTTTGTTTTTATTAAACCCTCTCTCCATCTCGTTCAGTTTTCGCGACCTCATGTTTATATAATATAGTAAGGCGAAAATTTGAGACTCAATCTTATACTTTAAGCTTTACAAATAAGTCAGTAGGGATTTTAGTTCTAGTCAATTCCAACTTTTGAAAACCTTTTTTTATTAATGTCCATTGTTGTCTTGAATTTACAACTCTTCTAATCACACGAAACTATCTAGAATTTAACTCTACAAAAAGCTCGACGAAGGATGTGATGTATTTATTAGAATTAGAGAGCTTTTCAATGGTATTGTAATATTGAAAGCCACATATTATCGATATAGTGTTTTTGTATTGAAATACTATCAATCAACTTTCATAATGCGTTCTTTTCATAACACCAGGTCACGCATCAGACATCATAATTTTGACCAGTGGCGCATCTAAAATGTATTAACACTATAACAAACAATATAAAAAAGTTTAAAAAATGATGAAAAATGTATAAGAGACTTGTTGCATTAATTTTGTAGTTCAGTTAGTTAGTTTTGCATTTATAGTAATTTTTTGCGCACTTTTTGCAAACTTCAGATACGTTTTGTTAATCGCAAAACCCATCAAACGTTATTTCGTTGCAACATTGACCTCTGAAATCGTGTCAAAGAAGACGGATGCTTTTGGTAGTCAATTTAAATTCAAATAACACGTTTTTTATCAGCCAAAAATTGTCAGGAACGCCCCTCTTTTAGAATCCGCTACTGTTCTTAAGTATAAGCTAACTTGAGTAATGTTAATGTTTAAAGTTTGTTGATTTTTACATTAGATTCTTCCATTAAAAGTTTAATTTGCTTGTACAGTTAGTATTAGGTAAAGTTTGGAGAATTAATTCTAAGATCAAAAGGTGGGATTGCACAAGAAGTTTAATTTATCTGATTTCTTGTACAATTTTTGTTAAAAATGATTCAAATCTCAACATCTGTCGCTTGCATCTAGTGTGTATTATTGTGCAGTAACTGATGGAATTTATTGAAATCAAATTTTACATATCGATAGGTATCTAAAAAAATAATTCTTGGATTACTCAACGGTGAAATGCATTGAGTAATGACATGTCTATGCACATGTTTTAGAAATTTCTTTCTTTAAGAGTCCTCTGGGTTAGCAATGTCATTGCTTGTTTAGTATGCGAGACTTACGTTGGGTAGGATTGGATTCTATCTTGTAGACATATAAGGAAACTGGCAAGACATAACTCGAACCGGCACAAAGAACTTAAAATAACCAAATCATAGCCAGATAATGGTCCAGAAACTTATACACAAACGTTTTATATAAAAACTTTACGGTACGCTTCTTAGAAGAGAATTTCGTACCAAAGATAAATGCTCTTAAACTTTTAAATTCAAAAACTTGTTTTTGAAGTTGGCGCCTTGTACTTTTTGTGAAATTAACGTTTAAGAAATTGTAAATAACTTGCAGTGTTTGCGCGTGCTATAGTATGTTAATTAATACAATTTGCATATTGCAGTTAAATGATTTGCCCAAAGCAATTTAATTGCCAACCAACCACTCGTGACGATTTGAGGTATCTTAACTAAGTTAAATAAAGCTGCAAATTGCCGCTAATAATGCTCATATTTTTTCTTAATTAATTTTATCTTTATGTTTATTACTCCGTCGTATACAATACATTTTTCGTTTTTCTTATCTTAAATTTTAACTGGCGAAATTGTGTTTAATTTAAAGGTGGTATGCTTACCGACAAAGGTGGCACGAACTGTAATATAACAAGCCACGCATTTCGTTGTTACGTTATGGTACATCCTTTCGCCGTCGTGGGGTTGATTCTTTACACGTTATAGCCATTTTGTAATCCTAACACAATGTGTTTTTTTTGAGATTGCATCTCTCAAGTTTTTGAATCAAAATTGACTCGAGTAGAACTCGTTTTAATAGCCATTGAAAAATATTGAAGTTTTAAATACGCTCTATGATGAAAATAGGACGTTAAAGTACAGCTCAAGTGTGCTTTGCAAACATGTTACGTTCGAAATTAATAAAAGAAAATTTTTTTAATATTCTATGATGTATGGTTACATTGTTGCTATTTAAGTCTCGTTTTTAATCAAAATCGAAACGGTTAGAAAATTTTTTTTCAGGAAAAAGTTGGGTTAGGGTAAATTTAATTAGGATACGTGAGTCTCTTTTTGATGAGATTTGTTTGTAATTGTAATTAGTGTCACGTATAGCTTTGTTTTAATGATGTTAAGATGTTCAAATAACATTTCTACAAATTTGCGCTACTTGAAGTGCGGAATGTTGTACCCTGGTGTACTCGGGTGTACCCAGGAGCGGGTCATTTTGAAAAGAAACCGTCTGTTTTCTTCCTCACACATATAAGAGCTAGCAGTAAAGGTGAAAAGTTAAAAGTGATAGATTTTACATCAGTTACGTGTTCTGCTTGTTACACTTTGATGTCCAAAATTCTTACTTTACAATACGTATTTCTATGGGAGAATTTGTCGTATAGAGTAGTGTATTCAAGAATTGATGGAGTTCTACTTCTATATGATTCAATTAATTTTTGAACTTTGTCCTGTTAACAGATATCGACAATCGAGTAAGTCATGTAGTAGTTTCATTCTGTAAAAATGTGGTAATCACCAATGTCTTACAGCAAACTTTTTGTAACGGTGCTCTCAATACATTTAGCTGCCTCGTCTCCGTATAATAGGTGAAACTACTTCACTCGGTATGGAGTAGAGATGAAGGCATTAGGACTACATTGTAGAAAAAAATTACAGAGTTGAACAATTAAACAAATGGCACTTCCTAAATCCTAAGTAACCAATGTTTAAAGCACCTAGCTGACTATCATTAATTTCATAAATATTTCTATAATTTTTTTTATAAAAATATGTCAATACGTGCGTATGCTACACTGTCAGAATTTGCTATCATTATTTTTACGGATTGTGGAATGTGTTGCATAAGCTGTAAAACCTCCAAGGTCCAAGAAATCCATTTAAATACGAAACATGTGCCACCACAAAACAAAGCAAGGCGCACGCTCGCATCAAAAACGAATAGAACTCGCTCTTTCATCAACAATAATAGAACCGTTTGTTAAGTGAAGTCTCATTGTCGCATAAATACAGTTTTTGTCAAAACCGTTTTATAAAAATATTTATAAAATTTTTGACAATGAGATACCCGCATAATATTACATCCGATATCGGAAATAGACGCAGATCCACATGCTATGTGTGCATGCTGTAATCGATGATAGAGAATAAACCAGATGGGGTTGATTTTATACCGCTGATGTTGGTTTCTTTTTAGATGCATCGGAAAGCGATCGAACCTCTTTAGGCTTTGTTTTCTGGAGGCATCAGAGTTCAGATGTTTATTCATGATGTTATAGAATTATCGTCACTCATGTAATGTATACGACGTGGTGACGCATCAGTGTAAGAATTTCCATTGTAAAGTCTTAGGCCGAGTTCTTCATAAAGGGAGCTGAGCAAATGCTTAGCATTTGCCTAACTTAGTCCGTTTTATAAAGATGTATCAACTCGAAAAACGGCCAAACTTAAGTTCTGTCATCGGTTTACAGCAAAACGTGGACTTAAGTTCGCGATTACAACTCCTTTTGTACAACTCGGCCTCATTGTTTAATTATTATTTGCTTCTCTAATTATTGTAGAGCGATAGTGTATTTAGGTTTTTTATTGTTAAGAAAGAAATACCGCATCTGCACGTACTATACTGTTTACAATTTTTCGTAACTATACAAATTTAACAATTTAAAAATTCTGTTTCTAGAAAAAAACATGATGTCATGGAAATAGTATATTAAACAACAAGTGTCAGGCACCTTCTTAGTGTATGAGTACAAAGTTTAGAAAACAAGCACGCAGCGCGCGTTTTCTAATAGGACGAATGCGTTAAGGGCTTAATGAAACGTATTTTTTATATAACTTTTTTTATTTCGCTGCAGTATTCTAAAAGTACGTCAGTGTTCAAAATATAGTTTTGGGGATTTTGATGAAATTTATTTATGTTGACAGTACTATTCTGATGTTTGACGTTCGTGTTTGAAAGTTAGTCTAATGGACCGTGTCAGTTGTCATGAAGTTCAATTTTATTCCACAAGGTGCGCACAATCGACGACCCCAAACGTCAAATTACAGTATTACCAATTACTTTTATTGCATAAAATTCAAACAAATTTATGTAATTTGACGTTTGGGACCGTCGATTGTGCGCACCTTGTGGAATAAAATCGAATTTCATGATAACTGACACGCTCAATTAAATTAATTTTATGACTGTCAAATAAAATTCATCTGTCAACAGGCAGTGCTGTACATTTCAAAAAATTCCCTAGAAACAGTGCTCTTATAGACTATTATAAGCGAACTATTATGACGTCAAAACAGTGTTCTTATAGGCCTAGTACCGAAATAGAAAAACAATATAAAATCCAAACTTCTGAAAATTCATTCTGACCCGAAGTACATAATATGCTAATTTTGACGTTTAGATTTAATATTGTTTTCCATGGCTACAGAGATTATGCCAAAATCGTGTAATTTCATTTTATAATTTTTAATTAATAAAGTCATGATATCATAAATCGTAAAATTAAAGGACAAGTTTGATAAGGCAGTAAGGCAACT
Organism: Malthinus seriepunctatus; assembly: GCA_963924605.1. Lineage (NCBI taxonomy): Eukaryota > Metazoa > Arthropoda > Insecta > Coleoptera > Cantharidae > Malthinus > Malthinus seriepunctatus. The sequence goes on from OZ004600.1 coordinate 49,529,978, forward strand.
TATTAACGCACGAGTTTGATTATTATCTTTTCATATTTCTTGAAAAATAAAATTTTAAAATATAGTACTCAGAGGTTATGTTAATTAGAGATCACAATATTGTAACAAAATGAGGTTTTAATAAAATTACAAAGAAATCATGCCAGTCTGTTAAAACCCTGAACTTTTTAATTAATAATTGGGGAAAATTTCGTATATCAATTTCCTCGTGTTACTAGAAAATTTGTATTTGAAAGCTATTAATTTTATTGCGTGTGCTAAAATGAAAACCCTCGAGGGTTCTATCATCAAAGATTAGTTTTCCAACCTTTATAACCACATTTTTAATTTAAAATGTAATTAAATAAATTTATCAATAATAATCCTGATGGGATTTTAAAATGTTGTGGAAAATTTGCCAATAAACATTTTTTAAGGAAGTTATTGCATTCTTATCGTTCAACGGGTCAATGGTTAAGCCAAGTATTGATTTATTGAACTCAGCGACCTTATGGCTCAGGACCAAAACATCAAAAGATGTCTTTGTATACGAAACGCGTTACCGGATATATTGCTAGCTAAAACGAGCTACCGGATGCAAAGTTTATCTTATCAAAACATTGAAGATTGCCATTTAGAAGTACTTTTATTTTGCAAATTTTTTCTTTGCGAAATTAAATTGTTCGCAACCATAAAATGAAGTTTTCAAATTTTTATTTATGACATCAAAAATTGCGAATTACTTAGGGTTCATTAATGATAATTGATTTGATTGTAATTTACAATCAATTTACTGTTTGTGTGTGTATACCTAACGGGTGTATCCCTTGTTTATTATTTCAATTGTTTGATATTTGTTAATTTATTCAAATGAAATGGAAATTTAATATTTGGGTGGAAATTACAATATTTGTTTGAATAAAACAACAAATAAAATTTCTCCCACATCAGACGAGAAGACATTGACTTTAAATTAGAAATTGTAATTTATTTATTACTTATACGTATTTTCCAAAAAAAATTTTAAAAAATATGTAATAAAAGTTTTTGTGTGGGATCAAATAATTTCTTCTCGACTGCCTCGAGTATTTTAAATTAATTTTTGAAAGTACTTTATAAAAATTTTATATTATAGAAATTGCTAAAAATACAAAAATAGTGGATTTTGTAAAGAATACGTATTACGGAGAGCACGCCTTGGACTTGACACGATGCGAAAAGGAAAAGTTAATTGACATCCCTTCAGATACTACATTGAATTCGAAATTTCCCTAGATATTGCGAATTTATACGTACATATTTTCTAAATATTGTGCTTTTATTAAAATAATTTAAATGCAGTAAATAATTCTTTGTCGTACAGCAAAATAGCTACAGCTGTGGTTTCAAAAAAGAACTTTGCAGAAATATTCGTATCCAGATTAGAATGGGAGAAATTCGAAATTTCCTTGTTAGTCGATTCTTCCATCCATTTCTTGGTCTTATTCATTATTCTTTATCAATTTATTGATCAGTGTCTGTGTTCTCGTTATTTGTTGTTAAATATTTTAAGGTTAGGGTTTTGTTCTTCTTAATTTTTATAGTAATTTTAATGGAAATTTTCGCATTTATTGATTATTATAAACGATAACCAACGTACAAATCGGTTTAAGTTTTGCTCATTCGGTCAAATGTCGTTGCTTTATCTGGTAATGTCTGCGTGTTATTTTAGTGTTTCATGATATTGCAATTTTTAAATTTTTCTCTCATTCTGTGATAGTGAACACAATAATTGTTAATTGTATGTGCTTAATGATTCATTGACATATTATATCAATAAAGGAACTGTGATGCATAGCAGATTAAACCATTAAATTTAGAAAATTTGCTCTTTCCAGTGACAGTGTTGTAAAAATTAATATCACGAGTTGGTGAGTTTCATTGAAGGTATACCGTCTGTTTCCAAAAAAGGGCCCCAGCTTATAGCGGGTTTATTTGTAACTTTAGACAAATAAAACCTTGTATAAAATTAAATGAGACGATCTTTTCTACAATTTTAGCGAAAAAAAAGTTATTATTTTCCGAACAGTTAAGGCTGATGGCATCTTCGTTGCTTTTTTTAAATTGCACCATACACATTTTTTAATCTCATATGATAGAGAATTTTTTTCTCTTTTCAATAAGGTAAAGCATTCGTAGGGTTAAATAAGAAAATTTTAAAGAAAAATTGAAAAAACTAAAGCTACATTATTTTTTATCAAGCAAGCTGATTGTTAAAAAAACAAATAATTTTCAATTGTTTAGCTAACTGTGTAAGCTTCTTCACTCAAATCTAATGTTCCATTGCGCCACGACCGCTGGATTGGCTACGATAAGCTTGTTACGAATAAATTAAAAGTAGAAAAAAATAAATTAAAAGAAAAAACTCGTAAAACATTATTTATTTATTATTAATTGGCGTCATCAACTAAAGCTATTGACGATGAATATTTAAAATAATAGATTTTCACAAAAATTGTTCAAAGTGAGAGCTGTTGTTTTCTACACAAAGTTGACAACATAGTAACCCATTTACATTAGCAGACACAGTTCAAAATACTTAAGTCTTTTATGTAGCTCCATATAAAAAAGTTTTTCTTCTTGTAATTTATTCGTAACAAGCTGATGGTAAACAAACCAGAGGCCTTGGCTTAATGAAACATTAGATTTGAGTGAAGAAGCTTACACAGTTACCTAAACAATTGAAAATTATTTGTTTTTTTAACAATCAGCTTGCTTGATAAAAAATAATGTAGCTTTAGTTTTTTCAATTTTTCTTTAAAATTTTCTTATTTAAGCCTACGAATGCTTTACCTTATTGAAAAGAGAAAAAAATTCTCTATCATATGAGATTAAAAAATGTGTATGGTGCAATTTAAAAAAAGCAACGAAGATGCCATCAGCCTTAACTGTTTAAAAAATAATAACTTTTTTTTCGCTAATATTGTAGAAAAGATCGTCTCATTTAATTTTATATAAGGTTCTATTTGTCTAAAGTTACAAATAAACCCCCTATAAGCTGGGGCCCGTTTTTGGAAACACACATACTATATCTCCAAAAGGTTTCTTGTAAAAAATTAGTAAATTAATGTCTGTTACGAGTATATTAGTGTATAGGTGGACGAAATAATTACCTGTGTTTCATATATTTTTTATATAAAAAGTTTTTGAATTCTATAAAGACTATCCACACAATAAAAAATACATGGATCATCGGAAATGCGCAGTAAGGTTTTAATAAGACAGATGGAATGGAGGAAGTAGGATAGGGATTGGTTTAGAGAAATGGTGAGTGGTCTGTCATCATAGTTACCATGTGTCAAATGTCAATCTTTCACCATAGTTACCATCTGCAGTGTCGTCATCTGTCTCTATATGTCAGTGTTAGCAGGCGTTGTCGTCACCGTAGAGAGAGGTGGAGTTATCTATTTATTTCATAGATTGTTTTAGAGAGATGGGGAGTGGGGGTAATCTTATGTCAAATGTTACTCTGTCACCATAGAGAGTCATTTGTCATGTCATTGCAACTGTTATTTCATATGTCAGGGTGGTTATCTGACATCCCATCTGTCACCCTATTTGTTATTTCATCTGTCATTCCATCTCTCAGTATATCTGTCACACCATCTTTCATACCATATGTCATCTCATCTCACATGAGTTTGCTAAAAGTTAAATAACAATTGCTTTTTATTGTTTTTTTTTCTTACAATTCAGTTCTGTTCTCAGTGTGCAAATTCTTATAGGACGCCACCTTTAAGCTTTCCAGTATATTATAGTATTCACATCATTTTTACACAAAAACCATCAATTATACATTTATAGCCACGTTTGAGAACTATTATAGAAAGTTTGAACACTTAATAATCGTGATTAGAATTAATACGTGACAAACTTTTATTTAGGGTTCATCAAACTTTTTTTTTTGCCAAAATATCATTTTGCAATTTACTACACGTTACTTCCGTTAATCGACACTTTGCCACTGAATTTAATTAATAATATTGTAGTTTGTAGTATAATGACTTTTCGCCGAGTTGATTTATAAATACCTATATGCCATATAAGATCTCTCGACGCGTTTACAATTCATTCAAGACGCAACTTTATTACTTCTGTATGTAATGGTTCAAATTATATAGCGAGCTAAATAAGACAAGAAGTAAATTTATTAAGTTGTTACAATGTTACGGTTTTTTTAACATTTCCTTTTTTCCCTTTTCAAACAGTAGCAAATAAAATCCCCGAGTCGAGGAGGTACTCCAGTAGTAAGTCACGATATTGTTTTTATGTCAATGGGGGATAATTTATGTGCTTTTGTTCTGATCATTTACAAAAAAAATTTAAGTTTGCAAACACGGTTTTACAAAAATGTTTTTTTTTATGAATTTCATCTAGTAACATGATGTCCTCTATCTTTATAAGTGTAAACGTATACCATCGTTGCTATTTTAGGTAAAAAAGTTCCCGAGTTAGAGTAGTCCCAACTAAAGATAAACCCATTACGTGATTATACCGTTGAAGTTTCGCAGTAGTTTTGTACTTGTCGTTGCTTAGAAATTGGCCACGCCTCGCGCATATTTGGTCACGTGATTAGCTTTTCTTGCGTTGGGACTACTATAGTACCCATTTCATTGTCTAAGAAATTAATACAAGAATTTTTAATCAATATTTAGTGCAATTATTAGAGGATTTTAGTGTCACGAGCGAGAGTGGGTGATAGAGGCTATAAACAAAAAGTTATAGTACAGGGCATTCTAAGAACAATTTTTCAAACCGCACATCGCTGTGATTGACCGATCAGCAGATATGAGTCGTTCAAGTAAAAATTCGTGACGTCGCAGCGACTGGATCGCACATCAGGCGAATAAAACAGTTTATAAATAATTAATGTACGCAAATTATACTTCTTAAGCTCATGTTGGTGTGACGTCACAATTTCGAATAATTATCTCGGTTAATATTTGCGCTAAAAATGTGCTGGTTTCATCGTTGTTATTAGATATTTTTTTAACATTTTTAGTAGAAAAGTTTTTTTTTTTAATTTACACCTCTTCTAAAGAAAACGCTGACAGGGTTAAATAGTACTAGTCATGACTTTGACAGTATAGACTTTCTTAAACTTTTTCTTTCTTGTGCTTGATTTATAAATAATAGGAGCTTTACCAAGCTTGGTATTAGGTAAAATATGATATAGTTCAGTTCCCGAATGTTTTCTAACACGTGACTATCTTAATATGTATGAATTAAGATGAAAACAACTTATTTATTGAGTTTAATTATTTACTTTAGTTAAATCATTTATTTTTAAATATTAATTAGAACAATTTCTTATTAAATTAATTATTTACGTTGCTTACTCTACGTCACGTGTCAGAAAACAACCGAGAATTGAAGTTTATGTATTATTAGAAAAGAGTTACATTCGAATTTTGCTGTAGTAACTTTTTATCATCTATTAGGGAAAATAGGTTTTACGTGCCATTTCTAAACGTTCAAAAACTCTTCTATAGTTCAATTTTTTTATCTTTCCGAAAAAGGATTAAAAAGTTAAAGTAATAAACCAGCGGGTGGTAGGTAAGGGCCGAGGTAAGGGCCAGTTTCTCTAACTCTTTCTTTCTTAATATTTTTGAATATAGCTATGTCTATTTGTTTAGAATTTAAAACTTAACACTTGTAGGTATGAACTGCAGTTCTAAAACTTTATATTTTAACTCGACAAAATACAATTCAAACAGCAAGGTTTGAGAACTGCAGATCATATCTGCAATTGCTAAATTTTGAGTTAAAAGAAAATATCTATCCGCCCACTGGTTTATTGCCTTACCTTCTCAATCTTTTTTCGGAAAGATTAAAAAAATTGAACTATACACAAATTATTTCTACAATATTTATACTAAGTATTTTTTTGTTTTGTGTCCTAAGAAAAGAGCTACTCGACTTGGTCACACTGTTTCACCACCACTGTATTGTGTAATATGTTTATAAACAAAGTTTATAAATTATGGGTATTATAGGTAAAGAAAACACAGTTATTCTTTGAGAATATTATAGATTTCTTCATAAACATTTCTGATTCAAATTTCTACGCAATTTAATATCTAATAATGTGGGTAAATTTAAATTTTGGGTAAATGGGGTCGAAGCGTATCAAGTGGTCGTTTAGGGGTTTAGGTGCATGTAGGGTTAGGGGTTAGAACGTTAGAATTGCTCTTATTTCTAATGAATGCTGGTTTTTGACCCAGAGAGTATAAGACAACAAATTTGAATTGTTTATTCTCCAGTATCATTTCCTTAAACAACCAGCCATTAGCAAACATTCATCAAATTTAATTTAATTTAAGGGATGTTTTTATCTTTTCCACTACAATCGATATAGAACTTGGGGTGCAACAAGTTCCATTCTTTAATATCCTTTTTTAAAGACAAAATCATTATTAAATGTCAAAATTTGTTAATGGTCGCGTGTGTTTCTTTGACATTTTATCCACATATTATTTTAGTTTTAAGAGATTAATGTGCCACATCGTATAGCTAAAAAGAAAATGTGGATATTCATCATACATTTTGACGTATGATTTTAAAATTAAAGCGATTTTACGTACAAAAATGTTGTTCGTTTTCTATGTATGCGATATTGCGATAGGTATTTGCCATTCATTTCAATACATTTTTAATATGGTTTTATTAAATATTCACATCGCATTTTACGTAATATAAATTTCGTGTTAAAGCTTCTGAATTTAGATAAATTTTTTAATAATTGATTGAAATAGTTTTTTTTGTTAATACTTTTTTTCATTGGTACATTTGAGCTTCTATTACACGTTTTCTTGTTTAATATTGCGTTATTATGATACTTCGTTGAAAACTGTATAAAATAATACTGCGATACGTCTAAATACGGAAATGCACAAAGCTTGGGCGTGGAAATGCAATATACTGCACTCCTGTGTTTAAACTGCAGTAGCTCGGTATTGATCAAATTGTGGTTAGATGGACCTATGGATTACAAACAGATTAAAATTTTATTACCGTTCTAATACGTGCTAAGCATAGTGTTTAATCCAAAATATTTAATTTTATTTTAAACAATTAATTGCTCTTATTGTTAGGGTCGTAGGTTGAAACAGAAACACGTATTATAGTTTCTAGTTTGAGTTTCAACTTCAAAAGATAATTAGTTTAAGAATGTTTTGATTATAACTTCCTAAAACATCCCAAATTTCTCTTGTTATTTAAAGTTTCAAAACATTTTATCTAGAAAATGTTAAGTGAGTTAAGGCTTAGTAGTACAGTTGAAATATTTAATGATATGCCTGTCTAGCCAACTGTGTAAGAACAAAATTGCACCAACTGTGACGAATGGCGTCAATAATTCAGAGTTTAGTCTCTCGACAACTAACGAAAACTTTTTCAATTGAACGCCTGAAAATTTACTATAACGTCGTGACTGTTTTGTTTATACTTTACATAAAAAGAGCTGAAAATCTTTTTTTACAACTTTTTCCTTCGGGTTTAGATTTATAACGCCGGTTGTAGCAGTCTTGAAGAATAATTATAGGTTGAAGTAAATCGATTTTATTTCTTGTACATTTCATGCTTTTGTTATTTATGATTAAAATGCAATGTATTTTATGTAGTGAAGTGGGTTGACGTTAGAAATACATTTATTTAGGATGATATGGACATGTTGCACGAAACATATTTTTCCTAAAAGCTCTAAACAAATGATCGTTTTAAACGTTATCCTTTTAACTTATATGACACTTCCATCACCATTTTTGCCCTTATTATTTACACCAATTTAGAAGAAACTTTTCAGAAATTGCTTTTTGTCACGAATCCCCATCTTTGTTGTGTTGTATCCTTTTCGATAAATTCTTTTAATATAAATATAGTTTAGAGTAATGCACGAATTTTTAACCGTGGAGTGTACACAGAAACTCTTTTTATGCTTTAATGTTTTCTAATTAAGTTAAAAGCTTTTTCTTTTTTAATGCTGTAGAATTTTTTTTCGTTGGGATTATAGTGTCTCTTTAAAGTTTTGAAAAAGTATTACGGAGGCGATATACCGGATGGGGACTGGACTTCTCGGTCATAGGGATTTAACATGTAAAATCATACTTTGCTCATTTTTTGCTTACCAGTTGATTTTACAAAAAAAATCTTCAAATAATAGTTGTAGAGCATAAAATTCTACTTCTAAATCAAGAAACAAAACTAATTTTGGATCCTTCATAACGCCAGAAATTTAATTGGAAAATATCGAAAATTTGCAGAAATACCATGACATACTTCAAATAAAAATAAATTATCAAATGGTTAACGTTTTATCTTTCATTTATCAATCAAAATAATGGAGCTAGTGAACGTGTCACTTGTTACGAAGTTCAGTTTTATTCCACAAGGTGCGCACAATCGACGGTCCCAAACGTCAAATTACGTTACTTTTATTGTACTGTATAAATTTTTTTGAATAATTATTTTATAAAACATGACCCGTTGTTCTGCTTACGATTGTAAAAATCAGTCAAAATCATTCGAATTTTCAAATATTTAAATTCAAATCTTAAAAAGTTTTTAGTGACACGATCTATTGAGAGTAATTAAATTAATTACTGCAAGACAGATTTATGTTGGCGAGCGATGGGAATGTGCAGATACCTAAATTGGTATTTATCTCCACCAACGCAGTAGTAAACTTATTTAAATTATTAAAGGGGCGTGGCTAAATCTACGCGAACTTACCCCTACCGCTCGCCATCGGGGATCTGTGTTGCAGTTTGCAGACTTAAATGATGAAAGGGGCGTGGCCAAATCTGCACGAACTTACCCCTACCGTTCACCATCAGGTACCTGTGTCGCAGTACTTAAATTATTAAAGGGGCGTGGTCAAATCTGCGCGAAGTGATCCCTCCCATTCGCCATCAGGGATCTTTGTTGCAGCACTTAAAAATTATTAAAGGGGCGTGGGAAAATATGCGCGAACTTACCCCTACCGCTCGCTATCAGGAATCTGTGTTGTAGTACTTATATTAGTAAAGGGGCGTGGCCAAATCTGCGCGTACTTATCCCTACCGTTCGCCATCAGGAATCTGTGTCGGAGTACCTCAATTATTAAAGGGGCGTAGCCAAAACTGCGCGAACTTATCTCTACCGCTCGCCATCAGGGATGCGGGATGCCTAAATAATGGGATTGATTTGAAAGACGAAATAAAAAAAACATTTTTAATTAAACTTAAAATTATTAAAATAGACGTCCGTTCTGTGTATAAGATTTCAGCCGTCGATTGTTACCGAATGATGTCGAACACTCGTTCTTATACCTACTGCAACTGCTTCTTCAGAAAACGTATATGCATTAGGCATCTGTGTTGCAGTACTTGAATTATTAAAGGGGCGTGGCCAAATCTACTTTTTACATGTTAATTCCCTATAGCCGAGAGGTCCGATTACCACCCTGTATTTTATAGAAAGAGAAAAGTGTTTTAAAGATCACTTCTGTAATAACTCGAAAAATAAAAGAGTTTTGGAAGAAAATGTTAAATTTTTATATAATATTTAGAAATCACTGTTGGTTATAAAAACAAAAAGATGTGTAGTCTAGAAATTTTTTGAAATGACAAGTGGATAACTCAGGAACGAACGACTAGTCCGTGATTTATTTTCAAATAATTTTTAGAGAACAAAAGATAATTGAAATAACCCATTTTATAGAATCTTGCAAAGAGATCATTGACTAGTGAAATACACTGTACCTACTTATTCATAAAAATCCTTATAATCCGAGCTCGTCCCTTTTGTCGATGAATACATTTAAAAGGTGCGATGAAACATGGCTTGTAAGAAAGTTTGAAAAGTTTTTAAATGAACCTAACCTGAAGATCTTAAATTATCCAAAGTTACACCATAACTTAACAAAACCTAAACATTTGTTCACAACTTCTGCCCACTTGAAAGATCTAACAATGTTCCATTTATCACTCTCTCATTGTGTAATTTAAATTCTGTTTTGTACGCATACTTAATTGTAAATCGATTAATTTATTCAATCCTCTAATTTATAATTTTTTTTAATATTAATATTTATTTAAACTTTTCGAGACCATATGGCTTTTTACGCCCGTGTAATTTTACAAATGTTACAAGTGACTGAAACAGATCACTGCCTTAAGTTGAATTCATTTACCAACCCACAATTTATTGGCGCCTATACGTATATCTCCGGTATATCCTCCTACGTTAGGTCAGATTAAGATTGAATCACGTTTCGATTTTAAAATTTCCTGTTTTAATTGTAGTAAATTGTTTAGTTATGGCTTTTGTTAAGAAATAAGACCTTTAGGGCAATAACAGTTGTTTATTTTCACAGTATCAAATCAAACTCTCTAATACATAACATCATAATAATTAAATCATTATAATGTGGTTCAATTGCAACCTTTTCTTTTTGACAAAAAAATTATTTTTTCTTTTGTTGCAGATGAATAAATTAAGTACAAATTCCGACCCCGCGGATGTCGACTCGGATCAAGAAGGGGATCCAGAACAACTTTTAGACGAGTGGCTCGGAGAACTCGACAATTTAACTGGGGTAAGTTTTCGAGATAAGTTTTGGTTCTTAATAATACGTCGATTCATTTATTTCGTGCTTTATGCTAAGGTAGTTAAGTACTTTAACTTTGATTGTTTGAGTTTAGTAAAGTGCCATGGTTACACGATTTTACTCCCCAGTTTTGAATATTTCATATTTCTACTTGTAAATTAATTGAGTTGAAGTTGAATTGAAAACAAATTGTTTGAGTTACATATTTATACATACCTATACCTACTGTTGTTGGTTGTTGGAGTAGACCTCCTCTACTACGTACAATGGATAACACGATGTTGCTTATTTAAATATTTATAATTCATTTTAATTTATAACAGGAAATTGAATTAAATTTGGTTAACGATAATTATTATGCAGTTACGTAATTTTGGATGTGTTAATGACTGATTTGTTTTTAGAACGGTAAATTAAGCACCTGGGGCAAGGTAGCATTTAATCCATTAACGATCACTCACTTATAACTTATAATCACCAAGTCGTTGTGTATTGATTTTATTTAGACATCCTTAAAAGTGCATCGAACTGAATCATTACATCGCCAATACCAATAAAAATTAATTTGCTCTTTAAAAATTAAATTAAAAAAAATAAAAGCGCCTTCAGAATCGTAAAGAGTAGTAAGGGTAGTTAGTACGCCGGTATGTTCTTTTTAAAAACAAAATAATTTTTGCGTAAACCTTTTGAAGTTGATAAATGTCCCATAAACTGGCGAATAAAAAGCGAATTGGTAGCGAAATAAAATTGTAATTTCCTTTAACTGAAAAATGAGACTAAAAAATAAGAAAACTGGTAACTTGGAAGTAGGAATTGACTGAGCGTGTCTGATGGAGCGAAACTAAAAGAGTTGAAAATTACTCAAAGAATAGTTTGATGTGTGTTCAATTTTGTAGTTCAGCTCTTTGATTATACGTATAAAAATAACAAACAAAACTGCAAGTTCTAACAGCAAAAGTAATGGAGAAATTTAAATTTTTATTTTACTTGAAATTGTTCTTCAAATAATGGTACAGTCAGCCTCACAATTAATGGCCACCCTTGCTATACGTTAAGCAGGAATTGTGGATGTAACCATCATAACACCCCCTACTTAAATTGAGGGGTAACTTTATTTTGCCAACAAGTAGTAAATCAACAACCTCCCCTTCTGTTCTTTTGTCGTTGTTGGCTAATAACGCCAAGGTGGTCAATAATTGTGAGGCTGACTATACCTAAACAAAACAAGAACTTCATAACTGCAGTTTGTTCGTTAATACCAGATCTACAAAAATAAATGTTTGAATTTCAATTTCCCACAGATGCGATGCATTTTTCATTGTTGGTCCACTAGGCTTTTTGTCATTTTGTTCACTGGCATGTGGTTAAAAATTTGGCAATTTAAAAATTCAAAATGACCTTTGGTGGTAATTTGAAGAGTGGGATGTGGGAATTGGGATAGTGGGATGTCAAAATGTCAAAAATTCTCCCACTTATGAGGAAAGTTCATGACAGCCAATGATATTATAAACTCGACGGAATTAAGAAGTCATCCATAGAATTCTAAAATGGCATTTTCTCTTATAGGCAACGGTTGCTAATTCTCCTTCCGGATGTTTTATATTCTAGGGTTTGAGTGGCTTAGCAGTTATGTTTAGTATAATAATAAATAGTACAACTAGAGCAGAACAGTGAAAATTTCAACGACTCGTACCGTACCGTGACAATGTACAATTGTCACGTTTTCAAGAGTTACACACTATGCTCTTTAGACGACCACAATCTAAAGAACGCTTACAATAAAAATGCTTAACGACAATAATTATCTGGTAGTTTACAACAGACGTAATCGAATGAGCAATTTATCAGTCTGTAAAGTGCATAGTGTGATAAGCTTACTTCCCGAGTTTCAAAAGTCGGTAATATTAACTACTGCAATATTCGTACGAGCAAAGTATCTAAAGTGTAATACCTATTATAGTAAATCAATAAAAGATTTAACTATTTTTAAAAACTTTATAAGTACCTAATTTAAATATTTATAAAAAGTATGTACACATGGGGAGTGTAATAAATTATCACGAGCATCCCGTTTTATTACATCTTTGGAGCAAAATCTCGTAAACTCTTGCACATACAAAAAGTTACTTACACGGAACAAATGTGTATATTTATGGAAGCAATAAGGTTTTGTCTTCTAGTGGGATTATTAATATTTAGTGCTGTTTAAATTACAAATTTTAAAACTCAATTATAGTGTCTTTTTTAATGATAATGAATAATATTTTATGGAAATTTTCTTAACACTGTTGGCACTTATGGACACATCCTAGTCGAGTGTATTGGCTTAGGTAAGTCCACATCAATTAAAGCTGAAACTACTCCATTACACTGTCCTAACCAAATAGCTTATTTAGTCAAGTTAGCATGTAAGATGACATAACCTAGTAATCTTATTCTTGAATTATAACTATTTTGCTACCAGGGGGAAAATTCTTGAGATCCTTCTACTTATCACGAACGATGGGTTAAAACGGGTGTTTTATCTCTAATGCAGCTTGACAACGTTGCATATCCTTTTGTAAACGCCACGTGAATGACGCCAATAACGAAGGAACTTACGTGAAATGTTATTTTTCTGAAATTCGTTTTCAAAGCCACTCGTTTTACAACGACTGCTCTTTGGTAAGTGACAAACTAAACGTAGGAAAAATAGAACCGTTTTGTCTTATCCATTACTGTTTCCATTCACTGTTTGTAGTCCAATCAGCTTAGTGATTTTCATAGGGGTCAACCTCTAACTAATTAGTAACAGGACGGGACCACTTTTAAAAATTTTCATTTGGTGAGTAAAAACAGGGGAAAAAAAGTCTACCGTTTTTTTTTGCATACATACAAAGTTATAGGCCATTGAAGAAAAAGAGGGTGTTCTGCAGTGCTTTTTTGCAAAATACTTGAAAATGAAGCCAAATATCGATAAAATGTAAAGGACCAATATTGTTGAGCATAAAATTACTAACAAAAATTATGTTAGATGTTTTGAGTTTTGACAATCTATTAAGGTGGTACGACCGTTTTCTTAAAGTAGTCATTTTTCCAAATTGTTAATTAACAAAATAATGTTTTAACCTATTTGCAACGCAATTACAATTCTGAAAAAATTCACCTGTTATCTGACATTGTTAGAGAAGATATCCTATGAGTTTCAGATTGTTTCAAGCTCATTTGCCTAAATTATGGTTTTTTATTCATTTAAAAAATGAATTTTTTTTCCGTTCTAGTTTTTTGCAGTTTTAACAACTTTCGAGTTGGCAGAGACTAATCAAACTATGTTAATCTTGTTCCTTATGAAATTTCCGACAAAAATTGTCTGCTTCACTTTTTTGTATCGTCATTTGTTTCTTAATTATTCGCGTGCAAACTTGAAAATTAGTGTGCACGCGAACACCAACGCTAGATATCTATTGTTAGGCTACTTTTTAATTTTTATTGCCTGTTTCATCATTCCTCGATCTCCATTGCTTCGTCATTTTCAGAATAGATGAAAGCTTTTTTCTTGTCCATCGTCTTTTTCAATTTCTTCGTCACTGATAACACTCATTCGGTCACCTTCAACTTCTTGAATAATATTATCGTCGTCTTCTTCATCTTCGAATTCTATTTCTGAACTTATTCGATTGGTAATAAGCGACGTTCCTTGACAAGAGAGACATGCTAGAGAGCATCTTAAACCGGATTTGCAGCATTTGCACGCTTTACCACAAGATCCTTTGTATTTGCGCAATATTATTCTCAGTAATTCATCGGGAGCTGGCTTCAATGTTGTCGTCGTTGAAGTTTTTTTTGCAAAGCTACCACCAATGATGGCACCAACATGACAGTATTTCCAGGGAGTCTACTTTCAAATGCTGAAATGGCTAGATCCATAATTCAAACAATTCTCAATTGGGGTTGGAAACTAACACAGTCTGATGGTCTCATGGCAACTATGACAACATTAAGACTAGTTTTAGTACCCGTGAATAATACCCGAGAGTAATATCGTGCAAATGCAAAGAATCTTGTGGTAAAGCGTGCGAATGCTGCAAATCCTGTTTAAGATACTCTCCAGCATGTCTTTCTTGTCAAGGAACGTCGTGTACCAATCGAATAAGTTCAGAAATAGAATTCTAAGATAAAGAAGACGACGATAATCTTATTCAAAAAGTTGTCGAGGATCAGGCCCGAGAGGTTATTGAAGGTGACCGAATGAGTGGTATCAGTGACGAAGAAATTGAGAAAGACGATGGGCAAGAGAAAACCATTCATTGATTCTAAAAACGACGAAGCAATGGAGATCGAGGAATGATGAAACAGGCAATAAAAATTAAGAAGTAGCCTAACAATAGATATCTAGCGTTGGTGTTCGCGTGCACACTAATTTTCAAGTTTGCACGCGAATAAAACAGAAACAAATGACGACACAGAAAATTGGAGAGAACAATTTTTTTCGGAAATTTCATAAGGAACAAGATTATCATAGTTTAATTAGTCTCAGCCAATTCTAAAGTTGTAAAACCTGCAAAAAACTAGAACGGAAAAAAATTCATTTTTTTAATGAATAAAAAACCATAATTTAGGCAAATGAGCTTGAAACAATCTGAAACTCATAGAATATCTTCTCTAACAATGTCAGATAACAGGTGAATTTTTTCAGAATTGTAATTGCGTTGCAAATAGGTTAAAACATTATTTTGTTAATTAACAATTTGGAAAAATGACTACTTTAAGAAAACGGTCGTACCACCTTAATAGATTGTCAAAACTCAAAACATGTAACATATTTTTTGTTAGTAATTTTATGCTCAACAAGATTGGTCCTTTACATTTTATCGATATTTGGTTTCCTTTTCAAGTATTTTGCAAAAAAAGCACTGCAGAACACCCTCTTTTTCTTCAATGGCCTATAACTTTGTATGTATGAAAAAAAAAACGGTAGACTTTTTTTTCCCTGTTTTTACTCACCAAATGAAAATTTTTAAAAGTGGTCCCGTCCTGTTACTAATTAGTTAGAGGTCCAATGTTTAATGTAATTGGACTATTGCCGCCTTTGTTACCTTGTAGCGATCGGAGTGCAAGGGGTCGGTCATAAATAGACAATTACATTAAAGATAGCTTATACAGAAAGTTTTAAAAAATATGAATTTGAGAGAATTAAGGCTCAGGAGCTATTGTCCCGAAGATGATCAGTTGTTTTAACTACTCTTTTTTATTCTTCTCCTATTTCTACGATTAGAAGCTTTTTAAATTTTCTCATTATTAGTGCGTGACCACGTCGCCACACCGGACCTCGCACTACCCCTAGCATCGTACCGCAAAAATTATAATAACTAATAGTTTACATGAGAATGATAAATTGACGTGCTGTGCTGCCCTCGTACAGCACACTATCATGTAAAACAACGCTTTATTTTTTTGTGCGATGTTAAGTGCAGTACAGGCAGTGCGAAGTGCGGTTTACCGACGTGGCTACGCCCTAAAAGATTAGAAACAATTTCCAGTTAGAACCATTTTGAATTTTGAAATTTTCTAAACATATTCTTAAAGCTCATTATAATATGCAACTTTTTGCCAATTTAATCAATCTCATAACTCTTGCCGTTTCCGAGATCCCAACGTTAGTACAGTAGAACCTCGATAGTCCGGATTAATTAAACCGATGCCATCCGGATTTTTGAAACATCCGGATTACTGATACATGATAGTATGTATTCCGAATTGTCATAAAAGGTTTTATTTTTATTTCAAAATCTTCGTTATGGATTTACGTTACGTTACGTTATTTGGTTGTAGTTAGTAGTTAAGTGAAAGCGGTGCAAACGGACCTTAATCAGCTAAATTCAGCTGTGACTGGATATTTATTTGTAAGCAAGAAACGGAAGACACAGACATCGACAAAGCGCCATTGACTCCATTTTGCAGTAAATAAAAAAAACTAAATTGTCTCCGTTATTATAAATTAATATTATTTTGAATTTCTCTGATTTTTAGTGTTATAGACTTAACCCATCACCACAATTAAATGTTTATTGACTAAAAACTATGATAAGTGTCGGTTATACCACATGCACATTGTAAACCACAAAAACGTTGTCGTTTATGCGATTTAAAAACGAAAACTACGCTTTACTGGAATTTTGTTACGTATAATGCTGGCAAATTCAATCTATGATGTTTAAGCTTATAGTTTTCAAATGGCATCAATCGCTCATTTTAAAATTTTTTGGCGCTTGTGTCGTTTTGTCATGAACGCGTCGACATGTTGATTCGGTTTATTAAAGCATGCAAAAATTCGGAGTATAACATACACAATGAAAGAAATTGTTTCTCCCAAAACTCGGATTATCGAGGTCCTACTGTATCACTTAAAAAAATCACCCTGTATAGAGTTCTGTTGATGCCCTGCCTCTATAATAATTTTTTTTTAAGTTTTCTTGCCGATATTTGTATAGGTGGTCACTAGGGCTCAAATGTTATTTTCCAGTTGCTTTTTTAAATTTAGCATATTTAGTTGTACTTTTATGTTAATTTCCAACCCACATTTACCGTTTCCACTGTTTGTTTGCATAGTTTAATTAGTTTTTTCAAATCTTTATGAGTACACTAGCCTTTGCTTAGAGAACCGTTAATGTATCTTCTAAATGTTACTTATTAAAAATTGTGCATTTGTTCGTATTATAAAGAGCTTAATTTTAATAAGGGCGTGCAAACTCTCTTATGCAAAAACGGACGCAAGAAAACAAGACAAAAGCGACAAATCCGTTAATTATTTCATCTAGTAATTTTAATAAGAATTTATGGATTTCGCTTAATTGTTGATGTTTTTTTAAGGAACAATTGCTCGTAAATTATTTACTATATTTTCATTAAATCTTGATGGGACAAGCTGCGCTTTACGATAATTAAAAGCATTAATATTATTAATTTATACTGGATACTTCCAAGCAAATATCTTTTGATATTTATAAATCTCACGGCGAATGCGAATTTAGGGGGGATTTTCTTTGTGGGGAAAGTTTCAACTTTCTTTCGAAATAATGAAAAAATAATCGCCCTCGAGTATTTTATTCTCCACCGCCGACTGTGACTGTGGAATTTTTAAATGGAAAAATAATTTTTATTAACCTCTTTAAATTTGAATTAATGGCAAATTTCTGGCATAAATGTTGGTTGTCACGAATGCAATCTCTGACTTTGCTTATAGCTCCAAAACCACGTTTTGTTTGCGACTTTTGTTCTCAATGACAAACATAACTTACACCTGTGTCAAGGATTCTGTTATAAATAATATTCTAACTAGGTAACCTCAACACCTGAGAGATATGAAACGTTATATTTTTTTATCTTGCATACTACACGTATTTTTTGTGTAAATTATAGTCTACGTTTTAACAACGGCCACAGTGTTAATTACTTTTTATTTGAATTGTGTTTTTTTGCCATTCGCAAATGTTAAGCGCGCTGCTTTTACTGTTAAACTGTTAGCAAGTCAGGAACATGTAGGAAGATTAACATGTAGTAATCGACTGGGAAGAGAATTATCTTTATTTCCCGGATGTTAAATAAACTTTGTTACGTCACGATACTTGTGCTAATTTTAGTAGCTACCTTAATCTCTGTCTTTCGTTAAATTTCTTCCCCTAGCTCTCTAACTGATATTATGACTGAGATTTTTCTTCAAATTTCAATTTTTTTTGTAATTTGCACCTTCTGGCCTCAGTTGGAATTCTTGTATAAGTAAGTAATCCGTTTGCAACCCTTCGATTGAGTTTAATCTCATAAGTACAAAGAAAATAGCTTGTTTTACAGGTCAACACCTAAAATGAACTTAACTTGGCTAAGCAGTAACTTTATTGATCTAGTAAACCATCGGTATTGGATTTCCTTAGGTTAATATTACTACGTATTCCTCACAAGTGTGTGTGAGAGCTTTAAGACTGATTGATATCAAACAAGTAAATGCAAGAGAAATTAAGGGTTTATAAAAAGCATTTCGTGTATTGGGTAAAATGTTGGTTTTGCAGTAATGGTCATTTCCAAAAAATTTGATGTTCAATTTTTTTGTATGTTATTTTAGGGCTAGCTTTAATAATTGTTTATGCTAGTGTTTTCACGTAAAGACGACATCAAGAATATTGTTAAAATAGGTAACATGATATGGATTTTATAACTCTTTGAATAAAATTTTTACAATTATATTTCAAGCAATTATACTGACATTTATGAAAAATGATTCATTGTTATTAAAAATTTAAGAAAGATACAGGCACATCAATAAATTAAAAAATAATCATGGCAAGCTTGAAATTTGTCATTGTCACCTGTACTTAAATATTGAGATTCATTATTCTTAAATGTTAAATTTCGCTTTAAAATCGTTTATTTAAATGAAATACAAGGAATTACTTTATTGATGATGGTCAGTTTTCGTGATAACCAGTAAAAGCTTCAAGAATCTTCCAGAGTCTTGTAATAATTTTAATTTATTTGAAGTTCTCAGGTCGAGATCCTATCGCAAAATTCACAGTATAAAAAACTGTTAAAGGTGTATTTAAATAAAAATCAAGTCTGGGAGTTCAAAATTATCGAGAAAAAAGGTGGAAAATTACTAAATGTTAAGATCTTTTGACCACGAGTCCCGAGCTAGAACCACCAACCACTACTGTGACCCTAAGAAGAATTTTAAGAAAAAGAAATTTCATTCCTGTAAGACATATTGTATTGTATTGTACTCAGGGGTCGATTGGCTTCTAAGCCTTACAGAACTGCGACCAGTGTTGATCTTTTGTTCATATCCCTATACTCGTATTTATGTTCTCAGGAATTCAATCTTGCCAGCGAAGCATAGAATGTCCCTGAGAAGTTTGCTTTTCACTTCTTCAGGACTTGAGCCTGCCCTAAATGTTTCAGCCTAAGCCGAGCTAAAATGCATCACAATTACAGAGAATGTGTTCGGTGGATTCGATCTCCGATTCACAGAGTCTGCATATGTCACTATCCTCCACTCCCAGTTTCTTTAGGTGATACCTCACTGGACAGTGTCCAGTAAACAGGCCCGTGATGAGTCTGATTTCGTTCTTTGATAATAGTAGAAGCTTTTTAGCTTTTTACAATGAATTTCTTCGACTGTCTTTGTCCTGGTGTGTTGTTCTAGTGAGAATTTGAGATGTCGCTTTTTGAAAATGTTCTATTTTTTATGTTTTAATAAGTTTTAATGAATTTTAAATCGATTGCTTAGTTTTTAGTTTCAGTTAACTGCTAATTATCCTCAAGAAAATTTCTGAGGTGGGGGCCTTTTCCAATCTACAGCCCTGACGTTTTTAAAGCTTTTGGTTAACTAATCTCAGCATTTTTAACATGAAACTTTTGATTGGTTCTACGACAAGACAAAACGCGTGATTTTGACGAAATCAATAAATTGTTAATTGATTTCGATTTGTCAAGGACAACTGTAAGTAGGCAAGTCAAATTGATCCAACATCGACATTAAAATTTTATTGTCGAAATTAAAGTTTTATTGTACGGCTACTATTAGGGTTTTAAACAACTACCTACTCCAATTAGATAGATTCGTAAAAAGCCTTATAATATTATCAAGAAGTTTGTGCCGATCTTATACTGTTTACATACATAACTTACGTTATCTTAAGATCAATTGAATTATCTTATGGTGCATTAATATTAATATAATTTTATTGATGTAAATTGGCTCCAATCAATCAATCAAATCAAAAGTGACGATTTTAATTAAAATTTGTTTTCAAATTGACGTCTAGAATAAAGTTCAACAAATCGCTGGTCTAGAGGTAAAACTCACTAAGTACACTTTTTGACCAAAGTTACATTTTGTCATTATCTACATCAGTAGAATGAATTCTTTGCGTTGTAAAACTCAGTAAGTGACTATGACGTTTATTTACACAGATTGGCAGTAGAAAAAGTCATTTAGTGCATTTTGTTGAATTTATGCTTGGAGGTAAAACTCATTCTGTACTTACGAATTCTTTCCACTCGGTTATAATCGCGTTTTGTGCAATAGTGACTCTTATTATAATGATGACTGTCATGTTTGATGCGATTGTAAAAGTACAGTGAAGTGCAAAAGTGTATTTAATTGTGGTTTAACATGGATAAATTAATGGTAAGTATTTTTATTATGTTCTATTTTTACGTAAAACCCATTATTTTCTTCAATTTTACCTCTTTTGTCATTATCCCTACATAATTAAATTATTGTTGAGTTTGTAATCAAATTATTGCTAGTAAATCACCACAATAAGGAGTATTATCTTGTGACGACCTATAATTTTATTTTATTTTTCTAGTGCTCTAGTTCAAAGCAACGTGTTCCCCAAAATGTAAGCGCTAGGACCAAATTAATAATGAATAGGGCTGAACCATGGAAGGAAGACGCTGCAGATAATGTGAGTTGAAATATAATAATTCTATTCATTATTAGTATTACAATTTATTTTGTTATATAGAAATTAATAATATATTATATTTTTTTATTCAGGTTAACATGGTTTTAAAAAATCATATTACACAAAACCCAGATAACCACGAATTACCAGTGATGCACCCGAGTTCTACTGCTAAACATGTCAATGTAAGTATCAATTTGTAGTTGCATTTGTGATTTTAGTTCTTTTGATTTATTCTGTTTGTAGGTATATTTGATTAATTTTTATAATGCTTTTAGGAAGTGCAGCTGGTGCTAAATGAGTCTGTGGAAGAAGCAAATAACCAAGATGATCGAGCAAAAATGAAGAGGCGTCCTAAAAGGTCTAAGGTTAATAATAACAGTATTGTACAGTATAGTTCAAGTAGTGATGAGGATTTCTCGCCTTGCAACTCTGATGATGATCCTCTCTTTTGTCCATCAAGTGAAGAGGGGTTAGAAAATATTTCAGATTTTTCTGACTATGAGCCTGTGCAAGAAAATCCTTTTAACAAAATAAAAACATCACGATGGCGCCAAAAAAATACAGCTAGTTGGAAAGTCAATAACACAAAAGAGCTACGTTCTAAATGCTTACCATATACTAACAAACGTAAAGCATGTACAGCAAAGAGTCCAAAGCCAGTGGACTGTTCAAGTTGCAGATTTAAGTGCTCGACTAATTTTAGTCAAGAAGACAGAATAGAAATTTGTCTGACTTATTGGAGCTTTAATGACTATAAACGTCAAAAAGATTTTTTGGTAAAAAATGTTGTTCCAGCCCTACCGAAACGCCGTAGGAATCCAGAAAGCCTCAAGACTAAGTTGGTATCAAAATCTTACTTCCTAGATGGTAAATTTGGGCGTCACCGGGTATGTGCCAAGTTTTTTGAAACTACTTTATGTATATCCAATGGTCCAATCAATACTGCATTACGTGATATCAGCTCTGCCGGTTGTTTTATAGGAAAGGACCAAAGAGGTAGAAAGAAACCAGGGAATAAAACCAATGATGAATCAGTAGCTCGGGTGAAGGAGCATATTGAAAGTTTCCCTTGTGTGGAATCACATTATGTAAGAAAAACTAGTAAAAGGCGATATCTTGATCCCAATTTATCAATTTTAAAAATGTATGAGTTATACAAAATTACTTTGTCTGAAAATGATAAACCAGTTAGCGAATGGAAATACCGTCAGATTTTTTGTCGAGACTACAATTTGTCCTTCTTTATCCCAAAAAAAGACCAATGTGCTACATGCAGCAAGTATAACATTGCTGATTCAAAGCAGAAACAGAATATGGAACTAGAATATTCTATGCATGTTATAAGCAAAAATGAATGTAATGAGGCTAAGGAAAGAGATAAGCAACATTCTGCAGTAGACCCCACATTTGTTACTGCAACTTTCGATCTTCAAAGTGTGCTTCAACTACCATACTCTGCAGTATCGCAATTTTACTATTCAAGAAAGATTTGTGTGTACAATTTAACCATCTATGAAGGCGATGGTACTAATGCATATTGCTACTGCTGGAATGAGCTTAACGGCAAAAGAGGTAGCAATGAAGTAGGATCTATCTTGCTGAAATACATAGAGACCTTACCACCCACCGTTCACAGAATATCCTTATTTTCAGATACGTGCGGAGGCCAGAACCGCAATCAACAGGTCGCTGCTGCTTTACTTTATGCTGTTCAAAATTTCCACTTCGATACCATTGAACAAAAATTTTTAGAGTCCGGACATTCCTATATGGAGTGCGACTCTATGCACTCAGCTATAGAGACATCCAAAAAACACAAATGTGCGTACATAATGAACGATTGGTTGGAAATATTCAAAAGTGCAAGGTCTAGAAGAGGAAAATGTAAAAATGATCAATATAAAGTTACAGAACTGAAATTTAATGACTTTTTGGACCTTCATGGTATGGCAGCCACGTTAATAAAAAATAGGACCGTTGATGATGATGGACAGAAAGTAAACTGGTTGAAAATAAAATGTTTAAAATTTGAGAAAACCTCCCCAGGAAAGATATTATTCCGATACGACCACTCTTCGCTATATAAGACTTTGTCTGTGTTAGGTCGGGGTAGACCAAGGACTCAGGCATCTATAGAACCAAAACGAATTTATAAGCAATTGCTACCTATTGCAATTCAGAAAAAAAATGACCTCATCAAACTTTGTAAAAATCAACTAATTCCGCAAGAACTTCATCACTGGTATGAAAATCTTCCAACTACCTCCTCAAAAGAAGTTGAGAGATTATCGGAACCAAATTTTGATGAAGATTCTGATTCTATTGAATAATTTTAATTAAGTTTTCTTTGTAAATTCAGTAAAACTATGTAAGGTTTAATTCGGTAACTGTAAAACATACAAAAATATATTTGTGGTAAACTTCATTAAGTACCTGTACATCATTTTTACAAGTAAATAAACAAAAGGCAGTTTCTCTTCAACTTCTGTTTGTTAAATAATATAATTATTAACGATTTCTCATTTAGAATTCTTTGATTGAGCAACAAAAATATTTATAAAATCAAATTTTTGATCAAACCTCATTATCTCCATACTTACTAAATGTCACATAATGAGTTTTACCTCTAGACCAGCGAAATGTAGTAATTAGTAGTATACATAACATACACAACATTGACAGTAGGCTTTCAAATAGTTTTCTCTTGAAAATAATTTCAACTGTTAATAAACAAAGAAAACGTCGACATTTAATAACAAAATTCACTGGAAATGAATTGTAAAGAAAATGTATGTTCTTATGGGAATATTATGAGTTAAGTTGTAACAACTTAAACTTATGGTAATTTGGATCTATTCAAAAATTGTAGGTGTAGATATATTATTTTTTTAAACAATAGGCGCTAACTCACATCTACACGCCCTTTCCCAAAAATGACTGCACCCTTAAAAAAGCTAATATCATGCTATTAAAATAAACCTCTCGATAAGTCACACGTTTATAATAATTTCCTCTAGGTGTTTGTAAATTGTTTGAATTTTTGTTATTTAAACCGTCGAAGTTAATCTAAACAAATAAACTGTGGAAATGTTTGACATTGCTTTTCACATTTCCTGTATATTTATGCAAAATTAATACAACCAAAACTGTTGTTAACCACTTATTTATCAGCTCTTTTTATTAGTTTGGTTTGGTATCGCTCGATAAGGTTTAGCAAAAAAAAAGCGTAAACAAATCTAATCTTAATAAACAATCGCATTAGATGAGCCTTTTCCGGATTGTTTACCTCTGAATGCATAAAATGTGATGGGTTTAAAAAATGCTTTGTTATCTTCGTCGACCGTACCTTCAAAGTAATGGAAAGAAATATTTATCTTGGATAAGCGCGTCTCTTATCGATAGTGTAAAGGGATCAGACCTTTTCGACATTGTTGAACTCGATGGATATATGCATTTTTAATAGTGCCATGTACAAAAAGACACTGCCATTGTGTTGATGAAGTTATTTTAATTGATAACGATTAAACTTGGAATTTCAATTTTTATTCCAACGCGAAGTGGATATTGTTTAAAAATATGGTGGTTTATGAATTTTCTTTTAAAATAAATGAAAATCGAGTGTTCATAGATTTAATCACATCGCATTAATTTCATGGCGTATATCCATAAAATAATTTTTCATTAGTATTAAAAATATATTTCAACTTGTCGGTAAGGTAATTATAAATTGATATTGAAAAATTAATCGATGTCTATACGCACGAGGTCGATTTACCTGTTGCATTTATCAGAAAACTTTTTAATTAAAATCAATGAGCAATAACACTTTTCTTCATTAACGTTGCAACGACTTCTAGGGAATTGGATTAAAATTTTATTATCTTAACATGTAATAATGATAATACTTCAATAATGAATCAATTAATTGAACTAATTTAATCCTCAATTAAGTTTAAAGCTCCTTGTGAGCATGCCGTATAGCATCTTTAGCTAATTTGAAAGCCTTTGTAAATTTTAATCAAAAGCACGAAGTGCAACTTTATTTGGTAGGTACCTATTTATTATAATTTATAATGTGTGTTCGACACGCACATCAGTTACTGCGATTAATAAATTATAAAATCAGTTTTAAGAGCCGTATGCTACTAGACTAATTTCAGTCCTGAAATTAGCACTAAGAAGATTAGATGAAGTCACCGAAGTTTGACGTTTTGGCGTTTTTTGATAAAATAATTTGGAACTAACACGCTGGTGACTGGGCCTCTCGCTCATAGGGATTTAACATGTCAAATCATACTTTTGTAATTTACTGCTTACTAATTTATTTTAGAAAAAAACTCTTTCAATAAAGGTTTTAGAGCATAAAATTCAGCATCTAAATCAACAAACAAAATTAATTTTAGATGCTTCATAAACGACAGAAATTTAATTTGAAAACTTTGAAAACTAGCAGCAATAACGATTGCCTTGAAACAGAAATAAAAATTGTCAAATGTTTTACGCTTTATCTGTCAAAATAATTTTGTTTTTTATATTTAATTAATGATTCTATTAACGGCCGTGATTATAAACGACAAATAAAGTTAATCTCGAGAATAAAATTTATATTTTTTATACATGTCAACGTAGTAAAATTTGAGGTTAAGTTCTTTTTGTGTTGTTTATATTCAAACGTCAAACTTTGACATTGTAACGCTGCTACGTTGCCATGTCTAAAAAATATAAATTTTATTCTCGAGATTAACTTTATTTGTCGTTTATTTTTATTTAATTTAATTAACCTCAAAAATTGTTTTTTTCTGCAACCGTCTTAAATGACGTGTGTTTTAATTAGGCAATCCAGCTACCTGTCAAATCAAATCTAATATGGTGGATGGTTGGCAGGTTGCGCGCATGCGTAAACCACGTGACTACTTGCACATGTAAACAGCCTATTAGCATAGAGCTTAGGAAGTGCATCATTTTCCCTTTCGCTAAACGCCACTGCCACTGTTTCTAGGTTAGGTGTTCTTTGATAATGGTTTTTGAATTTATGATATTAATAGTAATATTTACTGTGATAAACTGCCTACAACCTGTACCGTTGTTGGTTGTGAAAGTGGCGCAGATCGCGAGTTCGTTATTTTTTTTATTATTTTATATTGTCCAAATGTAAATGTGTTATTAAAAAAACGACGAGAAAGTTGGATGTGGTTGGATAGCTAGGATTAAAACGCCTGATCTGAGATCTGCCAGAGTCCATACTCAGGAGGTACGAAAGAGTTTGTAGCAGGCATTTTATAACCGGTAAGTAAATATGTCGTGGCATGTGTACTCATAAATAAAGCAACAAATAGTTTTTGCCCACTACTACAGGCACTGAAATAACTTATGATTGCAATAATTACCTCCTTAACTAAATAAATAATTATCGTACTTATTAAACTAACGAAGTGTGCTTTTTTAGGGAAACCGTGCTTTTTAGCAAATGAAAATTACCTAGACTGAGCTCCATCCTAGCACACGAGTTATGTGTAACCATTTCGAAAAGGAAGAGCAATTTGGACTCAAAAAATTATAACCGATAGAAGGAGAAAATAGGTATGATAGTTAAGGTGCTTTCACCTGAACAGCTATAAAAACATGAAAAAAATTTACATTGCACTATTTTCTGTTTATAAATAATATGCTGGATGTTTTGTTAACAGGTGCAAAATGCAGAGTTTGAAAATCCTATTTCAGAGGAAGAAGTTGACGGTTTTGCTACCCAAACGGATATGACCGCTGAAATGTTAACTGTAAAATTTGAGCAGTTACCTTTGCATCTAAGAAAATTACCGAGAGCATGACACAAATGTCTCTCTTTGGATTGATAGAAGATATTTTTAACCAAAAGTGGAAATATTAACAGGCTTTGAATATACGATCTATTTGTACTAAATATATACTTTTTAGAAATACCTACACTATTATAATTGACTTTATATTATATAACAAATTTTAAATAAATACATGTATGTATTATCAATAAACAGCCTTCAGATAATCGTCTATTCGGTTCTAAAGAATCCTAAATGCTAAGTCATAAAAATGCAGGAAAGGATAGTTTTGAAGCACAAATTCATGCTTTAGGGCCTTAAGTTTAGGCGATTGGGATAAAAATGAATTATATAATAACTTTTTAATTCAATTTACTTGGGTTTTTAGGATGATATGTAATTGTAAACTATTTACTACATCGACTGGTGTAAAAAAAAATTTACTTTTTTGAGGATCATTTTCAAAATGATAATATCTAATTATGTTATCACTAAATAGCCTGAAGATATAATAGTTCACGGACCTCGTCTTAAGATAATGTTTTAACCTTAATTGTAAGGATTTTTAACCAAACTTTATCATCGTCAACCTAACTTCTTAAAAAATATTGTAGATGGGGACCTTTATATTCATGATTGTAAATGGGCACCTTTACTTTTTTGAAGGCTGCCAACCAACCACCATTTTTTGTCACGTGGTTTGGATTGCCTAATACCATTTTTGACATTAGCTCTGTTCGTTTGACTTGCACTAGTTACTACGAACAGTTAGTGAACCAATGAGAATAAAGAATACAGAATGAAGTCTACAGTCATTGGTTTACGGACTGCTCCGAGCAACTAGTGCAAGTCAAGCGAACAGAGCTATTAAAAGTTGACGTTGTGTTACTAATATAAAAATATCCGCGTTGCTAAGCAACACTTTTAATCCTCGCCTTAAAAGTAACTTTTAATACTAAAATCGTACAGATTTAAATAATATATACAGAAGTCAACTGTTGTATAAAAAATTACACAACTATTATGGTACCTGTTTAATTCTAATTATCGATACAAAATTAAATAACCAAAAAATGGGTCTGTAGTCATTATTTTCTTTTTCTTAGAAGGACACAGAGTTTTGAAATTTTCTCAATATTTACCCAATTTTTTATATTTAGTGTTGCCTTCACTATTGAATATTGCACCCAGAGGGTAGAAGGCTTCATTTTAGTGGACAGAAAAGTATGCTAATAGTAGGTACGCTTTCCGTGTACAATTTTATGTTTTTCTCCTTAAACCAATCCAAAAATCTGTTATAGGCATATTCGTATATTTTTCTAGATTTATTGGGCAGAAGTTTCGAAACACCTTCTTTTGCACGTTTTGAAATTTCTGGTGGTGTGGCGATTTCATTATCATTATCTTCGTATTCAAACATTTTTGATGAGAATTCGCCAAAATTAACTGTAAATACTCTAAGATTCGTTTAACTGTCAGTTTGACAAAATAAAGAAAATTGCAAACAAAAACCAAGAAGAGTCGATTTTAGTAGCGTTTTCTGATTTCTCTCATCTTAATTTTTATTATTTTAAATTCGATTTTTTCGGTTGCAGAAAAAATAGTATGTCTCATTCGGATTAAAAGTGTCTTTGTTTGGCGCGCTAATTTTTGCATCCGCGCGGCTACGCTTCGCTTCGCCTTGCAAATGCAAAAATTGCTAGCCAAACAAAGCTCCACTTTTAATCCTAATGATACAATATACTATTTCTGCTAATTTTCAAAATTTTACAATTAAGTTTGTGACGGTATTAAGAACCCAAACTTAATTTTGTTTCTTGATTTAGATGCAAAATTTTATGTTCCAAAACTATTATTTAAAGATTTTTCTTCTAAAATGAATTGTGAAACAGGAAATTAGCAAAGTATGATTTTACGTGTTAAATCCATATGACCGAGAGGTATACAGAATCATGACAATTAATTAGAAAATGTTATAAATTATTGTATGTAAAAACTTCTGAACACGTCAAATTTCAAATTTCTTTTTCATCGAATTTTTTTAGTACTGGTTTCAGGATTGAAATTAGTGTAGTGGCATACGGCTCTAAGGTTTTGTCAAATTAGAACTTTTCTGCATTAGTTTCTCTAATTAACGTTCTTCAAATATTGATTTCGAAGTTAAAATTCCTATTTCTATTTAACGAAATATAATTTCATTCAAACGAAGTTTTTAGGTATAGTTTTGTCAAATTAATGAGCTGTTAAGCTATAAGTTGATTTTTCGGATTTTCTTTTTTAATTCTGAATCGTATGTCAATGTGTATGGATGAATTAAGAAAAACTGAGACGAGCTTAATAAAAGTTTGGTAACCAGCAACTACCAACGTCCTTCTCACTTCTGAAAATACCTAAGTACTCCTTTACTTCTTGGAGTCACTTTCTGGAATCGGCGTATTTTGGTTTTGGATATGATATAAGGAGTCACACGAGTAAGAAATGAGGTTAACTTTTTTGGGAAAAATTAAGCAACCAGAATCAGCATGAAATTTCAAAAATTGTTATGCGTATTTAATTCGCGGTTTTCTCCCGGTTAATTAATTTAATTGGCGAGCAATATCTCACCATGGACCATGATATCCGGGCATGGATGAACAAGATCTCACCATGGACCATGATATCGGGCATGGATGAACAAGATCTCACCATGAACTATGATATCCGTGAATGAATGAACCACCATGTATCATGCTAGTATGCACAGCATCCATAGGCAACCAATCCGTGGATATCATGGTCTATGGTGAGATCTTGTTCATCTATGCCCGGATATCATGGTTCATAGTAGGGATTCATCAAGTCAAGTAGCTTGATGTTTGTACAAATTACTTGACTTGAAAATCAAGTTTTTCAAAAATTCAGTACTTGACTTGGCTTGATTTACTGTCATTACTACTTGACTTGATATTGCTTGATAAGCTCTAGGAGATCGCGTATGGCTTCCCTTTCAAAGTCTGTAGCGTAAAGCAGCGGCGATTCTTTGTAACCGATATCTATGCCTGCGTTATCAAAGCGCTAACTTTTTTGAAGGCAATATCAAGGAAAGCGAGTAGCGACCATTTGTGTTGGGTTCTCTATATGAACAATAAACCCATAAACAAACCACTTCTTTTCCTGACTAGGCTTTCTCAGTAATCTCCGCATAGTTGTTATTGAAGTACATATATTGGTAATTATTTTTATTTTTTTATTTTTTAAATAAAAAATCAAGCTACTTGATTATTCAAGTACTTGACGTTCGAACTACTTGACTTGACTTGATCAAGAAGCTTGAAAAGCAAGTCAAGCCGCGAATCTCTAGTCCATAGGGAGATCTTGTTCATCCATGCCCGGATATCATGGTCCATGGTGAGATCTTGTTCATCCATGCCCGATATCATGGTCCATGGTGAGATCTTGTTCATCCATGTCCGGATATCATAGTCCATGGTGAGATCTTGCTTGCGAATCAAATTAATTGACTGTGAGAAATCCGCGAATTAAATTGATTGGTTGCAAAATTAACAGAACGGATCTTAGCGATTTCTTATGGGATTAAACATGGGAAAATGTCCAGAACTTCTATAGCCTATCTACTCGGTTCTTAAGGAAAAATGTCGATTTATTGCTTGAAATTGTGAGAGAATAATTCCGAGAACATTTTTGAGAAAAACAATTAATAAAACAGTTTAAGCAATCCTGGATTCATAATAGTAGCAAAAGTAGCAAATGTTACGATCGCCGCGCCCTGCAGAAAAAAAAATATATCGCGCGCACAAATGAGCTATACTCTCTCCATCGAACAGATGCAGCTAAGCCACTCCCCACAAATTTCTGTCAAATAAGGGTGACGCATGTCAGTTCTTGTGTGAGTGTTTTAAACTAAATTTTCAAAACTCGACCAATAGAAAAATTCTATTCGAATATTACGCGCATTTTTTGGGAGTGGCTTAGCTGTATCTGTTCGATGAATAGAGAATAGTGATGTAGGAACTCGCGCACTTCATTTGTCTAGTGTTATCTGTTATCTATCAATTTTCTCATTAATAATTGAAAAAAGTTTGTTTGTAAAGGGCCAAAAGCTCTAGTGGCGTAACTATAATGGTTCCGTGTACGCCGTGAAACCAAGCTCGTGAGTTTCAGGGATTCAGGGAGTTTTTCAGTCCTCAAGAGCGGACTTTTTTGTAAATTTTCACTTGCGGCGCTTAGTGGCTATAGAAAATCTTAGGAATCCAGACGCGGGTTATGTCACTACGCCACTGCATGGGTTTCTTGATAGCATTTGCTACAGGTCCCGCGCTGGCTTAATCCGGCACTGAGTTTAAGGGCTCATTTTACAGTTGAGACTCAACAGCGATTTAAATTGAACTCTGGTTGAACCTGAGTTCAAGGCAAATACGTATTATAAAATCAGGTTCAATGATAGTTTACCGTAGTAAAACTCAAGTTTTGCCAAAGTCTAACGTAAGTTGTGTAGGTATGTAAAAATCGACCCTAAGAAAACTTATGAACCGTTTTTATGTTGTAGACGCTGTAACCATACCCAAATCTGGTCATATAGTAACCAAAATTCTATTATGAACATTACGGTAACTAAAATACACAAATGCGTCTTTAATCATATAAATTATTTGGTTAATTAGCGACACAAATGCTCTTAAAATTAATAATCTCAATTTATATAAAACCCCAAAGCGTTATGTACATTTAAGGTGAAATTTTATTGTATCTAATGTCTTCAACATCATCAGCATCAATAATGAATATCATAGGTGAACTTGAAGAGACTTCTCAACCCCGACATTCTCACACCTAAAGTAGTGTTGAACTGTTGAGAACACAACTTTTATTGTTAACATAAAGTTAACGGTTTTCATTTCCAATTCCAATACAAACCTCGCTGTCATTTCGCCTTAATTACTTTATCAATAAAAGAATCTTTTTTTTTTCAAATTTTATTTATGGTACCTATACCCGAAATAACTGGAGATTTAAAATCGTGGCGATTGGATATGACGTGTTAATTTTAAAAGACAGTTAGTTTTTAATCGAGCAATGGGGAAATGAAAATTTTAGTAGTTCGTTTAAGTTAAAGCCGTATATCAATCTATTTGTAAGTACTTAGTAAATCAGTTTGATGAATTTGGATGCTAAATTTACCCCTTTAATGAGTTTGTTGGCGTGCTACATTCTAAATTTATCTTTTTTAGATATGTAACGCATTTACTACTTTTCAACTAATTTTTGTTTCTTTTTTTTCTGATGAGAAACGGATAACTAATTTATTTTTTTAATTAAAATCAGAAGTCTCGTGCATGTGTGGTCTGGATCTTAGTGGGTGTGAAGAACGGCACGTTTTGGTATATTTGAACGTTTGTTTGAACGTGACTATATCGTTTTAGTTTTAGTAGAACAAGGGGTGTTTAATACCCTCGTGACTTGTTAAACAATGCCGTTTGGTTTTTGTTAATTTGTATCCATACTATGCCATTAACTTTAGAGGTGTTTTTGTCCCATCAACATGTTGACCGAACATTTATTTATGTTATCAGTATAATACGGTAAATGAAAAAATTGATGAAAATTTTCAGGGGAAAACTCTTTATATGTATAAATCCCAAACAGAAATTGAAGTAAAAATCTTTAAATCGTAAATATTTGTGGAAAACAAAGAGGAAAATGCATTTCCGACTTTGTACTATAGATTGAACTTCCTGTCGGACAAAGCGTCAAAACAAGGGGAAGACCCTAGGATATGTCTTTACTTACAAGGGACGAAAATTGTTGGGGTGTTGTTAATTTCAATTCTAAGCTTTTACTTATTTAAGAAAGATCAAAAGCATTTGTTATTATTCATCGTTAATGCGCTATTCTTTATTATTTAAATTATCAAATAAAAACGTACTTATTATAATAATTATCGATTAACGTTTACTGTTTGACATACAAAATGAGAGTCGTATCAACATGTAGATGTAGATGCATGCGTATGGAAGGAATTCTTATGGTAATACGTGCTTGCTAAAGGATGGCGCCTATTTACCACAGCCGCCAACTTTTCTGAATGCCGATGGCTACTGATGCCGACACACATGGAATAAATTTAATTGGTTTTAATATAGCGAATATATGGTGCGTGATGTGTGAAAACATAAACCATAACAAGTTGGTTAAATGACCTAATGTTAATGAAATCTAATTTTCCGGCTACAATTTTATGCGGTTTTTTAATTTATTGGCTATTCAATTTACCTACACACAAAAAAAACAACTATATCGACAAAAAAACTGTTATTAACAAACAATCCCGTTATTTTTATTGATTTTAGAGACTAATAGAAAAATTGTTTTTTGGGTGGCCACTGGCCAAATACAAGAGAGTGGGTGGCACGGTTGGGTTCCAACAAGTATCTCACTTCTCTGCATGAGACTACTGCCTTACAATGTAGGACTTCATTTCTCGAAGGCTACTGGGGACATAACAAAAATAGTTATATGTAATTATTATCTATAAATATAGAATATCATATCAAAGGAGCTAATTAGTACACTTATAATCTGATTGAGTACCTCTATTTAGATGTTGTTAGTCGTGAATAATGGAGTGAAAGTCTAATCACCATAAGAATTAACATGCATGTTTGAAGTCGATTTGAAAGAAGATGAATGCGTTTACTGCAAGTGAAAACCGCTGTGAAGGTCTGAGGAAAAATATGGAATACGCTTCAAGCTGTAGGATCAAGTAGCCTTGTTTTAATGCACCAGTATACCGGGTGTTTCACTTAGCATGCTCACCATGGGTATCTCGTAAACTGTAAGAGATACGAAGTCGGTTAAATGACACCAAATGTAGCCTCTTTCATAGCCAACTCGATCGTACTTTTGTTTTTTGAAAAATATTATTAGCACTCTAGATATTTACAAAAAACTGAAAAAGTTCATTTTCTTTCAATGCCTATACCTTTTTTATTAATCAAGATAATTTTAATTTAAAAAAAAAGGATAATAGGCACTACTAAAACCTATAAATTTAATATACAAAAGAATTTTTTTATTAGGCCGTTTTGGAGATATGATGCAAAGTTATATTTTTTTAAATGCAAACCTAGTAGTAATATTATGTTATTGTATATCTAATTCTTTTCTCTTTTCAAAAATATAAGGGTTGATAGGCTTAATTTTTCAAATTCTTGTTTGCTAACATAAAATTAAATAATAAATTTGTTATTTAATGTTAAAAAAAATTTTTTTAATCCAATATTCCTTGAAACAATCGAATAAAAAAAACAATTGAAGTTAAATAAAAGAATATCAAAAAAAATGTAAAAAAATTCATAAAAAAATACTAAAAAATTAAAAAAATCAAAAAATTTATAAACGTGTATTTTTGAAAAGAGAAAGAAATTAGCTTTGCAACAACATGAAATTGAGGTTAGGTTTGCATTTAAATAAATGTAACTTTGCATCATATCTCCAAAACGGCCTTATAAAAAAATTCTTTTGTTTATTTAATTTATTGGTTTTAGTAGTGCCTATTATTACTTTTTTGAAAATTGAAATTATTTTGATTAATAAAAAAGTTATAGCCATTTAAAGAAAATCAACTTTTTCAGTTTTTTCTAAATATCTAGAGCGCTAATAATATTTTTCTAAAAACAAAAGTACGATCGAGTTGGCTATGAAAGAGGCTACATTTGGTGTCATTTAACCGACTTCGTATCTCTTACAGTTTACGAGATCCCCATGGTGAGCATGCTAAGTGGGACACCCGGTATAGGTTTGAAAAGTACCAATTAAGTATGGATAATTTGGGATTATATAGAACGTTTGAGAGGGGGATCTTTTTTGTACCCTGTTTTGCAATTTATTGTTCTTCACGAGGGGTTATCCACTGTCTGCAGTCAATGTGCAAAAATTGAGCTGTCAACGGTAATAATCTGCGGTCAGTGGCTACCATCGCATACGCAGTCAACTGCAGTCAGTGTATAAATTCAGAACAGTGGTTAACCCTTCAGTTCTACATGTACAGGGTGGTTGAAATAGCTTATCAGTGTAGGGCAAGGCAAGGGTGGTCAACTTCACTAACACTAAAAAATGTGTCGCAATCTACTGCAATCACAGATGGCGAGCGGTGGGAATGCTTAGATACTTAAATTGATATTTATGCCCACCAACGCAATAGTCAATGTATTTGAATTATTAAAGGGGCGTGGCCAAATCTGCGCGAATTTATTCCTACCACTCGTCACGTTAAATCTGTTTTGCATTACCTACTAAAATCATGACGTCAGCTATCATACAGACAGCTCCGCAGCTGACGTCAGCCATTTTGGTTCGAACGTCAAAGTGAAGTTTAATGTCATTTGCGATATTTCGGTTTTTCGAGTGGCAAAATGGGAGGCAAAATGTTGTCCTATATTTTAAAACCCATTCTTGTCAAAAAAATTTAAGAATAGCATAACCTCATATAAATAATAGGGTTAGAAATAGCGCAAATTACATCAAACGTCACTTTGACGGTGGTTAAAAAATCGGCTGATTAGCCAGCTTAGTTTATGATACCAATGGAGCCCCGACCGTTTGTTTCTGAGTCACGATTAAATTGAGTTTGCGTGTTGAAATCTCTCCTGTCGGCTATGATCTACCAAAAATCGCTTCGCGATCGACTTGTTGGTTATTCCTAGTATAGGCTATCTCAGTTATAA
The DNA here is from genome assembly GCA_963924605.1 of Malthinus seriepunctatus. Lineage (NCBI taxonomy): Eukaryota > Metazoa > Arthropoda > Insecta > Coleoptera > Cantharidae > Malthinus > Malthinus seriepunctatus. The sequence goes on from OZ004600.1 coordinate 49,565,550, forward strand.
AATAATATAAGGCTTGGGAGAAAACTAATCACACTTTACTTTTTTGAGCGAATTCAATGATGAAATCAAAAGTCTGATACCTTCTTTTGTTTTCCACTTATAGCCCAAAATTCAGTTTTTTTGTCATTTTAGAATAATTTTAAAACTGTCAAGATATCTTAAAACACTTTTTAACGTAAATTCCAGTGGCGTAGTCAAGAAGCTTAAAGCTACTGTTTAAAGTTTAAACCTCGATTGAAATACTCGGCGTATTAGTTTACTACCTAAATATGTTTTTTTCCTAAAAGAATTCATTAAAAGTACTTGAAATATCTTAAAAATATTTCTCTAACACTAATTATCATCTAAAAGATAACTGTAAAAAGGGTTTTTGGTTATGGTTGCTTGGAATGTTCAAAGTAAGCACTAAATGTATAAACTCCCTAATTAGTTACAACCCTCATTAATTAATTTTGATAATCTAACTTTTTGTTCATTTTCTTCATAAATCAACCAAGTTTTTGAAAACTTTTAATGTTGTTTAAATTTTAATTATTTTTAAAATATAAAAACCGATCATTTATAGGTATACTGTGGATGACTTTTCCATTATTTACAAAACTTCAATTACGTACATTAAATTTTTATGAAAAGCAAATATTTATGAAAAGCGTACATAAATTTAGTGGATCGAGTTTGTGCATGCACATTAAATGAACACCAAGATTATATTGAAACCAGTGGAGGAAATGAAAATGAAAAATGTTATACGAATCTAAAAAATGGATGAAAGAGCGAATTAATAATTTAAACTCTTTTTAAAGTAATAAAATTTTCAAAATTTGATTTAAAACGACTGCTTTTGTTTATATTATGATACAAATGGTTTTTAAATGTAAAAATTTTGAAATATGGATTCTAATACAAATTTAATCAAAATTTCATAAATCGGAAGCCTTTAGGGGATTTTTCACAAAGAGGCCATGAATTACATGAAAATTTGATTCCTTAAGCTCATGTATAAAAGTTAATGTATTCGATTTTCGTGTTTTTCTTTTAACATTTCATATTTTTTTATTCTTAAAAGTTGCTTTTCTTTGTGATCTTCTCATTTCCGAATATAAAAGTAAATATTGTAATCGAGCAAAAAAAAGATTTTTAGATAAAAGCAGATACACATAATACAATTTTCTGAAACGAATTGTACGTACAGGGTGTTTCAAAATTCGCCAATACGGATAGTAGCACGTTAATCTACAAAAAGAAACTGAATAAAAATCTTGACTAGAAACTGCAATATTGTTTATGTACTCACTGCTTCGAAAGTGATGTTTGACGCACTCTGTGGTCGACCGGGAAGCAGTGTTTTCCGGAAGACCACATCGGAGTGCCTTTTTTTCCAAGCAATGAGTACAAAAAGTATTCTACAATCTCATGAGTGAAAAATTTTCCCGCGTTCACGCAATAACGAAGGCACTCGCTGCTACATCGCTCGTGCTTCAAAACCGTATTCACGCGGGAAAATCGTCTTCCCGGGCTCAATTCATAAATAACTATACCGAAGTTTATATAGGTAACTGACGTAGTCTACGATGCTTTCTGAGATATATTTTCAGTTCAGTCGACTGACAGCTTCTAATTAGCAATTTCAATCAAATTGAATTTAACTGTTGTTAATCAAAAGAATTCTAACATACGGGTGCACATAACCTCACTATTGATATATCAATCATCTGCCAACTTGATTAAAATTTTTAACACCTTTCTCACAATATAGCTGCGTAGTTAAATTCTCGTCAATAGTTGACCATAAAATAAGTTTTAATAGTAAAGGTATTTAATATTTCCTGTGCACGAGTTTAGATTATTAATTTGCAAGGAGTTTAGAATTTAATTATTTCTGCAAATAGCTTCAAATTACTAAAGTGGAATACAGGTTAAATTTTAAGCTTATAGGGTATTAGGGTTACTTTAATCAAGATCAAATTTGTTATCGCGCTTATAAGCCAATTTTCGTTTCCAACAATAATTTTCAATTGGCAAATTTTTCGTAAGAAAACCACAATTTTCCCCCATATAAATTTATTTTTATTTACACCGCTTTTATTTAAGGAAATTTTTATATTGAATTCTCGGGGGTGGATTATTATTGTTGGCCTTAAAGGCACATTAAACTTGTTTTCTATACATAATGTCGACAGTGATTCGTCGGTATTTCCTTCTCGTTATTTATCTCCCTATGATTTTCCCCTTGTTTTCGTTTGAATTTATTCGGTTTTGAAAGTATTGTATTTTTAAGTGATCGTAAATTCAACAATAACTTTTATTGAAATATGCCTTTTTGTTCAAATCGATATGCATTTCTTTATACTATTCATGAATTTCTATACAGTTGCGACTCATCCTCGAAACAAAACCAACACTTAACTAAAGAAAAAAAAGTCGAGTGTGTAATTTTTATTTTATTTTTCAATTTTGTGCTATTCATTGATAAATGTGATTTTTTTGGTTGATAGTTTTTCTAGCCGTTTTTTGTGTATAAAGGGGGATAATCTTGGCGAGTGTAAAGGTTTGAAATATAAAAGATCATCAATTTGCTCATAAGCACTTGAAGTGGAAAGTTTGTTCATAAGGAAAAGAGCTCGCGTTTTCCAGCTAAAAATAAAATACAAACGTTCAATATAATATAGGAAAATTCTGTCTCCGAAAACTTTGTTTTTTCCAAGAAAATATCGATGTAAATATTATTCAAATTGTTTTTATCAGTGCATGCATCCGAGATAACAATACCGAGGTATTTCCCCATTATCATTTAATGTATCTTGTTGTAGACGTATTACTGGAAATTTCTCGCATTGATATAAATCCAATAAGTTCACACAAAATCAACAAGGATATTGCTCTCGCAATTTTGTTTCTGTGATATTAACCATATCAATTTTAGACTTTAGATGATTGATAATCGGTTACGTATGAAATAGTAAATGAAAGTCATAAAGTCCTAAGCTTAAATGATGTCATTACAGTCATCATATATCATGGAGTTAATCTAATCGTGACTTGTGAAAAGTTAAATATGAGAAAATCTTATAATAGATACGCTACTAAAAGTTGGATGCAGACTTTGAAAATATAACTATTCACTTTCCAAGTTGAAGATAAAACGAGTTTGAAAGTTTTCCACGGCAGTCATTTTTGATTTTTAAAGATGTAGGTTTTCTTGTACAGCGAAAATGGACTTGGAATAAAATAATTCTATTAGAAAATTTTAATGGAAATATCTAAACATTTATATGGTGTTCGAAAAGTACTGCATAATATTACTATGGAAATGGAGAGATATAACAAAAAATATGGACAAATTGACGTTAAAAGCTTCTGCAATAGTATAGCCATCACGTTTTTGGAGGAGGAATAAATTTTCTTTCGAAAGGTATCTTTTCATCAGCGATTATGAATTATGATTTATGACCACAATTCACACCACTCTAAATTAACTTTATGTGTAAATAAATACTGGGTGTTATATTTAAAGAGCAGAACATAGGTAGGTCTATTTTCGAGGATAGAACATTGTGCACAAAATTGAAATTTATGCCTAGATTCCAGATAAACTTTAATTTTTTTTCAATAAATTAATAAATAACCAGAATAATGTCTCAATCGAGTACTGAATTTCTGTTGATACTGATTGTATTATACGGTCAAAAGAACATTAAACAGAAGTTTGTATTGTTGGTACTACAGCAACTGAACCAAATAGACATGACGGCTCGGTCATCTCCACCACGAACATGAAGTCTGAGTCTGAATACCGCCAGATTTCCAAAAATTCACCACACCCGGTTACAGCCTAACACACATCTATGTCCGGTAAAATCCAAGGTCATGAGAAGGGACTACTGAACACCGTGTGTCAGGAGGGAGTTGCAAGCGATTAGTATTCCAGAAGACGCACGCCCAAAGGAACTGTCGGAAATCTCCGACTTCTTCTGGGACGTCAGAGACTTTACACCTCAAACAAAGAGGTTAAGGATGCGATTTAGTAGGCATAGCTATCGCAGTTGCACTTATTGCTGAGATAGACAACATTTGCTAATTTTGCGTTGTCAATTTCTCAAAAACCAAAAGTTAAAATGAAATTTAGATTTGTTTATCAAATAGTTGCCTTTAAAGTCTCAGATATGAGCAATTTTGAATGATTTTTGTAAAGAAATAAGGTGGCAATTAATAAGAATAATTTTTCACTTTTGTACTGCATTTTACAGTTATTTATTTTTATATAAAAACTTTACATTTGAGACTGAAATTAACTCATCTCCGAGACTTTAACGGCAACTATTTGATAAAAAAATCAGCATTTCATTTTAACTTTTGGTTTTTGAGAAATTGACAACGCAAAACTAGCAAGTGTTGTCCATCTAAGCAATGAGTGCGACTGCAACAGCATATGCCTCCCTACCTACCACCAACCAAATACCACTGGTACGTCCTGAACTGACTCAAGGCCTGAACCAGATGAACCGAATAGTGAGCAGCGCCTAACAAAACACGCTGGTGGTCTTATACTTTCTACCGTGTTAGGTTAGGGTAAGTTATAGATAGACTAGATAAATCCTTCCAACCTTCCCACGGCCAATCCACAGCCATCGGCTATACGCCGAGCTCTAAGACTGGTACTGGTACTGACCCGTCATAACACCCTATACTTAAATTGAGGAGTAACTTTGTTTTGCTAAGAAGTAGTAAATCAACAACCCCCCCCCCCTTCTGTCTTTTTGTTGTTGGGTGGCCAATAATTGTGAGACTGACACCGACCAGTTACACATTGCACGCTGATCTCACCACCGAGCTGATAGCGTCACTTCTTTCCATCTACTGCCAGCGGTATCCATCTGACCGGAGTCACTTCTGGAATTGGGTGACCTAACTGCCAGTTTTAGAGCTGTGTGGCGAAGAAGTCCACCCCACGCCCACTTGTGCAATTCACAGATTCATTCTGAAACTTCATTGAAGAGTGATGTGTACGTGATTTAACACCGTTCAGTTCAATTTTATTTACTATAATCTTCATGAAAACATAAAAGTCTATGAGGTTAACAAAGAAATAATCTCTATCAAAGGTTTGACTGATGCTGAACGACAGTGGCCCAGTGGGAATGACTTGCCGAGTATGGTCAAAATCCTAACTTGTGCTTTTCGTCAAAATTAAGCGATTAAAGGCAAAAACACCCTGATTAAAAAATAATCCACATACGATTTGCATCAAAAAGGCTTATTTCGTAATACAAACATAACTGGAATATTAGCGCGCATGTGGCGTTCCATTCTCGAGTCTGACGTCATGTGCAAAAGTATAACTAACATAAAATGGTAACTGACTCGTCAGCCATCTTGGGTCCTACGTCGAAGTGACGTTTAATGTGATAAACATCCATACAGAATGATTGAGAATTATCGATTTGGGAACTGTTTTATCGGCTTTATGCAAATGTCACTTTGACGTGGAACCCAAGATGACTGACTAGTCAGTCAGTTGCCTTTTATATAGTTCCTATACGCAAAGAGGGACTCGTTTTCATATTCTGAGGTGACATATCAGTTTCATTGGCCATGGCTTCTTTGTAATCTGTCTCTAAAGGGGCCAGGAAACTTTAGGTACATTTTACAACACGTAAATGGCTAGTTACTATAGTACACCAAATTTACGTGATATTAGAATGATTGCTAGCGAATACAAAAGATTTACTTCAGATGGCAATTTCAATGAGCGTAAGACTAAATAAATTATTGTTTCTAATCTATAAATTGTACACCATCTTAATCCAGTTTATTCCTAAAATTGATTGCTCTCTGATAATATAAGTCGCGTGACCAACTGGCCTGGCCATTGATTAATCTTCGAGTATCAGAGATAGTGCTGAATTACTGAAATTGTACAGAAAATGACAATAAGTGCTATTACAAAAGATAAATTTTCGGAACTTTAACATGTTAAGGGGCCTGTTGTAGTATGACAAAGTTGAAGCTTTGGTTTTCTGTAGTGCTCGACTATAAGGCGACACTTAATGCAAAACGATGAATGATTATAATGGATTACAATATGACAATAAATATATTATAGCCATTCATCAGCCTTCTTGAACTCAATTTTATTTTGTCTTTTTGTATAAATTAAAACTTTGTTAGCTTTAGGTTGAAGCACCATTTTTGTGTACCTACCGTATATGTGCATCAAAGTAAATGCATTATTTGAAATTAGTAATGAAACTATGACTTTTACATGCATATGCACTCGATAATGCAGATCGTAGAGTCGACATTTAATACCCATTACACAAAACCCACCAAAGTAAAAAAAAATGCAATTAAAATGTAAATAAATAATAATTTTTTGGACAACTTTTTATTGCTCTTGAAAATTTTATTAATTGCTTTAAATACTTATACAGGGCGACGTACTTTATTTTAATGAACAAATTTTAATCATTACATTACACTCGAAGAGGAAAATTGTTGGGCACAGTTTTAAAGTAAAATCAATTAACCGTAAGTTCATTATTTTTAATCTAATCTCATCAGTCATCAGCTGTTATGAAAATAATTGAATTAACTTTAATGAATGTAATTTTAAAAAAATCCGGCTTTAGTACTACTGTTGTTATTAACTTATACTTACAAAAAAAAACTTAATGCGAATAAATTTTCCAGTTTTTTAAGTAAATTATATCAATTTTATTCATAAAATTTAACTTTAAAAGTCAAAGTTTATAACGGAAGTACATTTTATTTCAGCATTTATCATTCAACTCGTAATTGAATTTTGCCACGCAAATGTAGATTATAATACATTCTTGCTGTATACAACAATGCACAGTTATTTGAAATGCGTCTAAAGGTGCTGGCTGTCATTTTCAAACCAAAAGTGCTTTTCCCGATATGCATACTATTTACATACTTAAAAGCATATGCTCATATGCATACACCGCACGTAACGTGTATATTATTTTTAACAAAAAAAATTAAGTCATCCAAATACAGGGATGCATTAAGACTGGCATAAATTCTGTGAATAAAATATGAATTTTTATTGAATTCCTTTGTAATTTTTCCTCTTTATGTTAAATCTCCATATGAATGAATACGTACAAATGTAAAAGAAATATGAAAGGCATAGTAAGTAAGCGGTGAGTATTGGAAAAATTAGATTTCTTTTGAATCCTTGTTGCTATTGGTGTTCTTAATTCTTTTGTATTTAGTCGATTCGTGGACGATTTCCAATCAGTCAATGAAACGTCTAGAAGCGTTCGAAATGTGATCGTTTAGAAATAATGCGGAAAATTAGCTGGATGCAGGCCCAGACTGGCCCGGCCGGCTGACCGGCGATTGACGGTGGGGCTAATTGAAATTGGGGGCAATTGAAAATACATAGAAAAATCAAAATGAAGAAACAAGTTCAAAATAAACATAGTGTGTTTCACTTTAGATGAGGACACATGCATAACTTTTTTGATTTTGCTTAATTTTACAGTACAAAAATATGTTTAAAAATTTTTAAAAGTTCCTCTAAGCTCGTTGATCTTGAAAATTTCAACAAAAAAAAATTCCTACGGCGCTATGGGAACTCTTTGGAACTCAGGCCCGAGAATATCACCTGTCGCTATTAGCTACTCCACTGCATTTGGGACCAACTTATTTTGTAGCCAGTGAGGCCAACCATTAGGCAGTCTGGCCCTGACTGGATGAACTTAATAACTAACGAAGAGGTATTCTAAACTCTAAAGAGTCATTATATCCTAAAATAAAAAACTCATGTCATAAAGAATGCGCAGTAAGATCCGAAAGAGACAGAGATACAGACAAAATGTGAAAAAGAGAGATAGAGTGGGGGGGGTAGGATAGAAAGGTATACAAGCTGGGTGCGGGTAAGAGAAAGAGACAGAGAGGTAAAGAGGGGGGTCATCAACTCATCAGTTATACCATATTTCTGTCATTTCATTGTTAGGTAGATCATTAGTCATCACATCTCATATGTAATTTGATCTGTCATCCCGTCTATCATTCGATCTGTCATTCCTTCCGTCATCCCCTCTGTCTTGTCATATGTCATTCAATCTGTCATTTCATCTGTCATCGCATCAGTGCTTTATGTCATTTAATCTGTCATTCCATCTGTTCATCTGTCATCTCATCTGTCATAAAATATGTAATCTGTCGTCTCATCTGTCATCAAATATGTAGGGAGAGAGAAAGAGAGAATAATTGACCGATGAGATGATACGACAGATCAGACTGACAGATAAGATTGACAGATGAAATTAACAGATAGGATGCGATGACGGATGAGATTGACAGATAAGATTGGCAGATGAAATGAGATGACTGAGATTGACATATGCGATGCGATGACAGATTGGATGGCAGAAGAGTATGACAGATGAGAGGAAGTAATAGATGAAATGAGATGACAGTTGAAAATTACAAATGAGATGCGAGATGAGATTGACAGAGAGATATAATTAATCATATTAAAAGCTGGGAAACGCAAATATTTTCCACATATCTAACCAGAAATGTAGAAAAGTACAAATAATGGAGTCATATTAGACTGAAAAGAGCATAAACTGCGAAGTACCCACGCGTTGAACGAATTTTGATGAATTTTTTTTTATTGATTTCTAAATACCCTAAAGATCAAAGTTTATATTGTTAAAAAGTGTGCATTTGCCTCATCATCTCTTTAAACCACTTCTTCTGAACTGAATTTTCAAAATCATGAAAAAAGAATTTTTATTTCAAAATTTTGGGTCCAAATGCTTACGCGTTTGATAATTAGTAAGTAAGCAACAAGTTTACGAAAAAAAAAATTTTAAAAACGCATGATGAAATTCTTATTAACATTTACTTAATAGTAACTAATGAAGCACTTCGAGGCATCTCAGAAACTTCAAATTTGGCACCAATGTATATGATGTCCTCAAGATTAATAAAAAAAAGTCTTCAAGTTCTGAAAACCCTCTGGGGCCGATTGAAAGGGGAGGGACAACACCCCCGTTTTTTATTAGAAAAAATTAGACTTATCTAGAGATCTTTAGAGTGTGTTCTACAACGACACCAAATTACAAGTTCCTAGGATGCTTAAAAGTGCTTGTAACTCCAAGTTACGTCATCTTACGAATTTGCTGAAAAATAATAACACTGAGAAGAACCAACTCCTTGATCGAATTTTAATGAAATCTTTTTTATTAAATTCTAAATACCCTAATGATCAAAGTTTATACTGTGAAACAGTGTGCATTTGCCTCATCGTCTTTTTAACCAATTCTTGTGATTTTGTTACTTTGAGTCACAAGCACTTTTAAGCATCCTAAGAACTTGAAATTTGGTGTCATTGTACATTACACTCTAGAGATCCCTAAAAAGGTCCGATTTCCTCTAAAAAGTACGGGGGCGTCCCCCCCTCCCCCTTCAATCGACTCCCAAAGGGTTTGCAGGACCTGAAGACTTTTTTTATTAATCTTGAGGACATTATATACATTGGTGCCAAATTTGAAGTTTCTGAGATGCCTAGAAGTGCTTCACTAGCTCTTGTTTATTAAATGTTAATAAGAATTTCATCATGCATTTTTGAAATTTTTTTCCGTAAAATTGTTGCTTAGTTACTAATTATCAAACCCGTAAGCATTTGCACCCAAAATTTTTAAATAAAAATTCTTTTTCAGCTAATTTTTATGATTTTCAAAATTGAATTCACAAGAAGTGGTTTAAAAAGATGATGAGGCAAATGCACACTTTTTAACAATATAAACTTTGATCTTTAGGGTATTTAGAACTCAATAAAAAAAATTTCATCAAAATTCGTTCAAGGCGTGGGTTCTTAGCAGTAAAATCCTCGTTTACTACACTAAAATAGGCAAAACGAGAAAGAGTGCCTCAGGTAGAGAGAAGACCTTTTCATAGTATTCACGTTTTCATTTTCTATTCAATGCTATTCTATTCTATTCTATTCTATTCAATTATGTGGATATGCGCACTTAAGAGAAACGAAGCACCGAGAAAAATACCTAAAGCCAGTGGCACATTGTAAATATTTCATAAAAATTTTCATAAACGTATTTACAAAATTTTTATATAAAAATATGTCGTTATGTGGGTATACCACACACTGTCATATTTGCTAAAATTATTTTTACAGAATGTAGAATGTGTTGCATGAGCTGCAAAACCTCCAAGGTCCAAGAAATACATTTAAATGCGATATATCTGCCACCAGACAACAAAGCAAGACGCACTCTCGCATAAAAACCAATAGAACTGGCCCTTTCATCAACAAAAATAGAACCGTTAGTATTTATGTGACGTCACATAAATAAATATAGCCGAGCACACTGTCAAAACCAGTTTTATAAAAAAAATTATGAATATTTTTGTGAAAATGTTTACAATGTGCGACTGCTTTAAGACGCATTGAATACAAAAATTTCTGTTCTCTTCGCAGCGCTTCGCTTTGCCCAAGTGCGTGGCAGTTTATAGAATGGTTCGGAAAATCGACAGCTCGACTGTTCTGATCTGTACATCTATAGTCAATGAAGTCACCATTCCCAACGTTCATTTACACACTAGACACTACAACAAGAAGAATTGTAATATCTTCTTGCAAGGATCTTCACGCTACGAAGTCATGGTGTGAGAACACACTGTATACTTAAAGGAGCACTCCACGTATTTTTTTCACTGTGGAACATATGTATATAGTTTTATCTCTTCGTTTGGTCTAGCCTTACCTTTTGTTTGGGCAAGAATATTTTTTGTACTTTTAACATAAATGTCTTACCAGAAGCAGATTCTACGATCGGCGATATTTGGGCCAACTGCTATTCAAGCTTATGGGTCGCTTATAAAGACTTCTGCTTAAAAACCATTAAAAGAAGGACAACGATGGAGTTTTTGATTTGCTTGAAGCGGCTTTAAGGGAGGATTCATTAGCTGCGTCTCTCATCTATTGGGAGTTTTCGTATTTTTGCTAATGGTTTACTGATAGCTCGCATGTTGTCTTGATAAGAGTAAGAAGTTTATAAAAAGTATTGGATGGCTCTTGTAACCTTTTCGAGAGAGAGATTCTATTATCGCTCAATCTACTTTGTCTGCGAGCTAACACGATTACAACCTTCAACAGGACATTTCATTAAAAATTAATATATTTTTTTAAGAAAAAATGCGTTTTCATCTGTTAAACGAAAGAGGTTCTTCAAAAGATTGTCATCTGTGACAACACAGCTGTTAAAGGTGTTGGCCCTTTTGTGACATTTCTTTCTGAACAGCACAACCCTCTCTGTATAGATGCAATTTTTATAACCAAGTTCTTGTGGCATTAATTAGCTAATAGAATTTAACCCCTTTTATAGAGCGGGCGGTACTCTTTACACATCAAGAACCACAATCATTAGAATGTTTTAAGTCACATTAGTTAAAGAAATAATAAAAAAAGAAAGAGAAAGTCCATTGTTGTAAAGGTACCCATTAGTTGATTAATTTGAAAAGTAAGTTTACCTAGAGGGTGATTGTTGAAGTAAAGATCTAAAATTGTTCCAAGGCGTGTTATAAAACTTAAAATACTATAAGATACGTACTTTATTTTATTGTTTAGTTGAGCGTAACATCCATTACGAATTACGATAACATTTCCGCAAATTGAAAGTCCCGAGTTTTATTAATATTTAGGGCAAAGAATATTTATTACAAATTAATAAATGATGGCTATCATGAGTTACCAATAAATTGCATTTTATTGCATGTCTTGATGAAAGAGGAAAAAAAAAGAGATATTGCAACAGTCTTTATTGTACGTTGCAATTCAAGCAATTATTTCGCTCTGAATCACCACTGTGATTTTCATTAGCAACCCTCAAAATGGATTTCTTTTATACTGCACTAATTTACCCTACTCGAATGCACTCGCAGACTAAAATTTCGTTTCGATTTCTTATTATGTGAGCTCTTAGAAATAGGGGTGGGTGGTATTTAAAGAATACCGGAATGAAATTGATCGCATGTATTTTATAAGGATGAATCAGCGGAATCCCGAAAAGTTTTGTTCAAATGGCACTTCTTTCAACAAACTTTTCCCGAAACGGCTGTAAAGTTTCATCGCATAATGCAAGAGAAAAGAAAGTTTTCACATTAATGTAATTTGTAAGTATTTATTTTACCGCAAAATTTATTTTAATTAACAGATATTTTAATTTTTATTGCGTTACAATGGTAGTTTTCGAATTTTCATTGTGGAAATTTATTTTCCGGGGAAGAAACTTTTTTATTCGCTGAATTAGCTGTTTGATGATGTAAGGATTCTGCTATTACTGCTATCTTTGTTGACACTTGTTGAAAGAAATACACTAAGTCGAACCAATTTTCTCGAGTGGATAGTTGCATTCATTTAAACATTCCCTTATAGTCCGAGAGCTAGCAGAGATTCTACCACTTGATAAGATTCCAAAGGTTGACTATACTTTTTAAATTACATTTAATATGGTAATTACAAAACCGCCCGTCTGCCGGGTCTGATCGGTAGCGTTAAGGTGGGGCGCCTCCTCAAATTTTGAAAAAATGTCTAAAAATTACATGATTTCTTCCAAGTTGGAACATGTTCCATTCGATGAACAATGTTTAGGTACATATTAAACAAAAATGAAAAACGCGGCAGACGGTAGCGTTCGTCAGGCAGACGCCACCAAAACAGCCAAAAAATTGGCTGAAACACGTGACTTATTCCAGCATGAAATTTTAATACAAAATAGAAGGGAAAAAACTAAAACGATCTGTAAAAAAAACATTGGGGCAGACGGTAGCGTTTTCTCAACAGACGCTATTAAAAATTGATATTCCATCTCCGTTTGACCCGTAAGACGCAACGCGAGAGAGTGAGACGTAAGAAGGTTTTAGTTGTAAATCGCTGTTATCTCAATACCCAACGATATAATTTTAGACAAGAATACGTTTTTAGCCAATTTAAAAGTTTTACTTCAACTAAAGAAGGTATTTTACAACAGATAAAACTTAACTTAATCTTCTTCGTTCCTAGATTTATTATATTGAAGATCTTCGTCTTGGTCGTCATCTGTTAGAAGAATATTACTATTTTTAGTAATTATATCTTCTAGTTACTCTGGAAATTGTGGTCCTGAGTGCCACTTTAATGTATATTAATTATTTTGTAAGGTCCAGCCATTATTTTCAGGCGGGTAAAATTTAGGACATTTTTCGGTGGAATGATTTCATACGGCGCAAATTCCATTTACTCTTTTAATTTTCATCAAAACAGCATCTCGACATGGTGCTGGCAGTGAGCTACCATCGAACTTTCGAAGTCGGTTATATATATTTTTATCATTTCGTTTCGATTGTTGTACATTAATTGGTGGATTTTATTTTCTACATCTTGTAGCCCCAGTCTTCCTATGACATTTGGTAAATTAGCTGGACATATTCTATCAAAATTATGCCAGTTAACAGGAAACATAATGGATATTATTTTCGAAAAAATAATTCATCCGTCTATCAAAGATCTTGAAGGAGAAGCTCGACCAATTTTTGAAAGGGTCGTAGAATATAATATTAGCGATTCCGATCAGAAACGACCTACAGATCTTCTTAGGGCTCTAAGATCAGATAAATTTAAATGGTCGTTAGTTGAATTTCTAGTGCAAGAATGGTGTCAAGATCATTATGCTGGAATTTTATCAAAAAAATTATTCATGACAATTGTAACGAGATATGTTACAAATATTATATTGAAAATGGCCATGTTCATCAAGTAATTGTTGAAGATCTTGCAATGTCAGAACAGCAATGTCATTATGAAACCTTCAGATACCGATATAATGATCATAACTTTAGGGAATTTCTATATGTTGCCAAGAAATTTGTCAATCTGGATTGAAACTGGTAATAATAATCATAATATTATTACTATCCTTTTCTAGGTTTAAATGTGTTTAGGTACACACAGCAACAATACGTTAAGATACATCCATTTGAGCGCAATAGGGATTTCTTTGGGTGCCAAACTTTGTAAATCGTTGTCAGCTTTTCATGCATTTACGGGATGCGATTACACAGCGGCATTCGCAAGAAAAGGGAAACTAAAACCGTTTAAAATTTTAGAAGAATTTTAGTATCTTAACGTATTGTTGCTGTGTGTACCTAAACACATTTAAACCTAGAAAAGGATAGTAATAATATTATGATTATTATTACTAGTTTCAATCCAGATTGACAAATTTCTTGGCAACATATAGAAATTCCCTAAAGTTATGATCATTATATCGGTATCTGAAGGTTTCATAATGACATTGGGACCATTCACCGGACGTAGCGCAAACGTATACCGATCCAACTGCTACATTAGTAGCGCTACATCGTCCGGTAATTTTAAATTTTATTTAAGTGTCAATTTTATAGTGACAATTTGTGCAATTTTGATTCAACAAATTGAATTTGGTTTCCAACTGGTTTCCAACTTTATATTTTGTTATATTATTATTATATAACGTTGGACATCATAAAAATTTAAAATAAATTTGTCAAATTTAAATACGAACAAGTAGCGCAAACGAAATGCGCTCGATAAAATGGCGACCGCTCCGCACACGTTCCCAAAGTAGCGGGTACGTCACCGGACGATTTGGTAACTGTTGCACAACTGTTACGTCCGGTGAATTCGCCCATTGCTGTTCTGACATTGCAAGATCTTCAACAATTACTTGATGAACATGGCCATTTTCAATATAATATTTGTAACATATCTCGTTACAATTGTCATGAATAATTTTTTTGATAAAATTCCAGCATAATGATCTTGACACCATTCTTGCACTAGAAATTCAACTAACGACCACTTAAATTTATCTGATCTTAGAGCCCTAAGCTGATCGGAATCGCTAATATTATATTCTACGACCCTTTCAAAAATTGGTCGAGCTTCTCCTTCAAGATCTTTGATAGACGGATGAATTATTTTTTCGAAAATAATATCCATTATGTTTCCTGTTAACTGGCATAATTTTGATAGAATATTGCCACGAATGGAAATAAATTAGAAAATATTAAATTGAATTAAAATGAATTTATAAAAGTTAAATTAAACAAACAAGAAATAACTTACATTGTTATCAGAATGCAAGTCAGCATATAAGGGAAGTTGAACTCAAGTCAACTATAATGAGTTAGTCGTGGATAAGAGTTGAAAGGAGATAGTTGTTAGTTAACCTTAGAGGAGATCGGTTGAGATCTAATTATGTTTTTAGTTTTAAATATTAATTATGAATAAACTTTATTATTATAAATTACGGTGAACTTTGAATGATCCAAACCCCCTCGGTACAAAGTCACAAAACCAAACGTGACATAATGGTGGAGGCGCTACGTCAATTAGGACCGTAATGCTCAATTTTAATTAGTGAAAATTGGTGAAAGTGCGACAATTAAATTTTAAGTTAATAGTGATTGAAAAAGCATCGAGTTTAAGTGAATTATTATTACAAAGGATTAGCTGAGTAAAGACGAAAAAGATGCAGTCAATCAAAATAATCAGGAAGCTGATCGTAGCAGAGATGTTTTTGGGAGTTTTAAATATGTAAGTATAAGCTAATGAAAAAATTTAGGTATTAGGAAAACTGAAAGCTGACCCAGGATGAAAGAAAAGACAAATTTTGGTAATTTTATATAGTTTAAGTGTTTGTATTAGGAATAGGAACCAAGGACCAAGCGTAGAAACGGAAAGCGTCCATGGAAAATTTTTTATTTTTTGCTGATAAGTGCTTTTTATTAATTAACAAAGAAACATAAAGGTGATGCAATAAGGTTAATGTTCAAGAATTACATGTAGATTTACACGTACGCATAAAAGGGTTATATTACATGTCGCAATACAGGAAAGTAAAATGATGATAAAGCAACATAGGCAAAAAGCAATGTCCTGAAATGGATTAAAAAAAATGTTAAACATAAATGGCAAACAAATTAGGATTAAAAAGTTTTATAAGAATTTTAGGGAAGTTCGGGATAAATTTTCGAATTTTTTGGAGAATATATGATAGTAGAATTTTCTGTGAAAATTTTTTTTTACAAAATTTTAGAAATGCTGATGTTAGGTTTATTGTTGTCACGTAATACGTGAGCAATTAGAATTTAGGTGTATGTAGTTTTCTTTTTGGGGAATATTTTTGTAGTTTTTGCAATATTGGGTAAGAGTTAGAAATAGTAAGTATTAAATTTTTATAATAAAATGGCTATCAAAACCATGATTGAGAATTTTGGAGCAGTGACACAGTGGAGTCCAAGTCAAAAATCAAGGAAGACAATTTGCTGTCAGCAACGGTGGTCTGGAGTTCGCTCTGGACAGGGACAGTGCATGATGGGTCTTGCCCATCGAAGAATCAGACGTTTCAGATTAAGAGCATAGATCATTTTAAATAATTATAAATTTAAGGTTTAGTGATAGGATGATTTAGTTAACTTCATAATGTAGGCTTATTACGTAGTTAATGCAAAATAAAAGTTATTTGAAAATAGTCATAGGATAGATAAGAAAAAAAAAATTAGAGTAATAGTTTAACTGGGAATACGAAAATGAAAATTTGAAAAATAAAGGGAAAAGTTAAAAGCAACTAGAGACAGTAAAAATATAATTTTTTTAGTAGCAACAAAGGAGTAAAATGATAAATTTTATGTTTATCTAGAAAATAGTTTGTTGGGAAAATTTTAACATTCAAATAAAGAGAAAGGAAACGAAAAACAATTTAAAAAATAGGCAAAGAACGACCTTACGACAAGAGTGGAAATTAACCAGAAGAAAAGAGAGCAAAGTAAAAAGAGAGGCAAAGGTTACAAAGGAAAGCCAAAGTGACATTAAAAGATAAGAGAAGACAAAAGAACCACAAAAAGACAAGAGAAAAAATAAAAAATATGGAATCGAATTCAAGCGACGCGCAAAAGGAGAAGAAAAATACGTGTACAAGAAAAAAGTAAATAGATAACGCGTATGAAGTATATTAAAAATAAATAATGATTGTACCAAAGATGATAAAAAAGGTCTTATATGAAATAAATTATGATTGTACCAAAAATGATAAAAGAATGCCTTATATGAGAAACATATGAGAGGAATTATGATTGTACCAAAAATGATAAAAGAATGCCTTATATGAGAAACATATGAGATGAATTATTATTGTGCCAAAGATGATAAAAAAATGCCTTACATGAGAAACATGTGAGATGAATATGATAAACGAAGTTAAATGAGTAAAATTGAGATGAAAATAATAGGTACAAAATGATAATAAAAGGTACAAAATGAAAATAATAGGCACAAAAAAGAAAATAATAGGTGCATAAAGAAGAATAATAGGTACAAAATGAAAATAATAGGTACAAAATGATAATAATAGGTACAGAATGAAAATTAAAGGTACAATATGAAAATAAGAGGTACAAAATGAAAATAATAGGTACAAAATGAAAATAAGGAAAAAAATTGTGTTGCTTGAAATAATAAATAGAAGTAATTGTTGTTCTTGTCTGTAAAAGTGTTACTTTTGAAAGAAATTATTGTGCTAGGTCTTGGTCAATAAAAAAATTATATCTTGGGGGCGATTAGAATTTTGTTTTGAAATCAGTAAGTCAAGTTAATATGAAAAATAAAAATAAAAGAAATGTAAATAGGAAGCTTAAATTGAAATGATAAAATTTTGTGTTGCTCAAAAAACAAATAAACAAAATAGGCATAGGATTTTTTTTAAGGTACAAATATTAAAGTAAATGGTGTTCGATGATGAGAATAATAATGGTCATGAAAAAATGATCAAATATTTGTGTGTTTAAAAGAATGTTTCAGATTTTTAATAGAAGTCATTATAGTCAAATCCAAACGTGGAATTAGCAGGGAAATCAACATAAAGTACTAGACGTTCAGATGAATAGACCACAACCCCTGGAAGACAAGGAAAAATAAGGAAGTGAAACATAAAATGGAAGTTCAAATCAAAATACCTAGGCATGGAAAAAAATGGAGGAACATAGAAATGGATCAATAAATCAGAGTTGAAGAAATAGATGAACCTACGAATACAGAAAATGATAAGGAAATCAATGTTGAAGAATTGGATGAACCTATAAATATGGAAAATGGTCAAAGAATCAAAACTGCGTTGAAAAAGGATTACAAGTAGTTGCAGTAAATAAAGAATTAATAGAAAACTTCGTTGAAAAAGATTACAAATAATTAAGGTGAGTAAAAAAGGTAGAATCGTATTAAATAAAAAGAGAAAGAATATGAAATATTAAAGAGAAAAATAGAAACGAGGGAGCTCCCGTCTCTAATAATGGGACGAGTCTTAATGCAAAATACGCCGTACCGCTAGCAAATTAAAAATCTTACCGCGTTTGCATTAAGAACTCAAAACATTATAAACAGTGAGATTGAAATAAAGAATAATTGAATAAATTGAGAGTACAATAATACGAATATGATAAGAGAATTTATGAGATAAATTTGTTATAAATGAGACAAATAATAAAATAATACGAAAGGAAATAATTATAAAAGTAAAGAGAATTGTAATCAAAAGTAAAAAGTTAATGTAGAATAAATGTAAAGGTTCAATGAGGTTCAATAATAAAAACTGTATTAAGAGAAAAAATATTGAAAGATTGAATGAAAATAGTGTAAAAGATAACAGGTATTTTAGAAAAACTTGAGAATAAACAAACCAGAGAGAAAATAGGGGAAATAACGTCAAAATGTATAAGTTAAACTAAATTTTGTAATGTACGAGTAAATGAAAGTTTTTGTCAAAAATGATCATCGAACACTAAAGAAAATGGAAATTGGGGAAAAAAAAAAATTTTTTGTAGATCATAAATCAATAATATTAGATATAAGTTTAGAAAATAAGTTTTGTAAAAGCAAATTATTAATGTAGTTTCTGATTTCATGTAACACCAACGTTTACGCCAAAACGCCAACGAGTCTGAGACAAGATTAAAACCGATGAAAACAGGGTCACAAAAATCTAAGGAAAATTGGAGAGATCACCTAAAGCAAATCAAACACTAAGCACGAATAAATTATCCTCACTCAGTAAAGGATTGGATGAAAATAGTTATGGATGGAAAAGAGCCTTCCAAGGAAACTTTGAATAATGTCCACAAAAAAGTTAAATAATAAAAATGTAGGACAACATATGGAAAAATGGTTGAATGGTCGACAACAAGTTAAAAGTAAACCAAATTACAAGAAGACACAGTTATAGAAGAAGCTCAATTAAAGTTAATGAAGACGCTTGATAACAAAGTAAAGAAAAATCAAGCATAATGTGAAAAGTGTTGACCTAGTCTGCGAGTAAATAAAAAATAGTACAAGTATAAAACAATCCAGTCCAGAAGTGAAGAACCTTAGCAGATCAACGAGTGCCAAGTGAAAAATAAATTAGTGAAAACTTAATACAGTGATAAACATGTTAAAAGAAAAGTGATTTCGAACATTAAAAGACTAAGTAAAAAATGTGTTTTAAAATAAACAAATTAAAAGAAATTGTGAACCCCTGTGAAAAAACTTACGTGTATTGAACTTATTTTGAAAATCTTGACTCATTCTTGTGTTTTTAATTTTTTAGGTTGAATTGATGTATTTTAAGAAACAATGTTGTAAAACCAATTGAATTTTGTTTTTGTATTTAGATTTATAAGAATTTATTGTTTGAAATTTTTATGTTTTATGGGGTGAAATTTGAAGTTTTAATTATTTAGTTTTAAAAGATTGAATCCTACGTATGCTGAACGCAAAATTTTTTTTTATTGGCCGTATTCTTGAAGAGCGACTTGGGTCAGCCGCTTTTTAAGAAGGGGAGTTATGCCACGAATGGAAATAAATTAGAAAATATTAAATTGAATTAAAATGAATTTATAAAAGTTAAATTAAACAAACAAGAAATAACTTACATTGTTATCAGAATGCAAGTCAGCATATAAGGGAAGTTGAACTCAAGTCAACTATAATGAGTTAGTCGTGGATAAGAGTTGAAAGGAGATAGTTGTTAGTTAACCTTAGAGGAGATCGGTTGAGATCTAATTATGTTTTTAGTTTTAAATATTAATTATGAATAAACTTTATTATTATAAATTACGGTGAACTTTGAATGATCCAAACCCCCTCGGTACAAAGTCACAAAACCAAACGTGACAATATGTCCAGCTAATTTACCAAATGTCATAGGAAGACTGGGGCTACAAGATGTAGAAAATAAAATCCACCAATTAATGTACAACAATCGAAACGAAATGATAAAAATATATATAACCGACTTCGAAAGTTCGATGGTAGCTCACTGCCAGCACCATGTCGAGATGCTGTTTTGATGAAAATTAAAAGAGTAAATGGAATTTGCGCCGTATGAAATCATTCCACCGAAAAATGTCCTAAATTTTACCCGCCTGAAAATAATGGCTGGACCTTACAAAATAATTAATATACATTAAAGTGGCACTCAGGACCACAATTTCCAGAGTAACTAGAAGATATAATTACTAAAAATAGTAATATTCTTCTAACAGATGACGACCAAGACGAAGATCTTCAATATAATAAATCTAGGAACGAAGAAGATTAAGTTAAGTTTTATCTGTTGTAAAATACCTTCTTTAGTTGAAGTAAAACTTTTAAATTGGCTAAAAACGTATTCTTGTCTAAAATTATATCGTTGGGTGTTGAGATAACAGCGATTTACAACTAAAACCTTCTTACGTCTCACTCTCTCGCGTTGCGTCTTACGGGTCAAACGGAGATGGAATATCAATTTTTAATAGCGTCTGTTGAGAAAACGCTACCGTCTGCCCCAATGTTTTTTTTACAGATCGTTTTAGTTTTTTCCCTTCTATTTTGTATTAAAATTTCATGCTGGAATAAGTCACGTGTTTCAGCCAATTTTTTGGCTGTTTTGATTGCGTCTGCCTGACGAACGCTACCGTCTGCCGCGTTTTTCATTTTTGTTTAATATGTACCTAAACATTGTTCATCGAATGGAACATGTTCCAACTTGGAAGAAATCATGTAATTTTTAGACATTTTTTCAAAATTTGAGGAGGCGCCCCACCCTAACGCTACCGATCAGACCCGGCAGACGGGCGGTTTTGGAATTACCATATTAAATGTAATTGAAAAAGTATAGTCAACCTTTGGAATCTTATCAAGTGGTAGAATCTCTGCTAGCTCTCGGACTATTATGTATCTTGATTCTTTTGTCTTATCTACTTCTGTATTGTTTCATGTTATGTCGGAATTGACTGTGTACTAAAAATGACGGCAACATTTCATGTCAAAATTACTGTTTTACTAAAAGTTGAGTAATTGTGGATAAAGTTTCCAGTCGCTTCGTTCATTTGTTTTTCATTGCTAAACTTGGCCGTCTTTTCTTTTTAAAATAAATGGCTTGCGGTAAAAACAAAAACATATCGAAGTCTCTTGTTTTTAATGTGACTACCTACCTACTTTATTTCTATTTTTGTGTTGTTTTTGATTCTAATATTTCTCAAATATCAAAAATATTACTCTGGAGGTTGAATAATCATATCATAATCAGAGAACGAAGTTGAGAAGTTAGATTTCTATTAAAATAGTACTTTGTTTTATTAGGAGAGAAAGTACTGTTTTGTGTGATAAGACTGTGTTTAAAGTATAAAACATTTTCTCTTCAAACGTGAAACTAAAAATTTTGAATTTTGAATAAGCGCTATCTCTTGTCAATTATTTGTATTTTGCTTGTCAAATATTTTTTTAAATTAACTGTAATTTGTAAAAAAGACTAATTAAACCACAGATAACTGAGATATATTTTACAATAGATGCGGGAGCTAGGGTGAGACGTAGGTTACCATCATCGGTAGGGGGGTAGGTAGTTCTTACCGTTATCACGGTATGGCGCTGGCAGCATCAAGCTCCGCGTATTTAATACATAGGGATCAAGTAGGAATGTGATATAATGTAAAATTTGAAGTTTATTTTAAAATAATTTGTCAGTTGTGTGAATGTTTGAGTAGTGATCCCCAAAGCAGAAACCATGTATTGATATGGCATCTAAATTGAAAAGAACAGTTTAAAGTTTGAATAAAAAACGGTGTTCAAATCATGAAGTTAATAAGAGCGAATTTTAGTGCATGATAAATGATGTGTTCGACGAGGAATGTAAAAGAAGAGTTACTAATTTCAAAACGGTTTAACTTGGTTAATACATTGGCATCGTAGAGAAATCGGATGAAAACCTAATTGAAGGCAAGTTTAAGTTGATACTTAGTTGATTGTGGAAACACCAAATTTAAAACAAAGTTGATCAATGACCAATTTGTAGAAATGTAGTAAATAATGTTAAACCAAGTTGTTACGTTAATTTTTGTAGCAACTAGTTAATAAATATATTACAATAAAATGAACAGTTATTTTATTTTAATTTTCACAGGAAGTTCAAAAAATGAAGAGGTGGTCATAACACGATCACTTACGAAAAATTACGAGTTAAATTTAGCAAAAATTATTATTATTATAGGCGGAGTGCATATCATGGGAATTAGCGACTCGTAGTGGTCAAATTTGTAAGTTACGTGGTTACAAATTCAAATAATTTTTTTCTAAATATTGATAAATACAAAGAAATGTTAGATTTTTATAATAATTGATATGGAAGGAGTTTAGCAATAAGCCTGTCTGTACATTTTACATAATTTAACTTTTCCTTATGCTTTGATAAAGTCATATGATCGAAAAAATAAGTTATTTTGTTATTTAATTTTTGGACGTTTTTAGACTCCTCGAGTCCAAAATAGCAACGAAAACCCTAAAACAACTCTTTCTGATTAGTATAGCATATATTTCGTTAGAAAAAAATAGTTTGTAACTCCATATCTTGAGATTTGCTTTTAAGAGTATTTTCGCGCCATTAGTAGTAGTATAGGGTTTTAAGGACTTTGCAATTGCGCCAAGTGATTTTACTTGAAATTTTGTGGTTTTCTATGCTTTATATTTACTAATGTGCTTTTTTAATATGTTAATATTATTTATAACATTATTTTAAATCAAAAGAAAATTCTATAAAATGAAATGTCAAACATAACCTAAAAATTTTAATTGTCAAAATATGAAAATAAATTTTTATTTTAAAAATAACATATTTCGTTGCATACTGTGGCTATATAAGGCAAGACCAGGCTCAGTGTTCTTTTTTATGAAGTTTTGAGGGAAAACTGTAGAAAGAAATGCTTTTATCCGCATTTTTGGCAGACTTGAGGCAATTCACAATTGACCAATTAATATAACTATCACCGCACATTTCTGTAAATTTGCTCTTGGCTTGAGTTCCCTAATCCATGAATGACGGATTTGATATGTCATTTACTTATTACCTGCACAAAACTCGCACTCGTTTATAAAATTACAAATTTGCATGCGTGTGTCAAGTGGTATTTCCAACCACGTTACTTATAGAAGTTACCGGTAGTGGCGCTGATGCTAACTTGCACGGGGCCTATTACAAGCACCCCAAGCACCAAATTTGTTGCCAGCGCCAACAACGATAACGGTAAGAACTAAAACATGGTTACCATTTAGAGTGGGGACTCAGCCATCTATTTCTAAATATATAAATCTATAATCTGTATAAATCTATAATCTGTGAATTAAACGCAACGAATAAATTATAAAGGAAAATTTAAAAAACATTAAAATAAAAATTATGTTGGGTTAAGGTTTACTTTGTCTGCCTAGACAGAGAAAAGTAATGTGTCTGAGAGCTTTTCCTGCCGAGGCGGGACAGTTAAACTTCACCTTTACATACTGAGTGACACAAAGAGTCGACTATTTTAACGTTTGCTGAAAAAATGTTACAAGATTTATTTTCGTTTAGTGTTTTTAGATTATACAGAGTCTATTCTCGTTAGTTCGGTGAAAATAACTTTGGAGATCGGATAAGCCGGATCCAGATAGACTTCATGTTCAAAACTGTCTACTTAAACATTTACACTGCAGCTTGAATTTTAACAGGACATTTATTATAATTTATAAATGACAATGAAGTTATCTAGAATTGGTTAGGTTGGATTTGGAAAAGTAAGGTTAGGTTATCTTATGCTAGGATGTGTTATGTTATGTTAGCGTGCGGTATACCAGTAATCTGCGGATACGTGGTCTACTCTACATATTAACCCTTTTTTCAGGGAAGTTGGTCTTCTGGCCTGGTTGGTCTAATTTCCTCTTTTCTTTCTGCGATCTACTCGGGAATCCACTTTTGCATTTCTTCCGATGTAAGTTTGTCAGAGAGCTCTTTGCTCTCTCCTCGATGTTACCGTCCCGGTTTTAGCGCCGTATATTCTGGCGTATTCCATCTTACGTTGTTTTCCTGAAGGTGTTGTTTGGAGCAAGTCTGTAGTTTCTCTATGCGCCCTCGGCTCAGAGAACGTAGTGCCGATGGTTTCTGGCGATTGCTTGTATTTGCTGCCGCTCTTTAGGCGGACTTTGCTCGGGTTTTGAAGAACTGCTGCTCTTTGCCATTTCCGCTTACCAGGACCTGTCGCAATCCATTTGGCGGCGTCCTTACATCCTGCGCTCAGGGTTTCAGGACTCCGCTTCCCGCTGCTGCTCTCGTTCCAGCTCCTACTTCTCTGCTATTATATTTAATTCAAGCTCGAGTAGGTATAGCTGTCCACTCATCCTGTCGTCTGAGCATAATGTGGATGATGTTGTCGACGCTCAGAGTTAGTCCTACCTTGATAGATGCCACGATTCTCTTGTGTTCCTAACGATGGCACATAAAGAGCGTATGTTCTGCCAAATCGATGTCGTCGCAGTGGTCGCATTTGGAGGCGGCAGCTCTACATTAACCTAACCTTCTCTAACTTAACTTACCCTAAAATCTAACCTCTTCATTGATTTTTATGATAAATGCCCTGTTAGAAGGCATGCAAGAGTGTTATAGATCATTGAGCTCCAAATAATTTTAAAAACGTTTTTTACTTATAAACTCGTGAAATCCACACAGATTTCTTGAAACAAGATCAAGAAATATCGATTATTACGGTTAAAGCGTTGTCAGATTCTTAGGGCCGTTTTAGATGGACTTATCGTACTAAATATTAGTAACTGGATCAACTCAAGGAGCAAAAGTAAGAGAATCTCAGCTTTAAAGTCGTGCACGGTCGCGCGTCAAAATTTCTACGCACGACGTTAAAGCTTAGATTCAGTTACTAACAGTTAGTATGATATTTAGTCCATGTCAAATAGCCCTAAAACTTAAAATTTCGATTCTTGTCTGAACCAGGCTATGGTCAAGAAAATCAAAAACCCTACGTTGAAGGTCTGATAATTCGGAACCAGATTGGAATAATTGATTTTTGGATGAAAATTGTTTTGTATTTTCATTCGTCCAAATGTATTTTCGTTGATTGATTTATAGAAAAATAAACTTTTTGTTTAAAAGACCTAAATTCTACTTTGATAATCCAGATATCTCTTCTGAAGTATTATTAGCTTTATAAAGTTTAGTTGTAGGGCCTTATTAATTCAAACGATGTATTTTTCATTAATCCGGCGTAGCCAGGATTTTTTGTAAAATTACAAGTAGGCACAAAGAAAATATTAGCTCCATTTCCTTCCTTCTATAAACACTTTTGGTTGCCCTGGATGTATGCCCATTTGCTCATTACTCGACTTCATTGTTTGATTTTGATTAATTTTGTTGGCAAAGCCAAATAATTCATCTAAAATTGTGGAGGTCGACTAAGTAACTAAGTTGAGTTTATTGATCTTAAATGGTCAAACACTGTTGACTTAAACAATAAATTTTGTTTAACATTTTAAAAAATTAATCCGAAGCGCTAACAGAAAAAAATCCAAGTTACATTTAGATATCTACCTTCTTTTTACATTAAATCCGCAGTTTGTTGAATTTTATTCTCTGCTCGTTCATTAATTCTCATTTATCCAATTTGAAATTCTTCCTAACGTTCGTAATATGTAGGTTTTTTCTATTGACGATCGCCAATAAATATAATTCTTTGCTTTTTTGCTACCAGTAAAACATAAGATTTAAAGGTTGTGTAAATTATCAATGAATAAGACGTTATCAACTGTAATGAGATTGGAATTCGTGCATCGTGCGTGCTATTCCCCAAAGCTAAACTAAGACTTCAAGCAGGTAATCTAGAACTAATTAAAGTAACTTGATTGAAACGAGATTAGTGAGACAATTTAAGTGAATTATAATAAGAATTAATTGTGGAAGATAGAAGAGATGCTATAAAATTGCAAAACGAAGTTATAAGAGAGATAAGTTGTTTCAGAAGATTAAAATAATTAATGTATTTTTTTCTGTGTAAAGGTGGGTTTACAAAAAGTTGCTTGTAGACGTTGATTTTTTAGAGATTTCCGAAGAGGAGCCAATATCTTGCCTAGTACAGATGGAGGGAGCGAGTACTGTCTGTCTCTCTTTATATCACTAAAATTAATGCGACCCGATGCGATGGGTCACGTTTTCGTCGTAGCGCATTGGCTCCGCCCAGGCAATCTCTGAAAATTCAACGTCTACCACGAACTTCCTAGATCCAGTGTACACCGCATGAGCAGGGCCGTAGCCGGAATCTGTAATCAGCGCAGGCTCAAAAAATTTCAAAGGAGGATGAAAAGCTAAAATCAGGGTTTTCTCTCTTCTGGGTTTGTATAAATCCGTTGACCACTGTAATCTCTTCTTAAAATGGAATTTTTTTGACAGTAGTATAGCTACGTGGTTTCTCGACCGGATATGACGTCACAGCCGACGCCATCTTGCATTTTTAAATTTACACGCCCACTTGCCGACGCCATCTTGCTGTTTTAAGTTTGCACGCCCACTTGCTTCCATATTTGCCCGCTATTTCTGTGACGTCACATCCGGTGGCCATCTTTCATTTTTATAATTACACGCCCACTTGCCTCTTTATTTGAATTTCCCGCTATTTTTAGTCTACTGTGACGTCACATCCGGTCGAAAAACAACGTAGCTGTACTACTTTTGTCTTTCTATAAATCAATGTCTTTTTTTTTGGCACTAATTATGAACTTATAGTTTTATTATTATTGCGCAATTCATAAGCAAGCGCTAGTTAGAACAGGCTTAAATTTCCAAGGCAGGCTTAGTCTACCTGAGCGTACTTCTGGCTAAGGCCCTGCGGACGAGGAAGTACCTACTTGTACCAGCAGTTTGAAAACACAAGAAAGTGAATAGCTCACCCACCTATTTTACTAACCCACTAACTTTTCCGCACGTTTGGGCTCGTTGGTAGGCACGTAACTAGCTTGTTAAAATCAGGTGGGCACTTGGTGACCCCAAATTTTTTTGGGTGAGCCAAATACGTAGTATGGGGCCCATAAAACTTTTTACAGATAGAATATTTTGTGTGGAATTTAGGTTACACTATAAAAATCTGAATTTTCGCTTAGTGTTGTCATTTTTCAGGGTGGGCACACAGGTGTGCCAGCAAAATTTTAAGTGAGCCTAGGCCCACCCTGGCTCTCCCGTAGTTACGTGCCTGTCCGTTGGCAATTACTGATGACTTGCGGACCTGGCTAGTCCGTATCAAGCAAGGGAGAAGGCACTATCTCCCTCCAAAATGTACTACCTAAGATTTTGGCTCCGCCCGGTCATCTCGTTCCAATTTTCCGAATACAGAAAATTTGTTACGTCAATGCTCTGTCCATTTTCCAATTCATATGTATGCTTCTTTGTTAGGTTTTCTTGTAAATTTTTGGACTATTAAACTAAACTTAATGATGACAGTGTTGCGTGCATGGGCAAGCTTGATTGTTTTTAAAAATGTCAAGACTTAATGGAATCTTGAATATGTAGCTACGAACTTTCCATCGTTAGGCAGCTTTAGTTGTTTTCTTTTCTAACAGTTTGTGTTAATTTTATGTGAATTTCATAAAATTTCCTTAACGCGTTTTCTAATACAACCAGCAGCCACAATTTTCAGAACCTGCTTTGATGTGTAAGTTGGAAAACTTCTAAATGTAGAAAACTCATGTAATATAAAATACCTCGGGATATTTCAAACTAAAATGTATGCTTAGTTTACCTTGTAATAATCGCACATTAGTGCTCATTTTATAATTAAAATACTTTACACGAAACTTTAAATTATGAAAAATTTTCAAAATAATTAAAAAAATGTTTTTAATTTAAAAAGAAGTTAAAGTTTCAAGATACAAAGCGTTGGCGTTTATTTTGTGTTACTTTTATTCGATAATAGCAGAGTGCAGAATGTTAAATTTTCCCAACAGATTTTCAGCTCCACTTAAGTTAAAATCATTTTATTTTCTTTCTAAAAGCTTACACCGTTTCGACGATAAAACCTACTTTTTTTTGATCGTTTTTACGTTCGTTTGTGTACTTTTTAAATTCAACATAATAAAATTGTGTAAATATACGAATCTCGTACACGTAAAAGAAGCCCACATCAAATGATTTCTATAAGCAAAAACATTTGTAAAAGAATTTCCTTGTTATTTAACTGTGCTTGTTTGAAGTTTCAAATGGAGTGAAAATGAGAAAATGTGCATCGGTTAATTTGGTTTGATTGAGGAAGTTTATTGCATATCTACAAATCGTTTTGCACATCCTAATTAGACCGACAACGAATAAAACATTAATAAGTGTACCTAAATTGTTGTTTCCATTAAATACTAACTCATATTCTTGATTATTTTATTCGACTCACTTTAATTTATCGTAATTTTTGTTTATGTGGTGCGCTAAATCATGGTTATAAATGATAATTTAAGTGGTCGGAATATACATTCGACTGAGTTAATAAATGGAATTGCTCAGAATTCTTGATTAAGGTAATAGATTGATAGTCCTCGACCACAAATATCACTCGAATATCGGTGTGTGATTAATTATAATAATTATTAGTTACAGGTAGTTGAATTAGACTTGTTGGAATGTTTGGAAGTAAAATTATGTTATACATCTATCATAAGCTTATATTACTTGGTGTTATAATCGGTTATTAAATTATATTTTTTCTAAGCACTCAACTATTAGCTTTTGATGTCAGTCTTTAGTTGGGTTTCAACTAAATTAAGGTCTCGTTTTGTACGGCTTACTATCGAGAAGTATCTACACCTACACCAGATGACACCCACAATGATAAATTTCAAATACTCATAACTCAATTGCAATGTCTCTAGGTTTACAACCTTTTGAAACTGCATAAATCTGATAAAAGGATGGCGGGAAACTTCTTACTGTAAATACATTTTTGACAGTTTTTTTTATAAAACATCGGAGTTTTTGCTTGAAAGAATCTTAAATCTAAGGCCAGTCTGTGAGCACATCATGGTATTAGCACATGACATCCATGGTATCTTTACAATTTAAACATCCATGTCGCATTTGGTGTTTGTGTAAAATGATAATTTTCATGCAAATTTTGATTTAAACTAGATCATGAACGCGCGCTACCTTCTCTCTTTCCGTCTCTGTCTATTTGTGCCTCTTCTACTGTAAAAATATTTTAAGTAGACGAGCGGTGACATTGCGCAGATACCTAAATTGGTATTTATCCCCACCAACGCAGTAGTCAACGTATTTAAATTATTAAAGGGGCGTGGCCAAACCTGCGCGAACTTACCTCAAATTATTTTTGGACCGTGATGTGACAATGAAAAAATTATATTGCAAAAATTCAGATAAATTGAAAAAATCTAAAATCTAAACCTGGACTATCGGATTTCCCGGTACTAATTTTTTTTCCAGTCCAACCCTGTCTGTCAGTCTCATAATACGTCCTATCATCACATCTGTCAATTGCTTCTGTCATTTAACAATCCGCTTTGCCATCTCATCTCCTCTGTCAATCTTATCATTCATCTCATTTGGTGTATCGGTTTCGTTTGTCAGTCTCATCTGTCACTTAATCTCGTCTGTCAGTCTGATCTGTCAACTCATTTGTCAATCTCATCTGTCATCTAATCCCATCTCTCGCTTATCATATTTGTCAAAATCATCTTTAAGATGATATTGCATGACAGACAGATTTGATGACAGGTTTTATGACAGATGGGAAGACAAATGATGTGACAGATGAAATGACATGGGATGACAGATTACGTCTCTGACATGTTTAATAACATGTCATGACAGATGACTCCACCTCTCCAGAATAGAATGACAGAATAACATTTGCATAGTCACTATGGTGTCAGAGATTACTTCACTCCGCATCTCTCTAAACCAGTTTCTGAATTGATAGATAACTCCGTCTAAAATATGAAATTGACATATGGTGACAGATGACCTTGACATCGACATATGTAACATGTGAGGTGACAGATGAACCTCTTTCTGACATTGACATATGGTGTCACATGACGACATAGACATATGGTAACTATGTCACCCTCACTGTCTCTAGCTGTATCACTTTTTTATATCTATCTCTTTCTGACTTTACTGCGCATTTCCGGTAATCCTTGTGTTTTTTATTGTGTGGTTATTCTAAAAACTTGATTAATTAATGATTTTTCTTTATTTCAGGTGAGTTTCACGTCCAATTATTCCACCAAACTCCACAATAGGTAAAAATTTTAACTTTTTTTTTAAACTTTAAAACTCTTTCAAACGTTGCTTAATTTGGACACATTTAGAAATATTAAATGACAAATTAGGAAGCATTTGAAAACTTTGGGAGTTGAGGTTACATGTAATATTAGATGAACGATCATTAAAGTCATTCAGTAAACTCTAGGAAAAAACGTTTTCCATGTACGTTCTAATGAGCGGTTTTTAAAACTTTTTTAATCATTCCGAACGTGTGTGGTTTTCGTAAGGTTCAAATAATACTTTTTAATTATTTTTGATGATGTACCTTCACAGCTTTATATGCAAATTCAACTCGGATAAAAAGTTTAACATCAAGCTTTAAAACTTGATGTTTAACTAAATTGGCTATCTTTTCATTTCCACAATTTAGAAAATACTTCTACAATATTTTTTGCATAAAATTTAAAAAAATGGGCACTGCGTTAATTTATATTTAAATTATTCCCATAAAATAATATTTATTTAGTTAATTTTCAAACTTTATTTATGAAAAAATAAAATTTTAAATTCAAATTTATTTGAAAGAGAAATCTAAATTTTGTTGGTGTTCAACTCGGCTTAACCGCTTGTAGTTGCGCTACGTACCAATAGATGTCGCGCAACGTAAAATTAAATTTTTTTTGAATTAGGAGAATGTTAATTACTCACACGCTCATTTACAAATAAAAAAGTAATTATAATTTATGATTTTGAGTTCATTAATTTAATTAATTCTAAAAAAGTGCGCCTTAGTTAGTAAACGTTTTTTTAAATATTGCCGCCGCCGTTTTCAATAATAAATTAAAGTTTTTTTGATGCGGTTTTAGTTTCAAAATTTTACTTCAGGTTGTTTACATCAACATCCTTTCTTTTTTAGTTTTAGTAAAGATGAGTAGCTTATGAAAAAAATATGTAATACCTCGAGCTTAAAAGCTAATACTAAAAATAACGTGGAAAGTTAAATGAAGTGGAAATGTTGCAAATCTGTATTATTGTTTTTGACAAACCAGTAGTTAAACAGATGCATTATAAATTAACTTGCTTACATAGTAATCAAAAGGCTTACACCTGTCGGCAGGTGTTGGAATTGCTTGCAGATATTTCAGATTTGTATACTTATAAATAAGTATCTTAAAAGGAAATTATTGCATGTTATATAATTATATAAAAGTAATACAAATGAAATATGCATCCTTATAATTGTTTTATTTTGAATATTAAAATATGGGTGCAAATTGTACTTGATGAGGTAAAGCACCTTAAGAGCGTGATGGCTCGGGGCTTCATTTTAATGAGGGCAATTCGAACTTATATTAATATCAATTTGTCGCCAAAAAGGTTGCACTTAAGTATAACGATCTAATATTTAAATCAGATAATAAAACAACCAGAAGCTCTTGATTTAGATTTTTAGATCACCTAAATACTCGCTCTAATTTTGCTATTTTCCAATAATTGAACAAAACAAACTTTCTCACACGACGACAAATTTTTTTTCACTCATGTTCCTCATATGGTAATTAATCTAACGCTGGTGTGTTAAATCAAGCGAAGAAACGTCTCTAGACAAATTAAGCTTCTTGATCCTTTTGTTAGTATTTGGCTTAGGGACTTTTATTAGAAACCCACATGTTTGCTAAATTTACAAACCTTTTTTTACTTACAAGTAACACATGTGATATCTAATGTCTTTTGACTTAAAATAAACTCGACTTATTTTGATTATTACAGCAGTCACCGTGAAATTCATAAACCGTCACATTTGGATATTTTGTTGCTTTGAGAGTAAGAAAAAATGACGCAAAAGGACAAACAATGTCGACTAAAAGAAACCCTCTTTTATTATGACTAAATTAAGAATCTTCGTAGTATCTGACAGCCAAGCAGCCTTAAAAGCGCTGAACGCTTGTGAGGTGAGGTCCGGGCTAGTAACGGACTGCATCCGCAGACTGAATGCGCTAGCGGAGAAAAATTTCGTCAACCTGGTATGGGTTCCGGCTCACGCCAACATACCAGGGAACGAGGAAGCGGACGATCTGGCTAAAGAGGGCAGCAAAATAAGACCCATTGGACCGGAACCCGCCCTTGCCATTTCTTATGAGACGGCAAAGAGAGAAATAAAGTCACTTCTAGAGAAGTGGCATATTAAACACTGGAGGGAATCTCCTGGACAGGGACACTCTAAAGCCCTCCTGGAGAAACCCTCTGACAAAAGAACTCGCTCTCTAATCAGAATGAGCAGAGATGAGCTAAGACTGGCAACGGCAATGTTAACGGGTCATTGCCAGCTCAAAAAGCACCTGCATACGATGGGACTAGAAGAAGACCCACTATGCAGAGGATGTGCAGAGGAGGAGGAAACTCCAATTCATCTTCTGCTACACTGTGAGGCTTTCACAAGAAGTCGTTACAGCATTCTCGGGAAAGAGAAGATACTCCAAAGAGAATTGCCCAACTTATCGATAGGGAAAATTCTGGACTTTATCAGAAGCACAGAACTCCCATAACATAAGGGAAGACTAAATCCGAGGTGCACAATAGATCCAAGAGGTCGCGATGCAAGGAACCAATAGGGACCAACCTTAGGGTACTACCTTTTATTAAGGTCGGTTGTTGTTTTAATGTCTAAATCACTTTTTTTTTATATGATAAGTCATGTTATTTTAAGGGTTACCTATTATGTGACAAATAAAAATATAATCAGAGGGTTCAACCCCCCAATAAATTGGTATGAAATGAGTCATAGTTTACAAATTAGTCATCAATTTTTGTTTTTATTTTTGTGAGAACTCGACCATCCCACTTGAGCTGGAAGAAATGATAAAACCCTGAAAAATTAGCTTTTATAAACATCAAATTGGTGTTCTTCATGTCTTCTTCTTCTTCTTGAATAATATTTGGGTATGAGAAATACTAGTTAGGAAGAGGACTCTTGCAAAATTGTAATCTGCAATTCATAATACCTCGCTCTTCTTTTTTCGATTATTTAGGTCTTGAGGTCACTGGTTATCAAACCATAGGATATTTGGAACTCAAGACCCAACTCATGAAACTAACAATTGCTAAGTCAACTGGGTAGTCCAATTTTTTTTATTTCTTCCATATCTTTTATGTCATCTAAAGCGAGTGCGATGACTTTGGTGGCTGTGGAACACTGCTTCTGATTTTTTAAAAGCCATTTCACCTTATTTAGCGAAAAGTTGCTCCTACCATAGTAATTATAAAAATCATTTTATTATAATTACTTTTTTAAAACCCGATGGAATTGATTTGTTCTGCATCGAAATTTTAATTTGCACCTGCTCTTAATAAATATATAAAAACTCCTGATTTAAAAACGCCAAGTTCTTTAACATGTAATTTTTTTAACCATTTATTCATCTCTCGACTTCTTTCTTCCACCTGTCTTTGTATATTTCTATATTAGTTTTTGTGGAATTTAATTTTTAAAAGGTTTTTATTATAAGTATAATGGCATTATCGAAACATCAAAAACAGGTAAGGAAGTTTTCTTAATATTATGGGACAATTTTGACATTATCAATTTGAAATGAAGGAAGGTTCAACGAATTTAAATGGAAACTGATTAATTGGTACACACAAGGTGTGTTTGTTGATTGAGCCATTGACTTTCGGTTATTGATATATCCTGTGGTAATAACAATAGACGATGTTTAATTTATTAATTTATATACAGTGCGTTTGTTTCAAACTTTATTTATTATTTGTACAGCGACTCGAACTGTTGTTAAATGTCAATTATTTTGACCCAAATAGCGTTTTAAAATCATGTAAATTATTTTAAAGAGACGAGGAATGCAAAATAGATTAAATTTAATCGGTTCCATTTAGTTGGTTTTATTGATTTAAAATTTTTGAAGATCAAATAGTAGATGAAAAGAAAGGAAGATTATGAAAAATATATAGCAAGTGCAGACAGGAAACGGATGAAAGAAACGTGGTTCAAAAATAGCATCCTACAAAACTAATATATAGGCACGTTATTACGTGTTGTGCATTGCAAATGGATGGATATTAATAAACTGTTAAGTTTAATCTCCCAACACGTCTTGTGATTTTCTTTTGTTTAACGACCGAAAATAAAACTGCATTTCAATTATGTTTATGCTGTGTTTAATACACGTACCAATGTACCATAACTTCCGGAATTAAAAAGATTATATCTGTGTCTAATTGTACGATTGTCTTACCTTTTTGGTTTTTCAACACTAAGCGTTGTTGGTTTGCGTTTAGAATGACAACCAACGATTGTCATTGTCACTTTCGAGACGCCACTCCCAGTTATGTTTGATTGAAAGACTTTTGGGAGTTTTTCAGAAGCGGTCAACTATGAAAGATGTATAAGAAAAAGAGTCAGTACAGAATATACTGAGTGTTTAATTACTTCGGAGATACAGAATGTCAACTTGACCATTGATCAGTGAGTCAGAGGAATTACATGTCAAGTTATATTAGTTTTCAGTAAAACAGAAAATAATAAATTATTCAGTGCCCAATACACTATTTCAGTTCCTTTTATCTTTTCTAAAATTAACGTAAAGGGTTCCACTGGTTAAGATTTTGTAACGTCCAACATTTGGATCTCGGAAACGGTAAGAGTTACGAGATTAGTTAAATGAGCAATAATTTGCCTATTTAAAATGGTTACCGAGATAACGCAAAATACTGAAAATTTCCAATTTACTTTCTTTTGAAAATGGTTTACTACTTCAGAAAAAATTCTCAAGAAAAATTTATAGGAGGTCAAAAGAGCTATCAAACGATACTAAACTCGACATTTTATCATATCGACGCTAGGCATCGTGATGTCCAACTTTTCATTTTCTTAGGGGGGTCTATCGTTTTTTTTGCAGAAAATTAGTTGAAACTCAGTTGACTTGTCTAAATTCAGATACCAAACGAGGGCTTTCTATCTGGTAATTTTTTGATTTTATTAAAAAAAATAACATAAATTAACATAACGTAATATAACGTAACGTAACGTAACATAACCTAAACATAAAGAAAAGTACAAGATAGAAAGTTCTCGTTTAGTATCCGAATTTAGACAAGCCAACTTAGTAATTTTCTGCAAAAAACAATAGATTTTCATAAGAAAATAAAAAGTTGAACGTCGCGACGCCTACCGCCGTTGTGATAAAATGTCGAGTTTAGTATCGTTTGATAGCTCTTTTGACATTTTGCAATTTTCCTAGATAATCATTTTTTTGAAGTAAACCATTTTCAAACTGCAGTTGAAAAACTAAATTGCCAATTTTCAGTTTTTTTTATCTCAGTAACTATTTTAAATTTTGAAATTTTCTAAACGGATTCTTAAAACTCATCAAAACATGTAACTTTTTGATAAACTAGATTGTCTATTTATGCCTCTTCTATATATATGAATATCATCTGTCAGTCTCATATTATGCCATATCGTCTCATCTGTAAGTCTCAGCTGCCAATCTCAACTGTCATCCAATCCTTTTCTGTCACTCATACTATCTGTCAAACTCATCTGTGAGATGAGATGACATATGGCATGACATATTTTATATGTACATGACATAGTTTAGGGGGAAAAGACACACTGGAAATAGACCAATCACCACATCGTTAATATTAACTGTTTAATATCTTTCTAATCTGTTACTGGATTGTAAAATTGATCGAATGAAATTAAATTATTTTTGAATATAAGTAACTTTTGCCTCTTCATATTTTATCGTAAGGCTTTTGGTTTTCTAGATAAAAGAAAAATAACTTTGACATATAGCTTGACATTTGACAAATGATAACTCTGGCAGATAAAATGATATGACAGGTTGGATGAGAGATAGAATAATCCCCCCCTTAAAATGAAAAAAAATTTACATTGACAGATAAAATAATTTGACATTGACAGATGAATTCCCTTGACACTGACAGATGAAATGACAAATGGTAACAGATGTCCTGACAGATGGAATGACCTCCCCTTGAGATGGAAAAAATGACATTGATAGACGACCTCCCTTGACACTGACAGATGTGATGTGATGACAGATGGAATGAGAAATGATGACAGATGTAATGACCTCCCCTTGAGATGGAAAAAAAAGACTTTGACATTGATGACCTCCTTTGACACTGACAGATACAGATAATTATCTTACTTCTCTCACTCTCTCTATCTATTTTATTTTATGTTAATTTCCTGTTCCTTTCGGACCTTACTACGCATTTTCGATGACCCGATGTGATTTTATTATATGGATTAATCTCGTAATGCTTACCGTTTCTGAGATGTCAATGTTGGTACCTCTTAAAAATTCATTCTATATGTATAGCCTGGTTTACCTGGGTTGCATATTATCGCTTTAATCCCCAGACTGATACTGAACGAATCCATAATGTCAAAAACTTACAAAAAACTAAAATGGAAAATAAAACCACTGTTTATAACTATTGTAGAAAAAAATTATCAAAAGTCTCAAATAGAGGATACCTTGACTATGGAAGAAGAAGAAAAAGTATGTGGTTAGAAGAACAGACGACATAAAATCTTCGTAATTCTAATGTCTTAAGAGCTCAAAATCCATGATGCCCCTAATTTAAATTAAAAATTAAGTCAGCATCTTTAAAAAGGCTTTGAGAAATCCATAATTTGATCTCGTGTGGAGATGAAAAACTCGATTTCTAATAAAATAAAAACTAACATTAATCGTTTTCGTATCACCTCTTGTATGATAAAGATGTAAAATTTTCTAAATTCCGATTAACATTTTAATATAATAACCATCTCATTCAATATCGGTAATGATAAACTTCTTTTACTTTATTACCATTTATAAGTACACACCTATAAACCGGTACCTGCACGAACTTACATAATTAATGTTTACAAACACACATTGAGTTTTTTAAATCTTATGTATAATGCATTAGTTTATTCATCTTACAAGTTGCACTTAACCCACTGAGTTTTTAATTGAAGTTGTTTTTATTCTTTTGTTGTTAATATTTTAAGACAATCTCTCGTTTTGAGGTTTAAATTGAGTACCGTTATACAATGTCTTTTTGACTAAATAATAAATTAATTTTATTTTAATTAAAATATCCCAACCTAAACTTTAGAAATATTGCAGTTAATCGAAGAAAGTTATAATAGTAGGTGTTTGAAGAAGAATCGTCCGACTTGAAGAATGCAATATATTCGTTTTGAGGTCCTCTGGTCATCGTTGGAAAAATGTCTGTGTGTATTCTTCCACTTTGACGCCTTTTAGATCTAGATTATGAAATTATAATGTTGACATTTCTGAAGTCTTGTGATGACACGAACGTGAGCTATTTCTTGAGAATTTAATCCTTTTAAAGGCGAATATGTATTAAATTAAGTTTGGTGCTATTTACGATCGATGAATTAATCCAAATGAAGGTTAATTATGCAGGTACCTAACCTACCTGTAAAACCACAAAGAAGAATTTTAAGTCGGATCCGTGAGCATCATTTATTGCTTTTAATATTAGCGCAGCATTGAGTTAGTATTTATGGATTGTGCAACAATTAGGAGTTATAAAAGTTTTCAAAATTACAGGGCAATAATTTTTTTATCGTATTTATGCCATTACTCGACTTTTTCAAGTGTAGAAGCGAAGAATGGAGAATTTTTTTATTTTCTCATTACAAGAACCGCTCGTTAGTTAGCTACTTATTAGCCTTTATACCTCTGTAACTACCTTATACATAAAGAGAAACGTCAATCAAATTCAACAGCTATATTGAAATCACTTGTTTAATAATGAACTGTTTTACTGGTTTGATTTATTATTGCTATTAAATAATATGTAATTGGAAAGGAAGTAATTCAATAAATTTTTGTCTTAGAGTGAAAAATCCAATGCTTGCTCTTCCTTCACAATATATGGAGGTAGTGTATGTAGGCAGAGGTACTGTTTTGTTCATGGCGGTGTTTCTCAACTTAAGGGTCGAATACCCGAGGAATTTCGAAAAGAGTTAGCTCGTGGTGGTCACCTTCAAACGTTGCAACGGTCAAAATTTGTGCAAGTCGAAACTTGCGGTTTATTCGAGAAAAATTGAAATCGGCAAGGCAATAAGGTCTTTGGCCTAAAATCAATGTGAATAGAGAAGTCTCGCTATGACTAATATCACTAGCAGACGTGTTATTTAAAAGAAAGATTTTCAGAAATTGTATCTACTTTAGAATGTTCAGGGCCGTGCCTAGCTAAATTTTCGCCCGGGCAGATAACTCGAGTGGCACCCTCAGATACATAAAACCGAAGTTTACGCGCACTTAGGCCACTTGATCGGGCCCATTGTGCTGTCTCTCTTTAGCAACTCTTTCCGGCCCTTCGGTCCTTGATTCATCCCAACCTTTGGATGAACTCAAGGATAATGACGGGTGAAGTTAGGCCAGTATTTCTCTAACATGGATCCTCGAATTTTCGTTAACGCAGGACGCAGGGCAGTGACAAAGCACGTGTTCCATTGTTTCATCCGCTTCGTTCCATCTTCTACAATTGGGGCTGTCAGCAACACCCATTCTGCATAGATGCTTGTTCAGTCGACAGCGAGGTCGACAGTGTCCAGTGAGAGTGCCAGTTATGGTACATAAACTCTCACGAGACAACCGTAGGTAATAATTAGCGATGGTGCTTTTATAGCTGTTTTGACAAACTTGCAGCTGGTACAGTTAGCCCAACGTTTCCTGTGCTTCGAGAGTGCTTATTGAGGGAGTAATAGAGGGCTCAGGGCTAATAGGTAAAGTCGTCGAGCTCTCTCGGCCAGTTAGTGAGCTCTTCCATTACCCTCGTTTCCTTGATGATCTTTGACCTCTGACCTACTTTGACACACTTCACTATGTGGGGAATTGGCATTGAAGTCTAAGGGAACAATTACTACAGGTCTTCTCTGTTCACAAGTGCTGCCTTCTTCAAGCAGTATTTAGGAGTACAAAATCCGCAATGCGGAGAGCAGCTGTATACCCCACAACAATTGGTTCTAGCGCATTATTCTTTTTCTCTTTCTAAGTATCCGCTGCCTAGTATTGTTCGTAACAATGCTACAGTCCGACATCTAGTAGCTTGTTAACCATATTGCTGCGAAACTTAGATTCAGCTCGGTACAATTTCAATTAACTGCGTTCAGACCAGAAAACAGTTGAGTGATCAGAAGGTAATCATAGCCTGAATGACGCTGCTTTTCCGATCACTCGCGATTGATTGCCTTATGGTGACCATCAGCAATAGCAAGTTGAGTGGAGTCCTTTGCCTATTGACCTGCAGTAAACTTGTTTACCCTTTTGTGGTGTTGTTTTACCGATAGCGGTTTATACATTTGGGACCCAAGCCACATCGTGCCTTTCTGCAAGTTGTAGAAATTTGCCCTAAGTTAATGACGTCAGCAGGTGGCTTCAACTCTATTGAAAACCAATCTCCTGTATTTAGTGGGGCTACCGCTTGTCTGGTCTTTCTGAATTTAACATTTTTTATTCTTGTAGGTGTTTCCAAACTTTTAATTGATACTATGCTATGAATATAAAATAAGAAACATTATTTCAGTCTCATATTTGTGGTTGAGGCGCTTGTTGTCCCTTGCCCCTTAGCACGGACCTGCTAACAATTATAGTTTTTCTAAATAAATATCAAACCTTTATCTCTCAAGTTTTACTGGAACATGTAACTGGGGTCAGAAATATCCTTTTATATAATAATTTCATAAACAACGTTAACTAGAACTGCTTTTCAGTTGAAATCTGTACGCACTCCAAAATCGCATAAATTACACGTTTTAGATATTGGTTTGCTACCCTTTCATTTTACAGCAGTGTATTTCCCCGTGTATCAGTAGAGCATGTTATGTAAATATTAAGATTGAATGACTCGTTACAAGTTCAGAATCTGAATCTAAATTCTATTCAGATTCAGTACAGTTTAATTTCCCGGATGTTTTACTCAAATTACTATGCCACGATGTCGCTGCTGTATGCACTTAAAGTGAATTTTAGTTATTTGTTTTGAATTCAACGTCGTCTTTGTTGTTTCAGTAACTATACGTGTGTTCTATTACATTTCTGTAAGACTGATGTTAACATAATTGAAATAAGTAATTTTGTATGTACATCAGACTATACATTATTGTACCTATTTATTAATTAATTTTCCATTTTAATTAGCAATTGATTAAAATTTTTCGTTTTTTCGTTCTACGCTATAAAAGCATTTCCTGATTGTTGATTACGTCGTAATAATATTTTTTTCTCAAGCTTTTCATTTTTATGGATTAATACATCCTAAATCGAAATGAGACTACATTGAATGTGGCGCTGCTACAAGATTTATTTATTTATTTTTTTTTTTTTTTTATTAATAAAGGATTATCACAATCTGTCTTTATACAATATAAGTAAAAGTAAAAAACATTCAGTAATATTTTTGACAAAAGGAGAAAAATCATGTAAGAATGCAACCTATGTTGCAAACTTTTATTTTAAATTTACATTACTAATTGACTAGGTCAGCTGGGACCCTTCGTTTCAGTCTACGTGTACCAGGTTGGTCCATTAGTTTATGCACTAAAATGTTTGGATGCACATTAATACGATCCCGATAACTGGCACTACATTTCTTTATTTCTTCTTTAACATTTAACACATTTAACTCTTGGTGAATGATGGAGTTGTTCACAAACCACGGGACACCTGCTATCACTCTCAACACCTTGGACTGGAAGCGCTGTATTATTCCAATATTGGAGTCCGCAGCAGATCCCCATAGTTGGATACCATAGGTCCATATGGGTTTTAAGATTGTTTTGTATAGCAGAAGTTTGTTTTCTGTTGATAGTTGGGACTTTCCACCAATTAACCAATACATTTTACTTAGTTTCAGACCGAGTTGTTTTCTTTTAGTGAAGATGTGTTTTTTCCAGTTTATGCCCAGGTATTTTGCTTCGTCAGCTTGTGGAATTGTGTGATTGTTAAAGGTTACTGCCGGGCATGTTTCTTTTCGAGTGGTAAATGTAACTTGGACTGACTTGCTCTCATTTGCCTTAATTCGCCATTTCTTCAACCACTTTTGGATATTGTTTAAATTGTCCTGAAGCAGTTGAGATGCTATATATGGGTTTTCGTGCGCAGTCAATATTGCAGTATCGTCTGCGTAGGTAGCTGTCATTGTTCCTTTCGGTGTCGGAATGTCTGCAGTAAATAACAAGTACAATATTGGCCCTAAGACACTTCCCTGTGGGACGCCTGATTCAATTACACTTATTTCGGTTGTTGCATCTTCAAATTTTACAAAGAAATGTCGGTTTTGCAAGTATGATTTTATTATGGTATAATAATTAAGTGGTAGTGTCTTTTTGATCTTGTGAAGGAGTCCCACATGCCAGACTTTGTCAAAAGCTTGTGTGATATCCAAGAACGCGGCCGTACAATACCTTTTTTTTTTCCATTTCTTCATAAATTTTAGTGGTAATTCTATGGACTTGTTCTATCGTTCCGTGTTGCTGACGAAAACCAAACTGGTGACTGGGTATCAACCGCTTTTGCTCTATTATCGGCATCAGCTTCGACAGTAGCAACTTTTCGAATAGTTTTGATGTGACAGGTAGTAAACTGATCGGTCTGTACGAAGTGATGTCGTCCGGTTTTTTTCCGGGCTTAAGTATCGGTATAATCTGCGCCACTTTCCATTGGAGCGGGTAGTAACTTGTTCGAAGTATAGCATTAAACAGCTGAGTAAGAAATTTAAACCCTTTGTTAGGTAATTCTTGGAGTATTTTTCCTGTGATTAAATCGTACCCGGGTGCTTTTTTCGGATTAAGATTATGCTTGATTGTTTTTATTATTTCACTTTTGGTAAAATTCTTCAGAGGAAATTCCAACTGATGTATTTCATTTAATGAGCCTTGTATTTTGTCGTCATCTTCTGAGTCTATTTCCCGAATATTTGGGGTAAACACGGTGGATAAGTGCTTTGCAAATAATTCGGCTTTTTCATTGTTTGTTTTAGCCCATCCATTAACCGTACGTATTGGTGGTATATGTAGCTGTGGTTGCTTCAGCTTTTTTGTTGCCTTCCATAAAGCATAGTCGGTTGCTTCAGTTGGACTTAAGTTCTGGAGGTATTCCTGAATTCTTTGGTTTTTTTCCTGCGATAGCAGAGTTCTTAACTTTTTGATGATAGCATTTAACTTAGTTTTCAGCGCCGGTGATCTGGTAACTTGCCACTGCTTTCTTATTTTTCTCTTTTCTGAAAGTATTTCTCTTATAGATGCTGAGGATATTTCGTTTTTTGCTTTAGGTTTAATGGTAGGTGTTGCATTCCACGCAGCTTGTTGTACGCAGTGATTGAAGTGCTCTACTGCTTGTATAATATCTAGGTCTGTCTTTAAAGGTATATATGTGTTTATTGTTTTTTCCACTTGTAGGCGAAAGAAGTTCCAGTTTGTTTTTTTATTGTTGAGTACACATGGTGGTTCTTTTACGACAACTTTGCTGGTTAATGTAAGTATGATAGGAGAATGATCGGATGATAATTCCAAACAAGATTCGGCTTTAAAGTAGTTTTTGGATATTCCTTTAATTACGCAAAAATCGATTACATCAGGTGTTTTTCTTAGATCGGTAGGCCAGTAGGTCGGCTCTCCTGTGGAAACTACCTCCAAGTTCATGACTTCTAGTGTTTTGCGCAATTCTCTACCTTTCGGTGTTGTCAGTCTGGAGCCCCAATGTGGATGTTTAGCATTGTAGTCGCCACCACAAATGAAACGCTTACCAAGCGTTTTATAAAAACACTCGAATTGTTCTCTCTTGATTTTATATTTTGGGGGGCAGTAAATAGCCGAGACAGCAAAAGGACCAGTCCAATCCTCCACAACCACGTTTATAGCCTGGATATGGTTCTCCTTACAAGCCCCAACTTCGTGATGTCTGATATTACTTT
Source organism: Malthinus seriepunctatus (assembly GCA_963924605.1). Classification (NCBI taxonomy): domain Eukaryota; kingdom Metazoa; phylum Arthropoda; class Insecta; order Coleoptera; family Cantharidae; genus Malthinus; species Malthinus seriepunctatus. The sequence goes on from OZ004600.1 coordinate 49,609,139, forward strand.
TTATGATTATCGCGGTTCCACCATGCGCGGTACCGTCTGGGTGATTAGTAGAATAGACGAGATATTTTGGTATTTTTATATAATTTTTTTTTGTAAAATGAGTTTCGGATATCATCATGATATCTATGTTGTGGCGTTTAATAAAGATTTCAAGTTCTTGTCCATGTTGAGACAAGCCGTTGGCATTCCATACTGCTATTTTCAGGACGTTGGCCATTAAGACATTTTTGCGACAAGATTTATGAAGAAACTTCCAGTATAGGTTTTCAATAAGCTTTACGATATTTCAACAACATTCCGTATTTTGTTTTCAGACCTTATTTGATCGTTGACTATCATCGCGGGTCAAAATAAATATATTTTTAAGAGCTGCATAGCGCTCAGCGTTTGACGATAGAGTAGCGCTTTTAAGAGTACAGCACCGGTTCACAAGAGTGGTCTTACAAATAATTGAAGTCGCTTAAGTGTAAGTCTGGAAGGGCAGGTTAAGGGGCGTTTTACATAGACTAAATGTCGTACTAATTTGTTAGTTCTGAATCAACTTTAGAAGCAAAAGCACAAGAATCTAAGCTTTAACGTCGGCGTGCTTTGAATTTTCTACGCACGAGGCTAAAGCTTAGATTCCCGTGCTTTTGCTCCTTGAGTTGATTCAGAATTAACAAATTAGTACGACATTTGGTCCATGTAAAACGGCCCTAAGTCGTTGGTCCAGACGACTAAACCGAATTGGGGCGAAAGTTCTGTTGGCTGTTTGTAAAACAAACGAACAATAATAACTGTCTAAAAGTGAACTAAATATTCTCTAGAATAAATTAGAAAATTATTATGAAATTTGGCCCAATTAATTACGCCTTTTCAAGCTTTGCAGTAGTGCGGAAAATTAGCTCTTGTTACAAAACACTATTTAATTAATTTCATATCTGCAAGGAAATTCAATTTCCATCACGCAACACGTTAATTTAATTGAATAAGTCAATAGATCTTAATATGATCTCTTTCTCTCTCTCTGTTCTATACTCCATGTAAATGACATGTATAGCAACCATTTGTCATTATATTTATACGTATCTGTTGTAGATAGATAAATAAAGCAACGTCCTTGAACTTATATCATTTTCCGCTTTCGATAAAATATTTTTTAAAATTTTTGATTTATATTTTGAGACTCAATTAAAATTCGAAAAAATAAGGTGATTCAGAAAATTTTACAAAAAAATCCAATTTTACTTTGCCAACCAAAATTGCTTATTTCAAAGAATTACAAAAATAGTTTACGTCTAATTTTACAAATTAATTGAATTTGAATTAGGGCGAACGAAATAAACAATTACTTAGATATTTAAATTTCGAGTGTAGTAGGATGTGGGTACATCGTACATTATTAAAATACAAAGACGCTCGCTGTGGGGAGTTAACTGTAATGATGGTACTTGAATGTAAAAGCATTTCTTAAAGACATTATAGTGGATGAAAAAGTATTTTTTAATGTTATTATATGTAAGTCAACAATTTAAAATTTATTTTATAAAAATGGGCTTTGTTACATAATTTTCTTCTTTACAAATTTTTTCAAAAATAACCTAAATATAGCTATCATGTAGAGAGGTAACATGTGGTGTAATGAGATTAATTGTGATTATTAAAATGAGGCGCCCAACCGAAAAAAAATTGTCCTGTCTATTTGCCAAATAGATTTTGCTACAAACAAGTGACTAACAAAATTCCCCCTGAATCTCATTTACTTGTACGTTCCAATTGATTGATCAATCTTAATAAACGCGGAGTTTTGGGGTGCGTCTTTTATTTACCAGACTTCTCTGAAGGTTTTGTATCAATGTCTAGACGTTTAGTTCTTTGGCTTTATGCATTTGTAACATTGATGAATTTCACGGTTGAGGTTAAAATGGTCTTTTGAAACGTTTTTAAAAGGAAGTAAGCTTTTGTGATGTTTAAGGTTGTTTTAATGGGGTTTTTGAACCAATTAGTCATTTTTGTTTTCTACTCTTTGATTAAAACTCAAACAAAAAATATAAAAGAAATGGAGTACAATTCTACATGTGTACTTCATTTTTTTTTCACGTTTAAGTACCACATAAAGCTGGGCTTGTTTTATGTTTCTGCTTTCTGCTCATCTTTAAGCTACTAACAGGACACTGTAAAATGGTAAAATGCAAATAATTTCCTACTTAACAGCTTAATTTATGATAGTTATAAACTTGAACAAATAAGGGTGAACTTGCGGATTAAAAAAGATGGGCGAGCCTTGTTAATTGACAACGTCAGATCTAATAACAATTCGAAATGATTTGTGTAGATCAACTCCAACTCACGAATATTCTCAATTTTAAAAATAAAAATATTTCTTAATTATCTTTAACCCTAAATATACCTAAATTATATCAAGAAGCACTTTGTGCAAAATTTCAGCTCTCTAGATCTACCCCCAGCTGTTGCAGTTGTTACGGATTCCTTCTTGTCGCGTTGTGGTTATTTCTGATAGTTTCTTCCATCCAGCGTTTTGTTGGTCTTTATTTCTTGTGGCTTCCGTTTGATTTCCTTTCTTAAATTGTACGTACATAAAGTTCTTTAGAATCACCTAATTCCTCAATTGTTGATTTTTACTATTTTTACTTATTTCAGTTCATCAGATTCTTTGGTGTCTGGTAAGCAGTGACTGCAGTCAGAAACATGTTCTTGCCAGACTGGAAAAACTAATATTGAAATTTTTATTTTGAACTCAAATTACTAATTTTTGCTGCTCTAGAGTCCTGCTGGTGTGCGTAGGTACGCTTGAGTGTGCCGAATTCAAATCCAAAAATATGATTTTTATAGGTCACTTTTTAAATAAATGGAGAAACGGTTTCAGTCAAATTCAATTTATTTTTGATACATCGTAAATCTTGGATTCTTCGGGCATTGAAATTTTGAGCACTCTTCTCCTAGAGCCTTTACACATCAGCTTTTAGCAAAACAAAAAATGCGCTTTATTCGCTTTAATTCTAAAGCTTTGTTTGTTGGTTGGCATCATAAGTTTAGGATCACAGTATACTTTATCAATGTAATGTTCTGGGTAAAACAAAATATTTAATACATTAATTCCTCAGGATAGCTATCTTAACCACTTTGTGGCAATTCCTATCTCAGATGGGTCAAGTTGTAGACGTCTTTGCCTATAGAGACAGAGTCTTGTTCAGAAGGCCAATATTTACAACATACTAAAGTTTCATTAAATTCGACAGGGATTGATATATGAAAATTTGAGTTTTAAGGCCCAGTTTCACAATTATCATCCGATATCAGCAGAGTCATTCGACAAGTATCGGTCGGGTCGGCGGCTCTGTGAAACAGGTCTTTTTAGAACAATATAATTTATAATCACACCGAAAATGTCTGTATTCAGATGAGAATGATTTTCAGGTCACAATGATTCCTCAAACCAAATTAATGCACGACCAACTCAATAAGCGCTAGTAACGCTCAAGGCTCGAGCACGGGTCAAACCGCACTCTACCCTGACCGTTAGGCCTATTAGGTTATCATATTATAATTAGATCATCGCATAAATCATCGCCACTAGTGTAAAGCCGCGCTAATATTAAGCTTGGCTTGATCTGAAAGCTATACGCTTATATTATCTATTGGTTTCACAGTATTCACACATATTGGCTTGGGCCCGATTTTACAATTGAGGCTCAATAGCTGTGTTTAAATTATACTCCGGTTAAACCTGAGTTCAAGGCAAATTTGTATTGTAAAATCAGGTTCAATCGTAGTTTACCGTAGTAAAAGTCAACGTATTGTTGAACTCTAACTTAAGTTGTGTTTGTAAAATCAGCCCTAAGACATTCAACTTAAACCAGAGCTTAATCCGACACTGTGAAACCGGCCCTTAGTGTCGTTTTTTAAAGCCCTATAACTTGAAATGGGATTGGATGGGGTAACAATGTTTGAGCTTGTATGTTTTGTAAGTATGTTTTGAATATTTGTCAGTGTGTTTTTAGACGTGTAAATTGTAAATATGTAATAATAATTATTAAAAGGCACCCTTTTCCCCATACTCGAGGAAATAGGAATTAATGGTTATCGAACACTATAGGAAATTCACAATCTTTGAATTGCCCTGTACTATAATTTATTGAAGAGCAGAAACATTGTTATTATAAGTACAGTCAGCCTCAGAATTATTGGCCACCCTGCTATGATTCTAGAACGAATTGCGAATGCAACCATCATAACATCCCCTACTTAAACTGAGGGGTAATTTTATTTTGCCAAAAAGTAGTAAATCATCAACCTCCCCTTCTGTTCTTTAGTCGTTGTTTACTAATAACCACCGTGGCGTATAGCCAGGGTGGCCAATAATTGTGAGGCTGACTGTACATAGATATCCAAGTGAACTTTGAGTTTAACAACTGCTAGATAAAATATAAAAACAATTGCTAAACATCGTTTGTATGTCAATTTCATGTCAATTCTAACGGATGCTATTATTTTTTATATCATAATTACTATTTTTAAAAATTGCGATAAAATTAACGAAAGTATATCTATGGAAAACCGCACATTTTTTTAATCAGGACAATATTCCATTTTTAATCCGCAGCCAAAATTAACTATACAGTGTTATGTAATGTAAGAAAAAATTTAAAATGTTAGAGGAAAAAGCTATTTCTAATGTTAATAGAAGCTCAAATATGAAATTTGAATATTCTCAAAAAAAAAATTTTTACAAGTGTAGCTATATCCATCTGCGGACACACTGTACAGTCTCTTCATATGCCATATTTACCTTTCAACTACAAAGTTATTTTATATTATTACGGTTATATCACAGAAATGAAACAAAAGAAGGAGTAAAAATTATTTGTGTGTATTCTTAATAAAAGAGTTCCTTTCCTGTTCTCTTTCTTTCTCACTTGAACTTTTCCACTATCTGCGCGCCTACTATACCTACATACTTAGATACTGCAAGACAGATTTATGTTGGCGAGCGGTGGGAATGCGCAGATACCTACAATTCGTATTTAGCCCCACCAATGCAGTAGTCAACGTATTTAATTTATTAAAAAGGCGTGACCAAAGTTGCGCGAACTTATCCCTACCGCTTGCTATCAAGGATCTGTATTGCAGTACTTCGATGTGAAAAGTGTGAGTATTTTTAATTTTTCTCGATGATTTTTCACTGATAAAAAACAAAAATTATGCTGCCTTAACTATTATAGTTTTAATCATAAAAGAGCAGATATTAGAAATCCACAGTAGGTACTCGTCTACTTTTGTTTCAGTTTTCATTGCTCATTATCCATTATATAATCAATTGATAATAGCACTTTCAGTTGTTTACCGTTTGTTGTTTTAAAAAAAAACTAATGTTCTTTTTCAAAGTTCTATTTATTTCAATTTAAAATTTCAATTCTCTAATGCCCTGTTCAGCGTGCATCAACAATTCTATTACACCCGAGGGAAACAAATGAATTTTGCTCTCTTTGCTCGAAGGCTCATCAAAGAAATAACCTTTTAAAACGATTTTCAAATCGATTATTCTCTAATATTACGTGCACATAATTTTAATTCCATATAATCATCACTTTGACATGTTGAAATAAGATCAAAAGATATGTTATTAGCTGTGATGAAATTTCGTAGTCTCAAAAGGTAATATATTAAAATATAATTAAATTGCTTTTCTTATCAGGAAAACTAGGACATTTACTATCAAAGTAGGACATTGGGTAGGACACGTATTCTCTTTTATTGGACAGTTTGATGAAAGTAGGTCGGGTTACAACCCTAATTTAAAAGCTTTTTGCGTTTACCTCTAACGACAACTTTGATTCCAAAAGTGCACAAGGTTAATGGAGAAATTTAAATTTGGGAAATTAAAGAGATGGTCAAATCGGATTATATGTTAATAATATTTATTACTTCCGCATTAGACGTACAAGTACATTTGATTTTGATCTCGTCAAATTACATTAATTTATTGGATGAAATGAACCAATTTGAAATTTGTCCTCCAAAGTGTTAAATAATTGGAGTCGAGTTCACGTTGTTTTTAAAAATTATCAACTGCGATTTCTTGATTTTATACAGGGTGTACCAACGACCCTTGAGGGTACTTTTGACTGATATCGGAAAATATTTTTAAACGGTGAGAGTGCTCCATTTATAGGTGGTCAAATCCCAAATTTGTTTTAAATTGAAACTTCAATCAAGCATCTATAATAAATTACCACGAATGCATCTGGATATTCCAATTCCACTCCACACTAATACTCTCAATCCCTTCACGTCAGCTTTTTACGACTTGATAAATGTTTTCTAATTTTATATCCATTTTCTAAATCAACAATATTCATGTACGCGGAACCCCAATATTTAATTTTATTTATGAGCAATGAAATATTGTTTTACGGTATCTCACTAGGTATATTGCTGGTAGGGTAGCACGAGCTCTTCCACGACGTGTGCCACCTGTCCATCTCTTCTCCCCCGCACCTCATTTTAAAAGGGCGTAATCACATCAGCAGCTGCCGAGCCATATGGACAACGACCAGCATCTGTTGGATTTCGTCCTTTTAATAAGTGCTATATCTATCTTGAGGATTATACAAATAATCATCATTGCAGGTAGTTTATTTTGAGAAGGGTTTGAAACTTGTAAAAAAAATATTGCACACCACGATTTTTCATTTTTCACGTGTTTGATGTTTTTTTTGGGAAAAACTTCTTATTTTTGGAACTTGTGATTGAAGGGCTCGTTAAATGAAAAAATTGATATAATTTTAATGTATTGGATTGGCAAAAGCAGGTGGCATCACTGAGGGCAATTGCAAGGTGTCAACTTTTGTTTAATATAGCAGATGCATCAGTTTGTGTTTTGGAATAATAATCGATTGATTTAAAAATAACCTTCAAAAATCGCATTTTATATATCAACCAAACTAATTAGAATTTAAAATGTATTTACAACCAGATAAAAATGTTGGTTCTATGGCTGTGATACTACATAGATAGTAATGTAAATATTTTTGCAGATAAAACGGACGGAGTGGTATTAAATTTGCATAAATTTGCCATATCAATTATAAAATGATTGAATTAATTACTTTTTATATTTCATTTCAAGGTGCATATGTAAGAGTTTAATAACAGGCCAGTGGCTCGATTTGGATTTATTATCTCCGCCCGTAGAACGGAGGCAAAAAAGATTTTTATATTCTGGTTGAGAAATCTCGTGGTAAAGAGGGGACCAAAAATAAACTCGTGTTTGAAAATAATACGAGCTACGCGACTTCCATATTTATTTATTTTTTAAATTTCGTTGTTTTATTCAATTAATATCAAGGGAGGACGAGGGCCTTATTGTTATTATAGTAAACAGGATATTTAATTAAGATAACATTTATGTAATTAAAAACAAATTTCGTCAAATAATTATGAAAATAAAACTACTATGTTAATGAGCTAAGAAAAGTATCCTCTGGAGTGCTGAATACAGTGAAGTAAGTTTTAAATCTATGGGATAGTGGTTATTGGGCAAACACGGGCAGGTGTCTTGGATCTTTTAAGGACAGCTGCATGTTCTCTTCGTGGTGCTTTCTAGTTCTAAACTTTTGCTAAAATCAAGGATATTTACCTTAATTTTTTTAAGAGGTAGCAAACGTATCATTATGTGCTCATTATTTAAAGAGAAATAAAAACAAAATCGTTCATTTCTGAAATTAATTAACTCGTCTGATTGAGTTCGCTTTTAAAGGTGCTTTAAATAATTATGCTTTATTTTTTTCTTCTTTACAGTCACGTGACTATCTTAATAAGTATGTATGAACTAAGATGAACACGACGTATTTATTGAGTTTCAGTATAATAGTTATTGTTAATTATTACTAAATATTTTTTATAAAATTAATTATTTATTGAGTGTTTTAAAAGTCACGTGTCGGTAAAGAATAAAAATTCAAGTTTAGATTTTTTTTCTTTTTCTCGTGTAGGTCCTGTTTTATACTTACTTAATTTTGAGACGTTTTAAATCTCTTCAGTACAAAAATACGGAAACTACAAAAAAACTGCCTGTGTGAAACACCGTAAAGCAAAAATTACTAAACCAATTTTGATAAAATTTGGTTTGAGTCACCATAGCAAAATCCAAAATATGAGGGTTATTTTGGACGCCTTTCAAAAAATTTAAGACCTACAGTATAATTAAACTTCCTGGCAATTACCGCATTACCGGTAATTATAGCAGCTTATACTGGACCAATCTTACCAATCGAAGCTGTCGACCCACAGATACAGGTCTCATGTTATAAGAAAATAATCGTAAAGCTGCACGCTCGTTCAAAATCGGTTAAAATCGTGGAAGGGGTATTTAACTGTGTAATTTCATTGGTTATTTAAATTTAACTGCGAATACGTCTGATTGTACGTTCGGGATGGTCCGGAATTATTTTCTTATAATGTGGGACCTCTATATCATTATTAATATTTTTTCTTCAAATTATTAATTTCATACCTTTTTTAAATAATAGATTACCTTAAATTATTACTGTTTACGACGTTCCCCACTACGAGAAATAGCTTGCAGGTCAGCGACAATTGAAACGCCTATATCGTGCATTTCACTACAAACAATCATCGATTTATCGATGTAGGTGCATTATAATAATTTTTTTAAATTAAATTTTTCTAACGCGTTCATAGCTCCAATACCTACTTCGTCGAATATCTACGGATTTATTTTTTATTATATTGAGACAGGAACTGATTATAGTTTAAGTTCTAGAGGGGAAAGCCCTTTGTACCTGCTATCCCGGGCAGGGCTGGACTGGGAATAAAATTAGTACCTGGAAATCTAATAGTTCGGGTAACGTGCAATCTGCCATTCTGTATGGGGGGGGGAGATAAAATGAAAAAATTCTGAGTGTTTAATGCAGAAACCGATTAAATTTTGGCGCTGGTCCTAATATGTAAAAATATACACGGTGATCCATTAAAAATAACACAAGTTCGGGTTGGCATTCTTTTGTGAATTATCCTGTATGTGTATTTTTAAAATGTAGGTCCGTCCAATAATCATGTGTTACCACGCCTAAATTGGTCTTGATATCTCTCGCACAGTTAAGGAGTAATCCTCCTGGCCGTCTTTGGCTTGTGCAGGCAGCCTGCGCAGGCCTAACCGGAGCGTCTGGACATCGTTCAGGTTCTGGTTTGGCCTGTGCAGGTCTTCAAACCGGAAGGTAAGCATGTGTGTGTGTGCCTTGCTTTGCCTTTCGGTTTGGCCTGTGCAGGCGGCCAGAACGATGTCTAGACCCTCTAGTGTGGCCTGTGTAGGCCGCTTGAACAGCGTCCACACGGAAGGCAAACCTGTGTGTGTGTGGACGGGCCTTTACAGTTATTTTGATTTTTGATTCCTGGTTCATATTTTTAATTTTTTCAATTTATCTAAATTTTTCAATATATTTCTTTCATTGACACATCACGGGCTACCGGGAAATTCCCGATAGCCCACCGGGCCAGTCTAGTCCTAATCCCGGGCTATTAGATTTATCTAATAGCTACTGGAAACTGGAACTGATTTTAGTTTAAGTTCTAAAGAGGAAAGCCCTTTAGACCTGCCATCCCGGACCTTCGGCTCTAGCCTCTAGAAGAGCGTCTTAAATACATGTGGCCACGTCGGCGCACCGTACCTAGCACTGCCCATAGCATCGCACTATGCATTGCTTTATACACATGAGAGTGTAGGCCAGTCAAATGGTGCTTGAAAAGGACGTTTGGAAGAAAGTTTTGGAGAAGTTTTGATATTTGTGTTTTTTATGTTTTTTGGGTCGCTGAACATGAATCTGAGGTTTGCCACCAAAAATTTTTCCCGGGAAAAAAGTTTTAGGCCAAAATAAGTAAAAAAAACTGCTCTTTTTCAAACTTTCGGTTGTAACTCGAAAACTATGCATTTTTTGGAAAAGTTGAACGATAACAAAAATAGTTATAAGAAAATTTCCTACATTTTCTGTCTGTAATTTTTTTTTGTCAGGCAATCGGTTTCTTCACGATCGCTCCTCGAAGTTGTTGCACCTACAGTCAACAATGAGACAATGCGACGCTAATGTTTCTTAATCGTGTTAATAATCACTGCTATGCCTTTAACTTTAACTGTAAGGAAATTGTGGCTCATACCCGAATAAGCAGTCATAAGTCTTGGGAGATGAGCACTAAGGGCATTAACAGAGTTGTTGGTGGAGCTGCTGAAAGTGTCAAATTCAAACGCAGTGACAGAGTGCAACCCCTTGCAACCCCATTCCAATTAATCCAACCACTCTGTTCCAAAGAAATACCATTGCTAAGCAGTCGGATGAAGAGCTCGAGGAGCATTTGGCCTTTGATCTTGGTCTTGATTCCTTATCTCGTTATCTCTTTTGACGATATTTTAAGAAAAGGAAGCAACTCTAGCTTATACTACAAAGCATTCCAACGTATTACAGATGTGAAGTTTAGTGGCAAAGTTGTATATGTGGTAGATGGTGGGTTCTTATTGGATAGGGTTGTGTGACCTAGCAATAGCAATCAATCATTTTCTTCCATCTGTGATAGATATGTTCTTTATGTCAAAAATAAGTAACCAAACGCTACAATTATACCTATGTAATGGCGATGGTTATCCTGATGATCTTACAGACGGTGGAACCATGTGCGCTAAGCGATTGAGAAGATCAAGAAAACTTGTTTCTGCCCACATAATATTTGACGAAACAATGGTTCCCACAGCGTTTAAAGAAAAATTTCTTGCAAATCAAAAAAACAAAAATCGGTTACTAGCAACGCTTACGACCTTCACATCAGCGGCTCTGTGACGAGAAGCAAGCTAAGGAAGACGCCGACTCGTTGATAGTGAACATAGCTTTGTTCTTGTCCCCAAAACATGAAGCTGTATTTGTTGTAGGCGAGGATGTAGAATGTACCTTTTAGTAATTTTGATCGACCTATGCAAAGATGATAATGTTTACTTCTTAAAACCTGGAAAGGAAAAAGTTTGTAGAGCTTTATTTTCCCCACACACTGCAGTGGGTAGAACAGTTGCTGAGAATATATTTTCCACGTAATGAGTGGTTGTGATACCACATCCTTTTTGTTCAATCACGGAAAAATGAAGTTCATGACTGACTGACTATAACAATCACGATCTCGCAGGTACCCTCCAGGTATTTAAAACCTCATATGCTACTCAAAAAATGGTTGCTGATGCTGGTGAACGTTTTCTTATTTAATTGTACGGCTTCAGTGGGAAAGAAGTAACATCACTTAACAAGTTGAGACATAAGTGCTACATCAAAGTTGCATATGAGACAAAGACTCACATTGTCGCATGCTACCATCTGCAGTTGCAGCGAGAGAACATTCTTTACGAGTACTTACCTATACTACCAAGTCCAGCAGTGACTGGCATTGAAAAAACCCAGAAGAAATCGAAAAAAACAAAAATGGACTAATGCCATGTTAATGCCCTTAGTGTCCAACTCCCAAGATTATTGCAACATTTTAGCCGCGCTGTGCTTTTTCGCATTGGACGGCAGGTGCAACAACTTCTAAACACGGTCGCGGTAAAACCTTTCGTCTGACAAAAAAAAATTTGCAGACCTAAAATGTATGAAATTTTCTTCTAACTTTTCTTTTCATTCAACGTTACCAAAGTACGCATAGTTTCGGAGTTAAAACCAAAAATTTGAATAAAATCAGTTTTTTGACTTATTTTTGCTTATAACTTTTTTCCCGGGAAAAATTTTAGGTGGCAAACTTCAAATTCGTTTTACGCGACTTGAAAAAGATAAAAAACCCAAATAGTTAAAGTTAAAGACGTAGGAGTGATTACTAACACGGTAAAAGAACACTACCATGGCATTTCTCATTGGACTGTAGGTTGCGATCAGGTTGTGATCAACTTCGAGGCGCGATCGCGGCGAAACCGTTTGCCTGACAAAAAAAACTTACGGACATAAAATGTAGAAAATTTTCTTAGAACTATTTTTATTGTAGTTTAATGTTGCCAAAAAATGCATAGTTTTCGAGTTACAACCGAAAGTTTAAAAAAGAGCAGTTTTTTTTACTTATTTTTGCTTATAACTTTTTTCCCGGGAAAAATTTTTGGTGGCAAACTTCAAATTCGTTTTCAGCGACCTGAAAAACATAAAAAACTCAAATATCAAAACTCCTCCAAAACTTTCTATCAAAAACTGCCGATTGACTGGCCTAAGTGTGTAATGCGAGGGTCGGTGCTTCAATGTGGCCAGTTGTGTTTTAGAAAACAGTGCTTTATTTATTTGGCGATGTAATGCTAAGTGTAGTGTTAGGTTAGGTCCTGTTTACCGACTTTTTGTTTTTAAAAATTCAATCACTTAAATATAGTAGAAGTCAGCCTTTTTTGACTAAAACATTTGTTTCAGTGGTTTGCACTGATAATTATTTTTATCCACGACCGTCCAATAATACGTTCATTACTCTATGATTTTTGACCAGTAATATGTGTCATTACTCACTAGTTGCAAATCATTGAATAATATACATATTACTCAATGACTATTAAATTACTCAATGGTTTACCGGGCGACACAGGGGATTGGAAAACTTTTATAGCTCCGTTATTTGTCAATGTATCAAAATGGAATTTGCTGTGAGTTATAGTCATATAAATTGCAATTAGTTTAACTACTTTTGAAAATTCTTCCACTTCCGATTTCGCCGGAAATGAGGTAAACTTTAGATTTTTAAATGCAACACTATATATTTTTTTACATTTTTGAATTCTACATTACATTTTGAATACATTTCCATAAAAAATTAATTTTTTTTTTAAATTAATTTTTTTTTTATAAAAAATTTTTTTTTTCAAAAAATACTCGCGTATTCAATGTATAGTTGGTTCATAATATTTGCAGTCGTGGATAAAGTATAGTATCCTACTCGCGGGTAATGCTCATTACTCACTCTAATGATTACGACACTCGCCATACGGCTCGTGTCGCAAATTCATTCTTGTGAGTAATGAGCTTCATTACCCGCTCGTTGGATAATATACTATTAAAAGTAGGTTTTTTTGAAGTTGTCAGAAAGATCAATGATCATGATTTGAACCGAGAAAAATAGAGGAGGGTTAATACCTCCATCTGTAACAAATTTAAATTATAAGAGTCTCATTTACTTAAAAAATGCATAAAACTTAATTTTAGCAGTTTTAGCATATAAGTTATTATTGAGATAACCTCCAAAGGGATAATTCAACTGTACATTGTTGTACACAGAAAACATTAATCCATTCCGCATCAGTTTTTACATAAGAACATTAAGTTTGATTATATGCTCCGTAAGTGCATCGTTTATTTATTTATGTCGTATAAAACGAATGTCCTGGGGAATTTTAATAATAATGTAGTGGAAAACGACTCACGAAATTAATGAACTTCAAAAGCGTGGTACGGAAGAGCCGTTTAATCCTGAAGGTTTACAATATTAGAAAAACGTTAATTGGATTATATAATAATTTACAAGGTTTTCGATGATTACAATTATTAAAAATAATTGCAATAATGACATGTTTTAAGAGTGTTACTGTATTTTTTTTTAAATAAACTTTCAGTGGCGTTCCGACCGACTGCGCCCTTTCCGATTTGAAAATTTTTTGTTTACACGGAAACGCGTGACGTAACAAAATGATTCATTCTTCACCTAAACAAAAACTAATCAATCAGCGTTAATTAACACGCACACGTAGTATTTTTTTCCATTAAAATTCTCATACTGTACTATTTCACTATACGTTGTACGTAAAGCGTGGTCAGTTTTTAATTTTATAACCATAATTAATTTTGCAACACAATATCACAAATTCGTTCTAGCACGTTGTTGCTTGCATGTTCGATAACTTCCACCTATCAGTTTTACCTGTAGTAAACTTATTTCGTACGAATTTAAATTCCGTTTGTTTGTTGGTGTCTCTTTCTTACTAATAGTCCGTTAACAGGTATAAGTTGATATGAAAGTAGTGTTGTTACCTGGAGCTCTTATGGTAGTGTGTGTAGTGTTGTAGGTAAGAGAAGGCAGCAAATACATGGTCAAGAGATTTTTCGTTTTAGTTGTTGCCTTGCAGCAGCTGCACGTACAGTTACTTAACTTACAAAATAAGGTTATGCAATTTAATTATAAAAATTAATTATCTTTTCATTTTAATTAATGTTCGTGTGAAGTGCGTGTTTTATAATGTTTTGTGGTGGTAGTTTTCGTTCAAAAACAATAGAAGAAAATGACGAATATAGAATAGTATCGGTGAATAATACTAAAATAAAACTTTTTCGATCAAAAAGTTTTGCTAACGGAACTTCGAGATTTCAAGGAAGGAGGATATTTATTAGTCCACCTACTATTCCCGATGACATCCCTAAAAGAATAAATTTGCATTCCCAAGTGGTAAGATTTTATGTTTGTTTTGTTTAAGATAATAAAGTTTATGATTGTTGGTGCATTTTTCAGTGGGTGCGAAAGCACGTTTTCATAGCTATTTTTTCAAAGCTTACTTTTGGGTAAATAATAAAAATTCAATTTAAGGGTGCCTATTTGTTTGCGTTAGCTCTTCGATAAATTATTTGTATGGAATATATTTCTTCCACATTTTTCCTTTTACCCCAAATAAACTAGAAAGATGCACTTTATAGTGGATTATAAATTAGTCTCGGCATTGTCAATTCTCAATAGCACTAGCATCGGAGCCCTTCTTCAACACTCTTCCACAATATGATTTATCACTTCAACCGGTGGTGTATTTTTCGTATTTTATAATACATTTCTCTTTTTTACCCCATTTGTACCAATAAAAGAAAAATTTTAAAATTCAAACCCTAATTTTTGAAGGACCCAATGGTTGAATAAAAATTTATTTTATATTTTTTTAAAAGTCGATTTTTCTTACAAAATCAAGTCGAAAAAACGTGTAGTTTAAAAGTGCTTTAAAATTTATGGCTGTTCTTCTGAAGCATCTTTTGTTACCACAAAAGGTTCTGGGGTTCATAAAGTGTAGAATATGTCAAACGTTCGATGGCGGGAAGAGCCCTTATAAAACGAATGAGAAAGTTATTAAAGCTGCCAAGGAATTTAAGATATTTTAAGTATTATATTGAACTTTAAATACCGACGATTTAAAATTTAATTATATTTAAAAGTTTTGATGCAACGTGCTGCACTTTATCGATCGTCTTACATTATTCAAATGCATTTTGCCATACTTAACTCGTGAATATTTCATCCTCCTAACATTGTTTTGCTTTTACCTCAAACTTCACGTTTCGTTTAAAAAAAAACAAAATTTAAACTCAATTTTACAAATTAAATATCATTTTAGAGAATTTTTTTCAGAGTTTCCAAGAGTGCTCTGTATTCTTCAATTTTTTTACTCTACGAAACAAATGAAAAAATTACTGAATATTAAAATTTTTAGTGCTTTTTTCATCCATAAATATGGCATTGAAAGATCCTACGTCTGGCGTTTTTATTTGCCGCTCCCTGACCCCGACCAAAACTTTCTCCCCTCATAAACCCACCCACACCCTAATATTAAGCTAACGCCACCAAAGTCAGGATCGTATTTAAAATATTTTGCGGTTTCTAAAAAAATAATTTTTTTCTATTTTTACATTTTGCTCTAATTTTATTTTTATTATTTTATGGCAACAGGAAATGCTTCTCGTGTTATTATTTGTAATTCATTAACCTTGGTTAGTGATAGTAATAATTATTATTGTGGTAGTTTCATGTCGCCTAAATTATGTTGAAATGTCTGCACCACATTTTAACGAGTAGTCGAACTCTGTACAAGAAGTTAGTAGACCGGATTGTTTGCTTTTTTTTGCATTTTAACCAATTCGATTTGCAGCGAGCTTTAAACCTGATTTTAGATAGCTTTTATCCAATTATACCAACATTCTTTCTAATAAGAATTTATACATTATAAATAGGTCCTCGTGGTTTTCTTGAGCCACATATTTTGATTAATCGTTAATATTAATTTTGGAGGGTGAGCTACGTCGAAGAGGATGTTTTCCGATTTTTGGGATAGAAGTTATCTTCGTTTCAATTTTTTTAGACCTTTCTTAAATATCTAGGGCCAAAGGGGTACAAATATCGAGGAATAGACGCATATGAGCTAAATAATAAATATAGAGCCAAAAAGAATAAATGGGTTCTTTTTTTGATAGTGCTCCATCCGTGACTAAATTGTTGACAGTAGATTGCAACAGCCTAGGTCTCAACTCCCCAAACTACTGTCATTGATCCTCGAGCCAAGATGTTAGTCTTCTTCGAGATATTTTTTTGTTTATGCTAGCAAAATTGGTAGAATTGAACATTAAGCACGTGAGAAGTTTTATTATTAATGGATGGAGATAGATGTACATGCCTACAGGGTATTTCAAATGGTATGGTCCTTCATACCATAAGGGTCGATTAGTGGATTAGTGATGCTAAAAAGAAGCAAATATTTGTAAATACACAGCCAGTCTCACAATTATTGACCACCCTGGCTATACGCCATACGCCAGGCTATACGCCAGGTTGGTTATTAGCTAACAATGACAAAAGGGCAGAAGAGGAGGTTGTTGATTTACTACTTGTTGGCAAAATAAAGTAACTCCTCAATTTAAGTAGGGGGTGTTACTGTTATGATGGTTGCATCCACAATTCGTGTTAAACGTATAGCCAGAGTGGCCATTACTTTTGATGCTGACTGTACTTTCAGTTCTTAACTATCTTTCAATTATAGGCAATTTGTTTTGTTTTGCTTGATTATCACTATCAGGCTTGCTTTGAAATGAAATAAGCCAATCCAAAACGTCAACAAGAGTGTTCAAAGCTTAGATTAGTTACGTTTTCAGTAAAACTACTCATCATATAAACATTTAATATACATGAATCAATATGCAGAAATGCATTTTGAATATGTTATTGGAACTTGGAACGGAAATGCACGTACGGAAGTGGCAGAATATCGGAAGAGGTATCCCTAGCGGCGACAACTCGATCGAACATTGTTGTGACATTGTTATTATGTTATCTTGTTCCACAGATTGAGTTTGCTTTGCTAAAATAATGCCTCTTGTATGCGTTGTTTGTTACTAGTAAATAGCACAAATCACATTACAACTGGAAAACAGTTTAGAATCCAAATACATAACTTTATTAACTTTTTTTTTGTTTCTTTTGGGGCCACCAAACGCTTCTTAGAAGTGTAGACTATACTTTTTGAAACACCCAGTATATTTGAAATTACAAGCAGTTAGTCCGGAATTATTGAAAAGAATAGGGCGTAGCCAATATCTTGCGTAGTACAGATGGAGTAAGCGAGTACTGTCTCTCTCTCTATCTATAAAATTGATGCAAACAGATGTTACCAGACACATTTTCGTTATAGCGCATTGGCTCCGCCTTAGTCTTCTTATAAGTTCCAAACTTTACTCTTACGTGTGGACAATCGAGTTACATCAAGCTCACGAATTTTTTAACGTGTTTTCAAAAGAAATTTAATCTTCTACAATGACCAATTAAGACCAGATCTTGTCCTCGTAGTCATTGTTAAGAAAACCACAGACGTTGTTGATGAGTAAAAGCATGTAAAAGTGACCACAAGTACGTGATTTTTTATCAAAGTATACATCTCGCTGTCGCCTTCGTGGTAAATAAAATGAAACAATTGAACAATTGAATTTTGCGTAATAATATTTATAAGTAATTACTTTGATGTGACAAGCAGTAATTTGTAAAAGAGACTTATAAGTACGTACAGGCAGACAGAGACACGGAAATTGTCTCAACTGCGAGTGTCTCTAACTCTAACCACAATGCATTATTTCGTTATGGTCAGGCTTCTTCTTCATCCATTGCATGGTCACATGGGCGACTAAATAAATAGAGACAGCTGCACACGTTAATTCCATAACAGGGCCGTAGCTAGACTATGTTATCAGAGCAGGCTCAAAAAATTTCTGAAAATTTGCTGAAATTTTCCACATTTATATCTTAATACACCAAGAGCTTTTCTTTCGCAATATTTCGTCAACTTTATGCAATAAAGCCTGCCCTGGCGTATCTGTGGTATCTGTGGCTACGACCCTGTTCCATAATAAAACAAATTTTTAAGATTCTCCATGTTCGTTTTGTATCTGCTCTAGTTTGAACCTTCGATCATCAGATGTCTGTGATTCATTAGTTTTAGTTCGAAATGTGCAACTCGTGAGTTTGGACTTTGACTTTGACTGACAATCTGATAAAACGATGACAGTAAGTACCTACCGTGAGTGTAGCTCTTCTATAGCGTTTTTGCAAAAAGATGGATCTTAGTTGTTGTAGTTGGGCAGCTTTTAGTATTCCTGAAGGTTTACAGTATTCCTTTTTCGTTTACAGCCCAATCTGCTGGTATGTCCTGTTGTCTTGAACATAAGAAACCCTATTTTTCCAATAGTCTTACTAAACAGGAGCCTGAACGATACCCAGAAGCTCTGGTTTGGCCTGGGCCAAACCGGAAGGAAAGCCTGTGTGTGTGGCTCAGGGCTTTAGTTTTGCCATTTTTAGAGGATCTTTTACGTAAGTCTTCATAAGAACATTTTGAAATCACCAAAATGAATTTTTTAATTATTCATGAAATGTTTATGATGGTGCAACTTGAACATTTCTTCAGACAATAGTAGGCGCCTCAAAACTAATTACTAAACTTTTATTTGTAATCGAAGCAATATTCATAAATTGTTACCAATTAATTACTCTTTAATTCCATTGCATTTGTTTTATTTTCCCATAAATTTGTAATCTAAATACCAGAAGTTACATAAATTGGAAACATTTTTAATTACTTTTGCTTTTATTAATCTTAAGTAAATCGTTTGTAGGTAGATGGTATCAGTCCCACACGTTTCAACCAATCATTTGCTATAATTTTATGGTTGTTTGGGCTCGAGAAATAACACCAACGTGTATACCTTTTAATAAATTCACTCCTAAGCTTGTTAACTTGTTTATTAAACTTGTCCCAAGTAACTGCTATTTAAGTTGTTCCGATTTTAACTTCTACTTTTAAATTAAATTATATTTACAAGCATTTAATCTATTAATGAGTATTTATCTATTTAATAATAATAATAATAATAAAGAAGTCGATTGTTTTAATTTAAGTCGGCATTGACATATTTTATCGTAAAAATTGGGTAAATAGTGTGATCTAAAAACCATAACTTCCTTTTAAAATTGTACACATCCTCCCACTGCTTCCTACAAAATCATCAATATGACGAAACCGGCCCTGTCGCTGACTAATTCCCATCTACTAGCGTAAGCTGTGACTTTTATAGTGGATGCAATGCAACCCGATGTTCAATGTTCAGTTTAAACTTCAGTTCGGTTGGTGGTAGGAGAACGTGTTACGCTTCTTCCGACAAAAAATAAGTTAAAAATGGACTGGTGTATCTCCTCCGCAGTGTAATTTTTTTTAACGATACCATCTGTAATGTGCCTAATTTTACTCATCAAGTTTGATTGCAAGTAATGTTGTCATTACGATTTTTTTGTGAACAATATGTGTGGTTAATAGTTTAGTGTGCTCCATGATAACAGCTGAAATCAAGCTGTTTCTTCCGTTCATCTCGAGAGTTTTTTTCCTCCTTTACCAAAGTGCGCGTTTCGATGTGAATTTTTCAATTGTTTATAAAAAATTTTGTTTCAAAGTTTATTTTTGTTGTGAACTAAAATATGCCTTGGGGTCGAAGATCGTCAGAACCTATTAAAATAAGTTCTAAACAAATTATTAAATATGAAACTAATGAGGATTACGATGATAGCGTTTCTAATTATTCAGATGAATCGGTATGTTATTCAAAAAATATTTTTTTTTTGCTACAAAAATTTTGGGTTGACCTCGTAACGAACGCTCTTTGCTTTAGCACGCGGGAAACAATGCAATTTTTCAAATTACCTTTAATGGTACTTTTAAAGGTCGTCAACCGCTCCAAGTTTATGTATCAATTTATTTGAACCAAAACGAGTCGATTAAACGTTTCATATGAAATTGTTTGATTAAGATAAAGCAATTATTTCTCTTTCTATATAAATATACAATAAAGTACATATAGTTAAAACAAAAGAATTTTTTACCACCACAATAAACTTGTGCAGGCCAGGGTCGAATCACTTGATGTTATTATTAAAACAATAATTATTGTTGTTAGTTGTATAATCTGTTTAATGTGAACTTAATTCTTTTGTAAATATTTAACATTCTTCTTAGCGCAAATATTTTGGTGAAAGTTGAAATATTTTTTAAATAACCCAGGAAGGGTGTAACCATGTAACAATATTTATTTTTCCATATATCAACTGGCCTTAGGTTATTTTACTTTAGGAAACTTAAATAAGAAAATTGCCTTGGAAAGAGCTTTTCTTGATATCCTGAGTGCTTTACTCCATTACATAATTTCTATTAAAATTTTAAATCCTCACTTTTTTCTTTCAAAAATCTTCTTGTTAATAAAAACTTGTTTTACTTTTATAAATTTTTCTCAACTTGTCCCATTTCAGCTTACTGTTCTTTTAACAACAGTTTCGGCGGAAAATATCTCATATAGCCTAAGGTTTAATCCACCCCTGACGGTGTAAGTTATGTTCGGCAACACAACAAAATTGCACTATTTCATCTTGAAAATACGAAAGGTAAATCAAAAAAACAAACTTTGATGTTTGTACTTTTTATTCTTGCGTGGTTGGTGGTCTTTCACTTGGTGTGATATCAGTAAGAAGATTATTTCTAATTGATTTCTTTTATCAAATTAATGGATTTCCTGTTAGGTTGATATAGTACAGCTTCTTAAATGATTAATAAGCGTAAGCGAATGAGAGAATCTTAAATACTTACTTGTTTTAGTTTCATCTGAAGTTTCTGTTCTCTCCATCTCCAATGTCGTATTTTCTAGATGCTCTATGGATAATTAGGACCAAATTTGCTGCTAAAATCGCCACTGGTTTTCAGAAACTGTAATACAAGAGGGTGGACCGGAACGGACAGATTAATTTTAATTAATTGTTTAGTAGCTTATAAAAATGGGCACTCAGAAAAATTACGATATCGCTCTCAGAAAAGGGTCAAGTATCAATGTTAATTTTTTTAAAGTGAGCTCTGTATGTGCTCTAGTTTCGATTCTATTCTAACTCGTATCGAGTTATCGATACGTATCGAAATCGAGACGAGACTACAAAAAATAAATTTCTCGTTTATCGCTACCCTTACAGCAGCAGCTGCATCAAATGGCACCGTCAGGTTTTCCTTAACTTTCAGCTTTCTGGATCTGCGTTTCGGACAGTTCCGGAGATATTACACGACACTGCTAATCAAATAAACACCCTCATACTTCATAGGTGTAGTTAAGACAACCCTAAATGGAAAGCTTGCAACTATAAAGATGAAACTGTTGGATAACTCCTCCTGAACAGAATAGTGACTCCAAGTGCCATAATTCTCAAGTTCTTTTTTAAGTGTGAAGTGATCTGAGGAGTAACAGAAATAGATGTGCTTGGTGCTAGGGATGATCACAGTAGGACTGGGCCTCATTTGATCTCATCGATTAGGTACAACTGTAATGTGACATTTAAGCACTCTAATAATTCTCACTTTTATCCAAATGAACTGTATAATGGCCTGTCCACACACACAGAGACTTGCCTTCCGGTTTGGCCTGTTCGGGCTGCCTGAACGGTGTCCACACGCTCCAGGCCAAACCGGAGCGTCTGGATAGCGTTCAGGCCGCCTACACAGGCCAAACCGGCCGCCTGAACGATTTCCAAACGCTCCGGTTTGGCAAGGCCTGTATATGTGGCGCAGCCTTAAGGCTTCCAGTAAATCAATTTGCACTTCTGCAGCAGTTTTTGTGTTCTATAGTTGGCTTCAATCATTACCATTTATTCCGATTTATTCGTTTAGATGCGCGGTCAGATGAAATCTAGTAGAAGTGTGTGGAAGGTTGGCTCAGTCTATATGCAGGTCGTTCTTGTGGAAAGTTAGCTCTGCATCACAACAAGCGCGTTCATCAAGAAGGTGACTGCATGGAGAAGTAATATATTTCTTGGATCTAAATTTGAAACACATTTCAATTTTGTGGTTTAATCTCCGACAGTTTGGCCCCGTTGGCAATTGTCTACCTGGCTAGTCTGATCCTGAAGACAATGCAAAATGGTTTCGATTTTGGCAGCCGACGTGTGTTCCAATCTTATCATTTATTCTCAACCTCTTACCAAAATTACCTGGCACTTGGCATGTGAAGTGTAGACTGTAGAAGGTAGTAGTTACCCAAAATCTTATATTTAAGGCTTGGTCAGACAGAAGCTGTGCCGGAGTGAATTGGGCGGGAGGTGGCCACTTTGACTTTGTGAAGACTTTGACCTATCAGAAATACTCTCTCACTGGGTCTTTTGGGCTTTTTTTTTTCTAAGGGTTAGTTTTGTAATCCTTTTGCTATAGTTAATTTTTTTAAACAAATCTTTACATGTCTCCATACATCTTCTCACATACTTGCCTTCCGGTTTGCCTGTGCAGGCGGCCTGCACAGACCACCTTAACGCTATCTAGACGCTACGGTTTGGCCTGTGCAAGCCGCCTAAACGTTGTCCAGTGCAAGCGGCCTGCAAGGCCAAACTGGAACGTGTGAACATCGTTCAGGCGACCTGCGCAGACTTTGACTTGGCCTGTCCAACTTTATCTAAAGGCCGCGCCACACACCCAGGCTTATTTTCCAGTGTGGTCTGTGCAGCAGGTCGCCTGCGCGGACCAAACCGAAAGACGTTGTTATTTGATTACGTTATTTTTATAAAACGTAGGTATCGCTGAATTGTGCTTTCTCAAATCCTTGTCGAACGCTGTGTTTCTTCACCCCTCTTAGTTTAGAGCTTTCCGGAGCTTTTTATATCCATTGCTTCGGTTTTCACAATCTTATCCCGCTATATTGAATTTTGACAGATCTCTGGATGTAGTTGATTCTATAGTTGAAAGAAATATTTTTATCCTTCAAATTTCCACAGCATCCTCACACGTGGGATTTTTTCCAAAATCAAACAACACATTTAAGCCGTTCTAAAACCACTTTCAGAAGCATTACACGTGCACAAAAGGCACACATATGCTTAAGAGCATGGAAATTGTGGGGGAAAAAGTTTTAAACTTGTTCGATTACATCCTCAAATTGATCTTCAATACATTTTTAACGAGGTGGGGGAGAAGCGTACTTGCGTTTTAAATGAAGCTCTTCACTACGTTTTTATATCTGACGCTGTAATGTACAGAGAGACTAATTACAAACTAAAATCCTAATATGACTAATCAGTAGTTAAATGACTATTCGTCAACTTTTCTACTTAACTGTTCAATAAAAGCTGATCTAAATATGTAAAGAAAATTCCGATGCCAAATTTTTTGAAAGAACTGGAACTAAACCATGAATCATTTCGTTTTTTACATCGATTGTACTTATTTGTATATTGCTCATTAAACTCTGTAAAGAACAAAGCACTTCTTTTATAAGAAGACGTATACATCTTGTATGTAGTTTTAAAAAAATTATTAAACTCAATCTACTGGAACAAATCGTGTAACAATGCAGTTTTCTCCAGTTATTAATTTTGAAAAATACGCCTTTGTGATCGTAACAGTAATATTAAACAATTGAACAGTTAACTTTTAATATCTGCCAAAGTTTTTTTTTCAATTTTGAAATCTTTGGATAAAATACGAAGGGTTACTTGATGTCACAAACTATGTTTTACAAAAGGGGAAATAAAAAGAACAGAAAAAACAATTTTACACTCACTGAGTGTGCATTCGTAAAAGAGATTTCTCAAGGAGATTTCTCAATACTTCTTGAGGGTATGTTAGCGCGTGTCTTTACAAAGAAGAAGATATTGGAAAAAAATTTTAAATATTCATTTTACGATTATGTTTAAAGTTTAAGTTAAAATGGAAGTTCGATTTAAGGGGTTTATCAATAACGA
Organism: Malthinus seriepunctatus; assembly: GCA_963924605.1. Lineage (NCBI taxonomy): Eukaryota > Metazoa > Arthropoda > Insecta > Coleoptera > Cantharidae > Malthinus > Malthinus seriepunctatus. Next base: position 49,633,190 of record OZ004600.1, read on the forward strand.
TTTGGTTGGGATGTAAAAGATGATGTATAACGTCCCCTGATGTATTGCAAATAATGCTATGACTCACCACGTCGCGACGCAGCAACCCCTAACCATAAGCTACCATCCATCCTGCGTTTATTCACGTCAACTCGGAAATGTTCTTCGTGACAATATTGAATTACGTGTCTGTCTACTGGTGATAAATTTTACTTAAGTTCAAACTATATTTACATTACGATTTATCAGCGAATTTTCCGACGTTGCTAAGGTAGTACACCAAATTCAATAAACGGTTTCTTTATGAACTATTTTTCAATTTTCAAAATTCGATTTCTGTTTGTTAACGATTTTCATTTTGTTTACACAGAGAGGGTTAGTTTTTTTTAATTAAATATAATAGGTTCGTTAAAATATGGCGATAATAAAAATATTAATTAAAGAATACCCGCATGGTAATTCATACGTATGAGTCTCTGTATGAGTTAAATAACCCCCAAGTTACAAGTCCACAACTAGTGGTATTTTCTTCGAATTGTTATTTTCAATTTCAATTTGTTTTAATTTTTTTGTACATTTTGTTATTACTTTGACTGACCTAGAAAAAAAAACTATTTAAGAGCAATTGTTTCAATTACATTGTTATGAGTTTGATGTAAAACAATGCCGCTGGTAAATAAAAAAAAATTAATTTTGATGATGCCACGACTGTCGTAAATGGTTTGTCGTCTTCGGTCGTCTTTTTCTTTTACTATGGCGTCTGGAAGACCAGTGTAAATTCAGAAATAGAATGTTCTGTGACTTTTGCATAATTTTATTTTAAGTTTTATTTCATGTTTAAAAGTCAAAGGAAAATGCTGAAAGTTGTAAGGAAACTCGTAAATGTTACAAAGATGAAAATTTGTTTACTTGTTCTGTCGTTTTTTAGTAGCATTTGAAGTCATTTATAAATGGGATTAAAAAAATTCAAAAAATACAGGGACTTTTTATCTAGTTTTCTTTGGTTTTAGCGAGGGGTCAACCAATGTTCTGAATTTGTACACTGACTGCAATTGACTGTCTATGACTGCATAAACTATGGCTGCCATTGACTGCAGATAACTATCGTTTACAGCTCAATTTTTGTACATTGACTACAGAGAGTCGAAAGGGTTTTAGTCCATTTTTATGATAGTAATGATGTTATTTCATCAGTGAACTCAGCCCTTCAAACAGAGTAGAGTAGTCCCACCGATAGATCTGCGCGGGGCGTGGTTTTAGAGCGCAGTGGCGGAGCTAATTATTTCTTTAAAAAAAATTATTTGAAGAAGTAAAAATTTAAAATAATTTTAATTTATATTTTTATTTGAAGTACTAATAATAATTAATTACTGGTTTAATACTTTGTGAATGGGATCTTCACATTATTAAAATGCTTGTAATTATTTTGGGTCGACTAAAGTATAGGTATAATTTTTATGATGACGAGCTGAGGGCATGCGCAGATACCTAAATTGGTATTTTTTCCCTCCAACGCAATATTCAACGTATTTAGATTATTAAAGGGGCGTGGCCAAATTTGCGCAAACTTACCTCTACCGCTCGTCATCTTAAAAAATTATACCTCTAATGTAATAACTATACGACGACACTGTCTACGTTCGTTTCTAAGCAATGGCAGTACAAAACTACTGCACAACTTTAACGGTAATCACGTGGTGTACTCATCTTTCCTTGGAACTACTCTACATGTGGTGCATCATAGTATGCCATTTCGGTGTACGAAAATCGAACTAGGCCGCACATGACGTCAGGAAGAGTCAGCACGGGCGTACGCAGTACGAATAAGTGGCGTTGTACGAGCAAGTAAAGGTTTTCAATAAATAAACGGTTTTTATGACTTTGATTCTTTAAATACTTTAAGAATAGCCCTAGTTTTCAAATAAGAGCCGACAAGAAAGTGCGATTGACAGGTAGTAGTGCCGAAGACAAATGGTTTTTAAACCAACCCTGTTTTCAAGCCTTCAGCAGTTTTTAAATAGCAGGTATAAGGTGTTGTGTCCTTTAGATGGTAGGTAAACCCTTTGTTGTGTCGATATGACAGTTAATCACAACCAAATAAAAACTACTTCATTCTTAATTATTTATTTATAAAAAGTACAGAGACTTTGGTAGCAATAATATTAAAACAATCGTGATCTCGATACGATAAGGGCCAGTCCAAGACTATACATGTGTCGATATTGTTGATCCCTCTTCTAGCACACATGCATTTCTAATCGGGTTTATGATCCTTCGAAGGTGCGATGTCGCCAACATCTTAAGATCGACCTCTTCATCCCTTGGTTGTGAACTTCAAGATGCCATAACCTGCCCGTTGTTTACACAAAGCCATAAAAACCGTTTATTTATTGACAATCTTTACGTGCAAGTACGGTACAAGTCGCGTTCGTCACGTTGTGTTGACCTCTCCTGACGTCACTACACAACAGAAAACCTGAGCAATGGCATACTATGTACAGATTGAATAGTTCGAGTTAACATACAGATTTAGTTCGAGTTAGTATATAGGAATTATAACGAGTGGAAACAAGTACGAAATATTTTTAAATGATTACGAGAGAGAAAGCGTTATTTTTAGATAGAAAATAGGTGTGCATTAATTCATAATCTAAATATTTTCGTTTAAATCAAGAACCATTTTTTAAATATTCGCTTTAAAACACCAATAATAAAATTAAAATAAATTGTAAAAGTAAATACCTATCACTTATCAAAAATTACAGGCGTGTAATTCAAATTTGAAATTAATAATTGACGCCTTCCTTCTATCTTAAAATAACTCTTTCTCTCTCGTAATCATTTAAAAATATTGCTTATCTATTTTTACTCATTAATTTCCTAGATGCTAACTCGAACTATTTAATTTGTATACCACAGTATAAATAAATGCTACAGCAAATAACTATAGTGTGCTTATACTATGGGGTGCGTAACCGGTAGTAATGATAGGCGGTTAGGAGTGCTAGCCACATACCTTCATTACAATATTGGGCTCACGTTTAGGTAAGCCCTTAAGAGGCCATTCGGCCTTTATTATTAACATTTTTTGGAATTTTTTAAATAGCTTGAGGTAGACACTAGACTAGAGACCACTCTTGTGCATGGATAGCATAATAAATATGTATTACGGTAGTGCGTGAATTAGTTCTGTATTAGAAAATTAATATTCCGTAGCTAAAATGTATCTAAAAACAGATAACGTAAGTTGTCACGGTTTTATAATTAATTTATCTTTAAAAATGTTAAGCTCTTGAGTAAACTTGAGAGAGGATAAATGACCTCGTATATATCACGTCCATGTTTTAATAGATAGCAAGCAAAAGAAGGCACACTCCAACGCATTTCGTATGCATTCGACCATGATATTCTTCCACTTTCTACGCTTTGCTGCTAGTTCAATTAAAAATCTTCCCCATCATCATCAACACAACGGCGACGACGACGAAAGCGACTATATTCTAATAATAGTTTGATACTTTTGCGCCCCGTTTCATCTCCTATAAGAGTCTTTTTGCGGCTATCTTAACTTTGCTTCACACAAAAGCTTTTATGGCGTTTATGCGGTCTTCTTTGTTGAATATAAAAACCCTTTCCGTGTCGTGTGTTGTTTAAATTGAGTCAAGTACATGAAAAACCGTAATTTTTTTTTAAATGTGTATAAATTTTTTAAGGGTGGCGTAAATTTTATACCAGCCGCTTTTACTAGTGGTATAATATAAGGAGCGATCTACCTACATCTGTATGTAAATAAAAATTTGTACGCATTTCGAAACATCTGGCATTGGCAGTTAACAATGATGTACCGGAAGTTCAAACATCCCCGAGATGAATCAAAATAGGAACATCCGGTTATAGAAATCCGCTTGTAGAATTTTTAAATCTCGTGCTGCGATTTGGCAATATAGCGTCAAGACTAACAACAAACTACAAATTATTTTTAATTGGGTCAATTAGGTATTGCTTAACTGCGTGTAACAATGAATAAACGAGTTATTAGTACCCAAAGTCGGAAGTTGATTGTTTACTATTGGATGCATTCCGGAAAACACATCCAATGTTTATATTTGAAGTTCGATGAATTTCCATTTTCATTAATTAATAAGCAACACAAATCTAGTGGACTGTTATTAAATTCAATTAATTGGAGAAATATTCAAATAATACGGTTGATGGTTATCCATCAGCGTGAAATTTTGTACTAGAAAACGTCATGAGAGAGGTGGTAAATTTTCGACGTTTGTTCAAAATAACGCAAGGTGTGAGTGAATGAATCTTCGAATAAATAGTAATAATGCATCCCTTATCTTATAAAACAATTTTATTCTTCTTTTTTTATAACATTATTTATGTAACATATCAAAATAGACATAGACATAACAAACAGCCTATAAACATCGAGTTGGCCAATTGTTTTGTTATTTCCAATTTCTTTTTCAGTTTTTACATCTTTCTAAACGTCTTCGTGATGATACTTTTACCCTCGTTCTAAAAGACATTTCGAGATAAAGCTTCATTTCTGACTGGCAACTGGCATATTATTCATAAAACTTCGTTTATTTAAAGCAATCTAATGTTCGGGGTGAACAAATTTGGAAATTGCGTTTTTTTTTAATTATGACATTTTTTCATTTCCTTCAAGAAAAGTTGAAAATATAATTTTTTCCCGAAATTAAACTGCTCATATTATGTTCATTCTCGTATAACCTGATCAAAGACTTGCTTTTATGGCCAATAAAAATAGTAAACTGTCCAGTGGCGTAACTAAGATCTTGGGGGCCTCCCTGCAACGTTTAAAGCGCCCCCCCCCCATAATTTTTTCACATTAACAACAATGAAAATTGTTGGAAGGGCGAGTAAGAGTTCATTTGTGACTATTTCCAAAACTTTTACAATAGACCTTTTTACTTAATTGCGTTTGCCGATAATACCGACGGTTGCTGCTTATTGTGGAAACATCTGTTTTGGATAACTTTACAAGGATTTGTATTTACAAAGGAAAAGTATTGACTACTTATTTTTTAAATTCCTACATAAAAACAGGCATTTTTGTGCCTCTTTATGGTACTATAAGTACGGAATTTTTCGGGGGTATCATTTATTCGGGGGCCGTCCCGCAATGCGGGCCCGTTATTTAAGCCACTGAAACTGTCATTTTGAGCTCAGATGTTTTCTTGTTCTATCATTGCTAGAAACATTTAGTTTTCTCCGGTTGTCTCCTTCGATCTCTAGCTGTTTGTGAATGATCGTGGTCTAAATGTCTTCTTTCGAATTCAGTTCCAAGAATAAGTAAGTAGAAATAACAACCGCTAGTCAAGTCAGGGCTGCTGCATAACCTAACCTCTCATGCACTGAAGAGTTTAGTGCATTTGATGTAATCAATAAAAAGCAATCCTGGGTGGCATTCATTGTTTCTCTTTTCCTTTCTCCAACTTCCATTTCCTATCCCCCCAGCGTTCTTTTCCTATCATTCCGTCTTCCTCTTCCTTATACTTAGTGTTCTCCTTCCCTCCTTCGTCCCATCGAAGATAGTTTACCCTTTCTTTTCAAAATGGAATACTAAATACCGAGTAGTAAACTGGGAACACTGTTGTAATGATCAATGACACCATTAGAATTTGATTTTTCTGATATTGCGACCCTGAAAAGGATTGATGTGAAGTAAGATATTTGATAAATGGCATTGGCCTAATTTTTTAATTTCAAGTCTGACCTTAATAATTGCATTAATAATATTGATTGAACTTCTGGAACTCGATGTAGTAACACAAAGATCAATGTACGTAGACGTATGATCAGTATCGGACTGGCCCTATTTCATTTCTCGGCAACAGATGTAATTTGTTACCTAAGCCTCCACAACCCTTCAAGACATCTCAATAATTATTACTTTCATCCGAACGAAGTGTTGAAGTCGAGGTTTTCGGGTGGGTAATCACTATATTAGTTAGCACCTAAAGGGGGGTATAAACAAAAAAAATTTCATTTCATCATAAAAAAACATCTTAAGAACAACGGTGAAATTTTTAGTTTTTAGCACAAATATTAACGGAGATATGTTTTTGTTTCAAGCTTCTGACGTCACACGACCGAATGCAAGCACCAGGCAAGCGCGTAGCTGACATTGGACAAATGCAACTTCAGCCGTCGCGCGCAGCACACTCAAATTTGTTTATATGAAAGTACTCTGCTTGGCTAGCTGCTGTATGACCGATCCATCGATAGCAGATTCTGCTGTGTGACGTCACGAATTTGTACTTGAAAACGTTATATCTTTTGAACGGCTCATCACAGCGATGTGCGGTTTAAAAATTTGTTCTTAAAATTCTCTGTACTACAACTTTAATTTTTGGTTTACTTTAAATTTTGTTATTATCATATGCATTTATTACTTCTGATGAAAGGCAGGTTATAGCAGTGTGTAACAGTCGGGACAGGTTGACTCTTTGAAAAAGGGACTCAAAAGCCTTCTGCAATAGGACAAGTGCCTCATTAGAAAGACAATTGCGACTACGCATTAAAACTTTTAGGTATAAATTTAAAAGAAAACACGTTTCATCTTTAGTTTGGTTCTAAAAACTATGAGTGTTGCCAACCTGCCGCAACTTGCCGACTTAGCCATTCCGACCCTGTGTTTCAGTCTTTTTCAAGTTTTGAGAGGGTAGTTACTTACCTACATTTAAATTAAAATCCAAGTTGCTGGGTTAGCTCCTAAGGGTAATTTGGAATTTAATATGAAATTAGGCAAAAATCTAATGTCATGAAATTACATGGGTGTAGCGTTCATTAGAAAATTGGCTGAAAACGTGGGCGTTTCAAACTCTTCGTATATCTATCTAGGCGTTAGAGTTATTAAAACAAAAGCAACAAGCAAGGCAACTGCACGTTTTGAATATTTTATGAAGTCGGCTGTGGCATTCCACCTAAAGCTTTAAACTAGCGCTGTACGAGTACAAAATTCTAAATTACTTCACACGTTTGTATTACACCTAATTATGTAAAATAAACAGAAGCATTATAATTAATGACTACAAAGAGCCTTTTTGCTCACTTGGTGCTAAATTCCACCAGGCCTACAATTATATCCAAATCAACCAAAGTCCCAATAGGTGTTTTTGGCGAACCTTCTTGATGTTGGCCCCGACACATTGATTTTTGTTTTTATTTTCGCATTGTGAGGTCTAAACTTTACTTCTTTGTGTTTGTTGCTCTAATTAGTTAATTAAAAGTGCAAGAACCCCATTTTGCGAAACTTAATTTTAAAATGAGAAACTTAATTACACTAACATAAAATTTGAACCGTGACGTATTTCGACAATGGGTTTTAAATAATCGGCAATTTAACACGTTCGTTCACCTTACACACGAATCTACAGTTTGGACATTTAATTATCATCGTAGTAAACTCTACACGACCAATTGAACGCTTTAATGTGGTTTATGCGTTTATGTGATAGGTATTTTGTTATGATTTTATATGATTCGTGGTCTATGAACTGTAAATTGTTTGTGAATGTGAACGTATCGGTGTAAGCAATTATTGCACTATGTCATGGTACGTTGCCCTAATTTCGCGTTTGGTGTTGATGCAGTTAAATGAAACTTGCCAATTCACTAAATAACAGTAAAACGTGTATTTTATAATAATTTTAAGAAGAATTTTTTTTAAAACGAGATTTATAGTGGGCTGAAAGGTGGGTTTAAAACTACATAATAATGTGGATTAAACTGTGTATACAAAGTTCACTGGTGGGTATAAAATATGAGGATTCGGGTAATAATGTTTGCTTTAATGACCAAATAGATATACGACGGTGTATCGGTAACCTAATTAATAGTTGTGGGTGGTCGTTTACAATAGAAAAGTAGTGCATAAGATCGCCTAGACGTCGTCGCGTCGTTTCGTGTCAACCGTTACTTTTTATGTTATTAAAACGGTGATTGTAAAAAAAATAATTTTTGTCAGTCTGATCATCTTAATGAGAAAGTTGTAATAGTTCCTACTAGGATTGATGTTGATTTCTAAATCGTACTCCACGTCCGTCCGATGTCACTTTTCTTTAGTTATACTTCAGGTGCTCTTCTATCCTCGTAACCTTAAATCTCTTATCTTTCGTATTAATTTTTTGAAACGTTGAATTAAATGTCATTTTTATGAGAAGGTTGTAAAAATGTTATTCATATGGTGCATTAGTAGATCAGAACTCATTAGTGTAAGAAACTTGTCACTTTGGTTTCGATTTCTTCTTCAAGATCCAGACGCAGTAAATAATTCTCTTTTGATTACATTTCCCTACCGCTCTTATAGATTTGACGAGTAGCAAACATCTAATAGGTGATTTCCTATGTTCCTCTTTGAAAGTGGGCACTCGGTATAGCCTTTTAGCACATTTTAATTTTGTTTGAGATGCAAAAATGCAATTTAATCATTTTTAATGATAACAAGACTGGTCTCAGTTAGGTGATGGGGATATGCGTTATGTAAGAGAGGTGAGAAAACTCAAGTACATATATATGTTAAAGTATAGCTAACTTCTTATAAGTGATTTTCAATGTTATTTCCCTATGTTCCTCTTTAAAAGTAGGCACACGGTAAAGCCTTTTAGCACATTTTAACATTGTTTTGAGATGCAAAATTGTAATTAATTCATTCTTAATGATGTCGAGACTGGTCTCAGTTAGGTGATGGGAATATACGCTATGTAAGAGAGGTGAGAATTGAGAAAACTCTAGTACATTTAGAGTGTTCCTATATAGTCTCTCTTTTTCACCAAACATGAAACAAAAAATAAATTAAGAATTTTTTCACATTATTTGGAAGTTCATAAAACTGAACTGATGTAAAAATCAACGTTATTTAACGCGGTAGTAAAAGAGCACCCCGTTTAACAATTTACTATATCCCTTTTTATGACTTCTTTTATTAGGTGAGTCCTTTTTTTACTGCCTTTGGATCTACCTAAAAAGGTGTTATTGATTATTAAATTTTAATTACTCTCCTTATATCTTAAGTTTTTTACGATATAAAATATTACATAATAGTGTCTTCAAAAGATTTATTAAGACCCGAAGAGCTATGCGTAACCAGACAACCGTTGAAAAGATTACACTTTTTTAATTATAAATAGAACGAGTGTGGCTACTGTCAAGATAGCAAAAGCACAAATTCTTGACAAGTTTATTTAAGTATTACACTGGTAGATCCAAAAAGAAGCCAGAAGCGTGAATGATTCGTCTTCGTTAATAAGATGAGACTACTTATACTGGCGTAATTCCTGCGACTCGAATCCTAGAGTTAGGTTAGACTTGGTAGAACAGGTGCTGTACAGTTCCATGAAGCACTAGACTTCTTCGTATTGGTAACGAGTAACGACCATTTATGAATGTTTCAAAATTATTGATTTCGAGAATAATTTGATTATTCAATATAGCGCTACTACTACTACCCATGCCTGAAACTGAAAGCTGAATCTAATACAGCTGTTAAAAGTTGGAAAGGCAACGAGAAGGCCTAGGGGCAAATTTAAGGGAAGAGGGAGCTGAAGTCCCGGGGCCAAACGGCAAAAAGAGAAGCGGGAAACCGAAGGGGAGATCGCTGGATGCCATCTGATCAGCACGAGTTACGAGTCACTCGCAGAGTCGTAGCCAGGGGTACGCCAGGGCAGGCTGGGCCTGCCCTGGAAAATTTTAAGTCTGATTCTAGAAAGAGCTTTCTAAGGATTTCGCAATACTAAAGCAACGATAAGTTCCTAATTGGTGCCGCAATGTCAATCGGGTTCAAAATTCTAACCCGCTTCGTCAAGCGACTTGTGAACCGAAAGTTTCAATCCATTTATCTCGAGGATTTCTTAAGCGACTTGTACTTTCAACCTGGTTTCAAGCCACGAGCTAAGTGGGCTCAATGATTTTGAGAAAGCCAAATTTTTGTAAACTTTGAGCAAAAAACTTCCATCTTCATAAAAGGTTACAGTGGTCAACAGATTTATACAAACCCAGAAGAGAGAAAACCCTGATTTTAGCTTTCAGCCTTCCTTGAAAATTTGTGAGGGTGTCCCGATAACACTATCTGGCTGCTACGGCCATGTCACTGACTGAGAGGAAAGGGTAAAAAGTGGAAAATGATAAGTAAAGAAACTTGAGCTTTTAAGACCCACCAGAATAGACCAATAAAGAATTTAGACAATTTAAAAAAGAAGAGCTTTTTTCTCTGTATAAAATTTTTGAAGCCGTTTCTGAACGTTGAAAAATTTGTTTGATGTCGACTTGTGTTGAAAATGGAATTTTCTATACGAAAGTTGGTTTGTTGTATAGCCAACTTCGTAAAATTCATTTTATCCCATAACTTACTCGAAAAACTAACTTAACTGTTAGCTTCGCTTCATTAGTGCCCAATTCAACTGCGAATATCCATCTAAACGTTTCAGAAAACGCTCGTTTGTGTATTAAAGCCCTATAACTTGTAAGTTTTGTCGTTATCAAGATTTAGGTTTATTGTAGGGTGAATTTATATGGGTATTACATATTATCAAGTATGCTTTATTGTTTATTATCTATGTCAAAAGTCTTGAAAATTCGCAATTTATATTTTATCTCTTTTAAACGATTTTTTAAAAGTTATAAAGTTTACTACAAAGTTAACCCTTTTACCTTTATAATGATAGGGCACGCTTCGTCGCCCTCTCGTTACTTCATTTTATTCCCTATTAAATCAAATACACGTGTCCACCCTTACAATAAAAAAAAGTGTGACCGTATTATGTCTATAGAAGCCCTTCCTGAATTTTTTTTCAAAACATTATTAAATCAATTTTTAAATTGAGAGTTTGATTGGTTTGATCAATAACGAATAACCGCTGTTTTTTTCAATTTTTGACTAAAGCGATTTTAAGTGAGTTTTCTTCACCCTCGCCACTTTTGCGTGTTGTTGACAATTTATAAATGTTTTTTAATTTTAGTTAATTTGTTCTGAAGCTTTTATTAAGAAGCATTTCATAAATTCTTGAAGCGTGCCCTTATTTCGTATTCCAACTATTTTTTTTTTAATTAAAATTTTGGACATGTCCACGATTACGGGGTTGCAGGTTGAGATATTTACCGGACACAACGGTTATTGCCCTGACTGTCATCCAGAACAGGATGTAAATTTCAACTTTCGTCGGTTTTCAAAGACTCCTTTCGTGTAAAGAATAATAAATTTATAATTTTTTTTTCTGAAAAATGTTATTTTTGTAAAATGAGAAAAATTTCCTTTTGTCGTGAAAATGATTTTGTAGCAAAACAAGTAAATTAGTTTTGCTTTTGTTTTGTTTCCGAATTTTCCCGAATGTTTCATCTCGTTGTTTGATGTAGGACTCGGATAGGAAGGATCAGGCTGCGGAAGGATTCCCGGGATAGTGTGACGTCATACGCGGAAGTGCGTTGACACCGGTTTTGCTCCGTCCATGCCGTTTTACCGGTTGATACTTTTTGAGTTTTCGTTTTTTAAATGTGTGCACAATTTAAATATCGCATCAAGTATGGTTTATTTCGTTTCTGCGGTTACGTAAAGACTGTTTAAAGTAATTTCAATTGTTTTAATACAATGTTTAAAAAGTCGTAAGATGATTATACAAATCAAAGTCAACTTAGCTTAAAACCACAAACTCGAACGAATGTTTAAGTCTTGGAAATTTACTAAGGTATGGTCAGTTCGTTGTACTCGAATTTGCAATTTTCTCATTACACGTTCTCCTAATTGGAGCTTTTTATTTAATTAATTTGAGTGTAAAATTTTTTTATAATTTATTAAAATTATTCATGCAATTGTAGGTATTATTATTATATTAAAAAATAAAACAACCATCCAATTAGCTCATTTTTCTCAATTTTTTCCCTCTGTGTATTCGTAGCAATAGAATTTTTATTTCAACCCCAATTTACCTCTAGGCTAGCTGCTACCTCTTTTAAAATGTAAAGTAGTTAACGTAATTTATTTGCACAGACATACTTTACAACAACCTCTTTTTTAATTTCAATTAAATGAACTCTTTTACATAATTACCCCTTGAAATTTCTAATTAATTAAATTTGATTGATTGAAGTGTTCGAACGCGAGCACACAATATGTTTGAAACTTTATCAAATTATGTTCGACATTTACGCCTTGTTCGCTACCAATAGTTATAAATCTATAAATTTTGTTTTATATATTTCGATATTGATTTATTGCTTTAATTAATTACAAACAGTGACACTTTATAATCTTTCTCCTCGCGAGAACAACTAATTTGGAAATTCAACTCCCTTGTGATTGCAGTTTTGAAGAAAAAATTAAATTTCATTACTTGCAAGAATTTTCTGATTATCACATTTTCCTAAAAGTTGAAATTATTTCTCTTCAAAACTTCATGACTGGAATAATTTATGTCTCATTTTTGTGTCAACTTTTTGTGAATTTTAAAATTGATTTCACACCAACCAAACCAAACCGACCGAGTGAGTCGGCGAGAATAAATTAATATTTTCTTTAAATTTGATTTAACGTTTCGCTGCCAAGTAACTAATGATCGCTAGAAGGGGAAGATTTTTCACGTAAAAAAGCACAAATGAAAAATTACAACGTCCCACACAATGGCACTTTTAGAGACGGTTTTTGATTGAAATTTTTAAAAATTTGTAATTCGCGTCCATATTTGCAAAATGACGGATTCAATTTAAATGTCCCTTAAATTCAGGTGATGTTACAGTTTGTTGACTTGCCCGAAATAGGGGACTTGAAAATGACATTAAAATTAAAGGGTGAAAACGTACGAGTTGCACGTGAAAATTTATAAAGGTGATGATAAATCTTAGACACAAAGACCAAACGGCGACATCCTCAAAAGGAGGCTCTTTGTTTATTCTATATCATCCAGAGAGGGCTGGAAAACTTGCCATTAATATTTCCACAATTTTGTGAGTCTCGCGAGTCGTTTAAACAATTGTACCTTCGGGCATCCTTCCTCCTCAACACGAGATAGCAATAATTTTACTCGCTCGAGTGGTGTTGTTCAAAAAAGAGAATTATTTGATTACATTGAAATATTACTTCCAAATTAGCTACTTGGCACTCACCGTAGAACCATAATTCGGCTGCCATTCTCTCAACAACCCACAACTCAAGTTTATTATTTTTTGAAAGATTTATATCCTTTTATTCTCCTTTTATATAAAAGAGTGCATTGTACTTGCTTTTTTCCATCAAACGCCCCCCAAATACCACCAAACAACAAAAAACACACTTTTTTATATTCCGAAAGAGTTTGTAATTTGTAGATGTCTTGAAATACTTCCAAAACTAATCTTATTAAAAGTTTTGAAGTTGAAGTGCATCGCCTTGCACTAGTTATTTTCAGCTTACGTTATACTTCAGCTAGCCAATTCTCTCTTAAGAATACAAAAATAACTCGTACGGCTCTCAACTCTTCTAAACTTTGTCATTATTTTATTTAAATTTATCCTTATCATAATATGGTTTTTTATTATGTGTCTTGGCATAGCTCGAATATCTCATAAAAATTATGTATTTATTATACCGGGTGGCCACAGAACGTAATTTACATTTCAGGATTTTGTTATTTTTGGACTAAAATGTTTATTTATTATTTTGGTATGTTAGTCATCACTGTTTATTTTTTCCCACAGCTAATAAGAATATTTCTTCTATTTACTTCTATTTTCTTCTATTTACTCAGTCGAGTATGTAAGTAAAGGCCGCCAAAGTGACCATTTACTTATTGAAGGGACCCGTGCAAGTTTCAAGTTAAAACATCTCAAAATTCGGAGGGGAAAATATATTTTTTTTACGTTTCCATGACGTTTTCGTAAATAACATCAACCCACGTGACCAATTCGCTAGGGAACCACCAACCACGAACCTTGGTGGTGGTGGTGGTGGTGGTTGGTGGTTGCTTAGCAAATTGGTCACGTGGGTTGATGTTATTTACAAAGATACTGTATTTGTGCAAATTTAATGAAAATCGAATCACAAATAAAACCAGAATCGTTCAATCGAGTTTTCCAACACCCATTTCAAAGGAAAGAAAGTATCAGATCAAAAGTTTTGGTTTTTGGAATTCTCCCTTAAGTTTCAGAATTTCGGAGACAATAGTGGTGAATCATTAGGTGCTTTCACAGCTCTGAACAGTACTCTACTGTATATTTATACCAGTAGGGTACTGTTCAGAGCTGCACTTTTCTGCAAATGGAAAGCACCTAATGTGAGGGTCGTCGTCTGCGTTGATCTGTCGTAGTTTTCGCTACTATCAAGTCATATCAATCCAATAAATTGCAACTAGAGGCGCTAGTGCATCAGGGAACAATGGAAACTGTAATAACATGTTTTACACTGGAGTAATGTCATCATACTGTCACTGTCTATTTGACAACGACAAAATTAAAGCTACATTCAGAAAACAGCGACTGTACCCCCTTCTCTCATAGAGTACGAGATGTATTTAACTGTGCTGTGATTGGTGTCACAAATGTCAATATGAAATTTGCACCAGTCACAACATAATGTCTAATTGACTATCGGTAAAATAAATTCCTATGTTCCCTGAAGTGGAGCCATCTACCTTATTTTCACAGCATATTTCATCGCACGATTTTGAGCGATTGGTATGACTTGATAGTAGCGTAAAACGACAGATCAACGCAGACGACGGTGAGGGTAATAAGGTTTTAACAAAACAACCAGGAGTAAATGTAAATTTGAAATATTACATCCGATTATCCATGACCTAACCAAAATGTTCATGAAAATGTCAACTTCAAATAGACGTCAAATTTGACATAAATAATGTTTTGGTAATAGAAGTCATGGATAAGCGGATGTAATATTTCAAATTTACTCTTGGTTGTTTTCAGATTTCTGATGCCGAGTCTTCATTTTAAAACCATTTTTTCTTTTTCTGAGATTTCATTTGTTTAATTTCTGGCTGGACATTTTTTCCTATTTCTAGATTTCTGGCTATATAATAGTATCACTCGTATCCCGTTTATTTCTACAATTTCTTTTTTATTCGACTGTATCAAAAGCGATACTTTTAAGTTTAGATTATTGGAAGTAAAGTCGGCCTTTTCATCAACATATCATTATTTTGATTTCGTTACTATGCCAACCAATTTACGCTCTTAGTGACCGTAAAATGCTATTTTACGGTTCTAATTATGCTTAGACGGATGCACCATCTGTTGACATTTATATGAAGTTCTTATTCTAAATAGGTAGCTACCGTATTTATCTGACGTCTATAATTATTTACTCTGGAGGTTTGCAGAATATTAGATTAACAGGTTACCTCGGTGGTAAAAAATGAGAGGAGTTACAGTGACGTCAAATGACGCGGCATAGGAGGATTACTTCACATCTGGGACCTTTTTTTCAATTTAATTTAATTACTGCCTTACAGTAGAATTTAAAAAACATTTTAAGAGCCAAAGTTTTTTCTAAACTAGAGGGGTATATTACAGTGACGAAATAAATATTTTAGTGGGTGGTTTTCGAGAAATATCGTAAACTTTCGTTTTAATGAATCTTAAGTTTTGGTACAATTGTGGTGCAGTAGGTTAGTCCGAAATTCTCGGCTGACGCCTCTATTCACAAGCTCGATCTTGAACCGTAAAACATCATTTACGTCCTTGTATCATAATATACTATTATGTCATCGTTCTGGAAGGTGATCTTTGACTTTTTGCTCTCTCTAGATCATCATGAACACCTCGATAAGCACAGTATCCACTCTTTTACTCTTTACAACATTTCCTTTTAACACAAGTGTTGTAGATATTGCACAATAAGCGAAAACACACATACTTTTAAATGTAATTCTGAAACCGCATCTGAAAATAATCTCTTTCCAGCTTCATTTCATTTGAGCTAAAAAAGAGAGTAGAAAATCCCTTCTGTTTACTTATACATAACATCTTAACACTTTTTATTAAAATCCCCTCACGTGGATTTGTTTTCTTGAATTCTTTATTTCTATATTCGTGCAAACTACCAACTTCTTATTGAATTTAAATTTTTATTTTTATACAATAATATTTTCTTAACTTAATTCTCGACATGTTTTGAAAATACTTCCTACGAGAGTTGCAACTTTCTCAACAGACGCCGATATATTTTGTTGGTCCAGAAATTCCTCGAGTTAGGAATTTAAATTAAACTGTATCTTTAGGATCAATGTTATTTATAGAAATCAATAGATTAATGCATTTTTTCATCTTAAAGGTCGTCGTCTAGAAAGTTGATCAGATCACTCGCCCTTGAGGCGTAAAGCTTTTTAACCTGTCGATTTCTTAGGAATTTTGTCATAGACTTGTTTATTAATTCATTTGGGGTTTTGCTACACTTTTATTTTCTAGACGATTTTTTGAAGCGATTTTAAAGCTTTTATCCTACCCGATCTTTTTTCCTCGATTTGAACGCATACCAGAGAATAACTGCGATACTTACCGTTTCTATTACGTCGGTCTTCGATCAATTTGTATTTGGTATCATCGTGTCTATGATACTGTTGTTCATATAAAAACGTTACTCAGTGTGCATTTCTTATTATCTCATTTAATAGTGAATGCACTGATTTGTTCTCTATCTTTCTAATAATAATGTAACGTCGAGATTAACAGTAGCAGCAGTAACTTAACCCATTAACGCCCAGCGTCGTCATATTATGACGACAGAAAAAAAACTTTTTTTTGCCTTTTGCAACTTTTGACTATTTTAATTTTTTTGAAATCCAAAAATTTGTAATTTTGTGCTAGGGCGTTAATTGGTTAATAAGCTAAAACCATTGCAATTTGTGCAATTGTGACTTGAGATACGATTTTGAATCCATATTTTCCACATACTTTTTCAATAAGGGTTCTCCACTTAAGTTATGTGGAGTGCTGAGTTAAGCTTACAGTGTACTCGTTTCACTCAGTTCATATATCTTATCAAAAACGTGACTTACATTGAAAAGCACTGTAGACCAATAAGGGCTCCATCTAGAGCTCGTTTAATTTTACTGACCCCGCGATGCACTTTTATGCTATCTTTTCATGTTTAATTCGAAAACAATTTAATGATTAGGTATCAGTTTGTTTTTTTCCTGTAACGATTTCGATCATATTGGTCAAATTTAGTGATGAAATAATCGTTAAATTAAAATTAAGGTCAATGTTTTTGAGGTCCTTCTTATCCATCCTATCTGTATTGGGAAAAAATTTGACGAATTTAGCTTATTTAAGTTTTAAATAATTTAGAAATTAGCTTCAGAAGCTTTTTTTGAACATATCCGTAAGAGTTTTACAAATACAGGGTAGGTGACCACGGGTCTCGATTGTGGTGATTTAACATGTAAAATTATGCTTTCATAATTTTCTGCTTCTATAATTTTTTAGTCAGACAGAAATAAAAGTTGTGGAACCAAAAATTCTGCAAGAAAATTAACGTTTTTGGATGTTTTATAGCGGCATCGACAGTAGAGATGAAAATGTGGAAAACACTTTACAATAGCCATAGACATGAATTTTTATAAACAATTTCTAATGTTAATGTTACGTTAGTTCGTTGACAGTATTTATATTTGCCAGTAGTGTCAAATTGTGGTCAAATTGAGCAAACGGAAGACACATGGCTATCGTTATTTTGATATACTTTGCGACATTTTCATGTGTAATCACGTCTAATTTATTTAATTTCTTCCGTTAGGAAGCATGCAAAATTAATTTTATTTATTAATTTAGAAACAAAATTTTATGCCCTCCAACTTTTATTTGAAGCTTATTTGTCTAAAATAATTAGGAAATCGGGATATTACGAAAGTATGATTTTGCGTTACATCCCTGTGACCCAAGAGCCGATGGTCATCCTGTATAATATGTAGACCCTGATGTAATTCGGAAAAAATTGCAAAAGCTTCTATCCTGCATTTTGAAACTTCACTTGACAAAGCTTTGAAAGTCCAACTCCTATACTGCAACACTTCACCGTTTATGTCGTTTAAATTTTTCTATTTCGTTGACTCAGATCGATTTTCAACAAAAGAGTTACCGACTTTTTTTAACTATGTAATTGGGTATCTCAAACTTCTAATTTCTTTGTAAAAGGATAATCAATAGCATTAACAATTTACGTGGTGTGGAGCTCAATCAGCCTTGCTCAAGTCATTCAACAGTAACAATTATACCAAAAAATCTCCTTCTCGAGTTACTTTAAAATTGGAGCTTTAATTGTTAGCTATAAATATACCACCCTGTATAAATTATTATGTACGCGTTACCTAAATCTACTTTTCAACTGAAAGCAATGTAAATCGTTATTTACTAACCCATAACTTACAAGTTTCAGTCACTTAGCCTTTATTTACAATAGGATGTTGCATCCCAAACGCTAATGCGTGATAGCAGTAGGGTATTGTAGTATTCTGATCGTCAACCCTCTACTCTAATTTAATTCTATTGATTTTACAAAAGAAGATTTGCATTGTTTTCGGAATTTAGCAAACTGTGCTAATAAGTAAACTTTAAGTAGACTTTTAACATCAATGGCTTTGTAATTATCTCACATCACGATGATGTTACCACTTGTGTTTATTTGGTGCGAATTGAATAAAGCTTCCCTCGTGGCATCATGCGAGCGAGATAATAAATTTTATTTTTCCATGCCCAATTGAATGTTTAATATGGTAGAACTTTTATGCAAACTTTCCACTTTATTCTTTTCCAATATTTGCAACTTTATCAAAAAGAGAAGTACCGATAGATAAAATTCATGTGAAATTCTGAAAAGAGTATCCTTATTAATAATAGGGGACCTTTTAAGTACATTTATTTACTTTTAAACCATGAGGGCGTTGTTACTAAAAATAGAGTTCTAAAAATATGTTGGTGTCACCTTGGTTCGTTTACATTATAATTGTAAAAATTTATCGACTGTATTATTAACTTGTATTTTTATTTTCAGGGCTTGGACAGCGTAAGTTCCAACAGTCAGTTACGACCCCCAAATGCTGAAATTTCGGCACCACGAATCGATAGTTACCGTTTTTCTATGGCTAATCTCGAAGATTCGCAAGACGTCGACTTGGATGCCATTCTCGGCGAACTTTGCGCCCTCGAAAGCCAATGCGAAAGAGAAATTGGTCAAGCTAGAGACAGCAAACGAATTTCTGGTAAATTAATAGTATTACTATATTTTTTTATAACGATTAAAAATAACACTTTTTTTCGGCGAGTCGGTTCTCTTGTCATATGAAACTCAATTGAATCTGACAACTACTGACGAGCCAAAAATAGTTACTTTTCTTCACATGAAACCTTTTATTTCTTCTTATAACGTTAAAAATTAATTAAAACTGAAAAAACGTAAAACATAGAAGATATTTAAAAAGCGCCATCTCTTATCAATTGCGTGTAGTTCCGTTGTCAAATATTTTTTAAATTTCAGTTTAACTTGTAAAAAATAGCTAAACGTAACAAACAAATATTAATAATAACAGAAAATTTAAAAAAATATTAACTTTTGCATTACAAATACTTAGAAATATAGTTTTTTGATTCTAGATTCTAACCTTAAATATTTACAGCAAATTGTAACGTAAAATGATATTTCTAAGCATTTGTAATGTAAAAAAGTTAATGTTTTTTAAATTTTCTTTTATAATTTGTTCGTTGCGTTTATTAGTTACGTTTTTTTAGAAGTTAAAGTTAATATTAAATATACAGGGTGGTGTTCCTTAAAATTTTGATAGTTTTGTAATTTCCGGTTGAACCGGAAGCGTTTTGTTAACCGAAAATAGTGTCAAATAATAGATATTCATGGGATTGATAAACAAATCCATTTTCAAGTTTTCATTTGCATTACAAAAGAAATTAGAGATTTTTAAAGTTTCGACTTTCAAAAAATCATTACTCCAAAACGGCTCGAGCGATTTTGATAAAAATTTATATTTCGATAGAGAATTAAGTTATCTGTAAACTGTAACATATCTCAAAAAGAAAAAATATGGCAGAGGAAATTTTAAGGAAATTCATTTCAAAATTTTGATTTACTTTGGCCCCTTGAAGGTGGGCAATTTTAAAACATTTTTGAAAATCGACTAACTTAGGACGAAAGCCCAATATTTTGGCTGTACAATGCCGTTTTGAAATTTTTATAATAATAATTACCGGTCAACTTATAAGGAAAAAAGAACAAAATGGGACAATCGTTCTATTGGCCGCCATTTTGAATAAAAAAGTGTGAAATTTTGTTCTTTAATTGAAGCTCACGTGTATTATCTTTTATCTTATAGCCAAGTAAAAATGAATTTGACTTAAATTTGCAAATATGCTCTCAAAATAACCACCTTATTTTTGGACACCCTGTATAGATTTCTTATTAAAGGTACTTTTGCCGATGAAATAATTTTAAAGCGACTGAAACCAAATTTCATCACAATCGCTTCAGTAGTTTTTGCTCTAGGGGAGGGGGAGACATACATACATCCATACAGACATTTCAGTTCAAAAAATCGACATTTTTTTTTTCAAAAAAAAATCAATAATCAATAATAATCAAAAAATTGATTATTATTATTTTTTTGTCTCGATTATAATAACTTTTTTCTACTCTCATATGTGAAACTAAGCATTTCGTCATCACTTACTCGTTACGAAAATAGCATTTTCGTTTCTAGTGAGAAAATGTTTTCGTACAAGCGGATGTTGTTTACAACATGAGATGAAACATCAGTTTTTTTTGTGGTCGGTTCACATTTTAGTAAAAAGAATTATTTTAAAATGTACTAATTATCGTCGTAGAAAAAACAGCATTTACGACTCGAGATGAAATCCGTTTTTTTCGTTCGAAAGATTACTTCACTCGCCTGTAACACCACAGTCGCTGCCCTTTAGCGAAGCTCAGTCGGAGTAGGGGGGTTCGGTACGAGGAATAACACTTACCAACACTTTTAACAAAATAAAAATATTTATTCAAAATTAACAACAAAAAAAAAATATGTGGAAAACAAAATAAGTATTGATAAGGCTTCTGCGAAGGCGCGGTTCCTTTGGATGCTGCTCCAAGACGGGCTAATGCAGCTATTGGGCTCCAAATCCGGGACTACTATTAAGGACAAAACACCAACAGCTGGTCAGCTAGACCAAGCTGTTTGGCTAGGGGAGGAACAATTGGTCAGTTAGACCGAACTGCTTGGGCAAAGCAAAATAATTGGTCAATTAGACCTAACTGTTGAGAAGGACAGGAACGACTGGTCAAATAGACCGAGCTGTTCGGGCAAGAGGAAAACAACTGGTCAGTTAGACCGGACTGTTGGGCAAGACAGGAACAACTGGTCAAATAGACCGAGCTGTTCGGGCAAGAGGAAAACAACTGGTCAATTAGACCGGACTGTTGGGCAAGACAGGAACAACTGGTCAAATAGACCGAACTGTTCGGGCAAGAGGAAAACAACTGGTCAATTAGACCGGACTGTTGGGCGAGACAGGAACAACTGGTCAAATAGACCGAACTGTTCGGGCAAGAGGAAAACAACTGGTCAATTAGACCGGACTGTTGGGCAAGACAGGAACAACTGGTCAAATAGACCGAACTGTTCGGGCAAGAGGTAAACAACTGGTCAGTTAGACCGGACTGTTGGGCAAGACAGGAACAACTGGTCAAATAGACCGAACTGTTCGGGCAAGAGGAAAACAACTGGTCAATTAGACCGGACTGTTGGGCAAGACAGGAACAACTGGTCAAATAGACCGGACTGTTGGGCAAGACAAGAACAACTGGTCAAATAGACCGAGCTGTTCGGGCAAGAGGAAAACAATTAGTCAATTAGACCTAACTGTTGGGCAGGACAGGAACAACTGGTCAAATAGACCGAGCTGTTCGGGCAAGAGATAAAACAATTGGTCAATTAGACCGAACTGTTGGGCAGGACAGGAACAACTGGTCAAATAGACCGAGCTGTTCGGGCAAGAGATAAAACAATTGGTCAATTAGACCGAACTGTTGGGCAAGAGATAAGGCAGGGTTAAAATGTACTCGGGTAGATGCGATCAGCTTCAACCCTACAACTGCAGCTGGTAATAGCCGCTGGTGCAGGGACGCCAGACCATCAACTACCCGAAGCACAAAGGAATCACTATACAGGAGAACGAACAGTCGATTAGCACGGACTGTCACGGACTCTGCCACGGACTCCCCACACGGACTGTCACGGACTCTGCCACGGACTCCCCACACGGACTGCCTTCCCATAGATGCACCTCGAATATTTATTAATTCGCCACCACCAAGTTCGTAGCACCAATCAGAACTCTGTTTATTATTTGGTGGGAGTGTACATCTTACACGGTATGTTTCGTACTCATATCTGCGATTATCAACCATCTTCTACATCAATGCTTTTTATGCGATTATGTAAGTGGTGATAGATGCGGGCTTGAAAGAGGCGTCGAATGGTCTAACTTTCGATGGGGTACGTGAATTAGAAATAACTTCAAAAAGCATTTAAAATATTAATAAAATATTAAATATTTTAAATGATTTTAAAATTAGATAAAAATGGATGAAAAATTAAGGACATTAAAAAGGGAAATTAAAATGATGGAAAAAATGTATGGGGGATGCCTGAAGGGCCAAAAATAAATTAAAATTAAATAAATAATTTTAACTGACCACGGCGATGGAATTTAAGCGGGTCGACCCTGAGCATTTTATACTACGCTAGCTCGGACGGCCCGGATAAAGATTTATACCAATGCCTCGCAGATGATACAAACAACAGATGATCTGATAGTTGCTGGTGGATTACGTACGAGTTATTTTTATTAAAAAAAACTCGGGCGTGAAAACGATGTTAATTTTTCCAGTATCAGAGGCAGAATCTTAACAATTCGTTACACTCTGACACGTGTAGAAAAACACATCGTTACACGCCCCTACGGGGCTCTTGAATTAAATTCTATCTCACGAAAAAAACTGATGTTTCATCTCTTGTTGTAAAAAATACTATTTCTTGGATTGGAAAAAATTAAAAATATTTGACAATTGAACTACAAGAGATGGCGATAGCAAAATTCTTTAGTTTTGGTTTTTAGAAGTTTTCGTTTAAAGAAAAAATTTAATGTTTCATTAGCAGTAAAAGTACTTTTAATAAAACAAACTACTATTATGTTGCAATTTGTTATAAATAAGTAAGGTTAGAATTTACTTTTTTGCACTAAGTACCTAAAAAAATTACAACTAAATATTCAGTAAAATGTCAACTTTTGACGTTTGAGGGAAAATTTTCTTTTGTGTTAATTTCGTTGAAATTAATTTTTTTAATTTTTAGATTTACAAAAACAATCCCAACATAATTCACGAACACATAATCGTACGAGTTCTGAAGGACCAAGACTGAAATTAGACCCTAGAGAAAATGAATTAGGACTTAAGACTGATTGCGTACGTACAGATTCGCCCGATAATGATTCTGCATTTAGTGATACGGTGTCTATGCTGTCCAGCGAATCATCTGCCAGTAGTGGAGGTAGTGGTTCAAAACCGCAAACGCTACATCTCATACAAAATAATCAGGTAAAAATTATTTTTTGTTCTTTAATAAAGGAAGTAGCGCTATTTTTAGTTTTTAATTATTGTAATTTTTGTGTATCAAGGATGATGCTAGTAAAGCGAAGGCCGAAAAAATTAGAATGGCAATGGAAAAAATTAAAGAAGCGAATATACAAAAATTATTTGTGAAGGTCTTCACGGTGGATGGTTCGGCAAAATCATTGTTGGTTGATGAAAAAATGATATGCGCTTACGTAACTAGATTATTAGCTGATAAAAATCACGTTCAAATGGATCCTAAATGGGCACTTGTAGAAAATTTGCCCGATTTATACATGGGTAATTACCTCTACACCTACAATTTAAATTTGATTGCTTAAATTCTATTATTTCTGTTTTAGAACGAGTATACGAAGATCACGAATTATTAGTAGAAAATTTGATGGTTTGGACGAGAGAATCCAAAAACAAAATATATTTTACCGAACGAATCGATAAAACGCAACTTTTTACACAACCAGAAAAATTTTTATTATCACCCACCGATAAACCCAATAGTACGGATTACGACGAACATTCTAGAAACATGTTATTGGAAGAATTTTTTTCCACAAATACTCAAGTTATTCCACAAGTCGAGGGACCACTTTACCTAAAATCAGATTCTAAGAAAGGTTGGAAGAAATATCATTTTGTACTACGGGCTTCCGGTTTATATTACTTTCAAAAAGAAAAGCCTAAAACAACTAAAGACTTAATATGCTTAGCTACTTTTGATATGAATCAGGTAATTTTCTAACACGAATTCATTTATCAAAACTAATTCAATTTTTCGTGTAGGTTTATTACGGTTTAGGTTGGAAGAAAAAATATAAAGCTCCGACCGATTTTTGTTTTGCTATAAAACATCCGAGATTACAAGAACCTAAATCTGCCAAATATATTAAATTTTTATGCGCCGAAGATTTGAAGACTTTAGAGAGATGGATGATGGGTATTAGAATTGCTAAACACGGACGTCAGTTGATGGATAACTATCGAATGTTAATGGACGAATTAGCCCAAGAAGATCTCGATAAATTGGCTTACGCTCGTAGTTGTTCTGTTAGCTCAATCGCTGTTCAATCTAACGCAACTACTCCTACGCAAGGGTAAGTTGGAACAATTAAATTTATTTTCGAGTTTTTATTCGTTTATGTAATATGTAAACAATTAGCCATGTTTTTTGACTAATTATGTTTAATTGTTACAGATACAGTGGAAGTGAAGGTTACATTACTCCTAGTGATACGTACTCGGCATCTAGTGAAGCAAGTTCTGGTAGACACAGTAGGGCTAGTAGTTCCAGTTCTAGTGGTTGTATGTCTGATGGTGCACCTTCAAGTTGTGAAAACGGATTTGAGTCTGAATTTCCAATGGGTGAGTTTCAAGACTAAAAGAATTAAATAATTTCTTGTTCATGAAAAGAAACATTTTTGATTAAAACTATCCTTGCACCACAACTTGTAGAAGCAAGCTTCTTTTTTTTTAAACAAATAGAAGTTCAACTTGAGCCATGTTTTAGCTTCTGACGCTATTCTATTGTTTATGGTTTCTATTGGCTTAGAAAAAGAAGCTAGCTCCTAGAATTTGTAGTGCAAGGCTAGCTTTAGAGTGTTAGAGTAGAGCAGCAGAGGGTTAAGTAAAGTTCACGCCAGACGCATTTGCTACTTTCTTACAGCAATTCCTCTCGTCCCTTCAATTTTGAATTCACCCAATTTTTAGATGCACTCAAAAATATTGATGGAGGATGAAGGGTCGCTGATACAGGTCATGTTAGGCTCTTAACATGGATCATCTGATGTAGCAGTGACATAAGCATATCGTCTATTATTTGGTTGACTCATGTATCTTCTGAAGCTCCCATTCTGTATAGATGCTTATTTAATCGACAGTGTCTAGTGGTAATACTAACTATGACGAGCAGCTCTCACGAGACAATTCTTTTTATGTCACTGTTCTGGCTGTTTATGCAAACTTAGAGCTCATACAGTTAGAATTTTAAATAATCTGTTGAAAATGTATGGAGGTAGAATATGATTTATATCAAGAGTAAAGACTCACAGACCTATGAGACCTAGGTCGTGATCGCAATAGTGCCGCGGCCTCGATTTGTTAATACTACAGTCTTATATTTGCTTGTTCAGACTAGAACGATCTGGCGTTCAATAGCTAGATAGCTTAATCTCGGCCGTGGCCGCTACCGCATGATCGCATTGATCTGTGGGAGCCTTAAAGGCTTCACAGGCCAATGCGACCTAGGTCGTGATCGGGATAGCGGCCGTGGCAGCGTTATGCTAATACTACAGTCTTATATTTGCTTGTTCATGGCGTTCAATAGCCTAGATCGCCTAATCGCGGCCGTGAAAGCCTTTAAGGCTCTCACAGATCAATGCGGCCTAGCTCGTGATCGCGATATGTTAATACTACAGTCTTATATTTGCTTGTTCATGGCGTTCAATAGCTAGATCGGTTAATCGCGGCCGTGGCCGCTATCGTGTGAACGCATTGATTTGTGAGAGCCTTCAAGGCTTTTACAGACCAATGCGGCCTAGGTCGTGATCGCGATATGTTAATACTACAGTCTTATATTTGCTTGTTCATGGCGTTCAATACCTAGATCGCATAATCGCGGCCGTGGCCGCTACCGTGTGATCGCATTGATCTGTGAGAGCCTTAAAGGCTTTCACAGACCAATGCGGCCTAGGTCATGATCGCGATAGCGGTCTCGGCCGCGATATGTTAATACTACAGTTTTATATTTGCTTATTCACGACGTTCAATAGCTAGATCGCCTAATCGCGGCCGTGCCCGCTACCGCGTGAACGTATTGATCTGCGAGAGCCTTAAAGGCTTTCACAGACCAATGCGGCCTAGGTCGTGATCGCGATATGTTAATACTACAGTCTTACATTTGCTTGTTCATGGCGTTCAATAGCTAGATCGCTTAATCGTTGCCGTGACCGCTACCGCGTGATTGCATTGGTCTGTGAAAGCCTTTAAGGCTCTCACTCATGCGGCCTAGGTCGTAATCGCGATAACGACCGCGATAAGTTAATACTCAAGTCTTATATTTGCGTAATTAGACAAGAACGATCTGATCGCGTTGGTCTGTGAGAGTCTTAAGTACCAGACTACAAAAAAACAACGATACCATACGATAACATAGCTGGTAATGCCCATCCAGAGCTATAAGTGAGATCCTTGAAGAAATTTCTGTCGACTGCTCTACGCCACAATTGCATTCCCATTTGATTTGATTGTTTCAGCTATTTAGAACATTATTGTAAAATTTTAATACAACCAGAGTAAATATTTCATACGTTGCAGGTACTATTAAACGAAAACCTTCGATGAAACCGAGCCTACCTTTAACCAACATCACCAGACAACTCAAAGAAGTAGGCGAAACTAGAGAAGAAGGCGATGGAAACACGTTACCTTCAAGTCCTGTATCTTATACTAACTCGGGCACGTTAACTAGAAGACACAGTCGTAGAAAATCGTCAAATTCTACGGACGATTCGTCAAACACTGGCACTTTGAAGCGACAACACTCTTTCAAAAAACGCGGATCTGTTGAATCAATGGGCAGTAGAGGTTCCACACCTCTTTGTGGTACACCTGTTAGAGAACGAAGCTCGCCATTTGGGGAAAAAGAAAAAAGTAGTCCATTTGACGAAAGACCACCTAGTGTTAATTCAATTCGAAGTCCAATAAATTCTAACTGTTTAGATATGCCATCGCCGATGGTGAGTTTTTTAGTAATTACATTTTGCTGTTGTCTTAGATGTGCTTTTAGACTAATTTGGCAGCTTTTAAGTATCGTTGTTGCTTTCACTGCTTCACAACAGTAGATTTTGTAGTAGCACAACCTTTTGTTTCAGTTTTAACACATCTGCATGCCTTCTACTACTAAATTCAAATTAACGCATGGGGTTTTAATTTGGTATTGTATGTGTAGTTTTTAATTTTACCTCAGTTATTTATAATTTCCCATTACGTTGCACTTACTAATTGCTAAATTTGAAACAAAACGTATTTAGAACAAATTTAGTGCTAGTTCGGTCTACCGAACAGATGCAGCTAAGCCACTCCCCAAAATAGCGCGCGATATTCGAATAGAAATTTTCTATTGGTCGAATTTTGAAAATTCAGTTTACAACACTCACACAAGAATTGAGAACTTTATTTGACAGAAATTTGTGGGGAGTGGCTTAGCTGCATCTGTTCGGTGGACAGAGTCTAGGTTACGTTTTTCTAACTCATTTTAAATAGAGAGCTTCTTAAATATTATTGCAATTCCTTTATAAACGCTTCTGTTTTTCTATTTAACACTAACGCAATTTTTGTGTAATAGATGGACTCTATAACTTCACTGCCACCACCACCAGAGACTGAAGATACGTCAATAAATAATTCTCCGTCTTATCAACTTCCTCCACCACCTCCAGAAGTATACAATTCAAATTTATCGTTGGATAGCTTACCACCTCCACCGAATCCATCAGATTTACCACCATTAAGTGGTAGCGAATTAACAGGCAGTCAACTCTCTCTTATGTCTTTACCACCACCTCCTAGCGAAAATGGAGACACCGATACACTTAAGCGAGTCAAGACTAGCGTACCAATTAGTCCTGACAGAACTCCTACTCAGGGAATGTCTCCAGACGCGACGCCTACACATTCTAGATTAAACACTCCGTGCTTTAGTCCTCCGCCCCTTAGTATAGGATCAAACAATAGCACTCCTACTCACATTAATCCACCAGTTAGTTTTAGTCCTACGCATTACGCGTACGAAGTTTCTAGTAATGGTTCTAATATTGTCAATGGCCAAAATTACGATAGGTGTCAAATTCAAAATAATCATAATAATCAACCACCGGCCTATTTAAATCCACCACCTTATAGACAAAATTCAACTTTACCTCCTAGTACACCTACATTTAATAATACTAACAATTTGAGATCTTCTCTTCGACAAACGTCTTTACCTAGACAAATATCCGTAAACAGCATAGCTTCAACAAATAGTTCCTCTTCCGGTGGTACAATTTATGCGATGTCACCACACTTTAGTGAATGTCAAAAGAAAAATTCACCTCAAGTGCAAAGGAAAGTAAATTTTCAAGAACCAACAAGTCCAAAAAAATTAACTAAAAAAATTAGCTTTAATTTAATACCTCAAGAAGCACCTGCACTGCCCAAAAAACCACTACCGCCTAAAAGATCTGAAAATACAAAATTATCGAGTCCTAAAAAATTAGCCGAACCTCCGACTCATTTCCTAAAAGATTTAAGAAGAGTTATGGAAAAGAAGTGGCAAGTTGCGCAAAAATGTAAATTAGAACCTTTAACTACACCACACGAAGTGTTGGGTTTTAGAGATCCCGTTCCACTTTTACCCGAATACAAAGAATCAAACGTTTCTCGTTGGGTTAAAGAACATTATGGCTGTAACAATTTCTACGAAAATATTTACGCAGATAATGTCGATTCGGTAGTGGAATATGCAACTAGTCCCCTTCACATTCCCAAAGATAAAAATGATTTCTCGAGAAGTAAAAGACCTCCACCTCCACCACCTAAACGAAGCGAAACGACACAATTGAGTACGCCTAGGATTCACTGATGTTGTATTTCTTAAGAAAAATTTTTAAATGTAAATTTTAATGTTGTTTTTCTTTTTTCATATTATATAGTTATTACATAAAGTGAATTGAATTTTTATAATCAGATGACTGGGTTTTTTAAGTTAGTGCTTACCATTAGCATATTTGCTTGGTGTTGATTGCAAAGTCTTCTGAATCTGAAAAAAAGTTAGAATTCAAGAATCAACCCTTAAAGTAAAATCATTTTAATATCTTTACATTCGACACCAATTGCAATGTTTTTATCGACAATATGTGGCTAATTTGTCGAGGATGTGGTTCCTTTATGGTGACTAAAAAGTTGTGCTTATTGATAATACATCATTTTGTACATTATGTGCTACTTTTGATTTTAACAAAGAACCAGAGAAGATCATCTGAGCGATTAAAATTCAAAAACTTTATATCGTGCCATTTTTGTGTTAAAAAATAAATTGTGGTATATGTTAAATAAATGTTTATTTTGATATTCTTGTAAATAATTTAAATTAAATAAGACTAAATGAAATGTCAAACATTATGGTGCTTTAATTAGTATAATTAAATATAGAACAATTTTGGTGTTTTTATACCTTGCGAATTTTTGTAAAGTTTAATAAAGTTAAAAAAAGAAAACTGAGTTACAGGGTTTATAGTTCGCACGATGTTTCATTTTTAATAGTCTTTTTATACATAACTTCTGTAAATAGTTTTTTAACATATGTTCCATGCAAAATCGTTAATTGTAATTAAAGAAAAGTTAGGTCTAAGAGTTAACTATAAGTTGAACGTTTTTTTATAGTTGATGTACAAGATCTCTGTAATACCATTGCCATACTTTATACCTTTTTATACTTCACGTAAGTTTTCTATATTGTTGAAAATAATATTATATTTAGAACAATTTGCTAAAATGTATCTTATTGTAAAATAGTTTTATTACGATACGAATTGTAATAGTTGCATCATTATATATTTCCACATTGCTTAATCTATTTAACAAATTAGTCCTTAGAGAAAATATATTAATTTTTGTAGTTTTGCAAAACTTCTAGTAAATTTTGCGTGTGTGTTGTGAATCTATGATAATAAGTTATTTTATTTAATTGCTGCAATGTGGAAATGCATTTTTAGCATTGTAGATATATTAGAAAAGATTTTCTTTCTAAATTACATCACGAAATAATAGAGTAATTTATTTAAAAGTCTTGGGATGGAGTGAATAATTTTACTGGTTATTAGTGATGTGGTTTGTTCTCTAAATGCGACTTTTGTTCTAAAATATTTTTAACACCTTTTCTTGACTAATATTATAACGAGGAAAATACAATTTTTGTTGAAGTCCTAGTATGTCAGTCACTTTCTATATCTGTACTAATTGTTGATTAAATAATAAAAAATATAAACAAAATGGTATTTTTTATTACAAAATCATTGCATTTACTAAAAATTTTTGTAAGAGTAATGATGGGGTTTTCAAGATATTGAGTAGAACAAAACTCAATCTGGTGTTTGTTCGTTAGAGACAGGCAAATGTTCTTCGATAAAATTTACCTCATTATCAATATAATATTTGTTTTAATAGCTTGTTACATAATAGTTGGGTACTTAAAAGAAATTAGGACTACCTAATTTGCTGAATGGCCAAGGCTGCTGCTTGGTCAGCCCTTTCCTCACAAAGCTTATCTAATGCATATCAAGCGGTATCTAATGTGTAAGTTATTGCTTAGGCTCTAATCCATTAAAAATATTCTAATATTTTATTTATTGTTTTTAGAAATCATGTTGTTTGGCCGTACAGAGATTGTTGAACTTGTGTGGAAAATATGGATCCCAGTGGATAGTTAAAATAATTGAAATAAGTGGAACACCAGCTTAAATCTACAGTTTTCTTAAAACTCGTTTGCAAATAATACAGTTTTAATGTATTGTATTGATAGATTTGTCTTTGCATAAAATTCAAAATGTTATTTGTTCTGAATGTATACTAAATGAAAACTTTTGTAATAATTGATTTAGGTCGGTATTAGACTGTCAAAGATCTTTGACGAAGTTCTGTTTTTAAGGCTTTTTACAGTATAATTGAGTACATTTTATAAAATACAGTGTATTCCTTATTTGATTGTAAAATATTTTATAAAATAGCTTTTAAAAAAGAACTTTGTCAAAGATCTTTGACAGTCTAATACCAGCCGTAGTGAAGAGTTATGTTGAAGTAGAGAAATTGGCACAGTGGCACGCCTTAACACTTGTAGAGTTCTGAAACACACTATATTATTAATAATTTATTGCTTGTTAATTTCTCTATCATATGTGTTTATTAATTAAGAACTTGTCAAGTGTTGTAAATTATGCCCCTTACTTCTGATTGTAGTAATTGATAAATACAAAATACTTGCTTGATACAAACAAGGTGCTTGTCCTCTGAGGAAACTGAAAAACTCCTACTAAAATATAATATTTGTCTCTCTTGAAATCAGCAAACGAATTTAAACTATTTAAGCAAAAAAACATGTTTCAGAGGTTGAAGGGTACCTCCTTAAAGGGCTAGCTATGCTATATGGGGTGTATTTCTTGAAATTTCTACCACAATGTGATTTTCTTAATATTATATCAGCTGCATAAAAACATTGAAATTTGTTTTTTTTGGATATGATTTTGAGAGGACAAATGTTGCGTTTTTCTTTGAGGAACTTACTGTACAACTTTGTTGGTCTTGATGAAATACTTTCGATATAATAATTATTGTAAAACAATGTAACTACTTGTTACATAGGTACTTGATTTAACTTTAACACATAATATGTTAAATTTAGTTTTAACTACTTTAAAAATTTTTCATAATACTTATAATAATTATTAATTAATACCAATTAATTTATTAGGTACTTACAAATAATTGCAAAATAATAAATGATTATTTAAGTAGATCACCAAATCACTTATTGTAAGAAACGTACGTGGGCTTTCTACAATAAACAATTCATGAATTTTGTCTTTCATACAGCGCAAAGACTTTTTTTTTTCAAAATTTACTGATTTAAGTTTTGCACCTTTCCTATAGACAACCCAATATACACATTTTAAAATTACATTCCGCATTAATGCTCGAATACTATTGGTTAAATTTAATAAAGAGGGGCGATAATCACCATCAAAAGTTAATAAAAGGCCGAGTTTCGCCATAAGTTGACTTTCTTATCAGCAACTCAGATCTTCAATTTTTAGAAATTTAAGGGTTACTCTTGTTGAAAATCAACTTTGCATTTTGAATTTTTTTTTGATTGGAAGTTGTTCCTAATATTATTCTAAGTGTTCCTACCAAGTTGTTAATAAAAAACTTCAAAAATAAGTGTAGAAAATGCAACTTACTAATTAATAATAATTATTTGTAAATTTTAATATTAATGAATTCTAATAATTAATTTGTTCAAAAAAAAACTAAAATTAATATGATTACTTATTGTAAAGTGTACAAAGACCTTATATAATGAAAGTGTATAATGTATTTATAAATTTGGTTGTACTTAGATAAATAATTAACTTGTAAATAAAAATTTTTGTGTTAATTATATACTGCTATTACTTAATAAATGTATTGAAAACATCTGTATTATTTTCTGCTCATCCACCTCAATAAGCTGATTTAAAATTAAACCCTATTATAACCCAATAAACAAAAATTGTCAAATCTGTAAATCTTATTTCGTGCTGTGTAGGGTTTATTTATCAACATTTAAGGGATCTTAATTAATTACTAAAGGTAAATAATCTCTCTCTATCGACTGTACGCTATAAATTATTCAAAACGGCTCTAAAAGAAGATGTCATAATAATATTAAAAAAACTCTGTTCAATTTATTTAAAAGAGAATTAAATGTACGACCTTATCTTCACGTAACAAGATAAGCTTTGATAAGCTGTCAATAAAAGTTTTTACGTAAAGCTCTTTGCGAAATTAATTTAATATTTTTATTTTTAGTGATATCCTATAACACTTCTGCTCTCCTAATAAATCAACTGGTTTAAACATCGATTCTTAGTTAATTTTAACAAATTTGGACATTTATTATGGCAAAATAAGCTGATTTTGACACTAAACTTTTTAATTAGAAGAGATAGAGGGTTAATATATAATATAGGGGTAGTCGAGACGTTGTATAAAGACGCATATCAATCAAAATTTGATTATCTACCCCCCAATTAAAATTATAACTAAATAAGCACAAATTACCAAATCTGCAAATTCTATATCGGGCTGTACAGACTTTATTTATCAAAATTTAAGGGATGTTACTTAATTATGAGAAGTAATTAATGATTCTCTATAACGTACAGTAATTAAATTAGTCAAAAGGTCTCTAATAAAACTAAAAATGGCAAAAATAACTCTTATGGGATTTTAACATGGACAAGAAAATGCTCGCAAATGTCGATTTTTACGACTTTATGACAGGAACACAGAATTGTAAGGAGATGTCATAATAATATTAAAATAAATCTTTTAAATTTATTTAAAAGAGCATTAAATGCAGGGCCTTATCGTAACGTAACAAGATAAGCTTTCGATAAAAAGCTCTTTGCGAATTTAGTTTAATATTTTTATTTTTAGTGGTATCCTATAACACTTCTGCTCTCCTAATACATCAACTGGTTTATACATCGATTCTTAGCAAATTTTAACAAATTTGGACACATTTGGACATTTTTATGTCGAAATAAGCTGATTTTAACACATATATTTCATTTTGTCCCTCTATCGCTTCTAGACCAAAGGTTTAGTGTAAAAATCAACTTATTTTGACATAAAAAATGTCCAAATGTGTCCAAATTTGTTAAGAATGAGTGTATAAACCAATTGACGTATTAGGAGAGCAGAAGTGTTATAAGATATTACTAAAAATAAAAATATTAAATTAAAAGAGCATTAAATGCACGGCCTTATCTTAACATAACCAGATAAGCTTTCGACAAAAACTTTTACGTAAAGCTCTTTGCCAATTTAATTTAATATTTTTATTTTTACTGATATCCTATAACATTTCTGCTCTCTTAATACATCAATTGGTTTATACACTGATTCTTAGCAAATTTTAACCAATTTGGACACATTTGGACATTTTTATGTCAAAATAAGCTGATGTTTACACATATATTTTAGTTTTGTCCCTCTATCTCTTCTAGACCAAAGGATTAGTGTAGAAATCAACTTATTTTGACATAAAAATGTCCAAATGTGTCTAAATTTGTTAAAATTTGCTAAGAATGAGTTTATAAACCAATTGATGTATTAGGAGAGCAGAAGGGTTATAAGATATTACTAAAAATAAAAATATTAAATTAAAAGAGCATTAAATGCAGGGCCTTATCTTCACGTAACAAGAAAAGCTTTTGATAAAAGTTTTTACGTAAAGCTCTTTGCGAAGTTAATTTAATATTTTTATTTTTACTGATATCCTATAACACTTCTGCTCTCCTAATACTTCAACTGGTTTATACGTCGATTCTTAGCAAATTTTAACAAATTTAGACACATTTGGACATTTTTATGTCAAAATAAGCTGATTTTTACACATATATTTTATTTTGTCCCTCTACTTCTTCTAGACCAAAGGTTTAGTGTAGAAATCAACTTATTTTGACATAAAAATGTCCAAATGTGTCCAAATTTGTTAAAATTTGCTAAGAATGAGTGTATAAACCAATTGATGTATTAGGAGAGCAGAAGTGTTATAAGATATTACTAAAAATAAAAATATTAAATTAAAAGAGCATTAAATGCAGGGCCTTATCTTCACGTAACAAGAAAAGCTTTTGATAAAAGTTTTTACGTAAAGCTCTTTGCGAATTTAATTTAATATTTTTATTTTTACTGATATCCTATAACACTTCTGCTCTCCTAATACTTCAACTGGTTTATACATCGATTCTTAGCAAATTTTAACAAATTTAGACACATTTGGACATTTTTATGTCAAAATAAGCTGATTTTTACACATATATTTTATTTTGTCCCTCTACCTCTTCTAGACCAAAGGTTTAGTGTAGAAATCAACTTATTTTGACATAAAAAATGTCCAAATGTGTCTAAATTTGTTAAGAATGAGTGTATAAACCAATTGATGTATTAGGAGAGCAGAAGTGTTATAAGATATTACTAAAAATAAAAATATTAAATTAAAAGAGCATTAAATGCAAGGCCTTATCTTCACGTAACAAGAAAAGCTTTTGATAAAAGTTTTTACGTAAAGCTCTTTGCGAATTTAATTTAATATTTTTATTTTTACTGATATCCTATAACATTTCTGCTCTCCTAATACTTCAACTGGTTTATCCATCGATTATTATCAATTTTAACAAATTTGGACATTTATTATGGCAAAATAAGCTGATTTTGACACTAAGCTTTTTAATTAGAAGGGATAGAGGGTTGATATAAACTATAGGGATAGTGTCGTTGTATAAAGACACATATCAATCAAAATTTAGTTCCCCCCTAGATTGATTAGTGATATCTTACACTTCTTCTGCTATGACGTCCCTTCTAATGGTTTACAGTTGATTCTTATCAAATTCTGCTATTAGGCTATTCTTTTTGTTAATAAGAACAAACTCGATATTAATTAAAAGATCTTTATTACTGAATAGATAATTTCTTATATTTACATTGTTAGAGACATTACATAATACAAACCTAAATTGTAAATTAATTAACTTAACATTTATAATAAAATTCACAATAAATGTGAACTTATAAAAAAGATCTTATTTTAAAATTAAACAACAACTATTAACATTGATTTGGTTTACATTATAATGTATTATAATTAAATAAAAAATACAGTTTACAAAAAATTCTCATTTTTTAAAATGTATTTTTTACACTTAATATAGAAGTAAATGATTTAATATTCAGTAGACATAGTTAGAACAATGCCAAGAACAATTTCCGATCAAAAAAAATTTCAAAAATCAAAGTTCATTTTCAACAAGAGTAACCCTTAAATTTTCTCTCGAACTCGGATCGAAAGTGCTGATAAGAATCTGAACTTATGGCGAAACTCGGCCTTTTATTAACTTTTCGAGGTGTTATTTCTCCCTCTTTCGTAAGGTTAGCCAATAGCATTCGAGTATTAGTAGAGTGGAAAATATACGATCTAATGCGAAGTTTTCATACGAACATTTTGATAATGGTAAAAGCGGTTGCCTATACACTAGGCGTACAATATTACAGCGTCTATATCTTATTCTTTTTTGTTAAATGTAAGTTTAAATTTAAATTACATGCTTTTGTTTAAAAAATATGTTTATACAATATTTAAAACAAAATTTAAAAGCAATTAACAATATGAAATTGAATTTTCCAATTATTCTATAAGTTAATGTTTGATAGATAGATACTTATTGTAAATTTTCTTCTTAAACTAAAAACAGCCCTTATATGCAGTTTTCTATATAAAATTGATTTCTTCATTTATATATTCATGAAAATTTAAATTACTCTTATTTTTTTATTTTAGACACACTGACCATTTCATATACTCAATGGGCCAAGTGAATAAAAATAAGTAAAGCTTTTGCTTATATAAGTAAAAGGTACGTTTTATAATTATGTAAAAGGATTTTACTTATAAGTAAAAGCTAATAAGTAAATACTTATTTTTATTCACTTGACCCAATGACATAGAAATTGCAACACCAAGAAGGACTAGGAATTTTTTAGTAAATTTGGTAAAACCGTTTAACTACTCAAGGGTAATAATTGATTAAAATTTGGATGAGATTCATCAAGTGGTAATGGGGTAATGGTATATCTGACACTTGGTGCTTTCTTTTCTTGCTAATTTTCATTAATTTTGTTATTGTTGTGCTTGTCATTCTTCTGTTTCACTTGTTTTGAGAGTTTGATTATGCCTAGAATACGACTGCATGCAAATTATCTTCAGTTGAGCGAATTTGAAGGAGGTTGAATTGTTGGCTTACGTAAGATGGTTTTTCGTTTAGAGAAAAAATTCGCCATTCGTTTCAATCGAAACCAATCCACTATCATGCGATGTTACCGAAGATGAACCAGAGAGAGTCAACAACGTCGTAGAAGAGGATCCGAGGACTAAAACAAACCAATACCGGTATTTAGCCGTGAGTGGTAACACAAGATGTGGTCGATAAGATTGCAAGCCGAAAGTTCTAATTCGACGTTAAACCGTTCGAAGAATTACAAGACGACATTCATTACCTAACCATTGGTCAGCAATTGGTGTGGTACTGGAG
This sequence comes from Malthinus seriepunctatus, assembly GCA_963924605.1. Classification (NCBI taxonomy): domain Eukaryota; kingdom Metazoa; phylum Arthropoda; class Insecta; order Coleoptera; family Cantharidae; genus Malthinus; species Malthinus seriepunctatus. The sequence goes on from OZ004600.1 coordinate 49,670,711, forward strand.
AATTGGTCTCTTAATGCCATAAGCCGAAGATGGCAGTCCAGCACCTCATTGGTTCGTTTTACTCCTCCGGATCTTCTTGTTGACTCTCTCTGGTTCATGGTCGGTAACATCGCGTGATAGTGGATTGGTTTCGGTTGAGATGAATGGCGATTTCTCTAAACGAAAAACCATCTTACGTAAGCCAACAATTCGACCTTTTTCAAATTCGCTCAACTGACGATAATTTGCACGCTGTCGTATTCTAGGCATAATCCCACTCTCAAAACAAGTGAAACAGAAAAATGACAAGCACAAAAATAACGAAATTAAGGAAAACTAGCAAGAAATGCACCTGATAACAATGTCCGAAAAAACAACACCAAGTGTCAGATATACTATTACCAATTACCACATTATGAATCTCATCCAAATTTTAATCAATTATTACCCTTGAGTAGTTAAACGGTTTTGTCAAATTTTATCAAGAAATTCCTAGTCCTTCTTGGTGTTGCAATTTCTATGTCACTGAGTATATACATAATTATAGCTTAAATAAATTTGCAACTACATACTACGAAATTAAATAGTATTTATCTAATTAATTTCAAGCTCTCAAACTCAAAACAAATTTTACAAAAATATAAGTTTCAAACCTATTATAACAATAAAACAAAAATACTTAAAGCAATATATAATAATAACTCGCACTTGCGTGATTCTACTTAATACTTAGTATACATTGCTTAAAGCCTACTACATTTAAATTGTTTACTAAATTGTTGGAAAAGATCTGTCTGTTTTTTAATTGATCCATAAGTGATGACGACGTTGGCGTAGACATAGCCATATGAATAGCAACATGAATGAAAGTTGATGATAATTTTCCAATTAATGACCTTATAAAAGTTGTGCCGACGCTACCAGGACCTGAAAACGTAAAAGGTACTTTTATTGATGTTTACAACTAAATGCTTATACAGGGTGTATTACAAATAGCGCCAAATATTTACATCACGCTATTCATCATCAAAAACTAAACAAAAAATTCCAGTTCTAATTTGGTCTTAATCCAATATTTTTTTAAATATAAGCAATTAAAAGTTTTTAAATTTGGCAACAAACTGCAAGCGGAACAGCAGCAGCTTGACGAAAATCGTCAAAAATGACAACTGTCAGACTTCATTTACCTATCTAATTTTATTTTTTACAATCCACTGTTGCAACATTTTGCAAAATAATCCGTAGCAAAGACTTCACATTTTTTAAGTTTAAATTACAAGTAAACTAATTACCGAAACTGTAAAATTTATATTCGGTTATTTATTTTAGTTGTTGAACTATGTATCACCGATACCATTGAAATAGATTTCTACGCCATAGTCAAAATAAAATTCAAACTAAGACCATTAATAACACGCTCACCAATGGGTTTTAAGAAAACTGCTGCCAGAGTTTTTTGCTTGATTTTCGACGTAGATTTGCGCTATGTAAATATTTGGCGCTATTTAAAATACACCCTGTATACTAGATTGAATAATAATGTAAGGCGACATAGTGGATATTTATTTATAATCCGTTACTATTTATTTGTGCTATGGTTGGCCATGTTAGGGTGACAGATTCCACCCGGTATAAATTTGAAAAAAATCAGTTAGGTTAAGTATTGTAGAGTAGCGGCTTTTATTCAATTGTGTTAATAGTTGGTCTGTCAATGGTCTGTCATTTTTTTGGTACTGTCAAGAGCCAACTTAATAGGGACTTTTTATTTTGGCAAACTAAAAAACAAAAGTTCATGACCAACCATAGCACAAATAAATAGTAAATTGATTCCCTGTTTACAGCTCGAGTTATATAAACACACGTGTACGGTAATGGTGCATTTTGCCACGTGTTACATGCAATGTTTTACCTATGATCGTCAAAAAACTCCATAAACTTAAGTTCACTGGGCGTATTTAAGAAAGTTTTATTTACTTTTGTGATTGGTTGATAGGTATCATTTGGGGTCACAATCACAACATAATACAAATTATAATTCAGAATTTTAGTTGCTGATGACGTTCCCTAAATTGGTCCAATCATTTGACCATTTGAATAAGATTATTTTATAAAAACTGATAAAGTTGGAAAACTTAACAATAGATGTCGCTAGCTGTATAAATATAACATGGTTTTTGAAATTTTGGTTTTAGTTATAAGTTTCTTCCTTTTATTAATTAAAATTACAGGAATATATTTTTTAAAATGCATTTAAAATGCATGACTGTTGATTATTTTGTATATTTTTTCCACAAGTGGTAAAAAATCGCATCACATGCAGTAATAAAAGTAATTTAGTAAATTGTAAGTGAAATAAGTAACAATAGTACAATGTTTTATTAGGTGAGAAAGTACTGTTTTGTGTGACAAGACTGTAATTGCCAGACGAGCCAGCGTAGCGAGTCACACAAAATTTCTTTTACTCCGTACAAAATATTTTATTTTTCTTTCAAACGAAAAACTTAATTAAAACAAAAAGAGAATTTTGAAAAAAGTAGTTTCTCACACTTTTCACATTTTTACTAGATTTGCAAATATACAGGGTCCTTCAAACACAATATGGCATTATTCTTGTAATGGCATAATTAATAAATTTAAACAAAAAGCCTTGGATAAAAGTTTTTGGACCTTTTTGTAAATTTAATTATTTTTTCCATCGATTTTTGAAGCGCTGAAGCGCGGAACATTTTTTTAAAAAGCACCCCATCTAGGTATTGTTTAATCTTATTCCGTCGAGATTTTTTTCTCTTTTCAATAATGTAACACTTGTAAACATTTGCATAACAAACTATTCAGTAAAAAGAGATGGAATTTCTGCGCCTTTGTTAAACACTTATAACAGACTGTCGCATCCATCAGGGTGGTGTGTCTTGAAATTCGTGTTTGAACTAATAAATTATGTTTTGTTGATTATTTGACATTACTACTGTTTTATTTTGTTTTTTAAATTTTGAATCTGAATCGGTGCACTGTTTACAAAAATGCCTTTGCGCCGATTCAGTACTAAATTCAGTTATAAAATATTAGAGGGTATTATATGGCTCTAAGGGCCGTTTTAGATGGACTAAATATCGTACTAACTGTTAGTAACAGAATCAACTCAAGGAGCAAAAGCACGGGAATCTAAGCTTTAATGTCGTCAGTAGAAAATTTGACGCATGACCGTGGTCGACGTTAAAGCTTAGATTCCCGTTAGTACAATTAGTACGATACTTAGTCCATGTCAAATAGCCCTAAGACTATTGACATGACTAAATATCATACGAACTTTTAGTAACTGAATCAACTCAAGGAGCAAAAGTACGGGAATCTAAGCTTTAACGTCGTGCGTAGAAATTTCGAAACACGACCGTGCACGACGTTAACGCTTAGATTCCCGTGCTTTTGCTCATTGAGTTGATTCAGTTACTAACAGTTAGTATGATATTTAGTCCATGTCAATTAGTCCTAAGACACGGCACTCTGGATGCTGTAGTCTGTTAAAATTTCATCCTTTCCGAAACACTTTTATCCTTCAATTCTTCAATTGTTTTGTTGTTATAACATAATAATCAATTATTATGCCATTATAATCATTATTCCATACTTTTGAAGGGCCCTGTGTTTTTTGTATTTTGATTAATTACAAATACAATAATTATTACCATCACTGGATCCACAGTCAGCAGTTTATTATCGAAATGATTTAACTCGAATGTACTTGAACGTTCATATACAATTTGTGATGAATACGGATTTATATAACTCTTCCTCATTATCCAATGTTAGAGGAGACAGGTGCGATCAGCATGAGAAGTACGCCATGCCGACTCAAACTGGGACTTGCAAGTGCATGTTGAACTATTTTTTGCTGAAAACTTGCCTAAACATATCAACTGCTCTACTATCTATGGTCCTTATATTATCGTTGTATTCGTTGTTCAATTTTGGTGTGAATAACTAACTTTTATTCATTTTTTCTATTTTTGCGTCCTTTTCATTAATTTTTAATATCAATTCCTTCTTGTTTTCCTATAGATCCAATTCATCGCTTTTCATTGATTAATTTTATTTCCCATCGATCGTTATCTAAAATTTTAAAAAATTGTTAAATGCTGTTCTGTTCTTATTTTCATTTGGTTAATTTCATTACTTCTAATAACATTTTAAACGCTAATAAAGGATTTTGTTAACAAATTTATTTTAGATTAAGCCCTTGTACCTCCTCATGTCCTCAAGTATAAGAGTGGAGTGCACCCAAAAGTCAAGAAACGCCTTGTTTTAATGATAAGTCCGAGATTCGAATTCAAAAGCTCGAAATCTAACGTCTTTAATAGATCATAGCTCAAGAAAAATATAACATTGTTGTGATATAAGTTACTTATAAGTTAATTTCTGGATCTTAAAATATTTGTTTTGTCGAGGTGTATGCCGTAGGTACTAGAGCCAAATTGGATTTAAATAGTTATTTATAATTATAAACAAAATGGCAAAGGATTCCCTATGTTAAACCCTTTGGGCTATATAAATTTGATTTAACATAATAATAAATAGTATGTATTAAAATTTATAACGTAAGTTGCAAGTTAAGAGGGTTGTCCTGAAAGTCCGTCAGGTCACTCGTTTAGAAATAATTTAAAAATTCACTTACAAATTTAACGGTAGGCTAGCAGACAAGCATTCAAATTGTAATTTAAAACGAATGTAACACTTTTTAGCGACCTTTAAATCATGTAAAGTGTCCAGCAACTAAGCAAGGTAGAAAGGGTATATTGACCACCCCGTGAGGTTCTGACCGCTCGTCCTATACTTATTATTATATAAGAATTTCTACCTTTGAACTTGACCTATCTTATTTAAGCGTAACAATTTTTTGAGCTTCCTCTTTGGTAATTTATTTCCTTGTTCCTCTATCTGGTTTTTAATTTTTTTTCCTTTTAAATTCTTTGGTGCATATATTAAACGGTGGCGGGTAGTCGAAAACTGTTAATTTCAAATTAAAACCGTCTTCCTTTACATTTTGAGCTTTAAGGACTAACGGAACTAAATTTGTTCTGTATTTAAACCTACTGTAATAAATTTTATGGTTTTCTTTTGAGTATTACACAATTAATTAAAGTTGGTGGTGTCGCTATTTTTCTTTTCTAAATATTTTAATGCAATAAAAAATAATTGAGGTGGCTATAAAGATATCCATTATTTGTCGGCTACTGATTAAGGATTAAAAAGGTTAAAGGTACTATTGATCAATCCATCGGAATTAAAACTTGAGCGCAAAACATTATCAAAGGAATTAATTTTTGTTTTCCTTGTAATTTTGTGCTTTTCATCTCTTGTTGGTTTTTTCATTTATCTGCTTACTTGGATTTAATTAGTTACTGTTATTAAAAATTTGAATTTTTAATAAATAAAAGTGAAGTGATCAATTTTAGTGTCGATTTAAGGCAAAAAAAAAAGTTTTATCTAATCGAAAGGTAATTTTAGAAGGTTCCCGAATAATTTTTGAGTAATGGAGGTTCTCAATCATTCAGTTCTGGTGTCCAACAGTCCCAGTCTCTTTTTTTCTGATTATTGTGATACTGAACCCAATTAACGAATTACCCCCTCCCCTAGTACGTAAGGATTGCAGGGTTAATTATTTTTAGAATCGAAACCAAGGACTTTTCTATTACCTTTTTTTTACACTTTGGTGTAATTGTTGAAAAAATACTGCAGTCTGGCAGTCAGGTCCTTTTTCTGATCTACGATTTTAATTTTTATATTCCTTGACCACAATAATAAAAAACAATTTCAGTTTCAATTCAGATGCGTCGTCTTGAGGAAGAATGAGTATATTAAGAAAATCTACTTTCTCAAATCCACCCTGGGCATCAGTGGAATTAGTAAATTTTATGATAATTGCCAAGCGAACAGCGAAAAGTGGTATCTAAAGAAAAAACAAACAAAATTAATATATCATTGTATCGGAAATTCAAAATGGATCAAAAGATCCAAATTGAAGAAGAATGCATGTGGTACAATAAGGCAATATTAGTCTTCCTTAGTGGTCCTAATACTAACTTAACTATCGCTCGTGGATGGGGAAAGAAGACCAGACTAATGCAACCTTCCAAGATTTTTTCAACTCCTAAAATGCTCTTTAGCAACCAGAACTGACTGTTCAACGTGCCCTTTGAAGTATAGTGTGAATAACCACAAATAGATGTTGATTTTTACTACCATGAGCAATGAGCATAGGATCGAATCGTGCACCTTAGTAATGGATTAGGCGACAATTGGCTTGTTCTGACTACGTAAAGAACCTTTCACTGTAAGCTTGTGCGCAATAGATAAAATGCGTAGCGTAGGTACTAATTGAAACTTGTCATTTCGGTATTACTGGAATCGGTTTATGTGTGGTACATCAGTGCAGAGTAGTGTAAGGTCAATACATGCGCAAAAAAAACGATCCAAACGGTTTCCGTGCCTATCAGAGATGATGCAACATGTACAATTTGGAACAAACCAGATCCCAAAGACACCAGAATTAAAACTGCTGCAAACTGCTCACATTGGACAATCGCTCTTCAGTGAATCGTATGCTGCTAGCCCTCTAAGAAAAGTTTCGCCTGATTATTTAAAATGAATGGTTTATCTGTGGCAACGAGGGCTGGTATGGGTTTACTTGCTCTTAGAAATGCTGCTTGAATGAATACAAAAACTGTTTTTGAATTGAATTGAAGCTTGTTGCTTCATCGGACATCGGTCATCGGACAAAATCGCTGGACCGAGGTCGATCCTGTTGTCACTTGGTGGATTCACTTTGTGGAAATGGGACTATAGAAAAGCCGAAAATGAAACGTAAATTATCATCTCTACCCACATAATTATAGGCACTATAATAGACTATGGGCTGATAACAGAAAAAATGGGGTGATTATATTCAGGTTCATCTTTTGGGAATAAGCCATTTAAGTGCCAGCAAACACTAAAATCTAATTGGCTGCCAAAAGCACTGGCTTAAGGTCTCGGGACTGTTAATAATAAATTTCTAATTGGTGAGGAGGGCGGGAAACCCACCTGAAAGGGATACCAAAGTAAAATTTTACTTTTTATGTAAAACGTAGTTACTTCGCTAGTTAACAACCCAAATACTGTTTGAGTTACGAGTTTATATTTGCGGGTGTGTACATGGTGTTATTCCCACCATGGATGTCCAGTTGCCACGCTCTCAGAGCCATTCTAGAGAGTAGCCAATTTTTTTAGTCGATTCTTTTTATAAGAATGGAAAAATGTCGACGTTGCATCCCGAATTCTGTCATATTTCTTACTTTTTTCCTTCTTTAAGAATTTCATTGAATGATCCTGAGACCTTAAGCAAGTGCTTTTGGCAGTCAACCAGATTTTCGTGTTTTCTAGTACTCAAATACCCTATTCCCAAAATACAGGCCTGAATACGATCACTCCGATTTTTCTGTTACAGGTCCATAGACTATAAGGTATAGTTCAAGAGGTAAAAGTTAGAAGAAGAAGAATTGAAAGGCTGAGTACTTATCAATAAATCTGATTTTAACATTCTTCTCTGAAGAAAGATTTTCCAACAAATTTCCACTCTCAAGTCTTCTAAAGCTCTTGAACACGTTTGCCAAGTTTGAGCAAACCAAAACTTTTAACTGAAACGGTGCAAACATCCACTAGAGACATTTTTAATGGCTTTAATGTCCTCGTACGTCAGAGGAGAGACTGTTCATGTTATTTAAGGGGCGATAAAAAGAGTCTCATGTAACTAGAAGAGATAATTGGATTTTCTTTTTAGCTAATTACTGTTCACTATCTTATTTAACTTTCCATTTATCTCACCATTTCTCCACATTCAATAATTTCTGCGATCCGATCCAATTACCAGAACTTGAATGAAAAACAAAATTCTAAACTTTTTAAGGCTAGTTTTATGTTTGTTACGCCTAATAAGTGCATACTAAAAATTTAAATATTAGAATTTTCAAGTGCACAATTTCTAATAGGTGGATATTAATTAAATACGACACCTTATTTTGAAGTCAAAGTGGGTAGTATTTTCAAGCATTATAATGGTTATTTTAAGAGAGTCGTTTAAAATGGATTAATACTATTTATAACACAAAACTAGGTGTCGTCTTGATAAATGACCTATGGTCAAAGGATTAGTGTGCGATATGACAATTTAATAAACATGAAACGAATTCGAGTGGCCGTTTAAAACTAACCTGCCCTATTTATTATGCACACATCCAAACTTAACATTTTAAACTTTGTCATTTCCTGTTCATTTCTGGTTTAGAGGAAGCTCCTGGAAAATCAGGATTTTCAATTTAAATTTCATTCAAGCTCATGAGTGGTTGTTGCTTGTTAGTTGTGTGGCATGTGCTAAAGTCTCTTTTTTTTCGGTGGTAAATACAAACGATCGTTTTATAACTAGTTAAATAGCTTTAAGTAACTTGTTAGGAAACTTGACGTATAAGAACGTCCTGATTTTTATTAACATAACATTACTGACATACTTTACTTGTTACCTGATGCCGGTCGAATTTTTTTTTCTACTCAAATGGTTACAAAATAGTAAAATTTTTTTAAGACAAAAAGTAAAACACTTTGAACTTCCGAATCGAAAAGCTTTTAAAAAAGCAATTATTGCACTCTCTTTGATGTTGTCCACTTTTAGTAATTTACCATTATCACCTGTCTTCTGTACGTTTAATAGAATGAACTTTTTTCTCCAAAAGAGCAATAAAAAAACACACAATTTGGCTTATTAAAGTTTCGATGTTAATGTTATTTTTTCGGCCCATTGAAAGGAAATAATTTTTCTTAAATACATAGATTTTGTAACTGTAGAAAATTGTCGAGCGAGAACACTCGAATTGTAACAATAGTTAGGTAATGGCACAATAGATGAAATCATCCCCTATTTCAATCATATCTCAAATCAGTGAGAATCTCACGGATTCTCTTCTACCGGCATCTATCAAAAAAGTAGAACGCATCCCCTATCGGATGTCAGGTACGGTTATCTATCATTCGCCCCTATATATTTAGAACAGTTTCGTATAGGGATGCAAGTACGTTATGCACCCTCATTAGACCTGTACACATATACACACATACGATTCCCTTTTAAATTCGTGCACCTGATGTACCTTTCATAATGGGGTAAAAAAGAATTAAAAGTACTAAAGTAGAAAAATTCAAAAGCCTAATCTACACAAATAAAATTTTAAACGAATTTCTATTTCAGTTCCTTTAATTAAGTGTAACATTTATTAATTCTTCGATATTAAAATATTATTAGAAACAACCTTTGTGTGATACATGAAGCAAAAGTTGTTTTAAACTTTAAATGAAATTTGGCTACGTAGGTTGTAGATGCGGAGACTCAAAGGCAATATATATTTTGAATTTTTTGGAATTTAATAAACTTTTCATATTTTCCCACAATGTAATCGATACTATATGAATTTGAAGAAAATTATGAGTAACAATCGAGGGAAAAAATTATTTAAACATTCGCATCTCTCTCAACGGAAATTTGCAAAATAATTTACAATGCTATTTGTTGTTTGACCGTGACCGGTGAGCATTCATGATGAGAAAGAATTCTAGTCCAGACAAAAGATAAATCTTCAACTAAGGTCATGATTACACTTTTTTAATTCAAAAAATTTTTTTCTCTCTTTACCTTTAGTCTTTAGTATTGATATTAGAAGTTAAAGCCTGCAGGATAATAAAGTTAATTTTATTTTTGTTAATTGGCCTTTTATTGTGCTATCAAGATGTGAGAAAACACGCGAATAAATATCAGGCGAGAGTGTTAAACGACTTTGTTCGTAGCTTAAAAATATAGGGCGCGAGTAATGAACCGCGAATTTTTGAGACCGGCCTTGGCATCGAGACTAGTGCACCGAAGATATCCTTGGCCTTCACCGAGATGCACGTCTGTTCACTCCATATTATTTTTTAATGCAATTTTTTTTAACAAAAATAGTTATATTTTCCAGAAATCTAATTAACTTAAACTAATTAAAAAATAGTTGAAGAATGAGAACACGCGAGACTGTGGTTTTAAATAAGCCGAATAAAATGTATTTGCATTAATATTAATATCTAAATAATTATGAATTCACTCACTCAAATCGTCAACACTCGAAATAATTCTTCTACGTGGGAGATATTCCTTTGAAGCTGCCGATGGATTGACTTTTGTTTCAAAAACTAACCGTAAACCAAATATCGATTCTATATCTTCTTAGTCGTCTTAAACTAATCAACTTGTTAATAAAATTCATAAATATTTCATTAAAATCCAATACTCGATGTAATGATCGTGCAGAGACAAAAAGTTTTGGGTCTTCTCTTAAATCTTCTTACCTCACTTTGATTTTTGCCAATATGTTACGGTCCTGTCCCTCGGTTCTCGTGTCGTCAAGAATATACATACCACATATTTAGAATATTTCGCCCAAACCGTGCAAAAGTATGGACGCATAGAGACAGAGTCATTTTTTGGCTTTACAAATTTTGAAACTGATAATTTTGATTTTTGCTAAAAATTTGATCAAATCATAACTTTTTTACAAGAAAACAATAAATATGCAAGCTTAAACTTACATGACTTGATGAAAATTTTGAATCTACGATACACCAAAAGTGCCATAATCAGGATTTCAGGATGATATTTCATCTCATCAATTAATTTAGAGGATCGATTGTTGAAGTTAAAACACTTTTCCTTCACCATGTGTTTGCAGTTCGCTTCCAGGCGAACGTATGAATGGTTGGAAGAGTCCCTTCAGAAATCGGAAAAAAAATTAAATTAAACGAAGTTCTAGACTCTAGAGCACGACAATGTACTTTTACGTATTTTTATAAATGCAGAGTGGTGACTACGACTTCGGCACATGCGACCCTCAGTCATAAATAGGGATTTTTATGTAAAATTATACTTTTATTTGGTAATCTTCTGTTTCTCTAATTATTTTTGGCAAAAAATTTTAAAATTTGGTGACGTTTTAGGTTAAACCGGATGTTCAATAAAAATGAAAAAATGCTCATAGTATGTACCCTGTGTGCCTTTACCACTGGTACTGCCCTGATGTCCAATATTTTATTAAAATCATGGTTTTCACTTCAGAGTGGACGGGCGTCGCTGGCAGTACATGGTAAGAATTAGAGCTACTCGTATTATGCTCTGTGGCGAGACCGACGTGCCACGTGCAACTAGGTCGTTGAACTTTCGTACCAAGGATGAGTTTCACCTAATTTATATAAGTTATCCCATCTGAGATGGGACCTAGTAAAAGACGCCATGTAGGCAAACTATTAGTAGAACCTTATGCTCGGCGTCTGGCGCTCCCTGACAGAGTGCCATGGTAAACTCTTGACCGTAGGAGTTACTTCGTAGGTTATATGAAGCCTCAGATCTTAAGCCTTTAGGTTTAGACCAAAGGATAGCTGATGATAATCAATCTGGTAGTGGTTCGGCCACGTCGGTTACCGTCATAAACGGTGGAACGGCGGAGGTTATAAATTTTAAGGTTTACAATAGTCTATCTCGAACCTAACCTAACACTGTAGAAAGCACTAGACCACCAGGGTGTTTTCTTAGCTTCTTCTTGCTATCCGGTTCAGGTGTGTGTCGGTTACGGACGTACCAGTAGCATTTGGTTGGTGGTAGGAATACAGAGCCCAAGAGTGGCGGTTCCCAACCGTTACCGATCTAAGGAACTGTAAAAAGTTATCTAACGTTTTGGTGCTGCAGGGGAGGGGGCACACTGGACTAGATTTAGTCTGTCACCCCTATTGATGCTGGTCACGCATTGACTGAGAGGCTTCTTGCTTAGTAAGTGGAACATCAGACGTCTTGTTACCACGACATGATTCATGCCCCCCCAGGTCTGGAAAGAGGCGTCAATATCCTAGGTATCCGGGTCCGAAGGCAACGGAACATCTCCGTCACAGCTGGTTGCTTGCGGCCCCTGACACGCGATATCCAGTATTGTTGAGAATTACCGGGCTTAACGGGCCACCCGTGTACCTGCAAAGCTGTAACCAGGTTAAGCGGCGGTATTCAGCAGGATTTATGGGGGTGAGCGACCTATTCCGTCACCAGCTAACTGAACAGAGCGGATCTGTTAGTTGTCAGGTATAAAAATATCGTAGTCTGCCTACAGCTCTTGTTCCTCGGGATTACATTTATATGTTATTAGAGATATTTTTATGTTTCCATTTTATCAAGATGTTCTTTCCGTTCCATTCTGCACTCATAAATCCTTTCATTAATAGTGGAGACGTTAGTAGAGTGTTCAGACAAAAACGTTTTGTAGAATTTTAAATTGCAAAACTCATCAAAAGTTGTATTTTACTGTGAATTGTCAGAGTTACTGTGATATTTTTTTCAAATTAAAAAAAATTATCTTCTGAGAGAAGAAGGAATAATTGTTTATTTGAAATGTCTTCCACCATTTCCAGAAGATTTTTTGTTTAAATTTTAAGTTGCAATTCTAAAATCATAGCTTGGACTCATCTGTATATATTCCAATTTTCTATACCATTTTTTATTCTGAACATTCTCCAGCCCTTTTTCTCTCAATTTCTCACAAAATGATAAAAGCGTACCCAAATTTTTGTCGCCCCATGATTTCATAATCCGGAGCAAGTGTCTCGGTTTAACCTCCTGGAACCGGTCCTGATTGATACAAATGATCTTGAAGTGTTCTAGCTGCAAGAGATCAAAGTAGCAGTTTGGAATGAAAACATGTAATTTGCAAAAATTAAATTTCAAAAGTTGTGCAACAAGATTAATAAAAATTAAATTATTTTTAATTTATGTTTTTAAAAACAAATGGTTAAATTTTGTTAGACACCTGTTATTATTGTCATGTTTGATGTGATTAAAACTGTTAGACGAATTTAGTCAAGGGCGTGGGAGTGTGAGTTTCTCTTTTTTTCGTAAAATTCGTGAGAACTTTGTAACATATAAATGTAAGTTTTCATAAACAACCCTTATGAGTTAGGAAAGTTCGACCTATGATATATAATTATTATTATTATTTACACTGTTAAATTATATTTAGATGTACAAAAGTAGGTTCCTACCTATTAGTTTCTAAATACTACATCGAGGTAATATTCCAAACTATGTAATAATTTACAGATTGTCTCCAAAATACATCAAAGACAGATTTTACAGATCCTTTTGGAAATTTCGCTTTGGAGAATTTCAGTTTCAATATTTTACCTCACCAAACGGTATCTGATAATATTTTTTCCAAAAATTATTTCCATGCGTGTTTCAAATAGTCCATCGAGTTCCAGTGGTTCCAAGTACAACTCTAGAGTACTGGACCACCATTAAAGACCCATAAAATTATTTTGTTTAAAGTGTGTTTGCACTATTATCTATGGTCAAAAGAAACCTCCTGTGACCACGAGAGCTTTTCATTAATGAAATCCGTTTTGTGCAAAAACAAACCTTAAATTTTTTGTATCATAAATTATCACAAAATTAGCAGTTTTCTTGTTTCCTCATTTTAATCAATTTTTTCTCTTCATCGTCTCTCAGCGGGATATGTATAAATTCGACTTCTGGTATGGTCAATTGAAATATAAAAAGAATCTATTTATAATTTTAATGGCAGTTAGGTACTTACGGATCCTCTTTTTTGATAAAAACAAAAAAGATATGATAAATTAAATTTGGTTGTATAATTCGGTGGGTCGGTTTATATCCTGTAGGTAAGAGAGGTAACCTGAAGGACCACGTGCTATATGATTTACATTTCGGACACACTTTAGGACATGTACCTGAGTTTTTTGTATAACAAGAACAACGAAACCTATATAATGTTACTATCAACCCGAAACCTCCTAGTAAGAGCATTTTAAATGTCCGGTAGTATTCATTAAAATGTTATTTTATAATAGATAGTTTTAACGTACATTTTGTTTGTTAATAAAAGTATTTTGACTCGAGACGTTTTTATTGTCTCAAGGTTGCAAATTGCATTTTATTATGTCGAAATTAGGTGGACGTGTTCAAATTTAATGCGGTATTTTAACTAACTTGAAACGTTTTTTTCTTTCTCTACATTATGTTTTTATGCAAATATCTACTCAATTTCGATTGGCTCTCAAAGAGAACTGACGGCATAGAAAATCGTTAAATGCCAATAACAAATTGGTTGCTTTAATGATATGTTTTTACGAGCTAAATTAAAAAAAATTTAATTGTGGTAGCACCAACTAACAGAAGTTTTTAAAATTGTAACCTTTTATAAATCGGATGTTCGGAAGTCTTCCTTGTACGCTTGGGGATGGTCAAAATGAGTAAAAAAATAGAAGCAATTGTTAACGAGTGGCCAAAGGCTATGCAGCAGATACATAACAATAACCCTTCTCAAGATATCCTTCGCTTTATTTTTATTTAATTCCAGTATTGTGTCCACTACTACCGGGTTCTTCCCATGCTTTATTACAATAGCTAGGCACCTATAATATGGATAAAGAAATTGGCTATTGTATAAATTATAAAACGTGTAATTCGGTGGGAATATTTTATAGTTGTTATCAAATCTATATTAGAACTGCGTATTACGCGTACAACGAATATTAAATTTAAATTATATAAATACGTAGAGCGTTCCAGCATAAACCCTGCTTAAATAAACGCAATTGATTTATTGGTAAGTAAACATTATAGTACAATATCGAATTAATAAATAAGTAGATATGATCTAAACGCGAGGGAGTAAAGATTAAATTATTAACCTTTAGTTGACCAACAGTTCAATTATTTTCAAAGCACAGAATTTTGCTTTAATATAATTTATATACAGAATGAGGCAAAAAAATTTACATGTAAAAGTGTCTACGAATTTTATTTAATATCAAAAAATGGTTTGGTTCAAAAGCAAAAAATTGTCGCTTGAAAGAAAAGGATTTGAAAACTTTCGGACTAAACATTAACGCCACGACATTGGAATCTATAAAAAATGCCTTAAAATCTCCTAATCATTTTTTTAATTGACTATTTTTGCATTGTCATATTATACTGTTTTTGATTAGAAGATTAATTTAGAAATCGAGTTAAATTGCATCATATACATTTTTTATCTCACTAGATCTTGAATGAGAGCATCTCTCACTCTCTGCCTGTCACTGTTACTGTCTGTCTGTCTCTCTCTCTCTCCACCTCTGTATCTATCACTCTCTGTCTCCATCTCTCTCCCTTTCTATGTCAATCGTATTATGTCATCTCATTTGTAAGTTTCATCTGTCTTAATATCTCATCTAAAATCTCATTATGTCATCTCATCTGGCAAGTCATTTCATCTGTCAGTCTCATATGTCAATCTCATCTGTCTATCTCATCTGCTAATCTCATCTGCTAATATCATCTGTCATCTCATTGTATCTGTCAATATCATCTGTCAGTCTCCTCTCTTTCTCTCTCTTGGTCTTTCTTTATTTGACTGACAGATTACATGACAGGTAACGGATATTGATTTGAGGGCATAATGGATGACAGATGAGATGCCAGATGGAATGACAAATAGAATGACATAATGGGATGATAAATTAAATGACATATTAGATGCTAGATGAGATGACAGATGGGATAACCAATCAAATAATATATTGTATTACAGATAGAATGACAGATGAGATGACAACGGAAATGATAGATTATTTATATAATGGCATGACAGATGAGATGATAATGGCATGACAGATGGGATGACATGTGAAATAATAGATGAAATGTAAGATAAGATGACAGATATGATGACAGATGGGATGATGGATGGGATGACATATGTGGTGACAGATGGGGTGACATATGACATGAAAGATGGCCTCTAGCCCAAACTCTCTCTTTACCCTTTTTGCTCCCCCCCCTATCTCTCTCTCCTACTCTTCTACACCCCAACTGTCTCTCTAACTCCGTGCCTCTTTTGGAACTTAATGCGCATTCCCTATGATGATATGCGTTTTATTATAAGAGAATTATTTTTTGTTTTCGCTAGAGTCTGTTAAGCATTTTTAAGGTTCAGTAAGAAGATTTTAAACAAAATTTCAAAAAACTAAATTTACATTCTTCTCAAAAACAAATTGCGGATTATTCAGAAAACAAATGATTTTTAAATGTTTAGCTAACTTTACACTGGCAACTGGATAAAACGGTAGTGTAACTTAACCATAATAGGAGGACAAACCGTCAAAGAAAATATTTTTGAAAAATGTGTAGGTAAAATTATGATATAATGGGAGCGGAACGTCAACGAACATACCTAATGATTGATAAAAATTGGAGTGGGAAATAGAGTTTAGAGGGATGCTAAAACTTATTTTGTATACCATCATTATATTTTTTAGTGATGAGTTCCTAAGTCACTGTTATCAAATTCTATAAAGTAGTGCCATATTTTAATTTCCTCAAAATTTGAAAAAATTAGTAAAAAATGCGTGTTGGTTTTAAATTTTTTGGGCTAAACATTTAAACGATAATAAAGAAAAATATGAAATAAAATGATTGGTATTATTAACATCTCAAGAGTAAACGACGTGGGTAGGTAAATGAAATCGTAAATTTAATAATTTTTACATAAATCCATTGTATGTTATAATAATTAATTTATCACACACGTAACCACTTGTTAGTGTAGTAAAATATCAGAGATGCATGGTGGTCAACTTGTGTAATCCTTTTATAAAGGTCTGAGTGGCTCGTGGTGAGTTCAGAGGTCAGATGACCAGTGGTCAGTTTCACCCTTCATTCTTCTCAATTGCTCATAGTAACTTATAGAATAAATCACTTACCGTGATATGATGAAATAAATTTTATTAAAAAGGATTCCTTCGTTTTTCTTATCGTTAATTGAATTTATTCCAAATAAATTTGGTTAATTTACTGTATAAAATATTGTCGAGTTTTCTTAAAGTTTAGAAAAGTAATATTTTTGTCAACTTTCGTCATAAATTTTATTATGCGACAATTGATTTAAATTTACCGTTTAATATGCAATTTCTGTAATAAGAAGGGTGAACGATCCCTTCGGTAATAAAATTGATCTATCACGCAAATCGAAGGGGTGACAAATCTGAATAAATCGTATATCCAAATCCGAATACAATAAGAAATTTTCATACTCTATTTTTTAAAACTACCCTAACTTTGCTTATAAATCTTAAGTAGTAAAGGGTCATATATGTGTAATCTTCGTAGGTAACCCTTCCTCTAAAATGTATTGTTAAAGAAATACGTTATCCTTGCCGGACTTTGTCTATTGGAATCAAATTTAGCGTATGTTGTAACGAATTTATAACCCTTTTAGGAAAGAAAACTATGTCCAGGTACCTAAATCAAAATTTTTATTTCTACTTGTGACCACTTACGTTATCTGTCATCTAGTGAAATGTTATATTTTTGTACTTACCGTATTTAGGCTCAATTTAAAATTTTAATTTATGTAAAACAACATGTAACGCTTTAAAGCGAAAGACTAGTAAATATTCGATATCCTTGAGAAATATAACTTCCATTAGTCGTGCACGCACTACCAACTGTGCTTTCCATTGCTTTCCATCGGCCATTCCTAATGTTTGAAATTTTGCGTAAAGAAAAGCTTATGAAATTAATGATAGGGTGCATCCGGAAAAGCCACGACGTGTGGTCACGTGATAGATGACCTGTGGTTGTGGATTAGAGATGACAGTTTAATTATGGCCAGTTGACTTAAGACTAGCCAGTACAAGCTTTGAAATAATGAGTTTCTCACATAAAATATAGAAGAGTAAAGGAGATTACTGTTAACTGCAATAACAATTTACTACAAATAACCTTTCGTAATTTAGTTTAATCAACTTTTCCGTTTTGCATTTATTAATTATAAAATATTTTAAGCTTTTTCTTATACAGTGTAGATCAAACCTTGTCTGTCCTTGTCCATAAAAGTCTTTATTTCGTTTTAAATAAGAAATTATAATTACAACAAGAATTAATTTTTCGACGACCAACAAAAAAATAATGACTTACACCCCTTGGTGGTATATTAATATTGTCTTTTTTATATCGGGTGGCTACGGAAATCGGGTCACCCTTAATACTCCTAAATGATAACTTATTAATTTATTAAGATAAAGTTCAAATAAATTGTGATTTTTTGACTTCCAGTTTCACTAGAAATAAACCAAAATGCATTTTTTGCATTGATTTAAACGATATTATGATAATCTAAGTTTTAAAAAAAGAGATAGCGGCACAATCCATATTATTTTATTAAATCAAGTAGTCATGAAAAAACAATTGACAGAGACTGAAAACTCTAGGTGTCTTTTGCTATAGTTAAATCGTTTTTTCATGGCTAATTTTTATAAAAATAATATGGAGTGTGCCGCCATCTCTTTGTAAGATGTAAAACTGTAGAACTGCACAAGCAAGCCGGAGTAAAAGCCTCTGTGTGTGTTTGTGTGTGTGTGGCTCCTCCTTTAAAATTTTTCATTGTTTTTATTTTTTCTAGGCCGTCTATTTGCGAGTTTATGTAATTTTTCAAGTTTTAACAGTGCCAAATAATAGCCGCCCTTATAGATTTTTTTAAATTGTTGAAAAATCAGTATAAGTTGTGATTGAAATATAATACAAGTTTCAAAATCCTCGTATTTACTTTAGTTGTTTTGAAGGTATTTAGCACTCACTTAAGTTTATGATATCGACTACCCTTTGATAAGCCACCTTAATGAGATGAAATTCTCTTATTAAGCTTAGGGTAGACAGTTTAATAAATTAGAATTTCTCAGATTTCGAAAGGAGCGTTTCTATTATCGATATCTTTATTCTATATCTTGAGATGTTGTCGTTTAATAATTTCCTTTTATAATAGTTAATAAATGTTAAATAATATAAGATAGAACAAAACTAGAAACGTATATAATATATTTGTATCAAGTTACGTAATTGATGACAATAAAATCTTACAACACGACGTACTTAATACTACGAACGTACTTGATTTATGCATTACAACTCGTGAAACCGTTACGAGATATGCAAACTTACAATGTAGATGGACACATAATTCATATTAATAGCATTACAGGGCACACTGTTTTACGATTTACATATAACAATGTTTACCCTACATCTGAGTGTGCTTAGTATGAGGTTTTACAATTTCATATAAAGTTTGATTAGAATATGTAAATTACATATTATCATATTTCAATTAACTGACAATCTTGTGGTAATGATCATAATATCGTATTTCTGTCGAAGCATTCATCCCTTGAAATTATGAATTTTTTTGTAAGAACTAAATAGTTTTACACGACTAACTATTCCAGATAAATCAGATCAGAACAGCAAACTGCCATTCCATTACAGCATTTTTCTGTCTCTTCTTCTGCTTGTATTGGTAATACTTTGCTCATGTACTCTATTTATTTGTACATACTATCCTCATATCTTTTGTTTTTGGTTCACCACTTTTCGTTTCCCTATTGCTTTGTATCATTTTCAGTTTTGATCCAATCTACTCGTACAACGTTCTCTTGTTTCAATTTACACAACAGAAAGCTTCATTCACAAAGAACGTACGCGTACGTAGAGCTTACGTTCATTGTTCATTGTGAATGAGCCTCAATAGCAATTTATTTAATTTTTGCATTCTTCTTAATAATTACCTCTAGTAATAAAAGATATAGAGCCCAATGAAGTACCACTTAAAAGTGACACACTAGTACTTTTGGATTTTAAAACATCAGTAGTTAACATGATTAAGCTTTAAGCGTGGAAAGCTTCATCTCAGCAGTATTATAAAACAGCTAATCTTCCTCTCTGCTTCTCATAGTTAGCGAGTTACCCATAGAAAAATGTATAAATATTTACATGACGTTGAGTGTGTATTTTATCAAGACACCTAGGTAAAATTTGAGATAAACTTTGATACTTTGTATGTAGACGATATTCGTGACCAACTGGAACAACTGGACCTTACTAACTAACTCTTAAAAAATTTAAAAATGGATAGAAAAAAATCGTGTAAAAGTTTGCGCTCGATATCTCAACGTTTAGTGGTGGTGCCGCACACGAGCGTTCAATTTTGCCCTTTTAAAAAACATGGGAAACTTTCAAGTTTTTGGTTTTGAATTTTTTGAAAAAGTCGAAGCATAAAAAAAATTAGTCTGATACCACAATACCAGTAGTAGTCCTACTAAATAAACAGGAATACCACAACAAAGTCAATGCCTTCCTAGACGAACCAATATTCAAGATGTTAAAAAAAGACCCAACAACTTCCTTCCAAAATAGAGTAAAAACTTCATTAAAAGAATGCAACAGCATAAACAAACATAAGCTAACCTGCATGAATCCAACAGCTCCGAAACTCTACGGTCTATCCAAATTACACAAACAGAACGAACCCATTAGACCAGTCGTATCATCCATTAACGCCCCTTCTAGTAAAATAGCAAACTACTTAAATAAACACATAAGGAACACAATAGACTTCTCTCCAAAAAGATCCATAAAGAACTCCATAGAACTCGTTAACAAAATAAAAAACTTAACTATCCCAAATAACGCCAAGCTAGTCTCATTCGATGTCAGCAACCTGTTCACAAACATACCGGTTACAGAAACACTAAACATACTACAAGAAACCATGACAAACAAAAGAGTCAACCCGGTGATCACCAAGGACACACTAACCCTACTGGAAACCTGTATGTCACAAAACTATTTCAACTTTGACAACAAATACTATCTACAAACCCAAGGGCTGGCAATGGGTTCCTCACTTTCACCATTAATGGCCGAAATATTCATGGACCATTTTGAAAACAAACTCTTTTCACACATTTCACCACTAATCAAGGAAGTAGGTTTCTGGTTCAGATACGTCGACGATGTAATAGTACTTTGGAAAGGTTCTATGCGACAGTTAGAACAATTCCATAACCTCATTAACTCGCTTCACAACAATATCAACTTCACACGTGAGGACGAAGATAACAAACATATAAACTTCCTCGACCTAACCATATCCAGAATTGAAAAAAGACTAGAATTCAGCATATACAGGAAACCCACTTACACTGACACCATTATACCAAACTCCTCACAACACCCACCCAAACACAAACATGCAGCTCTACACACAATGATCAATAGACTTCTTAACATACCTATGACGAAAGAGGAGTACCAGAAAGAACTCTCCATAATCCACACTATAGCGCTAAATAACGGCTATCCTTCGGATCTAGTCAACAACATCCTACGCAAACAACAACACAAACAATCTTTAAAAATGTGCTACACAGTAGACTCACAAAAAGCAGAGAAGAAATATTATAAACTTATATACACAGGAGAAATAAGCTCAAACATAGCCCGAAGAATCAACAAAAACAAAGAGAAAATGGCTGCATTCTACACCAACGGCAACTTGGGAAACCAATTAATCAACTGTAAGCCCAAAGTGGAAAAAGACAAAAAATCAGGAATATACAAAATAGAGTGCAACAATTGCGACGCACACTATATCGGACAAACTGGAAGATGTTTTAGAGACAGAATAAAAGAACACAAAAGAGGAATAGGGAACGATGAAACCACTTCAACTATAGCCCAACACATCAACCAAACAGGACATAATTGCGACTTTCACAACTTCGAAACCCTACACACATGCAACAAAGGAAACACAATGGACAAACTAGAAATTATAGAAATCAAACAAGCCATCATAAAAAAGAAAAACATAATCAATGAAATACTTTTCAACGAAAACTCCCCCATTCTTGACTACGCCGCAAAGCTGTAACTCCTTATCATTAACCGTTATCTTTTCGATAATCGGTAAGATATATAAACCCCACACATAGTTCTCAACTTCAGTCTACACCTGATGATGCCAAAAGGCGAAACCGGTTGTGTAAATTTATTTAAAAATTCTTAACGTGGTGTTTACTAAGTTATCAATATCTCATTAACCACAATACCACTTACTATAAAAAATTTTCTGATCTGCAACTTAATTTTTCCAATTTTTTTCGAGCTTCTCAAAACATATTATTGTTGTTAAATTGTGTTTTTAGGTCCTCGAAAACATTTTGAAAATTAAGTTGCAGGTCAGAAAAAAACCATTTACCAACTTTTTAAGGGGGGGGGAATTAGACAACACCCAAATTAAGGACCACCATCCTATAAGTCTTACGAGTCCGTGAAAAGTTAGCGAAAAAGTATCAGCACTAATGTTCTAACTATGAAAAATGATTAGTGCTACATTATAGTGCCGTTTAGTGCAGTTTTTCCAAAGTTAGCACCCTTTTGGTTTTCGTGATATTTAGGATTTTTTTGGGCTGCTGACTTCTCGTTCAGTACTCACATGTATGATTTATGAAATTTTTCTGATCTAATGTCTTTAGTGCTACGTTAGTGCCGTTTTAACTAAAAGCACCCTTTTCGTTATTTGGTGTTCTTTATCTTGGTGCCAACTTCAGGCCTTGCACCAACACGAACATGGTTGGATTTTTGCTACTTTTTTTTCTTCTTTTAGTGCTACATTAGTGCCGCTTAGTGTCGTTTTAACCAAATTCAGCACCATTTTGATTTTTTCGAGATATTTGGGGTATTTTATATTTTTCTTAGTGCCAACTTCACGTTCAGCACCTACATGTCTAATCTTTGAATTTTTTTTGGCCTAATTTCTTAATACTGCTTTGTGCCGTTTAGTGCCATTTAAAGTAAGTCGATCTTTCTCTTTGTTTTTGAGATTTTGAGAGTTCTTTTTTAATGACGTCACGGGTTTGTGAAGTAAAACGAAAAGCTGAGGAGCTAGAGGCAAAAGTTTGACGAAAAACGTGAGGCAAAATTTTTTTTTCATACATTAACGTTTTTAGGAGCAAACTTTATTAACGTGAGAATCATGAACATAGTGTTTTCTCTCCTAATAACCGAGTTACAGTGTAAACAATATTTCGAGCCATTCGGCAACAATAACATTTCTATACTCTACACAAGCTCAGGATCGAGGGGTCATCCACTCTCGGCATTAAATGTACCAAAATTGAACAGTCAACCAACAGTCATAATCAGCAATCAATGGCAGTCATAGCTAAGGCAGCCATGGACAGTCAACGGCAGCCATCTACAGTCTGTGTACAAATTCAGAACAGCGGCTGATCCCTCGTTTAGGATATTAAAAAATTTTCACTTTTATGCCGCATAAATTTAATTATAAATTATAAATTTTCATAAATTTTATTTTTGAAAATTTGCTGCAGGAAGACATTACAAATTTTTTAACAACAAAATACAGAAGTAATTATTATTGTAAATTCGTCATAGCTCAGAGAAACTATAGAAAAGAAAATTTTTAGATCTGCAAAAAATATTCTAGTTTTGAATTTAAATTTTTGTTACTCAAAAAGCCTACTAATTTATACATGAAATTTGAAAACGAATCTCTTAAAAAGACGAAAAATTTTAAAAACAAAAGTTAATATAATATTAATCAACTACTCTTATTATTTTTTGTTTTTCCATAACCTCAAAATAACGCTAATTTAAATTAAACTTTGAAAACAAAAGGAAAACTGTTTATTTTAAGTTGAGAATATTTCCATATACATATTTCTAATATTTCTACATTTAGTTTATGTTCTAAAGTTTTCATATTAGTAACTAAAATGTAGAAGATTAATTAGCAACCTAATGCTATTACTATCATCTATCACTTTCAAACTATAATAAAGTAAGCATAACGCATATTCAAATTGAAGGATATTAGAACGAGAAAGTTATTATCTAATGATATCACGACGGTGATTTATGAAAGTGAGGAGACTAGTATAGGGGTATGGGGCAAACAAAGGGTAAACTTGACCATTGGTCATCTGACCCCTGAACTAACCACGAGCCACTCTTGCTCTTTATACAAAGATTAAATTACCGCACCACCTTTTTATGAAAAGCGCCAGAAAGCTCGAAATTAAAAAAAGCGCAAAATTAACGATTATGTACAAATTAATAGTTTATAAGTTGGAAGTAACTTTTTAGAGCATTGTTAAAGGTGGATAATACAAAAAAAATTATGAAAATTGTTTTTAGAGGTTGCGCTAATGATACAGAGTTAACTAAACCCAAAAGCACTGCATTAACTGAACGTTTAATTATTAACGTAAGCGGAAAGCTGTGACACCGCAAAGTTTCCTTTTAAATAATTTACTATAAATGCGACAACTCATGGTGAAAGCAGATATAAATATTATAAACACAAAAATATTTTATTTCGAGCTTCGACATTGAATTTCAATTATTTAAAATGAAAAATTTAAGTAATTAAAAAAAATAAAGCTTTTCCGCTTTCTCACCTTCTCGTGTATCATAACAAAACAGTCTTTAAATGGATATCTATTATATTTGTAACGTTCTTTCTTGAATGTCTGGATGACTCTTATTCGGGGACAACCCTCTAACTAAAAGATGAACAATTAGTTGAGCTTCAATGCTTGGGACCAATCAACAACTGAGCAATACCAAGGGGTTCAAAATTTTCTAAAGGTGAAGATACGTTATACACGGCATACATACTTTTGTTCCTTATAATTAGACTTAAAATTAATCTTTCATCCCTTTGTGATGCGTACAAGGAACCGTTAGTAAATAAAGGACCTGTAAACATTTTTTTCTAATGTGGGTAAATTTAAGATAAGCTCGTGTAAACTAGTTTTGCTCAATTAAATTGGTTAGAAAGGCGATTAAAATTTATATTTGAGTTAAAAGGTAAAATCAAAAATCCCACGGTGCTAGGGCAGAATAATATTATACTCCCACGAGCAATACAAGCATGATAATTTAACAATAAATCTACAATCATAGAAGTTCGTTAACAGGAATTGTCCCAAGCTTTCATAATTAATTTATGGTACGAAGCAGATTTGCATGTACGGAACTTAACCTATTCGGACAACAGCAAAATTAAATTCCGCTAGTATTACAGTAGTTTCTCTAATGGTCATTTGTTAAACAAATAAAACTAAGCGCTTCAAATAGTTACGAGCTCTCTTGGTTTTGTTGCATCTTATTATCGAGTGCAAGAGCAGGACAATAATAATAACAACTATAAATTTGTTCCCGTTTAAATTGGATTTTATTTTATTAAATTTTTGTTAATAGTGTAGTCAACGAACCAAAATTTATCCTGATTGTCGGACTTTTTTTGTAACAGCAATTTTTTTTTCTTAATCGGTCCTGTGAGTTTGTGTGTAAAATGTCTCAACCTAATTTTGACTGGAAAGCACTTATTCTTCACTATTTTTTGAATAACTTCGCTTGTATTGGTCGGATTGGGACCAAAAAATTTTTGTTTTGTTTGTAATGAATCTCTCTTTAAAACTGCCTGGGTTAAAATTATTTATATTAATTTTCTAACCTAAAAGAATTTCAAAACTGCCGTCGTTGGTGGGTCGTAGTTTTTTATAGAGAACTTGAGTAATAATTAATGTTATGGTATGAAACTTTAGAAAGTTGTAGCTGATATAGTAACAAATCCATATTGCAAGTTGCGTCCAAAAATATTGAGAACAACGGCTAAAATTTATATTTTGGTTCAAATTGTCCATTTTATATTTGTTGTGAGCAATTGGTGGTATCGCAATAATTTTTCTCTTGAAATATAGGAAATTTGATGCTCTTTCAGATGAAGTCAAAGACAATCACATTAGACCACATTTTCTTCAGATTTCATTGAAAATAAAAATAAAATATTTTAACTATTTGTCCAAAAAACCAATTTTAGTGGTCGAAATGGTTGACCCTAAAACAAGTTTTAATGTTCAAAAATAGTTTATAGGAGTTTTTATAATTAATTTTCAAAAATACGTAAAAGAAGAATAAAATTTCGACCACTTAAATTGGTTTTGTGGACAAACAGTTGAAAAATTTTCTTTTTATTTTCAAAGAAATCGGAAGAAAAAATGATCTGATGTGATTGTTTCTGTTTTTATCTGAAAGAGCATTAAATTTTCTACATTGCAAGAGAAAAATTATTCCGATACCACCAATGCTCACAACAAATATGAAAAAGAAAATATGAACCAAAATGCAAATTTTAGCCGTTGTTCCTAATATTTTTGGACACAACTTGCAATATGAATTTGTTACTATATCAGCTACAACTCCTAAAGTTTCATACCATAACATTAATTATTACTCAAGTTCTCTATAAAAAAACTACGAACCACCAATGACGGCAGTTTTAATTTTTTTTTAGTTTAGGAAATTAATATAAATTATTTTAACTTAAGCAGTTTTAACAGTTTTAAAGAGAGATTCATTACAAACAAAACCATAATTTTTTGGTCCTGATCCGACCAATAGAAGCGAAGTTATTCAAAAAATAGTGAAGCGGAAACTCAAAATTTTACACTAAAGTCGAAGAATAAGTGCCTTCTGGTCAAAATTGGGTTGAGACATTGTATACACAAACTCACAGGAATGGTTTCGACCGATTAAGATTAAGAAAAAAAAATTGCTGTTACAAAAAAGTCCGAAAATCAGGATAAATTTTGGTTCGTTGACTACACTATAAAGTAATTATACAGTGTGTACATAAAGTACGGCAAGAATTCATTATTTTTGAAAAAATATTTCATAACGAACACTTTTTATTTTTAAGTGGACACTAGCGGGGCAGTTATTGATTGAAGTTTAATTGATTGCCGGGACACGTGATAAATAAGAAAAACAATGGATGTGGCCATACGAGGAATTTTTCCTGCCTGTCAAATCTTGTAATTTTGTACTCTTATTGATTAAAATTTAATTTAATATCTTGTGAAAGCTAATTTTACGAAAGCTAATTTCTAAATATTAAAAAATATACAGAGTGTTTCATTTAAATTAAGAAATTTTAACCCATTTCTGGTTAAACCGGAAGTCAAAATATAAAGTGTTTGCTATTGTGTAACAGCTGATTGTATGAGCTTTCAAAATATTTAAAAATATATAGGGTGTTCCTAAAACTTTTGATATATTTGTAATTTCCGGTTTAACCGGAAGCGTTTTGTTAACCGAAAATAGTGTCGAATAATTTATATTCTTGGGATATAAATCAATTTTCAAATTTTCATTTTTATTACAAAAGAAATGATAGATTTTTGAAGTTTTGACATTCCAAAAATTATAATTCCGAATCCGCTCAGGCGATTTTGATAAACATTTCGACTTCGATAGAGATATATGTGTATAAAATATCCAAAAGTGCGTAATTTGGCCGGATCAGTTTTTCAGAAAATCCATTTCAAAATTTTGGCCAATTTTGACCTCTTGAAGGTAGGTAATTTTGAAACAATTTTAACAATTTTAAAAATCGACTGGGTTGGGATAAAAGCCTTATATTTTGGCTGTACAAAGCCGTTTTGAAATATTTATAATAATAATTACCGGTCAAGTTATAAGAGAAAACCACAAAATGGGACAATCGTTCTATTGGCCGCCATTTTGAATAAAAAGAATTTGAACTTTTTTTTATTTGGGGCTCAGATGTACTATCTTATAGTCAAGTAAAAATAAATTTGGCACAAATTTGCAAATATGCGCCTAAAATAACCATCTTATATTCGGACACCCTGTATAGATTTTTTATAAAAGTTTGCTGATGGAATAATTTTAAAGTGGATAAAATCAAATTTCATCAAAATCGGTTCAGAAGTTTTTGCTCCACAATGTTACAGACAGTTTTTGCAGCTTTGGAATCAGGGAGTCCCCCTGAAATATCGAGAAATGCAATAGCAATTTTTTTTTGATTTTTATCTCGATTCTAATAACTTTTTCTTAGAAAAAATTTAAATTAAGCAAATCATGTCTTT
Organism: Malthinus seriepunctatus; assembly: GCA_963924605.1. Classification (NCBI taxonomy): domain Eukaryota; kingdom Metazoa; phylum Arthropoda; class Insecta; order Coleoptera; family Cantharidae; genus Malthinus; species Malthinus seriepunctatus. The sequence continues at coordinate 49,698,596 of OZ004600.1, forward strand.
ATACTAAATTAAAACAAAAGAGTCCAAAATTTTTTAGAACATTTTTTATTTTTAATAAACGAGGAATTTATTCCACATTTTATGTACACACTGTACATTAACAAAAACCCTAAGATAAAGAGATATTTAGAACCCTAACCTTTTTTGTGAACAAAATTGGTAATTAACTTCACATTACGGGTATTTTAATAATGTCCTAATTTAAATTATCCGTATACCCAGCGATCAAAATAAAATTGTTTGTAGAAGGCCCCTTTTGTTATTTTTCCAACGTTGTTGATTGTATATTAAGTGACGTTATAAATTTAGCCTTCTAGATACAGTTTTATTTTGATTATTGCGTAGGTACAGCTAAGTAGTGTGCTCTGTAATTAACGTTGCAACTAGCAAGAACTGTACAAAAATGTTTGCGAATACAACAAAATCTTTCTCTACCTCTAAATTTTCAAGTAAGTATCCATTAATATAGCTTTTCGAAAGAAAACTGATTTTCCGACAAACCAATACCTTAAACCTTGATACCTTTAACACTTAAAAATAATTCGCAACACCCATCTTAAGATTCTCTTTAATAGATAAGGACAAGCGTCCATACAGTAGTGGTTTAGCACTATTCACTGACTTTTATGATCGAAAGGTCTAGAGGTCGATTCCCGAGTTTAGTAGGCATTTTTCAATGGGGAATTAGACTGTATCTGAATTTTTAATTTTTGACAATACTAATGTATAGAGCAAGTAGAAGCGATTAATTCCAAAAGTGCCTACAAAGGGAGTGAGATATAATACAATCGAAAGTAGTTAGACAGAGATAGGCAATATGGTTGTTTTTTCAAAAAAGAGATGTGTAAAATCGAATTTTGTTATTTTTTTATTCAAGTTGTCAGAAAACTGACGGAAGTCATAACATAGGATATGATTTTTCTGACAGTTTTCAGAAAAAATGCAGTTTTCCACTGGTTTTTCAAATTTGGTTATAAAGAGACATGTAAAACCGCATTTTTTATTAAAGGTGTCAGAAAAATCATAACCTATGTAACACTATCGTCAGTTTTCTGATAACTTGAATAAAAAAATGACAAACTTCGATTTTACACATCTCTTTTAATTACATTTTTGAAAAAAACAACGACACTGTCTATCTCTGTCTAACTAATTTCGATTATATTATATCTCACTCGCTTTGTAGGCGCAGTTGCAACGTGAATGAAAACGACTATTTTCATACAAGCACTTTTAAGAATTATTTTTGGGCTTAATATTGTAGGTCGAGAAAAATTAAAATAGCCAAAAGTATTCTATTTATCTTTATTTTCATAAAAAAAATAAAAAAAACAGTCTAATTCCCCATTGTTGGTATGACCGCTCCGATCACACCAATCAAATATAGTACTGCTTAATTAACTCTTTGTGCAATAACCTAATAACTCGAAAATATCCCATAAAATATTTTTTTGACTACGCCACTGGAATGTAAGTTAAAAAATGTCCTAAGAATGTCTCTACAGGTTTAAAAAGATCGTGAGAAATAAGGGAGATATCGACCAAAATTTGCGAGAAAAAATTGAATTTTGGACTATAACTCAAAAACAAAAGAAGGTATCAGTTTTATGATCTCACCATTGAGTTTTTCTCGAAAAAGTAGATCGAGAACGGTTATTAGTTGTCTCATAACTTTTGTATATTAACTGAGGTACCCCCAGGTCTGGATTATGAAGCGCATGAAGAGCGTGCTCTGAGGAGTTGAGAGGGGCCCGGAGGAAAAGAAAAATCTCAAAAAAACTATAGGATTGAACTCGAAAACGGTGGGACCTAGGGAAAAAAATTCCTTTTAGCAAAATGAAAGCTTAACAAATTCCCTACAAGAATGTTCCTATTTACTTTTTCTCTATTCCTTATAGTTTTTGAGATATCTGCCCGCAAAAATCGTTAATGTGTGAACACCTAAAATAGCAAATTTAATGCTCTACAACTTCTTTTGTGAAGACTTTGCTGTAAAAAGAAGGGTTGGGGTGCTAGAAACAAAAGTTTCGCAAAGAACGTGGAATATCTCGAAAACTAAAGGAGTTCAGAAAAAATTCATTAAAATAATCTTGTATGAAATTTAATAAGCTTTAATTTTGCTAAGAGTAATTTTTCCCTAGGATCTACCGTTTTCGAGATATAAACGAAAATCCCCAAAACAGGATCATTTCACCCCTCTCCAACCTTAATCTATGTACTGTAAAAATATTTTAAAGTGACGAGCTGAGGGGAAGCGCAGATACCTAAATTGATATTTTGCCCTTCTATGCAATAGTAATCGCCTAGTTATTTATAATTTAGTAGCCAATGATGTTTAAGGAAGTCGCTTCCCCTCAGCTCGTCACTTTAAGATATTTTTACTGTAGCTATAGGACTGGGAACTTTTAGTATTTTAATTTTTTACCTCTAAACTCCAAACACACTCCTGCAAAAAAAATTTCACCCTCTTCCATGTTATCTAGGTATAACACCTTCGTTGACCAAAACTAGAGTATAAATTAAAACATTTGTTTCGTAGACTGCAGTGTATTTTTGGAAGGCCCCGAAAATAATTAGCGCCTCAGGTCCCAACGTTTGTTGATTCAGCCCTGGATACCCCATACTGACAAGCAATT